>JAXCHB010000272.1:1445000-2890000 GCA_036926305.1 Uropetala carovei
ACTAAATCGCAAAAAATTAACATAAAATCCACATAATCGAATGTTCCAGTAAGTGATAATAGTCATGGGCGTATTGGCAAAGATATATATTAACGAAAAATTATTCGTTAAATAATTCCATAAGAATTTTGTTGCATAAATATAAATAACCTAATCCACAATAATCGCTATTCAGATTGTAACGAACTTTCATGTGCTCGTTTTCTTGGATCTATAAATCTGTTGCTTATCAGTCGTTTTACTGTTGCTTCTGGTGACTCATTAGCTCTATGCCTCGCTTTTGGTTTGTTCTTATCGTTCAATCTCTTCTGCCTATGCTGTTCCGTTTCTCTTCTCCTTACTTCAGAAATATTTCCATTTGGCGACATCTCCAGCGAGTTTGTGCTCCTCTGAAGTATTCTTTTCCTTATATCTTGAGTTTCATTACTTTCCATGATTGTGAACTGTATCAATTGAAGGATAACGGTAGAAAATACGTTATTTATGGCTATTGCTGTTCAGAATTGGTTTTATTTAACAGAATATTATACATGCTTAGCGTTTAAAATTGTTAAGCCCATATATTGGCAGCGCTGATGCTGTTGCTTTTTGCATTGTATATTTCTCGAGAAAATACGCTATTTATGGCTACTGTTGTTCAGAATTGGTTTTATTTAATAGAATATTATACATGATTAGCGTTTACAATTGTTAAACCCATATATTGGCAGCGCTGATGCTGTTGCTTTTTGTATTGTAGATTTCTCGAGAAATAATAATATCTTCAGATATTACGCTGTGGCATCAGAAACATTACACAATTTGTACTACATTTCTTCATAATAGACCAGTCACAATTTAAGACAAATAAAGAAAAGTAAATTAGATTTCAACGGTGGAATTCAATAAATATAATAAAAATCCATAAAACTTTCCAGGACGATTAAATAGTCGAAAAACAAGGGCGTAGAAAAACGCCGAACGAACGCTAGAGGTCAATATTTCAAAATAGGCGTAGGTTGGAATTCGTGGGAATGGCCTACCAATATCGAAATATCGGTGATGAAATATCTTAAATCAATCGATATTGAGGCTATTTCAATTAGGAGGGAGTTGCGGGGAGAATGGGGGGAGGAGAGGAGGGATGAGTGGGAGACACGATCGGACTCACTCAAGCCAGTTCTTACAATTTTGTTTTATTTTTCAGGGAGACACTTGTTAAAACCATTAGTAAAATATTTTTTAAAGCGGCTATTAAAACGTTTGACACCAGGTAGCTACAAATGAACTAATAATCATAACTCCTCTGGAATAAGTTCTCTTGCAATCTCACCTAATAATCGACATTCATTGAGTCTAATGAGAATATGCTACGTGAGTTAATTTTTACCCCTATGAAATATCTTATGTATAGCGATTCTATTTTGTCCGTTAATTTGATACTCACCCCAAGAATGTTTTTTTTCCAAGAGTTATCAAGGATCATAATATGAAATTGAGATTAATTAGCGTTCCCACCCAAGTGCATACTTATCGCTGCATGGGTGAATTTTCCGTCCTATGGTTCTTCCGCCTCTAGACTGAAGGGTTTAGACTTTTAGTCGGGAGGCGTTTATTTCATTGAGGGGGTTGAAGTTTGAGTGTTGAAGGTATAAAGAGGGAGAGGTAAACAGGAGGATTATGTGTTATGGTATACGACAGCCGCGAACTTTCTGAGATATTTTAGGTAACGTGAAACGCATTTATCATGGAGTTTAAGGGTAAAGATTTCCTCTTTGGATGTTACAGCATGAATAAATCGGCAGTTTGAGATGACGCAACAGCCGCGAATTTTCTGAGATATTTTAGGTAAGGTGAAACGCTTTTATCGTGGAGTTTAAGTGTAAAGATTTCCTCTTTGGATGTTACAACATGAATAAATCTGCAATAATAATAATACGAGGAAGATGGGACCGCACCGAACTTGGACGATCAAAAATTAGGATAATGCGAAGCGTTGCCCATATCGAGAAATTACGTGACGATTTTCGTGAGACATCATTAACAAAGACCGTCACATATTTTCCCGGTCATTATGTAGGCCTACATAACAATACATACCTTAATTACATTACATGCTGAAATAAATAAAAGCACAAACAGATTACTATGAAATAAATTGGATTTATTAGTATTGCAAGTTTCGTACCTATCAAATGTGATTCTTTTCTATTGCAATTTTTAAAAATAATACTTAGCTACTTTTTTCTCATGCGCCTCGGATAATGCGGAACCTCAGAAAATCGATACTCGGACAATCGGGACTCTACTATATGTAAATTCAATGATACATGTAGTTATATGGAGACTAACAGAACATATGGGCAAAGTATGCCATGCCCAGCAAATCTGACGATCGATTTTTATTTGAAATTTCACATTTCTCTTCTTTAATGGCGCATTCTTTAATTTATTCTCCGTGAATATTGAATCTCCTTCTAATCGCTATTCGTGAATTATTCATAAGTAATCTGTAACCCTTTCAAGTATTCTGCAACCGTGCTTCCTCCAGGAGAAATCGGGATCTTTAACTTTTCTAATTATATGAGAAAGAAGAAGATTATTTATACAAATAGAATAGCATGATTGGCAATTCATCAAAGAATTATGGAGCTCGTCTTATTGCTGAAAAAATTCGAGAAAATGCTTGCCTCGGGTATTTCCAATAGCCGCAACAAGGTTATAAAAACCAGATGTGCATTTCGGCTACGAAGCAGACGTCACCGAGTTTTTAGATTATTTTATTTTTTAAATATGCATCTGGTTTTTTATAACCTTGTTGTGGCTATTGAAGTTACCTGAGGTAAGTATCTTTTGAGTATTTTTTCTTGAATATTAATGGCAAGATATGGCGTTTAAATAATATTCGATGGCAAATTGTTCACTTTAATATTTAATCGAGGAGAAATAAAATTGAAGATCAGTTAATATAAAAGTATCGTAATTAATATTTCGGTTTTCAGTCGGTAATTTAGCATATTCATAAAAATCGTGACTACTGAACTTACTGGACTCCAACACGCACACAGATGCCGATAGGATGTTAATGATAATATTAATTACGATAGCGATATCTCGATCTCATTTGGATTTATCAGATAAGGGAGTTAAAATGATTTATCTCAAAAGATGCATCGCTAGGGTCACGCAATCACGTTTCGCTTTTGTCGACATGTTCTTCCGCGGTCGTTAAGAGCATATGTTGGCTGATACGATCTAATTAATTTGCCTTTCGCCGATCGGAGACATTTCCTACTCAACCGTCACCGACCGATGACTTTTAAAACGCCCATCCACGATCATCGAACTGTTTCGGCGTTAACCGGCAAAAGCGTTCACGGAGAGCCAGTTCCCCCTTTCAAAATTCACGCACGGCTGAATCCCCTGGTCACTCTCCTTCCTCCATCCGTCTTCAAGAGAGAAAACAAAAAAAAACGGAGTAAAAATTCCGCCTCCGGGATAAATAAAAAAATAATCGAAAAGCCTCGCCTTCATTCGTCAAAATATAATTTTTGAGAATCTAGTCTCTCGGGAACGTTCTCCAATGCGCTTCCTATCCCTTCGAAACAATTAGAATGATCGGCGGTCTCGCCGTTTTAACCTTCAAGGGCACAAGGGCGGCCCCTTTCGTTAGGACGGAGAAATCCGCGCCTTCTGATGTGAGACAAGTGGGACAAGATGATGCAGATAACGCGTTTCAAGGCCGCAGCATCTTTCTACCTTTCCCTCTTTTTTTCTCTCTCTCTCTCACACACACACACAGCTGCCTTCTCTTTTAATTGTAGGGAGGTCCATGGAACGTTCTTCGCGGACCGAAGTTGGAGCGAAGCGGATCACTTTCGGCGGCGGAAAGTGGGAAGGGGAAGATAAAAGGGAGAAAAAGGAAGGGAAACATTGATGGCAACACTTGCGAGGGTTCGTGCCTCAAAAAAGAATTTCTCCGTTTTAGCGGTCGTTTCGAATACGAAAATGATTCGATGCTGTAAGTTCTCCCTCTACTAAGGGATTTGTCACACTTGGCCATGGCGAGCGGTAAAGGAGAGAGGCGAACCCCTTCCTACGGCGAAGACGTGTGATGTGCCGCTTGCGAACGGTAAATCACTTTCCCACTCATATCTCTCCTCTCCATCCCGCTCTCTTTCTCCTGGCTCGCAGTGTGTATGGGCGTGTTCCGCGTGATTGCGGCACCTCCGCGCGGGACGTGATTGCGACGTCGCGTTTCGCGAGGGCGTGCGAAGCTGTTCGGTTCGAAAAGCCTCTCTTTCGATCTCTCGATTTTTTTTCGCAGTTATATCCAGTTCGGTGGAAACGCGTTCATTTTTCTTTAATAAATTTGATATTGTTGGATTTTTCCGATCAATTTCTATATTTTACAACCAGATAGCATCAGACTGTAGTTGTCAATCCATAACTAAGCCATTAATGCAGACGTAGTCTTACAAAAGTCGTTGGATGAATATAAGAATAAATTCATTCATTTAAAACACCAGAATAGGGGAAATCACCTTTCTTCCTAAATTCTTGAAACTGACCAGCTATTCATTGCACAACCGCTTTGATACTCATTGTGCGTGGGTAAGCGGAAATCATCAGGTCGTAAAAAAATGGAATAAATAAAATTTTAAATAAAAAGAATGTTGTCAGGCAATGCTTGTGGGATTTATCCATAATAATAACAAAGAGTAGTGATTTTCATAGTTATTTGTCGTTATTAAATAAAATTTGGGTTATTAGATTTGATGATAGTGTATTTGTTTTAGCTGAGCGAGAAATAAATTATTTTATGAGAAAAATTACCACTTATATATCGAAGAAAATTCATATGGCAATATTTATCATTTAGCATAAAATGTTGACGTCGCATTGTATGGAGAATAATATCTAAGAAAACTTAGAACAGTTACTTTGTAATATATTCGGTATACACACAACGAATAATCAATTTTAACCTTACCGTAAATAAAAAACATCCCACGTTAACACCACCTAAAGTTAACGATATATAGAAGGGAGCAATCGTTCAATTTTTTTCATTGTAAAGTAATTTATACGCTGGTTAAGTTCACCGCGACATTTTTTTTATAACAGAGGGGTGCTTTCATATCATGCATTTCAAGTGAATCATTCGATTTAATAGAATTTAACCGTAAGCGTCACAACTTGCTCCTTTCGACCAGAAAGCCTGGTTTCTGCGACGAAGCGGGGAAAAAAAGCATCCGATAACGAGGAGCGTTTCCGTGTTTGGATGGATGCAGTGGGAGGCAAAAAGAGAAGGGGATCGGTGCGACTGGATATGGTCCTCTTCAGGATATTACACCGCTTTCATTTTTTTCCCCCTAGGAGTAGATGTATTGGAAGTGAGCAGCGTAATAGCGTCTGTATCCGTGTTGGTGTTGCGAAAATTTCTTGGCGCTTACTCTTTTTAGAAGCGGTGGGATAAATGCGCGTAATTGGAAGAGAGAGAGAGAGAGATGTGCACTTTAGTTTATATGATTATATGAACTTTGTTTTTGAGAATGGCTGTGCTGGATAAATGGTATTTTGCATAAGGTTGTTTGCTTTTCACGCGTGGAAAATGTGAATCATAATAAATTCCGTTATTTTGCGTTTCGTAGTAGACCACATTATAATTATTATGCCCACGAATAAATGCGATTGTGAGTATACGTAAAACGCATTACGTGATTTCTCCTGAATAAGGATCTTTGTAAAATAAAAAACGAATCTTCTCGTCCTTAAACCCCTTTAGGAACGCACAGGCAGAATAAAAAAGTCATCTTCCAGCCTCGTTCTTTCTTTATTTTAACAAGGAATCGAAGGTTTTAATAAATTTATAAATAAATGTATGACAAACGTACAAAGGTGCATATGAATCAATGCACGGATGTGAACACTTTCTTTACTTGCTGTGATATAAAGTAGGTAAATACTTTTCCGTTGTTTCGTCTGTTTATCTTTTTCATTACACTTCAGAATACACTCGAAGTGCTAATTTTCTCTAACATTTCCAGTAAATGCACAAATTTGTTTATTTTAGCATTTCATTTATATATTTTTATTCGGATTTCATCATAGTTTCAAGATACCACGCGATTCAACGTAATAATAAATTTGTACACTATAATTTTCCTCTGCATATTTTAAAATGTCCTTACTTATAAATTTCCCGGACATTAGGTAACATTGAAAAAAAGTTCGATTTCCATTCGAGAATATAAGCTTCATACTGGGTAACACAAAAAACTTTCTCTTTCCCTGTATGTTTTACTCCCGATAATGTTACATAATTTCCTGCACTTTAAAGCATCATGTATATTAAATTTCAGAAAAGCATCAATGCGACACTTTTTATTTAACTATTTAAATCTACAATATTTCTTACCATAAAAAGGGTAAATAATTAATCAATATAGATAAATCTCTTTTCAGTGAATAACGTATTTAAAAAAGTGCATTATTCACTTCTGATTTATGACTGATATGAATACCAAGTTATTATTTAGATAATATATTATCTGGACACTCTGTTATGCAACTGGTTCAAAAATTATTCGTTAAAACGAATATTGCTTTCTATCCTAAAGACCGATGGAATAAAAAAAGTCAATTCGTTTAATTTCGTATGATGTCTCACTATTATCTAACATTTGCAATCATTCCGAAAAGAATCGCTAATATTTTTTCTTCCGATTTAAGTAAGTAGTAAATGATAAATGACGTAAATACCGCTGGTAATTCTGAAAATTCGTTACGTCACAACCGTTACGCTCTGTAGAGTTCGGAAGATGTTACAGAGAGGTGCGATGGTTGTTTATGCACGTAATGAAAGGTGCGCATGCAACTCGATACTAGAACCACCTACGAACCTATGAGCCTATTCTTTTCACGATTTTCCCACGTTGCACACCACACTCTACCGTTCCAGCTCCGCTCGGAGCGAGCAAATCTTTAGAATGCCTTACACCTTCGGCATCGCCAGTTGATAGATTGGTCATTGTATTATGAAATATTGCCGGCTTCAGTACTCAGAAGGAAAACGTAATTTCTTCTACGCAGATATACAGTATTCTACCTAGTTTTTTTAAATCGTTTTATATAAACTTACCTAGTACACATGATAGATATTTGAACATAAATCAAAATATAAGATAGTTTTTGGAATATTTATTTTTAAAAGGATAATATGCACAGAATATTTTGAGGAATCTTGGCTTGAGGTTGCTTTAAAGTTGGTTAAATTAATTGAATACGGTAGACGAAGCTGAAATAAAAACTTAACGAAGGAAATACTAAAAATTAAACGCGTTATCATGTTTCATCTTCGAAGTATTCTTTTTCGGTGTGCCTATTCAAACGATTTAAATTGTAAATCTTCTCTCAAACATTTGGAAAATAGTATTTTCATTAAAGCTGTCTATATGAAATTCCTTCTTGCATTTTTCTTTTAAAATTTCAATATTTCCTCTTTCAGTACACTTTTCTTTATTGAATCACATCTAACTTTAAGCATAAACGTAGCTGATTCATAATATAGTTTCCGGCATATGTTCGAGTTGTGCGTACTTATAGCCTAATTTGTGATGAAAAAAACAAATTTTCCTTAACATCTCACATTCTCTTTGTATGTATGTTTCTAACATTTAAACTTTTTTTTAAACAATGGCGTCCTTTTAATTTATAATCGTATAAAACTTTCTTTTAGCGCTTAAAACTGCTGTGTTTTATGGATACCTATTGTATCCAGTAATTTAGCAGTTGACACTTCTCGCTCGATAGCTTCTACGTAATTATTTTTTTCTAAGGTATCCACGAGAATCGGCTTTGCTTTTGTTTAAGAAATTTGTTGTGGCGTTTAAATATGATTGATAAACTTTATGATTCAAATGTTCATTTCCTTGTCTCGTAATTTGTTTATTTTACACAGAAATATTTCAAATGCACCGCTCTTGACTCGATGTTCAAGAAGTTCCTCAACGACACGGTGTCGCTTTCTGTGTCTAAGTCGATCCTGCTACGCCATCCAGCGAGGAATGTGAGCACCAGCTTTTCATTTGAGGACTCATCACCTTCTCTTTGCCAGCTAAATATTCATAAGTTCGATAAGCTTACGGGGGGACACATTTAGTATCATTCGAATATATGCAAATGGATACATGTTGATCATTTAAATGGTACTGAACCTCTTTATTTAGAAACTGAAGGTTTTGCACAAGATAAGCATTTGCATTTATAGAATGCGAAAAAATTAGGCTTTGAAGCAAGTTTGCATAAGTATATATTAACAATGCCAAATATCGTGAATAATCGATTCTGTAGGATTTAAAAATACAATACAATGATTACACCAACAAAATAAAAAATTATGTAACATAAGAATTTACCAAAATAATAATAATAAATAATATACATAGTATAAAAAATACATAGATTTATAATAAAGACAAAAGTTAAAAAAGGCAATACAAACTACAAATCGATAAACACGACATTAAAGGTTCCCTTTATGTCAACTTAGCTTGGGTTATGTTTATTTATCTGGTTCCACAAGAATTTTTTTAGTCTTTTCTTAGAAATTATTAGATTCGGTTCCTCTGATATGTGCAGGGATATTATTATATACCTGAATAGATTGATGTATTATTGATTTCATGCCATACCTAGTAGAGTTAACATGATTTATGTGAATTCTATTGTATCCTCTTGTTTGAGAAGTATATAGTTGCGAATTTAGGGTGATCGTGGAGTTAATAAGAGACAGGTTGTTTTTCATTTTAAATATATGTACACTTGCCGATTAATTAACACATGATTGTAAGGGCAAAATGTTAGATAAAGGATAAATAACACTTGAATAGAATTCTTGTTGCTCTATTCTGTAGAGTTACCAATTTGTGAAAAATGTTCCTATTACACCATCCCCAAATATTTGCCATATATCTAAGATGAGTATCAGTCATTGCTGAATATATACCCTTTAATAAATATCTAGGTACACTATTCCTCAATCTATATAAATATCAGACCGTTTTAGATGGAATCACAACTTCCTTATATAAATAACGAACTCTTTCTTAATCCTATTAATCATATGAGAGAAAAAGACTGAAGACAGTATTACTCATGAAGAAGGATGGAGGAATGGTTATAGCTATGAAATTTCAGAGGGAAAATTTCTTGAAAGCATAGCTAACTTTCATTAATAAGTAGTTCAAATACCGCCTTTGGCATGTTTTTTTTAAATTTCCTATTACTGTAGTGGAAATTCTTGAAGCAGTTGGTATTTTCATTGAAAATGAGTTTCTAAAAATGATCTAATTCTGTGGAAAGCTTTTTTTTGTAACAATTTCGCCATAAACGATGGCAGATACATACTTAGTCACAGGGGGCGATTTAAATCAGGATTAATGTACTTTTCCCTAAACTTTTACACATTGATTCTATTTCATGTCTTGCTCATCCATGTTTACTGTAATCAGGCCCGTCTTACGGGGGGGAGAGGGTTGGGTTGGCAGCCGCCCCGGGCCCCGCGCCTTACCCTTATTAAGTGAAGGGAAGGGGGGTCCGCGGCAGTCGTCTCGCCCGGGGCCCAGCGGATCCTTGAGACGGGCCTGACTGTAGAGTACTTTTATTTATGACGAGTTTTACTTATTAGTAATGGCCGATGTAAAGAATTTTCCCATAATACAACTTGCACATCTGTTTCATGCATATCTATAAAATGAAACGAGGCAGTTGTTATCATTAATTGATCGTAATAAGAATAATTTTGGTTGGTTTACATTTATATTGAAATTTTATTTATACTCACATAATTACAAATTATTATGCATTGTTCTTATTTCATTTCTGTTCTTCAGTGTTCAAGCAAATATTTAAGGATGAAATTGATCGCGAAGTATTATAATATGAAATATATGTGAGAATCATTGATACCGCATTCCTTTAGTGCTGAAATCCCATCGTTCCATTCCGTTGCACATGCACTTATTTTGCGAGGTTAATGTACGAATAACTGGTACATAACGTGGCATGATCTGTCCATCGCTTTCTCCCTCGATAGTAAGGCGTCGCTTTGTACTTTCCAGAACCGCACCTGGCCAGTCCTTTTCTTTTGACCTTTAAAACCTATTCGTGAATCGGTGAAATTTCTCCGTGGACCGGATTTGTTTTAATCATGCTACCAACCATTTTGCAAGGCACAGATTTGAGAGAGCATAACGAAGAAAAAAATGTGGCACTCACCAAGCGATTCTTCTTGATAGTTTTCTTGTTAAATTCTGACTTCAGCCAAACCCGACGAATTTGGACAAAATTATATAGAAATGAGTAATGATTGCTAAAAGATTGATATAACCTAGAGAGAAAAATTTTCGTCCGTTTTAATGTTTTTTATAATATCTAGCGGTAAAATATATTTTTGCTTTCTCATATACGAAGTGAATTGAGAAAGTATTGTTATCGCGAAAAATGCGAACTCGAGATTTTGATGGAAATATACGCTTTAGGCGTACCTGATACCGAAAAAGTGGTTTTCGCAATGCCATCTGTCTGTGTGTTCGCGGCTCTAGAGCCTAAACGGTAGATCAAAAATTAATGAAATATCGTACTTAGGCATTTTATCATACAGAATAGAAGCTATGAAGAAATGGTTGGTATTGCTCAATAATTAAGGGAAGTTTATTCTACGCATTTTTAACAATAATTGGATTTCCGATAAAACGGCTCGTACGATTTTCATCAAATTTCTTATAGTTATTTAAGTTGATGTTTATAACGATTCTACGTAGTTCATATTTTTCAAAAGATAACTAAATGACTCATTAGTATATGAGAAAGTTTGTACAATGTATGTTTTACCGATTTTTTATAAAGCTTGGCATTCATCGAAGGAGGATATTGTCTTATATAAACTATAGTTTTTTCACTGTGGACCACGGAAACCGGATAAAGTTCCAAAGTCATCATATTAGGTTGAGTCATTACTTAAAAATTCATTCCCCTGTCATTACTTCCTTCAGCTCATCTACGCAGGAAGAAAACCAGTTAAAAACAGAATACAATGAATAATCGCTCTCAATTATATAATCTGTTCATCGATCATTTGTGTAGTCTTATTCGTAGAAGTGCAATATAGATTAGTTTTTCAATAAAGATTCCGCAAATTTCTTCGTAAATATGTTTACTTTACTGCGTTCTAAATAATTAGAACGATTTAACCAGCTTTCCTGAATCTCGAAGCACATGTTTAGTTTTTCTCAGCATTATTTCTGCTATTTGAAGTTCACGTCCTAGTTCCCAGGTGCAAAGTAATGAAAAATTCTCAGGCTCTTCCTGAATACATTAGTCTTCTATTAATTGCATCGTCACCATAGATGCTCTAAAGTCGTTATTTTTTTGCAGCCTCATAGCAACACAGCGTTTAAAATTAACCTCAGTTGACATCCTTTCACACTGAAAAGTTTTCATATCCATTCCATTCATTAGCGTAAGAGTGCTACTTTCATTATACCTCAAAATTAACTTGGAATTCTCACATTACCACTCGAAAATTAAACTAGGAAATGTCTTTAGATATTTCACTACCTGAAAATTGGGAATGATTTTTCTTTTCTGTCGACTCTCTTTGTTGTCTTCAACAAACAACCTACTTGTATTGACTCGGACGTTAAGGTCTCTCTCTGGGAACGTTTCTGACATGTCCTTTGATTTGCTACGAGTCCTAATTACTTCGGAATCTTTCTTTTGATATACTAACTATGAAGAAATTCATGGCATATTTTTATACAACGTACCAACTTATCAACGTAATAGGTGCATATGAACCTATGTGCCTCACAAAAAAGGATCAGCTCTAAAATAAATAAATGAATAAATAAATAAATAAAATAAATAAATAAATATCATTGTTTCGTGGGGCTTGCTATCCATCATAGCAGCACATGGAGCGAACTGATTTTCTTTTAGGTATTGAGAGCTTTTTTTTGATATCCCACTTGCAGAAGCTCACTTTCTACCTACCGATCGCTTCTCGTACGCCTTTCACAATTCCTACTCTTCGTCCTTGGTAATAACCTGGTAATTGGAAACCCATCGGTACAATTCTTCGCGGTTGCCACATTCCTCCGAGTAGAAGTCTCTCGATTGCTATAGTTGGATATATTTATTGAGCTGAATTGGGTCGCATGTCCTATGTTTCGCATTCAGTGTCTTAAAGCTCTTATATGCTCTTTGATACATATAGTTCTACATTTTCTTAAAGAAAACAACTACAGAACCTACAACGAGGCAATCCATTAACTGACTTAACACGTTCGTCTCCAATAAAGCGTTTCTCTGTATTTAGCTGTAAATAGTCTGTATAGTCAGGAATAATAATTATGCACTGACATAAATCAATTTTAGCTTTGGTGCTAATGAGTTTAAGTTAAACCCATAGAAATTTAAAGTAAAAAGGAGGGTTACATATTGAAAAATCATAAAAATTTGTCAATTCCGCCGAAACATTTTTAACATGCAAGCTGAAAGTATTAATAAATCTGTGTGAATAAATCATAAATTTTCATGGAGCTATTTGCTTATAAATTTTTATGCTAGTCGTTGCAGGCTTTGAAATTCCCATCCTCGTGTAGCGTACATCATGTCGTGGAAATCATCCAATTTTTGTTGTGTCTACCGTAACTCACCGTTGTGTAAGACAATGACACCATTCTCTCCCCTTACCTCTTTTGGCAAATACACGCAAACAAGTCATTTTCAAAGTGTTGCGTATTCATTTTAACAGCTGATGTCATAAAACATCCTTTTGACTTTTAATAGGCGACTGGATGGTAAAAACCCTCGAAATTCATATTCTATATGGGTTTTAAGAAGAGCCAACTTCCCATAGATACGAAGCGAGTATTTTATTTTGCATACCAATTTACGGCACTCCTGCTTTGAGCTTTCAAGTTTGAGCCATGCCTCGTCGAATCACTTTCCGCAAAACTTTCTATTGCTCCGAAAGATAATAAATTACTTTATAGCTAATGATAGTTTGCTTCTTGACCTGCCTCGAGTATAAGTACCAGCAGTAATTAATAAAAGTAAAGCATATTCTATCTATATTCATTATTATGGTAAGAATGAAGTTTTGCTTCGAAGAATATCTGATACAGGTGGCAAATATATATTCCGAAATGTGATTTAATTTTCGAGCCTTTAATTAATTCATTTCTCAATGAATTAAAGACAGAGTAAATAATATTAGTAAGGATGCGTAGCAAGAAAAGTCGCATTTCTTATAATTAAATGGGGGAAATATTTATTTCTGTGTATTACTGTACAACATAAAAAAACAATTAAAGTAATTTAACGTGGAATCGCCTCCTTCCACTTTTTACATGATTTGGGCATTGGGATCATAATTACACGGGAAAAATGTAAACTGTTTTACAAAAAAAAATAGATTTGAGCTTCTGTTTGAAAATTGAATTTATGTGTTGGTTCCTCCTCATGTATGCCTCCTTCGCTGGCTAAGGATCTGGATTAAAAAAAAAAAAGATTGAAGACAAAAGGGTTTTGATTGATCTGTGAGCATTCCGGCGGTGTAGGAGATCTGATGCGTCGATTTTTACAGTTGGAATCACTTATAAAGTCACTCGTTCAACGCGTGACGATGTTTTTTTTTACGTTCGAAAAATAATTTACTCTCGGTGTTATTTTTTTTGGCACGAGCGATGTGGTTCCCTGATTGGCTACCCCTTTCGACGGAGTCGCTTTTCTCTTCCTCTTCGCTGACTCGCCGCACACGACGCCACCGCCGCGGCCGCTTATTCCTCTTCTATCGAATTCGGCGTCATCCATACTTGAGCGTGTCAAGTCCAATCGGCGAGTGAGCGGTGCCACAATATGGGGACGTAATTAGGGCGAGGGAAATTAGATAAGAGCGGTGATGAGACGGGCCTTGAAGTTCACTATCCTCTCGCTGGTCTGCGATAGGCGCTGTTTGGAGAAGGAGAATGAGTTTTAGTGCCAAAGCATTGTCGATCGAATGATGTCACAACATTAAGGTGAGATCATAAATCATTATCATTTTTCGAGACCATTACTATTGACATCTTAAATTTTAGATTAAGAACTTTCCATTGATTGCAACGGGACGTTTATCGAGTAAGTGACATTGTTAGAAGGTGCCGTTGCAGTTAAACTTAAACTTCCAGTTTTTGATAGCGTCATTCTGGAAATATATTTATCAATGAAATTTAGAGGACATAGCCCAAAGTTATTACTTGATTATTTACTGTAAACATATATATTACTGCTTAATTTTCATAACGGCTGTACTTTCCGTTTATCAGAGACGAACTTAAGGGGCTTATTGTATTAGTACGTATGAATTTCACATAAGACAATTGGCATTTATGATAAATTTCAGCTGGTGGGACAACTGAATACCCCCGGATAAATAGAGTGAGCTAATTGGTCTCTTTAAGTAGCAGCGAAACAAACCTTTATCGTAGTTTAGTTTGCTTACCAAGATGAGGTCCTGTAGAAGGTTGGAGATCCCTCGGTTGGCGATGATGAAGAGTCGGGTGAGTGGTCCAGGGATTCCAGAAGTGTATCCGTCATTCGGATCGACGGCCGGCGCGGCCGCCTTGGCACCAGCACCAGCGGCAGCTCCGCCGTCTCCAGCGGCATCAAGAGATGCGCTGACGTCCGCGGAGGCTCCGTCACCGCCAGAACTTGAGCCGGAATCAGAAGTGGTATCGGAAGCACCGCTGCCGGAGATCAGCTGTGGGATAAAAGGAAAGAACGGGAAAGAGAGGGAGGGAGAGAGAGAGAGAGGGAGAGAGAAAGGAGGAAGGGAAAGGCGGAAGAGACAGGGGGAGGTAGAGGATGAGGGAAGAAGAGGGAGGAGAGACAGAGAGAAAGAGGTGGGTGGGAGGAGAAGGCCGAGTTTGAGATTTCAGAGTGTTTCTTTATTTTTTTATTTTTTCAATTTGGATCCGTAAAGATTGCCTTTTATTTCAGCGCCGCCTTCACGAAGTGGCGGAGTAAAAGAGCCCCTTCAAAACACCGGATATCCGGGTATCACTCCAACTGAAGTGAAAAAACACTTTCTTTTCGTTTTTTCTTACGAACTGGATTACACACAAAATAACCGTGTGGGCGCGACGAAACGGTGTTTTGCGAGATGCCATTCATATCCGTCGCATTTGTTTTGACAGACTAAATAGCATGCAAAATTGATCTCCTACTTTCATAAACAGGGAATAACACATTTTACAGTCAAGAGACGGAATATAAACCCAAATAATAACCAGGAATGGTCTGGAACTATAATAGCCCAGAAAAATTCTTTGTGAAAATTAATGAATTTAAATTATTCTTTACTTAATTTAGAAAACACCAAAAATATTCTGCACACAATTTAGAAAATCTAGTAAATCTAAAAAAAAACACAATTTCTTACAGTATCCCGATCTTTTGAATTGATCTCTAATCAGTGCATACCTACAATACATAATTCTACCATGCATAAAATACAAAGTGTACGGCTAATTCTACTCAATGTCCTAAAAACAAAAAAAGCAAATGTGCACGTTAAAATTTGATGGAAAACTTCTAAGTTAAAAATATCTCCTACTTGTGATAACCTTATCAGAATTACATACCGTCAAATTTCCAAACTGCTTATCCTTCGATTTTATGCGTCCGCATAAAAAATGCAAAATTACCGAAATAGCGAGGTTGTACGTGGCGGAAAAGGGGAATATTAAAATTTGTTAAAGCTTTTTTGGTGCGGAAGAAGCATGTTGAAAGCAATATTCAGAAAACAACTTTGCTGAGAAGTAGAATATAATAGAAGATGAGGCTAATATGAAGGATTGCTAAATGGGTACTGCTAGAAAGGAAATGCTTGTAGCTGAGGCGGTGAGATTTAAGCGAGAAAGCTGATCTATGCCATGGTATCCATGGTTTAATACTTATCAAACCCATTTCTGCTACTAATGAATGGCAAATAGGAGTTTCATATGACTTAGATTCTGGTGAAATTCTTTACTTATTAAACTCAAACATGAAAATTATGTCTATTTAAATACTGCAGTGATTTGATAAGAGATTTACTAATACTGAAAGCAAGCTCGGTAATAGAAAATTTCGCAAATTGGTGCGTGTGGTAAAAGCAATACGTTAACATTATTATTGGTAAAGGAAGTGCTGATTTTTGATAACACAAAGATGGTTTAGACAGTTTTGCTGGCAGTTATAGGTTTTTACTTAGCTGCAGAATAGCGTAAAATAGGGGGAAGGAACTGCGACAGGCATTGTTTACTATAATCTCAGTGCATATGCTTACTCTGTGGTTTGGTTCACGAATGCTAAGATCATCTCAGCTGTTTCTTATGTAATAAAGGAAGGTGCAAGATGCGTGCTTGAAGCGACTAGCAAAGGGGAGAAATTCGGACGAATACTGCCAGAGTGAACGAGTCATTTCATGATTGAGATTATTTTTAGTACTAATAATGATGGTCAAGTACAACCAATTCTTCTAAACGTTCAATTGCTTCATAAAATATTTTTCTTAGCTAGTATCAAAGTGCTATAAATATGTAGGATAATAAACTTGATTTTCGGATGTTAAGTTGTCCCTGGCTCGAAGTTATAATTAAAACGTGGTAAAGTTTATTAATTTTAACAAGAAATATACTTTAAATGTAAGAAGTCAAAATTTATAACCCATAACTGTTGGTGTTGTTTAAATTTACTTTTTTATTATGTATACAATTACGATCTTTTTTCCTCAATACTTTGTTCATGTTTTCCGTTTTAGTGGTACAACAATAATATTTTTGTTTTCATTCATATTTTTCTTAAAATCACCAATTGAAATCGATTTAAAAACAGATAAAACTATTGTAATGATTGTTACTATGATAAATATTTCTACGCAAAATTTTAAGCAAAAAAGAGTCTACAGAATAAAATTTGTTAACGTAAAGAATAATAGTATAACGCGGCTATAGCATTACCGTGCTATAGTGTTGTGTTTTTAATCACGCCGTATCGTGACGCATTCAGTTTCTCTGGCAGAGACACGTAGGAAAATCCTCCCATTTTGCTTGGGACGTGAGGGATATATAATGCCTTAGAAGTAGGAAAAACAGTTTCGAACGGGGAGTGGAGGGCGATTTATGCGCACAAGCGAAGGGCAGCGGAAAGGGACGGCGGCCCATTTACCGTCGTGCTTTTCTGGGCCCCTGACCTGACCACGATGGTCGAGTTGGACGAGGCGGAGAGGTCAGTGCCGGCGATCACCCTGTACAGCCTGCCCACGGTCCGGGCTGATGTGTCCGCCGCGTTCTACAGAAGAAGGCAGCCGAAGTGTTCACAGAGAGAAAGAAAGAGAGAGACATGGAGAGAAAGATAGGTAGAAGAGATAGAAGAGGGTTGAAGAGGAGAAGGCATGTGTGTGTGAGAGAGAGAGAGACAGGAAAGGATAGAGATGGATGGAGATGTGAAGAGAAGGAGAAAGAGAGAGGACGTGGAGAAGGAGAGAATGAGAGAGAGATGTGGAGAGGAAAGGAGAGGGGGAAAAGGGAAATATAAGGCACGGCGATTAGTCCACGGGGAATATTTTCTACTCATGTGTAGATCGCCGTGGCTGTGAAATAAGAAAATAGGAAGTTCCGCTAGAAAAACACGCTGGGTATTAAAATCCTAGGAGATTTCGAATCGGCAGGATATCTTATCTCGGTTGGCGCGCCTTTCCGCGACAAATGCCAGCAGGAAACGGACTACGACGGGATGAACGCGGAGGTGGGTGAATTCCTGTTTTGAAGTTGTATGTGGCATGGATTTTCGGGTATGTGGAGAAATCGTCATAATTAAAAAAGATGTGGAGGCTTGAATGAAAATTGAAATATGTTCAGAGGATGGGAGAGGGTTCGGTGATCTAACGATGAGAAAGAACAGGAGAGAGAGAGAGAGATACAGAGGAAGTTGGAAGGTGAATATATTTTTCAGAGAGATATTTAGAGCCATTTCCCGATTATGTACATATTATGTAGTCACTAGGTTAGGAATTTCGACGAAGGTCCGGTTGGAATTTTTTATACACTTGATATTATTAGATATTCCACGTTCTTATTCTCTCCCTCCTGTTAAAATCTCCAACCCATCTCTTATTTAATTAAGTTCTCGTCGTTTTACTATTTATTTGAAGTTTGCGCTTACAATCTGATTACCATTGACCTTTCAACGTTCTCCAACACATCTTTTTCATTTGGCATCATCCTAAAGTCGATAAAGTCTATTTTATTAATAACTTTTTTACTTTTTACTTAACGTATATTAAATTTTTGCTGAACTAACTTCGTGTATATTTCGAAGGCACATTTCGCAAAAGGGCGTGTCAAAAAATATTGAATAACTTTTAGGAATCTTTGATTTGTTTTCTATACTTTATACATACAGAGGAATGTTCACTTCAAGAAACGGGAAAATAAAGAGTTAAAATATAATAAACGGTGGACTGAATCGTCTTAAAAGATACGTTTAGGCAGATCGAAACCATATCTAATAGTTTAAACAAATGTGATGTGTCATTTGAAACTATCCACATATACACATATAATACAAATCCGTTACTATTTGTAAATTATAATGGACGATAAGATTGAGTTCACTCTAAAATTTGACGATTCATTTTCAGATCTCACGCTAAATGGTATTTCAGGGATAAATTTTCCCTTTCGATCCACCCCTAAATACGTCCCATTCTCTTCGAACCATTCTTCCTATATTCCTAGCACAAATACCCTCCCTACATTACTCCATGCTCACCCTGATGATGTCGAACAGGAAGTTCCCAGAACCGCCTCCGCTGCTAGAAGAAGAGTCGCCCCCTCCGAAGAACAAGAACCTCTTTTCCCTGTCGGTGTTTTCCGATGCGGCAGCCGCGTTGTCGGAGTCTTCCGCCGTGTCCTCGCTTCGGGCCACGGCCGGAGACGCTTCGTCACCAGTTGCCTCGGCCTCTTGGTCTTCCTCCTCAAATTCGGCGGCGTCACCATCATAGGGAACCCTAACTTCGTTGACCCTGGACTCGGAACCGGCAAGGTTGTCCTCGAAGTTGGGCTCCTGGTTTAGACAGAGGAGTAAAATGGAGGGAAGGAAAAGTTTTAGCATAAGATTGCTGATCCATTATAAAGGAGGTGTTAGTTTGCTGGCGGGTAGTGTAGCATGCGAAGGGCGTAGATGTGATTGGTTGCCATAGCAATGGCATGTATTCTTCATGACACTGCGTGAGGGAAATGAAATGACTTATTATTATTATTAATTATTTGCAGTATTCGGAGGATCATCTCATGATTCATTGGGCCAATGAGTCTTATAGAAAGAAACGAGGACAAAAAGCCTGGTTTCTTCGTTTAAAAAAGTTAGTTATGAGTCGCGATAATAACCGATGAATCCTATCTGTTTAGTTCAGAATGTTTAAATTAAAAAATTCACTTTATAGATATTATCAAATATAGCCGTAAAGATAAATGCTGTATTACTATTAATCTGCCTCAATATTATGAGTTTTAAGAATAACATAGATTGTTACTAACAAATGAATGATCATATGACACAATTTACGATTTGATCGAACGAATATAACAACTGGTGATAATAATAAAAAAGATACAGACATCAAGACATTGAAAAACAGAAAAAACACAGAAAACAGTGTAAAAACAGGTAAACGTGATGATTGCAGAAGGAAATAAAAATAATTAGTCAATGCATAACATAAATGTACGTTACATAACCTGTAATTGCCATTCAGCATGCTTTACCCTTCATAGATGAATGAGACAATGGAATATTTTAACGATGGATGACGTATGCAAGTGAGGTAGGGCTCTATTTAAGATGTAGAGAACATAAGAATGCTGTTAAATACGCAACTTGAAGCTTTACGACATTGGCGCGGATAAAACTGGTTAGATGATATTGACGGAGTTATAGGGACAATGTGAATTGACGGTAAGACATTTATACGTTATGTCCGTAGTAATGTCTGCGTTGAAGATGTTTTTATTTCTCTCTGCGCGTGCGCAGGTATGTCATTTGAATGATTTTCTGGATGATGTCGCGGTGGAGGTGAAATATGAATTATATTATATGTGTGAGCAGTTTCTGAGGAAATATTTATGCAAAAATGGCAGTGATCCTTTAATTAATCCACTAATATCACCAGTTTCAGCTTTTTCTGGTTTTGTAATATATTTGTCTTCCTCAACCCAAGTGTTTTGAGATCCCCCTTCCATCCCCGCCTCCCTTCTCCAGCCTCCCTCCACCCCACCCATCCCAATCTAATTCTTTCAACATCAAATGAAATCCAATCACACATAAAACGATCAATCGTGATGTAATTTTTTATTTCTGATTTACGAAATCAATTTTCTTTTTGATGTACATTAAAATTTAATCAAATATCATTAGGTAACAAAAAATTAAAGGCAAAATATATTTTAAAGCATTAGTATTTCATTCTTATACAGATGTACTTTTTTGATTTAATTAAAAAACTAGGCAAAATTATTACTGGGTTTAATACTTTGCATCTTTTGTATTAAGTCACACTGGTCAAAGCGTTTTAGTAAATATTTACAGAAAAATTCGCTTCTGAAATTTTAATCAAATTTTTACATTGCGGCAATTTATAGGATTAGTAATACGTCGGTGAATTATTTTTAAAGCACTACATTTGCTCCAGATCTTGCCACACAAGAGGAAACAAGCCGCATTTTGAAATTCGCCACAAACGAAGCAACGGAAAAAAAACTCCGTCTGGTTTTTTCTTTAACATTCGAGAGTCGTTTCTCTCTCAATCGCTCGGTTCTGTTCACGACGACCTACTTACAGTCGAATGCGCTCAAGTCGGGTGGGACACCGGGGAGTACCAGTGGTTTTTTTCATGCGTGTTAAAACATTATACGAACTAAAAAGTGGACAACATGAAGGGAAAACACGTACAAATGTGAGACAATACAAGGATGTAAAAGTGCACATATAAAAACAAATGGTTAGTAGGCATAAGCATGTTTGCGGTGAATATTTCACACCCATAATGTGATAGAAAGCGTTGGTAGTGCTTCGCGTGCTGGAGTGAGTTATAAAAAGCATGGGACAGTGGTACAGGGAGTTCGTGACCCGAAAGCTGGGAAACGGAAGACGAAGGTTTTTGGCAATTCGGAAGGCGAAACGGACACAGAGAAGCAGCTTAAGTGTGACGAAAAGGAAAGATCCCTGACACTGAAACTAAAGAGGTACTTTCCTACGAAAGTCCATGAATGAAATGGAAAACCAAGGTTACGGACACAGAAAGATCTAAAGAGCGAACATCGGGAAGAACAAGAGAAAACTCGAGGAAGATGTTAGACGCACAAGTGACGTGTAACACAAAAAAAGCGGGAAGGGACAAAAGGCCTACAAATAAAGCTATGAAAGGGAATAAAAACAATCATTAAAAAAATCGAAGTGCGGCAGTAATAGAGAGGAATTTTAAGAAACGGGGTAATGGAATAGCTGAGGTAGAGATGAAGGAAAGAAACGTAAGGGGAACGGATGGATTGGAACTAAAATAATGGTAATGAAGGGGACGATTTGAATTTAATTAACCGAATGAACGGTTTAAAATGAAAAAACTGATGGAAAGGAACGAACCACTAGGAAGTGGAGGAACAGATGGAACGTGAGGAACGAAGGGAACGTGAAGAACGATTAGGACGTGATATATATGATATGGAAAGAAGAAAAGGTTCGCAATGGAGTATTAAGAGGTTCAAAGGAACGGATGTCTGGACGAAATGGAGACGAATAATAAACAGAGAAATTAAATGAAATAAAGGAAACGGAGCAAAGGAACATCTAAGGTGGACGTGATCTAGAGAGAATAATACTGAAGCGTTTGGAAAGAAAAAACAAACAATTTTAGAAAATTTTTAGAGAGTAAGAGGTGAAAGAAGACGCCAAATCATCCTTCCAAGCCCTTTCAGGACGCGAAAGAAAAGAAAAATCCGAAGCGTTAACAGAAGCAGACCGAGGGAAGAAAGGTTGACAGAAAAAAATGATAATAAAAGGGTTTATTGCTTTGGGGTTGTGGTTTCGTGCTACGGAAAATATCCTTCCTCCCCGCATAATGTCTCCGGTTACCGAGGTGCTCTCCTGTTCTGTCTGCGACTCCTCCTCCTCGTCGTCTAGGCTTGGGGGGAATGTTGGGAGGGTGATGCTGATCCTTCGGGAGCCGCCCGAGGAGGAAGCGGAGGAGGAGGAAGAGGAGGAAGAGCCTGTACCCCCTCCCCCGCCGCCCAACACCAGACGACCCACCAACCGGAATATGATTCTCGTCAGGCTTTGAATTTTTCTATCGATTATCTATAAAAACAAAGAGGCCACAGACACGCACACATGCACACACACACACACACCTTCACTATCAGTCTATCTCTACAGAGGGGGGGAGGGCGCGGAGGGGGGTGGGGGAGACTTTCAAGAATTTTTTCCTGTTTTATTTTCCCCCTCCTGACGCGACCTTCCCATCGCTTCTCTCCTCCCGCCCCCTCCCAAAACCTATCCTGCGAACCTCCAACCATGCGGCCCTCCATCTTTTCAATCCTCTCCTTTCCGAGTAAATTTTGGGTTCCGTCCGCCGAGGAATCGATTAATCGATTGGTTTAGATTTCTATTGTTTCGTGGGTTTGATATTTATCGATTTTGTTAAAGGCTTATTACTCTTTCACTTATTGCTCAATATAGTAATTACAACTGTAGATAGTTCTTTGTTAAACAGTATTCAGTTCCCAGTGATGACTTGCAAATTGAAAAAAATTCAGCCTCCCTTGAGGACAATGATTTCGATCGTTTTTTTAGTTGTTGCTATGCCTCGAGGAGATCAATCAGTTTTATGGAATTTTAGAATCCTAAGGCTAACTTTCTAAAAAAAAGCCTGTAGTAAAGTATTTTCCAGCTTTATCTTTAGAATCAGTTACTACATTGAGGAGTTTAAAATCAGAGATGCCAATGCTTTGAGTGAGTTCGTCATTAAATCTTTGCATCGATTGCAATGAAATTTAGGTAATGTCGGAAATATGGGTGCGAACACACGAGCAAACTAATTGCAAATTTGTCAACATTACCCTCTCAAGTTTTGATTCAAAGAATCCGATTTTTTATGTGTTAGATGTCTCAAATATATTTTTAAGTTAAAAAGCCTTTGGTGCATTTACTTAAAACCCATCTACATCCGAAAATAAAATTACGTGTTCTAAAAGGAATACTAGGAGAGATTGTTTAAATTTCATTGTGACAAATTCAAGATGAAGGTGCTGCGTTTTGATTTGCTGGATGGGCGTCCGCGTGATATGGTTTGTATTGGGGAATGATTATTTTTACAGCTGGTGCAATTAAATAACAAAAGCGTAAATAACTACTGCATACCGAAATAACTTTCTACAAGGTGTTAAGTCATTGCAAATTTTCAATAGATTTTTTTATCTTACGTGCAGAGCGTTTACGTTATGAAAATTTATTCATGTCTTCGCCTGTGATGTCTGAGTGAACTTGAGTAGGGTGTGTAATTTAGAATTGCCAGTCATTGTGGTTACTAGTTGATTGAATTGCCAAGATTCGTTAGATTTATGTAATTGTTAAGAATATTTATCGGAAGTATTCTATCTGCAATAAAAAAGGATATTTTTTGGAAACAGATATAAAAAGATCCGTCTTTTCAGATTGAAATATTTTCCAAAAGTTTCCGCTGCTTCTTTAAATAAGATAATGAATTCTGTATTTAGCATTTCTTGAAAATTACAATGAGATTTTGAGTAGGCTATTTGGATATTCATTCAAATAAACTTTTTAATGATTATATTATTGCTGTTAACATTTTATAAATTTTGAAAATAGAATTAAAGAACTTTGGTTGCCTCAATATATGGCATGACTCAATATACAATAATTATGTACTGGCTGGCCAAATTTTTTACATTCCAAATTAAATTATTTTACGTTTACGGTCACAATAGGGTTTATTTTAAAAACGGTATGTTTAGTAAACTTTATTTGCAAACGTTCTCGTTCAATAAAAATGCTATAATAGGGAGTAATTTAAGTTTAATTAAATATAAATTTAAAAAATTATCTCACGCCTTCCATTTTAAATAAACGCCTATCATTCTCAGTATAGCCACCTTCACGCAGATTTTTCCTCTCTATCCCTTTCTTCTCATAAAATATTTGCCATTGTGAAGATTTTTTTCCCTCCTAAATAATTTGTAGTTCTATCTTTTCCTCCTGTCAAGTCATCCAAATCCAAAACCCGGTTTACGTTACGTCTCCTCCCTCCTATCATAAAAAATCAATTATCTCTTGCTGAATATCTCAACATCATCCGTTTTCCCCAATTACTACCTTCCTCCGCTCCCAATGTCATATCTTCGTCTCCATCCACTCTCTCTCTGTCTTCCTCCAGTCTCTCTGGCGGTAATCAATATTTCTAAATTCCTTTGCTTCATGAGTGATTGGCGAGTGAGACGACCTCGATCCTGGCAGTTTTCATGACCTCCATCCCATCCTGTTGACCTTGATGGATTTCTGCTGGGTCTTGCTAAGTGGGTACACATTAGCAACGCAATTGTCTCAGTTAGCAGTCCAAGTCGACCATTTTCCTCAACGGCCTAACTTGAAATAAATTTCGACTAATTCACTAAAATGTAAAGGAATTCCAAGTAAAATAATCGGCCTTGAATTTTAAACTATCGTCGTGTTTTTGCGGTTGACCAGCAATCGGCAAAAAGTGGAGTTTTGCATTAAAACGAATTCTTATTTTGAAAGTTTACAGAGAAAAATAATCTCAGTATTTTAAGAAATTCAGTTTCAGACGATTAATATGGTAATTATATTTCGATTAAAGTTAATGTTATTTTTTAACTCTATCTTAAATAAATTTAAATTATATTTTTAAAATTTCTTGTTTTTATTAAGCATTTGATTTCTCTCTGATAAGTTTGAAGCATCAATATTACTGAAACAATCTCTAAGACCATCGATTAATATTTCCATCAGCCATATTATTCAGTAGACTGTAGGCATAATATATTTAAAACGCGTGAATTGTCGGTAGAAATTTCATATAAGCAACTGCGACTCTAAATTTCAAATATTGACAAACTTAACGTTTTATTTTGCTTTATATAGCCTTTAATTTTTCAATATTTTCACTTACTATTTCCTTTTATGAATACATATTTTATTCCACTATATAGTTTTTTGTAGCCGCACTGTCAACCTATCCTCTCCTTTTGCACACAAATACCCCTCTCCCTCTGTCATCCATAAAACCCTAACAGTCTTTCAATGTGCATTTGTTATTTTTTATTCGAGAACAAAAACACCTATATGGATCCTTTCACTTCATCGTATTCTGACCTTTATTTATGCAGATACATCAAACTCCTCACATTTATTTCATCCAACTATATCGATCTCGTATTCAGTTCTTTTATTTTCTCCTGGAAAGTTTTCTATCTCGCTCCAAAGTTTTCCTCTGCCCTGTCTCCTTTTTCTTTAACCCTTCCCCTAAAAACCGCCTCCTCCTTATTCCCCTCTCTCCTCCTCCTCCTCCTCCTCTTCTTCATCCTATCGCCGCGACCTCTACCTCCGATAATCCCGGGAAGAGCGTCCTCAGGAAACCGATCGTCCTCTTGTCCCTCTGGCTGTCGTCGTGTGACGGCGTCTCGAGGTCCAGCGTATCCAGCGTCTCCTACAAAGATTGTAAACAAATATATTAAGACAGCCGCCCTTTCTCCCCGTCAAATTCCTCCCGAGCTGTACATAAAATGGGCGATGTTGCTCCACTCGTGGCGCTGCTGAAGGCGTGGTGAGTCGGAGAGAGAGAGATACAGCAGGAAGGAACTGGGTTTTATTAGGGCTGCAGTAATACTAAGAAAAAAAACATTATAAGATCCTACCTAAGAAATGCAAATAGGAAATTTTAATCCGATACATCGTATGAAAATAATATAAAATGTATTTTAAAAAGAGATTCATATTAATGTTCATGGTGTGTTTTAATGTTATATTTGGGTAGTTAGCGAAGGTTTTACGCGGGCAAATAAGGCGATAAAAACAATTGCAAGGGGGATTTTAAATAAGAAGGAATGTTCAGCATAAAAGTTAGTTATACGATCGCAGATTTATTACGAGAGAAGCCCCGTAAGCTATATTATCCGTCTCTTTTCTTTCCCCTCGCTTGTCACACACTTTCCATTCCCCTCACAACAGACCGCACGAAATATACTCAGATTTCCAGCGAGAGGCCGAATTATAGAAAGTACGACGCGACGACCGTTTTTTTCCGGTAGCGTTTTTTTATTCGCGCTGAAAATATTTCGGCAGTGAAAGTCTAAATAAAATTCGCTCCTGCGTCGCGTGCCGCCTTTTGTAAATCCTTTCGTCACTTGGCCCGGCATGCCGATCTTCGGAAGGCGATTGTTTTTATAGGAGCTTAAGATGGCGGACCGATGAAGTTATATGAAATATCAGACAATAAGGGGGGGGAGGATGTTTTTAAGGATGAGGAATTTGTATAAGAGGATTTATAGGGGCAATGAAATGCGGAAGAGGCGACGAATCCTCCATTTTCGCGGGCGGTCTAACTTAGCGCCGTGAAGGTATGCAGCGCGCATCAAATGTTTGTCATGCAGGTCATGCTTCACAGGCGCTTCACTTCAACTTCGTGATTTGGGTTTCGTGAGTTCGCTCGATACCGACTATGAATTTCGCACGCATGCACGACGCCACCCATCCTTCGCCTTTATGATTATAGGCGGCCGAAACTAGTTTTTATATCCGTTGGTCGAATGCAACAGGTGGATAAACAAGTGAAGAAGGAAGTCTTATCCAAGTTAAAATGATCTTCAAATATGTGTTTGCTGAATAGAAAGCGAGTCAGCAAGCTACTCTGGCTCGGGAAGTTTCTCTTGTTGGAAATGACACGCCGTAATGATAACTTTGAAGGATGTGGTGTTGTAGTGATGAGAACACGCGAGATGATATTTATTATGTCATGGCGGCGCTTTCATCTATTTCGTTATGTCATGGCGGTGCTTTCATCTATTTTGTTATGTCATGGCGGTGCTTTTATGTCTTTCTTCATTTAAAGTGGTGTTCCTCAACCTTTTTGGAGCCGCTGACTCATGAAAAGGTCATACATTTTTCATACATTGGTTTATTTATCAGGAAACATTAATCAGAGCTGTGCGCGGGAGGAAACTAGTTACAGATAAACATCACGTCATACTAAACTTTAGGACCATCGATAAATAACGGGTTGGCCCATATGGGTTCGCGGATCCTCAGTTGAGTAATACTGATTTAAAGGATACCACGAAATTCGTCAATTTTGGAGAGAGGCAGGCATGATGAAAATATTTCCTAATTTTACTCATCCTAGAGAGTTTCCAGACTAATATCATAATTTAAAGCGTTAGGATCCATCAATGGTGTATCCTGTCCTATAAATTTATCTTTATAATTCCATCCATTTTTCTAACCTAGGTTAGTCAGGTTCGTGATTATTAATGGTTAAACCTGGTTCTCCACATACTCCTATTTTTTGCAGTCTTCCTCTTGTATTGATAGTTCTCTTTCCAGGGGCGTAAATACGGTTTTGAGGCTCCCACGCAAGTCAAGTTTTGGGGCCGCCATTTATATAAAAAATATGAAATTATTGTACCGTTTTGATTTTTATCGATTTTTTCTACGTTTCATTCCAAAAATACAGAGACTTCTATTATTCTAACATGATAAGGCTAGGGCAAAACAACTCCAAACGCTAGAGATAGATATTTTCGTCTTCATTTCCAACTGTGAAATGTTTCATTTCTATAAGGAATACTTCGAATACCTTACGGCAGATTACGGGAAAACTTTTAAGTATTTTTGTTGGGCCCAAAATATCTTAAGGTCCCACGCACTGCGTGGGCCTGCGCCCCCAAGGTTACGCGCCTGTCTCTTTCCCTTTCAAGTTGTCTATCAGCTGAAATATTTTCCTACCCCTTTCTCTTTTTCCATCCAGTTTTCCTTCTAGCACTTCTTTAACAATGCACTCTCTTCTCAGTCAATGTCCAAAACAGTTCACCTCTCTCTTTCTGACAGTCTGTATAATCATTTACTTCTTTACTATTCTTCGTAGTACTTTCTCATTTTTCACCCTATCTGTCCATTTTATCTTCAGCATTCTTCTCCGTGTCCACATTTCGAAGCTTTCCAAGTATTTTATATCATTTTTCCTTAGCGTCCATGTTTCTGCCTCATACAAAGCTATACTCCATAAATAGCATTTTATAAACTTCTTGCGGTTTTCCTGCTTTGTATTTCCCGTTAGCAGGAGTTTCTTTCTTCTGAAAGCGGCTTTTGCTTTTGTTATTCTATTCCTGATTTTCTCGGTACATTTTGCTTCTCTCGTTATGATGCTTCCAAGGTATTTATAATCTGATACTTGTTCTAATGGCTTTCCTCCAATACTCCCATATTTATGTTCAACTTTAGTATAGTAATATAAAACTGAAAATTATTAGGTTGGCTGTATATTTCTTGGCTCCTGTTTGAATGTGTAATGAAATATCCAATTTAGAAAGGAGAACTAAAACCTCCGACAGGATGCATTAGATGAAAAATAAGTTCTATTGACTCAAGACATCGCTGCTTCTAATATATGGGAATGATTTAAAGGCAGATAGTAAACGGGTTTATTGTTCAAGAGATCTAAGAGCATGTCAATACAATACTATCTATAGGATCTACTTAAATATTTGTCTTATGTTGTTTGAAATATGAGGACATAATCTGCGAATATATCGATTGCAAATAATAAAATTAATTAAACGATTTCCTGATTCATGATCTAACTATTTTAGTTTTCAGTCATGTCTTTCAGGCACAAAGTTTGTAAAAATGCTCAAAAATAGATGGGAATAATTTTAGTTTGGTATCATGTGACGTTTTAAAGATTATTAAACCTATACATGTGTGCATAAAATTAATACACAGAAATATAAGGAAACCCTCTCACTCGATGTGTTAGTACACACCACAAGTATTTAACCATTGATTGGGTGCCGATATGAACGAGACGTACGGTCAAATTAAATCCATTATTACGAAACAGGGAAAAAATACACTATGCTTGGCTCAGATTTTCATCGATCGAGAGCCGCTAAAAATCGAAGTAATTTAATCACGCTGAACTGCTGTAAGAAAGTGGGACGCAAAAGGTTAACTTCATGGAAAAGACTTTTACTTGGAATAAGCACTACAGCTTTCTCAATAGAGTTATTACAGCCATACGGCTTCTCCCGATACTACTCAGGAAGAGGAGTAACGCGAGAAAAGAGCCGCTGGCGCGTTCTCATCCTCGCAGACAAAAAAAGAACAAGTTGGCGGATGAGTCAGCGGGTGAAAGGAACTCGAAAGTGGACGATGGAGCGAATATGGTGTTTATCGAGATATGTTTTAGTACGGGAGATTTTCGATGTAGAAACGGCGACAGAGGGATAGGAAAGGTCGAGAGAAAATAATTTAGCCTAGTTTCCAGGGTGGTTGTTTCATAGGAAATGAAAATCCAAGTACCTAGCTCGCAGGAGTACAAGAACCTGTTCCTGGACACCTGAGGTGCGTTTATACGTTCCTATGTAGGCGAATGCGTTGGATAATACGCTTTGCAAAAGGAAAGTATGCATTTTAATAGTTGAGATTAAATGTTCATTTTTTGTTTCATTGACTTTTCTCTATAATCTTTTGGATAGTGACCGGCATAGAAAAAAGTTATTTTTTCGTCGAGGTTTGAGAAATTCACGTTGTGGTAAGATAATTATATTTGGATGAGATAATGAAGCAATAAAGGTATCTGCGACCAAAATTGTGCGAAGGAGAGTTTATTCATACTAAAAAAAAGATTAATGTCGAGAAATTTCGGGAAATAATTGAGGAAGGCAAGAATAAAAAGAAACTCGAGATAAAAAAAGAAGAAGAGGGGAGAAGGAATTAAATATCCCTATAAAATTAAAAGGAACATATGGTAATTGGATGGTGGTTTTCGTTTTCGACATGTGCGAATAACGTGAGGGTATCGAACCCGGTAGCCGTCGCTCGAGACTAGTCAGACCGTTCAGGATAATAATATTTCGCTGGAAAAGCGGCAGAGGGAAATGGAGGGAGGAAAAGGAGGAGGAGGAAGTGTAGTAGAGCAATGAAAGGGGGAGGAAAGAGAGAGGTGAAGGGAAAGAGGAGGAGAAGGGAGGAGGGGGAGGAAGGAACTGAGAACGGTTTTTCCGTTCTCCCTCGAGGAGAGTGACGGCGCCAGTCACTAAAAGGACCACAAAAAATGAATGCGATTTGGAGGTTAATGGGTTTCTAATGGGTGTGATTGCTTTGTCCAGAAAGGCGAGACAAGAAAATGAAAAAGAATGGGCATTGATGGAAGAGCGAGAAAATGAGAAGATGATGATAGGAAAATATAAGATGAAGAAGACGGAAGGAGATCCAATAGATGATAGATGAATAAATAAATAAATCTATATATATATATATATATGAGATAAATAAGAACGTGATTAAAATGTGAAGGAAGGACTTTGGAATATAAGAAAGAGAAGAAACTAAGAAGGATCACTCCAATGAGGAAGAGGAGGAAATCAAAAGCACGGAATAAAACGTGTAGATAGAAATAGAGGGAAAAGAGGGCGGAAGAGAATGTACGAGAGAAGGGAAAAAATCGTCAGCAACGTAAGACGGAGCTAATAAAATTGAAGGAAACAGAGAAACAGAAGTAACACATTTTCAAACGGATTAATGCTGCGTCAGACCCGTCATCGAAACTTTCCTTTCATCGATTAGAAAGGTTCACGCAAAGGATACCGCGTCGGACGGTATGAGAGGTTGAATCACATGATCAAATCATTAATCATCTTGAGAATAACCACGTGAGTGTTAGTTAATTGGTTTTCATTTTTTTTCTATCGACGCGCTGAATTTTTCCAAAAAAAACTTCAATCAATATATAAAGTCGAGATGACCTATGGAACACTTTGCGTAATAATTTTGAGTTCCTCATTTGTTTATTAGTTTGATTTCCTGACTAATCAGCTTATAGCCATAATTTATTCCATATCTGACACACACATAGAAGGGAAGAGAGAAACCAGGTGCCGGTATTAGCCTACTATTTACGAAGAATAACAATGTGCTCAACTGCTTAATGTTACTTCCGAAGGACGGAGCGCTGACTTGTGCGGTTTAATTTTGAGTTACTTCCAGCACTTTGTTTCAACCGTATCTACTGCATCATCTCCAGCTCTAATATTGTGAAATTAAATTATCGTAAGTTCTCCTAATATTAAACAAACGATAAAATACGTTTTATGGTCAATTATCGCATAAGTAACAACATGTCATAATTAGTAACTGAAAGATACATAGCGACGAGTCTACCAAAAGAAATTGAATTCGATGTGTCCATAAAGATAAATTCCGTCAAATGTCGCAATTAAACGGATTACTGAAGGCCTGGTCGCTCTTTTACAAAGCAATTTTTCTTCCGCCGACCCATATAATTTAATTTCTTGCTTTTGCCCGTCAAAACATAGCGGTAAAATCTATTATCCATTTCGAAAAGTTTTAATGACCCATGGCGACTAAAACAAATGTTCGGTTGATAAAAAACGGGGCTGCGAATATACCTTTCAATTCAGTTATCTATTTGTTAGCGTTAATAAAAAATTTTGACGGTGGCCTTCCTGCTCAACATCCGACCCGACAGTTGCGTCTGTCATTCTCTCCCTTCGTCCCACTCATCCCTCTGAAAAAAGCGTTGCGTCATCCGGAGCCATTACCTGGAAAGATGAAGGTGTTTATTCAGGCGTTTAACCCACCCCCGCGACGTTGTACTCAGGCTGAAAAGGGCGAACAAGCATCGTGTCGACATTGTCCGCGTCGCATACCACCAATTTAACCGTAATTACGCGTCCTTGCGATGTATCAACTTTTCTAGCTGACCGATAGAGGGAATTTTTTGTTTATTATTTTTTTATACAAAGACGAGGAGATCAAAAGAGTGGAGGGATGGAGAGGGAGAAAGAGGTGGAGAGAGAGAGAGGGGAGGGGGGTGGGAGACCAGCGGGAGAGCGGCGCGCAAGGCAGTCCAAAAGTAGCTTTCACTTTTTCTCCGCGTAACCAATTCCTCCGACCATTCTGAGAGACTCGACCGCCCCTCTCCCCACCATCCTCCTCCTTTCCACTCCTAACGCACGCCGTCTCGGGCACGCTTCGCACATCGCCTCCCAGTGATACTACACCTTCTGCATTCTCCCTTCCCTCTTAAAATCCACCTCTTCCCCTATCTTCCTTCCTCTCCCCCTCCCTCCCTTTTCTCCCTCTCTTTATACACCTACGGTTCAATTCAACTCCGTTGTTGCACGCCGCTCGCCCCTCACCTCTCCCACCCTCCCCTCCTCTTCCTTACACTTCCTCCAACTAACCGTTTGGGTGATAAGAGACCGTGCATTGAGTCATTTCGCCGAGGGAGATCCGGTAACAAGCAGAAGACACGTGTTCATCCTTGGGAGGGCTTTCGCACACGTCGAAAATAAACCGTCCTACTTGAGGGGGTTTATTCCGTAACTGCGGCTGCACATAGCCGCCTCCCATTCTCCTTCCGTGAGCGCTACACCGCTCTCCTGTTTCGTAACGTGGATAGAAACTAGATCTGAACAAGAACGCTAAGGGGAAAATACATAAACGATAATTTTAACTGGCCTTCTTCATTAGGTAATATCGTAACAGGGAAAATTTTATTAGCTCGCGGGTTTCTTTTTACGAGTTAATGAAAGGTCATATTCCCACAGCGATTGCTGCTTCAGAAATGAAAACGAAATGCAAGTTTTTTAAATGCTGAAATCGAGGAATCGGCAAATAATCCGGGGAAATATATCCAGAAATATGTGTATAGACTTTAATCCGATTTCGCCGTTGAGTTGTATTTCTTAGATAATATTCTCGCTGGACAGATATATGATTAACAATGAGATAATATTTCTCATAACAATATCATTTAAAACTGAATTATCACTTTAGGGTATCAGATATCTCATTCAAGTTTACAATTTTAGAAGGATATTTTTTACATACCTACTCATTATTATTTTAAGAGCGATAACGAAAATATGCGGAATAAATGTCCATTTTTAACACGGATTCCCCGGTATTTCCGTACTTTGAAATCAGAGTGATTTTATGCAGAAACTATAATTTTAGTTAGGGATTTTGTATTAAAATATTTAAAAGCCAAGGTGTAGGGTGAAAATTGCGTTTAAGATGAATGCGTTTGCATATCTCATTCTTAAATTTTGCAGATAAAATAGCTGTTGAGGTAAAATTATTCAATCTACTACATATTTTTATTAGTAAATTTATAAATTTCAACCGTTTCTGGGTCTTCATAAGTTCATGCCATAATGTTAAGTAAACCACAGTAAATTTGACACCTTTTAAGGATTACTAGTCTCCAATCTTCAGGTATACATTCAACTTTCAGAGAGGCACCTACGGATGTGGCGGTGTGAAGAGGAATCGATTGCAATCTTTTGTTCACGGCATATGATGAACTTCGCATGATGACGCGTCGTTGCCAAAGGGGTTACCCTGTCTCGAAATCTTACTCTCCAGTCCAAGGTAAACGACTGGCCGAATTCGACCTCGTTAACCCGTTCGTAACCCATTCAAATTTCGAGGTGTGACAAGTCCAAACTATCCTGTTTTTCTGGGCCTTAGAAAAGGAACAGTTGGATCATGGGAAAGCTTTTAAACGGAGTATTACCTGTGAAAGATTTGGTCTGTGGGAGATGAGGATGTGGCGAAATGAAGAATCGGAGGTAACTTTTCTTTTCGACTTTGATTTCACATGCGTTGGAATGTAAAAAAAATAATTACTTGCGAAATGCAAAATTTTATTATGAGCTCCGATTGATTCTCATCAGGTAGCTCGTAGAAATTATTAGGGAGGGCCTCAAAAATGGTTGTAAAATAAAAACAAGTCTGTGATGAAATCGGTTACCTATTTAGAAGAGTGCGAGAGTAGGAGCTAATCGACGACGGAAGATTCCAGATATAGACGTTATATCGTTACTTAATTCGAACTGGTTGGAAATAAGTTCGATTCGATATGAGAAAGTAGAGCGTAAATTACGCATCGACGGAAACGTCATTTTAATACAAAGGATAATTCTTGTTATAGAAATGGTTGGCGGAATTATATCTCTACTATTCATGGTTTAATTTGTAGTCTTGCAGATGTTGGTGTTTTACGATGAACTCACTTTCAACATGTTAAACTCCATTATTAACTCATGTAACCAATATTTAAGAATTATGGTAGTGTTGCGTTAAAAAAATAACGGTTTTCAGATTAGTTGCAGGTTTTATTCTCCTAAGTGCAACCAACACGTAATTTTATAGGGCTTCCTATTCATTTATGTAGCGAGGAAGCTGAAAAAGAGCTACTCAACTCTTTTAAATTACACTGTAAAAGTTTCTCATTACAATCCACATCTTTTACTATGAAGTCCTCGATTAAACGCTACTAGCGTATAGTATGATTTAGATTAGGGATCGTCAAATGTTTTTGCTGAGGTATTTATATATATTTAATTTTTAGTGATAATAAGATGAATGACGCTTGTGTTTAAAAAGACAACTAATTATTATAGCGATATCATACACAGTTTAGGCGCATTTTTGTATGTCATAACGTCATTCACAGTATTAACTTCATAAATTTTGATTCGGAAGTAATGCATGATAGGATGAAGTAAGAAGAAAAATTATAATCTTTAATACTTAATAATACTTAATATTCACTTTATACTGAGGGCTTACCCTAAGTTGAAATCACTTATCTTAATCTTATAGTTTTTGGGATATAAGGTAGTTTCAGCTTTACCGCATATTGCAGTACGCTTGTATTTTCCTCGGCGAAATTGAAAATGTGGGCATCAGATGAAACGAGTATCCCTCGATGCCACCATCTTGACCGTTCCCGTGATGAGGACAGAATAGTACTTAGGAGACATACGCCATTGGTTTACTAACCAGGTCGTGAGCACACATTTTCCTTCTCAAATACCTCTCTTCAACTCTCTCTCTCTCCCTCTCTCCATCTGTAGTACATGGAGAATAACCAATCCTCTTCTCCTTAATATGTTCTCGTGGGTCTGAAGTGTTAGTTAGGCAGGACGAAGTGCGTTCTTCGCGGCGGGCGAAAGTTCCACGCTTCCTGGAAAAGGCTACCATTCTCACGTCGCCCGGAGTAAAAAGTATTTCTCATTTTTTTATCTTTCACTCTTCCGCCATCTTTCCAGTAATTCACGCATTCGTGCTCGGAGAAATCGTGCGGAAAGAAGTGCGTGGTTTAGAGGTGGTGAACGCCGATGCAAGGAACGACTAACTAGGCGCGTCCGCGGAAATTTAGAAAAAATGTTCGTGTTTTTCTTTAGCATTCAGTGAAAATGAGAGGCGCCACGGAAGCGTGGATGAGCGATTTCACAAAGTGTAAAAAAAATTGCAACAGAGAGATATGCGGACTTGGAGCGATGGATTGCCTAATAAGTTAGAAACAGAAAGGAAAATCATAAGGTTTTAGGAAGCGGCAATTAAAAAAAAATGGAAACGGAGGAACAGAAAACTTGAATTCCATAAACCTTTTGCTAATATTTTCACGGTGACAAATTCACACGCGCTCTGCCAGATTCACAATAAACCTTCATCAGAAAAGTATGAATTCATAATATAGACTGTGCCCATTTATGCCCAGATCAGGAATGTATTGAAAAAACTGACTATATATTGAATTAGAAGAACGTGCCTTTCGATGTACTTCATATTCCGTTATTATTAAAGGTATAACTATAATATAATCCATTTCACGTGATATGTAATGTTTCCTCTTCCTTTTTTGTAGCCTCAACTATTGTTCTGAAAACTAAACTAATATTTATCTTCTTCAGCTGATATTACAACATGACTCCATTTCATTGATTGATTTATTTTTATATTCTTGTTCGATGGCGCTTAGGACAGATGAATGCAGTTTTATTGATGTATTCAACGCTGCCAATTCAATTTTCCGCTTAAGTAAATATTTAACTTTCATGATAAACCTTGACATTTGCTTATTTCTTGTTCTCATCTTATTTGGAGTTATGTTTTCTTACGGTATATTAGGATTCAATATAATATTTTCATTCCCCATCGATGGCTAGTCCTGAAAATATAACAGAATTGCTCATTCATTTGCTCACTTTTATTTATCTTATAGCTACTTAATTGTTCCTTCCTCTATGAATTCCAGTAATTCCACGAATAAACCTGTTTATTTTCATTTGGATTATGGCATATCTAATGCTATTTATTCCAGTATACACGTTTCTGGTCATCAGCGTACAATAAATAAAATATACTCACAGAAGGCTTGTTTATTTTGATGCTGAGGGAAGTTGTTTCTCAGAAGTGTTGATTCCTTTCGTTTACCTTGGGTCTTTTATTCGCTTTCCGTGGGATATTTCCATCTAACACATCTTGATGGCCAAGGTCAATGCAGCTACGTACTTCCACCACTTATTCGTAATCGACTTCAATCTATTAATCCCCGATTCATCATACCTCATGCTCTTACCCATTACCTTGGATACGACTCTGTATATAGATTTATACTTATGGGAGCATGTAAAAGCAACTTGAAACGATGCGTCCATGACATACTAGACATAGGACTTGAGTGGAAACGTTTGTAGATTTAAAAAAAAATAAGAGGCCAAATATTTCCAAATAGCTGGAGACTGAGGAGCCATCCACGCAATGAGTCATTGGAGTTTTACAACCGCGATCCTGTTCGCAGTGACACTGGACACTATGGGCACGGATCAGTGGCATCGTTCCAGAAAGCTACGTTACACGTTTCTGCCAACTACGAGATGCGTCACCGCGTCAACCCATTTTTTCCCCTCGTCGTCGTCTTCCCTCTCTCCTGTGTCGCGCCTCGCATTGCATGCCACTTCCATTTCTCTCTTTATCCATCCGGAATGTCTCTTGCGCCAGAAGCCAAGGCCAAGACCTCTGCTTGTTTTCCTAATCCCAGCTCCCTTCTTCCACCCCTCTTCGCCGCACCCCTGCTTTCTTCTTTTCCCCTCCGCGTAAATTATCTTCTTAAATCTCGCTGTCATCCTCGCCGCATTTCAATGAACCACGCGTTATAAAAAACGGAGCTACATTAATAGTTATTAAGACGATCAATGTGATTACGCATATGACGACGTGATGCTGTCGCTTCTAGGATCGATTTCCTCAAGATTGCATTTAGGTGACCCTGAGCTCTCAAATTTGGAGACACCGTTATGAATGTTGCAGTGTTTTCAGACGCCTAAAGGATCATGGCATTAACGATTATATTATTCTTTAAAGCTAGGGTTTCTCTGATTTAATACAAATTAGTGAAACCTCGGTATAGCGAGAATTTATAAAATTCATGAAAATACTCGTTCTAGTGAATACTCGTAATATCCGAGACTTTTATTCCGTATATTTAACGTTAAGAAATTAACGATGTTTCCGTTCGCTATAATGAAGTTAGTGTTATATGCCTTACTCGCTCTATCGAGGTTACACGGTACTTCATAAAAGGTTTTAGTAAGAGAAAATTATAAAAAAATAGTTCGTATTCGTTCTACTAACTAATGTGATACGTTGCTTCCACGATTTTCAGAGCCCTTAAATATCGACTAAGCAAAAATCATGAGTTTTTGCTGAAAGATAACGAATTTTATTTTAATAATGGACGAGTAACTGACAAAAATAAGGGCAACTTGATCGCTCATTCCTTTCATTCTTCCTGCATTAATGCTTTGAGGTCTCATTCCTCAACAACACTTCCCATTGATATTGGCGCCGTTTAGAGATTTAAAATGCCGTCATTCTTCGGGCTAATCAGGACCGACTTACTGAAAAAATTAGCGGAAGTCTTTCAAGTGAAAACGTTGGAGATATTATTTGACTTCCTGCCGAGTGACGTGCTGCGCCTACTATCTTATAATGCATGCCTTTGCCGGTTGAGTAATTTGCTTGCTTCTTGTGCGAGCAGAGGAGAAAGTCAGGAACTGGGAAATAGCAAATTAATGTAAAAAAAACCGCTTAATTGTTACATCGCAAAAAGTTTCAACGTGATGACATTTTGGCAGTTTTACTTAGACACGAAGTAATTACAACAGAGGACGGCAAACATCGTTATATCTCAAGAGCGTCAAATCTAACGCTGAGGCAACGTGAAAGCGTCGGCGAAGAAATGGGAAATGCGAGGTCGAAATAAACAATTTAGAATCGCGTTGCGAAGGAACGCGTCGGGAAGATATCCGTTAGTCACGCAACGGCGCAATGTTTTTTTTTCGAATTGCCCTCACGCGCGCAGGTCGCATTGCCGTCCGACGTCAGGAATATTATCCAAAGTTGACTTTTATAAGACTCTCTGCGTTGGGAAACAGGCATTTCTCAACTGTTCGCGGAAGGAATTCGTTGTGCAAATAAAAAAATAGATTGTATTCGTTTAGGGATTTGCTCTTTGGCGGGAGAACGTTAAAACCTCGCTGTATCCTTCTTTTTTCCCGGAAATTTACCAAATGTTTAGTTATTTTTTTTGCGCGGTTTTTCGGCTACTAATCTGCGTATTTTTTTTTACGACGTCGCCTCACAAATCGAAATAAGACGAAATACGTTCGAATCCGTTTCCGGGGGCTGAGGGGGAGTCCGGCCTTTCTTTTTCTTGCGGCTAAGGAATCGGCGAAATGATATTTCGCAACGGAAATCATATTCGCCACTTTCTCCGCCTTCCTTCAGGTCCCACGCCGCGAGCTTAGAAGGCGTTACAAACAGTGTCACGTGACTCTCTTCTTGTCCTTTCTTTCTCTCCTCCTACATCGGGGAACCTGTTTTTTCGGAGGAATTTCTTTTTTTTAAGAGAGGGAGGATATGTGTCGGGAGGAGTGTCATTTTCGCGGTTCCTTCCGGGAAGAGATGAGAGGGAATGGGTTATAAAACTAGAAATTGGACGTGACATGAAGCGGCGAAGCATGATATTTAGTTTGGGAGGAGGACAAATACTTCAACACATCATTAACTGAGAACTTGTTTATTGATTTACCTTCAAGAAACATCGTGTAATGTAGAGGATTATGAATAAGATACTGATTCCAATTTCCATCTGACGCTCGCATATTCTATGCTTTTCTTGAGATTAACTGCGATCTTAGGGTGTGAAATGCCCGGTTTCCACTGATGACGTGTTTACCATCCCCTCCGGACACTTCTTGGTATACTCCTAATCCTTATTTCTCAATTTGTATGCCTTCCTTTCTTCCATGGACACGAAATATATCCTCAATTTTCCAAACGCGAGTGTTTTTTATTTAGTGACGGGAGCGATGCGCGATGCCCTACCAACTGACTGACTTTCCTTTCGGTTTTTCCTCCTTCCTCCCATCGCTTCCCCTCTCCCTCGTCACCTCTCTCTTTGCTCAGCCTCCCATACCCCTCTCTCTCTCAATTCCTCTCCCCTCTCCTCCTCTCTCTCCTAAGCCTTTCACGCGACCACTTTCTCCCGCAACCGCGCACCCGGTGGCTTACTCCGCTTTGAGCTAAGAGGCTCGCGTACATTTTCATTACTCTATAACTATGGCACGCGTGACGCTTTAACAAGTTTCAGGCGGGGTCAGTGAGCGTAGAGTTTACTCTGTGGATGGCAAAAATGCAGGAAAATCGGTCAGTAAACTGTGGAGAAAATATTCTTTCTAATGCTCTCACGTAAATTTCTTGCTTCAGCTAATATACAGAAGTATTTTCACTCCTTTTTTTTTACTTAAAAGATATCTTGGATTTTATTTAAGATCTGTGGCGTTACGCTATGCAAAATTGGCGAAGAAATCGTGAAGACTGATAAAATAAGTTTTAATTCGTCATTGTTTTTGTTTATTACCTGAGTAAATGTCTTCGAGGTACATAATCATCTATGTGTATGACATCATTTAGATATGTAAGACCATTTGGAGAATTAAAGCTGATATAGATAAAATAGAAATAGTTTGTTATTAGTAATGAAAAACTTTTAACTTTGTTGTTATAAATTTAAATAATTCGACCAGTTTTGATAAGTTACGAAATTATCAGTCTGTAGTTCCATTTAAGTTAATAGTTTTAACTTTACGAATCAGGAGTTACTCTAAGTAGCACCTGAAAAAGTTGAATTTTGTTTACTAACGGGGTTTCTCGATTTATTAGTTATTATCAACATATTTCAGAATAGTTAAAACGATTATATATGAACCTATTCGAAGTCGGCACACATATCGAATGTGATTTCTAATATTTATGAATGCTTCATTAAAAAGATTCTGTCTTTGGACATATTGTGATAAAAAGGACCGCAAAAGTCCATAACCTAAGGCAGGATTTGCAACCGCGGCCTCATTATTCTCCCTACACAAAATCTCTCCTTCGTTAACTAAGATGTAAACGGTGACGAAATTCATAATTTTAGAATCGTTCCCTTGGTAGGCACGTAAGTATAGATCCCGAAACATGCGAGAAATCGAGTTGATCACCTTGAAGCGTATAAAAATTATAGCCAGTTTATTTACACTGTCCGATGACTTTTCGATATTCCATAGTGCGTTTTGGGTCGTGAAAAAAAAAACAACCAGTTTAATTTGGCGTGTTGGCCAATTGTGAATGCACGGCCTCAAGGGTGTAAGCGGTCTGTGGGAGGCGTACAAGTGCAATTTGAAGGAGTGGGATGTATGCGTAGTGAGGGGAAAGCCTAAAAAGAGAGAGGAAAGGAGAGGAAGGGAGGGAAAGAGAGAGGAAAGGAGAGGAAGGGGGGAAAGAGAGAGAGGGACGGCGGGAAATAAGAAAAAGCTATGATAGTTTGGATGTCGGGGATAACGCCCACGCGAGTAAAGGTGGACAAAAAGAAAAAAGCTATGATCGTTTGGATGACGGGTATAACGCTTACGCGAGTAAAGGTACTTTAAAATGGAAGGGCGGGATTAGAGAGATCAGTAACAAAAAGATTGGTAAAAGGTCACGAGGTCAATCAAATTTACACTAGATGTGTGTATACTTCCTTTTCGTTCGCGTTCATGCACGGATGGATGTGTATCACGTCATTAGGCTTTCTATATTTGATTGTGAGCAATGAACTTAATTAAATTCTTCCGCGTTCCTTAGTTTTTCCACTCCATGCTCCTATCTTCCAAGTCGTCCAATTCAATTCCTTATCATTGAATCTTTCATCCCTGTCAGTATCATGCGTCGCCTCTTCGATTAGTTCAGACATCCATAGGGTTTCTCTTCTCTTTTCAATCTTATTCGAAATTACGAAGTCATTATCTTGATTATACAAAGAGAAAAGCTTCAGTTACTTTGCTTTGCTTTGCGTTACTTTTCCAACACATATATGAGAAGTGGGTAAAGGAGTAATTTTGAAAATCCTAATTCGTTAATTCGTCATTAGGCGTCGTGTTTTCGTAGCATCGTTTTTTTCCCCCGTCTCCGATCAGATTATGCGCCGCTTTCACTAAGCGCGAAATTCCTTGCACTCACTCGGGAGATCGCATGCTGAGATATAACCGACTCGATAAGTCGACAGCACTCAATTGGCAACTTTTCCGTTTTCACTTTCTCTGTTTGCATCTCTAAAAAGATGAAGTTAGCGGAGGATTCGTTAACATTTTTGCTCACGACGGTGGAGTTATTCATTCTCCAAGAAGTATTTTTATTCAAAAAACAATAATAAAACTTAACATAATACATTATTTAGTAATTTACCCAAGACGCATTAGTTATTTCAGGGAGATCAAATTCACATAATCGCTATCCCCAATAGCCGTAAAATATATATGTACGTAAACCAGACGCGCATTTCGGCTGCAAAGCAGCCATCATCAGCAGTACGAGTATTCACGGGAAAGTATATTATAAAGGAATTATTGTTTTAGAAAGACGTTTTCCTTTCCTACGACGAGTAGTCTCGTCGATGTCTACCGCATTGCAGCCCATGAAAATCGAACATATTTGCCGTGCTTTCCGCTGGGTCCAGAAGCGCGTGCCTTTGCATTCGAGACGTAGCGAGCGTGCATTGCCCGATATCACCTTGGGTGCATAATTGGATTGCAGCGGAGGACTGGAAAAGGCGAGAGGGAGAGAGAGAGGTAGAGAGGCAGCGTATAAGGAGTGAGTTATGAAGGAGCAAAATTGGTAGTAGCGGGAGATTTTTAGGGAGGTCTATCCGGGAGTGAAAAGGGAAAGTTGTGAGGTGAGCTGGTTTTATTCCCCCTTCCTACCATTCTCTCTCTCTCTCTCTCTCCCTCCCTCCCTACCTCCCCTTCTCCCTCCCTCTCCTAGCTGCACTCTCGAGCAGCTGAGTAGTCTATTCGCCTTGCGTGTGCACGTGATCGGGCGGTATGCGAGACGGCGTCTCCTTTCCCCAGCGCCATCGGAGTGGACGTGGGTAGAAGGATGGAGACCTTATTGCCCTTCGAGATAGACTCCTCCGCACGATTGTCAACACCAGTCCTTTTTAGCTCAATGTGTGCTCCGGATGCTGTTGTCGTGATTTCGGCGCACGAATCTGGCGATGTGCAAAATAAAATCCTCCGAAAAGACATATCGGAATCCTCGAATTTCTCTTCTTTCAAAACACTTCACAGCTGCACGATGGACCAGTGGAATGGGATTTCTTTCATTACTTTTACTGTGTAGCATAGAAATGCTTAAGTCCTTCACTGCTTTCTCTTTATTAAGCTAGATCCAAAGATCGATTGTGTGTCCAAGATTGATTCATATTCTTAGATTCTAGCCCATCTATTATCAAAGCATCTCTCTGAAAAGAGGAATTTTTGAGGCATTTGATCCTCTTCCTGATATCGTTAACTCTATATTAAGGAAAGGAGCGTTAACATCGTCTTTAATATCTCCGTATAAATCGTTTAACTTACTACGTAAGAGAATCACTGAGCGAAGCGCGGCTTTCCTCTTGATAGTACCTAAATAACAAAATCATTACACGATATTACTTAAAGAAATTAAGTTTGGCGCAAAAAGAAGATACTGCCTAAAAGTAGAAAGTACAAAAGTTTAAAAAATGTTGTTCCAGAAGAATTGTGTATCGGTTACAACTTTTGATTGGTCCCTATTTTTAGAAATTCTAAAACGTGATAAAGATTCACGCGCATTTCGGTTACGAGACAGCCATCATCAGTGGTGATCCTCCGATAGCAGATTCTAGGATGACCGATTAGCTTATTGTCCGTGTGTTGTTTCTATTACAACAGAGTTGTTCAGGTCTTCTAGCAACCCGAGACGAATCAAACTTGACGAAAACAAGTGGACCATTTAGAATGTATAAGGATGCTTGAGATTACTTCAGCACCTGTTGGAGATCAGTAAGATGAAGATAAAGACGCTCGAAACTTCTGGCATTTTCATAATCCCACACATGAGCGTTTCAGATGCGAAGAAGAGGTTGGAACCGAGTCGTGGGCGGACGGAGTATGGGAGGAGAAACCTGTTGGGAAGGTTTGAGGTGAGGAGAGGTGAAAAGTAATTGAGAAGGAGAGGTTGAGAAATATCGTGATGTTTCTCGGGTCACTGGAACTAAAGGTTGACCGCCGCTTTTATTACGAGTCCTTTTTTATTTTCCTCGAGGTAAAAGTTATGATTTATCTTTTCATTCGAAATATTTTGAATGTTATCTAAAAATTCTTTTCTAATGGTAGATGGAAAGAATTGAGAAAAAATGTCTTTCACTTTTGCTGGAAGGGTCGGGATATTACGAAACCGGAGACAAATGTAATACCAGACGAGATAAATGAATTGCATTAAATTGCTGTATATTTTATTGGGAGCTATGATTATAATTTTACTATATATATAATTAGTATTCGGTTGAAAATTAGGCGATTTCCCCTCTGGAAGTAATTAGCAAAGAATTTGCTTATTTAATTCGATTCGGTTAAAAATAAAGAACTCAAGACTAGCCACCTAAATGGTTTGTTACATAAAAATCTACTTTCGCAATTGTTTTCCAGCGATATAATGAATATCGAATTTGTTACTTATATTCGACGGGTAAATGCATTCAATACAAACATTTTACTCCATACATGATAACAAACAAATTTACATTACTGTATATATAGGGACTCTACAGTTCTTGGGTAGTGCCTCTCAAGACTTTTAAAGAAAAAATTGGCTATAATTTGGAATTAATGTTGAAAGTACCGCTTTTTCCTTCCCTGAATCGGATTAAAATTCAAACTAAAAGCTGAGAGAATAAAAAAAAAGCGATCTGAATGCTTTTCTAGAGAAAAACAAGGGAAACACCTTCCATTGTCTACGCAGTTCATTTTAATACTGGAAATTCTTTCGGTGAGCAAGGGTGATATATGATTGCCTTCGTAGGGTTTCTGTTTTCTAACCAACTGGTTTTAAAATGGCATGACTCAATGAGTTGACGCCCTGTAGTCTTTTGGAGCTAGATGGGATTTATTGGAGTGTGAGAATAAGGCAGAGGGAAAAGGGTGGAGGGTTCGGGGAGAGGAGAGGGAGGGAGCGGCGTCGATCTGAAGGCGGGCGTGGCACCGGTGACCGCGTTTATCCCTCATTCTCCTCCTCCGAATTCTCTCTCCCTATCGGACCAAGTTGTTATGGTTCTTACCCCCTTCAATCTATTTATTTTTTCCTAAGTTCTCTCAGTCTCTTTCCTTCTGTTTTCACTCTTTCACTTTTTACTTACCTTTCGCTGTCGTAGCTAGGCCGGATCACTTTAACGGGAACTACTAAAGCCGTTCTAAATAGAATTTTTTTTTCAATCTAAAAATGTATCATTAAAATAAACCGATGGATGCAATTCCGCGTTATCTTCTAAGTGAAATAAAAAATATTTGTGCATATTCATTGAAATTTAAAAAATACATTACGAGTTATTCTTCGTCATTCTTCGGAATGAGAGCCATAATACCAGGGTTACAGAACAGTGTATCAGATAGATGGCGGTTAATTGTTCCTCAACGAGAGATTTCTTTTGAATTCGTAAATTTTTAGTATAAAACAGAGAACATGGAAAAAAATTACGCCCAGAGGTAATTATTACACAAAAAGTTTGAGGTTTTCTCTATTTTCGTCATCAGAGTTACGCTTCGTGGAAAATTTATGTTTAAATATCTCGCAATCGGTTTATGTGAATCGAAAACGGATGACCGATATTGCATTAAAGGGCGTCGAGGTGATATCCTCGCTCGTAAAAGAATCGAAGTGGGCAGTGAATTGGGAACTTTCGCAGGACGACCTTACGAAGGTCCTTAGCAACAAACCTCTCATCCGATATGATCCCGTTAAGCCTCTCGCGGTGATAGAACGGCGTGCGATGCTGTCCGTCTCCTTGCTCTTTTGCCGTACACACATATCTTAACACGCGCATCGCCGAAGTCGGTGGGCAGACCAGTTGACCCAGATCTCAAAGCGGCGGAGTTGGGCAATGGACGAATGGCTTATGTGGAGACCGGTTTGCCAAAGAGTGAGACAGATAGAGAGAAAGAGGGAGGAGAGAGTAAGTCGTGGAGGAGGAAGTTTTTGTAAATGCAAAGCTCCCTTTCCCTTTGGTTCGTCTTCCCAAAAGGAGCAATCATTGTGCGAAAGGTTGATGGCGTGGGCGAAGGGATGAGGCTGTGTTGGTGGGAAATCGAGAGCTGGGTGGAGTTTTTTTTCGCCGTTTGAAGATGTATGTGAGGCACGTGGAAAAGGAGGGAGGGAGGGGGGATGGGGATGGGCCGGAGAACGGTGGGTTAGGTAGAGAGATATTATACATGAAAATGGTGTGTAGCGGACAAATGAGGTAACAGGAATATCAGGGTGTGTGTAGTTGTATATGCTTATGCCATTATTAAGTTTTGCGATTCCAGTTTTGATGAACGAAGAATTTAAAAGGTTTTTCCCGTGTGACTGACTTTTCCTTGCCTACCTTGAGGGGAGCAAAATAAATGCGGTTATTTTACTTTCCAAAAATTCCGTATCGCTACAAACCGATGCAAAAAGTTTAGAGAATGAAAAAATAATGTTATTTTAGTAATAAAAAGTTGAGATAAGTTTCTCAGATTGGTTTTTATGTTTTGAATTTGATAAATATCTGGGTAGCTGTCCTGAATTTAGAACGAAGGATAAAATGTCTCGGTCAAAATAAATGATTTCAGTGGCGACATTACTTTAGCTTTCACCTGTGATTTTTCGCCTATCTAATCACGTATATTTGTGTAAATGTGCCGGCATAATTACTTTCTAAGTTTCAATGAATGTATGAAATACTCGATGTAGATATTTTGTGATTAAGCTCTGTATTTCATCCGTAGAATAATGATTTTTTATACTTAATTGTCCCAATGAAAGGAATCAGAAAGATAAATTTTACTATTCGAAAAATCCTAATTGTTGGTAAATTAGCAATAAATATTTAAGCTAAAATCTTTTGAATATATACACTGTATTATTGATTACAATGTTAATTTTAATTTGCTCGACTAATGGTAATAAAAAGATGAATTTAAAAAAGATGGATCGCCCATTTAAACCAGATAATTCAAAGCATCGTAAAATATAGACAAAAAATTTCCCTCTATCTTCACTTCCCGCCTTGATTAGCCAGTCTATCCAATCGATTTGCGGGGGGAATAGTCTTTTCGCTCATCCCTCGAATCTTCGGTCCCTTTCGCCGCTTTCACCCTCTCACTTTAAGGCACTTTCGGGCCGAGATCTCGAGTATTCGACCTTTTATGCGAAGGACGGACCAGGAGCCGCCGTCACCACACCCGAGGCCACGGTGGGACACGGGACTCCCAGAGGTCCGCCGCACGCGGCATTGCGAGGGAGATCATATTCGGAGAGGCAAAGGGGTTGGAGGGAGAGAACTGGACAGAATGAGAGAGGTGGAGTGAGACGAAGTTATGTGTGGGTGACGAGATAGGCGTCGGGAAATTTTAGTGGACGCCGACGGTGAAGAAGCAGATACGGCCACAGTGTTGGCGGTCACAGTGTCATTATCTCCATATATCGAATAAAGGTCAGAGAATAACGTATATCTAAGGCCTAAATGCTTATCGGACTGCTCACGTTTCGATGGTTTATCGTTTTGAGACGTAGCGGCAATTTTTAAACCAACTTTTCTCATGTTTGTACCATATTCGCCTTTATTGCTTTAGTTTTGTGGTACCTGTACCATGAAAGGTACCGGACGATTTTCATGAAGATAGTAATAAAATTAAGCTTACTGCTTCAAGGTAACTTAATTATTTGACCAAAATAAATGTGGCTACCAAAAACTATATAAAACTGTCCAAGGAGCGCAAGGAAAGTAAAGTTTGGATGACGATTCTGAAGGAGAAATAGTCACTAAAAGAGATTCTCAGTACGTCTGTCGGATTATTACAGCACGCACACACACACTCTCTCTCTGTCTCTCTCTCTAAAAACATCTTTAATGGTCATCCAGTCCAAAATATGAAACAATGATTAACCTGAATAAATATGATGTTGCTTTCAGCTTAATTTGGGGTTAAGCTAGGATGGAGTAGGAATTATTAGTGAGAAAAAAAATTTCCTGGCTAAATGCTCACTTTCAATGACCAAACTTGAATGATTTGCGCTAAAAAGAGCAATAAAACAAGTATTCGATATATGTCTACTCTCACGATAAATAAGAAACTTTAAAGAAATGTACGTTTGGGGTTTTAAAGTGCAACTTTAAATGAAATGTTAAATTGAAAACAGTGTCAATTGCTAAATTGTACAATTTAGACAATATTTGTTTAATATTACTGAAGCTCAACAAGTCTTAAATTTTGCTCTTTACAGATACAGCGTATAGATAAAAAATATTTTGCACATTTATGTGTTTCTTAAAAGACAATATTCCCTTAAACGCAACTTAATCGCTTTAATTAATGGTTCCAATTGCACTAAGCTAATAGCGGAAAACAAAATTATTTCCTTATGTTAAACTATACAAATTATATCATATGTCGGTCAAGTTATATACTATAGTCCCACGACCCTATATGGACCGATGATTGACCAATTGATTTTTCCTCGCACGCTAGAGATTACTTTATTTACATTTTTAACAGTGCCTCGATTTTGATAAATCGTTTTCGAGATGTTTCCTAAGTCTAGAGAGAAGCTTACGAACCCGCCGATTGCTCTTTCGGCCCCTGCCACAAGCCTGATTGACAACACAAGATACATGGATTTGTTTTCCAGCAAAACAAATCCATGCTTGGCGTCGTCGACCCTTCGGATACTATTTAATCTGTAACTTTCGTCCCAAGCGACGTCTAGATGAAGTGCTCGCCTACGTCCCACACATCGATGTGTGTCGTGGAGAAAGGAGGGCGGTCGCTGTCCCTTTAGCTCGGTCTTCTCTGAAAGGGAAAGCCGGCCGGCGGAGGGAGGGGAAGGAGGAAAGGGGAGGTATGGAGGGCGGAAGGTGAGGAGCGGAGGAGAGGGACAGGACAAAGGGGAGGGGAGGGGAACGGACGGACCTTCCGGATATCCCGCGGGAAGTTACCCCAACAAACTCTTAGGATTCACCCAACTAACAGATCTTGAGCGTCCTCCTCTTATCCTTCGAGCGATTTCCACCCAGACGACAATCGAGTCACGTGCCCCATTAGGTTTTGAATTGAGAATAAAAAATGGAGGGAGAGAGGGGGAGTAAGGTGGAGGTGATGTCAGGACGGGAATTCGTATCGTTGCGTACGCGGAGACGATGAGATTGGTTACGAAAGCATCATCTAAGAAACGAGCCAAACGTCACTATAATGTGGCTTCGAGCCACGAACACGATTCGTAAAGAGGGGACAAGGATTTCGAAGACGAAAGCTAAGCACGATCAATGGAGATATTGCCACGCGTTTAAATTTTCTTTGGCTTACGAGAGTTGAAATCTCCTTACGGGCGTTGAAGTCTCCCTTCGGGCGTTGAAATTTCTAACCGAATTAATCGACTTTGTGACGAAAGAAGAGATATTTAAAAAAAAGATTTTTGAAGTAGAATTGAGCCGTTGGACTCACCCTCACGGGTTCTGCGGCGTTCTCTTCTGGGATAGGCGAAGCGATTATGGTGGCTACGAAGCATGCCAAAGCCAGCAGCAATGGAGCACGGCTCCTGATCGACCCCATGGCCTTTTTTCTTTCTTCAACTCTCCCTTTCTTTTCTTCTCACGCAATACACCTGCGGAAAGGAATGAATACGAATATGGATCACTTTTATCCGCTCCGATACAGCATTTGATGAATTTTCATGATAATCTCACAATAAATTCTGAGAAAAAATATCAAAATTTGCAATTTTTACTCGAATGCGTTTACGCTACGTTGAATACGAGAAAGTAATAATTATTTCTCCTCGATAATATGATGATTGGATAAACAGAACTAATGGACAAGTTTTATTTATATATGAACACAGGTTTTATTTGAAATTTTCATATAATTTTGAATGAAAAATCCCTCTGTAAAATCACTTTGAGGTAGAATTAAAAGATCGCAAAACTTCGAATGCTTCCGTTGCATTTTATAGAAACAAAACATTGTCTATCTCCGAGTTAAAGAAAAGAACTGAACGAGTCAAGCCTTTCGTTCACGAGATTCCGGAGATGCACTACCATGTGTTCACCGTCACACAGGCAAAGATTTCATTCGAACGTCTTTGGTACCGCAGCGGTGATAAAGCACTCGCTTCATTCCGATCGAACCATTTCGCCGATGTAAAAGTCACGTATTCCATCACCGTCCCGCGAAAAAAACACAATTCCGATCCGCGATTGCACTCCTCACTAACAGCCGATGTGGCACCACAATAACAATTCCTCGTCACAATTGAAGACCCGCCGAAACACTTAGAAACGGAACAAAAAGGAGGAAGTTTGTTTTCCCGGGCGACGTTCACTTATCTAGAAGAGCGGATGACGTGGATCGAGATCTCTCTCTCTCTCTTTTATTTGTCAAATCCTTTTTGTCCTTACCTCCTCAATTTTTGGCACACTGCTTTCCTCTCGCCTCTTGTTTCACTCGTTGGGACCGTTGAGGGAACGCTGGTCGCTGGGGAAGGTTGGCGGTCTACTCTTGGAGTGTGAGCGGCTGTCACGATGGCTCTCGCTTTTATTCGAAGTAGAGAGAGGGAGAGTGGATGGGGAGGGTGGGAGGGGAAGCGGGAGCGGAGGGGCAAAGAGAGAGCTGAGGGGAGGGAAGAGCGCGCGAGGGAGCGAACGAAAGTAAATTTTGGTCCCGGGGGTTTAGGGATTAAAAAAGAGGATCCACCCGTGTGATAACCGGGAGATTTGGGGGATGGCTTTGATAAAAGGCACGGGGAAAAAGTAAATGATTTAATGTCGTCAACAGTAAATGAAGCAATATAGAAGATAAACGTTTAAACTTACGTTTTAAACGGTCGAAAACATTATCCTGGGGAAACTTTAGCTGCCGAAGAGACAGATGCAAGAAATATGACATTAATTCAGAGTCGCAGTCTCATTGTTCGTGTGATTTATACATAGGTACACATTTAACCACAAATTGGTTGAATAATTTCTTTAATGACTAATTGTGAAAAAGGATGGAACCTAAAAGTAAATAATCAGGCTTTTCACAGGTTGTTAAGAGTGGTATTCAAACTATAATAATAATAATATTCTGATGTATTTTCCCACTAATTATATATATATAATTCGATAATGAGCTGTTCGCTGTAATCTTATCCGTTATCACAATTGTTAGTCTATTTCAAACCGTTTTTTAATATCCCAATATTTTTTTTTCCGGATCGCCAAAAGTTCCCAACATAACTATAGAGAAATAATATTTAAAATGTACATTCCTCACAATTTAAAATTTTAATATCATATTCAAAACTTCATTTAAGACAACTCATGAAGTTACACCAGATTGACAGTTTTTGTTGTGTTATTGTTTATGTTCTTACAGAATACCACGGGGGATATTTTAGATCGAAGGAACTTTAGTTAATCTCTTCCGTTTCAGTCTATAAATCTGATTTTTTTACCAAAGTATTTAGCTTTATATTTAGCAATACTGAAAATGTTTCCATTAACTTCTCCTGACGTTATACCAAAGTATTTAGCTTTATATTTAGCAATACTGAAAATGTTTCCATTAACTTCTCCTGACGTTATTCAAACTCTAATTTTTTGTTACCTAACTTTTACTTTTACGTTACAAAATCTTTTAGATTTTTTACAGCTTATGTTTACATTAAGCCATTGCTTATGCAATTCATTACTTGCATCGAACTGAGCATAATTAATTTGCCCTTTGGCTCCAGGAAATTGGGTCGTAAGGGTTAGTAGGACTTGAAAGTTTGCAATCATAGAAACAAAAAAACGAGGGGAAGACACTTATCGTTGCCCAATCCCTTTTTCGGTTTCTCGTTTACATTTAATTTGCGTACGTGAGGCCTCTCTCGGCGGTTTTCAGTTATAATGAAATAAAGTGAATTTCGCGCAGTATGCATTTACGTTATCCAGCATGAATCTGAAACTCAATGTCAACAGCCTCAATTTTTATAGTTTTTCTCCAGTAGTAAAGAATCGTTTTTTTGTGAAGTTAAGTCTGAATACCCTTATAAAATTGAGAGAAAATGACTGGCTCAATTTTATGTATCTGTTTCTTTAAGTGATATCTGTAATTACTCGTGTTTCAATTGATTTTATTTTTAAAATATGAGAAATTGCGATACGTTTAAGTATTTTATTTTCCGTCGAATAGTTTAAATTTCCACACCACTCAAATAATCGTTCGTTCTGGATCTTAAACCGAGGAGATTAAGCTACTGATGAAATGTGTCATTAAATCGTTGCCCATATATATAGAAAGACAAAGAATTCTCTCCGCCACGTTAGACTACCAAAAATTTATTAAAAAAAAAGAGAAACTGATGAAACCAATAGCGCTGTAAGAACCTCTACGTACAAATTTATACAACATTTACCTCGAATTATTTGAAATTATACACGCCAGACAACATCTCGTGTAAATAACCCTGCGCATTCGAGTAAAATCATAAAAATATATATAGAAACAAGACGCAAATATGCTCGATAGAGAGCCTCTATATTACCAGATATAAACCGCGGAGCAGCAAAAAATTACCAAGGTGTCATTGAAATGAAACATAGATGAAGGTTGTCCATTCATCCGTCTCATCGAAAAGACGATTCGACAAAGTCGACAGTCACTGATGCGACGAAGGACACCTTTGACGTCGAAGAAAGAGATAATGTCAATATATGCTATGATTGAGAAAAAGTCGCTTCACGAATAAATCTCCTAAGGCGGCAACATGTGCAGATGGGAGCTAGTTACTTCATAGCATTATAGACGAAATTAAGAAAAAGTATGTCTAACTTACGAATTGAACCGGTGCGGTAAAAACACGAGGCGCATACACTGTGCTCTACTAAGGAGGAGATCTCAAAGCAAAAGAGAAATGGATTTAGAAGTGCCACTTTGAGTTGAAGATGCTAACTGTAACATATACTCACATACGCAAACAAACACACAAACACAAAATTTTCTTAAACTTTATCGATAAAAAAATTGCCTAACATGCAATTAATGAATTTAATTTAATTTAACTTACAGGACATAACAGTCATCACACATCCACATCAATCTTATAATATTGTAGAAATTGAACAATTTTTATCTCAGCTCGAACTTTATTCTATCCGATAAAATCGCATAAGCGTAAAAACTGAAATTTCGCGTTGTCCTTTCTTAAAGCTTGGATTAGATTCAAGCCAAAGATAAAACTGCTGGAATATTTGCTCAAGTCGGATCTCAAGACTTTCCACGAACGTTCTATCTTTAAACTGAATCTGCAGCGTTCCCAAATCTCTGCAAACGATATCAAGGGTCACTTAACATAACAATCGAATTGTTATTTCAAAATGCAGAACGTGACAGTAACATTTTAAGCATTGCAGATATCTTATATGAGTATATATTTAAAGCGAAGCACAAAACAATATGGTTGACTAAACACATTAAATATTGTGATAGATTCATGATGTATATTTTTAAATAAAGAATAATCAATTTTTGTCGACACAATGAAGGGATTGAGTGCTTTGTTATTCAAATTTGAAAGCGAAGTCACCCAGCCTCTTTCCTCTCCTTATTACTAAAAACGAAGAACAAGTTGGATTAACGCGCGCAAATGGTGTATCAAAAATTAGGCATATGTATCTATTTCACGAGATTTAAAAAATTCGAAAATTCGATTTGTTTTCAGTGAAGCGATATGATTCAAATTCGATATCAACCCATTGTATGTTAAAATTTCTCCTTTCCAAAGGAAACTTATATCTCCTGCTATGTACGCTTATATATCGAGTCTAAAAACTTTTTATCGCCATCGAATATGCTTTTGATCGTCAATGTATTCCACAACTTACAGCAATACAATTTTCTTCCACTATATTTAACCTCAGGTGACTATTTACTTACTTAGTGCCTTTTATTTCCCAAAGTTATCACGTAATTTCTTACAAGTGTTAAATAATATTTTTAAACCGTCAACAAATTTTAAGGTATAGTATAAATTTTTGAATGTTTAAAATATTTTCTTTATGTTGTTAGATTGTTGAATAAAAACAATAGCTGAAGTAACTTGATTAGTTAATTATTTTTAGCACGTTATAGAGAAGAATTAAAATGTACCTTCTTACTTATTTTTAAAATTTATTTTTAATGACATTTAACCGACTTATAATAACGATGTTGAAGATGTATTCTTTGAATTGTTGTCGTTTAAAGAAAGCGCATTAAGCACGTAACCATATCGAGAAATTCTGGATTAAACTTTCATTGCACTCCTATTTTCTTTCTGAGATTAAGATTAAGGACAACAAATATTACCGAAAAGAAACTAAGATGCTTCTTATTAATAAAAAAAGTTTACATAAACATAAAATTCATTTTTTCCTCCTCCTTTGCAGTTATAGTTAAACAGATCTCCATTTTTAGTAAAAGTGAAGGATAGAATAGCATGTAGTTTTGGGTTAATTCTAGAGTTTTTTCAGGCACAAAAATTTGAAGTGCCTTTGATACTTTCATTAATATTAGTATGCTATCTTTTCCAATCTTCTTTGCGAGTTCATTAAAAATCTGTGGTAAGATAGCTTCCCTGAAATTGTTGAAGGGAAAAGTTTTGAACGAAAAGCGATATTATCCAGAGTATCTGGTAACTTATGCAACCGTAAGTAAAAATCCATAAAATAACATTAAAAATAAGGGGTATTTGTGCATTATTTTCTGCAGGTAATATTTTTATTCCTTTTAAACAATTATATTTAATGTTCCCTTTCCGGAAACCTTATCATTCATTATATCGAATCATAATTTTCCAATTGTGAAATATACATATTCTTAAATTATGGGAAATAATACATAGAAAAGTAATTTAAAATATGATCATCACGCAATTAATGTCTGATCTTTTATATTTTTACATTTGTTGAGGAAATTAAAACAATATCGTTAAATTGTTATTCCTGAATTTCGATTTGGTCCTTAGTTGTGTTGTATTGTGTTAAAAGTTAAGAACAACATGTGAATATAGTCATTGACATTAATGAATGTACCAGAATTCATTAAAAAAGATAATAGTGTACTGGGAGATGAGGAAGTCCTCGTTCACTGAAAGTAGACATTCAATTATTTGTTCAATTTTAATTATTTTTATAGAACACTTCAGATATATTCCCGCTGGGTTAACTACGACTTCAATTAAAATTTTTCTTAACGGGAAAGCATATTTTCAGTCCTATCCGGATTTTCGTAACACTCCTGTCTTATGAAATCGTCGTTGTTTCACATTTTAAACAAGAATAAAGCTATCGTTCAATCGTTTCTGTCGCTATAAAAATAATTCAGAATCACTTCTGAAATCTAAACCGCACCGTTATTATGGGGGCTGATAAAAATGGGCGAATGGTCATGACGAATGAAAACTGAAAGATTGATGGATTGATTGAGATCTGACCGGCCTTTCATAGTTTATAACCTATTGAGTTAAACGTCCTGCGAAGATCTTTTGTATTTTATAATACGATTTTTCCCATTTTTTCTAGTGCTATTTTGTTCAAGTTGGCATTAATATTTCTTAATGGGAGAAGGGAGTAAATAACTTAAAAGATCGGTCCTTTTGAGCTGAAATTTGCTCAATAACGAAGTGTGTCTGTTTTATTTCCGCGACCTTTTTGCGTATCGGAGTTAGCCTATAGGCGCTCCGACATCTCCCTATACAATAGATCAGTGGTTCTTAACCTTTTTTGGCTGCGACCCAAATTCTGGTCGCGGCGACCCATTTCCTCCAATAGCTCACTTGTAATAAGTAATAAAATAAATAGGAATTTAATAAATAAATGAAAATAAGATCTCAGGTTATTAGCATTGAACGGGTTGTTAGGAGGAATGATATATATGGATATGGAAAGCAATGGAAGATCTTTGGCGGTCCACTCAAAATGGCTTGGCGACCCAATTTTGGGTCGCGATCCAGGGGTTAAGAACCACTGCAATAGATGATTGATACTTTCACTTCAGTCGCGTGTCTAATCAGAGCGATCGATAATTATTTTGTTTTTTTGTGCTTCGGGCTATATTTTTGTAATTTGTCAGAGGTATTCCGCGATTCTTTTTTTGTATTATGTACGAGGTCAAATGTTACTTACGGTCACATTCAGTGAAACTTTGCGTGAAAATTATCTCGAAAACGCTGATTATTTTGTGGTTCATGAACAAAATCTATTTTTGGATTTTAATTAAAAGGTGAAAACTCTTTGTCGACTGCCGCAGAGAGAATATAATCCTTTAAGGAACCGCTTAAAAAGAACATTGCGCTTAGCAGCCGCATGAAATAAAAAAAAGAAAATTGAATTTCTTTGCTCTCACGGTTCCTTGTGTAATTACTTTTCGACAGAAATATAGAGTGTATAAAATAGAGTAAAAGATTACGAGGCTAATCACCTCAGTCGATTATAATATAAACGTCTCTTTAACCAAAATTTGACGAGTCAGGGTGAATGAAATGGGAGTTTTCAACTGAAGTAGATATAGACCTCTGCACAGAATTGATTCTAAAAGTCATTGACTCCTCAGATGGACTAAATTTTTAAGTAAAAGTATGTCTGCACATTAATAGGACAATTAAAAATTAGCCACCCTCAAATATCGTTTTCGGTAGTATAGAATGTTTTGTGTAGTATTTAAATATTAAACGTTGCTTTTTGTTAACTTAGGAGTAAGATACACGGACACATATGATGTCATAATGACTATAATTTACGTGATATCTTTATTTTACAATTAGATCCTACGGATCAATTTCCTATCATTCATCTCAGTGGGTCTTTGCATATCTACAAACATAATTAAGACGATTGCAGCTGTAAATTGTGAATGCTACAGAAGACGAGTACGGAAAAGATTATTTTAGTAATTTAAGGTTTCTCTTGAGTAGGCAATTGTCATACAGAAGATTGCAAAAATTATATGAATTTTGGATAAAGCAGCTGTCATCAGTATTGATTGACCGACTGCAAGTTTTAAAACAGAGCAAAACCGAGGTTTGTTTCTTTGTTTGTAATAGTAGAATATTGTAGGCAAAGGATTTTTGCGGAATATATCATTTTGTTCTACGCAGATTCTACTTTGGATGATTCAACATTTCTGCCCGTATTGATTATCTCGTTTGCTCAATCTGTTATTCGTTTTGTTTTTGTCAGTGAAACGTAATTTATCGATCGGATTACAGCGATGAGTCTTGTTCGGTAATTATTTTATGAACTGCACAATGCTGTGTTAATAATTCCTCATTCGTAAACCAAATATTGGAATCTCCCGAAGTTAAAGCGTCCCCGGCCTATGATGTTATTGAATACCCGTATCTTACTGTAGATTTCCAGAACAGGCATTTAAAAAGTATAAGTCTCAAGTATCTTCAATAGCCACAGCAAAGTAATAAAAACCAGATACGCATTGGAGAAGTTACGTGTCTTAAAAAATGAAACCATATCCATTAACAACGGTCTGGGACCTATCCCACGCTCTCCGTTGCATTTCCTTACAAAACATGTGACGCCGATTTTATAGAAAAAATCTTCGGGTTAAACTCAGGCTATCCAATTACCTCCTTCCATGCCAACAAACTTTCAGCTCTCCTTCGGTTCAAATACCTTCCCTTTCGAATTCATACGCCCCAGACCCCCCTTCCTTCCATAACCGCACCCCCAATGGACACCCACCCACAAAATCTCCCTTCTCCCCCTCTATTTCCTCACACACAAAAACAACAAAAATACTAGCACAGGCGTTCTTTTAAAGTCTAATTTTACGTTTGCTTTATAGCCGAACGGCTCATCTGGTTTATTATAACCTTGTTTTGGCTAATGGATTTACCTGAGGCAAGTACTTTTTATGTCTCGATAATTTTCTGCTGAATTATTAAAGATTAGATAATCCTGCATTTCAAATTAGAAATGTTGCCTGCATTTTTAATGATAAACACAAGGAAGCTTGAATGTTTATTGAAAGTTATTTTAAAAAGATGTCATATCTACAATACTTAGGTACTCGTCAGTATGACGGGAAAGAAAATCATATTGCCGTATCCCCCTCTCTCCCACCCCTCCTTCCTTCTCCCCTCCCTCTCCACTCCCTCTTCCCTCTCTCTCACTCCCCCTGCCTCCCTCCCTCTCGCTCGATACATCTACGTAAATGCTTCGTATTTCTATCGTATGACGTCTGAATATTGAGCCAATAATAGAAATATCGAGTCTGAACAAAGATATTAATTGTCCAGGAAACATATCGATAAAAGCGCGATTTTTGGTCAAAATTTGTCACATATTCGTTAAATATGAGTAATTTCCAGAGGAAGGCGAAAATCGACCATGAGAATAGGAAACCTTATACACTCTTCTTTTAAACAGTCTACGTACGGTGATTGAAGATCATTTTTTTCTAATTTTAATTTGCAAAAGAGTGAAAGCCTGCACGTCGAAATGTCGTATTTTACGTGTTTTCTTATGGGAAACAGAAATGTTCTCCTGGAGTCGAACCCGGGTCTTTTTTCGGGATTTTTTTTCTTCGTTGCCCTTTAATGCGTGATTCGTGCATTCCTGCAAAATTTCAAACTCGTACCTACTCGGAAATTATCTTAAATCGGGTCTAAAGAGTGGCTTCAAAAATGTGTATAAAAGAAAACAAGAAAGAATTCTACGCCTTTTATAATATAGATTAATTTATCGGCATACGATGCTTTCTTTTTGAACAGGTACTTGGTAGAACGCAACTGATTCAAATTATCTACGTATCAGAACAGGTATATCACATTTTAAGGCGACAGAAATTTAATGATTTTTTAATGCTTGAGTTCCTCCCTGGGGTACTTCGCAGTTACACCACTATAAACCAATGTCACAGATGGTCGAGTAACGGTTCAAGAATTTGGAAAATGGTGCCCGTGATCTTGAAGATGCTGCTCGATCTTGCCAAGCTAAAGACAGAGTCATGCCTGACGATGTTTCCGAAATCGAAAGTCGCGCTCGAGGAAACAGAACCATCATGTTCAAATTTAAACAGTGTTTGGATTCAATTTAACACTGAGACATCATTGGGACTATAATGAAGTCTATAATCCGGACAAATCTTCTTGATTTTATCACAAATGGGTTTTGTTTGAATCGCGACAACGCCCCAACTTAAGAGTTCCCGTGCTTTTGACTATACAATGAAAGAACCAATATTTTCTTCCTTACCACACCCGTATTATTTTCCTGTCTCAGTCTCAAGTGCTTATCAGTTTCCGGGGCACTCTATCAGGGCTTATGTCGAAAGCATGTCAGCTGCGACGACTAAGCATGAATGCTTCACCCCAAGGAAATTCTTCTGGGAGGGAAATTCGAACTTGATTTTGGCTATAGAATAAATATATTGAAACACTGGTGAAAGATAATGAAGTTTCTTGACGTATGTTTAAATACCTTACACCATATTTTATTCACAAGTTCACAAATATGCGGGTGCTCACAGGAACACACGTAAGAACAGATGCACATATTTGCTCTTTCAGTGAAATCCAGTCATGTGTGTGTGTGCATAAAGGAAGCTAAATTCTAAATCTAATATATATATAACAAAAACAATCGTCTTTCTCTTCAACTTCTCTTTCTTAACTTTACTTTTCCCCCTTTTCACATTTTATTCATTCCTCTCTCTCTCCTCCCACTCCATTTCCACTTTTAACTTCTTCTACTTCCTACCTTATCCCTGCGCTTCCTCTCTCCCACTCCACATACTCTATTCATCCTCCTTCCGTATATCAAGCTCGTTTCTACCCTCCTCAGCCTCCCTCCGCCATCTCTCTCCGCCCTGGAAAGGCGGCCACGGCCGTCTCCTGTCCCTCCCCAGCAAATAGAAGCGCCACGGAGGTGCGAATAGACGGCCTGGGGAAAGCCACCTTTTTTATTCGCTCATTCCCCTTGTTGTTGCTACTCCGACTCCCCTTTCCCTCGGACCCTTTTTGCCGAGCCTTTCCACAGACTCAGAGAGAGAGAAAGAGTCTGGGGGGAGAACTAATGGAACTCCCCTTATGCTCAATTCCGAACGAGTCGACTTTTTCATACATCCCCTTCCATTCTTCTATTCTCCTGAGATCTCTCTCTATCTTTCTCTGTATCCATGCCAACCACTACGGTAAAAGACGGTGTCTCTCAGCGGCAGACACCACGCACCGACCCGACTGAAGCATCGGTACGCCACCGGAGTGAATCCTTCCCTTCTTCTTCGTTGGTTTAGAGAAGGAATTTTTCCGACAGGTTAGCTGGTATTATTCCAATAAAGAAGAATTGAGCCTTTCGATTAATTTTCTCCGGTGCGAACGGAGATGATTCCCGAAGTGTCACGGCGTGATGCGGAAATGCGCGTGACGTGGAAATTTTTGCGATTTTGGAATCGTTTTTGTTACGGTTTCTCTTATTCCGGTGCTGGTCGCCGCGGTTCTTCCGATTGAGAGATATTTTCTGGATCGCTTTTAATGGGATGAATTTTGGACAAATCAAAATTTATCTGATTATTTATTAAAAATTAGATGTCGCAAACATATTAGAGGTATTCTATATATATTTTGAATTATCATTAATCAAATATATCAGAATAAATTAGTTTCAATAATATTACTGTGGTATTTAACTTGATTAATATTATAGGAAAAAATTACTATGAACGCTGGTAGAACTGATTTTTGAATGTTAATTAAATTACATGCATTTCTAAACCATAGATGGTAGGTCCAATGCTTAAGCTACAATTTACATTTCAACCTCTTATAATTGCTGAAGAGGGGTTTTAATTATTCAGTTCTACAAACTCAAATTCTTCATTTTCAGTGCGTGGAAGAAACCAATCCACATTTTATTACCAGCAGAGCAACGAAAAGAACCTCAGCTCTCGATTTTAGGATCGCCTTGATGAATGAGGGGCGTATCCCGGTGACATTAAAAATTGAAAAGGTATCAGGATATCTATTTACTTTGAACTTTTTATATTCTCAGATTTATAAAAACTGAATAGTATTCAAGTGAAAGTAACGCAGTAAAGGTTTCATTATTTTCGGGAAGAAGAATATGACGTATCATAAAAATCGAAATATGATTGTTCTCACTTTCCAAATAGAATTCGGTGCAAGGAACGAATTTGCGGGGAAAAAATCTCGATTGAGAAAAAATCTCGAAAATTTCCCTTATAATATTTTAAAAGTTATCCAACAAGACGTACAACTGCATACACATAAACATGTTTTTAAAACATACGAATACAAACACATATTTATACATAAGTGCATGTATAAAACGTTTATGTTTCAGAAAATAATTTTCTGTCATAAAGATCTTTTTCCAAAATGTCTCATCAATAAAATTGTTACTGTCTGTCATAAAGTACGTATATTGTATAATATCTAAGTGTTGAGAATTATAAAAGTTTGATCGGCAATAAGAGAACTAAAATACCAGCCACGTGTCTCCTTTTAAATCTAGCAATCCAGGTTTTCAAGTACGCGTGTCTTACTCGTGATGCGATCATAGCGCTGCCATAACCTAGTCAATATTAAAACGCGAGTTGACAGACATAGCGACGTCCGACCCGTTTATTCCATCACGAAACTGTCCTTCGACCGCTTTCGTCTTACGCGCGTAACGGAAAATTAATATTGCGGCTGCCACCTCCGCTAGAAAAGAGTGGATGCGTTTCGCTTTCCCTCCTCGCCTATTGCCCAGCGCGTGCCCACGCATACACGCCTTCCACTTTTCTCTCTCCTCTCTTTAAAGGAGTTAGCAAACTCTGGTCTCCAAGGGACAAGGGCCTTAGCAAGTGACCATGTCAACCGAGACACTGTTTCGAAAAACGGTCGCGGTGATTTGCAGAATGTCTGCGGAGGGAATTTTCACCGCTGCCAAAAATTCCCTTTCTTGCCCCACGTTTTGTCCTAGCTCGAGTTTTTTCGCGGTTCCTTTCTACTCCTAGCACAGATTAATTCGATGGAATGGTTGTTTTCACTTCTGAGGTATCCACGCCTACTTTTAACGTTCGTTCCTAAGTAATGATTCCGGTGAAAATATATCAGCCTTAAGTCCTGTATCCACGCGCGAAGATGACCCATTCTTTTTTAGCGCGTTTTATTTCATAAACGAGCTTATATTTTCGCTCTGTCTGAGCTATCAATTAAATTAAAATAGCAGGTAAACAGTTAAAGATGAAAGACAAAATTTATTTTTCTTTGGATTTTATTTATATGAAGATAATATACAGGGTCAGTTTGGGGCCATTAAAATTTGTTCTTTTTAACATCTCCGAAAGTATAAAAGATTTTGAACTTACATTTACACATTGAAGCCACTTACCAACGTGACCGAATACGTGGCTGTATATAATTACATAAAAAATAAATTAAGAAAAGCTAAATAAGCATATAGAGCAGGTGATCAAATGCCAAATTTCCTCGTTTCGTCGATTAAGTTAACGGAAGATATATTCATATATTTTAACAATAAAAGGAAAACACGCTAATTTGTCTGTGCTGCTGAACAATATTCTACGTCTTGGGCATGCAATCTTTTTACATGGCGGGCTGCTTTAGAAGCCACGAGTGCCTCGATTAGAGTTTACGTCGGAACTTATTCAAGGGATTATATGCGATTTTAAAATTAAAAATAAATTTTTAAGAAATTTTTAGCGTAAAAATTTCGCCAGGCAATCGAACTTTAAATGTAAAAAATTTCAATTGTAATAAATATCACAGACCATACCGTCACCAAAGCTTTGCGGGCCGCATAAAATGCTGTCGCGGGCCGGATGTGGCCCGCGGGCCGTATGTTGCACGCCTCTGTTCTCCGTGTTATATAATTATATTCGGTATAGGATGAAGTTTTTATTTGATAATCGAAACCGGGGTCGTGCAACTTAGGTCGCATCCGGCTCGCGAGAGCCTTCGATGTGGCTCGCCAAACTTTCAATAAGAACGATGCGTGAAATTTATACAGGAATTTTTGTTTTTTTATAGATTGATAATTATCGTAAATAATAATCTGGAAAATTTCTAGTAACAATTTTCACTTTTATAATGACACAAATTCTTGAGAAAGCGCTGATGTAAAAGGCCTTCTGAAGTGCTCGAAAATACGAATGCGGCCCACCACGTATAAAGATTGCGCACCCCTGATCTAAACACCGACATTTTTATGAATAAATACTTAGAAGAACGTAATAATGATAAAGTATTTTAACAGATTTTTATGTGTACTTAAACATTTTAAGTTCAACCACTTTCAGAGTAATGTGTACCTTCTATGTATGAAATATGTTGCGAACCGACCTATAAATTTATGAAATTTTGGTGAGCAAGTGATATTGCCTATTAATGATAAATTATTACTACCTATGCGTTTTTATTAGTCTGAAACGTGTTTGTTTTGCTCAGATGTTTCCAATGTAAAGGGTGTATTGTTTGACTCGTGCAACTCGATATAACTTTTTGCGAATGGACCGGTTAACGCTATAAAAAACTCTAACCGTTACCAAAGAAGGAAATGCGATGCGAAAGCCGCAAAAATAAAAAGCTCGCTTACTTTATCATAATACCGCATTTCAGAACTGTACGTTATGGATATGCCATTAAGCAAGTACGTTACAGATGATTGTCTCAGGGAAAGGGAATAACAACATGTCCGTCGATGGTTCACCTTCCATTTCACCTCTTTAGGATTCGCGACACATACGCATTATGACAGTTTTTTTAAAAGGAGGTATTCGCTTTCTTCAGACGTCACGCTTCAATTGTTTCTCTTTTCCACAAAGGGGAGGTTTAGTTTTCACTCTGCAGTGTGCGAGGTCCTGATTCCGTAACGGTGTTTTAAGCAGCGGAGCAGAGAGGAAACTCGAAGGGAATGAAAAAAAAGCAGAGCAAGGAAAAGAACCTCAGCTCTCGATTTTAGGATCGCTTTGATGAATGAGGGGCGTATCCGGGTGACAAAAGAAAAGCGTCCTCGTGTCTAGCACCTCCGCTCGTCATTAATTATTTATTGTGACGCCGAAACCGCCTGCGCTGCTCTGATTAGAATCTTGGGTTTTTGAATGGTGTAAACAGTATTTAAATGTATTAATATTCTCTTAATGCTCCCCTATATTAAAGTGCCACCATCTTACGTACAAAATTTTTTTCACATCGAACTTTATTCCAACTACCACCCTCTAAACTATCATTTTTCTTCGAATCCTTTGGTGTTAGCTTAAGAGCAGTTTCACAACTAATTGAAAAGATATTACTGTCTGAAGAGGTAACGGAAATTATTATATTCGAAGCACAGAATTTTTTAATGGAATTCTTTCATTTTACATTAAGTTATATTACATTTTCAGCAGGCGAAATTAATTCCCTGACACATTTTTCAATGCATAATCAATTGGAGTTATCGAAGAAAGTAGGATTTTACCCCTCGAAGATCCGTATGTTCAATGCTTCTTCGGATAAATATGCTCAATGAGTGGAATATCATATTTGGGAATAGACTAACAGATGTGGAATTACTAGCTTTCAAGGAGCTCGATTTCAGATTCAAACTTTTATTTTTAATGGATGTTTAAGCTGAAAACTTTTGAAGCCCAGTTTTATCTCAATATTTCTCATAACGTTATAAAATAACGACACATGATACAAAATTATTTTTAATTGCGAATTTATCGATATGTAACTACGCAATAAATTTTTAATGCTCCACATACATATTTTACAGGACCTTACACGGTCAACATAACAAATATAATGCTAAATTTATTTATCGCAGGAATAAAAACAAAATTTTGTCACTGAACTTGGTTTAATTTCAGATAAAATTATACAACAATGCAGCCCAGATTTAGAAGCATAACACCATCATCAGGAGAGCAAGCTATTACATTCGGGGAATATATATATATATATATATATAGCAGAGAAAAGATATGGGTATAAACCAATGGTAACTGAGTGGGAGAAGAAGAGTGAGAGTTAGAGGTGTGACGGTGAGAGGGGAGTGAGGGCGGTTAAGGATCATTAGTTGTAGGGACACAGAGTAGTTCAAAGTGACCCCTTATCAACTCTTATCTAACCATTTTAAATAGCTTTGTAAAGGGTTCTATCAAATTTCACGGAATGTTACTTCAATAAAAATAAGAGAAATCCACTGAAGCTTATTTTTTTGTGGTGGTATTTTAAGGCACAATAATCGTGGTAGCTTCGTTTTTTGCTCCGTCATCCCAACACATTACAAGACAGTCTGTTAAATTTCAACATCCCCTCCATGCTTACTTATTATAGTACGGAATTTTTTTCTCTTTCTTTTTGGCGATAGAATATTTCCCACGCTTGACGCGGGAATTTCCCACCTTCTCTTCATCCTTTTCTGTTGCATCCAAATATTGACCTCTCGATTTTGACAAATTGCACGCGATTTTTAGTCAGATCCAAATCAGTCGCCCTTTCTTCATTGACGATGCTTTTTATAAGCAAAAGCAGGAATGTAGCAAACTCGTGTAAGCCTTATGAATTCAGAAAACTTTGATGCCTCTATATTTATTGAGAATGAAGATGGTATATCTCAAGAGGGAAGAGGGTGAATTCTAATCGCAAGACCACCCGCTTAATAATATAAAAACATACGAAGAAGAGAGAAAGGACCAGTTCGTTAGATTATCTTATCCGTATGTGTGAGCTGCTTTTAAATAATTTTACTGTCATGATTCTATGATTCTTCTCCAATATGCTTGAACTGATGATAGGTATTATTACTACAAATATGTCAAATCACTCCAAAATATTGGCAATCGCAAAATTCATTGCCAGTTAAGGAAGACTGAAAGCACTTCACCGACATCTTTCGACAATGTTTTTCGGTACATTGTCACATTGAAGAATTCGACGTTAAGTACACATGAATGCAGTATTCCTCTCATATTTATTTTACCGACTCTCCCCACATTCCTAGTAACTGGTTATCGGAAAAACGAGAGTTCTAAGCAAGATTACTCGGGCTCTCTCTCTCTCTCTATCCCGCTATTAGATAGAAATTTTGCCATAAAAAGTTGTACTCCCACACAGTTAATGGGTTTGTGAAAGTACGGTATTAAAACGACGTGCAAAAAAGTGTATAATTGGACGCGAAAATGAGAGCAGCGAGAAAAAATATCTCAGGCAGGGTATTGATAGCAAAAAGAAATAGACTGCGTCGTGATTAGAGAGGAATGATTGAATATAATCCTTTCCCGCGAAGATTGCTTACGCGGGGTCATGAAAGGTTTAGCAAGCAAATAAATCTGTAGGTGAGGGAGGGCATTGCGACGAAACAGGTGTAGCATACTGCGTCATACTGTGCATAAAAATCCCTTCTGAGGAGCTTATTGTGCTAATCTCTATAGACATAGTACTAAAAAACTTGTTCACTGTGAATTACTGGTAAATAACATGGATTTTGATATTATTTTCGTGGAATTGTACTGATACATTCGTTTATGATTCACGCACGTGATTTATGAATCAGGGTAAGTTATTAATTAAGATAGGACATCCAATGAAATTTCGTGTTTTTCATACAGTTATTGAAGGTATTGAAGTTCTAAACATAAATTTTGCAGCCACATGAAGACCTCGGTTAATCATATAGATAAGGAATTAAAAATTAGTTTAGTTTCGTGTAACTGTATGGAAATAAAATAGTATTACGATTCCGTAATGAGGCGCTCTCTAAGGATATGAATGAGCAACTAATGCTTACCATGTATAATTTCTTTTAGATCTGTACATTAAAATCCTGAAAATGTAATGCCTCTGGAACAAATGAATTCTTTTTTACAATTTTACCCTAAAAGCATCACTACGCTGTGGAAGTAACACCGAGATTAATTTTCTTAGTAGATTATATTATTACAATACTGCAAGTTAGAATAAGCACCGATATATCATCAAGACAAACATTTTAGTAGCTGTAGATCAGGAATTGGCTTTGTTAAATAAACGCTTAAATAGGATCTCATAAAATATTGACGCTTTGCGAGAGACTTTCCACTTGAACTGAGGTGGTTGTGGTAGAGAGGTCGTTGAATACTTTCACTACGTACTTCACAAACGAGGTTTTAACTGCCAGGAAAGTAGTCAAATATGAATTTCGAAATTTCTGAAAAGTGATTGCGCTATTTAGTATCTGAAAATCGCAAGGAGATAACGTTTTTATTATTCAGCACAAAAACTTGAGACTTTAAAATCAGTTCGAATTAAATCATTTACTAAAGATATCTGGCTACTGTATTCATGCCCGATAAAAAATTAATAACAAGTTTGAAATTTGCTGCAGAAAAGTTTAACTGAATTATTTGTTGGAGTACGTTGAAATAAAATAAAATTCATAGCTCACTATGATGAAGAGTCTTCATTGAAGACTGACTCATTACTTCTTCTTATATTGATGAAATGCTCTTACTAATGCACATTAAAATGAGTGTGTATGAGAACATACACAATATAACGAAAGAAAGGGTTGTCCAAGAGGATATATAAAAAACAGAAAAGAGAATATTTCTAAAAAAGGATATCAGTAAAACACCATAAATTTATTTTTTACTGCGAGGAATGGAGCGGATAATTTCGATAGTAGAGTAAGGAAGGTTAATGGGTTTTCACTTTTACAAACATGTTGGAAATGAATTAATTTCTTTATTATCTGATGCTATCTTCATATCACCTTTACTTAAAAATCGTGAGCCTCTCATGAAATCTCAATTAAAGCCTGAATAATTTAAGTGATGTTCTTTATCTCAAGGTGAAAGCAAGGATATAATCCAATACGATTCACTTCTAAAGGTCAAGTTATCGTAATCGTATCGTAATATTTAAAAAAAGTAAAGCAAGTATGTTGATTATTGAAAACTTGTATATAACCACTTTAATGTAATGAGTGGAAATAAAATCTAGTGAATATTTAAAATTTCGAAAGGAAATTTGAACAGCGTTTCACGATGTCAATGTCAGGAACGACCTTTATTATTTATTTACATATATACTAGTATAAAACATTACATATGCCTGTTTAATAAATCACATTAAATTAACATCGACTCGCTCTATATAGCGTAAGATGTTGAATGCTCTTCCAACGCCCCAGCGGCTCTCCTTCCGATAAGTGCTCACTGGGTTTCCTTCAACACCTAGTTGCCCTAAATATCCTCATTTACTTTCCTCTTCCGTAGTATATATGTGTATATATATATAAATGATGCCTTCCCAGCAATAAATAAAAAATATCATGAGTATTAAATAAGAACTTAGATTATGTAGTTGCTCCAAAAATTTCCATTAATAGTGAGAAATTCAGGCAAACTTGTGATTTTTCATACTGCATCCGACTAAAAACAAGTTCAAGAAAACGATGCCTATTTATAAACTTCTTATCGCAACTGTAGAGTTATCACAAATATAATAGATTTCGATCGATATCTTTCGCAATTATTTATTACAAAGAAATCTCTTCCGAATAAAATGTATCTGTTGAAATGAGCTCACTTGCTAGAAGGGAGCTAAAGCTGGTTATTTTTAACCAAAAAGTTATCTTAAATAAGGAAGGTTCTTCAAGCTTCCACTAATAATCCGCTCTTGGCTTCCATGCGTAACTTCTGTAACATCATTACAGAGTTAACCTCGCACGCAACACGATCGATTCGTAATATCTTGTGCCATCGAAATCTTTTATTCGCTAACGGTATTGGGAAATTTGACGGAATACGTACTCACTTCCCCATTACATCCATCTCCCTCCTCCCTCAATTCGCGCGGCGCGTAAAATTTTTTGCGTATATCGTTGCGTCTCTCGCTCCTCTCCACACCTTCGTCGATTTCGCTTTATCTTCTCCGACCGCCAATTAAAACAGGCGGCACCCGTCGTCTAGGTAACTCTTCACTTTCTCCTCTGGCGCCTCCTACTCTCACTCTCATCCTTTCTCCCACGACCTCGGCATACCCGTCTATACTCTTCCCAATCTTCTTTTTTTCCTTTGCATAAGGGCATAGAGAGCTCATGCATCTTATATCGAGCGAATGTCCCGCGCCGAGAGCGAGGGTTTTTCTTTTCATGCGCCTTTTCGAGCGTCAATTGTATTAATATCCCGGAAACGAGCCGACGGGAGGGAGAGAGCGCCATCGCCGATCACGCGTTGGTTTTTTTCTGCTTCACTAAGAATACCGCAAGCAAGAACTCGTTTGGCGGGAGGAATGCGAACATCTTGCCGCTAGAACAAAAGACTGCCGATGGGGTTTTCCAGGTACAAAACGGGCGCCGTAAAAAAAAAAACAACGAAGTTGTACAAATTCTTCCGTTATGCAATCGCTTTCAGACTTTTTCTCAAAAGAAAGTAAATTATTCCCTCGTTGTTTTGATGAGAGCTTAGATACGACATCGCCTGTCAGATTTGGGAGTCCACATTTTTTTCTATTTGATATGAAGTGAAAAGAGAAATTTTTGAAGGCTACGAATGCAGTATCGGCATCTTTGTTTTGGAAATCTTATTTACATTTACATTTCTCTCGTAAAGAATTTAGAGGAACATGTTGACTTAAAAGTTTATTACCATAAAATGTTAAACAAATTTGAATGTATGATTTGGTACATTCGTTAATTACGTCTTAAAGATACCTTTCAAGCTTGTGGGTTACGGGTGATGATTATCACCGGACTCAACGAACCACTTCTCACTCTCATTTCTACTTGTGTACCCAATGATTTTTAACTTAATGCGGAGAGAATGCGTCAATCTTCAAGTTATTTAGCCATCGCTGAAGGTAATATATGAGTTACTAATGTGATTAATTACAATATTTTTCAACTTGTTTAGGCTCAACGTTAGATGCTGCTGTAAAAGGCCTAACAGTTAGTAAAAATTTTGTTCCGTGGAAAATATAATTTTTCTTCATTATAATATTTTTATCTGAAATAAGAAATATCCTAAGAAGTCTCTCTTTAGAGAGGCGCATTCATCTATCATCCTAATTGGAGATGCTACTGCTTAAATATGCAAGGATTTTCACGTTTGATGATATCCTTCCAATTGATTTCCGTTAGGCAAAAAAAATTCAGCAACTTCGGTATTCAGATATGTAGAATTAATTATACTGACCTTGCTCCGATTTCAGCTGATCGTTTGCGGTATAGCAACGAAAGAAACATAAGCTCTCTCTTTTGACGTTCAAAGATGACCAAGTACGTGAATGATTTAATCTCGCACCGAAAGTTTTTCCCAGTTAAAATAGCATTACTTTCATCGTTGTTTTCCAAATGTCCTCAGTTAAAGCCAGTTACGTTTTCGTAATTAGGTCTTTCACTTTTCGGGTTACTTTATACTCTTCTGTCCCCTTCACCTCACTTATTGACTCGACTTGTATGCATGAGCTCCTTAAGAATTCTGTCATAGCCGACTGAACTTCTATCTTCGAAATGTTCTCCTTTTATTTTTCCCCATCTATTTTATTTCTCTGCGTGATTTTGTCTGGTGGATAACTAACAGTAAAAATATTCAGGAAAATTTGCTAAAAAACGCAACATATGTATATATGCACGTGTGTGCGATACTTTACTGTATATTGCTATACATATATTATAAAAGGAAAAATTCAGATTTGGGTTTGATTCCTCTCCCAATCAGAGTATGTTACCGTAGGTGAAAATTTCAGAATATTTATCTTGGTTCGATATAAAAATTCCAATATCTCCGAATAATTATGAATCCATTCGCTTACGAAACGAGTCATCGGAAGTTTTACAATCCACTCTTCGGTAATTGAATAAGTGATGCCGTTACCTGGTGCCCGATGTCCAAAAACAGGCATCGCTGAAAGCATTAGGTCAAAGATATTATTTTTTCTTTAGGAATCGCCGGTTGCGACATCTCCATAGCCTTGAGGTCAATTACCGTCGGAGCACTCTCAATGCCACCGTGTTCTTCCAAAAAATGTTTTCTTGACGACTTACGCAACTGAGGCGTCCAGATAAAATAATCCAAAGAAGTCTAGTAAGCTCAACGATGTGTTAACACGCTTATAAAAGCTGGTGCGTGTTCTTACGCGGGCGAAGTTTTGACCGTTCGCGTAACTTTGATTAGCGCATATGCTTAGGACCTAGCGCGTGCGTAATGTACCAGGCGACCTCAATTGACGGGCGGTCTAAATATTTGGGTCTAAACGAGGCCGGATGTCTTCTTTCCAAGGTCCATAGAGGCTTGGCGTGGAGACGGGGTCATGTAGTCTAGCCAGCTGTGCGATACAACGACATCGTTCTGTTGAATGGGAACCCTCACAACTTAGAGACAATGACCTCCTACTGAAATCCTTTCTTGTAGAGATTCGGTAATAAAGCTGCGGAAGTGGATTGCGAGTTGACAAATTTTGCCTTGGTTGGCCACACCTCCGAAAATAACTAGGACAGTTAGCCTTGGCTAATAAGGTAAATATGCCTACAAGTTGTGTATTCATTGTTAATAGAATAAACAAAAGGATTTTCGAGATATTTGCTCAAGAATCTTTCTAGTCTCACATACGCAGTGAAATTTAAAGTAAAATATTCGATATAAAGGAAAAGAGATTTAACATTACAGATTTGATAGATTGTTTCAATGGTCGAACAGTGTGAAATAAATCAAAGCGATATAATTAAATATTTTTTGAATTATTAGCAATGCAATTTCTGAATGATGGAAAATCACGCCAAAAGAGAGTAAGAAACACTCGCGGTAAATCCGTAAATTACTGACTTGATGTGCATCTTTGTGCACAGTATTCAGCTGTCAATTAATCTTACGATATTTAAGCTCGTAATACCTAATAAGATATTGCATCAGTACATCAGGAAATATACGTACCTTTAATAGGATTAAGAATTTGGTGTCGCGCCACCCAATGAACTACTAGTTCGCCTAGTGTTTCATTGCTCGCGATACTAGATCTTATCGTTCTTGAACGACAGTGAAATACAAGAAAATGAAGTTTCTGTGATTATTCTGATATTAAGATAATGGAACGTCCAATGCTCATTAAAACTGTGTTATTACTCTTCGTTTCCTCGCCATTTTTACTTTCTCCATACGTAGTAATGGGAAAGTATTGTATTCATGAAAAAAATCGACTTCGGGATTTCAACGGAAATACATGTTTTGAGGTCCCTAGAAAACGTTTAGACTATTTTCGGAATGATGTCTGTGTGTGTGTATGTTATTGTGGACGCTCTAACTCAAAAAGTACATGCTATATCGTTACCAAACTTCATATATAACACTTTAACATGAGCACAAAGAACCGATTAGTTTTTAGACAATAACGGATAGCCGGAAGTCGAGGTTTATTCGAAACCCGATTCGGTTTTTGCGATATTTCTTCGTTAAAACATCATTATTGTATATACAATTCTATACAAAGTACATAGAGAATATAATTTCCTACAGGTTTCATTTGAAACAATTTTATATAGGAGTGATTGTTTAGGAGTTATTTATAAATAACCGGTTTTTCGGTTTTCGTTAAATATCTCCTTAAAAACATCGTTATTGGTAATCTTCGCAAGGACCAAAGTTGTAGAGAATAATATTTCTTCCAAGTTTTGTTTGAAACTAATTTTCGTAGAACCATCCATTTCGGATATATTTCGCTTTATCTTAATACCAGTATACAGCGCCAACACCATGTAGCGGTGAATTCTGTAAACATTCAAAATATACGTAATTTACGGCAACAAGGATGTGTCTTCTTTTACGATACGAAATAATAATTTTGCCTCGTAATATTATTCATAATAATTTAAATATCTATACCCCAAATATGGAGAAAGTCATGTGCTGGCCACATCAGATTTTTTGTCAATTCATTCAGCTTGAATTATTTGTCATAGTCAAGATCTTCACCATAAAATTAATTGCATTAGAAAGGCTGAATGTCATTAGCGTTAAATTAATACGTCTTACAATCCCAGTCTCTTAAATTTTATGATTAATTTTCATCGAATGGATTATTACTATTTTTTACTTTTTTATTTCCGTGTAATGTATCAAATCATTTTGCGCAATAGTTCTCCGTCATAGCTCTTTTTTTAAAATCTTGTTTTCTTAGTTTTTAGCAAATGAAACTGCCAGATTAGTTGCAAATATATGATAGATTATTAATAAATATATTGTTTGCTGTTCTTGGAATATATGGATTATTTCTCGAGTGATTTAATTTAAAATCGCCTGGAAAATTTGCTTTATGAATCATAAAGGAAAAAGTTTTGGTTATTATTTGCGCAATTGAGCTTTTAACTTCTCGTACGACGTAAACCAGGAAGAAACATCTTTTGGTCTTCCAGGAGAGTAAACACTCGCTCAACACTTTCAGTAAAGACGTAAAACAAAACTTTCTACATAGATTCTATAGAGTTTCTAGTTTCTTTGTATTCTGGATCGGGATCCTGGATAAAGTAATTGTATTGCCTGATTTTACTTTTTAATTAACTTTAGTTTTTACGCATACTAATTAGTTAGGTACTCTCTTATTTCATCAACTCCCTTCCTTAAGATTCACATCTTTGAGTGGACGAGAGAGCCAGAGCAACTGAAATAAACTGCTTCCGACGGGAAGTAGTTAAACGCTTATTATTGATAAGGTAATATTATGAAATCTGTCGTAATCAAGCAGACAAACATTGATCTCTTTAACGAATTGAGAGATGGATTCGGCTAGTTTTATAGCAAATTTAAATTTTTAATAATTTATTATCCGTTTCTACATGGAATATTATTGCAACTTAGGGTAAATTAATATGTTCGATTACATTTTGGAGAATTGAGAATAAAATTCGAAAAAGGCATAGTGATTACTAGTGTCATTCGTTCAGATATGTACAAATAGAAATGAATAATGAATGGGAACATTTAAGTGTCATATCCAACGAATAACTAATTACGTAACGCACTGTGTTAGAGAAGGTTCGAATAAAATGAAGAAGTTGATTAAAGAGAGTAAATTAATTTTTAAAAACATAAATCACGATAGAGTCATTTATTTATATCATTAAACCACTTATTATATTTTCTGCTGTTTGAAGGAGTTGTGGAAGATTAGATCTAATTTGACAATGGCAATGCATAATGAGAGAACCCTTTCATTAGCATAGCAACTTACTCCCAGACCTTATTACGAACACCACGCCTCGTAAAAAAAAAGATCACGATCTCCGCGAGACAGCGAAACAAAAGAACGCCGAGAGAACGCTCTGCTATTGTTCGCTCATCTAACTTTAGTCGCCCTTCGTTTGCGTTCCGGTATCTCCCTGGAATTCATTATCGCATGTCGGCATCACAGATTAGATGGGAGAAGGCAGTAATAAAGCATCTGGGATGAGTAAACACAGGTTTCCATCCTTTCTTTCCTCTCCTCTCTAAAACTCCTCTTCCCTCTCTCTTTTCTCCTCTCTCTCTCCTAGTCACTCTCTCTTTCTCCAAAGCGGAGGCGATTCTTCAAAGAACTGCCTTCCGCTTGTACGACTTCCTTTAAATCGAAACCATCTTCTCTATTCACTCCTACTACTTAGATCAGGGCTCTCCAAACTATGGCACGCGGGCCACATGTGGCCCTCAACCCCATTTAACGTGGCCTTCGAGCCTGTAATAAGCCTTCGCCTTTTTTCCACCTACAATTGTGAAAAGACTTTTTCCAGAATGAAATTTGTCAAGTCAAAATGCCGGTCTTGTTTATCTGATGGGCATTTGCAGTCAATTCTAATGATTAGCAATTCAAAGCTTGAACCTTAAATTGTTAAAACTGTATCTGACAAAGGGCAGTATCACAGGTCTCATTAATCGTATTTCATCATTATCTCAATTTATGTTTGTTTATTATTACCCGTTTTTACTTCTAAGTAATTTTCATTCCAGGAATAATACAGAATATTTTCTACTTTATGAAATAATTGCGCTCCATTTATATCTGATTTCGATTCATATTCGGTGAAGAAAAAAAATAAAAGTTAGACAAGTCGAAAAATTTCCCGGAAAAATCGCGATTTACCCAATTAACTAAACCTCCTTTTAATGCGAAAATTGCATACATTTGTATATTCTGCGCCTATATTTTAAAAAGTTTTTCATGTTAATACTATGGCCCGCAAGCATAAAGTTTATTGACCAATTGGCCCACTTGTAAAAAAAGTTTGGAGATTCTGGCTGGAGGATGAGGACCCAACGCGTGTTTCCTAACCCCCTCAAGAATGTCTCTTCCACGTTTTTAAACCTCGGATTAATCCTCCGGTGGATATACTATAGACGTTCGCAGCCGCTGATTAGAGCAAAAGGTATCGCGAGTAGTTGCTGAGTTTCCCTCCGCTTTTTCGGTTCCGATAGTTGTGGCGTCATCGTCGGATCGTTATCTTCGTACACGAAGAAGGATACCCTCGGTATTTATAACTTCTTCTTCCGTAATCTGGCGAATTCCCTTTATGAGTGGATTGCCGCTTTAGCTCAGAATCCATCCGATTCGCTAAGAGACGAGTTAGAGAGTTTTCGTGAGAGGAAAAACGAAAATGGTGGTATTACCCTTTGACCTTGTGATTTAATCATACAATTCTATAATAGAACAAGTAACGAACGTATTGGTCGAAGATTAGCAAACGCAGAAGAATTTGAAATACCTTGATTTTTTAGTCGTTATTCAAATTTTTAACTACTGCATTACAAAATTTAAATCAAATAAAAATTTGTTTTTTAAATTAAGTTGAGTCCACTCTTTCATAGATCACTTCTGAATGAGTTCTCGTGGCATACTTCTGTAAAACAATATGCCCGTCTATTCTTAATTTTTATTGCCTATGCTATGATTGATGATTCATTATTTCTATGATAGTGTAGCACCCTTCTCAAAACCGACGTGACACATCTTTTACAGCCCTTTCTCCGCTACGATCTACTGTTATAATCCCACATTTTACGTAACCAATTCGTTGCCTATGTTTTCTATCCTATATTTATCCACCACCGTTGAAGATATCTCGTAATTCGTGAGAATTGCTTATTTCTTTGTAGCTAATCATATATCGTTTTCTGATTTTTCAGAATATGTGCTTTAAATACATGCTCAACAGCGATTTTCCTTTCAAGGAATGCTATCACGATATATTCAGAGAGGTAATAAGCCAAGCATTAAATTCCGTTTCCATTATGACCATGGAGTACTTTTACCGTAAGTGTTGGAATTACGATTTAAGTTAGGTAGTTTTCTTCTGATCAAAGCAATTGCGAAAGTTGAAATTTACGAATTGTCGATGATGTTGACATAAGATGATTGAACGTTCAAAGTCGATATTAATGAAAAGGAATAATCATTTTGCAGTTGATTTTTTATGTTTATGTATGTATTATTTGAAGGTATAGAGATGTGTTATAAGATTTTCATGGTTTCTTATCGTAGAGTTAAAAATTAAGAAATTAGACCGGCTTGGTTGGTTAAAGCACCTTCCCGGGAAGTGGTTGAGACCCGGGTTCGAGTCACGGCTGAAGTTCGGAATTTTTCTCTTTTCTATCTTCACAGTTATGGAATTTATTGATTTTTACCGCCAAATCGATTTGTTTTACTTTCATCATTCTCACTGTACTCGTAGCATGAACACGCAAATTTATTCTTTAATAATTGTTTAAGCACATGTTTATTGCTTTTACTTTCTAAATTAAAAGGTACGTTTAAATTGATAACGCTTCATTTAATGCGTTTGAATTAAAACATGAAAATATTTGTGATATCCACACGTGGCGCAATCGATCAATTGGTTGAATTTCAGATCACCATTTAAGACATACATTTATTCATGACTCAGCTCAAGAAAATTAAGACATTCTCAAATTGGGCAAGGTTCAACGAATCGTATTTTAAGTGGGTTTCACGCTCTGGATCTCGCATCCTATTAGCCGACACACTACGAAGTATTGCGCCACATCAAGGCTACAGGTTATTATTATCAGCTTGACATTTTAAAAGAATTACAGTAAACATAACTCGCTGCAGAAGAAACTAATATAAGATAATTTATAATTTCTTAAGCATATAATCAATAGATAAATCATATTTCCTCAGATTTGGGTAAACCAAATGCCAATTTCGTTTACAACGCAGCCGTCGTCAGCGGTAATTAATTGATAGTGGATTCTACTAAGTGTGCAGTTGATTCCGGTTCTTTCTAGAATCTAGGTGTATTGCCACTGATGACGTCTGTATTGGAGAGGCAATCTGCATTTTGTTTTTGCAACCGTTTTATGGCTTTTGGAGAATTCTGATTTATAAGTTTGATCTTATTGTTAGTCCTAAGGCAAGGTTAGTAATTCATTGAATGTAACTAAGTTAACTACCTGCAGCTTCCATATAAATCCCATTTCCTGATTTAAAATAGATTATTAAAGAATCAGAACCACTGAATAATACGTTGTCCTGTTGAAAACTTGAAGATGCGATTGACGGCAAAATTGAGGTTAAGGAATAGATTTCAGTTGATTTCAGGGAATTAAAGAAGTTTTAAAACAATAGGATTATTTGGAGAGCTAAGCTGAACAAAAAATCATGAATCTGTCTCCTTACAGAACACTAATGATGCAGATGGATGAAAATGAAAAAAATGCATGAAATTTAAAAAAAAGATGGGAACGATAGAAAATTGCATCCACACCTTCCACTTTCCGGTTGGATGAGTCTGGTTTACATTCGCCGGAAGTAGAGAGATCAGGGTTCAATTACAGGTCGTTCAAGACGTTTTTCTTATCCACTTCCTTTTTTTAATTAACGAAGCGGAGGCGCGGAAAATGTTATCTGCGTCAAAAAATCACGCAGGATTAACCTTTTCTAAAAAGAATTCATGGAGTCATCCGTAGTTTTCTCTCCAGAAAATAACGTGCAACGATTATGTAGGAATCGTCGGTCTATAAAAAAAAATTATCCTACTCTCCCTTTTTCTACCTCCGTGACAAAACCAGTTTATTATTTTTTTTTCTTGCGCAATTGACAACCGGTACCTTCTTGAAGTATCCGCGACGTGGACTAGATCCGTAGAACATTGTTGTCGGGGCGAGGCTCGGTCTGCGGCTCCTTGGAAATTGTAATTGTTGCGTGTGTGTGTGTGTGTAACGAAACTTATGGAAGGGAGAAGCGGCCTAGGAAGGCTGGGAAGTAGTGGGAGAAGGTTTTATAATCGCCTCCTCTCTGCTCTTCAGAGGCAGTCTGACCGCCTCGAATTATTACCCAACGCTATCCGATCGAGGTCGCGGAGGAGCTGAACTGAGGCTGAGAAACTTGGACAGGGGAGGGCAGAGAGAAGGTGTCAATACTCATAAACCGTTAAATGGGACATACGACGGCGAGACAATAATAAAAAAGAAATGAGAAGTGAGAGGAACCGCGTGTAAACAAACGGAGTCGAATTGGGTGACTGAGTTATTTTTTTCTTGGATAAACAGATATATCCTTTCTCCAAATGGTGGCGTTGGTGTTCCGGGTGCAAGGGATTCCCGGGTGATGAAGTGAGGGGCTGTCGAAAGTTCACGGGACGTCGCGAGCTCACTTCTTGAAAGAGAGAGCCGGAGTTTCATTCGTCGTTTTCTCCTTTTCGACGCCGCAAAAATCCATCGGGATACATTAGCGTAACCGCCTTCTCTCTCTCTCTTTCTCTCTCTCTCTTTCTTCCTACCTGTTCTCGGTTGCACCCATGACTGTTGATGACGAGGGATTTTTGGTGAGTAACTCGGCAACCGCTTCGGTTGCCAGGTTACGCCAAATTCTGAGTGGATACAAAAATAAAAGTAAGCTCGAGGCGCCTTGTCGCTTCTATAGTAAGGACATTGTTCTTCTCTTGAACTTATGAACGGATCGGGTTCTGCAGTTTTTCTTTTTCGTTGAACCAGTTCATCTCAAGAATTCCTATTATAAGCCCGAGCCGGAGATATTTTTTGCCCCGCAGAGCTGCCGAAAAATACGTCCGTTCGCGATTTCATTTTTATTTTTGACGATACTAATGATTTTTGTTTGTCCACTCTGTGTGTGTATTTGTTTATGTGTGAGCGCGCGCAAAAGAACCACGCCCGCATATATCCACGATCTCCATTACGTCTCATGAATTTCATTTAGAGAGATTCTCGTATTAAGCTTTATGACGGTTCTATATATACTTATATGTTATACATACATATACACAGATCGTCTGCATATTGTATGTTTTCCTACCAATAGATACGGCATAACATATTTTTTTTAAATTGTGTTAAAATTACGTTCAACAAACAAGTATCCCATTGGGAACGATTTTGTAAACAAATTCACGCAATGTTATCTGAGAAGCATAATATGTACTCTTAATCGTCTTAATCAGATTATGATTCGCACGATATTTCGTGAGATTTTATGAGAGAATTTTGGTAACCTTTTCAGTAAGCTAAAAAGACCATAACGAGTGGAGAGATTCCGAAATCGACCCAAAAACTTCAAAAAAATAAGAAGTCGAGTATTATGACCTAGAAACCATAATACCACTTCGTGCATGCAACGATTCGTGCAAGTATCGTAATAAAGAAAATCGAAATCTTTTAATGAATCGTAAATTTTAAGTTTTCATTCGCCGTTACAGTATGTCGCATAATCTATGCATCTCATTTTTCAATTTTTATTCAAAGTTTTAAATCAAACATAAACGAAGAGAGATGCGACTGTTTAATAACTTCTAATCTGACATTTTTTAGATTATCTTATTTGCTTATAATTCGCTGTTTATGCGTTATACAGATTAGTTCCACTATGAGACATACAAAAGTACATAAAAAGGATTTTATGGCTATTACTTAAAATAAGTTATTGAACTTAAGAGATATTTTTATGAAAATTAATTCAAATTAATGTCATTAATAATCTCATCCTTTTACCTATATTAAATCAGTCAGTAATCTCAGAGGTTAGTATATATGTCTATTTTATTATGCTGTGCTATCAAATTTTCATTGAGGAAAAAATAAATCGTTTAATAGTTAAAAGGATATGATGGAAACCTCTTGAAAACTCACGATATCTTCGTCAAATTTTGCATTTTTAATTAATATATTCCATCGATAAACTGATAAAAACAACTTAATTACGAGACAACCTTTTTCATTTGCAGTTAAATCATTGTGAACGTTGATTTATAAGGGGAGTCCTTATCAGGGGCGTAACTACGGTTTTGGGGTCCCCACGCAAACCAAGTTTTTCGGGCCCCCATTTATATAGAAATAAATGAAATTATTATACCGTTTTTATTTTTATCGATATTTTTTACGTTTTAATCCCGAAAATACATTGTGACTTCTATAAATCTAACATTATAACAATAGGACCAAACAAGTCCAAACACTTGAGATGGGTATTTTCGTCTTTATTTCGAGCGATGAAATTTTTCATTCACATAGCGGAATATTACTACTTCGAATACCTTACGGAAGATCACGGGAAAAATTCTAAGTATTTTTGTGAGGCCCCAAATGTCTTGGGGCCCCCACGCGCCGCGTGGGCCTGCTCCCCCCAAGTTACGCGCCTGGTCCTTATACGATGTGAAAGTTAGAAAAAATCTCGTATTCATGCCTTGCGTTATGAATTCATTTTATGTTATATGACCCCTCAGGACTCCCTTAGAACAACAACCAGGGTGAAGCAATGAATAGACGCTCCATCCTGAAATTGCGTGTTTTTATCGGCGTTATAATTTTATTTTTCCGTAGGTATTCCGGCGGCGCTTGTCCTTGCGTGCGGAACGCTTAACTGAATGGCTGCGGTGCGTGGCGAGCCATGCATTGCTGAACACCGCGGTGCCACTCGTGGAAGGGAAGAGTGCAAATCGAATTATGCAACTCCTCGGTGCATACACATGCAGAAATAAACAAATACGTAAATAAGATTGCGTGCAAGAGTGTCTGAAGATGGACTCTCAACATTTAATATACCCAACGGCTATCACAAAACGCGTGACCGATGCATAAAATGAATTATTTATCAACGAAATGACATTGGAGGTGTGGAAAGAGTATTCAGTACATCTGTTGGATATACAACGATGGTAACTGAAGATAGGTAGTTAAATGTTTTAAACTTCATGACTGCAGCGGGGATGGAGGAGCGAGCTGAGGGATTTCTTGGAAACAGGCGCTTTTAACTTGAGGGCATTCTCTCATACTTTGAATGTAGGCAACAGGTATGAATTAGTGCAGATCGTTATGTTTTTGTAATTAAATTCTATTTGTCTTTATGCTCCAGAGCTCCATAAACCATGGAGGCGATACTGTCTCTAAGCTTTAAGGCATGATTGGGAAAACTTTTGACGTACATTTTCGGATGATTAGTCGGGGCGCAATAAAAAGATGCAAATGCTTCTGCGGATCCCATCAAGGTCCACAGCAGAAATTGCTTGATGGGGAGCAAAGGATAACAATCGATAATAAATAATATTTTAGCGTATAAACGTCACAATAAAAGGGTTTTCGGTCCTAATTTTAACTGACAGTTACGAAACCGTGTGTATGACATTTTACGGTTTGCGTTCAGGATGACATATCTGGCCGTATAAAATCCCTTCGCGGCCTGATGTGGCCCGTGGTCTCACCACCCGCTTTCCATGGTCTTATATAAGAACGCGTTGTCTCATGTTTCGCTAATATTTCCCCGTGAATTGAGAAATCGATATCTCTAGTAGTTTTCGGCTAAGAAATGCCAGAGGACCAATTTGCGCTTAACATATTTTCGGCTGTCGGAAGAATTGGCTCAAAAGTGTTATGATTTGGGTCACGAAACGCACGCTCAAGATAATGATGTGGCGATTACTCAAAGGCTTGCCTGCGGATCAGAAAACAAGCAGAGGAATTCCGATTACTTGCTTTTTCAACATTTACCGTTTCCTGTTCACCAGAAAGTATCGCATTTCAAAAGATCAAAGAGGAGAAATAAAAGCGGATAGGAAAAGACTTGAGCGTGACTTCAGTATAGCATCTTAAAAACGATAATAAGAGAAAACTTTACTGCTGAAATATTAGACCTCTTAGTTGTATTCGGGGTCTACAAATTCACCATGTAAATGTATGAACTTTTGAGTGGTTATGATTGACATTTGAGTGTTTGAAATAAAACCATCATTTTTAAAGGCAATTTAAAGAAAATTGATTTCACATGAACGGAAGACAAGGCCGGATCTATAAACTTCCGAGGAGGGGGGTATTTTTCCATGGGGGTAGGAGATATTTTTAATTTGTACACTAAATATTTGTGAAAATTATTATTTATTAATAATCCATGGATCACGATAGAATAGTATGATAATAATCACAGTGAAACCTATTGGGGAAAACCTCTTGCAGGATGACAGGTTCTCCTTTTGCTACCCTTAAAGAATATCCAAGGGGGGCGGGGGTGATCGCCCTCCCCCTTCTCCCTTGGATCCACCACTGACGGAAGAACATCAAGCGAAGGAAGACGCGATTGCGACAAAATATTTTGAAGAACTATTAGTACAAATAACATGAAAACTTATGTTAAATGTATTCAATTAAAGATGTGTTTTTGATGAACAGAAAATATAATACTTTCACGATACACCTAGTTACTTCAGCTGAAATTATGGAAAACTGCGGTAGCTATAAAATATAGAACGGTCGATTCATGGCTGTTGAAAATTTCTGTATTTCCAAGCGGGTTCAACAAATAAGGTGATCTCGATTTATCGCAATATTAGTATTTTTCATCCTTGCCACAGCCCGTCCTGTTAACCTTTTGAGACCTTTGATCAAACTTTTCTTTTTCGATACATCAAGTTCGTGCGTTAAGTAGGATTTACTTGAAACTTTTGATAGGTGTCCTTCTGTCCTTCGTGTTTGTTGGGTACCTTGATTCTCTCGAATTCATTAATTCGAGGTGGTCCTTTTTCATCTCGAGGTGAATGAAGGAAAGAGAGAATGAGGGTGGAGTGGTGGTTATGTAGTAGCTCCAAGCATAAACTCTCTCGTGGGCAGAGCGATGTGGAGAGAAGAGAGGAGGAGGATATGATAGAAGTAACGGAAGAAGAGAGTGAGATCCTGCTCGATGACACGGAATGTTTTTTGGGTCACAATCATCAACTTTCACAAATGTTCAATCCTTTATGACGATGGGCGCGATATCCTTTGTCTGTCACATAACAGCAACGGAGATGAACTCATTGTCTTAATGAAATTATGGGCATTGTTTTAAGCTATGATCCATCCATTCATTCGGCTGTTGTTCATCATCATAGTCATTCCAACTTTTGATAGATTTTTGGCTTAATTAATTTAATCTGTAATATATACAAGACCTTTCTCTTCATCTTCTAATACCCATCGCCTTCTTTTAATGCAGTGGTTCCCAACCTTTTTCAGTCCAACGCCCCCTTTTGCCGAAAGGTATTAGCCACCGCCCCTTTATGTATACAACCCCGCACACCTAAAAACTAAACAAAAACCATGTCATGCTAAAATATGTCTGATGCGAGTAAGACTAATGTTCATAAGTAGAAAATGTATTGTGTAAAAACAAATCATATGTTATAAATATATTTCAAACATGTTTAATACAACAATATCAATGGGAACCCTGAGCTTTATGTGACTCAGCTAATCGACATATGTCAGGCTCTATGTTTGATAAATTCAATCTTAAATCACCTCTCTCATTTATATTCAATCGATTTCTCTGCTTAGTTAGCAGCTGAACTACGGCACTGAAACCCTATTCTACCAAATAAGAAGTTGGAAATATCTATCTAGATGATGATCTTTTGATACAACACTGTTTCTTAAATTCCCACATGCCATATCCTTGGTGTCTATCGCCCCCCAAAAATTCCATAACGCCTCCTGGGGGGTGGTGCTGCCCCCTTTGGGAATGACTTTTAATACATCAAATATTCCTTTTCTTCTCCTAACTATGTTTGCCTGATTTTTAGGCATCCTACCTTCCATGTCGTCCTTCAGTTGACTATTAACTTTTAAAATATCTTCTGTATTTCTCTTATCTACGTAATTAAGTCCCTATCTCCTCCTACTGACTTCAGGACTTACTCATTTGTTCTTCTCTCATTTCAACTAACTTTCTACAGTCCTCGTCATACCCACTGCTTAAATGCATATAATCTGCTCGCATCTTTTCTCATTTTCCACATCTCACACCCATATAAAGTTACACTTCATATCAAATTTTTCACCAACGTCTTTTTAATATCCTTATTCTGACTATCAGTGAGCAACTCTCGCTTTATAAATGCCTCCTTTGCTCTTGCTATTTTTGTCACGATCTCCTTGATACTTTTTCCATTCTGAGTCAGAATACTATCTAAATAAGTAAAAATATTTCCACCTATTCCAGCCTTTCACCATCCACTGTAGCTTTGACCATTGATTCAGAGATCTTGGTAAATCGCATGACTTTAGTTTACATCCTATTAATTTTGGGTGTCTCTTAGGAACTCCATCCAATAAGTTGCTAATAGTTATGACATGTTTTGATGTTATATGCCCTCGACTCTCGTGTTGGTGTAGTTAATATTTGTTTATTTTTTCCCCCGTCCAATCCATTAAGTACGGCAATTTTAGTATCCATGAAAAAATTAAGCGTCTGCTTCCAGGAGGAGAAGTGTATGCCAATATTTATACGATACAAACTATCTGCTTCATAGCATACATGGAAGCAGAAAAGATATCCTGTTCTCACTTTTAGTTTTTGCTCGTAAATTGTAACTGTTCTTCGATGAAAAGTCAAATATTTAATTTATATCCGTTATTAAATATTTTGTCTCAATTAATTAATTCGATTCTATTTACTTAATCTTCAAAAAAGTCAATTAAAAAATTGCATCATGTTATGACGACATATTTAAAACTTAGTCTCTTTCATGTGAATTTTGAAATATTTACTATAGCATCATGGAAGTGAAGGAATTATTTTTTCATTGTGCTTGAAGCCGGTTAAATCTTGGCTGATGAAAAATAAAGAAATCATATTGGTGAATTGCATTCATACCATCATTTCCATAACATTGTTATTGAAACGTGAATATTGTTCATTTGGTCGTTTTATGTCAATAGAATTTAGCTGAATAGTTAGCTTCCGTTAATAATGAAATAAATACATTTCGCTAGTCAAAAATGTAGGCCAAATGCTCACGCGTAATTTTGAGTGACTGCTTTTAAATGTCAAGGGCAGGAATATTTTTCTGCGAACAGCGCAGCATTGAACATTCGTTGTCGATAGTAATATGATAAATTAAGTCATTAATGTGTTGTCATGGACAAATAAAGGTTCACTACTATATCTTTCGCCATTCTATTGTATTTATTATCTTGAATATTTATGCATTCCAATATAAAATTTAAATATGGCATTTCATCTTTTATTTTCAAATGAAATCATACGTACGTAATGCGTATATAAAGATGGTATTTTCATAAACATGAAATAAAGCAAAATGTTAAAAATAGGTTTTATATCCTTTCGAGTTATTCATTCGATACATGACTGTACCCTTTGGAAGTATACTGAGATTATCTGTGTAATTTACAGATTATTTGAACCACGTGTTAAATTTCATTGCATAAATACATTCCTTAGGGAACAAATACATTTTGATGACAGGATCTCAAGGACAGTTTGGGGAATGTTATGATCTCGAAATTCATACCGAATGGAACAACATGAAACACAGAATGCGTTCCTCAACGGGTTTTGAGATTGCGTCACTGCTATTCGGCACAACCTTCGTGGAAATATTACATTTAGGTCGGATATCGAATTTTGATTGGAGAGAAACTCATTTTCGTGGTTTTCAATCCTAAGATTGGTTTGACATGACTAGGGAATAAACACATATGATGTGGTGGTTTCCTGTTGCCTTCCACATCAGACACACACATGAGTGATGAAATATGAATTATGAGTAGGAACACAAACATCCATGCTCTTGGCGGGATTCGAACTCATATATATATATATATATATAAGACGTATTTACTATTTTAAAAAATTGGATTGGAATAAAATAAGAGACGTATTTAAAATGGTAAATTGGGAAAAAGATCCTTGTAGAAAGAGAAAAGGAGAAATGCACGGGAGAGAGGCAAAGGAGAGGTGGAGGGGATAGTAATCCCACCAAGAAGTCGACCTTTGTGGTAAAACCAAGAGTACGACACGTTAGTGGGTCAGAAACAGGTTTTGAGAGTCTTATGAACCGAAACTCAAAGGCAAATATCACACGTTTTATGGTCTTGCCATGCGATAATGCCATTCCCAGACTGATTCTCAAGAGTAGTTATTTATCACTACCGTCTCCATAACATTTCAAATGGGAAATCTATAAAACAAAACCGTTTTATTTATTCCAATCACTTGAAAATCCACTCGAATTGGGGTCAATCAGGCATAGAGGGAATGGTACAAGTTAAGTTATTATTTTTATTAAATTAAATATATAAATGTCCAGATTTCGCCTTTCTTAAGCAGTATTTGATTATGGGCAATCAAGGTTAAAGCGATGGCACGCGGAAAGCAGATTTTTTATTTTTGTTTTGCGTAATTGACGGTGCTTCCGTGATGAAATAAATCCACTCATCGTGTCGACATTTTAAATGACATCTGGCCTTTCCAAACTTTCTTCGCAACCCTTTCTCTCGGTGCATTCTCCCAACTGGCTCAGAAGGGCATCTTCCATTTCCATTCCTATCAGACGGCGTTCGTTCCTGTTCCAATATCGAATCAGCACGAATTGTTGCATCACGAGTGGGACTTCCTCGAACCCCGTGATAATTCGTATTACACGGAAATTTTATTTTTATGATGTTGACCTTACTTGATAATTGCTGTTTCTTATGGTGCCGTTACTCAAGACAATATGAGTAAACATGTGTGTCCGTTTCAAAAAAATAGATTGCTTTTCCAAACCAATTTTCGGACGAAGGCCAATCCTGCTTTTCGAGTAATTTTCGCAGTTTTATGATTCCTCCTCCAGTTATTATCCGATTTAATGGATTTTTTCGCGTAATTTGAGCCCTCCTGCAATTTTAAGATAAGTTTTTCTCGCGAAATTTTCGTATCCGTTCGCAATTTTATTGACCTCATGAGTTATCGTTTTCGGAAAGCGGCCATGAAATGTGAACTGTAATTTTGATGAGAAAAATTTTCCACTATATCCTAAACTTTTACTTTTATATATATTTTAGCTGTTAATGAATACGCAGTATGGTACGTAATTTCCTTTATTTTCCGCTTTTTAGATATTTGTGGAAACAGTAAATTACGAGAAATTCTTATACAATACCCAAGTTGAAGTAACGTTACATTGTTATTAATTTTCAAATACAGGATCACTTACAATAGCTGAATTTCTATTTTATCGGGAATAGATGTTATTATCTCTATATTAATCGTATTCATCCACATAACTCTGTATCGTTTCTAAAAGTTTCTTGTGTATTTCTTAATTAAAATTATGAGAACCATAAAAATTGGCGAAATCACATGAAGTATTGTTTCATAGATTTCTCGCATGATTTGTTCTTAAACTTTAATGATGGGCGCTAGACACTTTCAAAGTGGCGATCGATTGCCAATTTTCTTGTAATTAATAGAAAGGTTCCTTAACGGAATAGCATTCTGTTCATTAGAACAAGTAATTATCAATATATTTCAATCTCCTAATTTTTAAGTACTTGTACTTTTGCTTTGGGATTAATTTGGCGATTTTATCACTTAAGAGAAAGACTTACTCCAACTTTTACTTTCGTTCTACGAAAACTAGTAAGACCTGTCATTCTTATTAAGTCTAAGATTTCCGATGATTTTTCGATCCCAACATAGATTAATATCAAGGGCAAACTAGAGAGAAAGGGGATGACAAGGAAAAGTTTTTAAGGTTAGAAAAATGTCTGACAGTGGGAGTGCCTAAAAAATTGAATAAATGTTTTTGTTTTTCTTTAGTAGGTATAAAAGTTCACATCTCTTGGTGAAGAAGAAGTGATTCAGTCTCTAACAAATATTGAGTGTTGCTTCTCCATCATTCAAACTTTATTTTTCCTTTCGAGAAAATTCCTGTCCTTTAGGTGATGTGCATGCCCAGGAATTATATACCTAAGAATAGTAGAGGTTTACGTTACACAATTATTTCAAGATACATTACATAAGATTTTAACTTCTCCTTTTTTTCTTTTAGTCTTGCACCAAACTGCGAAACATTCGTGGAGACAAGAATGGAGCTCCGTAAAAATGCCAAATAGATCATATTTCATAATCATAAACGCAAGTGATAAGGAAATAAATGCGTTAAATTACGCGTGCATAACGGATCAAAATTCGGTAACTTAGGTAGAGGGGTAAAGCACCACCAAGAGTTGCCTTAAATTGAACAAAATTACTGTCGAATGATTCAAATAGATCATGATATACAATTGTGGAATATCCTAGGTTCACGTATGATACTTCAGAAGCGCTGATATGATTTTCACGTGTACGTACCTATGTTGCTTCATTTGTGAATGTGCACGCACCTCAGTCGACTTCAAGGTCTTCCTCGTCTGCCTACGTTGACAGCGCAGCTTAATTTGACCGTTTCTTAATGATTACGGAATGGAGTTGTTAACCAAATGTCCGGTGCCACAACCCCCATCCAGACATCGTGGAGAGAAAGTCATCCCCTCACTCACAGTCAAACAGAGGGGGTGGGGGAGAAACTGACATTAGAGTGCTATTACGAAACACGAACTAAGGATGTGGATTTAACCGTCCAATCCGAAAGACAGATTCCTCATATTTTAACATCACTTCTGGGACAGGTAAAACTATGAAAATGAGTAGGAGAAATGAGGGATGAAAACCGATGGTTATTATGTAATTTCTCAGATGACCTCTCCAAGTAACTGATGCTATTGTACGGACAAAAAGATAATTTGAGAGGGCATGCTTAAATTCGAAAACTGCATGTAAAACGAGTTGATAATAATAATTGCATCATGTGCCATATTTTTTCCAATAAAAATCTGGTTGTAGGATATAATTCTCCGATGGTAGACCTAGCCTTTTTAACTTTTGTCGAAAATCTAAGTCATTTCGGAATAATAAGCATGCACAAGTTATTTACCACCTTCCTATTACATTCATAAAGAAATGAAGAAAGACAACTGTTCAATAATTGAGCCATTGCATTTAAATTGAAGGAGAAAATTATGCGAGGTAATAATGACATACTATTCGGATTCTCGCAGTTAATCTATTCTTGGAAATCTAAACTGAACCGTAATTTTTTTCGCTCCGGTTTTCATTTCGGTTCACTCTAAACAAAATTTCGGTTCCGGTTTTGTTTCGGCAACCATCGGTGAATCGGTTCGAACCGGGTTTTTTCGCTCCGACCTTATATTTTTAGAAAACTTTCAAGAAATGGTTTATTAATTTACGTATTTTTCTAATTAAATCAAACACATCTTCACTATAATGGTAGTGATATTAAAAAACTAATAAACACGAAAATAAATTATTTAAATGTAAATATTTAATATGTATTTTATTTATTTAAGGTTATATTTAGAATTGAATAACTGCAAAACATATATGCGTCGCAAATGATTTGAACAGTTTAGGAAAGTGTAGAGTGAATTACAAATAAGCACGTTTCCTGCGATCGAATATTCTAAACTTATTATGTTATGTAACCCATTCATCTCATTTTCTACTTTACTGTGCTTAGTCCTTAATACTAAATTTAATTAAAATCCGCTGAATAGCTCCAGAGAAAATAATTGCATCCGGATAGAAGAACGGTCAAACCGAAGCTAATATGCGCTAAAGCTGGAATGCCTAATAATGAATTATTAATATTTTTATTCAAAAACTGTGCGGCAAAATAATAGACCTCATTGTCTCAATAGTGCCAGTAAGTTGAAGAAGACATTACGTTATTTTCATTAAAAATTTGTAGATCACGTGCACTCTCATCTTATAATAAAAACTGTAAATGCACGGCTTTATTTTTTCTTTCAAAGATCACGTAAATGAAGAAATGTGTAAAAATTTTATGAGAAAGAAGAAGGACCATAATAGGAGTAATGTTGTTACAAGGGTTGGCCGTTAGGAAAAATTTGTTGTATCGCACCCCCTGCCATCCACCAATATGGTGAATTGCAAGTTAATATTTAGATGTAAAAAAGCGCTCTATTAACAAACTCACTCAAAGTGAAAATCTAAAGGAGTTAAATTATCGGATAATATTATTTTCTAATAACATTTTGAAAAAGGAGCAAAAATTAACCAACGAATTTATGACATCTAAACAGTAAACAATAGTCTTCTAGGATTGGCCCTGCTTTAACGATGAGGAATTTTGCAAACCCAAAAAGAAAACATTAATTGACACTAACTTATAAGCAACAGGATAAATGAAAGATTTTTGAAAATAGCATTTAAAGCAGAAATTTCACGCTTGTAACTTTTCTTTGATTTCAATGGTATCATTATCAAAAACGCAGGTAGTTGTATAAAAGCCACAGCAATGAATTACTTTAAATGAATCTCTTACTGTATCAAATATTCTCTTGAAATTAAGGTACATATATGGAAAATGATACTTAATTATTCCACGCTGGATGATTTATCTTCTCCTTAATGCTGGCAAAACCTCGTCATTCACACCGATAAGCTAAATATTTTTATGGAAATAACATATATACATTAACATTTTTGAGGAACGATTACATTCAATATAAAATTGAATTTTTCGGGTTTACAATATATACCTATTTAAAATTACTAATGCAGAAATACGCACAAGGTACAAACGTGGAACGATCCTTCTTCAATAATTAGCAAAGTCAGACTGGTGGATGCTACGCACAGTTCATATGAGGGAATGAAAGGTTGTGGACATATGTAGCAGACGTAACATTGGGGGAAACTTCCCTTCTCCCACTAGGCATTCATAAGGTTTCTAGGAGTTCTCAAATGGTTACATTTCCACATCGAATTGCCGGAAGTCTGTAGATATTACCTTAGAAAATACTTTAAGGTCGTATTTGTGTAACGATCCAAGGGACTTGAGTGAACTTGGTCGGGACCCCATGGCGACAGGGTATGGTAGCGTGAGGGAGGAGATGGTCCCGCACAGGCCGGGCCTAGCCCGCGGGCCGATCCTTTGGAATTAATTACGGGCCCGAGCCGGACTTTAAAAATTACTGGAGTCACACTAGTCCGCCGTACTGAATGGGTTCAAGGAAAGAAAGTGGAATGGGTATGTTTAGGTAAACTAACCCAGGGATAGTGAAGAACGAGTGTGATTTGTCCTCTGTACTGAATTGGTTAATATATTCTTTGCTTATAACATTATATTTGTGTATTTTGTATAGTAATTTATTTTGTAGTCTCACGGGATTGGTCTGCAATTTCTTTGAAAACGTACCGGGTCCGAATTTGTATGGGCCGGGCCTAGAAAATCTGGCCCGTGCAGAGCTCTAGGCGATGGCCATTTGGTTACTGAGCGGTGGGAAAATTCCACCTTTCGCTTACACTGTTTATGTGAACCGAAATAAAAGATCGAAATACACATTGGTTTTCGGTTTCGGTTCGGGTTCAACACATACGGTTTTTTTTTTGGGGTTCGGGTTCGGTTCCACTCCGGCCAAAATATCGGTTTTTTTCGGCTCGGGTTCGATGCCCTGATCTAAGGTTACAACAAATTACATTCTCCAACAAATTTTACGAAATTATTAACCGTAGTTTACCATAAATATGTTAGCTTTCTGAATTCTCTTAATCTGAGAGTTGCTTTGATTACGGAGCTTGTGATTATGTGGAATATGGCCGCGTTATTAGCGACGTATCTCAGCTTTGTGGCAACTCCGTACATTCGCCTTCCCATTTTTACGCATACTTGTCGAAGTAAATGCGGAAATTAAAGGTGATAAACAACCGTTAAGAGTAAGCTATCGTTGTTTTGATTAATCCTTTCGGAAAACGAACGTTTTCTACACAAAAATCGCCGTAGTGATCCTTTCTTTTGTACGTTTATAATAGAATAGTAGTTTTAAACTGAAATTTAGACTCAGTTTACGAAAGGAAATAACGATGAGGACTACACATGCTTCAATTATTTGAACACCTTCAAAGTAATCCCGTCATGGCTTTAAAATGCGAAAAACCGCTTATTGTATAGGCCTACATCAATGAGAATTTTAATTAATATGACGACTTCTAATAAGCATCACTTGTATTTACAAATATCGTTATTACCTGCACATTATATTTTAGCTTTCTATTGTCTCAAAAGCTGGGCTATAGAGGAGAAGGCCTGGCTGTATTATATGTATTATCCTAAATCGGTAAGAGAATCAGTGAAAGATTCGAAGTTTTAGCGAGAAAAAAGAAGGCAGGATGCAAGATTTAAAAAATCACTTAGGTAGTATAGTAGGATAAGATTCTCGAACGAACCAACGAAGAGAAACAGGGGTTGAGGTGAAAAATAAAGAAAACGCAAGAAGCAGACGCGAGAGATTTTTTTTTCAAGAGCTTTGCTATTTTGAGATGAAGAAATTCATGGCGTCGATCCTTCGTTTGCCAAAGGCTAAGGCGTGGTTCTTTTTATTTCCCCCAAGGTCCGACTACCGCGCTTGCTTAGCGGGAAAAAAAGGGTTCGCTAATGGAATTTTCCGGCCGCCCTAAGCATTTGAAACATTAGTTTGGACCGTTAGAGACAAAAACAACTTTTATCCTGAGTCCGTCGCCTTTTGAGATCGACGTAGTACATTACACTTTCGGCCGTTCTCCGAAAGGGAGAGTGAACGTCGAAGCCCGTGAGAACGGAGATCAGATACAATCCCGCTCCATCACATGCACTCATTATTCTCTCGCCCCAAATGGTCACTCTGTGCGTCCGTGAGAGCAGGCGAGGTCGGAGTATTTTTCGGATCCGAAGAAGGTGTTCGCCTTGCATTTGCACCCGATTTTCAAAACATTTCTCAAATAGCGTCCGTTTGGCGGAGAAAGGGTTTTTCTGGACTGGGCGTTGTATTTCCATCCGGGTTGGGCAAAAACAATCGCATCGGGACGAAATTGAACGCCGATTTCTTCGAAGGTTATTCTATACTGAGGCTGTAAAAAAAAAAAAAGTCGACGGGAGAAAGGGATATTTGAAAGGATTGCGTTTAAGTTCAGCTGGAGCAGGAAAGACTGGAAATGGATGAGGGAGCGCGTGATTGATGGGATTAAGAAGCAATGGTGGGAACTTGGAAGGAAAGAAACAGTGCTTATTGAATTGGTTGACCAAATCTGTATAAGATTTCAGTGTCAATTGTTCCTCTCCATCCATTAATCATTTGTGGACACATCCATTTACAATATTTCACAGTCCATCTAAATTGAGGTGCACATGTCAGGTCTTATGTTGGGCCTGGGGCTAATGTCGACATAATCCTGGTGGGGACCATTAATATGTACATTGTACGGTTGAACTTGGGTAACATTGTTTTAATTACTACCCGCATGCGTTAAAATATGATTATTATTCCACAGTCCTGCCAACGAAGGAAATATACTAAAGGAAGGAATATACTAAATTACCATTGTAATTTAGGCCCTTTCCTTTGAAAACTTCTTTCAAGTTTTTATTGAAGAAGATCGCATCTCATTAATATCGGTATTAGCCAGGTTCATGTTATACAGTCTTACCATGGGCGGATTGGGCCGCCGGGACACCGGGCAAAGTCCTGGTGGACCGATGCTGCTCCTGGGCCGGGACCAGTGGCGCATTGAGGGTTTTTGACGCCGGGGCAAAGAATAGTTTTGCGCCCCCAGTAGCAAAGCGATTTACGTTGATGCCTTGGCCAGGAGCTGTTGCTTTTCCGTATTCTAAAGTAGTGTTTCTCAAACTATGGGCCGTGGCCTCCTAGGGGGACCGCAACATTACTTTAGTTGTTAGGTGGGCCGATATCCGAGTACTTGCTCCCAATCCGCCGCTGACTCTTACCACCTATGGCGCGGTTTTACTTATACGCGATTCATAAAGTGTGTCTTAAGTATCCTAGAACGCGGTTCGGGTTCACGTTTACGCGGTTTTTGAATATCGATTTCTCCGATTTTTTACAAATAATTCCCGACGCGGAGAAATTTGGGCGCGCCTCGCTCCCACGTGAATCCCGTTCGAGTCGATTTAGTTGGACTCCACCTCTATAAAATTCCTTCTCAATACTTCCTGCCTCTGCAAGATATTTCTTATTTTCATGTTGCTTTCTGCTCTTTGCATTCGCCTTAAGGGGGCAATTCAAGAGTAACCAGATAAGTTAGCGATGCATCTGATATTTTCTGTTCTAGGGAACGAATAAAAACTAGTTTCCTTTCAATTCAAGAATCTTATTCGCCAATGAAATCTTCTTAATACTTTAAAATAGACCTTGTTGCCGTGCGTTACAAAAGAACTATAAATTTATTTAATAAAACGACTTTGATTCTCGCTAAGAAAGTATATCGAGAAGGAAAATTAATTCCATCTCGTTCCAGAGTTTTTATATAAAAATAACGAAAAAAACGTTTTCCTTTTTCGAAATTGCGCTTCATACGATGTGTTTTAAAAAGAGGAAAATATGATTTTAATGGTAACATGGGAAATTTCACTCATATTTCTCCTTCCACAGACAATCAGGGTTTTGTTGTCTGCAACTTTCAATTGCATTCTGCGTAAAACTATTTTTGCCAATCGGCAGAATGCTCTCATTGAAAACTTCTCTTTTTCAAATAATTTTTTGTCAGCATTCACTTCCACGATTTCCCATCCTACAGTTCGCTCATAAATAGTGTTTAAATACTCTTTCGGTGGAGGAAATAGTAATTATTTTTTCTTTGTCGGGATTTTTTCAAATAGTTCTGTATAACCGTAGAAAATGAAAAAGGTGCCAAAACCAGAGGCTATCTTCCTTCATTATAGAAAAAGAGTAAAATTTTTTGACAGATAACGTTAAAACATGTTCGTAGGAAATTGCCGCTGCAGCAAAGAATCTCACTGGCGAACGGTTAACGGCATACGTTACGTAAAAATTCGTAACAGTCCTAACGGGAATACGTGAATACTTTTAGCGTGGACATGTGAATTCCTGATAAAATTCCGGAATGTTTCAAGAGTTGCGTAGATTTCCAGGGCTTAATGGCCGCGAAGGACTGATACGGCTCTCTGAAAAACGCTTCAAGCTCTCTGTACCTTCACGAAGGTGGAATCAGATTGTTACTAACTGTTAACCGGCAGACATTCAGTTTATTTCTCGCTAATCAAGCGTCCAATGAGAAAGTAAAACGAAAACAATTAAATATTTCGAAACGGAAACGAAAGCGGAATTAAAATATTTATTTTTTCCGGGTAAAAGCGAAATTATTGAAAGAGCAATATTTACTGGTGGAAACCGGTTCGGCATGTTCTCAGAGAATGAGACTTACAAAAGAAAAAAATCTGCCAGCTGTATTTCTGTTTCGAACAGGAGAAAGTTCGCGGTGAATTAATTTTGCAAGTCATTTTATAGTTAGGCGTCCTTTTACGTTTTTAGCTTTTTCAGAAGGATCTACGAATAAAATGTAAACGCGTAAGTAATGAACGATTTTTAAAATTTATGACAACATGCATCTCAAGTAACTTCAAAACGATGCACTTAGTTCCACCTGTCGTAACCTATTACGTAATTGACTAGTTCACTACATATGCTTATAATGAAGAAATGAGTTTCAGTTACTTAGGTGCGATTATTATGTTAAATGAATTTTATTATGTAATCAACAAACCAATGAGAAAAAATAAGAAAATGAGAAATCCAATGAAATTTTTTACCTAAAAGGTAAAACGCAAATACGCAAACTTTTACTGCAATTAAAACAATATCTTTCGATTTTAGAGTTGAAACACTCTCGGCAAGACGTCACTTATTAAACTGCCCCGGTAATTTTATCTTTAAGTCTTCCACAATTGAAAGGTCCGGATAAGAAAATCGTTTCTTAATTCCTAAACAATATATATATATATATATTAATGAGAAGGGCGAGTAAAAAAGGATATTTTTCCAAACAAAAAATTGAGGTTCGTTGAACAGATAATTGCTTGAATTGATGGTGCGTAACGATGGTATAATGAACAGAACTCGGCACTATTTTTTCTCCTATTTGAATTTTTCATTGGTATTATAAAAGCAAAAGTTATGTTTTTTGCATCGTAATAAATTTCGTCGGAAATTCGTTGAATAGCGTTTAATATCATCAACGTTTGTTTTTCTTTTAAATTTCGATGCAATATACATATTCTTTAAAATGTAGTGAAACACTATATATAATATCATTAATTAACGATTATTTGTTTGGAAAGCTTTGTTTTACTTTAATCATATTTTTAGGGAAGCATTTGCAGAATTTCTTTCCTTTTAAGAATGTATAAACTTAATATGCAGCGTATTTTAGAAAGTAAATATGGATTATTAATTTTGTTTTCATGGTTAAAATTCTGTAATTAGTTACATTAAGATTGGCAATAATATTCTGGGTTAAATGCAATAAGAAAAATCAATTCTCATAAGTTTCAACTTAGTTAATGTCAAAGACATCCAATTCTTTTGGATAATAAACATTTTCCTGAAATGTATGCAGTTGATATTACATTTGTTAATATTCTGTGATACTTTTCCCGCGTGCCTCTTTATCACTTCTTTATGTTTGATAGCTTTTAAATGATCATTATAGAATTTCAGTCGACATTTAATACGTATTCCCCATGATTGACGTCACTTATTTTTATCCTGCCTCTTTTATCCAAAAGAACGTATGAGGCAACAAAACCTCCTGAAACTCTTTCCAGGGCCGTCCCTATGGCATGGCGAATCGGGGCGATTTCAGAGGCCCCGCGCTTCTATATTACTATAAGAAAAGCCTAAATTTAATTTGGCGGTTAATGAAAGCGGGTCACCGTATAGGTCAATTTGCCCTGGGCCTCGCACCTCTGTTGTGACGGCCCTGACTCTTTCATTTCAGCAGCTGCGTTGTTTCTAGCGAAAACTAATCAATCCTTGCCGTGTCTATGAGCATGTATGCAAACCATTGGATTTGTTTGTTTGCTTTCGTTGATTAATAGATTTTTACTAAATTAGATGATCGTAAAGAAGTTGAGAAAGCGATTTGAGTGAGGCCAGTTTTTTAAAAGTATGATCGGTTTGAGATAGTGTCAAAAATCAAAGGAAAACGATAAGCGGTAACGCTCATGGCGCAAAGTTTGAAATTGCTAACATTACAGTTTTCTAGTGGTTTGCTAATAAAGATCGCCAATCTACAGTTATTAGCGGGTTGGAAAAGTATATAATAATCTATCTCAGTAGTATCGCCAAAGAATTTTTTTCTGATATTACGTTACGTGCCCCACATTTTAATTTTGAATTACTCAGCTTTATGAGGATGCAACAAATCTGATTTTCCAATCATTTGATCAAACCAATATTTAATGTGTTATGTCTTTTATGTATTCTTGCAATATGGATATCGAAGTTTGTTGTTCCGGATTTCCTCACGTGATTGCCGTCATGTTCGACTCTCTCCATTTTAAAGAAAAAAAGTCGAATCGACGCGCGAGTGGGTGTTTCGATGAAAAAGAAAGAGAGTGAGCAGGATAAAGAGAGAGTTTAAGGATACGGGGTATGAAGAAAAGGGAAATGCCAAGGATTGGAAAGTGAGAAAGTGGAATCGGAGAAGTAGAAAATACAATAAGTGATTCACGCTCGGGAACTAATTTAGGCGGTGACCTTTCTCTTTGATCAAACTTAATATCAACTTCTTTTGGTGGATTCTTTTGCTTTTAAATAATATCCTTCTGGAATCGTCACTCAAATCGTGCGTATTAGAAAATTAAAATCACAAGTACTTCGAATTTGTAATTTCATATCAAATGGCCAAATGGCCTGTCAAGAGCGTGACGTGGTGGTGTAGAGTGAGAGTCATAAAAACTGTATAACCACAGGTATTGAATTTCAGTTGAGTTTCTTAATCTAAAGTGACACGCAAATTTACTTTACAAACAGTGATATAATAACTGAATTGGTTTTGATTTTTAAATTTATGTGTTAAAACGTGTATTTAGCTATGCCGTTTCGGGCGTTTTATATTTTCACGTATCTTATAGATTTAGATATGTCTGAGAAACATAAATTTGCATAAACTCATTTGCATTCCTTTTAAACAGTATGTCGAGCAAGATGACGTGAGGTGCGCATTTTCCCTCTTCCTTTTTGAGGCTGACCTTATTTTCCCTTTTCCAAAGTTTCCCGGGCAAACTTTAAAAAGAATATAATTTTCGACGACCCAGATTACCTTGAATTCATTCCAGTGAAAACTTGAATTATGGGGCATATAGATTTGCAGAATATATTTTTTGAAACAATGCTGTGAACAGTGAAGAAGTAATCAGGCAACATTCAAATTTTTCGAGTGATTCGCAGTAACATTGCAAAGGTTATTATTGTGTTTCGACGATAAGTGAAACGTATGCCACCTACTTAAAATATCAGTTAACTTCATCCTATATAGAAATATGAAAATATCAGTGGCGGTAAAATCCGTGTCCTTTAAAATTTAAAACGTTAAATTATTGTAATTCTTTCATAAGATGTTATCCCTATTCATTTTTTCAATCCGTCTATGAAACAGCTAAAACAAAATGTCAGAATTAGTTATCTACGACAGAAATTGTAAGTGAAAAATAAACTAAATGGGCGCTCGCATGCCTGCATTGGTAACTATTTCATATATCCAATATTTTCAACGATTCCTGCTGGACGCACAATCAAAATAACGAGTTTTTCCACTTGTATTTCTATTACCTCTAGCCTGATAATGTATAAATATATTTTGTTTATAAAATCCCAAATACTGAAAGAGGAATTTTTGTTGTTATTTACCGATATACCTAATTTTTTGATACCCTATAGTTCTCGCTATAACTGACCAGCATTTTGTATTGAACGCCAACGTATATTTACACCGATGGCTGAAATTTCGATCGGAAAGAGAACGAGTATTCGGATGCAATTAAGAAGAGTTGATCATGGTATTGATGATAGGTTCCAATGTACTTTCACCGCGGTGAGTCTTTGTTCAACTTCTCCGCAAAGTGGAAAGCATATTTTATAAAGATCGAGGTCTCGTATTAATCCCAATCTCTCCTTGCATATCTACTCCATTCCCTCTCCATGGTCCTATCCCCAAAAAATAACCAAACACACTATGTCGACTTTACCTCATCGTCGCTATCTTCTCTTAAATATTGTCTATTAAATAGGTTTTAACCTTTATTGAATGATTTTTAATTTGACATAATGTGACTTGACAGTATTTGTGGATATATTGTCCAATTTCATTTCTAAACACGTAAGCGCAAATTATAACACCAAGCTATCTTCTTTTGGTCACGAATTTGTGCTTCATTACACGATGAGCAACAAAATGTCGTTCTTAATCTTAAGTTAGTCCATTTGTCAAATAAATAATACCATAAAACTTTAGATCAAATAAAAATATTGCTGATTATATAAATAAATCTTTCTTTTTATCTTTCATATCACCAAATCATAAATCTTTTACGTACAAAAATTTTAAACATTGACACTTGGTTAGATCCGTTCCATATTACCGCACTATCGTCTTTCCTCTTTCAGCCTTTCATCGCTTCTTGTCTTCAACCTCTCTTGCAACTCTTCCTTCATTCACTTTTTTGCTGGCGTTCCATATTATGTACCTTTTTACGATCTCATTTCCACACCTTAAATTCGGTCATTCGTATGAGTTACGTCACCTGCTCGTTGATCTCGTAATCTCCGCTCCCTAAGAATGCGAATTGGAGGTGATTTATGCAAAATATATTTCGAAACCAAGGTAGGTCGTCTGGTCCGATGATTCATAAGCAGTAAATGAAACGCCCCAGCGAACTCTTAAGGAAGATTACAAGAAAAATAAATTTTACAGGGTTGGCCTCTGCTCCATACTGACGACAAGTTTGGCGAGAGAAGTAACGGTATCGGTTGTGCCTCAAATTGCGCGTTAAAAAAGACGCTCACTCAAAAACTAACTTGAAATAACCCTTAATCATTTGACTATTCCAGTTTTTATGGCCTATCGCTGTTGTAATCCTAAACTGTAGATTGCTATGGTTGATTAGCCGAAGGAATTGCACGAATAACTTCTTTTAACTTGAAAAATAAACAAGTTTTTAACCAACAGAAAGCCACTGAACGAGTTTTATTTGAAATTTAAGAGTCCCGCTTATATCCATAAAAAGAACTCGAGTTATTCCAAACTTAGGCGCAAATCTCGTGAAAATAGGCAAAACTGTAATTCTTACTATGAGCTGCTAAGCATTCATTTTCGTTTCTGAAAGTTTCTTATCAATAGAGGTATAAAATACTTACACGGTGTCCACAATATCTTTTCACTCCCACTTAAGCTTGCTGATAATTAATTACATATTTTATTACTTACTGGTACTTAATGACGACTAAGAATGCTATAAATGATTCATTTCAGCTTGTAACCCCGCAAATGCTCAGGAAAATGCCACACGGAATATGGCGGAAAATCATTCTTTGTAATGAGAATGGCGGTGTGCAAACGGATTTGTTCGAGTTATGACGATGTGATCATTCTTGCCGTAGTTATTAATTAATATAATGTATAAAATTTCATAATGTCGCGTTCCCCAATTTCACGATTTTTTATTATACAAAATTCTCACCTTCTATTGCTTTGAATTTTCCGTTAGGCTTTTACGATTGGAGCTTTTGAGTAATATAATAGACGAATGCATAATCGCCACGGATCAAAAGCTTCCAAACAACTTTCTATTACAAAATCAAATCCGTTAGGCCTGATCCCAAACGTTTTATATATTTGTTTATTCCCACTCGAAACGGCACATCTTACACAGAAGATTTATGGCGGTTTAGGTATTAGGAAATTGCCGTGGAACCTATTTTCTAACCGCAGGAAACGAGTGTGCACATTTTGTACCATGCATGTCCCCAATCGAAAATTTTTAAGACTGGTGAAATGACGTTCGTTTTTCAGTTATCCTGACTATAACTAGCATCGCCTTACCCTAAAATACATAAAGTAGCTTCTATGGATATATTTATGGTACGCCAAATAATTGATCCGTGGAAAAGCCGGATTTCAGTTAAATTCATTAATACAGATACCAACTTAAAACAAGTGCGGAAAGAACTGATAAGATATGTGGTTTTTTTTAATAACAAATAATGCTCCTATTACGCTGACCCTGGAATCTCCTAATTTTTAACCGTGGGAAGAATTTACAGCCATGAACATCCCTAAAAATTTGGTTGCTCTAACTTGAACGGTGTAGTAGTAGTAGTTCACCGGAAGCGGAAGTGTGACGGACGGACAGACAAAATGATTACATTAACGGATTTTTAAAAAATCTCGCTAATAAGGAAACCGAGATCGGTTAAATCCATTTCGTATGAAACACGTGTACTAAAACTGGGCGGAAAAGTATGACTTTAAAAAAGGAAAGTATTTTATATTAGAGAGGCGAAAGGGGATGGAATTAGGCTGTAACTGTGTAATATTTTATTAAATACTAGCAGGTCAATCCGTTCTTCTCCCGTATCATGGGTTTCACGGTTTTCGATTTTTATTTTCTTTACAAAAGTGCTTTTGTTTAACTCATTACTCCAGTGAAGTCACTATGACCGGGCAGTGAAAGTCCGGTCAAAACTGAATCAGGTGTCCTTGAGTTACGAGCGGAGAGACGGATACTAACTTTATATGTATGGAGTATGGCGCGGAGAAGATAAAGGTATTGTATATTGATTTTTGAGGACGTTGATCGTTAGATATACTATAGATTAGGAGAATGAGTAATTACCGTCTTCCAGATTAAAATGTTGGTGATATTCTTTTAGAAAAAGTAGCGAAATTTACTCTAATTTGAAAGTGCAAAGCGAGCCAGGACGGAAGATTTTAATGCGATAATAATTATGTATGCCTTTTTAACAAGTGTCTAATTGATTTTTAATTATTATTATTTCTTAATTATTTACTTATTTTCAAAAATGAAAGCGGATGCAAGAAGTTACTTTAGTTTGGATATGGAACATCATTAAATTCTGAATGAGATTTAGAATGTATGCGGAATTCTTACGTAGATAATCCGTGTATAATGTGTCAGCAGTTTCATGGGTTTTTTAAGTGCAAGAGGGATTATAGAAAACATATGAGAAGCAGAGACAGTAAAACAAACGTGTGGTTGCTGCATAATGATTTTCATCAGTGATAACTGGCGAATATTTTTATGAATGGCTGATAAAATTTACGACTGAATGAAGAATTGAGAGTAAGAGACAGAAGAATGAGAAGGAAAACTCTAGTCCATCCCGTGCTCACCAGGAAGCAAGCGGGAACGAATGATGAAACGTCAGTGATTAATTGTTACCTTGGTCCTTGCTAGAGGCAAGATGACTGTGATTTATCTCCTCTATTCCACGGATATGCGTGTCTTGTCCGTCTGTCGGCAGGGTACTTATTAAAAATATGCAATCCTAGGTGCTAAGTTGCTACACTGGAGTCAATTGAGACCATATCGTACATTATTGGAAACGGATGCTTATCATCAAGTAAAAGTGCATATAAAATACGAAGGGATAATTTATTTTTCCCTTTTAACGAGCACTGCAAGAGAATCGAAAGTTGTCTTTAAATTACTATACATATAAGTAAGCGTTATTAATTGATATTTTTGTGAAAAAAGCCGCAATTTAAATAATTCAGCACGAATTATTTAAAATATTTTATTGATAGCAAAGGATAAAGTTTGATTAACCAGCATCAATTCCCCAAACGTAAGCCGTAAGTGACGACATGCAGTTTCGAAACATCTGTTGGGGGGCATGATTTAAAGTCTAATCGAGTTAAATAAAACTTACTCCAAGTGAAACTATTGGATAACTAACTTAAACATTTAGCCGATTAAATACATTTTCATGTATATGGAAAAATTGTCTAGTTTAAATGAATGACAGTAAATTTGTAATATACAGCTGAGGCGTTGCTATGGATACAGTGTCAAAATATTAAAAATTTTGCAAAAAACTAAACTCCTTTTGAAAGTGAGGTAACTTTTTTTGCCTTACACACTACAGGAAAAGTAGCCTTTCTTCAAATTCCGATTACTCTCATAAAATTTGTTTTATAACCGATGTGTAAAAATATTAGGAGAAGTGTAAAAGTTATGCAATAATGTAATCTGAGCGTTCCTACTTGCAAAATTGATCCGCTAATTTTTTGCCGTTCTGACATCATGATGTGTGAGAGACCTTTAAAAAAATAGTAACTTGACGAGGTCCAACAGAATAGGCTTTATTTTTTAACTGCAAAGAAGGAAAAAGAAAGCAATGAATGGTATTGCGTAAGTGTAATTTTTTTATCCCTCTCCTTTCTTTCTAAATGGCCAGATTTTCTGCTCGAATGCAAGTTTTGCTTTTTTAAAATTAGTGCTTTCTATTTTTTTCAGTTTCGAAAGGCGCCGAGGAAATATTTCGTGACTTTTTTAATAGAATCGTGACGAGATATTTCCACTGAATATTACCAGTAGCCTATTAGCTTCCGCTGTGCCCAGCGTAAATAGAAAAATATGTACGAAATAATGTTTTCACTCACTAAAATGATCCTTGAAAAACATTCACAGACTTAGACACAATTAGACTAAAGGGAAATAATTTTTAAAAAGTAATTTTTTTGACAAATAAAACGGGTTGTATTATAAATGTGGCAAAATAGCATTAATAAATCTTATAGATTTCGTGGAATTCCATAATACTTTTCCCCAATATTAATAAATTTCTTAAACAAAGACGGTTATATGGTATTTATGTAAAACGAATTGCCCGATTCCTTCCCAAAAATAAAAAATCTCTTTGCGGCATGAATTTAGAGAGAAGGTTTTGTCTTATTTATGAGAAATAGGCTATTAATTAAAATTCCAAAATATACTTAAGGATCTTTGGTTACTTGTTATTAAGCATTGTCATATTTGAGACAGTTTTATGACACTTATATCTAAACCAAAACGATCTCTTCTTATAAATGGAAATAATGAACCTTTTTTTTGCGTGTATATAGATTACAAGTGGTTTTTGGCAAAAATTTAAATTTCATCCTCGTTACATGCTTGCATAACTTGACTTTTTCGATGGATCTTGTCTGATTTGTTATCTATCCATTTTTGCATTTCTCCTGGTCAAGGAATTGAGACGCAACGTTCGTTCATTAGTCTATTTGCTATCCACAAATTTGTTCGAGCAATGCCAAAGAAAAAGTCCTGCAAATTAAAAGTAAGTATGTGTCGAGTTAAACTGCGGTGAGATTCCTGGAATAATTCTTCCGCCGCCCGAGGCGTCTCTCTCGGGGAAAAAATCATTGCTTCCGCACCGCAATCTATTAGAGGCTAGCGAAAGCAGCCATCCTGTAGACCCATCTCGAGAATGAAAAGACATTTCTTGTTCTTTACGCGAGATTATCCATCCAATATGTGTGTCACGGGCTTTCTCCTCCGATGCGAGCGAAGCACGCTTTTAAGTATCTCACACGACAATGACGGCGAATTCTTCTCCCTCTTTTTCTCCCTCCTCCCCTTTTCCTCCTGATCCACGGACAACCGAAAATTCGGACTGGAAATTGACTTCGACAGAGAGAGAGAGGGAGAGAGAGAGAGAGAGATAAAGAGGTGGAAGGTGGAGGAAAAGACGCATCGACGTAGAAACCGTGAGAATTTTCGGAGGAGGAGGAGGAGCCGGGGAAATTCGCTCTCAAATCACGTCCTCTGCCTGAAAAGCACCACGCCCCCGCCGTTACAATGAATTGAAGGAGACATGTAGTAGGATAGGGAAGGAAATGGTGGGTAGGTAAATATAAAATGGCTCAGATGAAATGACGTAGAGTAGCGCGTATAAAACTCAAGTTGCACAAATGCCGGATAGAAGATACTGCCGCACGCAGCAGTAATGATCCAAAGTATCTTGTTGAAACTTAAACAGGCCGTTGAGATTAACGCATAATGTAGTTAAAAATGAAATTTTCGCAATTTTTTAAAAACATTAATATGCTGAGATTGTTTCTTATTCCTCGTCCACGATGTAACATCTCACTTATTGTTATTGGATTTAGAGGGTTGCAGTTTTTAAACTGGTGGGACACATTTTTGACAACCCTGACGTAGAGGAAGAGAAAGGAAAACAGAAATGAAGGTAGTGGTTAACAGACGGGCAGAAAAGAGGAGAGGAGAGAGAGAGAGAGAGAGAGAGAGAGAGGGAGAGAGAGAGAGTGAGATAGAGAGATCACGCCTCCTTCAATTATCACTGACATCGCGTATTGTGTGTGTATACAGTAGTGGCATGGAAAGCAGTGCAGAGGAGAAAGTGGGAAGAAATTAAAATTTGTTAAAGAAAAAGATGCTGATGAGGATGTAAGGCTAGAAAGAAGAGAGAGAGGGGGATTGTTTTTAGAGGAAGAAGGAGGGAGAGAGAGATGCAAAGCAAGAGAGGAAAGCGCATAGAGAGGGAGAGAGAATTGGAGGAAGATTGAATGTAACCCGTATTATCCTACAGTCCTATATGGAGGTCGAATGCGTTTTCAATTCATTTGAGATAAATGTGTCCTTCGTATTAGTTTGAAGCACTCCGCAGTGTTTCTTTAGATATGACTTTAATTTGTTGTGAATTTGTGGACGTGTTCACATCGTTCGTATCATAATTTTTTTCACAATTTGCTTTCCCTCCTTAAGAAAAGTTTATTTACTCCCACAATTCTCCAATTATCTGCGGACCAATGCATTAACTTGTGATTCTTGTATTATCTGACATATAATCGAGTTTATTTCCGCGAGTCTCAGTTTATGTACCGGAAAAATGCTCTCCTTACCGAAACACTCTGTTTCCCGGCTGAAGCGCACGATTTATTACTCCGGCCAGCAAGCGCGCATATTCCTCGGACCAGCAAACGCGGTCATTCCTACATTCTACATTGTATAGCAGCGCTCTGCGGCGTTTCTGTTGATATGACCATAATATGTTGTGAAATTGTGGACGAGTTCATATCTTTTGTTTCATTTAATTATTTTTTACACTTAGCAAGATTTCAGACATGTATCTTAAGTAGCGTTCTAAATTAGTATGCTGCAATATTTTCTAAAATTATATTCATGATGTATTTTGAAGTATTTCCAACAAGTAAAATTGTTCCACTATATCAGTTGAATACGCTCCTTTTCAATTTATTTGGTTTAGGAATTTCATTAAGTTGGGTCCTAAATGAATGGCGGAGATGTATTACCAGGGTAGAACTTCATTTAGCAAGCTTCACGCTATATTTTCTTTAGGATTATTTAAAAACTAAATTGCGTTTCAGATAATTGTGATCAAGTAGAACTTTTGCATACGTAAGGAAAATGAACGTGTTTAAGTTCATTTCTTCACCGTAGATTATCCATTTCCTTCAACTTACTGATTTATTGTGCACACGAGGGGAAACCAAACTTATTTACATAATTACAGCAGATATTGTTTACTTCATTTACTACAGCAATTGTTTTCTTTAACAAAAATTTAAAGAACACGCAGGAAATTTTCCAAGTTCAAAGTGAATGAGGGTATTCCTGTTGTATTTTCTTAAAAATGACCACTCCTTCGATAAAAACGCATAGATCAGAATATTCCATTTAACTAGTCCTAAAAAAATTTATTTTAATATTTTTTTGGCAAGACTGGAATTTTATGGATAATGACGGAAAGTTCATTCATTAAGAAAAACGAATGACGTGTTCTTACCACAAGGAACGTCTCCATGATGTAGATTTAATTTCCTGAAGTTTGTGTGGAAATAAATTTCAAAGTGTTCCTTCCCCTTTTAATTCCCTGACTTTTTGCCTAGGGATATTTTTAACTATGGCCGACATAAGTAAAAACCCAGGAATATATATAGAGAGGAAAGAGCAGGATAGGGAGAGGAAGAGAGAGAGAGGGAGAGGTATAAAAGGGAGAGAGAGAGAGGTAGATAGAAAGGGAGAGAGGGAAAGAGTGAAATATAGAGAAATATTGAATTTTTTAGGCAGATTTAATCTTCTCCCTGGCAATGAACTCTATATCTCTCTTAGTTCCTTCCGGTGTTGCCGAGTGGCTAGATCGCTGACCTTCCACGCAGCGGTCCTGGGTTCAAATCCGGAGGATGTTTCAACCTGGGATTGCCCCGTGCCCAACTTGTGTGGTTTGTGTAGACCGCGCAAGGTAGCGCTCCGTCCTTCGGAAGGGACTTTTAAGCAGTTGGTGTCCCCCTTGGCGGTCTTCGTAAAGATGGGGTTTATCTCCTGACTTCTGTGTACAGTCGCGTAAGTAAAATCAACAGGGATTATAGCTCAAGTGGATGATTCGCCTTAAAATAGACACACTATTAGTTCTTTAGCAAAGGATTAGAGCCGAAGAAACAGAACTGAGCGCCTCTTTGGCATCTGGAAAGGTGAGGTTGACGTAGTGGCAGTGAGAGAGGTCGGTCGCGAAATTTCCGAAAGTCCTTTCCCCTCGCACGAACGAAAGGAAAGGAAAAGTAGCAGAGATATTTTCGCCGTAGGAAATAGAACGACCAGACTTTCGTCGCTGAGGAAGCACCAGCGGACGATCCAGTTTCGCTCGTGAATGCATTCGCATCGGCGATAGGCAGCGCCTGAAAGTTTTTTATCGCGGGAATAAATGAGAGTGGAGACCGTAACTTCAGCAGGTGTTGTTACCTTTGGAGTTCCGCGAACACGTGCAAATCGCTTCCGGAAAAGATTCGACCAATCTGAACTCTAAAGGGAGAAAATGATCCTATCAGTCGCTAATTAATCACCATCTATAGCGACTTCCTATTCTCGCGCGGTGTATATGTAAATATATGACTATAACGAGATGCGTGTTGTAAGGAATGTTCAATTGAGAATTTGCTTCACAGTTCAAATTGTCTTTTACGGAAAAGCGTAGTTGATTTTAATCAATTGAACAGAAATAGTACGTATTTTGTCAAAATTGTTTTACTTTATTGAAAGTTTTATGATGTTGTTCATTTTATTCCCTGCCACCAAATTCGAGCCAAAGAATGTTTAACTCGAATTAAATATCCTTAAATGTGCTTGATTTCTGTTGATTAGCATTTCTGATTCGAGTTTAGTTGGTGTCAGAAAATTCTACTTTGGATCCGAATGTTGAAATATTATTGGAGTTTTTGTTCCATTCAGGATTAAAACTGTAGATGCGTTTGTAAGTTCGAATCCTGATCTAGGCATGATTGTGTGTTTGTCTTTGTTACGATTAAAAAAGTTCATTGTAAAATTACAAGAAATCGCTATTTAGGAGCTAATGAAAAATAAATAAACCAAAAAAATAAGTACCTATAATGCACAAATATTTGTCATTGTGACCGCCAGATGCCATCATTTTAAAATGTTAGTTTTCTCTTTAATTTTAATATAAACAAGGATATACCATGTTGAACATTAAATTTCAAATAATAGCCTTTTGATATTAGTCGCAATAGTTCACGGAAATGATATAAATGACAAACAGACTTTTGGAGTGTTTTCTTTAAGAAAATTTTTTGTTGTATTTTGAGTCGTGAGTTTTGACGCATGTTTCCTCATTTAATTCATCGAATGACTTTGTGGGACTTCCACCGATGCCGAAAGAATGCAATGAGCAAGGTAAGCTTTTGGAGGCCATTCCAACGTAGTTCATGGTTATAAATTTGTAAATCAAAATGGAGGGCGTGCGGAGTTAAGAAAAAAAAATTTCTTTAGCCTTTCTAATGCCGCTTAGTATAGAAGCCCTCGACCTCGGATGTCGTAAATAACGATGAATGCCACATTTTTCTTAGATGATTTTTTATTCATATTCTCTTAACCAATAATTTCCTTACCTTATAAATAGTTGCGCCATTTGACAGCTTTTCCTATTGCCGTCTTTGATGAATAAACTTTCTATCGCAAATTCGAAACGTTTTATCTTCTCTCGTTTTTCTTGATTATATGCACTGGGAACAATTTAGGAATACCAGTCATTGTTACATTTATTACAAAAGGAATTCCAGTAAAAATGCGCGCGATTGATTGCGTTTAGGAGAACCTGAAGGACGGAGAGAGTAGTAGAAAACGTATAGAAATTCGAAACTTAAAGAGTAAATTTTTTTCAGTATCAATAACTAGCGGTATTGAAAATTGCGCGCGTTTTCTAAAAAAGAAACTTTCGAAGCGCCGCCGTTGATGCGGTAAATCTTTAACTTCGTACCATTTTAAGTGCGTATTCTAGGTCGTACGGTTTAGTCCCGGCCCGATTTTTACGGGCGTGAATTTTCCTCTCTTTTTCGAGGACGTTTTCGGCGGATACGCACGTGCGGAATCGTTGAAAAAACTTCCGAAGCGAAAATAGATGGCAAGATTTCTCGCCGACGAAGGTGTTTCGGAGGGTGAAAACTCGAGACTCCCTTTAGCGAGTCGCCGACGCGTGAACGGCGATATACTGCTTAGCATAAATCTCCATGGAAACGTCAAAAAGATAACGTATCATGACGGAGAGAGGAAGAAAGCGGATAACGAGAGAGGCAGAGGAAATGAGAGAGAGAGAGCAAGAAAATCCGAAAATTTTATGTTCTATATTTCGCGAATTCTTTAGACGTTTCCGAACGTCGGAATTTCAGCATTTCTTATTTCGTCGCAAGAGATTCCCTGTATATAGCGTTTTCAAAAACTTTTAAAAGAATATTAATGAGGGACTTTTACAGTTTATGTTTGGTAAGAGTATTTGGCAAAAGAAGCAACTTGTTTTTCCTCTGTTTACCTTTAATTTCTCTTTCTTTTTATTTTTGCCTAGGTTTCCGTCCGCTGTTACTGCACTTTCACTGTATTTGCACATGTAATTATACGATCAATTTAATTAGCTCTTCTATAGTAGGTTTGCGCCGGTTTTTCACACACTGCCCTTGCTGTGGGTGTTTTCCTGCTAGTGGGTTTCTATTAAATGTTATAAACATTTAGCTTCAGTTAACTAGATCCTTTTGTCTCTTTTAACCTTACACTCTAGATGTACTCAGTTATTTAATGTTTCATTATCCTTTTTCTACTATAGTTTCACCCTAATCTTTAAATATGCATAACACTCTTTGTGGCAACTGTAAAATATTTCATAATTGGATTTAGGCGCAAGAGGGGGCCTAAACCTCAACTATATAGATGCATTTGTAATGCTGTCTGTACCAAAGCACTTTCTCTCATTTGAATGCGCGTATTACTCTTCGTTTACCCTTGGAAATGTTGTATAGCAAACAATTTGATAGGAAAGTGGCGGGCTCCTCAAAGAAAAATGGATTCATTCAAGAAGTCGCGAGTACTTAAAGAAAAGCTCTCTCGGTGTTTGTGCGATAATATTTTCGTAATAAAATTCTTACGAAAATATGCCTCACGGTGTGCGATTCGTCACAATAAGACTGTAACTGGCATATGAATATGATGAGCGTACCTTTGGACGTGGATCGGAAACCCCGATGACGCAGTCTCTATTCGAGAAGCGGTTGCTAATTGCCGCAACAATAGCCTATGATCTTCTCCTACCTCCCCTCCAACCAAGGTCGCGGTCACGTGACGTAGGCTGCATTGTAAAATGTTTATATTTCCCGGCTGCCTCCTCCCCCAGCTCGTCGCTCCTCACGCACGACCGTTTCCCAATAGTCGTATGAAACACTACGACGGGAACTCAGGCGAAATATTTCGCATCCCATATTACATTCTGAACATCGAACGGAAGGGCAAAGTGGGATTGACTAAGTTGGATAATGTAACAGGTGGAGAGAGGGAAAAAAAAATAAGTAGACGTGTGACGGGATATTTAAGTCCTCTCCATTCCGCAACTTTTCAAAGCTCTTCCGAACAGACACTTGCGAAAATTATTATGGAGAACTTTTCTTGTCCATCCTCAGAAACAAGCGGGACTCCCCTCCCGTTGTTTTTTTCGGAATATGTTATTCGAGGTGGATTTCTTCAGCGCACCTTTCTTGAGTGATAATGTAGATTGATGAGGAGTGAAAAGTGCTTTCGCTTTTAAAACGACAGTAAAAGTACTTCGAATTTGTTTTCATTCCTAAAATTGTCGCGATTTACTGTGCGGGAGAATACTTTTTTTTGAACAAGCGATATTTGATGGATAATTAAAATGTATTTTCAAGCATTGCGATTTGATCATTCTTTTCTCATTCTATATTATGTTACATATTTAAGGATATAATTACAAATGAATAAAAATAAAACTCAGTGCGTATTACTTAGAAATATCTACGATTTAAAATGTTACGGCAACACTGACACCTCTTACCATCTGAGTAATTAACGATAATATTCCGCCTTAAATATTACTTCCCTCTTATTTATATGGGAATATGGAAGATGGAAAATTAATTATCAGTAATTTTCGTTTATCTTGTTTCATAAGGAAATTAAAAGTGCCAAATCAACATAAGAAACACTCATTTCCCTGTGCTCTCAAAACAGCATACGAAGTACTTCTTTGATTCTCTTTTAAGTTGCTCTCTCTTATGGACAATTTATTTAACTAATTTAAAAAATCTCTGAAAAATACTGAGTTATTCCTATACATATAAGGCTTGAAATCTTTCGTCGGTCCTGTGATAAATATGGGTCAAATAATTTTCCTCTCCACATATTTTTAAACAAAAAAAATCACCCGATCCAATGTTAAACTATTTACATTACTCTTTATGCATCTAAAATTGAAACAATTGCAATTATGAAATTTTAAATAAACGTCAGGTTAAGTGGATGTAAAAATCTTTATCGGTAATGCTCATATAATTAATTCTTTCATTATTTTAAAGTTCCTTTTGGTCCAAATATAATAACGGATTAAATAATATGAAATTAAACGAGTCTTATGAAACGAAATTTCATTCATCTTGACGGTTTCTGAAAGTTGCATTTGTGTCATCAACCTCAAGGTGAGTTCGCAGAAATTGCCTTTTAGCAGGACGAGAAGTAAAGATAAATAATATGTCACACACGGATAATTTTCACCGTATAATCCGTATGTACACACTTCACTGATTTTTCTCGAGCATGTGCAGCGTTTGTAAACACCTACGAATTGGTATCGTATTAAAATATCATTTTTACGAAACTAACAGCCTTTGCGTTGACACTTTGCCAGCATTGTGCACTTAGCTTCTTTTTCGAACGATTCACCCCTCTCCCCAGCCAGACCCATGTTTTCTAGCGCAGTAATTTATCTATTTTAACTTGATGGGGAATTTTAAATGTCAGTGCTGCTTTCATACATCCGGTAATGACGTTTATATTTCAATTCAATGGCAAAGTTTATTTATCTGAAGTGTTCCTTTAAGTTATTCATAATTCTGATCTAATATCCCATAATAGCGGGAATGTTATTAATTTTTTACTAGCTCACAAACAGCACTTGAGAGCCTTTTAGAATTGCCGTAACAACGATAACAAAGACTAACACACGAGAACATCCCCTCGGCTTGAGTATCTAGAGAAAAGCTAACCGCTCCTCTACCAAGGCCGTAAAATCGGCCAAAAAATACTTGAGAAAGGGGCTCTTACCTATCATCTAAACAAATGAAGGGTCAGCGGCCAAGGCCTTTGCTTTGATAAAGAACAGAAGACTTCAGCGGCACCTTACCACGTGAAGTGCATCGTCATTAAAATATCCGTTGTTTTTTACGGGCATGGACATTTTTTGAAGAGGCGGAAATCGACCAAACAGACTTGAGTGTGCGCTATTAACTACGCGGTTAGATGAAACGGAATTTCTTCATTCTTCTCTTTCTATGAAAAAAGAATCGCTCTCACTCTCACTATGCTCGTTCGTGCATTCCATACAATTATGTCGTCCATTTCCTGGATGAAATAATTGCGACGAATTCCTCGGTGAAAGTAAGTGTAGCTGCCGATCGAATTAAGAATAAAACCCATCCATTAGCGTAGCGTAGAGTGTCCGTCTTTTTAAGTCAGTCTGAAGGGTTTCGCAGGGGGAGCTCTCGACGTAGGCGATCTTAGAGGAGGTGGGAGTGACTTGACTCGCTCGTTAAAATATGTCGGGAGTGTCGGTTCTTTCATCTATTTCCCACTTTCACTTCAAGCCCCTCTCGCTCGCCCACTTCTACGCAATACCGTTTGGATTTAATGGGACAAATTCACGAGAGAGCGTATATCTTAGACTACGCCTCCATTGGACAGATTCGTTAAAATAAGGTAATGAGAAAAAATTCAAGTCCGAAGGTTTCGGTGGTATACTTTCTTCCTCATATAGCTCCAAGCGGGAACGGGTTTTCGTTTCGGCTTGTATAATGCCGGAAAACCCTTATTACTCGGATATCAGTCTTCGCGGACATTGCGCTATTGCTGCCGTGACAATTTCGATCATTCACGCCCCTTTATTTGGATTTTTCACTCGACTCTTAATTTCGTCACGCGTCGACGAACGCGGACTAAACGAACTTGAGATTTCGTTTTGATTCCTTCCGGATATTTTGGCGTAATTTCAGAACGTCCTTTTAGCATAAAACATTATCTCTATGCGGTTAAAAATGAATTTTCTTGTGGAGAACACGGTGTGTATGGAACAAACGAGACAACTCGTTAGCGCCAAATGATTAAAAAATGTCATTCAACCTATTTAAGGCATTGCCTTGATATATTATTCGATTCGTTCGAAAGGTGTAGAAACGAGATACAAAAACGTAAATCGATTATTCGACTCTACGCAAAATAAGTGAATAAATGACGCATTTGAATGTAGAAATTTCTTTTGGTTTGAAAGGACAAGTAATCTTTCTCCGTATTTCGTCTAATGAATACTAATCTTCCCTTAATCTGCGTGGATCCTTCATTCAATGAAAGTCTTAGCTACTGATGTAACCGTACACCGGCCGTTGGCCAAGGAAAAACCGATTCTGGAAATTTTATCTAATTCATGGTAAACAACGGAACTGAACGATTTCGCAGTAAAGCTATAATTGAAGCGAGATGAACCATGAAATAATCCAACGCTAGATAAATCATTTTATTTGTGTATGCCCTGTATTTTATTTTAACTGTGCTTAAATTACGATGTCAATCTCGATGCATGTAGTCTGAGATGAGTCTGGGAATGTCCGCCAAACAAGTTAAAGACCTTGGTTCGAGTCCTGGTCAAGAAGTTTCCTCCTGTTATCCATCAACTCTTTCAATTATGCGATCTGTCTATTTCACCGCAAATAATTAATTAGGTAGCTATAAAAGAGTTAGTAAACCGATTGGGAGCTATGCATTAAATTTATTTGTGGGATTTCAGTCATAAATCAATCTCGATATTATTTTTAGACTTATCAATGCATCCTTCTTATTTCCACTTATGTATTTATTTTTGTTAAACAATATTATCGTGTAAGTTTCCTAGATTTCCAATCGCTGCACACTTGTTATCAAGACCATTCCCCATCGTAGTTTTCGCAAACGCCTCCTGGGATGTGGAAACGCCAAGTTTTATAACAACTCTTGCGTAAAGAAACTTTTAAATCTATGAAAATACAAGTCTGTGATCTACGTCAATAAAACATAGTCAACGATAGTAATTTTCGACACGTGTTTGCTTCCTGGAAATGCATTTCCTTTGAACACGGCTTGCGTGACAAGTATAATTCTGTTCTCAAAAACATGCACGATATGCTTCCGAAACTCCATAAACGTGCTTGGCTTCACTATGTAGCAATTTATTTGCAGTTCGTCTTTCAAGAATATAAGTGATATATCAGCCGACACTTTCATTTTCATCAGCTTCAAGAATACTGATTCACTTTTTATGCCATGAGAATTTCAATTTGTGATCCTTCAGTCTTTCGGAGAACAAAGGTTAAAAAACGCTAATCATTTCATTGACGTGGTTACGTTTTCAATTTATTGATTGCTTAATTTAAACATTTGTATGAATAAACAATAGCTCAAAATAATTTTTTTCAGGCTGTAGTTATCCCTTTATAATTTATGCACTAAATTTTGCATTAAACGTTTTCGTACCTTATTATGCACATAGAAATATAATATTTCATCACTGATTTATCTCATCTGCCGTTGTAGGAAAATATACATCCCAGTGAATTATTTCAAGATAAAAAAAGGGATTAAGCCTTGTATAATTATCTGGGGTGGGACTAACCAGTAGTTGACAATAAAAATACGATAGTTGTATGCAAGGTGTTGCAAAATGTCGGATAACTTTTACTTTTTCCTATAGAGGAGAAAAGCAAAAGACGAGTTAGATGAGTGTCAATAAAAAAAAGGAAAAGAGGAATATTTCTTTGCCATAAATTCGATTTTCCTCTGCATCTGGATTTTTTATTCCGTACCACTCATAACAAACGTAAACAATCATGAAATTACAAATTAAATGCAATAATAGTCATTTATAATTTCAGAATACCACTGATTGTGAGACATATATGCCCAACAGTATAATACTGTTAGGACACAAAATTCGAATTATATTTTTTCCTAAACCATTAGTAATATATACAAATCGTTTAGTTTGCACCTATTCTTATTCTTAGTCAATCCTGTTTTGATTTCACTATTCTACTCTGCATAATTCGCATTGAAATGGTTGGAATGATACATCAACGCGTCAGCACATCTATGTCATTACATTTAAATATACGTTGACGTTTTCAAGTCACTTCATTATTATACCTTAACGTGGACGTAGCGTGGCGACAACAATGGAACTATGAGCGATCGATTGAAGCACGTTTTAAAGATGTAAGATTCCGTCTTTTATGACAGCCAAGGCATATTATTGCCCGAACGAGGATTGGATTCTCATTGAACGTAATGCCTTCCTCTCCCATTCTCTAGGAATATATCAATGGCGACGAGAGATCATAGATCGCGTGTGCGCGCCCATCCCTCGCCGTCCGGATTTCGCTAAACGCGATGCCAAACGAATATCAAGTTGCGCAGTCGAACAGTATTTCATTATGACATTACGGAAGCCTCTTGAAAGGGAAAAAAATACGAATGTTATCAATCGTAGAAAAAAAAACAGAAGAAGCTCGGAGAGCGGAGAATTTCGAGGCGAATGTGTCGCCATCATTTATTTATTATCTGGAAAAAGTGAAAGTAAATGAATGCCTCTCAAGCAAAGAATAATGGCAGATACAGACAGAGAATCATATAACACAGGGAGACAGCGAAATATCCGCACATACAAATGTATGCACTCAAATACAATTACTTAATGCATGGTTAGATCAGAGGTGGGTAACCTTTTCTATGTGGCCTCATTGCAAGTTGTCAATGTCTCGGCGGGCCTGATTAAACTTTAAATCGGACGTTAACTAGATATACTGAGTTATAATATCAGCAAAAATCAAGTCAAAATTAGGTTTTTTAAGGTTATCGAGGTCAACTAGGCGTTGAAAAAAACCCAGTGAGCACTTACCAGAAGGAGAGCCGCTGGGGTGTCGGAGAGACACATCTGTAGACATAGATTATGGAGCTTTCGGGATGATCCCTTCGTCAGCACAAGAAACACACAACTGAGGTTTTTAAGGTTGACATTTCAAGTGCTTTATTGCAGTAATTTGAACGTATGTTATGTGAATTTGTGTTAAATATATTTTTAATCAAAGTTTCGCTGGCCGAATAAAACGCTCTCGAGGACTACATGTGACCCGCATCCTGCGGATTGTTCCCCACTGTGTTAGATGGATGGGGAGACTGACTAATCTCAATCTTGCCCAAATAAAGATGAGAATCTGTCTATCTACACCAAATATAAACGCAAAACATTCCAGCAAATCCATGATTGGAATATTTAAATTTCGATGGGAATCTCAAAATTCGTAGTATTTCACCGATTAGAAAAACGCTTACGTTTTTTTTTGACACTAAATTTATTGTGAAACTAACCAATCCAATTCCTCCGAATTAGCTCGCTACGATCCATAATCTAAGAATTAAAGGCAAATGATCATTTAATCATATAACGGAAAAATTATTAAATGAGGCAACTTATGCAACCCGCAACGCAATTATTTTTCTTCTCTTTTTATTCCTTTTATATGTTTTGCATTTCAAGACCTTCGCCCGCCGTCTCTGTCATAGCATTTTCTCCCCGCCATTTTTTGCGTCGCCATTTCGGAAACCGTTAAGAAATCCATTCCATTGTGCATCTTTTTCTTTTCCCTCTTGTCTGCCGTAAAAATAGTTTCATGAATAAGCTCTCTATTTTTGCGACACAGGGCAAAAAGATTTTGTGTCACGGGGGAGGTTGTTGTGCAACCATTAATTATACTGCTTTCTCTTCGAAATCACGGTGAATCGCATGAAAACATAATAAATTTTCAAAGCGTGGCAAAATGCTAAAATCCGGTGAAAACAAAACTCTTCTGGTTTTGATGCGTTGCATACGAAATGCTTCGTCGAAACTACTTGATTGTCAGTATGAAAATCATGAAGTAATGTAGTATTTGAACTGTTTTAATACAAACATGAAATTAAACTTTTTTGAAACGAAGAAGGTGACTATTACGCGTCATGGAGGCTTCTCTATGAATTACACTCGTTGCAAAACAAAACAAAGAAGAAAAGCATCAATTTTTAAAAATCGACGGAAATATGATGTTAGATAATGTGATTGTTTCATCTAACCTTCGTATATTTCAGGCCGAAGTTGTCACGTTCAAAATTAGCTCTATTAGTGAAATATATTAAGCGAAAACTTGATTCAAAAGCAGACTAAATGAAAAAACCTCTTTAAATTCTGAAATGTCTCGTTCAATTTTAGATTTCTTGAAAATCAGTTTTTAAGTCTGAAATTTGATAAATTAAAGAATTTGCCAATGAAAAGGCAAAAGGCCTTACATCTACATATCTATGCTAATCATTTCGATGTGGTGACGCAAAAATAACATTATCGAAATTAGTACTTATGAACTTTTGTCTTGCACATAACTTCCACAAGTCGCAAGAAAGGATATATACTATGCACACATTTTATTAATATTGGATTTAAAATGTAATATTAAATACAAGTGGCACTCATTGATTAAAACAAAAATCAAGTCTATGCTTATAATTTTGTCTATTTTACATACATCCTCAGCAATTATTATAACATTTATAGATTATGAATGGTTTAAACAAGTTTTATTTACGATGAGTCATGTGGGTTTTTTATACATTCTCCAATACTTTTATTATGTCATTTCAATTCTGCTTCACCTATTGATTGAAATATAGAAGCGTATTGTCATAAAGCTAAGCATTTAATCCTCAATAATGTTATATGACAGTAGAAAATATTCCACCAAATACGCACCAACAAACACACGACCATGGCCGGGATGATGACTCTTAGAGTCGAAATCATGGTCGCATGATTTTGTTTGTGTGCATTTGGTGAAATTTTTTGTACTAAGTTACATAAAAATATTGAGAATGAAATTTTATAAAATGCAGTTGCACAAAGTTACGGCTTTCCACAGTCTGTTTCATTATTGACCTACTTTGACGAAGTTTTTCTCAAGGTTGACACGAGAACAATACGACAACGATGACGTCCTAGAATAACCCTTAGCTTTAAGTTTAAACCATAAAACCGTTTACGTGCACTCGGGGAAAAACAAAACCACCTGAGCGAGTCCTCGTCTCTACACGCTGAAACATGTTGACTTCATGGGCGCCCTAAATGTTCTCCGAAGCTCTTGCTCCTAAATAAACTCCTTCATACTGCGCTTGAACTAGGAAATTGAGTATAGTTAAGAAAAATCGAAAATGTTTCCGAAAGACGCGTGTATCTTACCAATCCCAACTCTTCTCTCGACGTCATTCATTCCCTGTAAAACGCAGAGTTGTTGCGTTCCGTACAAAATTGCTTTAAGTCGGTTTATAATGGTGGGCACGTTAGTGAAATAAATTCTCATTACTGTTTTGCACTTAGGGTATACTACCTATATTTTATGTTCAGGAATATCTGTGAATATAAGTAGTTTGCTGGGAATCAATTGTACGATAGTGATTGAATGTAGGGAAACAAATATTTATGGACCAATGTAAACATTTGGGTTGATAGGAGAAGCTATTATTCGTTATATTATATAAATGAAAAAAAATTAAATTGCAATGGAACAGGTATATGGCCGGATAAATAATGTTATATCGCATCTAATGAGACTGAGGGAGGAGAGAAAGAACAAAGAAAGTGAAGTCCATCCTTTCGTCCTTCAGAAAATAACACATAATGTACACGTGCTTCTCCTGTGAGATGTGTTTCGTAAAACTTTTTCTTCAATTACAATAAATCTACCATATTCCTATAATAAACAGCGCGCGTCCATAATCATTAATCTTTGTGTAGAAAACGCACTTTGGAATTTGCGGTCCGCGGGTTTCTAATAAGTAGCGAAAGGGTGATTCTTGTTGTGGTTTTCATGCAGACGATTATCTTTCCTCGGTTTCTCGCTCAAGAATTACCTTCGTGATTCCTGCACTTATCCGAACCACTTACGGATTTACGGGAAAACGCTTTTTGCGCCATCCTTGTGGCGTTGCTGTTGACAGCTTCGTATTTTCTCCGGGGATTGAATTGATTCGTCCTCAATACCTCAAAAGGTTTGCAGAGATAATGGCGTTCGGGGCTATTTTCATCGTTCATCCAAAGACCCACCTGTAAAAGTAAAAGGACTCATATTAGGTGCACTCGAAGAATTATGAACCCTAAGAACCATTTAACTTCCAACCAAATTTAATGTGTTGCTTGTTTCACGTATATTTGTTATATACTGTAATAATAATAATAAACCTACTGGTAAAAATGTAGTCATCAGGATGTTTATTAAACGATGTAGCTTCCATTACCATAAAAAATAGGAAAACTCGTTAAATACAAAAATAAAGATTCTTTGGTAACGTTAGATAGTGTCTTGGAACATCTCTTTTTAAAAAAAAAACTTTTACTATCGGAGTTTGTCAATTGCCAAATCGCCATCAAATCGAATGAAAATGGTTGTTAATGGATCATAAACGGTCTAGAATACTTTTATCCTTCGCCGGAAACCTTAACAGAAAGCTGTTGTACGACGTCTTCTGTTTACTGGCAAACGAAGCAGTATTCACCCGTTCTTTTTTTTTACAGAGACTGCGCCAGGACTCATGGTCGACCAGACGCGCACGAGCACCTGAATACACGTCCAAACAAATGCACTAAAATCCACACTAGAAAGAAAAAAATGTAAGCTCAAAGTTAAAAAATACATTATCCGAACTTAATTGGATATTTTAACCTAGAAGCACCGATCGTTTGGACGTCAAAAAAATGAATTTAACATCCTCTCCACTATGAAAAAAATCAGATTTTGGAAGTTTTAAAATAATCGTTACCAATTCCTCCTGATATTGATGTTGAGCATGCGATGCGTTTATAGATCCGCAGAATTGTGAACTAGACCGATAAGACGTTTGTTGAATGGTTTTTTCGTAACCTTTGCACGATACACCAAATCTATCGATGTGTAGTCGGGCGTCGAATCATTCTATATTTTCCCAGTCACGTTAGTTCGCTATCTTGGAAGACGCCGAAGATCAAATTCTAATTGCCGCCCGTAAAGCCTCAGTTACCTTTGTAACAAAATCTGGATGAATTTGGCGAAGAAGTTCCTGTTTCTACATCTGTGTCGCGCAGCCTCCTTGTTTCTACCGTTATCCGCAGCATAAGGCGAAGAACCGCTCTAGATAAATATAATTTGTATCGAATCCTCGGCGCAGGGAGATTCATACGTCCTTGGAGTGACCCTAATAGGATATTTTATGGCCGTTTAAGGAAAGGAAAGCGTTTCAGCGGTTCTTCTGGTCGTGCCTTTCATTTTTTGTCGCACACTCCTCTGGTCTTGGTCGGGCGCTCTGTTCCGCTCGCTTCAACAGCTGGGTCTGTTTTGAAAAAAAATCCCTTCTTTCTCCGTAAGCGAATGCTTGTAAAAGATTTGAAATTTTACAGTATCCCTCCGTCATCATAAGAGGCTGTAAAGGAAGTGATGAATTCTGGTTTCTTTTCGGTTCAGGCATGATTAGCTACCCATGACAATATTTGGTGAAGCAACTAAAAGTAGGTTGAAGTAAAAGCGAAAGAGTTTTGTATCGAAGTCTTCGCATCATCGAAAAATAATTAATTAAGTTAATGGCATTGCCAAACGCTAGGCCGGATTATGTCCTAGACACTGTTCTTACGAAAAGTTCAAATATAAATATGTTAACATAAAATTATCAAAGGCCCACAACTGGGTAAAAGAAACTATCGTCTCTTTCTTTTCTTTCAATAGGTTGGGAATTACTCTGTAAATTATTTCAAAATTTGCTAACAAATAAAGGAGAAATCTTTTGCTGTATAGGTAATGTCAGTAATGTAATTTTTTCAACAAGGGTAACTTGATTTCTAGAATAAATTTTCATGAGAAATCAATAATTTATCTACATATGTTTCTCCAATTAAGTATCATCCTGTGTAAACGTATACATATAATATTTTGAAAGACCTATGATCCTTAGTGCGTAGGACCTTCGATACTCGAAATCTGACCATGGCAAAACGAATCGAATTTGAATTCTTCAAAAAAACATACGTATGTGATTTCAAGATTAAACTCATATTATCCCTCCGAATTTTCAAAGATGTTGAGGCGTTAGCCACAAAAAAAAACATTATTTTTTTAGGATAAATTATTTTATTTGCAAGAAATATGCTAAAGCAATCGATTTATTTAAAGCTTTTTTTCCATGTCTCTATATTTGTTCGGTATTGCTTAACAAACGTTTGCGTAAAGGGAATTCCGGACGATTGAATCGTAATGCTGTAATTATTCGTTTCAATCCTCTCCACTCCCTGATCCATTATTTACTTTTAAACATTCAGCATTGACTTGTGCAACATGGTAAATTTCGTTATTAATTCCATTCTTTCAGGGAAGTGCAGTCAAGCTAAAAAAAAAAGGAACAGAACTATTCGTTCGTGTTGCGTATTTGAATTGTTCTTTTTTATATACATTGTTATCTTTTCCTCTTTGGAAATATTCAATATTCTCACGATTTTTAAGCACATTTTCTCTCGGTAACTTTTATTTGTTACTTTCTCATGTACGAACTGTATGGGAGGGTAAAATAATACTGAGTGCATGCGAAAGTATTTATAAACTCGTGAAAATGTAAATTTGGGAAATATTTCACCATTAATTGCTTATTTGTTTTACTAAAAGCAAAGATAATGATTAAGTTATGAGGAACATTCTAATCTTGTTTTTTTTCCGAAAAATTCCGTTTATCTGTTTTTTCTCTCCTTCTCTCTCTCTCTCTCTCCTTCCGCATCTCATTTCATCTATATTATGACGGTCAGTGTAGCTTTCCAATTGATCACAACGACCATAGAGCGGATGCGATTTTATCCAATTGCGTAACCTCAGTTCGCATCGCCAGTTAAAATCGCCAATTAGACGCAATTTGCACATGTTCACGCACTAACTTTCACCCATTCTCGCAATAATGTTTTTTCCTCCTTGAATATACTATTCGCTGTTTTTTTTCGTTTTTTTCACACGATGGTCTGAGTAAATGATTAATATTCGCATTTTTTAAATTTATAATCGGTGGTGCATATAAAAAGGAGGTTTAATTTCTTTTTTTAAATTTACTTCGTTGAACTATCTGTTAATTGTAGCGCAAATTGGAGGACATCATCCTACTTTCAGTAAACAATTGGAATGAATTTGAATTTCAAGAATGCTGTTGACGAAATATCTCGTCGGTAAAATTTTTAATATCCTGTTTCCTGTAATTGAGGCATTGAAATCGAGTGCTTTTCTAGCGTGCGAAACAACTAACCACACTTCTTCAAAATTGCTTTGACATTGAGTTAAATTAAACGTCATATTTATGTTCACATTTCACAACAGGTATCTATTAACAGAGTTCCGATTTGTAATATTTACGTAAAATACGAGAAAACTTCCCCTGCCTGAAATAATTTATACTTCCTCTACGACTTTCCCACGTAACTTAATTTGCGTGAAGTTAAAATTTTTTTGCATTTTCTATTCTCATATTTTTAAGTGTCTTAAAAGGGGAATGGTTTTAACATTTTCTTCCTGCTACTGCTATTTTCAGCTGAATATGTTTAAATTTGAAATAAATTCGGTCATAATCCTGTCATCTTTATTGTATATTGTAACCCTGTTATTTTTTCTATATAACTAAGGAAGGGAGTGTAAAAGAAAATCCTCATCCTTAATGGTCTCCCTCTGGCTTATCTTGATTACTCAAATTATTAGAAAAATATTGGCGCCTCGATAAAGATAATAAAAATTACTCAAAATGAAGATATTGATGAAAATTTCGCAACTCAGGAAAAGGCGTTAGTTTTGATCAGATGGCCGCAATAAAATGTCTGAGATGATTTATGATTTATTTCTATTTCTATTGGAAGCAGAACATAATCTGGTACTCTGGTATACTTAATCCCTTTATCTTCTAAAATAAATAGCAGTCAGATTAACTCAAAATTTAAAAACTCGTATTTTTGTATATTAAAATCATCCGTAAAAAATATCGGGTTAAATAATACATTAGATGCCTAATAAGCCAAAAAATAATGTCTTCAATATTTTATCTAAGATTTTTCAGGTACCATCTGTTGGTCTTCGATTTGAAATCATGAAAAGTCGTTATATTCAACCATAATTTTCATGCCACCAATAAGTAACAGACTATATATTCTGCGATCGATGATTTGAGATAACCATTTCAAACGAGGTTTTTCTTCAAGCTTTTAATTTTGAGATATTTAATTACTGCGGCCTTCTTAGTGGAATCCGCAAAAGAAACAGAAAATAGAAAAAGCAATCGAAAGGTGAAATTTTTCTCGTTTTGATCAAATGAGTTCATTGACCTGACAAAGGAATCCGTGCTATTAATTGCAAAAAAATCTATGGAGGGGACATAGGAAATATGAAAGGCCTCTGAGAGGTTTCGTTCGAGGGAGAGAAAGTTCGTGATAAATTAACTTCGTGGAATATAACATGCATAGTCGGTCATTCTTCGGATTCTTCCAATGACGAAGAGGAGAAATTTCATTTGAGTGGACCGATACGAAGCTTATTCGAATGGAAGGATAAACAGTTCACAAAAGTATAGATAATTAATTGTGAATCAACAGGTGCAGGCAGATGGGAGATATTTTTCATAAGATTCGCTACTTCCTGTGTAATTTTCATCTTCACCTCTGTTAAAATCTGTAGGAATAGAAAATTTCACAAGGCCAACTGAAAACCTCCTTCAAGTATTCATCTACCTAACAGTTTTTTCTGTATTTTTTTAAATCAGGAATTTTTATTCTGAGGAAAAGGAGCATATTTAATCATATGCGGCAATGGTCGACATTCTAAACTCTAAACTGAAATCGTTCTTAATGATCTACTTGTTTTTGTTTGCGAAATTATATTGCCGCAAACAGGTAGACAGGAAAATGCTGATGATAACGATATATCCAGAATATGGTGTGCGTGACTATATCCACCATGTGTAGATTCACCTTTTGTAACGTTAATGAAAAAGAAAAAAGTTTCCCAAAGGTCAAACTATTGCATATGTTTCACACCAGTCGAATGAAAAACTCAAATTTTTATCGTAATAATATCCCAATAAAAAATAAACTTACACATTACTATGTAGAAGTTAGTAGTTAGTTTTATTTATTTAGTATATTGCTTTATTTTGAACCTACGGAGAACTTTTAAAAGAGCAATAATTATTAATATATCACTGAACTATTTTTTTAACCATAGGGTATGGTTTATTAAGATTTGCTTTCTTAAGATATTTTACATTCTGAGTTATCTACTTTCATAATTAAAACAAGAACATTTGCTAAGTTTTTCATTTGTTCGTTGAGATTCCTTGTATCTTTTTCAACTCCTATTTTACTTTTATGATGAGATATTAAAACCATTCTCCTTGATTTTATTGGAGGTTTAACAAACAACTTACTAACTTACAAATGCTCTTCTTGTGGAATCGAATCGATCACTACTGACTGCTTCGTAGCCGAAAAGAGCATCCGTTTTCCCCAGCCTTTTTATAGCAATTGGAAAGTAACTATCAGTTCAGTGCCTTCAATTAGTTTATTATTATTATATTATTACTTATTACTTATTTAAAATTCGTTCAACAGAATTGGCCAACAAATTTTTCCCCGCATCTTTCCCTTTGGACTACCGTCCGCGACAAAGACGTTACTATCTTCCCCTCACCTTCTCTCTCTCTCTCTCAATGCGTTCTCTCAAACCGGTATTACCACCCCCTTTCTCTCTCTCTCTTTTCGCCGACCCCTCGCTTGCTCCCGGCTCTCTTCACTCACCGCGGAAACTCCGGACCTTCTACGCATCCGGTCGGAATCCGGAAGCGAATAAGGAGAGTAATGGGTTAGGATTGGGACTAGAGAGGTCGCAACGTAGGTTAAATAGAGAGCAAGAGGTGCTCGAGGGTGCATCCTGTTCTAAGAGGTGCATTTCCGTTTCATTCACCCTCCTTTCCCTTGAAAAACTCTTTCCATTTCATATCCGATTTAATCGCACGCTCAAAGAGATACTGCCTTGACTTTGATTGCTAGAGAGCTTTGTTTTGGCGGAGAAAGCGTCAGTTTCATAAGATTGTCGAGAGAGTGAGAAATGTTGCAGGGAAATGGGAGGCCGGAAATCGAAAGGGAAAGATCTCTTTCGGAATGATGCAGGGTCAATGGATTTGAAGGCTAAAATATAGGTTCTTCCATTTTAGTTGTAGTGGTCTCGGACGAAATTTGTTTTCATTTAAAGGACACTTATCTTTACTTTTAAAGGAGGTTCAGTCGTTGGTTCACGCCCATCTATGTTAAAGTCAATTAACATTCCAATTTTAGATCAGAAAGATATTAGGTAGCATGTTGTGAATAATTGGAAGTGAATGAATGAATATTATGCTAAACGGAGTTGTATGTAAAGTGTATCCTTATCGAGATATCACGTCAAGGAAAACAAATCGTAAAACAAAAGCAATTATCACTTCTGAAGTTGCAGTTGCCATTATTAGCACTATATCATAAATTCTTTTTTATCTTGCACGTTATGCAATCAGACCTAATTTGTGAATGTGAAATTGTCGATTTTAGTTTGACGACGTAGGGACTCAAGAAAGCTAAGGATATTTTGAAAACTAACAATGTAATTATGCTTTCAGACATGTTTTAAAGTTACAAAATTTGAAATAACCCAAACGACTAATTTATTTTTACTTAGAAAACTAAATAATTCATCGACGATAAATTTGTAAAACTTTAACGTAAAAAAGCACCATGTTTTTTATTCTGTTTCAGGTAACGGTGAAGCTTTGAAGGTAGACAAAGACGAGGTGTACTTCCCATATAATAGAACTCAAACGTAATTAATTTTTGTTACTTTTCTTACATATTAGTGTACGATTCAGGAACTTGGCAACGCTAGTTATTTCCTCCTTAGACACTATTTTCTGGGGCTTGTAAATTATTGTATAAATTTAAAAATTCAATTAGTATTTATATAATTTTTTTCGTAAACAAATTCATCGTCTGCTTTCCTATTTTAAATCAAATTTATTTTTGATTTGAGATGTGTGTGTGTGTGTGCCTAAGTGAATTTTTCTTGTAATTTACGTGGTATGTAACATTAATAACCCTTATTGTCCACTCTAATTTAAACTCGCTTTTACTTTTATTAACAAACGATGCCCTGAATTGATTTTTACCTTGGGGTTCACGTGGTGAACAACGATAAGGCAAAGATTGCTGGGACTCAGGGAGAGAGATGGAAAGGGAGAGGTTAAACAGCCTGACTCCATATATGCGTCGAGCTAAAGGAGCAATGGCAAAGCTTTGAAAGGCGAAGCGAAATAAAATTTTAAAAAATCCAACCGCCTTCGCCCGTCCGACCCCGCTCCGCATGGGACGGATGCAATTTTCGTTCGTATGCGTATTTCTTCCCTCACCCCACGCACTCGCCCCCGATCTTCACTTTTCTAACTTTTACTTTTCCTCGGCTGCGACTGGGGAAACTCCCTCGTCCGCCACGCCCAGCCCGTGGCGCTTCCGTCGGCCGTGGATAGCGAAAGTCCCGATATGGGTCATTATATGATTTTATGGAGGTGAGACAGAGAGAGAGAAGCAAGGATTAATATGAGAAGGCGGATTTGTATGGAAAGGGAGATTGAAAAGGAAAGAGAGGAGTGAGGAAAGAGGGAGATAGAGAGAGAGAGGTCGTTGGGGAAGGTTTCCCAGTCCGGTGGGCGAGTATTTGCATCGATAGGGGTCGTTGCCGTCCCGGATCTGGGGAAAAACCGTCCTGCAGGAAAAACCATGCTCCTCTTGCGCAGTCGGTTTTAATATACCCTTACTAAAATTATATAATATAAGATAAAAATTTCCATAATACATAAACATTTTATTAAGCTTTCACTAATTTCAAATTGCAAAAAAGAATCATTTATCGGTGATGTTTGAGGTTTCGGTTTCGGAAAAATATTTTAAAAATTCACTTTGAACCTTTCTCTCAGATTTTTATTAGACGATCGCGGTGTCATCTACCAGAGAAAGTCAGAACGACTCTGAGGCTCTCTAATTCCTTCGCCTCCGCCTCACCCGCCCTCGAACGTCCGAAGGGAAAACTTAGTGAGTCTGTCTCACCCCGCAGGGCGAAGCCGGGTGATTCATGCGTGCACGCCCGCTGAGTGACTCAAAAATGCACTTGAGGTCCCTTGCGGTCGTGGAACGGTTTTGTAATATATGGGGCGAAGTTTTTTCCTAGATGTTTTACTGGAAGAGAAATTTCTCAACTTGCATCTTGCAACTCATGCACAATCAAGCTTAATTTGGTATACAGGGGGGATTTTTTTCAGCGGTATACGCCGGATTAATTGAGCGATTTTAAAAAACCATTCATTAACATATACTCTTAGAAACATGACTCCCTGTAGTATGCCTGTAGCAGATTTACAGGTTCTACTTATTTTTAATTAATTTACTGTAAAGAGACATTACAATCTATATCCCAATATATTTTCATCAATTGCTTTATTTTTCATATTTCTTTTCCTTCATTTTCGAAATTTTATCCAGTCTGTTACCTATTGCTCTCAGTTGATGCATAAAATCATAAAATGATGAATAAAATTTAAGTTACTTATACATATCTTAATAATAATTCTTATATTTTCCTTTATTTTGGGAAATATTAATTTTTAAAGCGAGTTATTTTTAAAGATCGCTGAATAAAAATTATGACTCGCCCTTAACTAACGTTTTTCCTTCATTTTTATTTCCATACTGATGGACCAATACTTTACCCAATTCGACTACATTTATTCGGACGAGATCTTTTAAAAAATAAGATATTATAAGAGTGGTTGAATTGCAGGATAAAAATTCTGCCATTACCTAAAATCCCATCTTGTCTTCCACTTCCCGGCCATGTATTCTTTCACTGAAGTTTTGAGGCGGACTAATTTAGTTCTCCTAATCAATACTATTTAGAGTTTTAGATTTTTTAATAATAACTAGCAACTTGCATTCATTAAGCTGGTATTAATTGAAATTTAATTATAGTTTATTTATACTTCGTCTTGAGTTTATTATTTCAAGCATGAACAAAAAAAATATTGTTCATAATTGTTATGATACTAGTTATAATTCCCAATGGAATCTATTCACCCTTCGCCATTCAGATAATTGTGGCCGGATCGTTATGGAAGTTATTTAGAATCCCCATTTAAATAATGAGCAGTTCGTATCCCTGTTACGCCTTCAAATAGCAAATAACTCGATCGTGGTCATTCTCACAGTGCATTGTCATCCTTAAGCCTAAAGAGATTTAGATGATCGCTGAGTACAATAACGGACCGGGTTGGATCTCGGAGACTTTTTGTTCCTCCATTTGAATAATATGGGAATCGGTTCAACGTCTTTTTCATTTGGATCTTAATATTAATTATGGTCACCGTGCAAACTCGGGACGTGAATCAAATAATTTTTAAAAGAAAACCAATTCATTTTCCTTACGTAGATTTTGATATACGATTCGAATATGTCCCTTAAATAGTTTGTAACATGAAAATTTTTAGTTTTCTTGATAGGAAAATGTTTCGTAACCAAGAACGACCGTATTCATTCATTAAATTACGTTAAATCGGATTTAGATAAGAAGAGAGGAAGTAAATGAGGGAGTAATAGATAGATGAAAGTCTTTATTACTAAAGTGTGTGAATTGAAAACGGACTGTACTGAAACTAATGATGGTAATATTTTCGTAACATATGTTTTTCTCCAATATATGACGCTTTTAAATGCTGCATTTTTTGGCAATGTATTCTTTATGCTGCTATTTCGAATCAAATTTCGGCTAAGATCAATAAATTTGAGTTTTAAGAAATATGTACAAATGATTTAAGAGAATGATAAGGATATAATTTAGGAAAAACAATATATTTCTTCCCGTCGTGTTGACGGGATTTTACGCCAGTGTAATTATAATTAACTGGGATCCTTCTGCTACATCATGTTAATTATAATATATCCTTATATTACATAATATGAATTAAAAAGCAAAAAAATTCTCCTCAAATTACATATTTTATTATACGAAAAAAGGTTTTCATAATGCGATTTTGACGTCGGTGCTTACTTCCCAAACTTTCGCCCTTACATAAATATCTGAATGCATTGTCTCATATTAACATTCGCGAACCCTGGGAAGTAGCCATACTCTGGACCACTTAAAACATAGTTAATACGAAGTACGTTCGATGCTTACCATGTTTTCTTCCCATAAGCTATAATGACGTTCCAAAAAATTGCGTTGGATAATGCATATCACGTTAGAGCATGCATTTTTATGGGAAATTAATTATTACTTTCTCCATACTGCATATGGAGAAATTAATTATGATGAGAAAGTAATCGGTAATGTTTGGGTTTGACTGCGCGTGATAGGTATTTTTGGGCGTTCTAACTTAAATAATACTTAGCTATAAAAATAAAATTACTAGTACAATGCGCATCAATATTTACTCATCCATTGACGCAAATAAAAACTTTGTTTACTTATAGTTTTTTCAATGCGAAAAGTTTAATCGAAGTATTTTTCATTTTTTAAATTATTCCAAGTATTTAAAAATTATTCACGAGTTTAATTGCCAATTCTTGAGGACACTGTTGTCGAGAACAACTTGTAAGTACTGTTTCCTCGTATGGAGAAAGTCATGTGCTGGACACATCACATTTTATTTCATTTTGTTAATGTACCATAATTTTTTCATACACTCACTGGGGGCCATTGACTGTCCGTCCCGCCCTCCGTTGTATACTACCCCCTCTTAGTACAATAGTTTCTCTGGCTATAGTAAAATAAGGCACCGAAACTTACATGGCGGAAGTAAAGTTATTCGAGTGAAGAAGTGAAGAAGAAATTTCCTTTTACTTCATTTCACAAATACAAATTCTCATTCACCTCGCTACCCAAACGGTATCGGTAACTTCGGGCTAATTGGCCCACTCGACTTTCAAGAAAATAAAGTAATTAACATATAAGCTTTATTTCTTCTACATTCATTTATCTAATATCCGCTAATTTTTTCAACTCTTCCCAACCCCGGCCTGAAACTGTAGCGGTGATCATATAAGCCATCGAAGATTTTCATGCGATCTTAATACGACATCAAAATGTAAAAGAAAGCGAAATTGATAAATTCTCTTTAATTCTCCCCTCCGATCAAATTTTTAGGCGAAACAAAAAATGCAAAATTTTCGTTTTTCGTCTGTATCAGATTTTTTGTCGAACGCCTCTTGAGAATGTTTTCGGGGAAAAAATTGCTGTCGGTGTTTGATTTGAATGGAAATTACTCGTGCGCGTCCTGACGTACATATTAAGGATTGAGAAATCCGCTCCTTTTGATTCCCCTTTCTTTTCGGCGGGCGAGAAAGTATTAACGATATCTACCAGTGAAATCGCCAATTATTTACGGTTGGAGAATTTTTCGAAACGGACGGCATGCTATTTTATTTTTTTGCCAGCAAGGACAAACATAGCGTACGTAGGAATTCCAAGCCGTTAAATGCGTTTGAAAATGAGAAAAAGCCGTGTAATATCACGTCTTAGTTGAACGTCGCAGATAAACATGATACGGGGAAAAATTAGAACCGTCCTAATTGAAGATCGCAATGAGATAAAACTGAACAATACCTGAGGGCTAGTTATCCTCTCATGCGTGAATTTTGAAGTATTCGCTGCAACTTTCATCTAAATTTACATTTTTTTAGAAGCTAATAATGTAGTTTTATGTTGCTTTTCTGCCATTATCGCGAAGTAGGTCGACATTTATAAAAAGATCAAACTTTTTATTTTCTCATATAATATATAGGGAAATTATTGTCTTCGTAAAAAATTCGAATTCGAGATTTTGACGAATTTGCTGGTTTTAGAGGTCTATGAATCAGGAAGTGTTTTTTTTTTTGCTATTCGACGTCAACAATATGTGTGTAGCTGTAAATTTTGACCGATTCGATTCAATCTGGTGGGTGGATCTAAAATATAGAATCATAGTTAGATTAACCAGATCAACGTTATGAACGATCTTAATTCATTTTATGCTTATGCTCAAATAATAAGACAGCAAAAAAATTAACTAGAAAGAGTACTTTTAAAACATTAAAAGTTAATATTTCAGTAAATTACTCCTGATTCGCTCCAACTTAAAAAATAAATATCGACATGTTCTCCTAAGTAACGAGAGCAGCGTTGTTGCCATAAGACAATCCGCATGTTAGTGTAAGCAGTGATATTATCACATGAAATGGAAGCGTACGTATATGGCAAATTTTGTGCATTGTATTTTGCTCCGATATTTTTATCGTAATCGCGATTCAACTAAGTCAGCAGAGAATTATCGAGCTCGTGTTTGGTTGAAAAAGTTCAAGAACATGAACTTAAGAAAAGTAATCATCTTCGGTATCTCCAACATGATTGCGAAAAACCAGATGTGCATTTCGGATACAAAGCATCCGTCTTCAGTGGTAATTCTCCGAAAGTAGATTCTAAAAGAATAAGAAGACGGCTTCTTCGTAGCCGAAATGCTCATATGGTTTTTCACATCCTTGTTACGGCTATTGGCGATACCTGATGTAAGTACTTTTTTCATGTGCTTTTTCTCGAAGCGGTTCAACTTGTAACGGATAATGATGCACCATTTAAAAAAAATAGTCATTTTACATTCACATTAATTCCCAAGAAAATCAAAATTTTTAATTTAAACCAGACGATAGAGTTGTATCCAATTCTCTTGTTTAACACTGATTAAAAGTAGCTTTCGCCCGAATTAACATGTTGGCTTAAGGAATAAAAATTTCGCTCGATTTTAATGCCGTACGCAACTGAATACAAAAAGTGTTTTTGCTGCAACAATCGAATTTAATCTCGAACAACTGGGTGAAAAGTTCGCCTTCCCTCTTAAATCATTTTAGACGGCAATTCAAAGAAATGACCGTCGGTACAACCGCAGTCTCTTGGGTGCTAGCGCGTCAGAGGAGGGGAGGGCATAACTGGAGGAGAACGGCACTTGTGCCTAAGTATGGGGACCAGAGAGTGAAAGTCCATTGAGGTAAAGCGGTTGCAAAAAAATAAAGAAATCATTTCGCAAGTCGCTTCATTTGACTGTTAAACTCGAAAATGGTTACGTGGACGCGAAGATGACTCAATGAAAATTTTTCGTCTTAAATTAGTATGATTCATTAATTATTTCAGTTTTTGAACTTACGCTAACTACTAATGTGAAAAATTCATTTGATAACAAAAGTGTTATTATTATAGATAAATATCAATGAGTAATTGTGTAACGTATCTACAATTTACTCAGACGCATATTATTATCTGATTAAAAGCACGATAGATTTACTCGATGCTTTTTAATATTTGTTAATTCAAAGCTTCCTATAAATCAACTGTCAGAATTAAATATGGAGTTTTTATGCATGTATGAGAACAAGAAGTTCATGGTAATACCGCGCAGGAAATGCGAAAGCATGGAAAATAATGTTTTGACCATGCATTTTTTCTTTTGCCTACTGCGTTAATTAAATTTTTCATAAACTGGAAGAGTATTTATTCCAGAACACATATTCTTATAAATCAAACATGGTATCGATTCATATCAAATCATCCAACAACTTCTTCCATGGATAATTATATTACGTGGTTTATGAAGCACGGTCGCACTTAATAGTAATAAATCGATGAAATCCGAATGTTTCCCTCTCGCGACCGCTTGAAAATCCATTCCACCCACTACAACTCTTTCTCCATGCGAGCGCCACTGACTGGATCGCGAGTCTCCTTTCGAATCATTAAAAAAAAAAACGATTCGCCCCAAGCGAGTTTTCCCTCGATCGAATACCTCGACTTGAATGATCGTCATGGTGGGTTGGTTTATATATGTTCTTTATTTCTCAGGCGTGGGTTGTCGCACTGTCGGAGCGTTTCATTGATGGAACGCGCGGAGCAATAACCGTTGCACTTAAGGCGGATATCGGTTTCATAAATCGTCAATTAAAAAAATCGAAAGTTAATTTAAAGCCGTCTTAAAAATAAACTTTAAAAAATTTCTCCCAATGTTCGTTGATGTTTCTGCGAAGCACCTTACACTGTTGATGCACCAAAGCACGTTTCTTAACTTATTCAGCGTCTTTTAATTTTAATCTCTAAACAAGTACACGGTTGAAAGAATTATTCACAATTATTTTAAAATCTGAAATTGAATAAACAAACACAATACTTGATATAAGGAATTATTTTCACTACATGTTACCGTACAACTTTAAGGTTGATTTCTGTAGTTATAAATCCATTAAGTAAATGCATGGAATTACGGTGATGTTTCAGTATAAGAAATACTCATCAAAGGGGAATTTTCCATTCATTGATTTCAAGATCTTTCACTATGGTCAACTTATTTGTGGTTGATAAACGCATCACATTTCTCAAAAACCTTTAACAAGCGTTTTTTCAGCATACTCTAAGTCGGGGATCGCCAACCGTATACCAGCAGGCACCTTGGCGCCCGCGGAAGGGTTTTCAGCTGCCAGCGTGAAAAATAGTCATACTTTAAAATCATAGTGCACAGAAAGTGAAACATAAATTACTCATAAAAATCTCTTTTACCTTATATGTGTAGAAGATAAAATTGCCATAGTGAACTGCGGTATACCTGCCTTAACAGACCACGTCTTTTCTCTCAAGAAGAGCTCCTACAATCAGCATAGATATGTAAACAGTCAATATTCCCACACCCCACCAAAAGTGTCCGATATCCCTCCATATCTTCTACCAAACATTTTTTCTTTTGTGCAAACATAAACCGACATCTTCCATTCATTTCCTTGCCTAACACAAATGTTTAGCTCTTCTCCACTTTTTTTCACTGGCGATTCCAGATTTTCATTTGATAACTGAAGAGGAGCGGTGCCAAGTATCACATTAAATTTAATTATCTTTTATAATTTAAAGAAGATAAATTATATAATAATGTGTATGTATGTATGTCGCAGCATAAAATATATTTTCAAATTTATACCTTTAAAAGTAAAATCCTTAATAAATGCATATTTCTTCTGCGTCCGCGACCATTTAATTATTACCAAAAGTAGCCCGCTACCAAGAATACGTTGACGACCCCTCTAACTGTAAGTCCAAAACTGTAATAGTTGGTGCCACTTCAACGAACTTTGAAGGAATTTACGGGCATCATGAACACTATTAATTTTACATATGCATAAATAAATGACTTGCCTGCCCGTTGTAGCGTTTCTTGAAATTTGGTCATAACGGTGAAATGAGATAGGAAAATTGGCTAAAAACATTAAATTGTACAGTTTTTAATATAATCAAAATACCATTATTGTATTTTTTAATATTAATATATTGGAATCGCGTAATAAAATCGCAATAAAAATATCTTTCCGTCTTTCTTCTCGTTTCTTCATTTCACGGTGTTAAATTCGATTTTTTTATGCTCTCTCTACCTCTCCCCCTCTTTTCCTCCTCCAATTTCCCATTTAAAAGTATTGGACTCGGCATCAGAATTTTCCTTTTCATGATGCTTTCACGTAGGACACCTGTGAAATGACGGTGCATTCTGCTACCTCAAGAGCATCATATTCCCGCCGAATGACGAGAATTTAATTACTGTCCTATGCAAAAGTTAATAATGCGCTTACCATAAAACTTAAAAGATTGGCGAAGCTAATCTGATTGAATTCAGTAACGGAACTCGAGCGTTCACGTCATGTAAACTCATAAACGAGCGACAAAGAAGCTGGCACAAATAAGGCCGGTTTCCCAGACTTTCGGAATTTCTAGTCGATCGTCGTTTCGATTATGTATTATGAGAGATGAGTTAAACATTTCATAACTCTTTTACCTATCGTAACATTAGATACCTTTTCCCACACACCTTTAAGAAATGCGGTTATTCAATATCGATTGTAACACTTGGTTCATTAAATTCCATAAAAGTACGCGTGTTTGCATTCATGCAATTCCACAGTCAGTGGGAAAAATTAAACCGACGCAGGAAAATTCTAAAAATCAATCTTTAACTGGTAATAGTCCATTTTTGGGGACATATAGCTGAACATTCTCTAAACATTAATAAGAGAGCGACATCAAGACTCGTCTGAAAACTTAACGGCGTCACGCGCACTCTCGCTTTCCTTCGTTATTTCAAATTAACGCACCGGACTCGCTCACGCTTCCCTCTGCTCTAATGACCGAGTTGTCGAAACGGGATGCAGTCGTCTCGCTTCGCGAGGAGGAAAAACCGTTTCGAGAAACTTCGCATCGAAGGATTCTCTCTGACATTTTAAAGATCATTTTAAGGGCGGATGCGAGTATTTTCGATCCAATTTTTGAGATTCTCGAGAGGCCGCTTTTTTAAAATTTAACATCAACGCAAATGGCTCTTGTTTGGCATGTGAAACTCGTCGTCGTTAAAAACCGTTCTTTCGGATCGAGTTTCTTTCGGCTCCGAGATTTAATTTTTGTCGCTCTCTGCAAAAAAGTTTTCTACTTTTACCGCGAAGCAGTAAAAATGGCACTTCCTGATAGTTGTGTCTGGATTTATTCCTTCGCTCTTTTCCAAAGGGAAAACTCTAAACGCCCTCGGTGGTCTGGTCTAGCGGTAGTATAACTCGCGTTGAAAAAGTGAGATCGTAGGGACTGTTGTCTGTGTGGTCGCTGCAATGGTCTTTTGTTCCGAACTATCGCTCTTTCGCGCGTGTCGGAAAATAAAGGATTCCCAGCGAGTTTATTGTAAAAAAAAATATAAATGACTTTAACAGATGTTTTTCTTTGAGAGAAAAATTTGATTCCGCAAATATAGATGTTTTGATAAGTGTTTTTCCTATAACATGTAAAGTAAATAAGTGCTGTTTTTGCTTTATTCTTGTGTTGGAAAATTTATTTCCAATTTTGTTATTACGCCCATAAAAGTTGGTTATAGATATTTGCAATTTATTTTTTTATACTTGATACATATTTTTGTTTTTCGAAGAGCAAATAATGATTTTCAAAACAATTTATATCCTTGTGAACGAGCAAACAAACATTTATTTGAACTAGAGTCATCCTTTTGTAACTTTTAGGCGGAAAATAGGAATATAGACTATGAATATTCATTTACAGGAATTAATACATTAATGACATTAGTAATAAATCTCACTAATCCGATTAAAACAATTTAATTTAAATGTATTTTGCTGTAATTACAATCATAGTAATGTTAACACCTTTTAAGATGTTGTTACGAATGAAATCTGCTTTGCAATAAGGTCAACGTTCTTAGAACATGAGAAGATATTATTGATTTCTAAGTAAAAGTTTTTCTCATCATTAACAAAGATTATTTTGAAAAACTTATGCAATATTCTCTGTTGTCACGGAAATATCTCGCACACTATTTAAATTAATATCTTTCTTTGATTTTCATTGTAATTTATTGTCATACGCGCATGTACTTTTATTGCTTGCAGCTCTTTGAACAGTCGCACTCCATTATTCTTGAGCAAATGGGAATAGGAGTAATTAGGAGAGATGAAAGTTGGCATAACCACTCCCTACATCGCAGGCAAATGAAAAAAATCGGTGAAATATACATTGCAAAAACTTTCTCGCATACGCAAGCGTTTGGTCTCACTGCACTCTTTCCTGACTTGAAGGAAGTCTTACTGCTACAAAAACAACAACGCATTGATTAAATCTCTTCTTAAGGTAAACAGTATTAATTACATATATTAATGTATACCGATTACATCTCTCGGAGAGTGGAAGACTCGGGTTCGAGTACCGAACATTTTCAGAATTTTTCTCATCTCTCTCTTTCAGTTAGGATAGGCGTAACTATTTTGTTCTGTATTTTGAATGGCGGCGATTATATATTATTTTTTATAACGCGCATAGCTTTCACTTAAATGGATGACGTATGGTATTTTTGTTTTATATCTCAACCCAACCCAACACCTAGTTTGGAACGCGGGGAATATTTTTCTCATGCAGTTCAAGCCTTCTCTTTCTCTCTCCCCCTCTCTTCGCAATAACCAGCGTGCGTCATAACGCATATTACGAGCTGTATATCACGCGTAGGGAGTGAAAGATCTCGACTCGACGAGTCCGTCGTCACACCTCGGGACATGTTTGCAACGATGACTTAGTGTTGAGTATTCTGTTATCCGACCTTCTTCAAATTCACCCTCCGGTCGTATTTAGTGAAATTATTCGATTTAGGACTTTACACGAATGCTTTGATATCGATAATATGCCTAAATATCCGTATTTTGAAGTTAAAATTCCGGTTCACTTCCAGGACAAACCAATATAAAAGTTCATTCCAATCAGACACACAAACACACGCGCGTATTTGTTTTCTTGCGTGTTTGTGTGTGTGTGTAGTAAAATTGCTTGTCCGAACGACCAAATTTATTTTTGTGATAATTCTTCGTTACCGCATATTTGTCATTCCATCATGCTTACGAGTAACAAAATTGCAATTATAACCTTTGCATATCTTCAGCATAATAAATTTCGGTGGAGATTTTGTTTACGGAAACCGTACAAAACCAAAATTGCGAATCGATACAGCCCAGAGAAATCTCAGACGAAAACCGGTTGGGTTGTGTCCTAAAGTCGCGACTGGGATTCCACGATCGAATTCATCGGTAGCCAAGCAGCTTTAGGCGTCATCATCCGATTTACGCGCGTCATAAATTCCTCCTTGATTCGGGAAAATAATTTACCTCCAAAAATAAAGTAATCATTTTACTCAGGACTCATTGGAACACCTAAAAATATTATTAAAATAGTTTGAAAATCATTTCTTTTATTACAATAAATTTTATATTTGAAAATCTTATTACATTGTCTGTGAATTAAGGTGAATGGTGAATTATCGTATTGTAGACTAGTACAGCGATTTTCAAGTTCTGCATCTTGTGTCCCACCAATTATTTTGTTTTAAAAAACCGAGTCCCACCCATGATTAAAACTAAACCCCCGTATTTTCCAAGGAGTGGGTTTTTATACTATAGGTACCAATGAAAATTATTAAGGACCTTAAATGTTGCAGTAATTTTTTGAGAAGAGTTTTACAATAATTATTTTCCGAACTTCACGTCCCATCGGCTGAGAAACCCCGCACTATTAAATAACCTTATAGAGAGTTCCTAACTGATCATTTGTTATCAGCGTTACATAACCTTACGGGTAAAAACCATCCGCAACGGACTGAGCACATCGCATTAAATTGTAGGTCGTGAAACATTCATATGTCTCTAGAAGTTTTAGCGGATAATATAAACGTAAACTTTACTCGACAGATTTCTACCTTGAGCCAAAAATATTACCGCCGAGTACTGCGTTGCGGGATCGAACCATTCCGTTTTGCGTAGGCGAAGCAAGATGTTAAAGAGGATGGAGCGTGAAGAGAGATCGGGGAATATAACGACCGAAGGGAGGGGAGGAGAACGACGAAGTCATTCCATGGCCATCGACGGAAAGACGTAAGTTTTAGAAAATCTCGTCATTCGATACGGTTTGCGGAAAAGTAAAACACGAGCTCGACGCTCTTCGCGTTTCATCCGAGCGTTTTATTTTCTCTCGCCAGCCGCAGTGATGGTCAAGGGAAGATGGAGGGGTGGATTCAGATCAAGGATATGCAAACAGCGATCTCCGTTGACGACTTTAAAAGCGTCACGGCGAGCGTGCTTTCAAATAAAACTTTCACTCTTTTGAGTGCAGCAAATACGCAACGGAGCTGCGACGCCAAATTTCTCGACTGTGCTTTAAAAATAAAATGAGCTATTATAAAACGAGGCTGGAGATTTTTTCTTTGGGAAGAATTTGCTGCTATTTTTTGCGACGGCCCTCTGGTATAGAAATCTTATTAGAGAGAGAGAGCCCGAAGAAATGCTTTCTAGTAATCAAGTTAACTTCCGCGTTGTTGTATATATTGCGAAATTTTTCAGAAAATACGCTATAATTTGTATATATTAATCATAAACTTCTCAAACGTCGGCCATGGAATTCGATAAAAGTACCTTGCAGTTAGACGAAACAAATAAACTAAATTTCGATTAGAAACACCTCTTGAGCAATATTGCGTTAAAAGTAATTCTGAAAACTTCATGGATCTTTAGCAATACACCTAATGGCTATCATTGCTCTAGATCTTCCACTATAAATATTTAATACTAATTCGTGAAATGTGTTAATAGAAATTTCAGGCAATAATATTAAACAAAGATAATTATGTATGCTTAGAAATAAATTTTGAAAGCCTCGCTGGTGGCACCAAAATAACGTCGGTATTTTCCTTGATATTGCAGATTGCGTTTACCGCGCACTGAAAAATTCCGCCACACGTGATAAGTATCTGACTGCTATAAATTACCCTTGGGTGTATTTTCCACGCATTTACGTGTAACTAATTAGTGAAAGATAAGATAGACTCTTTTTTAATATGTGTGAATACTTTCCAAAAGTTGGTTATTTATGAATGCGGATAAGTTGTGATACAAATTTTCCTCAAATAAAATACAAATGTAATCGAAAAGTTTATCCGAATCTTGTTATGTATATGAAAGAGCCATCTGATCTCAGAGCTACTCAGATGATATGCTTGTATCAAGATGATGTTAATTCCGTTAGTAATGTTTGTTAGAACCAGACACGTATTTCGGATACTAGAAGCCGTCTTCAGTTGTGCTCCACTGATTTATGAAATCTACGCCTGCCTTGAGGCTGAAATTAGCATGTGGTTTTACCAAACGTTGTTTCGGTATCGGAGTTTACATTATCGTAGTTTCGATTCCAGTAACAAGACTAGACCGATATTTCAACTATGACTGAATTAAAATATATTAATAATATAAAAATATCGAGTAATTTATCAATTTATGTTATGGATTTTTAGATAAATTCTAGAGTATAATATATAAATCATATTTTAAAATTTGGGATTGTATATGGCCGAGTTAAACCGCAATTCCAGGTTAAGTTAATGCAAGATGGATGCTCAGATAGACAGACATGGAAAACCGAATGATTCATTTGTTAAAATGCTCTTCTTTTATATTCCTTCTAATTGTCAACCCTTATCGGAGGATAACTTCTGTCTAAAATTTGATCGAAATGGAATTATTTTGATGCATTGCGGTTAAATAAAGTCAAAATGTCTTAAGTACTCTCTTATAGAAATTTTCTTTCTGACATGTTCTTTAAAAATGTATTTTGTAGACTTTTTCGTTGGCTTAATGAGAATAAATTCATCAATGACTTTATTTTAACTACCTAATTAGCATTTGTGTAAATGTTCTATGATTATAATTCATATGGTTAATTTTGTCTCCAATTTAGTTAAGACATTTTTATCAAATTGCCCGGAAAAGATCTCAAAATCTGTTACTTCATAAGCGTTGGGAAATTGCAACAAATCTAGTCCAAGTTCATTGGCGTTTTGGCTGATATAAATTTTAATTTATATTTACGGAAGTCCGATAGAGTTTATTGCGTTAAAAGACGATAAAAAGGAGTCGAATGAGGAAAAGGATATAGTTCACCCCATTCTGTCACCAGTCGCTTTTATCTAGGCAAATTATAAATATCTGTTACGAATGAATGGCAAGAATTTTCCTCGCCAGGCTGGAGAAATACATTTAAAAGCATAACTTCCCACATGGGAACGTCAATTACTTACCTCTTAAGTGCTTAGAATTTATATCGCCGGTGATGTACATGAATTGACCAATTTAAAACACAAGAAATGCATCAAATTGGCTGTCCTTTTCAGTTAAACCGAGAAATAAAGATGGCATTTAGACATTTATAACTACTCCATACATTGAGCGATTGAGTCATTTATAGAATAGTGATAAAATTCGACACTTGGATAGGTACTTGATGTCATATTGCATTTTATATTACACATTAAATTTTGCTAAACTACTGCCCCCAAAATACACAAAAATTATTTAAGTTCTAAAAAATTTCATGTCACCAATGAAAAATAACGTTTATTATATAAGACTATAATCTTAATTTAAATACGTCCGAAAATGGTATAAATTTGCAGTGAAGCTTGCAAAGTAAAATCACAAACATTCAATAACACAAATATCTAGTGAATGGCTAAGTAAAATATAAGCTCGTTTTAGAGTAAATATGCGCCACTGGCGATGGCGGTGGCTAATTTGTATCTGAAATGCACACGTGCTTTCAGCTGTTCTATGATTGCGAATCATCTGTCATACTCAATCAACCTGTATCATCTGAATTTTTTAAAATGTCTATAGAAACATAAACTATGAATTTTAAAGAGTTGAAGGCCTAAAACTCATAGAGCGACTTCTTTTATGAATTTTACGGATTTTGGAGGGACAAAAAAATCAACTAAAATTGATTTCACCAATCAGAAGTCAAAGAGCGATAAATATTGTCTGTCGGTCCTTTAATCACTCTATCACTCGCTTTTTTTTGTCAACACATTCCCGCATTGGCGGCCTATACAGGGGCTGTCGACATTTTCCGACTATTCCAAAACCAGGTCAAAGAAAATGAATGCCGATCCAATTTTGCCGATACGGCGTTCCGTAACTATTGATAGATAATTTTACTACGTCACTGTAACTTTTAAAAAAATCGTCTACCGGTTGCACCATCTGTCGTAATATCCCCAAACTGTAACCTACGGCTCATTTGCATAATTATTTTGTATCGTTTAAAGTGACGCAATGACGATGAATAAAACCTTGTCTGCTCACCGTCTTATATACAGAAAAACATCTCAATCGATTTCTATTCTTCATTTTGGGGAAGTTTTTTTATTCGCCCGTGTCTTAGATCGTATTCACAATCACAATGATTTGATTAATGGCATGAGCCACCAAGCTTATCGCTTATAGGACCACTTGAGGCTTTTGATGGTGCAAAGTGCAATGCGTCTATATTGAAAGTAAATTGCATCCACATACTCGAATTATATCGCATGTATTTCTTTATAGATATCAAATGGCACCTACTGTTCGAATACAGTAAAATCTCGATACAACGTATCTCTAGGGAGCATGGATTTTTATACTTTATACTGAAATACCCACAAGGAGTACAGCATTTTCTCTGAAACCATCTCAGTGGGTGATCGGCATTCTCGCAGGTCCAGCGCAAACCGAAACCGGCGAGAATGAGCGTCTAACAAGAGAGATAATTCCTAGAACTCAAGATTTTACGTCAATGTTATTGTGAAAATACGAGAGGTTCTAAATTTTTCAGTCCCTTCTTTTAGGATTTTGGCGGAGTTTTGCAGATCTTTTCGTACTAAAGACAATATATTCCTTCAAAATTGGTGTAAACGAATTGAATGAGAAATAAATGGTTATGATTGAGCCATTTAAGGATGAAAGACTACGTTAAAACCACAAAAATCTTTTTTCGGGACCTCTGAATATCATACGTAGTATTGAAAAGTACGTTAAGTTGAAGTACGTTACTTTTAAATATTTATTCAGTATTTATACGGGAAAATTGACAGAGATTCAATAAAAGTACGTTAATTTGAAACAAACATAATTGTGAAGTACGTTGTAACGAGATTTCACTGTGTATACGAATATGCAATTATTAGAAGTTAGGATAGATTGTGCCTGACTAAATCATAGTTTGGGATTTCCTGAATTCTAGATATCTTCTACCTGTTGTTTTATTCATTTTTCTTCATCGTCACCATGAAATCTTCCTCTCATTATTTGGTGGTTTTTCTCGTTACTTTGGGAGGAATAGGAAAGGAAACACTTTAAACGATGGATCCAATAGAAAAAGTGGAGATTGCTCAGTTAGCAATAATCGGAATGTATTCTCCAAGTTTCATATGTGCTATGCAATGGGAAGAGTTCAATTTCTCAAGGCCACCTTCATCTAATTTCCATAATTCCGTAATTTAGCAGTTATGAGAGACTAATAAAAGGGAATTAACATTTTGGGCGAGATCGACAATTCCTTATTTCAGTTATCGTTTTTTAAGATTGCTGCTAAATCTGTTCACCTAAATATTTTGTTCGTTTCAACTCAAGAATCCCACTTCTGCCTTGCTGTCCATTTTCATTATCATTCTTCTACGACATGCTATTTCATAATTTCCTCCCTTTTCTAAATATATCCTTACCAAATCATCTACTAGTATTAATCTCCTAGCCGTCCTATTTGAACTGACAATGTGGAATATTTCATTTATACTAATTGTAAGCGCCCAGATTAACCGCCTCATTCCGCGTTACAGTGAGCGTTCAGTTTGAGTTTCTGTCTGTGTTACTAATTTAATTGATGTATTAATTGGTTCTGTGCAGAGAATAATTATCATCAAGGTCTAGTAATGAATTCCGGAAACTGCTCTCAATTAAATTTTCATTTAATTTGCTCCATGACTCTTTTGGTTCCGTTGATTACTTTTAAGGCAAAGTTTTCATTCTAACTTAATATTCTTCCCTTCAGTCGATGATTAAGCAATATTTCTCGCCTGTAGTTAATGGTGAGTGTTCTCTAAACTCAACTACGCGTTGATTTGTTACTGCTTCCTAGCGACACGTATGCACGACTTTATCATCTTTATGAGAGGAAGCAATTCTAAGATAATTTTAATTGCAGTTAAGTGCCCAGATACATCCGAATGCGTCAGCGATTCTGGGAATAGATAATTTTTAGCATAAAAATGAGCTCAATAGCATTAGTTTGCCATTTAGTGGCTTATTAAAAATTGATTCCAATGTATTAACTTATATTGAGTCGGATGGGTAAAATTCTGGACGTAATAGCATCTTTCACAATAATTAAGTTAATGCTTCCACAGTTAAGCTTAATTATTGATCGATTTTCAGTATAAGTCGTGGAACATTCTTAATGAAGACAATTTATATTTCGTTGGTCTTAATATGGTAGTTGCATTAAAATGATAGGAAATTCACTGGAGAAGTATCGAGCTCGGCCCAAAAGAAATTAAAAGAATAAGCATTTCACTATCAATAATGGAAAAAGTTCTTTTTTACAATCTAATTTCGGTGGATCACCACTGAAGACGGCTGCACTGTAGCCGAATTACTCAGATGGTTTTTCATATCCTCGCTACGGATATTGGAGATACTGGAGATAAAAATCTTACTTTTTCGACATTTTATATTAAAGTGCTTATTCCTGAAAATGAGAAATATATGGAGATTTATATATCGTTGAATTTATTTGCTAGAAACATCTATTTCGAAAGTGATTTGTAGTGTAGTTGAATAAATTAGATGTTTCAATGAAATGAGGTCTCACGGAAGAATTTTGCATTGATAATCCTCGAAAGCAAAAGTATCTCAACCTTCGCTTAAAAATTATGGATTATCAAAAAAAAATGCTGGATGATGCAATAAATTTTAACGGTAAGCCAAGAGATGGGAATTTTTTGTCAAAAGTAATCACGTAGCAGCAATCTAATGCATAAGAACGCAACTCTTACGTACCCGACAATTTACAGCCCAAATGAACAGGCGAATTTCGACAGAGGGAATAAAATGTGCCACAGCGACGACATTCATTCATTGTTTTTTGTACCCCGTCTGCGAAAAGTCGGCGAAAAGTAGGTTCGCAAACCTCTGGCTTACCATAGCATAACTTATTTTACTATGTCCGTTTCGTAAGAGACAATCAAAATATAGGATCCATTTAAAAGGCTGAAATTCGAAAGCGTTCGAAAATGTTCCCAAAATTCAAGATACTTGGAATGGCTACAGATGAATTCTCAGAATAATCGACTCCGCAAATAATCATCCCTCAGCGAAACATTTCAGTCGAAGTTTTGATCAAATTTAATTAACATCCAGGAAACATGAAACGTTAATATTTAACCAGACTATCCATCCATGTTGTAAAATTTTGAGTGGTATAGTCTAGCTGTTTTCCCCAGATTTCGACGCCTCAAAAACTACTGGTCGGATTTACAGTTTTTGCACCGAAAATTTCGCAATTCTGTGACGTTTTTTTACTCTCGCGAATTTCGATGATTTAACTCACATTTCATAGAATGGCTCGCTAAAGCTATACGTTGTGTAGTTGCGCATTACATTTTAAATAAACTCGAGCACCTGTGAACTTAATATTTTTGTCAAAGTGTGTAGAGAATAGTGATAGAAATGCAGTGACGAAAGGAAAGGAAACGGACACTGAGGCGTATTCAAGGAGGCATTTTATATGTAAACATTTTTATGTGCAAAAAATTATTTATTTGGCAATAGGCGTAAATTAACAAGGACGTCGTATATGAGCATGAATCCTCAGTTGTAAACTTAAAATTTCGTCCTTTCTTCCTCACTCTTGTGGAGTCTCTCTCTCTCTCTTCCCCCCTCTCTCCCCGTATCTCTCTCCATCTCATCCCCCACTCTTCCCTTTTCCGCTCCTCGTTCTTATGCTCTCTCTTTGTCCAAAACCCAGACGTAAGAATGTCACATAAATTTTTATCGTATTAGAAAGCCGTCCGAATGTAAGAATAGAATTTTCTGCCTGTGATGACTCTGTGCTTTTTTAATTTTTTTTTCAACCATCTAAATTTACTTGAGTGGATAGAAAATGAGAATCTTCGTTGATAAATATGTCTTTTGAATTGAATTGCCGCCTGAAAATGAAATGTGTCACTGTTTAAACGATAAATCATGTCAATTAATTATTTCGATTAAAATTTTGAAAGGAAGCTTTAGCACTACCTTGTATATAAATGAAAAGATTATTTTACCAAGGTCACTGGCTGATGAGGAGGGGCTTTCGGTGCTGGCGCCTGTGGACCAAGGTCATGAGGAGCAAGCATTCAGCAAAATAGTGATTATTGATACAGTAATTATATCCACATTCATATAAAACAACTGTTAATTTCCATATACAATGCTGAAATATATTTTAAACGTGAAATGGAATCGAATGGTGATCAAACCAAAATTAAAATAATTTCATAACTGTTATTTTTTGTAAAAGGTTAGAAATAATTTAATGTTAGGCTTATACGTCATTTTAAGTTTGGTTTCTGACAGATACTTAGAATAAATTCTATTTTTGCTAACATAAATCTTTCTATTGTGAATTTTAAAATATTTTGATTCTTTGCTCGCTTTCGTTGAAATAAGACGATATACTTATTTTTTCTTCGATTATCATTTTCAGGGTTTTACGGGAAATTTATTGATTGTGATATTTTATATTAGTTTTACAGAGAAAAACTATGAAACTACTGTTTTTTTCCTTGTGTTTCAATGAAGAAAAATCAATTCAAAATTTAGAGATTAATTATCCTTAAATGTTTTACTTCCTAGTAAATAGCACCACAATATAGCACTATTGCTGACGTGTATCTATGATAATCAAAGCACAGCTAGAAAAACTCATTTGTATTATGGATCCGTTAGTTTTTATTGTCCCAAAGGAGATCTCGTGAGACATGAAAAGTACAAGTAAGTGAAAGTGCTAACAAAGGCGGCTGAAATTTTTTTTTTATGATTTTGAATTAAATAACGCAAAGAAAAACTTATTGTTGGTATACACAATCGGAGTGTGACATTCATTTATCTTGTAATGATAATTAAGTTTGATTTCGTTCATCTTTTCCACACGATGAAGATGGTGTAGAAAGTTTCAGAAAAAATATTTCATCGGTGAATTATGTACTTAAAACATCTCTATGAGACACTGATACTGAACCTTCATTTCGTAATAAGTTTCCATGGGAAAAAATTAACACACTTTGTAACGTGAAATTTCTAATGTAAACAAAATATGATTAGTAACAGTTTTTACATTTTGGAAACTTTTAAAATATTAGATTTTCAACTTCATGCAGTCGACTAAAATAAATGAAAGCGGTGTTTTATTATTTTGATCAGAACAGCAAAGAGATTTCTATTTCGAAACCTTATGATCGCATACATAAGAAAAACTGCGAGGATCGAACCATCAGCTTTTTATCACGGCAATACATAGCGTATAGAACAAAGACTCATATGACATTTTAATGAGCGAAAGACTTGATCAACATTTTTAAAAGAACTACGATTAAGGTTCGTGATGAATAGTTAACGCCGTCATAATTCACGACATAACCTTTCCCTTTTTTTCTACAATCGAGAGACGTAACAAATTCGTCCCATAAACGAGGACGCATGCTAGGACGTTACACGCACGACCCTTTTTACCCTACACAAAGGCACCCGCAAAAGGAAGGCAGAGAAGCGCAAAAAAAAATTGCCAACCTCACATCCACGCCCCTTCAGCCACCTTCTTTGCCTCCCTTTGAGGCGGACCCTCGCGCTTACCTTTCTTCTTTTTCCCTCCCACACAATAGCTATAGGGTTGCCCCCTCCCTTAATTCTCCTCCCTAGATAGGAGACGATTTCATTATCGCGCGTTACTTCCGCTCTTCTAAAACGTTGGGACATGATCATCGTCGTCCCAAGGATGAGATGAGAGAGAGGGAGAGAAAGAGATAGACATCTCTTTGCCGTTTAGAGGGAGAAAGATGAGGGACCAGAAGAGAATTATGGGCCATTCTCCCTTTCAGCCTTCCCTCCTCCCCCTCCCCCCTACCTCGCCTCCCCACTCCTCTCTCTCTGTCTATTTCCCCCTTTCTCTCCCACACCGCTCTCTCTCTCTCCTTCAACCTCTCTCCCCTCTGTTGGCTATACACCTCTCGGACCCGATGTCTTAGGTCCGCACTCTCTCCTCGACTGTCTTCCCGTGAACACGGCTACCTTCCCTCGAGGCGGTGGTACAGAGATTGAGGAATCCAAAAACTTCGAATCGGCCCCGCGGAATCAGGAAAGAGGCGGCCAGGAAACTGACGAGGAATATTTGAGAGGTGGGAAATTCGCTTATGAAAAAATAAACTACTCCGGTCTTTAGTTTTTCTTCGGAATGTACCGGTTTTACTTTCGAAAGAAAAATCGGGAGTTCTTTTTTATTTTTTTTTTATTTGTCGTCGAGTGCAACAAGTTGGTTCGTCGTGTGGAGACTAGCAGTTACTTCGGCGTGTGTCGCGGGATTTTTTTTATTTAAAATTTAAAGAAAGTTCGGTGATGATGTGTCGATTGGAGGAAATCGAATGGATTCTCCGGAAGGAAAGGGAAATAAATCTCTTTGAAAAATAACTCGAAAAAGGACGTTCGATTTGATTTTTACACCAATAATATTTCAGCTTCTTCTTTTGTTGCAGTAAAGGTTCGCGGAGTGTTGCGCGCCGTGTTTATAAAAGGATTCACGGTCTTAGATTTTTTTGAAAAGTTTTTTTTGCGACAATTAGCGCCCAGTGAATTCGCGGTTGTTATATATAATTATAAAAAAAAGAAATCTCTTCAATATTGTGTTACTTGTTGTGATAGCGTGTAAGAACGCGATCGTTCGAACGATTATGATTTTCTTTTGTCTTTTGCGAAGCTTCATTCCTTTGTACTCGTAATTAAAGTACTTGATCTTTATCATTTTCGACTTACTTTTATTTGTGAAATTGTCTTAGCTTTTATTTTTTTCTCTACAAATTATAAATTCTTTCAAGCAGTTTAAAATACTCCCGAGAAATATTGCGTTTATATGGTTTGTTGAATCATTACGAAGCCTGCGTGAATTAATATTATATTTTTATGTAAATAAATAATTTAAATGTGAAAATTTTAGACTCGTATTTTTACACGTGTTCGTTTTCGGACATTGCTGCCTTACTGTGGTTGTGAAATCAGTGATGTATTAATCTGCATCAAGCGCTGACCTGGCAAAATTTTTTCACAGCCACTTTTGGATAATTAATCACCTCCATTCGTCAATATTGTTTCGTAAGAAGAAACGTTTTGACTTAATCTCCTCACCATCATTGTCTTATTACAAGAAAAAACGTTGATCTGATAAATCTAGCTAGCTGTTATTAGTGATAAAACTAATAGAAAAGTTAATATTCTGCTACGTTTTGCAGCCTTATATTTTTATTCTTTCGCGAGAAGAAGTTATCAGAATCTGTGCACATTTATATATTATATGATTATTATTCATAATTTAATTTTTATTATATGGCATATCTATTGATAAAAATATATAAATAAAATTAATAATGAGACTTTTAAGATTATAAAATATTATAGGAGTATTTTACGCAAATTTTTGCAGTAATGGTTATTCGTATTGAATACAAAACTCGAATATTTGCACTGATTTTTTTTGTTTGCTCAGAGTAACCGGCGTTTAGATAAAGCACTTTCCATTTTGTCTTTGTTTTCTCGAATGTTTACGCATTTACGTTATCGAATTAACCTTAGACCTTAAAAGCAGTAACAATTCCTGTGGAACCAAAAATTACGACATGTTGCGAGTCGTCGCGAGCGATAAATAGTTTTGAGATGCGGTTAACCGGGAACGGAACCGCTTTCTCTCTCGTCGCCGACTCCGCTTCCTCACGTGGGAAGGCGATCTTCTTCTGTCATCTGCCTTTTGAATTCAAGCGGCATATTGCCGTTTCCGCAACTCTCGCCGGGAGAATGACGTCACGTGCAGCTTTTCCCTTTCTAACTACGACAATCTCCATTCATTTGTCGTTTTATGTGTGTGTTATATCCGAAATTTATATTCGTATGTGTTTGTTGAGACAAATTTGGGCATTTATTATCTTATCCTGTCAGTTAGCATGACGCTCGATTCTATCCTATAAAATCAATCACAGATAAATCTAAGAAACCTTACACCATAGAGCTGAATTGATCAGGTTTTCTTAATCGTGGCGGAATTTTTCAAATTATTACCTTAGGGAAATTTTTATTGACGAGCGTATGTTGCCCCGAGCGCTGTACCATTTATAAGTTTCGTTGAACGGTATGAATAATTCATTAATCGGTTGTTTTTGTTTTCGTATCGACCATTTTCCTCGAGGGAGCGATAACCTCGTTAGTTAATAACAACATATTACTCGATTCAACAGGACAATCGGGAACGCTCGTATAAATATCAGCGGTAAATTTAGTCTGATTTAATGATTTAATCGTTTTCAGCCGCTGGAGATGAATGTTAACAGACATTCGCCGCTCTCTCGGAAAATTCTTAATAAAACCTAAATTCCGCTGCACATTTTGTCTCGCGGTGACCCAAAAAATTTGCATTTAAGACCAAGATTGTCAACCTGTCGCAGTTGTAAGCGTGCGTGGATTGCTTGAATAGGATGGTGTGGGTAGATCGGAGAGAGAGAGGGAGGAAGAGGGGATTGGGAGGAAGGGAGGGAGGGGAGAGGGAGAGAGGGGGAGTTTGAGGGAGAGGGGGGAGGTGAGGGGTGCGGCGCGCAGAAAGGGCAAGTGCAGCCGCAAATGGTGCGGACGTGTGCACTCGGTGTGTGCACATAACTGCTCCCGCGCGGAATCTGAATGGTGTCGGTCCCATTAAGGGAAGTTTCTAAGCGGAATGAGGAGACGGGGTTTAGGGGGGGAGGGAGGGAAGGGGGTTGTGCGTATCAGAATGGACACGGGTCGGATCTTTGATGGTGGTCGACGAGGATATCGGTGCACCACCGCGTCGAGGAATGCATTCGCGTTTCACTATCTAGCTGCAATAATTGCGGATCGGCATGTGACGCACTCACGCACGCTTGAAATTCACGCATCACCACCCTCTTCCTCTTGTCCCATTCCGTGCCTCGATTTTCTCTCTCCCTCCCTCTTCCCCTCCCCCCCCCCTCCCCCCCCTCCCCCTCATTCGAAGACTACCTCACCTCGTTTATCTGCTCGGATGCTCATGCGGCTTGTTTTAATGCGTGTTGAGAAAACGATTGCTCCTATGTTCTGCGAACGAGGTTGAAATCGAAATGATTTTCAATGCTGGAATGATTAGTTTCAGGTAGGGATGGGCGATCTTACCCTGAAAGATCGATTCTGTGAATCGATCTAGATCGTATTAATAAAGATCGATTTACCGATTAGATCGAACCAAAAAAATCGATTCAAGAAAGATCGATCTTCGATTCTAGCCACAAGGAAGGTTATAAACTAAAAGAATAATTTTCGTGTTACAATTTTTTTATTATAATAAATATCTATCTTCGATTCAAGCCATTAACGTTTTATTTTCTTAATAAAAAGAAAAAGAAAATTAAAAACAAAAGTTCGCGATCAATTACTGTGTAGCATTAATTTCCTCTCTAATATGATTTTTAATTTTACAGATTTCGGACTGACTGTTATTCGCGTAATAAATTGCCACTACGCGCACACAGCCATGCCCTCAGCGAGATTCGAACCCGCGAACCTTACATTGGAAACAAAATACATTAAAATCCTATACCGGGGAAATGCATTATTAGAGTAAAATGTGAATTATTAAGATCAATTTATTTCACACACTTCTTAATTAATTATAAATTGATTGAAAAAACCGCGCAAACATCGCGCGGGTACAGCTTGTAAGGTTAAGTTGCCGACGAGGTTTGATGCCCACAACTAGAGTTCACCACTTTCACCAATCACCACTGCCCCTCTCCTTCATAGGCACCCTACCAGGTGGGATCGAACAATTCTCGATTCTGGGCTAAAAGAATCGATCCACATAAAAGTCGTAGAACAAAAGATCTATCAAAAAAATCGAATCGGCCTTGTAAAAAGATCGATCCTGTAAAAGATCGATCTTGGATCGCCCATACCTAGTTTCAGGTGGAACAGGAATGTTATTCTAATTTTAGGTACTTCACATTATTCTCTTGGTGCCTTAATTTGCATACAGAAAAATTGTTGATTTGTTCGCTACTAAAATTACGTATATTCGCGCACGAGTGATACTATAATAATTTTATTGTAATGTTTTCATATCCTAATCATTATTTTTCAGGAAATTCGTTAGTAAAATGTTTTTCGTGGGGATAGGTTTTTTTTAGATTCAGGGTGATAACTTTCATATGATCTCTTTGAAATGAAAACTTCGGCAAAATTATTAGTTCTTTATATAAATGTTATTTGTGATATCATTCAGTCAATTCCGTGAGGAAGTTTTAAATAGCTTATTGTAGGATTTTGTGGGTGAATTGATAAGTGAATTTCTGTGCATATGCGCAAGTAACTTTCTGGATAACCTCTATCGAGCGTAAATATTTCATTATTGCCCAAAATAAATCCTCAAATATGTTATGATATCTAAACCTAAAACTAAACTAAAACTTCAGCGAATGTCACGAACAAAAAACTAGTAAACATATAAATGTTTTACCTCGGTGTTTGTCGTGGACTGGAATTTAAGAAATGTTTCAGAATTGCGCCTGAGACGGAAACTACACAGGCACCAATGTTTCTCTCGTCGATCCGTTACTTTTCGCGTCCTCGGTGTCTGAAAAGATAACTTCCTCTTAAAATGGAGCGACACACAACACTTCTTGTCGCCTGCACCTTCGATGCGGAGCGAAATAAATGGCGTGAATAGGGAAGTGGCGGTTCGTGATCGTGAACGGGAGGTAAATCTTCTCGTTGTGCACGTGTCCTTGCAAGCACGCTTACATGAAGCACGCACAGCCTTCCTAGGATTCCACGCCTCTTCCTGCGTGCTTTAATAGGCAACTGTGTCGTAACGTACGTGCTTCTATCGAGCGTGAATACAAAATTTGCTTTTATTGAAGAGGTTCTTCATCATCCTCCGAAACCTCTGTGCGAGCCTACCTGGATGCAAAGTGCCGTGCTATTAATATTCAACTCACATAGACCACCCATTCAGAATGGCGCGGCAACTTTTCTTCCTTTCCTTAGGAGCTGTGAAAACATTTTGCATGTTAGACTTTATAACGGGTTTGACATTGGCGAAGAATTGCTCGAGTTCCTTGCGTTAACTGTACTTGAAGCTGCGACAGCGCCAGTGCCTATTACATATATTCACATGCGTGATATTTAATTTCAATGCGTCTTTCAGCATTTCTTTCAGATGTTATACATTAAATCAATCGCTATTCATTTTAATTAAGTTATGATTTCTACTGTCTTGTAATTTGTCATGCTCAGTAATTACTTGTTGATTAGCATTGATCTAAGAGTATTAAAAGTACTTGCACACGCATCATTATAAATTCTTCGTGTTATGTTTTTTATTGATAGCCTAAGATGCAGTAACTTTCAGTGGCGTTAACCTAATAAGAGGTTAAATAAATAACAAGTTGTTATTCTAAAAATGAAGTCAATCCTAAATTGATTAAATGTTTTTTTCATTTCCGCGTTTGTCGACAATGGCTTAAATATTTTTTGTAGCTTTAAAATTAAAATGGGATAAAAGTACTAAATTTTCGATATTTAACGTATTAACCACGTGCATGATTAATAATTTTAGCATAGGTATTCGCATTTAATGCTATAAATGTTGACTTCAACAGGATTCCTTCGCAACATTCTTACTTAAATTGCGAAATATCATATACGAATCAGAATGTATCTTTAAAAGGATACATGAATGCCGCTTAAATGTCAGTTGTTTTTGGCCGTGCGCTGATGAACTCACTTTTGGAGTCCCGTAAGACCAGATCGTGACCCGCAAAAATATGACTTCAATCCGTAATAAAGTTCGTTAACCGATAAATTGCGGGTGAAGGATTTTCATACAAAGTTATTGTTACTCCTTTCACCGTCGGTTTAGAATATATCACCAGCTTTATATCATACTATTGAAACTCTGTTTTCCTAATTGCTTATTAATTTTGTAAAAACCCTCACCTTATATTCATTGATTCTTCCTTAATATACTTTGTGCGTGTTTTCTAAAATATAATTTCCAATGCAAACGATAGATCAGAAGTTTTTTGTTGACATAAGTCACATCCTGCGTTTATCTGTATTCCTTTTGATTTTGTCATTTTGAATGTATCTCTTATTTTACAGAACCATATTTAACTGTGCTGCACTTTCAGCCGGGAAACGACAGAAACTCACCCCAAAGACATGGCACTGTCTGTGCTTTTAGCAGTGACAGCGCTCCTGGCGCAAGTAATATCAGCACCAGTAGAGGCGCCACAATCAGTGACGCTACAAAGGGAAGCACATGCTGCCCCTGATTACAAGTCAGATGCAAGCCAAGTAGATTATTATCCAGAAGAAGAAGAAGGTGAAAACGACTTGCAGGTCAGTGATGTTTTTACATTTTCTTGATACATTGGGACTTTCATAGCCTTAAAACTGTAACATTAAAAAAATTATATTTAACATATTAGGGACCGTTTCATTAGCAACAGATTCCACCGATTGTTGATAAATATGCAATTAATTAACCTTCTTCAAAATTATAATTAAATTTAATACAGATACTACATCTCTGTTGAAGAAATTCTTGGCAAAATCTTAATGTTTTCATTGACATTGACAAAATCAAGAAATTAAAAATGGTAAATTTGAAAACATACTGTTTATATTCATTAATGTTTTTCGATGATGTAGTTTATGTTCCATTCTTGAAATCTAAATGAAAAATCTTACTGATTTTCATCGTAGGTCTAAATCGGAGTTATCCTCAGAAAAATGTGCGAAAATGTTACGACGAAAAAAAGTTACGGAAACGAATTCATACTTAGGTTCAAGTGCAGCTAAAAACTAAATTACGCGGAGTTGAGAATTTTTTTCGAACCTGCTGCTAATTTTTTGTATTTTGTTGCTGTCGCCGGGTAGCAATTCCCTTTCACTTTCAAGCGGGCCTTCGCTTCCGAATCCAGGGCCCGGGTCCTTCCTTTCACTAAAATAAGCGTGGCCCGTAATCGCAGATGTCTTGAATTAGCTCGAGGTCTCCATCGAATCGACTTTCACACTAATTGTAAGTAAAATTTTTTTTATTCTCATATATCGTAGAACCCATGCGAGGCAATTTTAAATCACAACAATAGGATATCCGTAGCTTGATATAACTCTCTCCGAAAAATAATGATATCGAAACGGAAAGTTTTAATCCCTTCATTGTGTTTGTTTGATAATTTATTTTCTGTTTTTGTCAAAGCAATTTGAAGGTAAATTTATGTTTATATTTATATAACCTGATTTCTACGGCTGGAAGAAGTGTATGTACACAAAGAAAAGCAAAATAGAGTGAAGGCCACACAAAATTTCTTTTTTGGACCTTCGGAAGCATATCCCGGCAAAACAACCCACTCAAAACGCAAGACATAAAATTTAAAAAGACTATTTTCGATTCGGAATGCGGTGTCGTCATTGTTTCGCTCACCACGAAATTTATTTTCGATAAAATTTGCGGTTTCATTCATCGCGAGCGTTTGGCTCGGGTTTTTCGATTATCTTTGGTACCACCAGGTGTTGGCTAACGTTGATCATATTGCGTTAGCTTTTCGCCGTCGTATATCATGATTCTGTAAATCTTACGAGTCTTTTAACAAGAGCGCTGCGGAATCGCTTTCGTTTTCAGTCTCGCCTTTCTTCATCCCTCGCCTTGCCTACCTCCCTGCAGCCTCCCTCTCCACCCTCCTCCCCCATTTCTTCCTCCTCTTCCACGTGGAGGGCTCACAAACGCTTTCCCGAGGCTTTGAAAAGAGGTACCCGAAACGCTACTTGCCCCACATTTTCTCCTTAACCCGACCTCTTGCACGATGCAACTCGCGTTCCTGCCGATCGCTTGTCCTTCCCGCGAGCTTCAGGAATGGGATCGCGAAGTGCTTTTAACTTGTTTTTCTTCCTCTGTTTGCTTGTTTGTTGTGGGCTTTTTGCTCTTCCACAACTCCTTCTCTTCCTCTTCTTTTTTTCTCCCGGTTATGTCACGGGGGAAAAAAATTCTGCCGTTTGCGTTCGAAGAAAGCGAAAAGATGATTGTTTTGGTGGATTTGGGACGCGGCTTTTTTCTTTTTCTATGTTGCTCAATGACTTTTCTCGTCATGTGTTTTTTTTCGATGGAGGATTATGGACGCATCAATCATTTCTGAGACTTAATTCCGCTTCGGCCCATGTATAGTGACAATTCTCGTTTCAGTTATGGTAGCGGTATGTGTGTCGTTTATTAATAGTTACCATTTATCACAAATCTTCGTGGTAAAAAAAATTTGTTTCGTTCCTTTGATTGGCTGTTTATCGCATCTGTTGTTAGAGACCGCAAATATGTTTGTATGGCTATGCTAAAATTCTTTATCACCTTAGGTTAAACCCTAACGACAAACTTTCAGCACGAAAATATTGCTTTTGTATGTAATTATCACTTTCTCTTGTTATTGGTTTTTAAAGGAGATACTTTTAATATGGTGAATAAACAGTTACTTCAATCAATCTCCACTTTTATCCCTCCTCATGGGTTATACGGAAGAAGTGTCTGTCTATTCTCAATCTTGGCAAAATGAAGATGCATATATATATATATATATTAACTTTTCATTTTACTCGCACTTATTTCAACATTCTGATTAATGGAAAATGTGCTATGATCTGCTATGATCTGGTACCGTACTACGGTAATTCAGTCGTAGAATATCCGCCCGGCAAGTGGAAAATCCGGGTTCGATTCCCGGTCATAGCAGACTTTCTTGCCTGTTTCCACACTTCCAATCATTTCAGCTTACGCCTGTCGCATTATCATCCTTTCCATCAACTTATTCTGATTAATGTTTGCTATAACGATATGAATCATTGTATGGCAAGTTGACCACTTTAAGACCTAAGACCCCTGTATACAATTTATAACATTTTCTGTCAATTTTCAGTTATGCGAATCTAAGTAAAAATTGTTCGTAAAACTTTGGCGTAAAACGTAAAAATAAAAAATGACAGGCAGTGAATTTCACGAAATGCTCCGCATAAACAATTACTTATTTCCCGTGTTAGAAAATATCTAAAGGCTTTCAAAAATAGCAGGATGATTAACCGATTTTAAAATCTGTATTCGTGCCCCTACCTCTTAAAAGAACGTTTAGGAAAAAATTTTTAAATGGAAAGATCGTTAGAGTTGCGTAACTTTTCCCTTAATTACGGCGCTAGAAAGGAATGTGCCGTAACGAAACTCATCTGTATTTGCTTTTGTCTCAAGGTTATATATCACAGCGTCAAAGGCCAAAATGTTCATTGTTCTTGGAGTTAACGCGTAATTGGTTCTTCTGGGGTTATGCCGTCATCGCGGGATCTTGAGGCTGCCACAGTTAGAGAAGCAGAGAAAATTCCATTCCGAGAAAATGATATGAAAACCGCAGCGATATGAGCTTCTTGGTCTATACTTTGTCGTAAGAGAGTTCGGAGAAGAATTTGGAAAACAAAAAGCTAATATTTGGGTCAGTGTGTTCTTAAACCGGTTTCACCAGAGGCGGTAGCGAGCTCCGATGAATTTCACACACTATGATCTTTACATTCGTCTTTTTTTTTTGTTGTTGTTGGCCTAAGGGATTTCCACGAATATTTTCGCAGTGAAAGGAAAAGTATTATCTAACTCGCTCCAGTTAAGATCGGCACTCCTTCCTGGTGGATAGTTCTTTTCCTTTCGATTTTGCTGCACCGCTGCTTTATCCGGGACCCTTAATAATCACTTGCGCGAATTTTCATCCGATTTGCCATAGGCCAGTCGTGAAATATCCTCGTTCGGAGGGATGTAGAAATCGATAATCTGATGCAGATTCGACATAAAAAAATATAATGGCGTTGCCGGGGCTCGAACTCGGCTGTCCCACTTTCTCAGCGGTCGCTTGAACGTTCCGCTGTACCACGTAATCACGATCTCGATATTTGCTTCCTTTCGATAAAGAATTTATCATCATTTTCCAAAACATCGCACATTCCTTCCTTGAAAGTCTTGCGTCCGTTATTTTACTTTCTAGATACCCCCTAGAATTGTCTCTTTAACTAACACCAAATTAATCCACCGCAAATTATTGCCGATGTTAAGTATTTCTATCAATGAAATTCAAATATAATTTGCGTTGTCCACCATTTTTCATTCCATTGCCTTTTTAACTCATTTTTTGTATTTTTCACTACTCAGATGTGGCTTCTTTTCCATCCTTTTTCCTTTTGTTGTTCAAGTTTCGGAGTAGATCGATTTTGAGCTTTCACGGGATAAAACTAACAAACACTTGAACCATAATGTTCAATAATTCTAAAATAACAAAATCATTTATATAAAATAGTTTACTCAAATGACTGAAACATCCCTCTGAAAAATGAGAGATTCAAATGTTGGTCATTCTACAATATTTTGCTTTTAAGTGAATAGCTGAAGCGTGCGAATAGCGTGTTGACGAAATTGCGCCATACTAATTAGCTTTAAGACTCGTCGATCTAATGATAGAAGAAACTTTTGAGTTTCTTTTCTTCAATTTTATCTTCATGCGGTTCCATAGTGCATCCAAGTCTTTCTGGACTCGAATAAATATAATTATAACCTAATCCTTTAATTTATTAAATAGCACCTGAGCCACATAAACTATTGAATAGGAAAATAGTATATCCTGGTCGATTCTCAGGCACACGAAACTCAATTTTTATATCATTTGAAGGATTGGCACACATCAGAACTCAAGACATTTATCATTTAAATAATACTGAGCCGTGATGAATGCATCCTATGTGTCTAAAGGTTTCTACTGACGTAATCATTTCTACACAGAAATTTAGAATATTATAACTAGAAAGACTAGTCGGAAAGGTCAATGACCTAGCTTTCACAAATAATAAATGTTTCAAAGAAGGCAAAAATAAATTATGGTAGGCGTAATTCGAACCGCTCATAGATCGCGCCCGTCCGGACACCAAGGGCGTGCCCCGCTAACTAGATGAATTTTTAAGCCAACGGCTTACAGATTGCGAAATGCGAAAGCCTTCGATTGTTTGCTCTTGTGATTTACTCTCTACTAGTTTAAGGGAGCCGAAACTATTCTCAAAGGTGTGAGCATTACGTAAATAATAGTTGATCCGATATTGAGGTCATTAAATGTCACATTTCAAAAGTGCAGTTCGTCCAACCGTTCTTAACCCCCGTATCACTCACGAATTCTCAGGAATGCGCTTTCTCATGCCCTTAATCACATCGTCTCTCGTGCTTATGCGCTTCACCTTTTATTCGACTGCACTTGATATTTGAAGGCGTCCTAAAAACAACCTATCAAAAAATGTTTGATATTTTTATATTTCATTGCGTTGTAACATATTATCCTTACTCCGTGATTAATGTTAGAATAGGAAGTGCCTCTAAAAATCTTTCCGATTTTTTTAACTTGAACTTTCTCGATATCTACTTTTACCTCCCTCCACATTACCGTTTGTAAACTTTATTCGCTCACTTATTCTTCCCGTCGAAGTTATGCCCATAGCGTTCTTTTTCTTTCGGCCTTTTATTCTCCAATATGCGCGGAGGAATTATTCCAAAAATATCAAAATTCCTTCTCGTCCAATAACTTCTTCATCAAATATAATATTCCATGATTATTTTTATTCACACTCCTCTTCCTTTATACGCGTTCTGATGATTATTTCGCCGGATGATTGACCGAGATACAAAATTAAGTATGTACCTAATATTAGTCATTCAGAATATTACAAATATTTTATTCTAACGCTTCCCTCTTTTTTAATCAAATTCTTGATGGCGAAACGTTATTTCTACACAAAACGTTGGAATACGGGTATTCAGTGGCCATTAATGAAATACTGACTCATTTTTTTTACGTATTATTATGAAATTTTAGCCATGATTAAAATGACAACCCCGTGTTAGTATCTAAGGAAAAATATAATATTAATTGAAAATGCGTAACAGCCATGTGCTTAATTGAACTGTGATCATATATGTCCCATCCACCCTCCCATAATGAGTGCAGAGATCATACACATCATCAAGGAAAAAAGCAGTATGGGAAGCAGCAATTCCACTCCTAAATTTGGGAAGAAGAAGGGGGCGAGATGGAAAAGCGAGGAAATCGAGGGTCGTGAGTTTTTGTTTATAGAGGTCAGATTTATCCGGACGAGAAGAAGGCCAAGGACGTCGCGGTACATCTCTTTCTCTCTCTCTCTCTTCTCCCTCTTCCCCCTTCTCGCTCCAAAGAAAGACCCTCTCCTTCTCCCTCCCCTACTCCCTCCTCTCTCTCCCCCACCTTCACCCTTCTCTACTCCCTCCCCTCTCTCCCCCACCTTAAGGGTATTCCCCTCGTCTCAAGTGATACTCGCAGCATCTCCAGCAAAAGCGAAGGCAACAGAAGGAGGAGGAGGATCCAACCGTCCTTCAATGGAATTTCTCGTGCCTTCTAACGCTCAAGAGAGAGAGAGAGAGCGAAACAAGAGAGGCCTGTCTTTGCGCGCGATGGATTTGGGCTAAAAAGAAAGCAGAGGCCAGGTGATAAGCGTCTTCTTTTACTTCTTTGATCAATTAAATTAAAACATCAAAGAAAGCCTCAGGGCTCACGATCCGGGATGATTTATAGTATACCTTATTTTCTATTATTAAGCGGAAACCGAAAAACTGATGTTCATACCCTAGGACAGTGACGGCGAACCTATGGCACGCGTGCCATAAGTGGCACGCAAGACAATTTTTGTTGGCACGCCAACGAAAGGCGAAAACTGATCAAAGCATTTATCGTACTGATTTAGTGCCGCAAAAACATTTGTATTATTTAGTTAACTATTGTAAACATTAGTTTTACGATTACAAATTTATCTCTTATGTATTGATAACGAATTTAATTTAGTTGGCACGCAAAAGAATTGACTTTTTTGTGGCAGGCGAGGCGGAAAATTTTCGACAATTATAGTAACATTGGCACGCGGGCAGTAGAAGGTTCGCCCTAGGAGCAGGGAAATTGCTGAATGACTACTTACAACACTCAAAATCTTACTATTGTGTTCACGTGTTGTTTTAGGTAAATGTTTTATTAAAATGAAATCGTAATTAAAATGCACGTCTCGTTAAGAAAACAAACTGTTTTATCTCAGTTGTATACGTATGTCTTATAACGACTTCCATTGAAAATCCGCACTATTAAACTCTTTTTTACATTCTGTAAATCACGGTGAGTTAATTCTCTGGAGGTTTTTATAACCTTGCTATGGTTATTGGCAATACCTTGTACAAATACTTAATATTAAATTTTTGATCTCTCTCCTCAGTCCTAAACTTTTCGAAAGTGTGTGGTGGCATCATGTTATGGATCCCACTGTTTGTGTATAGTTTTTTCGGTCCAGGGCTAATAGTTTTGAATCAATCAGATTTTTGGTTTGGTCCACCCATCGTGTTGATGCTCGTCCGCGTGGGCGGTTTTGATATCTAAGTGCTTATTCTGGACCCAGAGAGAATTAGTCATTAAGAAAGGCTTAGAATTTAAAATATGGGAATATATTGAGCAATGCTAGGAATTATTTAATGTTTAGAAACTACAAGAGAGACATTGGTAGATGTATAAACACAAGTAAAAGTAGTTAAGTCAGATTTACAGATGACAAAGCATTAGTAGAGTATTTACAAAAGGGTTTGGAGATGCTGGTTAGTTCCTTGAATGAAAAGGTAAAGTCATTCGTGAAAATTTATAAGAAGAAAACGAAAGTCATGAGATTTTCCGAGAGCGCGGATTCCCAGGTCAATGTTACAGCGGTTGGAGAAAGGTTGGAGCAGATGTAATCTTTTACTTATAATCTTTCCCAGGATGGAATAAGTATGGAATACGTCAGGATAAGAATAGCAAGAGCAAATAAGGCATTTACGAGACGAGAGTTGTTGACGGGTAGCCTGATTAGAGCTATTAAAAAGAGTTCAGCGAAAAAACTCTGATAGAGGGTGTTGCATTATATGGGTGCGAGATGTGAACAATGAAAAAAATGTGAGCGGATTAGAGGTGTGAGTATTATTAAGTAGACAAGAGAAAATTAGTCGGACAGAGATAAAAACATGTGAGGAAGATTTTTATGTGTTAGAGGAAGAGAGGAACGTGCATCTGGTGCACGCAACACTCATTCGGATTCTTTTTGGATCTCCCCTTAGGTATTTCGAGACTTATTGGTTACATTTTATACTTATATGTGATTAATAAAAGTGAAACAAAGATTTATTCCAGAGGAAAAGTACACCAATTTCCGGCGAGTTTTAGAAACGTTGCTATATTATTTAATGATACGTCCAAGTCACATAATTTCATTGTTAGAGAAAATAGAAATATCACTTTAAATCAAAACCGCCTCCTATTTTGTTTTAATTAATCTTTTTTGATGTAACAAGATATACAGACCATAGACACTATTTTTATCTGTCATATTTAGCCGTAGAAATATAGCCGTGGTGTTAAACATCATTATGAAGAGAAATTTTACTTTTAACTTGAACGGCTCGCCCGTTTCTGCAACCAAGTGATTTCCCGCCACCTCTAAAGCAAGTTAGGAAAGTGTATCACAAATGGACGCGTTTCGTGCAATGGAGTATTAGAAAGAAATGAAATACCTGTACGTAAGGGAAATAGCGTTTAAAGTTCTTTTCTTCATCATAAATAATCCATTTCTTCCTATTTAAATATACTGCATGCACACGTAAGGAAATTAAACGTTTGTTTGTGAGATTGTTTATGTTAACAACAATGAAGAAGTAACCATGCAAGGAAATTTCTAGGTTCAACTCGAGTTTATATTCTTGTTTGATTTTCTTGATAACGGCTTCTCCTATGATAAAAATATATAGAAAAATAAATACTCTACTAGTTCTACAACTTTTATTTGAGAACTATTTTGATATGAGTAATACTTTACGAGATATGACGGAAAGTTCATCTTTTGTCACCAGTAAAGTGGTACCCCTGATTGGCTTACGTGATTCAATTTTGCGATTTTCTTATTACCTTTGATAGTAAGTCCTTAATATCAAATTTCATGAAAATCCGTTCAGTAGAAGCCGAGAACGAACATGCGGACGGACGGACAGACCGACGAAAATAGGCGCTCACGCTGGAGGCGAAACGCGCCTAAAAACTAAAGAAATCAGTCATTATTATTCCCACTCATGTTGCTCAAGTTATTATTAATATTTTGTTATAGAAATAAATTATTTCTTAAAAATCATGCCATTTTAAATTCCGACTAGGTTAATTAAACGAAGAATAATTTTTCTTCGTTTCGCAAATCCTACGCTTGATGCCGTCTTGGTCGCGCAGGCGCAAGCCTTTAAAAAAAATCCCTTTCCGTTATGGGAAAGCGCGATTACTTCACGATCGTTTCTTCCTACTCTCGCCTGGTCCTCAGTGGCAACAGAGCCTGATCGACCAGTTTCCATGGACGAGTCTTGCGGTCGGCGAAACCACTCCCGGATCGGACACGACCAAGCACCTAGCGACTTCCCCCGCCTTCTCTGCTCCCCATAACCCCTTCCCCACTCTCCTCAACCGGCAATACCTGTTACACGGGGTCTCGTAACAGCCGTGTCATTACGTAGGAGAAATGTCTCCCTTGTTCTGTAAGAGACTTGTAAAGGAAATAGGCTCTATCCACAAAAAAATAGATTCTATTTGCTTGGCCAGCTGGAAACACCTAGATATTTTACAACTTTATGCGAAGATGTTATCTTACAGCCGCTGCATGATTACATGTGAAAAATCGTTCCGATATGCGCGATTCGAAAAGCTTGCAATTAAAGATTGCATAATAAAGTATTCTGGATGTTGGGGAAAACTGTAATTAGTCCTTTTGTTTATTTTACTGAACAAATGTACACGCAGTTAGTGATTGTAATATTTCCATTTTTACTTTCTCCATACGTAGTATGAGAGAAATTATTGTTGTTGTTGTTCATGAAAAAATTCGAATTCGAGATTTCAATGGAAATACACGTTTTGAGGTCCCTTGAACACGTTTTGACCGTTTTCTCGATGATGTCTTTGTGTCTGTTCGTATGTGTGTGACAGAAATTTTGCGGGCGCTCTAACCGAAAAACTACTTATCAGATCAGCATGAAATTCTATATTTGTTATTTTATATATATTCTTAAGATTTGAAAAGATTTTGATAACAATCGGTCCGCCGGAAGTAGCGGTTTACTCCTTTCAAATTTTAGTTTTTACTTTCTCCATACGTAGTATGGGAAAGTATTGTGATCACGAAAAAAATCGACTTCGAGATTTCAACGGATATACACGTTTTGAGATCCCTAGAACACGTTTAGACTACTTTCGGAATGATATCTGTGTGTATATGTGATTGTGGGCGCTCTAACTCAAAAAGTACTTGCCATATCGTTACCAAACTTAATATATAGGTAACACTTTAGCATGAGCACAAAGAACTGATTATTTTTTGAACATTAACGGTTAAGCGGAAGTGGAGGTTTATTCGAAACCCGATTCTGTTTTTGCGATATTTCTCCGTTAAATCATCATTATTATATATACAATTCTATACAAAGGTTATAGAGAATGTAATTTCCTACAACTTATATTTGAAACAATTATCCATAGCAGTTATTGTTTGGGAACTATTTATAAATAATCGGTTTTTTCGGTTTCCGTCAAATATCTCCCTAAAATCGTCGTTATTGGTGAGCTCCGTGAGGACCAAAGTTGTAGAGAATAATATTTCTTCCAAGTTTTGTTTGAAACAAATTTTCGTAGAACCATCAATTTCGGAGATATTTAACTTACTCTTAATTTCCAGTATACAGCGCCACCACCATGTAGCGGTGAATTCTGTAAACATATTCAAAATATACCTAATTTACGGCAATAAGGACGATTGTATTCTTTTACGATACGAAATGATAATTTTGCGTCATAATGCTATTCATAATAATTTAAATATCTATACCCCAAATATGGAGAAAGTCATGTGTTGGCCACATCAGATTTTTCTTAAATATTTCGCTTTAAACTGAATTTGTGTTAACACACACACACACACATATATGTGTAAGCTGTAGATATTATTTTTTCTACAACTCTTTGCTGAAATAAATTTTCATATGAGGAACATTTCAAGAGATATTCAATTTTCTTCGAAATTGACGGTTAGTGGGCAGCTCGCGCGTGGTAGTGACGGCAAAGGTGAATTTATTGTGAATTTACTTGCGTACACTAGCGCTATTCTCCTCATATTTGGAACAACATTAACAGATTAATAAATATGTTTATTCACTTTTACAAAACAATTGACTCACTAGCGCTGAAGCGTGTAAGTTGAACTGTTCCTATCGCCGTATTTATTTTATTTTAGTTGACAACTTACGTATGGCAAAAGTCATGTGTTGGAAACCAATTTATTTTCAAGAAATTTACCAAAACTAATATAATAGGTTGTCATACAGAAAATGCTTTTATAATTTGCGCATATAGGGAAGGGGTAAAGAGAAAGTCATGCGATGGCTGGGAACATTAGAATATAGAGGTTTTTCGCTCTAAAATCTTCCACTTTTCTTTATATCGATGAGGTTTCGATGATTTTTTAAAATTTCTATTCTTTTTTGTAAGATAAACTGGATAATGTCAATTTCCTAAAATCGTTGAACCCATCGTCGACAATTTTGAAGATTCTCTTACCCATTCTAAAGGTTCGAAAGAATATAACTCATAAATAAAAAACGTGATTCAAACTTGAAGGATCCCATGCTCACATGCGGCATGTTCTTACCGTTGCATAAATATTTAATTTCCACACTCCAAAATATATTTCAAAACAAATCTGTCGTGTTGCTTATACGTGAACGAAAAAACAGAAAGAGTCAACCAATTCCGTTTTTAAGGAACAATAAAATTGTCTTTTTCTCCCGTAAAAACCTCGTAATTTCATAGGCGTTGGCTTCAGCGTGTCCCGATTACGGTCCCAGATGAACGCCCAACCAGACTTTCATTTTATTGACCCCTCTTCTACCGCTCGACCCACTACTTCCTCCATACGCAAGGTACCGTTAGGTATGGCGACTTCTATTTGGTTCGCCATAACGCGTGACTTACGCCGCCGGAGACTTCAACGCCCGATGCTTTCATGGAAGCGGATCAGGACGACATCGCAAGTAGGCGGTTATGAAAGGGGATCATGAAAGGATTGGGAAACTAGTGTATTCTTATCACAGGTTTTCTTTACATTTCCGAGTCGGTTAGCTTTTTTAAAAAAAACGTAACGTAACGTGTCACTCAAAGGAAAGGTCGGTGTTAAGTAAGGTACGATGAGCTATATATATATATATATATATACACACACACAGACACGTGGGAAATTGCGTAAGTTTAGGAGTCGCCAGGTGGAGATGTTTGACCTTTAGTTAAGAGGGGGACTTGGTTGAAAATTTACATTGTAGGACACGGGCCACTGTTATGGATAGAGCGCCATGAGCGATAACTCTTCGCATTAGCAGACACCGCACGTCCGTCTAACGAAGGAAAGCAAGAAGAGTGCTTTTGGGTCATGTGACATCCTACATTTCGCCGCACGGGTTATGGCCATGTCACGAGAATATACTCATTTTGCCGCGAAAGATAGACAAGTAATCCGTTTTAAGTGGTATTTTATTTGCTTGAATATACTCTTGAGCTGAAAGTTGACCCTTGACTTCTTTTGGCAAGTATATCACCGTAAATGAAAAATATAAACAAGTTAGGAAAGTGTACAACATATCACAAATGGGCGCGTTTCGTGCAATGGGGTATTAGAAAGAAATTATATACCTGTATGTAAGGGAAATAGCGTTTTAAAGTTCTTTTCTTCATCATAAATAATCCATTTCCTTCCTATTTAAAAATAGGGCATGCACACGTAAATTAAACGTTTGTTTGTGAGATTGCTTATGTTAGCAACAGTGTAGAAGTAACCATGCAAAAACATTTGTTCAACTCGAACTAAGACATTCTTGTTTGATTTTCTTGATAACGGCTTCTCCTACAATAAAAATATATAGAAAAATAAATACTCTACTTTACTAGTTCTACAACTTTTATTTGAAAAATATTTTGATATGAACAATAATTTACGAGATATGAAGAAAATTTAATTTTTTATCCTAGTAAAGTGGTACCCCTGATTGGTGTACATGATTCATTTTTGCGATTTTCTTATTATATTTTATACTAAGTCCTTAATATCAAATTTCATGAAAATCCGTTCAGTAGAAGCCGAGAACGAACATGCGGACGGACGGACAGACCGACGATAATGGGCGCTCACGCTGGAAGCGAAACGCGCCTAAAAAATGGAATTGTTAAAGAAGCGATAAAGTTGATAATTATTCTGAAGGGGTTTCTTCGGCCGATTTGTGTCGTTGGGCAAGAATTAGTGACCCTGTTGGAGAGTGACAACGCTCGCGTGTCAACGAGTGCTTCATCAAAGCCAGAAGATGCGTCACGGAAAAAGGAATTCAGCTGTATTCCTTCTGCACGCACTTACATTAAACACGTTTTTAGAGTCACGGCGTCCACATTATTCGATCGAATACCGCACAAAAGTTTGTGTAATCTAGGCGACGTTTAGTATTTCGGTCGCAAACCCTTGCAAAGCACATAAAAATAGTGTTACGTCGAAGGCCATTGATTTACATCATGTGGTCAATTTTTTTATACAAGCGTTTTTTCACGTTTTGGTTTCCAAATCTATGTGACGCTAAGTCTTAGGCATTTCATTGTTTCTTTGATGTTATCATCCACATACGAAAACAGTTTAATCCTCATTCACAGAATTTAAATAATTGTTACGTAAAAGGAGGATCTTTGAAATAAGAAATTCGTGTAGCAATAAAAAGGACGATAAAACAAAATGTTTAATTCACCTACAAACAGCTGTACTCGGTGGTAATTCGCCGAGTTTTTTTTCTGAAATCGAATTCCAATCCGAGGACTAAAAAAGTTACTCGAGTAATTTATTAGGAAAGGCGCATTAAAATAGCTCATTTTTTGAAATAGAATAATAGTTATTATAATGTTAAGTAAATTTTAGTCCTCAGAAAAAAAACATAAACCGACATAAGGCGAAAAATCTTTGAGAAAGAGAGTAGATAAGGGAGAGATGAAAGCCAAGCAAAAGATAGATTAGAGGGCTGTAACTTGAACTTGAGAGGCTTTTTTTGAGAGTTGAAACCGACGTGAGATCCTTATCCCTCCTGTATTCTTTTATTTAGGAAGTTCCTTGAAAATTTAAGGCCAACTAGTATTTATCTGATTTACAAGGATAAACTTTTAATTTGAGGAAAAGGAACAATTTTTACTTTCTCTCTGAGGTATTTAAGCCCAGCATATCTTCTCTGCTAGGATTATAAGTCCATTCTGAGTTTATAAAAACGTTTGGATGAGAGGCTTGATACTTTCATGCTTGCCTCGACAATGGAATTTGATAAGATTGAAAGGTACTTTTTAAGGAAACACCATTTCCGCTGATTGTATTGGAAATTTTGACAAGCAATTTTGTAAAAAAAAGGAGAAGTGTCCGAAATCATTTGCAATTATTACAATTTATATTTCGAAAGATTCAATTTCAAATAATGACAGAAATAACGGAGGAAAGTTGAAAATATGATAGCCGCCTTAACTTTCCTTTCACTTCCATTATTACACGCTTGTTCCCGAACTCATTGCGTTTCTTTCCCTCTAATACATTCCAATATAGAAAATATTCTTTTATCTGCTTTGGAAAAATGCGTTTGTATATCACTAGTTGCCAGCTTCTCTTTGATTTTTTCCTTTCCTTGAATGTGTGCTGACGGGTTGTTATAGATTTATTCTAAGTTTATCCTTTGTAGTGAAGATCATATTTTTATTGAGTATAGAATGTACTGTTGCGTTATAACTATCCTATTTTAGTCGTTGATTTCTAACGATAGTTTTGGAAGTTCAAACTATGACTGAACGGCTGATTAGTTTCCGCATATATTTTGAAGCGTCAATGTTTCATCATTAATTAAATAATTCTTCCTCTTTTTCATCTCCTTCATTATTACATGATATAAATTGAAAATTGGGTTTAACCACTTCAATACAAACTTCAACAGAATTAATTAATTTGTAATAACAACGTTTGCAATAATAATTTCAATATAATAACAAAAATAATTATATTTTCGCTGGAAACTGAAGCATACTTTGTATAAAGGAACATTTTGCATTAGCGGAATTTTTACTATCCCTCGGTAGAATTACTTCTCTATTTTTAAAACTCATGCGTATGGCATGAACAGTTTTTATAAAATCTATTTTATGCGTTCATCCGATATTTATTTATTTTGGGCTGGACCATTTTTTGTTCCCTCACATCTCTTGAACGAATGATCGGATCGTAAATAATGTTATATTTTTTGAGAGCCTATGGCTTGCAGATTGTTTTTAGCCCATAAACAATTTCTTATCTCATCTATAAGTTAAACTGTGAATGTTCAAACTTTTCAAAAGTCTATTTGGTTGCGGCAGCTCTGCTGGTGGTCTGGGGGCGTTTTAGTAGAAAGAAATTGAACTACTACATATTCATAGCATTCTGTGCTCCAACGTTAGAAATGATATCGGGAAATACGGATTTCAACGTGAGTTGTCATTTTGACCAATATATGGCGAGAGAAGTTATAACGCTTACTTGTACGAAAATCTTAGCATATTTCTATTATGTCATTTTATACCTCAATAATGTTCACTATTGGTTTAAAAATTTTGAGCTTTTTCGTAAAATCATTAACAACTCGTAATCAGTAAGATGGTTCCTTTTTGGAATGTGTTTTTATTCCTCACGCTGCGGTAGATGGCTTCTGGGTAGAAAAGTATCTTCGAAATTTCAAAACTTGCGAAATGGGGTGCCGTGGCGTAGTGGCGAGTGCGTTGGCCTGCTGCTCTGGGCGTGCCTGTTGAAAACCTGCGAAAGTTACATTTTTTCAATGGATCTTGCGGCCCCCTATTTGCCTGTTCAGAGAATAGCACGCGAATCAACGCCTCATCCTTCGGAAGGGACATAAAACCGTTGCCCCTCCTTGGTGTTTTTCGAAAAGAGAAGACTAATGCCGGTACCGGGTTTCTCATCTTATTAGGTTTGTGATTTAAACTGACGAGCCTACAAGCGCTAGAGTCGTTTGAAGTCACAAAGTTCCACAATTCGCAAACTTTTACATCAATCATTGTAAGAAAGCGAATGAGATAAATTATTTGTTAGTTATTTTTCATTGAATGTTATTCATTTTCGCACTTAAAATATGAAAACAAATAAGAATTTTAAAAAAATTCAAAAATAAAAGCTTTTTGCTTTATAAAATAGGCGGCTTTAAAAGGACAAAAGAAGAAAATTTTCAGATTATTTGATCTCTATAAAAGATTGTGGTGTCATGTACTTGTCATTACTATAACTTTACATATCATTTACGTAATAATCTCATTCCATAAGCTGGAGTAAATGGATTTTGAATAAAAAGTTAATAGCAAAACACATTTTTTAATGAAGCTGCACCTTGAAGACCACCTATCAAAGCGAAATTATTACGTAAATGATATGCAAAGCAATAATAAAGGAAAGAATATGACACCAAAATCTTTTATAACGAACAAATAATCTGAAAATTTTCTTGTTTTATCCTTTTATAAAGCAAAAAGATTTTATTTTTGAATTTTTTATTCTTACTTGTTAATGTCGTGCATTTTAGCTACGTCCTTTTTCCACGGTTCGAATTCAATTTTACACTTGAACTTCTAATTCGTGTCGACTTGAAAGGTCGCGAGAGAATTTGAGAAACTTATCCCAACCTTGGTATGCCGTGTGAAAGCTATAATCCTTCTACATATCTCGCACTGAGACGATCCACCGCGAGTTAGCGACTGGACGCAAGACGCTCACTCTCATCCAAGCCGAAATTTTTCACTCGAGCTTCCCTTTCACAGCGCGTCCGTACGTGTCTGAATGCTCTCTTCTCTCCTTCTGCGAGGGTTCTCTCGTACTCGCTAAAATAATACGTGAGACCCAGTTGTCCTTTCCATGATTACACGTGCCTTGTCAGGAACGGTGTACCAAACAATCCAGTCCTAAACTTCCCTTTCACCTCCATTAATGCGAGCTCCTTCCCACATTCATTTGCGTTTCTCTTTCCTTAATTCACTCTATTAAAAAGTCAGTAAGGAGCTCATGTGTGCGTTCGAATTAGTGGACTAGAAAATTCTACTGTAATTTTCGATGCGTAGCGTGCTTAGCAGGCTATGAAGTTACACTTTCACTGGATGATTTCTCTCTCTACGTGTAAACTTTAATACAACGTTAGCAAATCTTAAGCGACCAAATCCGTCGCGTTTTTGTTGCTAGAAAGCTATATTTAGGGGGAAATTTATTTTTAATCCAGTTTAGATGGCTGACCTAAAATGTTTTTGATTCAGTTGAATCAGCCGTGTGAAAAAAGTTTATATACATGACATGTTCAGTGCGTACTCCATCGGCTTTGATAACTTGATGCAAACGTATGAAAACGTGTTGTGCTACCCTATCCTAAACGTTTGAAACAACATTATCTGTGACAATAGATAGCTCATTACTATTATCTCGCCGTTTATGGCGATTCGCTGTATTTTACGAAGTTATTTCCGAGTCCTTTCTAAGTATGTATATTGTTTTGCATTGCTCCAAGACTGCTTTGAAATACGAGAAATTTATTTTTGCGTACTTCTTCCAACTGCCTCTCCAATGCGTTTTACGATTTCTTTGGGACTTAATATTCACACATTTATTTTTGCGTACTTCTTCCAACTGTCTCTCCAATACGTTTTACGGTTTCTTCGGTTCTTAATATTCATGCATACCCCAAACACCTTTCAGATTGTCCGGCATACACCTAGATCCTTTTTCACATCAAATCAATAATACAGTATCGTGAAGGATTATTTTTAACATTAAATTATCTTTGAAGATTTATTTGCAGCTGAATCGCACCTTCAAATTAAAAAGGTATTTTCAGTAAACGACCTTTGCTCTGTTGTGTTTAAAAACATTGCGACCAATATGGTGATAAACATAAACTCCCAACACGTCTTTATGCGACAGTACCAGAAACATTACACCTTAAATAACTCGAAACAAAATAGTCGGCCCTTTCGTGATAACCAGTACATTACATGCAAATCGCTGAATCAATGGGAATGAGTGTATTTTTAAATTCCTCGTCGTATTTCAATTTTGCGATTCCTATAAACCCTTCGCAAGTAATATTTAATGAATTGCCAAGAAATATAAAAGAAATATAAAAAACACTACGTTGAGAATAACATATTCATACCGCCCATTGTTACGCAATTTTCAAGGGTAAAGGTAAGATTTCGTTTCCACTGTTACTATCGTAAGGGTTATAAGATCCCACTGTTTACTTAACAAGCTTTCCTCCATTTCTTACCGTCTCGTATTTTGACATAAGACTGATCTACGATCTATAATTAAAAGAGCACAGCTAGAGCTCCATTTTGAGCATTTCTTATTAATCTCTTCAACTTGAACGTATATTACAAGTGTTTTCGATAATGCAAAACATTTCGTTAGCATTTGAATTCGCTGAAGTTAATTGCTCAAGTTCGTCGTATTTAGCATTTACTTCATGCTCAATATATCAGTAAAATATTTTCTTGAAATTTGAAAAATTCTAGCATAAATCAAGTAATAAAATTCAATTCGTGAAATGAAGTGACCTATTATCTTTTGCACAGTTATCTCTGCCACTACAATTGTCATCTGCTCGCATAAGGTGGAAAAATAAGGAACACAATTCTATGTTTCTGAAAATCTCTTTTACTGCATATGCTTTCTTTCGCAAGGATAAGCTCTCAATGTCAAAATTAAAGCCAATCTGCAGAAGTTCTCTTGCCGTCCACCATCTTCATTCGCCTACCTTCCTTCTCCCCTTTTTTCCTCATCCCATTCGGCACCATCTGTTCTCTCTCATCCCTCCCTTCCTGTCTTGTCGACTCATTATCATCGTGCGCTAAGCAAATCACTTTATTTTCCCTTCACACGTTCGTGCAGTGTGTATCATCAACAGTGGAGCATCGGAATCTTGAATATTTTTCTATCCTCTTCCTCCGTATCACACTTAGATTCGTATTGGTCAGTTAAAAAAGAAGGAAAGGGATTTCATTCCGTGATTTCACCCACAGTTACGGCAATTTTGAAGACGAAATTCTCTGTTTAAGAGCTTTAAAACCGTGTAACTACATCTACATAATACCCTGCAAATCACCAGACTGGTGGGTAGCAGGGGGTGCAGCACACCAAAATCTACATAATAACGTCCCTCGTGGGGATCACTCTCATATTATGATCCCGTATGGTCCTTGGGAAAAACGAGCCCTGATATCGCTCGGTCCTACAGTCGATCTCTCGTATTTTATTCTCGTGATCGTGCCTGCCCATGTACGTAGGTGCCTCTAATATTCCTGAGACCTCCTATAAGAGAACTTCCGACCTAAATTTCTCCAGGAGCCTTAACCTAGCGCTAATTCGTCGGTCCTCTAGCGATATCCAATTCAACTCCTTCAAGAGGATGTGACGCTTAATTTTTGCTCATATTTTTGCTTTACGAATCTGGCTGCTCTGCGTTGGATTCTTTCTATCTCAAGTATCTGTCCTTTTCGTACGGATCCCATATGCTGGAAGCGTATTCGACCTGAGATCTGACCAATGATAAATAATATGTTTCTCGTACCTGTTCTGTGCTATTTCTTACTATTCTGCCTACGAAGCCCAGTTTCTTATTAGCTGCGCCTACGATCCTTCGAATATGCATATTCCACGATAGATCACGACAAATGGTGACTCCTAAATATTTAACGTACTCTGCCGATTGGATATTCAATCTATCAGTTCTGTACTCCGAGTCTAATTCATTGTTCTTGTCCTTCCATAAACTCAAAAGAGTACATTTTCCGTGATTAATTTCGATTTTCCATTCTTGACACCATGCTGAAAGGGCGTTTAAATCTTCCTGGAGCGATTTTTGGTCATCCTGGTTCATTATCTCCTTATATAAAACGGTGTCATCCGCGAAAAGTCTTATTTTGCAGCGAACTACCCAGCAGATATCGTTTATGTATATCAGGAATAGTAGTGGGCCTATGACACTTCTCTGTGGGACACCTGATGCGACTTTTACCGGGTATGAAGATTTCCCATCAATAACTACTATCTGTTTTCTGTTGGAGAGGAAGTCTTTTACCCAACTCACGATATTAGGGTTTATGCCGTACTTTCCTAGTTTTCCTATTAATTTATTATGGGTACTTTATCAAACGCTTCTTTTAAATCAATGAAAATCGCATGAACCTGAGTGTTTTTCTCTCCGCATTGCAACAAATCGCTGTAAGTGCCGATTGTTACGGTCCACGGAGAGACCTTTCGGTTTAAATGGAATTGCTTTCGTATCACCCCGAATCGCAGAACGCCAAACCGACATTCAAGACTCTACTAATTTGGTACTTATGAATCCCTTAGCACACTGATGAATAGAGTCGCTCGGGAGAGATTTCTTGCGAACTTTCACTTAACTCCGGTCGATGTAATATGAAATTTAAAATATAGAGTAGAGACGTGAAGGTACTGATTTTCTTTCAGTTTTTGCTTTTCATCTGGCTCAATTATGATTTTATAAGATCGACAGCCTATATATTTTACTTTGTAACCGGAAACTTTCGCTCAGTCATGAGTATATAATAACATTCAAAGGACAGCTATTAGAGAAAAACAACATGACAAATCATGTAGCGGTTCTTCCCAAACTTTTTGTATGCGTGGCCTCCTTTCAGAGAAAAACAGAATTTCGCGGCACCGCAGCCTTGGAACAAGGACTTTGCTTTTTTAAATACGTGTTCTGCTATCCTGAGACGAATCCATTTGTCGGTACCACATCATAATCAATTCATTACAAAAAACATTATTTCCCGAGCACCGTATAAACACATCCAAATTTATCCATCCGTCCATATTTATTTATTTAGTGGCACGCCTAAAAATCAACTGCAACACCCAAGTGTGCCGCGGCACCCAAGTTAGTAACCACCGCCGTAGAGAATTATTGTATGGAGAGTAAAAATCATTCTCAAACTATGCGAGGAATGACATATGTTAGTTGCTACATATCCTTTTGATAAAACGATAGATATATGACCCCTTTCAACTCGCGCTAGCAGTCAAAAACAGTCTCAAAGACTACAATTTTATATGGTAAATGTGGTAGTTCTATTTTTAAATGCGGAAATAATTTCTAGCCGGTGGAAAATATAGGCAATCGAGGCACCCGAAACCTCTTATTTCGAGTTTATTTAACGAACTTGGCCAACCTCGTAAATCATCGCGACACTATCGTGAAGCTCTGATTATTTCTGACCGTTCCCATTGTTTCGCGTGCTCCCTTTTATTTTATCGCTTTCCTCATCGGCCAACCCGTGCCTTCGTAACATCCATTAGAACTTCTCTCCCACTCCGTCCTCTCCGAGCGCGCGCGCGTTTGTGTGCGTCACTTCCGAAAAACTTTCCCCTTTAAACGCTTATTCGGCGAGGAAGTTAAAATTCGCCAATGGGAAGGAAAGGAGAGCAAAGACGCCTTCCCTTTCTCCCACCTCCCCTTCGCTCTTTGGGAGGTACGAAGAAAAAAAAAACAGGTGAAGGACGGGAAGAGTCGCGCCGCTAGTTCTCGCCGCCCCCGCAATTTCCCCTCACACGCAGCACATCTTCCCATTCCATTCTCGAACTCGCCAGACCTTCTCTTAACCCCATCTCTCTCTCTCACTCACTTTCCCTCACGAAACAGTGAAACTGAATTCGAATAGCCATAGCAGGAGCCATCCTTTCTAAAATTCCGAGGAAAGGAGGTAAAAAAATAATATATATATATTTGTTTTTTCTGCAGCTCGCGATATATAAAATGGATTGCCGTGCCGCTGACCTCATCCTCTTCGTGCGGAGTTGATCTCGTTGTTTGGAAGACTTTGGTCGCGGTAAAAATCGAGGTGCACTTTACGTGCACACCAAGGGAGAAAGTGTTTTGACAAGTTGATTACTGAAATTCTCTTTTACCTACGCTCTGTAATGGTTTATTTATTTTGCGCGGAGATAAATTGACAGTTGCTATTCAAAGCTTGACTTAAATTATACGAAACCGCTCGAACAAGTAGACCGTTAGAATCAATATAATTATGCCTAATCATCTATATTATCCTAAGATAGAAAATTTCTTTCTTAAATTTAATCTTTGTTAATAATTTCATAAAGTTTGTTAACTTGATTGAGTGCTTGGTTTGGAATGGTATTTAAAAGATGTGTTGCTTAAAGTGGCAACTATGCTTCTTATATCAAATAATGTTGCTTCTCTATTTTAGCTCCGATGTAATTCATTCCTTTATGTTACTCAAACTCATTATCCTTCGCCCTCTCTGCGTAGAAATAGGTCCTTATTCTGGTCTTTTCGGTAATCAACAACCTCAATCAAATGCATATAAGTTCTGAACTACCTTATATAAATTTTGCCAACAACAACCGAGTAACCGTAAAATTTCACTATCAATTCCGCACTTAAATTTTTAATCCAATGCCGATTGAGCTAGATAATAAGAACTCCGATATGTTTGTACATACATTCAGGCGTTGTATTCCCGGGGATATAGGTACTATATAAGTCAAACCCGACCCGATTTAACCCCATTTTAGAGATACGATGAGAGCGTTTTGTGAGGGTTCATTATTTGGTCCGGTGCCACTTCGACCGGAAGAAGGGGTTGGAGGCGAAACCTTTCGAAAGGAAAGCAAAAGGGCAGTTATAGAAGGGCAAGCTAGTTCAATTTCTTCCGTCCGCTCACCTCGACCACGCCGTAAAAAAAACAATCCACCACTCCCCCCCATACACACACACACACACACGCTCACTCGCTGCCTCCCCCTCCTCCCTCCCCCCCCCCCTCTCCCTCTCACTGCCCCCTTCCCCTTTCGGACTCATCATGCCACCCACCACTCTTTTCTCTTTCTCCCAACGAAGCAACTCGGTGCGAAGGGAAGCAGGCGGGTGTGCCTCTCTATGGAGAAAGGTGGGATAGTCACTTTCACCTTTGCGAATGCGACATTGCGATGACCTCAGCCGTGATTTTCCGAAGCCCATTGACCTCTAACACCTCTTTCCCCATTCTCTTTTGTTGGCTTCCTCCGTTACTTCGTCCGCTTTACACATCATCTCTCCCCCCCCTATCTTTCCTCTTCCGTATTTTCTCAATTCCTTTCTTCCACTTTCCCTTTCTCTTCTCCCACCCTATATTCTTAATTTCCGCTCTCCTCCCTACTTCTCACTTTCGATCTCTCCTTTGTTCGTTTCTTTTTTTTTTTTGGCGACATCCTTTTCTCCCAGATAGCGTCATATTCCTTTTTCTCATCAAATTTTTTGTCTCCGAGACCTCAAACCTTTCAAATGAAGCATCTGATATCCAACACCCATCCTCCGTCATCCTTTCAACAGGGGTAACATCTACTGGAAATTTTAGAATCGTGGGTGCCGTACCGCAGGTGGTGGGTCTTTTCGTGCCGTGTGGTACGCGGACGTGAACTCGACAGATTTCTTATCCCTCCATTGTCTTCATATTATTCAGACGTTAACAGAATTACATGCCATCGTTTCGAAACGATTTGAAGTAATAGTACTTATTGATAAAAGAGAATTCTTATTGATTCGCAAAATGTAGAGTTCTCTGAAAACCCGTTTGTAAGAAAATAATTTCTGAAAGCCACCCAAAAAGAGCGATTATTGAAGCGAAAAGTTTACAACGTTGTTTTTAGCGTAGTAGGATAATAAACGCTCTATCGCGAATTTTATTTTCTAACCGTAATTTAATGTAGCCTATAATTTTATCATTCAGTGTTGGCTACTAAATTGACAAATTGGTTTAAAATATGCCTGAATACTTTTCACCAGAAAATAAACAGGAAAATCCCTTCAAGGTAGCTTAAAAATCGCCGAACTAGATCGCCCAAGGTATACTTGAATGCGTCGCTTTACTTATATCTGCCGATTTAAATTACATATTGTTTATCAGCGAATGGCTTGTAATTTTCTCAAATCTCTGATTTTTTTCTTTTATCATAGGGCCTATATTTTTCCGTGTAAATGGGTAATATTAATGAAAAACTTTCTGAGGAAACTGATTAATACTATATGTAAAATACTTGTCCGTAGCAGTCCAAGATCTTCCCCGTTGAATGGCAGAATGATATTGACGGACCCTCGCAGTGAAAGATAAAGATGGGGGGAAAAAAGAGGTAGACCTCGCAAGATATAATATTATAAATTAAATTTCACCTCCGGACTTTCAATATAGGATATTTACCGGAGAATAAAATATAGTAGCAGGGGACTGGAGAAGAAATAGTGGCCGAGGTTCAAGGACTTGACGGTGATGAGAATGCTACTTTTGTATAAACGGTGAATCGTCAATTATGTCTGGGAAGAGATTATCGCTTAAATCCAAGTATATACCTGGAAGATGATTCGCTTCAAAATTCTTAGACTTCAAATTTCTCTTTATTATTAGCTGCATCACTCCTGTTTCCTACGTTAACGCTTTCCCTATTTTGCAGATTAGCGCTTGATAAAAACTCTCACAATTTGTGAGTCATATGTCGATGGTGTCTTTCCTCACTTTGAGAGAATTTCTTCGATCAATCACGTGAGGATTGCCAAACTCCGGCATCAAATAAGAGTTTATTTTCAGTTCCACTTAAAAACACTAGTCGCATGTGTATGAGGCCGTCACATCGGTGCCTTACTCCAAGGAAATTTCTGTGTACCTGTTAATAAATTCGCCAAAACTTGTCCCACAACTTGATTCAGATGCAAAAAGGGGCTCTCGATAAATTCCACGCGTAGTCCATCTTCCGTTTTAATCCATCTCACCCCAGAAACTCGCTTATTCTCCCCACCTGCATTCAGCTGTCTATTACTCCGCCGCTTAACTCTAAAGAGGTTCTCCGTGTATGTATGCAACGTTTTTCTTCGTAAAACTGTCTAAAACTACTCCTCGAAAATAAATTAGTCAAAGCGCAATATCTCAAGAACGCCTGAGCGTAATGAATTCAGCACACTATACGATATTTTCACGCTCATGCATTACTATATCCTTTCCTTATGTGACATGGAATTCCACCAAGAGATGCTATATACCCTAAATGTTACCTAAACGCACGCATATTCCTACTCAGGTTTCGTCCAAGCATTCTTTAGCAGCATATACCATAACGTCAAGTTATTCATAATAAAATTAAAACAAAAATAATTTATATAATATGTAGTAAGTTTTATGTAGTAAATAGATAATTATACTTTAATGTATATTTCTCTAATTAATTAATAATTAACTAACGCAATATTTTTTCTGTAACCTGCCGAAATTACTCCAAATGAATGTTCCTCTATTCCATCAATTCATTGACCCAACACTACATTTTACTTGAAATATTATTTTTGGGAGGAAAAAAATCCAAAATTATATTATATTATCTTATCCGTTAAAAAAACAGATAAGTGAAAGATTGCTTTTTCGTCACTTTCTACGAAAGTGTTTATATGTTGGGACTTGATTCTGAACACTCACGAACTCACTTTTCTATTGATTCAATAATTTGAATTTCGCGCACAACTTATCAAACTCGCTTTCTAATAAATATTTGCGGATAAACTTTATTTCATCTGCTCCTCGAAAAGTGGGCATCAAGCAATTTTCATTCAGAAAGAGATGCATTCGAAATTTTTTGAAAATATTCCGACTGTAGCGATTTAAGCTCTTCTTTGCGATGCCTCGTAAAAACTTCTGGAGAAAGCTTAAGAAATATGTGCGTTGGGAAAAGTGCTTCATACATTTTGATATGTACTATACCGATTTCGAATGTCATTTTTAGTCATTTAATTTGTAGGAACTCGAATATGATCGAGACTGTTAGAATAACAATTTAGAACTTTCGATTTAAAATTATTAATTGTTTGTTCAAAATTGAGCTAGCATTTCTAGAGTTTCGCTAGTTTTTCAAATTAATACAGAATTATTCTTAAAATCTTGGCTTAAAACTGTTTTCATGTTATCACTTATTTATATACTGCTAATGAAGCATTGGTAGTGGTAAATTATTCTTAGGCGACCACTTAAGGCAGGGGTGGGAAACCTCCGGCTCGCGGGCCGCATGCGGTCCCCGAGAGTGTTTTATGCGGCCCGTGAAGCAGTTATGAAAAAGAGAACCTCAAATTTTAACACACAAAGTCATATTTTTTAACCCAGATAATGATAATAAAGAACTTAATACTGAAATGTTAATCTCAAATTCACCCGAATATGTTGCTTGAGTCGCAATCGCACTAAGTTAACAACATAAAATAGTTTAAATTTTATTGCAAAAGACATGGTCGGCTAGTGCCCCCCTGCTGCGAGGGTAGAGACACCTGAGTTCGGATTTGAGGATGTGCCTCGAGGTATGGATCTCTAACCCGAGTTAATGACGGTCGAGGGGTCTGCCTCGCGGTCGGTTTTTTATGTGGTCCCAGTTAGTCGACACAAGCACTTAATTTATAATTGTTTCACACATATATGATACCTTGTAATCTCTCAATAACTTCGATTGAAATTCGAATCCGGTCCGCCAAAGCATTGGCAACTTCCAATGCAAAGGATTCGCCAGCAATTATGCGACCCGCCATTTGGAAAATGTTCCCAGCTCCTGACTTAAGGGAAGCATAGTTTAAAGATATTGACATAACAAAAAAAGGGTATCATTTTTTAGAAAATATAATCCATATTATTCCTAAAACGCATAAAAGCCTAACCATTTATTGAGAATAAAACGTTTCTGATGCCATACATTCTCGCCATACAAAATCCTATTACCTTTCATACTCGGTTCCATCCATTAGCGACCTCGATTCCTTAGTTTTAAATTCACTTTTTTTATGTCTTTCCCTCAGAAAATGTCAACCGTAAACTCCAGAATTCGCCGAGAGCGTTTTCTTTCACCATCCCCTTCGTCTCATATTTCTCGATCATTTCTCCTCCCAGAGAAGTCGTTGAACCTTTTAAAAAGGGAATGCGGAGCACGATGACGCATACTGCGTCTCTTGTGTTGTTTTTTGCAGTACGTCCCTGCTTTTCTTTAGCAGTCGGTTCTGACTCCGTCCGAGAGCCGCCCAACGAAGCAAGCGGAATATATCGCTCTACGGATCGCAGGTGGTTCGCTATAGAGAGAAAGAGAGAGGCAAATAAGAGGTAGGGAAGGGGTCGCTGAATGCAGGTGGAGCCACTTTCTCCCAACCGTAGGAGAGGGGGAGCAAGAAAGGTTGGAGAGAAGGCGCCCAAGCTGATTCCGGCGCCCCGTTTAAGACGTAAAATTCTGGCCAGCGCTCATACTCGCCTTCTGTTAAAAACGTATTATTCGCGAGGTGTTTTAACACTTTAAGATTGACTGTGCTAAAAAGAGGATATTAATTAGCAAAGGGGAGTCGACTTTAGAGCCTTGACTTCTACTGAGGCGAAGCGAAGGAATGAGCACGAATTTCTTTGTTTCTTTTAGAAATTAAAAAAAGGAGCGATTGTTTACTCTGACGTGGCACATAAAAATCTCTTTGGCAGGGGCGGTGAAGAGTTTCGAAATTCCGGTCACGGCACAAATTTTCACTGCCGCGATCGTCGGTGTCAAATTCAAATATTTTGCTGGCGCCGCATACAAAGGATGGCTGATTTTGAAGTTCGCGGAGAAATCTGTCGATGTTACATGAATACAAGTTGTCATTAAGGCTGTGTATCTATGCCTCCTGAATACGTACATATGTACATACATATTCGGTGGTACGCAAACAGGCAGAGGTATCAGTTGGTGGATTATTTGCTTCCGTTTCAGCTAATGGAATCTTACTCGTTTTACAATTTCTCCATACTTCTCATAAATAAAATTTGAAATCGGTACATGGATTTTTAAACATTTGTTAAGGAACTTATTAATGATTATACTTATACAAAATATTTCATCGGTCATTATCTACGAGGAAACCGTGTTTATTACATTCATTACTTCAGAATTTTTGAGATGTCCAAAGTTAAAAAGAAAAGAAAATTCGGTAAATCTTTAGCATGTTTAAATATTTACATTTGAGTAATTAAAATTTAATAGTTATATTTTTTCTTCTTGGGAACAATTCTGAGAAAATCTCGATGACCATATCACCCGCCTGTTCCGTGGCTTGCGAGCGGATTTTGAAATTGTAGCAACGATATTCGCTAAAAGACCAATTAAAATCAAAATGAGTGCTTTAAGAAATATCATTTATCTTTCCATAGAGCAAACCCCAGTTTTAGTTTAAACCATGCCATAAAAAATCTCTTCTAAAGCAATAGCGTGTTTGTCGCTTAGAACACATAGGCCTTTTAATTTTCCATAAAACAAATAACCATCAGAATGAAAATCTGTCGCCATATTTTTCATAATTTACGATTGAATAACTCGCGAACTGGAGCCTAAAACTTACGCTCAGCTAATTTTTTTCCCACTCCGTACAATAATAATTTCCAAATGCCGCCGTAGGACAATGGAACGGGATTTGGGAAACAAGAAAAATCGTCCGTTCCCGAAAAACATTTCCGAGACAAATTATCGCACCCCGCTCAATTATTCTCGTTCCGTGGGACGAAGAAGAGTGAAAGTGTTGAGGACGGACGCTTGGACGGAACGAGAAACGAGGAGAGACTTCAACGGCTGTTTCTTTTCCACCACGTGGAAGTCGTGGACGCGTTCTTTCGCACGTACGGTTGGGATAAATTTAACGGAAACATTTTTGTTAAGATCGCGAAAAGGTATTCGGTTACGGCATTGGTTTTTTCTTTTAGAATCTCCTTCGAATTTTTTTTTTCGATTTCCCTCGTAGTCGCTGTTACGGTTTCCACGCCTTCGAGAGTCCTCTGGCCGCCCGCCCTCCCACTTTCACTCTCGCCGGTCGCCTCCTTTCCTCCCTCTCCCACGCACGCCTCCTCCCCTTCCGCCTCACCATTCCATTCTCCCGCCCAACGCGTTACGATCCCCTTTTCCTTTTTAACCCGTTCGCCGCTCTAGTGACCCCATTCTCCCTTTCTCTAGCAGATGCGCACGATTCAAACTCTTCGTCCGAGACGAATATCGCTATAGGATATACGCGCTTTATTCCGTCGATCAACGGAAAGTTGTTGAGGCGCTAGAGATCGGAAAGAGAGAGAGAGAGAGGAGAAGAGAGAGACAGAAATAAAGAGAGTGGCAGAGAGAAAGGGGAGAGAGAGAGATTACGATACAGCGGTTTCGTTTGCGGTTTGTCGTCGTTTTTTCTTTTTAATCGAGAGAAGCGATTGAGGTTGGGTTTTTTTGAGGGCGGCATAGGAAAATAAATCGTAAACGTCTAATATAGTTTCATGACGCGTGGGATATGAGACCACGCTTCCTTATAGGCTAGAATAACGTATTTACTTCCCATGGGCAACCATGGTAATTAAACACTCCTCTCCGATATGAAAGAAAATATCAACGTAAAATGCGATTCAAAATTCATGAAGCGGAAACGATACCTATAACTGAGTATGAAAATTTGGTATTTCGCAGAGTGATTTGATTCTAAGGACTTTCTCAAGATTTCTAAAAATAAAGCAAGATTCCCTGTGATGGAAAGAGATGTTTTTCTCTTTAAAAATTTTACATATTTCAATATACAAAATAAATAAAACGCGTATTTTGAATGTTAAATAATTCCGCGGTGTTGGGCCTTATATTAGCAGGTTTATTAATCCTTAGTTATGCAGTTATTCTAATGATAATAATAATAATCTTTCTTTCGATTAATCAAACCAAAAATTTGACCGCCAAGGACGTAAATCTGTCCGATGAATGCTGCGGTCTATTGAAAGGAGGAAAAGAGAAGAGTTATAATGGATAAAGGGGGTGGGGTAGGGCATAGGGACGGGGGAAATGTGGGGGAGGGGGGTGAGAGAGAGTGAGAGAGAGGGGATACAGCGAAGATACAGTTGGTTGAAAGACATTGAGTAGGAGGAAAAATATATAACGGTGTATCGAAGAGAAGGTAGCGGAAAACAGCTATGGAAAGTGTGCCGTGTCAGAGTTGCGAATGAAAACGGCGGAGAATGACGGACGCAGCTCCATTTATTTCAATTAACAGACGTCCACGTTGCATGTAATTTTCAAAATATCTATGGTCCATAAAAGAAACATCGAGCTCATTTTATACCTGGAATGTATTTGATAAATTAGATAACCCTTGTCTAGTCTTTTTGTGGTTATCAGAGTTGCACTAATATTATGTAACTTATTATAAACTCTTCTCATTCGACGTTTTTTTTAATAAATGTTAAATTATGCGAAGCTTCGTCTTATCGTAATCAATCGAATTTTCTGTCGTAAAACAAAAATCGTTATAAGTAAATGCTAATGAAATGTTATCGAAATCCCTGCATTGGTCGGTATGATCTGTTGCTTATTTCTTATTGTCTTCTGTAACTTTCTCGCCGTTACTGAAGGTGCAAATATAGGCAATAAAAACATTTTTACTTATATTTTATAGACTTATAGGAAAATCAAATGAGGGACTTTAGTTTATGGTAAAATTTCTTAACGCGTTCAATAAAATTAGATTTTGCAAAAACAAAAGCACCTTTATGTTTTCCTGCATATCAGTATTTGTGCCGATGTGTCAAATATAAAAATCCATATTGAGTGGGAGTGGGAGTGTTAAACTATTTTTATTATATGTGAAGTATAAATATTAATAACTTAGTAAAATGGTAATGTGTGTAACGTGACGGTCATTCACAAACCATTTTCTAAGCCAAAATCCGCTGCCATTATTGAGGTAGCGATGTGACCGTATTCTTCTAAAATAACTAATCACTCAATCAGTATTCAGAAAATTAACTATAAATAAGAAAAATTTCATAACGAAAACAGTCTTCGTCGATTTTTTAATGACCGATTTCGATGCGAACCCACTCATCGTTTTACATGCCATATCATAACGAAAACCGCTTTCACTGTCACGCTTACATTTTTTTTCAGAGGCTAGAGAAAGAGGTCGCCCAGGCCGAGACGGCTCATCTCTTAGCAGGCGCCATCCAGGCGGAACAGAATCTCGAATCCGGAATCCTCTCTTCGGCCGCCGCTGTGGCGATGGCAGGGCTCGCACCCGGTCCTCCCGGAGAGACGGAAGAGGATCGCAAGTTGAGGAAGGCGGCCGCGTCCGAGGAGATGGAGGTGTTGGAGGACATGGTGGATAGGGACAAGAGGGCGGTCGAGGTCATCCAGGGGATTCTGGGCAGCAGCAGCGGAGGTGGAGAGACCACAACTTCGGTAAGATTTCATCTGTCCAGGTTTTCTTTGAATTATTCTCGTCCTCCGATGAAGTTCAGAAAAAAAATACAAGGAAAAATATTCTCATATAGGAGGTAAAGTAAGTCTATTCCCATTTTTAGCACATGTGAAAAAATCATGCGTTTATAGTTTCACTTTGGCGCTTGACTGTCTGTGCACTTGCTTAAATTGAAATTGTGACGTAACTGTAAATGATGGAGTGCTGAAACTTGAAGAGAAGATTTCTGTACTAATGAAATTTGTTTTTATTTAGATTTGAGTTTTGAAAAATATACACGTTCGGATAGAGGCTCATTAAAAATTATTTGGAGAGCTGAAATTTTGAGCGTATACTTTTGCATTGATGCCACTTACAAACGAGGCTCTAATGACCTAATACGTGACGGCATAGCTACGTAAAAATAAATTAATATAAACTAAACTTACGTATATAACTCTATTCAGTTCGTCAATTAGATTAAAGAGAGAAATCGTCATAGCGAAATAAAACACAACGCATTACCGAATTTAAAAAGAAAAGAAAAAACGCACTAATTTAATCCTGGTATATGGATAACACTGTAGTTGTTATATGATTGTTACTTGTTTCGATAATTGGATACATTAACGGCTATCGGAAGGATCTATCTAGTTCGAGTCCCGATCAGAGCAGGGATGTTTTCCCGGCTTTCACTGAATTACACTTTCAACGTGCGAGTCGTGTTTTACTTTCACTCTCGTTTGATTGATCGGTTTTACATGCATCATTTCCTTGTATTTCTAGGTATAGAGATATATTTAACATAAATAACCAACAAAAACTTTTCCTTAATCAAAGATCAATTGCTTAAATCTTCTCAATGGTGTGCACTGCTTCTTAAACTTCATAGATTGTACGAATCGCTTTTTCCTCTCTATGTCGCGGGTCATTGCGCTTTATTCATTTCCTCAATATAATCCATAATTTTTTTTCAATTTTTGACGAAGATATACAAATAAAATAAATATTCTTATGTGTGCAAAATATATTATCGCCGTGTACGTTCATCATTCGATTCAATCAAGATTCCTTATTATGTGGTTCTGTATTTCTTCTAACGCAATGACATTTTCATGGTGTTCTGTAGCTTATTTTACTTGTAGTTAGGATCGAACAGACTCTTCAAAAAGTCCTTCCTCATGGCAAAAGGAGAAAAATGTTAAGCGTCAAGGTTTTTCTCAAGTCTGCCCAACAGATGAAAAGTGTGACCTACAAGGCAGGGCAGCTTAGTCCACACCCCGAAGGCAGTGAAACCGAGGCGTCGAACGGCTACAGAAAGTCAATAATGACAGGTTGCTTCAAACGCATTTACAAACGAGCTATCACGATGATTAACACAGGAAAGAGATTATTTCCTGAGGATTTGTCCATGAACAATGATAGTAAACCTCATAAGAATAATAAAATAGTAATTGATAAGATTTTTATTGAAATAATTTCATCCATTCCAGTAATAAATTGAATAATTATTTTAAGGCACCCACTAATATAAAATTTAATCAAAAAATCTACCATAGTGCTAGTTTTATTATCTTCCATTGAACCTACTAGATAAAATTAAAAATATATCCTTCTATTTCTGAGCTTGACGAATGGATATTTTTTATGCCACATAATGCCGCTAAATTGTAAAAATTATTTGAAAACGAATTTTTACATATCTAGAATTTACTTCATGGACGGTAACCTAAAATTTGTCGTAAAAAAAGAAAAAAATTAAACTGCAGGCTATCTCCGCGAATAACCCTTTCATTAATAATGCTCGTTCATTTCGCGTTGAATTCTTTTTAGATAAAATATTGATACCCGCTAAACTGGATATTTTTTCGGACTTATATTTTACAGCAAGGAATTGTTGATACACGTTTTCCATGACATCTTTTTTGTTCATAATCAAACATTTCCATAGGAAAGAGAGTTATTTCGTGATATTTATCATCGTTACCGAGCAAACTACTGTGAAGAGATGATAGGTGTTTTAAATCATGACGTTCGTCATTAAAAATATTAAATCCTCTACAGTATAGCTTACGTATATTTATTGTAAGCGCTAAGTAGTCTATATGAAATATTATTTTAACCTCAGATGTATTTTTGTTGCAAAAGATTTTACAAATATACAAATAAACATTGTTTATAAATTCGGATTAATTTACTTGGAAATTTAATCAGGATTTTAAGCAAATTTTACTTGGGAGAATGTAAGAAAGGGTTAACTCATTTTGTGTGAGGTAGAGCCCTTTAATAAAAGTTTATTTTTTCGCGTATCTCACATGTTTTATACCGTGACTAAAAGTCCTTACCATTCCAAATTTCCTTGGTCCAGATCTTTAGATTCAACACGCCGCCCCCTTCTTCTCCCTTCATTTCTCTCCTCTATATAATCTCAATTTTGCCCTAATAAAGTCGTTTGTCCGTCTGGCTGTCCTTCTTCTCCCGCCGCCTCCTTCCTTTCATTTCCAATTTTTCATCGACGACCTCGGCAAATCTAGATTTTCCCGTTTTGCAGTTCGACCATTCGGATTCGGTGAGATATTTTTAGTTCTTTTTTAGCTTCTTGTTTCCTCTTTAATTCTAAAGCCTCGTCATTTATACCCATGGAGTATGAATATCCTCGTTCTATTTCTTCCAAAGTTAACGTCAATATATATATCTTGCCCTTTCTTTTTAACTCCTGATATTCTTTTTCCGATTCGCCGAATATAGAACATTTGTTGTTAAATAAAAATTCGTCTGCGCTTGTTAGAACTTTTTTTTAATGTCCTTTCGCTGTAACACTTTCTTTATGGCATTATTATTCTAATTTCTTGCAACTTGACGACTTTTTGTCCTTCAAAGGCACGCTGTCATAATATTTTAATGGTTTCAAGCCTTTTATGATTCCTCCTATATCACCTCGATGTTTTCTTTTTTTAATATATAACGGATCAAGCAAACGTGAAATAATCAAGAATTTCATAATTGATGCAATTCTTGACGGACGAAAAAAGATAGTCTCTCGAGTCCGAATAATAATATTATTTCGTTAATAGTTTGAAATTGATCACCGGCTTCGCACCGTTTTATGTTATAAATAAAAACATTGCAGATTTTTTCCCTTAATATTCTAAATTACGGTGCCTTGAAAATGCCACTCTGTGGTCGGATTTTTTATAAAGTGATCCTTCGCTGAAAGTGACATCTTTATAGTTATGAAGATATTCAGAAATATTCTTTCTAACTTTCACCACTCAGAAAGTTTTTTGGTGAATGTAGTACGGTAAATATTGACTGATATCTCTAATGAAAGCCTATACTTTTGCAGAACTCCGATTCTAGGCAAGAATCTAGCGGCAGCGGTTCAACCGGTTCCGGAGGTGTGATCTTTAGCCTTATATCCAGCTTCTTGAGCGGAAGCAGTTCCTCTTCTTCGGGAGGAGCGACAACTGACAATGTGAGTCTAAAGGACACGAATCATCTTTCTATTTGACGGAACCAACGTGAATTCGGCAGATTAAAAAAATTCCGATACCTCTTCCAACATTTTGTATGTATGTGCCCTTGCGGAGTTATCAACGATAAAAATCCTTCAACTTAAGAGCATCTAATTATCCGAGCTTGGACTTGGCAGCTCATTCATGTTAGGTAAATAAGCAAAGAAAGAAAGTAAAAGCGACCTTAAAACAATATCTCACGCCTGTCATGTTATTTCGCTATTATTTATTAATCAATACACACATGTATCTGAGAAACATGACTTTTTATTTTGTTTGCGTCTTCAAGTAATATCGTCTTAATTTTTTCATGCTAACACATCCCATCTTAAATGTGATTTTTTTTACTCATATATCCGAAGCAATGAATTGAAAAACATTAATCTTCGTTTAAATTTAGCCAATGGTTTATCCATTTATAATTTTCCCTACTGAAACGATTTACTTCTACGTGCACTAAAGCATCTTAAACAGCCACTGAGAACATTGTTTGCTCATGGAAAATATTTCCTAACTTGATCAGACCTTTGACATGGTACTTTGTTATGCTTTACGTATAAATGGAATTAACTCTCACCAAAAGAAATCTGTTGAAAGCTTTTACTTTCAGGAATAGATAAGAAATTTCGTCCCAATAATTATAACAATTATAAAAATGTGAATTAATCCTTGCAAGACCAGTTAGTTAATACAGCTTTTACAAAAAAACAGATAGAAATAAGAGATGCAGCTGAATCGCATATAACATCTGCTCCATCTTAGGTATAAATTTTTAGTTTTTCAATTATGTATTTAAATTAAACGGTTATAGCATGTCATTTTTATAAGGTCTACAGACAAATATTGACAAGAAGGAAGTCCTTGTGCTAGATGTGGTTGTTTCAACGCTTACACGGTGTTAGAAATGATGAAATGTATTAAGATGTCACACAATTGCTATGCAAACAAATTGTTATCACATCGCTTTAGTCATGTGTCCTTTAAAATTTCATTTCTACCTCGAATTTGTAATTTATATCTCGTTCCCTGCACAGATGGAAACCGACGATGGCACTACAACTGGACGTCAGTTCAGTGCTCTAGGACTCATCACCAGCTCTGTGTCTACAGTTCTCAGAGTACGTTCATATTCTCAATTTCAGTTTGATCTATCTATTTGAAAACAATTTTGACGTTTTAAAAAAAAATATTTTCTAATGGACTGAAATAGTTGGTCATTTGAATGTGCACTAAAACTACTGTTACTATTTATCCTTGTTTCATTGATTACTGTTTAAATTCCTTTGGACTTATTCTAATTCTTAATCTATTAAACATTTTTCATTTCATTAATTATAGTCAATTTGTACGCAGACCAAATTTTAAAATTAATCATATTCTTTGAAGCTGTGGAAATTATCAAACTGATTTTCTGCTTAGTATTATGTAACCTATGCGAATTCTGTAATTAAAACTTATACGATATTTTTTTTTTCTTCCAGATAAAATTCTCCATCTTCAGAACGCTCTTCTCCTTGGTAAAGGGTCTGCTTACATCGTCGTCATAAAGAAGACAACAGGGAGATATCATCTACATTGCCATAACTTTCGGAGAATATTCCAAAATTTATCTATTGAAATCATATTGAGGTGCCAACAGTTACCTGGCTTGCTGTCTATGAACAAGGAGTTTCAATAAATAAGTTAACCCAGATTTAATATTAGAAACCATGAAAGGCTAGTCGAAAATATTGAAATGAATTAGGATTGTTACATGACGATGGCCGGATTTGTACAGGGAACTTTAGCCGCAATGGTGAAATTGTTTCGGTACGGTCTATAAAACATTTAACATTTGTTAAAACTCTATATTTTCTGACACTTTACTTACTTGTTAATATTTGCAATTCGACTTGCGCCAAAATTTTATATTGATAAATGTTTAGCGAATAATTTTTAAAGCAGTGGTACATCTGTATGTTGTCCCCCGATAAGATATTCAGATGTTCCTTTCTTCTAAGGTGGTAAAGAGAGATTATAATAACAGATTGATCGAAGTGTTAACTGGAGGCGTTATAGCCTTCGTTAAATGTTATTAGAGGACGATTTTAGAATTGATTCGAATAGTTTGTTAAAAATAAAAATACGGATTCCATATTAGGTTTCATGATCATTAATCATTAGATGCTTTAAGATCATACAGTTATGCAGTTTAAAATTTTTATATTGGTTATTCCTTAAAGAATTTAATGCAAATGGCTCTGTTTATAATTTTTATAATTAAAAGTTTGTTCTCGAACATATGTCATACTTAAGTAAATCTTTTTTCGTTCATTCTTTTTTCAAATATATTTTGAAAAACTCCATATGAATTCCTATTTTAGCTTTGTTGAAACTTACATATTTTTATTGGACCATTTAAAAAAAAAGTATTTGGTGCAACATCAATTACTCAAAGTATTTCATAGCTGATGTTTCATTGCAGATATTATTATGCAAACTATAATCGCACATAACTCTACACCATCTCGTATAGGAGTTAGTCTGTGCTACCTTGATGTTCAGTTGAAACTTACTTTGGTAACTACAATACACAACCGTACCGACAAATTGAAAGAGAAATGTCACCATAGTTTTTCTTTGTATATAATACTCACTTTGCTCAATTTTAGTGGGAGAAATGCTGTAAATATTGCAGTTAATAAGTTTTAAATATATTTTTAAAGACGTTTAGTATATCTTTTCCCGTTTACTCATTTTAAAATTACTCGATTAGCTAAGAAATATTTTAATTTAATGACAAAAAAGGGCCGGAACTGATAATAAAAATCAATTCGTATATACACTTTCATGCACCCTAAAGTTTAAGAAAATATACATCATTACTTAGAAAAACGTTGGCACAAAAAATATTCGCTACAAGTTTTGCATCAAGATTTTTCCTAGCATCAACGAACAACAAATAACCTTTAATTTTTGGATGTACATATTTGATATGGAAATCAAACGACTCGAAATAAGACTATTTATATTCACATTTCAGTACTGGCCGCTAGAGTTAATCGATTAAAAATGAAAATTTAGTTTCCTCTTAGAACACCATAACCAATTCTCAGTGACAATGTTTTCCTAAAAACTTCTTATATAAACTTGTGTCCCACCAAATATAAATTCCGTGTGTCGTTTATTTACATGCCCAATAAAATATTTTAAATCTATATATGGAATTCATTTCTTTCCCATTGAAGTAATATTATTTTTTACCTCATATTTTGATGGATGTTTTTGTGTAAATACGAGGGTAATTTCGCGTGAAAAGCAATTTGGATATGAAAAAAGTTTTATGTTTGCATTAGAAGGTGCTAAAATTCTAAATCATTGCAGTGATATATTATATTAAACTCCATTTTTATGCTAAAATTACTTCTTTGTGATTTTATAAATATGTATTAAATATTATCCAAAACATACTATTTATTATTTGCCTTTTAGATTGAAAACTATTAATTTAATTATATCATACAACATTAAACTACATAATAGAAGCCACAAAAATTATCAGTTAAAGTTCAAAATAATGTCTCATTTCCTGTCAATTCAACATTTTTAAAATGCAAATAAAAATATTTTATATTCTCATAATAAAACCATTTTATATTATTGATGCCTAATTCCCTTATATTTTAATTTTGTCTATGGACTTGGTTAAGTGTTATGTCTCTGTTTTTGTAAATGGCTAATCTTTACACTGCATCTAAGAGATGACGGCTGGAAATGTCTTAGGTGTTTCAGATTTTTCAAGGAAAAGGAGTGCTGGGTGCGAAAAATGTAGGTTGCAACCCAAACTTTTCAATTTTAAACTTAGATAAATGTTCTTTGAACCCGGTTAAATTTTCTTTTTTGTTTGCACATAGTAAATTTTGTCGCAATTATAAGGAGTCTCATAATTCAGCAGTTGAAATTTTTAATTTAAGAACAAAATTTTATCCATCTCAAGTTTCAAAAAGTTTTGAAACGCTACACTTCTTCACAATAGGAAGGGACATGGTATTTGCCCTGGGCAGTATTGTTGACGATGGGAGGGATAGGGGTAGCTAGCGCAACTTTAGGACAGGAGTGTGGAACCTTTTTCGATGGCAGACTGCATTACTATTTCCGAGTATGAACCTCTGCAGGCCGTATTTTAAGTCTCCGATGGGTCGATGGGCCTTTTTAGAATTTACCTCTTAAGAGGTCGCGTGCTATTTTTTAACATGAGAGTAGCGCGTGATCTTTTTGACCGCGTTGGAAAACATTTTACCCGTTTAAGAAATAAAATAAATAACAATCAGTTCGCGAATAGGTTTAGCAAATGAATTGTTGATCTGTAAATAATTACACCAGTAGTTTTCATTTTTAACGACTTCACCGAGAATAGCGAGGCAATATCAAGGCGCGTTGCGTTCCCTTAAAGCTATGTACCTACGCGAATGATGGCGAACGAATGACAGCGCGAATTCGGAGTGTGCGTTTGCAAAGGTGTTTACACCAAGCGAATGTTTGCATTCGTTGATGTTCAGTTATTTAGACCAGTTGTCTTGCTGAACGCTAACTCAATTGTGTGTTTCATTTTCTTTTTTTTAAATTGTAATTACAATGTCCGACGAAGAAATTATTATCGCAAGTGCATCGTTCATAGTGTTAAGTGAACTACTTAGGAAAAAACTAGAAGAAAGAGACTTTAAACATTCCGCAATCTCCTTCAATGCAACACTTTTTTATGTTATCGTATAGTTGTTATTTGTCGGGTCCCATAAACATGGTCTTTCCCGATATAATTCAATTAATGCAAGTATGATGCCATTTGACCACTCCATTATTTATTTCTTTATTTACAACACGTGAAAGACTGCAAGTTCGTTTGGAAATTAAAAATTCAACTAGAATGTGCGACCGAACAGCGAATGCTAACGATTTCCGTCCACACTGCTCACCCCGAATTCTCGTGATTTATCGCTCGGCTAGCGAACCCTAGGGAAGGCGAACGTATGCATTCATAAGCAATCGTTCGCATTCGTTTGACTGTACACACTAAACGAATTCTTTCGTTCGCCATTGTTCGCATAATGTGTATATAGCTTAACTGGAGGGAATAAGGAAGGGGTTAACGTAAGAGGGGGCGAAAAGACCTCGTGAAGCGAGGCATGGTTTCGGGCTCCATGGTTGGAAGCCGTAAGAACGGTTAGGATAGAGATACGAACACGGCATTGGGACAAGTGTTCAGGGATGCGATCGGGGGCTATTTGTCTTCGCTTGACTTACTTTAGTAAAATAGTTACTGATTTAAGTCTCTCACTTACAAAAAAACATATTGCTCGTAAGGATTTTATTCTAATACTCGTACACCTGAAAAAAGATACCTCTGCATTAAGAAACAAACCTTTGGCTGTTCTCTGGTCAGTGTGGAGGCATTTAAAATGATATCGCGATTGGCATGTCTTCGACGGTTTGGTTTGGTAAGAATAAATAAATCGCGGAGCATAAACACCGCACGATCGTTTGAATGTAATCGATAAAAAAGGATAACGAAGGACTCCGAGTCAAATACGGCGAGCAAACAAATTTACAAAAGTTGATTCATCAAAATACATAATAGCCAAACACAGTAACATTTTCTCCGCGTTCACTTATTTCCTCAATAACCCAATTTCCTCGCCGAAGGTATTCCGTTTGACGAATACATAATTCATTTATTTGATTACTGGTCTGCTCCTTACACTACTCGGCAACGCTTACGTGTCTTTCTTCCATCCTATTTCATGAACAACCCTCAGAGGTTCTCCTCCCTAAATCCTACCTGCTCCTACAGTAACCTTTACTTCATGTGCCCCTGCTGTGGTTCTCCTAGAGCAGGTGTCTCAAACTCGCGGCCCGCGGGCCGAATGAGGCCCGCGCTATGCATTTGTGCGACCCGCGAAACAATTTACTTTATACTACGCGACCCAAACTCAAATCTATTTCTTATAAAATATTTAACGCAAATATTTCTAAATAATCTAAGAAGTATATCAGCCTGCACGGTTGAGTTACTGAAGAATGTATATCCCACTGTCAGCGAGTTTCTTGAGTATCAGAACCCTCGACACCGAAAAGGTGTGAAGACTGGGAAAGGAATGCGGCCCGCGGATCGGCAGAGTTGTGAGTTTGAGACCCCTGCCTAGAGGTTTTGGTGTTATCAGTAACAGATTTCCTACATATTTCATTCTCTTCAAAGTCTTGAAATAAGGTTGCCAATACCTATTTAAACGCCTCCTGCCAATTATTTTTTCTTTGTTACTTTTAACGATTCATCATTTACTTAGTTAAAATAGCGTTATACCTCAAGCGATTCTTTCAAAGACGATTCGTTCATCAATGCTCGAGAAATTAAAGTTAAACGGCACGTAATGCCGAAAACTGTGAAAGTGACTGCAGTTGACAGTGTCAGAGAGAGAAATTCGATGTTTCCTTCCGAAATATCCGTTCTTTGTCCTTAACCCACCACCTTCAAGAGCGAAACTAGCGACCTCTACGGTCAGCGGAATTTACTAATCGTAGTTTCAATCGAGAGGTGACCGTGGACGCTTGTGCTCGGGAAGGAGAGGTTTCCGTCAACAGATAATAATGTTACAGGTATTGTTACAGCAGTATTCAAATATATAACTTTGTGTTTACTTATTTTATGAGACTATACACCAATAATTTGTTAATTTTATTGAAGGTTTTGGCAAGTAAGAATGTGATAATAATATCCAATATTGCTATTTGAACCTTAGCAGTTCTTCAAACTTCAACACGCATGTGCTACAGTGATAACAGCAGTTCAGTGATGAGGTCTATGTTTGGATATTTGTCAGAGGAGCATTTGTTACAGAGAGTGACTTCACACTGGTGAAAGATTTTTCCCAGCAAAGGTAAATAACTTTTTTCAACATTAATTGACTAAACAATAATTCATTGGAGTCAATAGGAAATCAACACTGAATGGGGAATTATGATGTTCATGGGTATAGATTTAATTATAGTCTATGCAAGAATCTCAGGGTGCTTACTCATTGTACACTGTTTTGGTTAATTATCTTCCTCATTACCATTCCTCTTTTCTCTCATGACTGAAGTTTTCATTGCATGGAGAATAATGTTTCTGTAAGTGAGTTCCATTAATGGAATAGCAAGTTGTTTCCTTATTAGTCAACAAGAAAACCTACATGGTAAATATTTAGTATCACTTGTGTGGATTTAGATCAATCTACAGTCATATTGAGTAAAAGCAAAGCTAAGTGAAGAGAAATCTCATATACAATTACATCTTTATCTACTTTAATATCTCCCAATATTAAACATTTAACTGGTCACAAATTTAGTGTGTTACTCTGTTCTTTTATGCTTTCCTATTTCCTATTCCTTCATTGATAGAAGTTAATTGTCTTACTTACTTGTAATATCACCTTAGAACTGCTGTTTCCAAACTTTATCGAGCCATGCTATCCTCACATAAGAAAAATGTCTTTGCACCCTCATTTATATTATGTTCAATCAAAGTTCATAAACAATGCCTATTGGATCTGCTATTGCAATTAATATAGCCACTTAAGAAAAACATGGATGCAATGCCTTAGCCATTTAAGGGCTAGAATTTGGCGACTGCATATTGTCCATCTCCTGTCTATGATAATTAAACAAGCAGTAAATATAATGTCAAATCTTTTTGCTGCTCCCCTCAGGAGGGCATGCTCCACTATTTGGAAATCATTGCCTTAGAAGGAGCTAGATAGCCAAAGTAGGGATGTAATTTAGTAACATAATATTACTTTTAGAAGTATTCCTTTTGTATCATTGAGGAGTAACTTTATTCCCTTATATTCTGAAATTTCTTTAACCAAACATTTCTTTGGCAGTTCAAATTCATGTGATTGCTTCCATAGTAATAAGACCAGCTGTTAATTTACTTCTGATTGAATTCTCTAATATTCCTGAATCTTAATTCTAAATTAATTTTGTCATTATTAGTTGGACATATAAAAATTATTATGATATCACATCCTGTCATTTATCAATAGCAAGAGATATTTCATAAAATGATCTTTTTGAATTGAAATTTATTTTCATACAATAATAAATGAAGTATTTATCCTACTTTGGTTATAATTCAAGAACTATTCTTATAACTATCACTTCCTGGTATAGTTTTCCTATGTATCAGCCTGGTTTTACAACTTCTTGCTACGATGCTGACAGCATGCCATGTACCATAGGTGTTATCAGATTAATATCATCATAAATACATTTTCATGATTGTACAATTTCATGTTCTTGGAAGAATTCTTAACTTTTATAAATAAAATACTTGATTGTGCAAAGATATTAAACTTATGATGAATAACAATTGAGTCATGGCATTCATTCATCATTATTCTTCTGTTATATTTTATGCATATCCAACTCAATCTGTGCTAACCAGGACCTTTCTAATAATGTTCTCATACCGAATTCATCCTTTTAATGATCTAATACACTTTTCTTCTTCCTGCTTCTATGCCTCTTTCCTAACATTCTTACTTCTATGACTTCTGTTATACCATTATTTTAGTATTAAGAGAAAGTTATTGCATATCTTTGCCTCATCAGATTTTCTCTGCATTGTTAATCATAGTTCCCATTCCATTAAGCTTGAGAAGACATTTTCTTAGTCTTAGAGCAGTTTTTAACTTATAGGATATCGTAATCCTTATACAGTATCATAAAAATCAATCATCCATTTCAGGGATGGGTAATACATGTCATATATGCAATTTTCACTTGGCACAAATAAGCTTGTATTTTCTGTACAAAATATAAAGTTTCTTAAAGGAGTAAACTAGTGACATGCAGAAAAAATTCTGATGATTAAATTTAGTTTCTGGGCACTCGACATGAAAGTCATTTGCGATCCCTAATCAATTTGGTTATGTTGATATCAAATTTGCAATGAATAAATATTCAGTGTTTTTTAACCCGTCAGCGCCCAAAGTTTTATTTTCTGCGGATGTCTTTCATTTTCATACATTGTCTTTTAGTAGACAGATGAACTAAATATAAAATATTTACAATGTACGATTTATATATTTTGAGATACAGGCCATTACCGTATGGTAACGCTGGGCGGTTCTGCTATCAACTGAGAAAGTCTCGTAAAATCTTTGACGCAGTCATTGATACGTCTTGGTTTGACATATTGATGATAAATTAATCTTGCGTCCTTTTTCACATCTTTTTCAATTGCAAGTAATTTATCAAAACCATAGAAATAAATAATTTAGTTTTATTTATAAATATATCATTTCTGCACTCTACTTCACATGAGTTTGAGACATATGCCCTTCAATTGGAAAAAATGCTAATACAAAATCATATGAGCATTTCATTCAAAACATTTTAAACGTTTCATTTGTTTGTTTTATAATAATTTTATCACAAAATATTTCTGATTAAATTGATTTTCTTAAATGAATTGAAAACTGCTTTTGTGTTAGGCACAAAAAGCATATCAGAATAAGAAATATGGGAGGGAACTGATATAAATATTTGATTGATGTTTTGTTATTAAATATGTGCTTGGCTTTCCAGTGTCAAATATTCTGGAAGTAGGTTAATCTTGATACTGTTAGTGGATTTTTTAAATATATTTAGCCACACCATATGTTTTGTATCTGCAGAATGAATATATTTTCTGTGATATTATATCATATTTATTTGATGAAATTGCTTTAAGATATTTGTTGTATACAGGTTTTTCCACATCCTTGGCTAGAGGAGCTTCCCAGGCCCCTGTCACCTTTATTACCTTTTTCTGGGGATGGGCCACTGGCACCCCGTAAGTAAAATATAATAGAAAAAGAACATTGTTTTTGGAATGAAATAGTATATGATGTTGTGGTCAAAATGTTTAGAATAAGATGTACTAAAATATTATTAACTTTTGCTTTTTCGAAGGAGGATTAAGTGTATTATTTAAGGTGGCAACCTTTAACAGGATGTTTAGGCAAGGCTGGGCATATGTATTTATTGGACTGTATCTTTAATTTAACATTGATGGAAGACAAATTGCACACATAGTTAACAAAAGCATACAATTTATGATGTCCCTTTCATCTAAATTTTTAGATAAAGAAAATTCTAAGACTATATTTTTTGTTCATAAAAGTATTCTTAATCAGAAAATTATTAACATAACACACATGTAACAAAAATACCAAATCTTGCAGTCACCATGAATTAAAAATATTTTCATAGTAGTTAATTTTTACAATATCGAAAGTCACCAACAATCTTTAGTATGTCCAATATAAATAGAGATATTACAACAAGAATTCAGGACACAATGACAAAATCCAAAAATCTTGCAGAACAAGGCCATCTGGCAACCATAAGCTGAGAGGTATGGAGTTTGTGAAGTTGCTTTGTAGTCCATGTAATTCGCCTGGAATAAATTTAACAGGAGTAAAATAATGTCGAAAAATATCTATGACATTAAGATAGTATTGCTTGGAGGTATAAAATTAAATAATTTTTACAATTTTATTACACTAAAATCTTTTTTGTACTTTCCTTAATAAAACTATTACAGATTTTCTGTGGATCTAATGTGTCACAAATTTATTTCTATACGGACATGAGGGCTAGACCATTCAACATTTCTTGCATTATTGTTTATCTTAAGAATGATTTAATCAGCTTAATTTAAAAAAGGATTGCTCCGCTGTTGCAACTGTTATGGGTAATGTCAAATATATCCTCAAGGCAACAATGGTATTAGAATAAATTTCTTCCAGTCCTAATTCTAAAATCTTTTCTACAATCCCACAACTGTTTAGCATAAAATTTCTCATGACATGCCGGAGTGATTTGGCTTCAAATGCTAGATGTACTGCATCAATATCACTATCTCCATTTTCCCCAGTTAACATTTCTTCTAACTCCTTAGAGTGTTTACTTATAGTAACTTCATCTTCATTAATAAAATTTTTAGTTGTGAGAAATGTTGAAATGTTTTAACTATTTTTTCAGTGTGGTTGAATCTTTCGTTCAATTTATTCAAAGCATGTTCCACTAAAATATTTAAAAATTCAACCTCAAGCATTTTTTTGGATCTGTTATAGTTCCATCTCTTGATTCATAATCATAAATTGTTTTGCTTTTCGAATGCAAGTTTCTGCTATGTTCCAATGTTTAGATCATTTGACAATTTTAATGCTTTTTCCCAACAATCTTCGAAGCCTAATGTCCAGAATGACTAAAGATGATGTTTACTAGTATAAATTAATTGTAATACTCTCATTAAATCAAGATGAGGATGCTGCAAGGTTTTATTGTAAGACCTTGAAGGTGTTGTAAAATTTCAAACCAAAAAACAAATAAAAATACAAAATGGAAAGAAAATATTTCCTTAGTCAAAACTTTCACCTCGGCAAATATTTTTGGATATTTTGAAATTGACGCTTTGGCTACTTCTCTCAGAAATTTTTTTATACCCGGTAGTTGAAATCTCACTGCTTTTACTGAATTTATTTTTACTTCCCATCTTGTTTCAGGCAAAGATTTTACAGCAACTTCTACATTTTTAGTAAGCATTTCCCATCTTTGTGTTGATGCCGCTAACAGGTTATATAATTTCTGCAGTATACCAGAAAACAAAGTGGCTTGTACTAAATTTAAATTGTGGCATCCACAAGATACATAAAAGGCTCTTTTGTTCTCTCTTAAAATTCATGCTTGTACGCCGTTATTTTTCCCCTGCATATTACTACCATATCATATCGTTACCCTCTATGTTCTTCGAATGCCAAATTATTTAAAGTGAGTGTATTCATAACCTTAGCTGTCTGACACAGCTACAAACCCTAAGATGTGTTTGCGTATTAGTGTCTTATTTTGAGAGATGTTAACAAACCTCAGGACTACCGTCATTTGCTCTTGGTATGCTATATCAGGTGTACAATCCAAAATAAGTGAATAATATTTTGTGCCAAGTGCCTGATGAACTACTACTTTAATTATTTCCGATCCTAGTATTTTAATTAGGTCATTTTGTACCATCTTGCTTAAATATTGTGCCTGTTTATGTTCACTAGTTTCAATCCTTCTCAAATGTTCTGCCATAACAGGGTAAAATTTTGCAAGCAGATCTACTTGACCCAAAAAGTTACCATTGCTGCAATGTTTTAATTTTTTGTTACTCCCTCTCAATGCTAAATTTCTAGCTGCCAAAAATTTGATGATTTGAAATATCCACAAAAGTATACTCTTCCAGTATTCCCTTTCCTTTTGAATCAATTTTTGTTATGCATCATCTATAGTTTTTCCACATTTTAAATGGGTGTCAAGTTCTTTCCATTTCTGTATGCAACTAGTATGATGTGGTTTTTCGTGGAAGATCAGTCCATCACTGAGATGTTTCCATGCTTAAAACCCTATGGTTGATAAATGAGTATGAGAAGCTGCAAATAGTTTACAATAAATGCAGTAAATAGAATCTCTGCTCTTAGAATACAATAACAAACTTCTCTTCGCTTTGTCACCATTACTTAGAACCCAGAAGCAATTTTCAACTGCAGTTGTTGACATCGCGTGAAAAGCGGTAATGTTCACTATTAATTTCAGGGGGCCACTTTTTACAAGCGTAGCACGTAATGAGTCAGTTATCAAATCTGGCCACATATCTGGATCTTAAGAAAGAATCGGTTGTTGAACATTGGAGTATTAGTTTTCACTGAGGAGCTGTCAGTGCTGATTCTGAAGCTATTGAATTTGCTGATTTATTAGCTTCAGGTTTAATGTCATCAGGAGTCACTAACACATAATCACTTGTACACCCATTTGCAGTAGACACTTCAATAAATTTGTATAAAGCTCCTGCACTTTTTTTACTTCTCTTTTAATAGCTTTCTTTTAAAGCAGCAGACTTATGTTTGTATAGATGAGCCATTGCAATATAAAGTAAGGGTAGAATGGTTTCGCGTTATAAAATTTAAGGATGACAAAATAACACAACTTTATATTAGACCAAGATCTCTTCCATAAGTCCGGGAATATTGCTGAATCTTGATTTGACGAACCACAAGACAAGTTACATGCAAACTTTCTATTGGTTTACAGAAGTAAGACTATGCAGCTTTCAATATGATATGGTGGTGGCAGATAAGTGAAAATGACGAGGCACTACAAAGTTTCAGATATACACAAAGTATTGTTAAAATATATGTAACATACCGATTGTCCTGATAGGTCTCACCAAAGAAATTCCTTGAAATGAAAATGATTACAATGTCGAGCTCTCGCGACATGAATTGGAATAAGGAAATTACGATATATTGGATCCCCTTGAATTCATTCATAACCTAAAGGCTAAGCCTTGTCGACGCAACCATTCGCTTCTGTCTTCTACTGCTCTCTTCAGCTTTTCATATCCATCACATCCCATTATCACCTTGATGTCCTCTAAATAAGTTTTCCTCTGTCTTCCTGTACTTTTCTTTCCTAAAATATTGCCTTCAAAAATGTTTGAAATCAACTCATTATGCCTTATAACATGGCCAACAAAGTTTACCTTCCTTCTTTCCATTTCTTTTAATAGCTTCCTTTTTCCTCATTCACTTCCCTTAATACTTCTACATTTGATTTCCTTTCAGTCCAACTTGTTCTTGTCATTTTCCACCATATCCGCATTTCCACTGCTTCCAAACGAGCTTTCTCATGTATCCTCAATGTCCAACTTTCACTTCCATAAAGTAATACACTCCATACAAATGCTTTTGCAAAAGCTTTACTTATTTCAATATTAATGTGCGTACTTGATAATACATTCTTCTTGTTTTGAAATGCTTGTTTTGCCAAGGCTATTGTTCTCTTTACTTCTTCTGAACTGTTTTATCTGCTCAACTTTTTTATTATCTATCCTTATATTCGTTTTTATTTCTTTGTTACTCTTACTTATAACCAACACCTTCGTTTTCTTTACATTTATTCTTAATTCCCAGTGTTTAAGTATTTCAAGCATCACTTTTAACTTTCTAGTCATATCTTTTTCCGAATCTGCTATTATGACAATATCATCAGCGAATCTAATACAATGTATTCTTTTCCCATTTATCTTTATTCCTTTTGTCTTTTCCTTCATGACTTCTATAGATTCCTCAATAAACATATTAAATAAATATATAATATAATCCTTGCTTCTCTTTCATTCCCATTAATATTTATTTTCGTACTTTGATTTTGATGGTAAATTAATCTTCTATCCTTCCAATCAATGCCTATTTTCTTCATGGATCTAAATAACAACTCCCAATTAACCGTATCAAAAGCTTTCTCTAAGTCAATGAATGTAAGGTATACCTTACCTTAAATGTAGTGCAAAGTGTAACAAATTGCCTGTGAAGAATTTGAATTTGACCAATACCTTTCTTTCAAAATCTAGTATTCAGTTTTTAGAAGGTAATAATGAGGAGGACATGGTTGTTGAAGTTTAGTAAATCCATTAGAATTTACAAATTACGTGTTCCATTCAATTATAAAATTTTGAGTCATTATTGCCTTCAAGATACTACATCCCACTCCACAATCTTATTATCTTGGCCATTTTAAGTTTCATAAGTAATTCAGACTGTAGTACAAGATAGGGAGACTTCTACTAGGACTTTTTTCCATCCTTATTATCACAAAAATGTCTCTTTGATAGAATCAGCTTTGTCAATGATGACAGGTCGCATGGGATAAGTTTGTGGTACTGCCTCACTCAGCTCTTTCTAGGAATACATCACAGCCAGGCGCAGACTAGCAATTTTTTCTGGCCTGGGAAAAGTATACTTAACTGGCCCCCTTGCCTACCACAAAGGAACACTTTAAATTGTATTATCACTATACTGAATATATTCTTCAAATTAACTTAAGTGTATTTAAAATGAGACTTACGTATTCCGAGTGCGATGATTGGCCTTTCCCTTTATGAAGGTAGAAATCCACTCCGACCGGTTAAATACTTTGATACACATAACAAATATGCATTAAACTTCTGTTAGATTTGCCATAATTTCCAGGAAATAATTACCGTTCCATATAAATATAATAACGGATAGTTTACGTTGAAGAATTGAACTTTAACGTAAATATTCTTATAATCGAGAAAAATAGTACAATTAAAATGTTTACAGTCGTAATAAATTAATAATGGGAATTGTACATTTTTTCAGCATTAAAAAAGATAAAAATCAAAAAAGAAAAATTCCACAACCGGGACTCGAGCCCTGGACATCTGGGTTACTATCCCACTGCCTTACCAACTCAGCTATGGCCTGCTCATCCTAGCAACAACTTTCACGACTCTTAACGCGCATGCGGAAATCGGCCAAAATTCAAACTGCGATACCTCAACAACCAAGGCCTATTCACACAAACAGCAAGTTACACTTTAAATCGGAACACATCAGCTATCACCATGTGAAATTTGAACAAAATCCGAGGGTACTAGCCTCCCTACTCTCCTTGTGAGACATTAAGTAGGTTGGGATGGTTATTACTGAGATTTGAAAATTATAACTGTACACCTAGACTGAAAAAATGTTATGCATATATATTCGAGGCTTATTTTGAATTATTGCCTACCACAAATCCACATCAAAGAAACACTTTAAATTGTATTATCACTATACTGAATATATTCTTCAAATTAACTTAAGTGTATTTAAAATGAGACTTACGTATTCCGAGTGCGATGATTGGCCTTTCCCTTTATGAAGGTAGAAATCCACTCCGACCGGTTAAATACTTTGATACACATAACAAATATGCATTAAACTTCTGTTAGATTTGCCATAATTTCCAGGAAATAATTACCGTTCCATATAAATATAATAACGGATAATTTACGTTGAAGAATTGAACTTTAACGTAAAGATTGTTACAATTGCTCAAGTGATGTTTGTTATAAATAATTTTCCAATTATGATGCATGTTATCGAAAAAAATTAAATTAAATTATAAAATATAAATTAAATACAGGAATGGATGAATATTTCTTCAAGTGCATTTTATATTCTAACGAGTAAACGAAAACACCACGTATTCAGAGCATCGATACTTGTAATGTTTACAAATTTTATTTACTATTAATGTATTAATTACATTGTGCATTTTATTTATTTAAGCATTGCTTCATTATAAGAGTATTGCTGCACAATGCACACAATGAAATAAAATGATAAATTCCCAATTTTGCTTGATCCAAACCGTGAACAGAACCACTGCAAAATTTAGAATGGTTTGCAGCTCTGCTCACAAGACTGACTCAAACTCACTGAAAATAAAGGCAGGCAGCCACTAGTATTACCAAAATTAAACGAATTACATTCTCTAACTCAAACTTAGTAAATCCCCACACCTCCCACATTTTACATCCACGTGTGTTAATTATTCATGGTACAGGGATGTCATACTCAAAACACTGCAGGCCAAATTAGATGACAGCATGCTTCATGAGGACTATGAATACAAAAAAAATAATATTGAAAGTGATAAGAAAGCATTCTTATGAAATTTATTTGCAATTACTTACGTTACTAACTGCTGCTGCTGCACTCTCATACCTCAGAAAACCACGTTCAAACTTCTATGTATGCATACCAAAAAATAATATTATTTAAAGTATGCAAATAATGTAAGGTAATATTGCATAATTATATTGGGAAATCAACTAGCAACAGTAGCATACAATGACAAGAATGCATTGTTATGAAATTTATTTGCAATTACTTACTTTGCTACTACTTGCTACTGCTGCTCTATGATACGGCTGAAAATCACCTTCCAACTCTCACTCAAAGTTCTTAACTGAGTGCCTGCCAACTACATTGCTGATAAGTACAATGGAATCAGGAGTATTTCCCTTAAATCCCAAAGTGCACAGACAGGCAACCTGCAGCTCTTTTCGAATAGTATCACTGACGAATTTGCATCTTATCATATAGACCAGGGTGACTGAGATGTTGGTCACTCCTGTCATAGAGGGGGTTTCCCCCTGCATTCAGAATTCCAATTGTTCCCATTGGTACACATACTTAGTTTTTTCTGAGATTAACAAATCCTCCATCGAATTTCCCTCATCATTCATAGCTGGTTACTCTAATTCATTGCCCTGCAAAGTATACGCTTTCTGAAAGTGTTTATTTAACAAATTGGCTTTCACCGTGCTATCGTGAAGGACGTCACTTGCCTCAGTTCTCAGTGAGGCTATGGAGGGGCCACTGCTTTGAACTTTCGTGACGTACCACCAAAATGCTTTAGGGTTTTCTTTCAAGTTATTATACAGAATTTTATTTTTTAAATTATTAAAAGCTTCTCGCATTGTTACCCTAGCTCTTGATGATGTCTCCCTATATTTTTGTCGTATTAATGTCCTCTGTTCTTCTGTGACTTTAGATGAATAACTATTTTTATAAAATCTTTTATATGCGCTTGTCTGATGTTTATTTATTCATTTATATATATATATATATATATATATAATTGTTGTGTAGACCATCTTTTTTTCCCTCATATCTCTCAAACAAATGATGGGATCGTAAAGGATGTAACATTGTTTGAAAGCTTATGGCTTGCAGACAGTGCCGGTGTAGGAGGTAGGGTGGACTCTACCGGCATATTGTACTCTAAGAGTCCACGGTACCTGCAGGCAGGGTGGGTTCTAGAGTCCACCGTGCCTAAACAATACACTAGGGAAAATGTACTATGCCAGATAACATGGACCCTATCACTTTAAATCAATATTTTCACATATCTTTACATAAATATTTTGAAGTCTGTTTGTTCTGTATAAAGTCATACTTTGCAATAACCTACAGTTTTGCATAATCTATCCTGCTGCTTAAACTAGTCGCATGTGGTATTTTTCACAACGAAATACGCTGGGTGAAATGTTGAATAATTATTTTTGTATTCCATTTGAATATCATGTGAATGCCTCGTTACAGAGAATAGCGAAAACTCCTGACTTTAAGAGAATGGTTTTCAAAATGGCACATACTGCCAAAACATTCAGCTCAGCATTGAAAGGGTGAAAAAAATACTTATCTCAGGTATTTCCAATATCCCCAACAAGGTTATAAAAAAAACAGATGTACATTTTGGCTAAATTAACCGATGGTGTATTACCACTGAAGATGGATTTTTTGTAGCATAAATACATGTTTTTTTTGTAACCTTACTGTGGCTGTTGGTGATACTGGAGGCAAGTATTTTTTTAGTGTTTGTTCTTGAATTTAAGTTTCACTATTTAAAAGTTGGAGTCCCATGAAAAAGTTAATTTTAAAATCCATGTGGTTTTAGCGTTGCTCCATCAAATTATCTGATTAAGATTGATAAATAATTTAACTATGTCAACTACACTTTTCAATCAAGAGGAAGCTCTTATTCTCAGCCAATTAACGTTTGAATGGATTTCCATGATACTAGAAAATTTAAGTTGTGAAACTCTGATAAAAAATAGTTTGGAAATAAAATGACCTATTGTTGTTAGCGTTTCAGAGGGCCAAGGCTGTTTGAATCAGTGCTTGAAATGGAAAATGTTACACAATGGAAGGCTTGTATTGGTAGTGGAATGGAAATTTTTACAAAACGGAACGCTTTTTATAAGGGACAGCATTTCTAAATGTCTGACGAAAAGGGAGGGGTATCATCGGTTCGTATGACCAGCCAGAGAGGTATTCCGGCTCTTTTCGAGCACTGGTTTGAATATTGACTTGCATTAAATTTACCACTGACAAGGAGAGTAGGGAGGCTAGTACCCTCGGATTTTGTTCAAATTTCACATGGGATAGCTGATGTGTTCCGATTTAACGTGTAACTTGCCGTTTGTATGAATTGGCCTTGGTTGTCGAGATATCGTAGTTTGAATTTTGGCCGATTTCCATGTGTGCGTTAAGACTTGTGAAAGTCCTTCCTAGGACGAGCAGGCCGTAGCTGAGTTGGTAAGGCGTTGGGCTAGTAAGCCCGATGTCCGGGGTTCGAGTCCCGGTTGTGGAATTTTTCTTTTTTGATTTTTATCTTTTTTAATCCTGAAAAAATGTACAATTCCCATTATTAATTTATTACGACTGTAAAAATTTAAATTGTATTATTTTTCTCGATTATAAGAATATATTTTTTATCTTATAGTTGCGATTCAGCAATCTTTTTAAATAAATTCTTACACTTTTTATTGCTACAAAATAATTTGCATCATTATTTTGTATTATACATCAATACCTTATAAATTAATTATTCAGATTCTTCCATTGAAAAAATCTGTCATGCGTGCCGGCAAAGTGGGGGATGAAAATTGTCATAAAAACAAACAAAGCACAAATGCTTCTGGCACCAGGAACACACAACAAACGCAACATTTTCGCATTCACATTTCCTCTTACGCAGGCTATCGTGGAAACGAACTTCATTTACGTTCATAAAAACACTCCTTGTCGTCGTTAATTTTGACGCAAACCATGCATATTTAATCATGTCTTCGAAAATGTGTGCACACAACTGGTGATGAATGATGGAGTGATTTTTCAATGCATCGTCTCTTGTATTAATCTGACTATTCTCTCGCAATAAATACGTACCGTTTTGCAGGCGCTTTATGAAATTTTTGATTTGCAACTATAAGATAAAAAATATATTCTTATAATCGAGAAAAATAGTACAATTAAAATGTTTACAGTCGTAATAAATTAATAATGGGAATTGTACATTTTTTCAGCATTAAAAAAGATAAAAATCAAAAAAGAAAAATTCCACAACCGGGACTCGAGCCCTGGACATCTGGGTTACTATCCCACTGCCTTACCAACTCAGCTATGGCCTGCTCATCGTAGCAACAACTTTCACGACTCTTAACGCGCATGCGGAAATCGGCCAAAATTCAAACTGCGATAACTCAACAACCAAGGCCTATTCACACAAACAGCAAGTTACACTTTAAATCGGAACACATCAGCTATCACCATGTGAAATTTGAACAAAATCCGAGGGTACTAGCCTCCCTACTCTCCTTGTGAGACATGAAGTAGGTTGGGATGGTTATTACTGAGATTTGAAAATTATAACTGTACACCTAGACTGAAAAAATGTTATGCATATATATTCAAGGCTTATTTTGAATTATTTATGTATCAAACAGCATCCTGCAAAAGGTTCTCAGGAGATGGTTCAGAATATAATAAAACAACAACCTTTAATTGTATTGAAACAGTAATGCGATTCTTCAGACATAATAAATTTCATAAACACGACTACAGCATATGTTTTTCCTGTTCACTATATATTAATTTAGTATTCCTAGCTTTTATGGTAACAATGAGTTAGTATGGCTGTCAATTTTAATTAATTACGTATTTTGATTTTTTTTTCAGAATCTGTCAACAGCAGAGGAGGAAAGGAAAGCTGCACTGGAGGTGAAGAAATTTTCAGGCTTTTATAAATTTTGTTAGCTTAGAGTGCCACATTAAGTGGGGACTAAAATTTGAATGGCATGCAGATAATAATCTTATTCCAAATATGTTTATTCATAATAATTCCTTCCTCAGGGACCCAGCCTTAATGGTTAGCAGGATAGCACATTGAGATATAAGAACTACGATAAAATAATATGTTTAAATATTGTTATCCAAGGACAGTGTGGTGGCTTCAAATATCCATTTAGATGTCAGTCTTTTTATAAGGAATGTTATTAAGAGTTTGACTTGCTTATAGGTAAATTTTGAACTAGTTGAAAAGAAAGGGTATATATTAAAATAATATTTAATGAATTAAATGTGCAGTTAACCCTTTCTTTATGCAGTTTACATGGTTTGCAATTCATTTATTGTGATCTAATTTTAAAATGCCTACATACTGATCAGTGTGTAGTCAAAAGATGTTGCATTGATTCAAAAGCATCTTTTTCAAATGGGCTTGCCTAAAATCCCATTATTATGATCAAGAGCATCATAGAAGAATGGTAATATAAGCTCCAGCTAGTATTCAGTGCATATGAGACTGGCTTTTTTGGGAAATAGATAACATTGAGAACTTAGGCATGCCTGTCCCAGTGCCATTTTTGTGCTTCAATTCTATCCATTGTTAAATAGTAACTTTAGGATTTGAATTTAGAAGTATTGTTATTCTTTTTGGAAATTAACTACAATTTTACAGGAGAATTATGAATATTCAAATCATCCAGAAAGTGCAGCATTTGTAATTTGTTACATTTGAATATTCCAATTAAGCAGTTGATAAGCATTTTGTGTTATGTTAGTTTATGCCATCAACATACCTTGCTCATTTTCTTACAACTTGATTTGCCAGTATTTTAGTTCATTGTTTGTCGGTTTCAATTGAATGTTTTGGTCTTTTTCTTAAGCTTGATTTAACATTGTAAGGCTAGTTTCATAGATTAAAATTCAACTTTAATGAAACAATCAATGCAGTGAATCATAAATATTGAAATGAAAGAATGAGATAAGGATATGTTTTAAGACAGTCATCTGATTTAGGAATTCATGCAAAAGAGGTTCAATTCTCTAAGAGAGGTTTTATATCAAGGTGTTTGGTGACGGTGATGTGGTTGTGATTTTAAGGTAACTTTAGTTGCTCTTGGACAACACATTCATTTAAATGGAGCCATTTATACCAAGTTGACGGAAATGTGATGGTGACGCAACTTGGAAGTGACTCGGCAACTCTAGTCACTGAGTGACTTTTCCTGCCGATCACCCGTGATTCTATTCACCTGCCAGTCGCCTATTATCACCTTCAAAAATAATAAATAAATAATTTAGCTATGTCAACTACACTTTTCAATCAAGAGGAAGCTCTTATTCTCAGCCAATTAACGTTTGAATGGATTTCCATGATAGTAGAAAATTTAAAACAACTTCATTGAAAACAACTGCTTTTAACTACTGCAGGGATTTAAAGAAGTGTAATGTGTAATTTGCTCTGCGATTCTTTTCTCACTGTTTATAACTCCCAGAGAAAGAGGCAACGAATAGTGTAGAGTGCGGTGTAAAGTGCAAAGTGATAAAGCAGGCAATCTTAGGATAAAATAACGATTATAAAACTATTCACCCTTGTTAATCTGTTATAAATTTTATAAAATGAAATATATTTTAGACCAAATCTGTTATCTCATGAGCTTTCCCTTGTTACATTAAATATCGAGTTGAAAAGATGCAGGCAACCTTCGGAAGGTTTTCCGGGTTTCCACTCCGGCTTTGGGCTAATGCCAGGGTAAGCTCCCCGTGTGTATGGCAAACATCCTCCTGCCAGATGGCTTACAAACTGTTCGAATTATATAGACTTTCCATCCAGAAGAGACATCTAGCCTAAGCGGGCGTTGTCCTTAAAGATGTGTAATATGAGGTTCAGTTGTTAAATGTTATTTGTTAAATCTATTGTTAAAAGACATATTATTTCCATGTTTTTTGAGGTAATAAAATCTTTTAAAAGTCAAAGTCCTTTCTCTTAAGCAAATATACAAAATTTGTTTATTCGAATCAGTCTTGGTCCCAATTTTATTTTTTCAGATAATCTGAGTTTTGTTATACACTAGTGTAATGCCCGTCAAAAATGACGGGAGTAAAGATACGATCGTTCAAACTATTTAGGGAGATCATATTAACATCAGAAAAAACTGTCTTGAAAATCGTTTCCCCCATCTCTCCCCCGCCCCTCTCCCCCACTCTCTCTCTCCCTCTATCTCGTATTGAAAGCTGTCAAAGCACGTTTATACCCATAAGGATTGAAATAACAATATGATATCCAGGTCTAACAATGGAATAGGTAGGCAAGGAAACATCCCGTTAAAAATGGAAAGATTTCCTCAAACTGTGTGAATTAAACATTTAAATTGAGCGATTTCGAACTGTAGGCGGAAAAAAGATGAAAATAATAAGAAACTTCGTAATAGCTTCTTCAAAATGGTTTATATCCGAAGATTGTAGGTCAATTATTTCTAATTTTAATCTAAAAAAGAATGAAAGCCTGCACGTTGAAATGTCCATTTTTACATGTTACTTTATGGGAAAGGGAAATTATCCCCTGGGCCTTTGATCTCGAGTTGGATATAGTAAAACTTTTTTTTATTATATTATAATGCTATCCTGAAAATTTCATCATATTCGGCTGAGTCGTTTGCGAGATATTAAGCTTCAAAAAGCATTACACACAACGTTTGCTAAGGCTTTTATTTATATGATGACCATTTTAGCGTAAATTATATAGTAACTATTTTGAAGTAGGTACGTCCCTAAATTCACCTTAACTTCTTTGACAATATTTTTTTCTAACTATACCAAACAAGTTACGGACGAACTTGCATACGTCTCTATCTTACTACTGCGCTTATGACTTATGCATCTCCTTCCCCTCCACTTCCCCTCACTCGTGGCTCGTAGTATCTCTCTGCGTAAGACCAAGGTCACGCGTAGCAAGCTAGCCAAGCAAAATTATAAACATAATTATTGAATTAAGCACCTCCAAATTTTGTATCGCCATATAGTCTATGTTACTCGCAGTGTAAAATTATACACCTATGCCAAGTTTCATGATGATATCTTCAAAGGTGTGGATATATATAGCGTACAAACAAAAACAGAATTTCAGATTTATATATATATAAATTGGCGCGTAAATTATATGATAACTATTTTCAAGTACGCCCCTGAAGTCACCTTAACTTCCCGGAAAGGGAGTAAGGGGTATATATATTTCAGGCAAGTTCAATTATTACGCGGTTCTTTTAATGAAGTGATATTCAGAACGAGAGGGGTGAATGTATATATAGACCAGACACGTCAAACTCGAAGAGGCGTCAGCGCCACATTAAAGCTATAGATGTTATAGAAGGACCTTAGAATTACAGTTGCTTAATGAGGGCCAGATTTGGAAAAAAAATTATTTAATCTAGAAGATTTTACGGAATTTTTGGCATTAAAAACAATAATTTAGAGAACATGCTTTATTGGTCCTCACTAATAATGACAGAACATTGTATCCGTTTTCATAAAAGTAAAGCGTCCATATAAAGTATTGCACGCTTTAATTGTTTTTTGTATGTATTTTTGGCCAACCAACATCTGAGATTATTATAGCCATAAATACTTCCACAATGGACAAACACGGAAAAGATTAGAGAAACCCGGTGCCGGCAATAGCCTACTCTTTATGAAGAGCACCAATGGGGCCAACTGCTTAACGTCGCTTCCGAAGGACGGAGCGCTGACAAACGCGTTCTCTTAATGTAGAATCGACCGAACATGCCTTCATATATATAATTTTCGTAGTTTTTGCAGGCTATAGTTACCGGAAACGCAAAAGATGCCGCGAGAGATGGCGTAGTCCGACATATGCCAAGGTATAATCATAGTTATTCCAGGTAAGCATTTCGGGGTATTGGTTCCGGTTTGGAATGTGTTCCGATTTCTCTTCTCTTCGCGGTTTATCTATTTATTAAATATTGCATTATAGAATGGAAGATCTGCGCTTAAAAAACAGCCGTATCGACGCTCGGAATGCCTGCAACGCGTAAAGGTCTTTAAAAAAAGACTATAGTATTGCTATTCTATACGACGAAGACGTATTTTAAACTTCTAGCCCCTCTAGCGTTTTCCGCAAGCAGCATGCTTGTGTAAAATACTGTGCGTCCCACGATTTTCACGTAGTTGTTTCAGCTGTATTGTCCTTTGTATACGGCGATGTGCATATGTTCCTGATCGGTCCCAGATAATTCTCCGAAATATTTCATTATTGTCATTAATATTTATATTTTGTACCTTTTTCTGGTATTTATTACTGAATTTCAGTTTTTGGAAATGTTTTAGGCCTAATCTTTGTTAATTTTTCATTTGTATTCCATAGTTCACCATGCGTATTTTTGTGGTCGCCACGTAAAACACGGGAAATGCATCTCTTACGGTGATTCGCGCAATGAAAAATTTTAAAGTCCTATGTCTCAGGTTATGCGGTATTTTACGAATTACGCCTCAATAAAGATCGTTTTGCACCTTCTCACCGTTGAAACTAATAAAATTAGAAATACAACATTAAAGCAATTTTTAACTCCTGTGTCAAGAGCCACTGACTTCGATCACAAAGAGGACGGTAATTCCATGTTAATGCTTTCTTTGTGTTTTTTACAGGCTCAGGATATTGTCGCCTACTTGGAGTGTTCCGAAGATCACTGCCTCATTTTTCCGGCCATGTGCTTCGGGCGAAAACTTAACCATCATAAGCAGCGTCAAGAAGAAAATACTCGAAGTCAGCTGTTCAAACGCGTGGAGCGGACCTGAAGGCGCCACGGGAATGACCCAGTCTCGGGAACCACGAAGGAGTTTGGCCGATTTACTGACGTGTTCGCCAACTTGAAACTCCACGGATTTACGACGCAGTGACAGGAGTGTAATTATGTACTTGTGATACGTATCGTACTACTAAAATCCTATATTTGTATATAATAGTAAAAATTGTAAATAAATCTACTTGTATTTAAAGTTTTCCAGTCAATTCTACGTCCTATCCTCAAAATTCTTCTGGGTAAATACTGCAAGCGAAAATCGATTTAAAAACGTTAAGTTTATCACGCATATAAGCGATATAAAATTGGAGAAATGCATTTAAAATATTCCATTTAGTGGAAATAACTCTAATTAAAACTTATAGTCCACTATGGGTTCGCCGAGACCATCTTAATATATAACAAAGGTAATCACGAAAACAAATCGTCACACGGGATGATTCGAACTCGCGCGCTTAGTATTTGTAGCCAGATATGTTAGCCAGCCCTCTACCGTGGCTATTAGAAGTAATAAGCCCTCTACCGTGGCTATTAGAAGTAATACCGCAATGACAACCTGGCCCATTCACCGCCTACAACTAGTCATGCGCCATTTACTGGGCAGGTGGCGGAAATCGGAACTAATTTGAGGTGACTTAGAGGTCGGAGAAGGTTAAATAAAGGTCAAACGCAGTTTTTGGTCTATTTATACAGGTTTTTCAAAAATTTCGGCTTTTTCTCAAAATTTTCAAGAAAGTGAAAGTGACCTTCTGTTCAAGGTCACTACCCCTGACGTCACAGCTCCCCTCCTCCGCCCCTCTGACGTAGCAGCTCCCCTCCTCCTCCCTCTTGACGTAACAGTTCTGACGTCATATTTACTTATTCAATATTCTCGCTGTTGAGGAGAGTTTTCCCATGTTATTTTCTAGCTCAGTGGTGGAGTGTTAGCATAACAAGTGAATAACGCTTCCATTTCCATTCTTGATGGGCAATTGTCACGAAATACGAAAAAACCATTGTTTTGATAAGATTAAAGATTTTTTCCATCTAATTCTCTTTATATTGTAAAATCTTTCCCTGAAACCTGGCGTGAATTAATATTTTAAAATAATTTATTAATAGAGAATATACCCTATTTAATAGGTAATTGAAAAATAAATAGAAAATTTTTTTTACAATATATTAGTTCACACATTTTTATTTATGCAGTTATAATGATGTAACTTACAAAGTTTTCAAGCATTTAAGTAATGAACATAACACTTTTTATGCAACAAAAAGGAAATCAGTATACAAAACTTTTATTACAACAGCTGGCTGGTCAGGTTAAAGATACTATGATCCAAATGACCCCTTTATTTTCCCGGTAGCCATTTGGAATGCTCTTCAAATTAGGCATTCGCCTAATTGCATAAAATAATAACTGAAGGGCGACAGTGATTGGCAGAAAATCAGCAACTTCCACGGTGCTCATCACGGTGGATCTGAAACAAGAGAAATCAGCTCAAGAGATCACCCGCTCCTCTCCAATTATAACGCACAAAAGTATGGTGTTTTTACCTTTTCCACCAGCAAAAACAATCTTGATTATATTATTACAATAAAACCAATTCAAAAGAATTCCCCTTTACTTTGAAACGTGAATATATCATACTCGTACATTGGTTTCCAATATCTTTTCTCAATTACAAAACATTTAACGGATTTCTTTCTACTTGAAAAACCTATCCATGTTTGCTAAAAATTGACTTAATTGTATTCAGAAGAAACTGAATAACATTTCGTTCCTTTTTGGTAACTTAGAACTTATAAATATACAGCATCACCTCACACAAACCAACATGCAAACATGTTTTTTGTATTTGTCATTTGAAGTCCAGGAAAAACTTCGCCGTTTCTGCTGTAAGAAAGTGATAATTGCGTCCCAACTCTCTCAATAAATCAATACCTTCACGTAAAACCGGTACTCATCTGGCTGATATGCGACTATTTTGGCAGTCGCTCGGGTAATTTTGAGACCTTTACAGTACACCCCTTCGTCGTTCACGAATTTTCGTTTCGACTAAATCGTTAGATTTTACATAAATACAGGTTCCCGACTTACGACCATCCGTACTTAGGAACGAAGCTCCATAAGGTATTTTAATAAATAGGGCATACGGTCGCCAACTCGCACGTAAGAATGTTTTTCTCTCGAGAATTAATTGCGACTGCGGAAGTGTTCTTCGACACAGTGGTCCGTTACTTTCTAAGTTACTTGTACGTCCGACGATCGGATGGGTAATGAAAGACAAAACGAATGTCTACAACAGTATTTTTTCTACTCTTGTTCAGAGCAAATATAGATTTGTTTAATTGTGGGTTAAATAGGCATTTGTGGAGTGACTTGGGAATCTAACCACCAATTAATAAATATTGTCTATGGTTCCGAATTCCGAACAAAAGACTAACTTTTGGAATGCAACCCGTTCCTAACTCGGCGACCTCCTGTAGGTACTTCATTTTTCTGAAAAGGTGACAATTTTTTCATAGCTACTATAGTATAGTATATCGCGTTTTCTAAACTATGGGTTTTTGTAAAATAGACAAACAATCTTCCAGAAAGTCTTATTTATTTACAACTCTGGGTCTAATTAAACAACTGTAACCCTAATGAGGCCCTGATGCATCTTCGAGTTTATCATGCCTGGCGAATGTTGTTCCGGATAAAAGGTAACGACACAAATCACTCGTTGAAACGAGGAAATCTAAGATCAGTTTACGTTCACTTGAGACGATACTTTAACTATTAAAATGCGCCAAATTCTACCGCATGATTATATACAAATAATGAGCTCAACACTTATGCAATAACATTTTAAAAATATAGTCTATTATGATGGACTGCCACTATGATTAACAGAGCCACCACGAGGAAGCGCGAAAAAACCTTCAATAGGAACTCTGAGAAATAAACCACAGTAACGTACGTACCGGTCGAGTAAACAGGGCTTATCGAAAATGCTCGATGTCTTGGAGCTGCAGGGTATTTATTTACAATCCGTCATAATCGGAGATTTAAGTGATATCAAGAACCATATAGGAAAATCGCGGGACCCGGTGCCAAGTGAGCGCGCGAAGCCTCTTACGCGACAAAAATTTTAATAAAGCAATCTCTTTCCCTATAGCAGTGTTGATATTTCCCCGATTTTTTTTAAAAGCGTGGGTTCAATAGTACAACAGATTTTTTTTGAGCGCGAGGCCTCTGTAAGTACAGGGCCCGGCTCAGTCGCACCGTTGGCACTGCCATCACACAGACCCTGTTAATGTATTACTAACAAAGGCGCGCACATGCAGAAAGAAATGATAGGAAAATGCAGAGTTAGGTATTTGTAGCCGTCCGCTTTTTACGGGTGTTTCGCTTCCAGCATGAGCGCCTATTCGGTATGTCCGTCCGCATGTTTGTTCTCGACTTCTACCGAAGGAATTTTCATGAAATTTGCTATTAACAACATACAGTCAAAGATAATAAGAACACAAATGAATCACGTAATCCAACCATTTCCGTCATATCTCGTAATGTATTGCTCAAATCAAAATATTTTTCAAATAAAACTTGTAGAACTAGTAAAATAGTGTTTCTTTTCCTATATATTTTTATCATAGGAGTAGCTGTTATGAAGAAAATCAAACAAGAACGTCTTAGTTCGAGTTGAAATTAGAAAATTTCTTGCATGGTTACTTCATTGCTGTTAACATAAACAATATCAAAAAATGTTTAATTTCCCTAAGTGTGCATGAAATATTTTTAAATAGGAAGAAAATTATTTATGATGAAGAAAAAGAACTTTAAAACGAACATATCATACATTTCAAATACTCCATTGCACGAAACGCGCCCATTTGTAATACGCTGTACACTTTCATAACTTGTTTTCTACTTATGAGAACTTCCTCTTCTATGGGTATATTAGCGCTTTCTGAATTTTCACAACCCCGCTACACCGGCTTATAAACTCTTGCAATGTCAGGAATTTATCTGAATTCAATCAAAATCTCAAATATCACTGGAATGCTTAAAAAATAATGAAATCAATATTTATTAATTGAAAATATTTGAATGAGGCAAAATTGCATTTATCATTATCATTACCTATAATAAATTAAGCAAATTCATTGTAAAACTAAGACAAACATTGAATATTAAAAATGCCCGATACAAATAAAAGAAAAACAAAATTAACAAAACTTTCTAATTTTTAATTCCTATTTATTGAGTTGGAATAATTATAAATTGAAAAATCAAGTCACTTTACGACAGCCTAATTTTTATGTAAAATTACACCGCTGTAAGAACAACACTTCAAGAGGTCACCTAGAGCTTGGACTGATCCTGTCTCCAAGTGAGAGAACTAAGTAACAAGCCGAAAAAACGATTAAAGGAGAACTTGACTCAGTATAATAAAATTGCATTTCAGTACATTTAGTGGGTTTACATGACGAATTATTACGCTCCCAATTATTTAAAAAGTATAAAAAATATTTGTTTAAATTCTATATTTTTAAACGTGATTCCACTACTGCCTGGGCGAAGCCCGTAGGCCCGGAAGAGATTGAACGTTGAGACCAAAATGTTAAAGAATTAAACTCTGACGTCTGTGCATTTAAATCAGGCATGTAAAACTCGAAGAGATAGCAGGGTTGCATTAAAGCAATGAATGTTATAGAAGGGCTACATTAGGATTGCAGTTACTTTATGAGAGTAAGATTTGGAAAAAATGATTTATCCTAGAAGACTGGACGCCTTTTTTGGCATTAAAAACAGCAATTTATCAAACATGTTCTATACGACCTCAGTAACAATGACAGAATATTGTCCTTTTCATAAAAATAAAGCATTCATATAAAATATTGAGTGCTTTAGTTCAATCAAATGAGTTTTTGGGTTGTAATTAGGGAAAGAAATGGACTCGTGTGGCCCACAGGCCGCCAGTTTGACATACCGGTTTTAAATTAAAAACTCACTAAATTCTTTCATACACATCATATAACAAACTAAATCCCTCTAACAATAGGAAGAAGGAAACTCAAATCTAATCACTTAAATATAAAGTCACCACAAGTTAATATCTTTCCCTTTTCTCTCTGCTTCAACTACTTACCATCCGAATGGACACTGTAATAAAACAAAATATGAACAATGAGATGTGAACAAAGTGAATCTGAAAAGTTATGGGAAATAAAATCATAAAACAAAAAATTATTGCATAGATTTTGTTTACCTTTCATTATGGCCAACTACCATGGTCAGGAAAATTCCATAGTCCGGCATGGCCTATTTCCCAAGAGCACCGGATTAAAGTGCTTGTACTATATTAGCTTTTCTGTTTCATCTGTTGTATTGCTTAATTTCCCTCCATTGTTTGTCTTCTTCTATTACCCATTTCAAAAACTGTTAATGTGGGCTTGGATCAGCATTTCCCTACCTTTTGAACTCTGTGGACCACTTCAGCCACCCTTCCAAGCCCTGCCGACCATCTCATTTCTTACACTAACCTACTTACTGTATCTATGTTTAAGAAAAGAAGTTACTTGGTTACGTATTTTATTTGACCATTTTGAAATATATTACACATACTTCAGTATGTTTGACGATCACCTGATTATTTTTGTTTTAATCAAAGAAATATTTTCAACATTTGTGCAGGAAAATTTTTTAAAATATGAAATAATTTTACAAACTTAATTAATAACAATATTCAATACGTTATAGTGTAAAATTTGCATATCTTTTCCCAAAAAAGTTCCAACTAAATATGAGGTGAGGACTAAAGAAAAACTACATTTTGGAAACCTCCATTGACCACCAACAAAACCTTCATGGACCACAAGTGGTCCGTGGACCATACACTGGGAAACGCTGGTTTGGATTGTATGCAGAGTTTCATTCTGATGTTCAGTATAGACATTCCCGGTCAGTACCGTAACTACGGGGGAGCAAGCAGGGCATCTGCCCCAGGTGCAACTAAGTAAGAGGTGCAAAAAATAAATAATAAAATAATAACTAAATAAACCATAGAAAATAATTTTTTAAATGGAGAGAGGTTACATATTTAGTAGTTTGCTCTGGTTAATAAAATATCTAGTTATGGTATGGTTCCCACTAACAATAAGCCATGTAGAAGTTGCCTGGTTGAGGATTTAATCTGCACTTGGATGGTCCAGAGAGTTCTTACTCAGTGCTACACAGTATAGCAGTTTCCCAGCAGAGGAGCAGTGGAAAGTGATTAAATAAATAAGTTAACAATTTAGAAATGAGGATAGATCATTAAGTCAACAATTTCCCTCTAATAAATTGACAATGATGTAGCACTAAGGAATGAATGTGTCCAAACACTGTGATACAGTGGGTTCCGCTTATTAGAATCAAGTCGGGAATCCGTTATTTGATTCAATAATCTGCAGTCTGTGTATTTTAGTTATGGAAAATAAGAAAATGTTAGAATAAAGTTCATATCTCTTTCGTATATAAAAATTTCATGGTTATGCTAATTTTTTAGATATACGAGGCTTGTCTCAGAAGTAATGAGAATGAAATTTCCAATGCTCTATTTGGCAACACTGCACCATTGTTGTGGCTACACGCGTGTAAGTGGAGGTGTTTGTTGCACAACAAGACCAATTTCAGTCTGTTCGGTGGAGTGCGACTGGCATTATCGCTGGTTTTTCAAGGTCGCGTTCAAACACCACGTCACGCCAGAAATGCAGCGAAATATCGAGCAACGATTTGCCGTCAAATTTTGCGTCAAACTCAACAAAACTCCTTCAGAAACTCTTCAAATGTTAAGGAGAGCCTATGGAGATGATGCTTTATCCTCAGCACAGGTTTTTAGGTGGCACAAGTCTTTCAAAGAAGGCCGAGAAAACGTCGAAGATGACCGTCGCTCGGGAAGGCCGTCCACAGCGAAAACCCATGAAAGTGTGTCGAAGGTGTGTTGTGTGTTGGCAAAAGACAGACGGTTAACGGTCAGGATGATTGCAGACGAGGTAGGCATGAGTAAGGATTCTGTCCATCGCATTCTGACTGAGGCGTTGGACATGAGAAAAATTTGTGCAAAGATGGTGCCCAAGAACTTGTCCGATGAACAAAAGGAGAATCGCCTCTTCATAAGCCATGAAATGTTGGATCGGTTGGAAAAAGAACCAAACTTCATGCATAGAGTAATAACAGGAGACGAATCGTGGGTATTTGAGTACGATCCGGAAACAAAACGGCAAAGCGAAGAGTGGCACACGAAATCTTCACCTCGACCGAAGAAAGCTCGCATGAGCAAATCAAAGATCAAGTCGATGATCATCGTCTTCTTTGATCATCGTGGAATCATCCACAAGGAATTCGTACCGCCAGGCCATGGAGTTAATCAAAGTTTTTATCGGGAGGTCCTCGACCGGCTGAGGAAAAGGGTTGTGCGCGTGCGACCTGACATCGCCGCCTCTTGGATCTTGCATCACGACAACGCCCCATGTCACAGCGCGCTGTCCATTAGAGAGTTCTTGACAGAGAAAAAAATTCCAGTGCTCCCACATCCACCCTACAGCCCAGATTTGGCTCCAAGCGACTTCTTCCTCTTCCCGAAGATTAAATCCAAGTTGAAAGGTCAACATCACGGGACGGTAGACAACATCCAAAAAGCCACGACGCAAGTTCTGAACACCCTAACCGAAGAAAACTTCCAGAATTGTTACCAGGATTGGCAGAACCGCTGGAACCGGTGTGTGCGTTTCCAAGGAGCATACTTTGAAGGAGATCACGTTTAATTGTAGTTAAATTCAATAAAAGAATTTAAAATAAATCATTCTCATTACTTCTGAGACAAGCCTCGTATAATATAAGAAAGTTTATAACAAATAAAATTTTAAATGCAAATTTCACTTTTCATGTTATGACAATGTCATCTTCTGTCAATAGGAGCTTCAACAATGTCGTCATCTATCGAATTCAATCTACTGAACTCTTCCTCAACTTCCACCTCTTAGGGCTCGATGTGATGAAAATCCGCTTTTCTGTAGCATTTCGCAACTTTAGGTATACAACCCTGCATTCATTCATTGCCGCACGATTCAATAAACTGAAATAAGTGATTCCAATAATGGGAGGTTTTTTAAAACGTTACATACAAAATGGTTTTGGTTTTACGGTTTTGATTCAATAAAGCGGCTGATTCAATTAACCACTGATTCTAATAAGTGGAACCCACTGTACCAATAAAAATATAAAACATTGTTTCAAGTTGAAGATGCCATGAAATTCTACAGAAAGTTGGAAAACACTGTTTTCGGTATCTGCAAATGATGGTCTGGTCAGTTTTTAAACTCTAATACAGAAGATTCAACATGCATATTACAAGCTTATTTAGAAAATGAGCAATAGAGAATATGGGAACCAAGACATTCTTTAGCCTTGCAATTCATTTTCTGCTGCACATGAGAGAATTAAATATTGAGAAAGTAACGCACATCAGTTAATGCTAGTTAGATCACAAAGTACAAATTAAGATCATTCCCTTCAGACTTTTATCTAAATAGGAGTTTTCTTAAATTCGATGTCATCTTTCTTTGTGGAGAATATGGTATATACCAGTGATGGCAGTTTTTGCTTGCATACCAAAATTACAAAATTTGGCTTCTCTTTAACCTACTATTAATTGAAAATCCACCCAAAAGAAATAATTTTATGGTTTAACCATGTTCATTTTTTCTCAGACTAGAGCTCAGAAAACAATGCATTGATTACATAAAATTCAAGTTATCTAAAAAGATACATTGCCCAAGATCATTTATGAACAGACTACAATTATGGAGCAACTACCTTCTCGACCCTGGGCAGAAGGTTACTATTATACAGTTATTTATCAAAATAGTTGTAATCTCTCTATAATTGTCTTTTATATTTAGTCAGAAATGGAAAAATATTAAGTAGACAGCAAATGAACGATTTTTGCTGAGTGCCAAACAAAATCATCTCACATACCTAAAGTGGCATGCATGCCATCGATTTGCCATCCATGGTAAATTTTAATCCAAATCCTGATTTTCATGAAAATTCAAGTCATTTTACTTTACTATTTTTTTTGACAATTCTTCAATCAATTCCAATGGAAATAAAAAAATAATTCAGCTAACACTTCCAAAAATAAATAATTACTATAAATTTTGTCTGTATCGATCCTGATAAAAATACAAGCATATTTAAGTATAAATTTGGTCAGCACTTCTTTATTTGAAGCAATGGTAATGTTCAGAATGAAAAATGTAAATTAACCACGTCATACAGGAATTGCAGTGTGCATGAAACCCCTCAAGAAATTTCTCAACTTATGGCTTCATATCATGAAAGTCTATTGTCTTTCTGTGCATTTTCTCCTAGCATGTCTGTTGATCAAGTACAACTGAAATTGAAACATTCATATTGTAGTATTTTACAAAATACAGTAAATCCTTGCAGTTCTCAAGGAAACATAGTGAACGACAAGACCTTGATTAAATGAGAAATAGGGAGTAAGGGACTTGGGTTAGCATCGCCTATTTTTTGTTAAGAGATCACCTTTTGTGACAAACATGTACATAATCCTAAAATCAGGCATGGATCATTAACTAGTTATCTATAATATAATCTAGGCATCATCATCTCACTGCATGACACTTATGCATTGGTTCAAATTCCTCCAATCACATTTAAACTTAATGAATAATCACTGTGTTATTATTAAAGTAGTTTATAAAGCAAAATCATTAAATGTTTAAATTATATTATAGTGTCTTTGATTAAACTAGCTAACAGAGAAATCTAAAATGTAACACAGTAGAAGTATTGTTGTTAAATTCTGTTAATAGAACTGCTGAGAATGTTGAAGTATGATATATTGTTATACATGCCTCAGCTCTGCCTATTTAAATACAAATTTGAAGTTTTGCTTAAGGAGGTTTTAAACCAAGGTGATTGGTGACAGTGATCTGATTTGACGGCAACCGAAGTTGCCAACAAATCACTGTCACCAATGTATTTATATCAAAGCAACTGATTTTTGATGGTGATATATTTATTTTCCCCTAGTATCAAACATGTCCTAAAGCGAAGAGGATATACTCCTTTACTGCACATTATGACGGCAGCATCGCCGTAGTAAGCAGAATGATAGAAGATTTAGTATTCACTCACTTAATATTTTTTATTTGCCACGTGAGTTAAACCAACAACCTAAAAAATTTCACTTGTTTTAGCAAATAAGCAAAGAAAAAGGAGACAGGGATTTCTGTTTTAATAATACGTTTTTGGAAAGCTTTACCCAATGTTCTACGAATATGAACTTTTTTCAAACACCTTTCTTGAAATTGCCTACACTCCAGGGGCAAAAAATGAGTGTACCGGTTTAGTTGATCTGAAAACTTGTCATTTTACTCAATAGTAAAAACAAAAAGTACGGCTTATAAAGAAGTACTGGACCCTATATTATAAAATATTATTATTAAAATTTACTTAAATTTGTATGGTTTTTAAAAAAAAGTAAAATGTTAAAGAAAACGTTTTTAATAATAAATAAGAAACCTGCTAGTATATTGAAAATAGTAGTACCTATTTTATTTAATTACGGTGTTGAAAGTTTCAGTGCTCACATAAAAGAATTAAACTTCTACAATTTTTTCACTTAGGAAATATCCTGTCTATGCTATCTGGGTGGCTTTCAGAAAAGAAAATGTTTAGTATGCAAAATTTGACAAGCATAGATTATTAGGCTAAAGTTCAGGCTTTAAAAATGTCCTTGCTTTCCTTACAGCATAAGCGGTATCGAAATTATAGACACTGGAAGTTTAGGTGACTATATTTTTGAAGGTGATAATAGGCGACTGGCAGGTGAATAGAATCACGGGTGATCGGCAGGAAAAGTCACTCAGTGACTAGAGTTGCTGAGTCACTTCCAAGTTGCGTCACCATCATATTTCCGTCAACTTGGTATAAATGGCTCAATTTAAATGAATGTGTTGTCCAAGAGCAACTGAAGTTACCTTAAAATCACAACCACATCACCGTCACCAAACACCTTGATATAAAACCTCTTTTAGAGAATTGAACCTGTTTTGTATGAATTCCTAAATCAGATGAATGTCTTAGACCATATCCCTATCTCATTCTTTCATTTCAATATTTATGATTCACTGCATTGATTGTTTCATTAAAGTTGAATTTTAATCTATGAAACTAGCCTTACAATGTTAAATCAAGCTTAAGAAAAAGACCAAAACATTCAATTGAAACCGACAAACAATGAACTAAAATACTGGCAAATCAAGTTGTAAGAAAATGAGCAAGGTATGTTGATGGCATAAACTAACATAACACAAAATGCTTATCAACTGCTTAATTGGAATATTCAAATGTAACAAATTACAAATGCTGCACTTTCTGGATGATTTGAATATTCATAATTCTCCTGTAAAATTGTAGTTAATTTCCAAAAAGAATAACAATACTTCTAAATTCAAATCCTAAAGTTACTATTTAACAATGGATAGAATTGAAGCACAAAAATGGCACTGGGACAGGCATGCCTAAGTTCTCAATGTTATCTATTTCCCAAAAAAGCCAGTCTCATATGCACTGAATACTAGCTGGAGCTTATATTACCATTCTTCTATGATGCTCTTGATCATAATAATGGGATTTTAGGCAAGCCCATTTGAAAAAGATGCTTTTGAATCAATGCAACATCTTTTGACTACACACTGATCAGTATGTAGGCATTTTAAAATTAGATCACAATAAATGAATTGCAAACCATGTAAACTGCATAAAGAAAGGGTTAACTGCACATTTAATTCATTAAATATTATTTTAATATATACCCTTTCTTTTCAACTAGTTCAAAATTTACCTATAAGCAAGTCAAACTCTTAATAACATTCCTTATAAAAAGACTGACATCTAAATGGATATTTGAAGCCACCACACTGTCCTTGGATAACAATATTTAAACATATTATTTTATCGTAGTTCTTATATCTCAATGTGCTATCCTGCTAACCATTAAGGCTGGGTCCCTGAGGAAGGAATTATTATGAATAAACATATTTGGAATAAGATTATTATCTGCATGCCATTCAAATTTTAGTCCCCACTTAATGTGGCACTCTAAGCTAACAAAATTTATAAAAGCCTGAAAATTTCGTCACCTCCAGTGAAGCTTTCCTTTCCTCCTCTGCTGTTGACAGATTCTGAAAAAAAAATCAAAATACATAATTAATTAAAATTGACAGCCATACTAACTCATTGCTACCATAAAAGCAAGGAATACTAAATTAATTTATAGTGAACAGGAAAAACATATGCTGTAGTCGTGTTTATCAAATTTATTATGTCTGAATAATCGCATTACTGTTTCAATACCATTAAAGGTTGTTGTTTTATTATATTCTGAACCATCTCCTGAGAACCTTTTGCAGGACGCTGTTTGATACATAAATAATTCAAAATAAGCCTCGAATATATATGCATAACATTTTTTCAGTCTAGGTGTACAGTTATAATTTTCAAATCTCAGTAATAACCATCCCAACCTACTTCATGTCTCACAAGGAGAGTAGGGAGGCTAGTACCCTCGGATTTTGTTCAAATTTCACATGGTGATAGCTGATGTGTTCCGATTTAAAGTGTAACTTGCTGTTTGTGTGAATAGGTCTTGGTTGTTGAGGTATCGCAGTTTGAATTTTGGCCGATTTCCGCATGCGCGTTAAGAGTCGTGAAAGTTGTTGCTAGGATGAGCAGGCCATAGCTGAGTTGGTAAGGCAGTGGGATAGAAACCCAGATGTCCGGGGCTCGAGTCCCGGTTGTGGAATTTTTCTTTTTTGATTTTTATCTTTTTTAATGCTGAAAAAATGTACAATTCCCATTATTAATTTATTACAACTGTAAACATTTTAATTGTACTATTTTTCTCGATTATAAGAATATATTTTTTATCTTATAGTTGCAAATCAAAAATTTCATAAAGCGCCTGCAAAACGGTATGTATTTATTGCGAGAGAATAGTCAGATTAATACAAGAGACGATGCATTGAAAAATCACTCCATCATTCATCACCAGTTGTGTGCACACATTTTCGAAGATATGATTAAATATGCATGGTTTGCGTCAAAATTAACGACGCCAAGGAGTGTTTTTATGAACGTAAATGAAGTTCGTTTCCACGATAGCCTGCGTAAGAGGAAATGTGAATGCGAAAATGTTGCGTTTGTTGTGTGTTCCTGGTGCCAGAAGCATTTGTGCTTTGTTTGTTTTTATGACAATTTTCATCCCCCACTTTGCCGGCACGCATGACAGATTTTTTCAATAGAAGAATCTGCATAATTAATTTATAAGGTATTGATGTATAATACAAAATAATGATGCAAATTATTTTGTAGCAATAAAAATTGTAAGAATTTATTTAAAAAGATTGCTGAATCGCAACTATAAGATAAAAAATATATTCTTATAATCGAGAAAAATAGTACAATTAAAATTTTTACAGTCGTAATAAATTAATAATGGGAATTGTACATTTTTTCTGGATTAAAAAAGATAAAAATCAAAAAAGAAAAATTCCACAACCGGGACTCGAACCCCGGACGTCGGGCTTACTAGCCCAACGCCTTACCAACTCAGCTACAGCCTGCTCATCCTAGGAAGGACTTACACGAGTCTTAACGCACACGTGGAAATCGGCCAAAATTCAAACTACGATATCTCGACAACCAAGGCCAATTCACACAAACGGCAAGTTACACGTTAAATCGGAACACATCAGCTATCACCATGTGAAATTTGAACAAAATCCGAGGGTACTAGCCTCCCTACTCTCCTTGTCAGTGGTAAATTTAATGCAAGTCAATATTCAAACCAGTGCTCGAAATGAGCCGGAATACATCTCTGGCTGGTCATACGAACCGATGATATCCCTCCCTTTTCGTCAGACATTTAGAAATGCTGTCCCTTATAAAAAGCGTTCCGTTTTGTAAAAATTTCCATTCCACTACCAATACAAGCCTTCCATTGTGTAACATTTTCCATTTCAAGCACTGATTCAAACAGCCTTGGCCCTCTGAAACGCTAACAACAATAGGTCATTTTATTTCCAAACTATTTTTTATCAGAGTTTCCCAACTTAAATTTTCTACTATCATGGAAATCCATTCAAACGTTAATTGGCTGAGAATAAGAGCTTCCTCTTGATTGCAAAGTGTAGTTGACATAGTTAAATTATTTATCAATCTTAATCAGATAATTTGATGGAGCAACGCTAAAACCACATGGATTTTAAAATTAACTTTTTCATGGGACTCCAACTTTTAAATAGTGAAACTCAAATTCAAGAACAAACACTAAAAAAATACTTGCCTCCAGTATCACCAATAGCCACAGTAAGGTTACAAAAAAACATGTATTTAAGCTACAAAAAATCCATCTTCAGTGGTAATACACCATCGGTTAATTTAGCCAAAATGTACATCTGTTTTTTTTATAACCTTGTTGGGGATATTGGAAATACCCGAGATAAGTATTTTTTTCACCCTTTCAATGCTGAGCTGAATGTTTTGGCAGTATGTGCCATTTTGAAAACCATTCTCTTAAAGTCAGGAGTTTTCGCTATTCTCTGTAACGAGGCATTCACATGATATTCAAATGGAATACAAAAATAATTATTCAACATTTCACCCAGCATATTTCGGTGTGAAAAATACCGCATGCGACTAGTTTAAGCAGCAGGATAGATTATGCAAAACTGTAGGTTATTGCAAAGTATGACTTTATACAGAACAAACAGACTCTCCAAAATATTTATGTAAAGATATGTGAAAATATTGATTTAAAGTGATAGCGTCCATGTTGCCTGGCAGAGTACGTTTTCCCTAGTGTATTGTTTAGGCACGGTGGACTCTAGAGCCCACCCTGCCTGCAGGTACCGTGGACTCTTAGAGTACAATATGCCGGTAGAGTCCACCCTACCTCCTACACCGGCACTGTCTGCAAGCCATAAGCTTTCAAACAATGTTACATCCTTTACGATCCCATGATTTGTTTGCGAGATATGAGGGAACAAAAGATGGTCTACACAACAATTATATATATATATATATATATATATATATATATATATATATATATATATATATATATATATATATATATATATATATATATATATATATATATATATATATATATATATATATATATATATATATATATATATATATATATATATATATATATATATATATATATATATATATATATATATATATATATATATATATATATATAAATGAATAAATAAACATCAGACAAGCGCATATAAAAGATTTTATAAAAATAGTTATTCATCTAAAGTCACGGAACAACAGAGACATTAATATGACAAAAATATAGGGAGGCATCATCAAGAGCTACTGTAACAATGCGAGAAGCTTTTAATAATTTAAAAAATAAAATTCTGTATATAACTTGAAAGAAAACCCTAAAGCATTTTGGTGGTATGTCACGAAAGTTCACAGCAGTGGCCCCTCCATAGCCTCACTGAGAACTGAGGCAAGTGACATCCTTCACGATAGCGCGGTGAAAGCCAATTTGTTAAATAAACACTTTCAGAAAGCATATACTTTCTAGGGCAATGAATTAGAGTAACCAGCTTTGAATGATGAGGGAAATTCTATGGAGGATTTGTTAATCTCAGAAAAAACTACGTATGTGTACCAAGGGGAACAATTGGAATTCTGAATGCAGGGGGAAACCCCCTCTATGACAGGGGTGACCAACATCTCAGTCTATATGATAAGATGCAAATTCGTCAGTGATACTATTCGAAAAGAGCTGCAGGTTGCCTGTCTGTGCACTTTGGGATTTAAGGGAAATACTCCTGATTCCATTGTACTTATCAGCAATGTAGTTGGCAGGCACTCAGTTAAGAACTTTGAGTGAGAGTTGGAAGGTGATTTTCAGCCGTATCAGAGAGCAGCAGTAGCAAGTAGTAGCAAAGTAAGTAATTGCAAATAAATTTCATAACAATGCATTCTTGTCATTGTATGCTACTGTTGCTATTTGTTTTCCCAATATAATTATGCAATATTACCTTACATTATTTGCATACTTTAAATAATATTATTTTTTGGTATGCATATATAGAAGTTTGAACGTGGTTTTCTGAGGTATGAGAGTGCAGCAGCAGCAGTTAGTAACGTAAGTAATTGCAAATAAATTTCATAAGAATGCTTTATTATCACTTTCAATATTATTTTTTTTGTATTCATAGTCCTCATGAAGCATGCTGTCATCTAATTTGGCCTGCAGTGTTTTGAGTATGACATCCCTGTACCATGAATAATTAACACACGTGGATGTAAAATGTGGGAGGTGTGGGGATTTACTAAGTTTGAGTTAGAGAATGTAATTCGTTTAATTTTGGTAATACTAGTGGCTGCCTGCCTTTATTTTCAGTGAGTTTGAGTCAGTCTTGTGAGCAGAGCTGCAAACCATTCTAAATTTTGCAGTGGTTCTGTTCACGGTTTGGATCAAGCAAAATTGGGAATTTATCATTTTATTTCATTGTGTGCATTGTGCAGCAATACTCTTATAATGAAGCAATGCTTAAATAAATAAAATGCACAATGTAATTAATACATTAATAGTAAATAAAATTTGTAAACATTACAAGTATCGATGCTCTGAATACGTGGTGTTTTCGTTTACTCGTTAGAATATAAAATGCACTTGAAGAAATATTCATCCATTCCTGTATTTAATTTATATTTTATAATTTAATTTAATTTTTTTCGATAACATGCATCATAATTGGAAAATTATTTATAACATACATCACTTGAGCAATTGTAACAATCTTTACGTTAAAGTTCAATTCTTCAACGTAAATTATCCGTTATTATATTTATATGGAACGGTAATTATTTCCTGGAAATTATGGCAAATCTAACAGAAGTTTAATGCATATTTGTTATGTGTATCAAAGTATTTAACAGGTCGGAGTGGATTTCTACCTTCATAAAGGGAAAGGCCAATCATCGCACTCGGAATAAGTAAGTCTCATTTTAAATACACTTAAGTTAATTTGAAGAATATATTCAGTATAGTGATAATACAATTTAAAGTGTTTCTTTGATGTGGATTTGTGGTAGGCAAGGGGGCCAGTTAAGTAAACTTTTCCCAGGCCAGAAAAAATTGCTAGTCTGCGCCTGGCTGTGATGTATTCCTAGAAAGAGCTGAGTGAGGCAGTACCACAAACTTATCCCATGCGACTTGTCATCATTGACAAAGCTGATTCTATCAAAGAGACATTTTTGTGATAATAAGGATGGAAAAAAGTCCTAGTAGAAGTCTCCCTATCTTGTACTACAGTCTGAATTACTTATGAAACTTAAAATGGCCAAGATAATAAGATTGTGGAGTGGGATGTAGTATCTTGAAGGCAATAATAACTCAAAATTTTATAATTGAATGGAACACGTAATTTGTAAATTCTAATGGATTTACTAAACTTCAACAACCATGTCCTCCTCATTATTACCTACTAAAAACTGAATACTAGATTTTGAAAGAAAGGTATTGGTCAAATTCAAATTCTTCACAGGCAATTTGTTACACTTTGCACTATATTTAAGGTAAGGTATACCTTACATTCACTGACTTAGAGAAAGCTTTTGATACGGTTAATTGGGAGTTGTTATTTAGATCCATGAAGAAAATAGGCATTGATTGGAAGGATAGAAGATTAATTTACCATCAAAATCAAAGTACAAAAATAAATATTAATGGGAGTGAAAGAGAAGCAAGGATTATATTATATATTTATTTAATATGTTTATTGAGGAATCTATAGAAGTCATGAAGGAAAAGACAAAAGGAATAAAGATAAATGGGAAAAGAATACATTGTATTAGATTCGCTGATGATATTGTCATACAGTAAAACCTCTACCTAGCGAACCTCTTTTTATCGTAGACCTCCATATATCGTAATATTTTTTTGGTCCCGAACAGACCCAATGTAATATCATAGGAAATATACCTCTCTAATTCGTAACCTCCTTATTTCACATTCCTCCATATATCGTAAGAGAAATATTGTCCCGGAAGGAAAAATAACCTCTATATTTCGAAATCGCGATCTTTTTTTCTGGAAATCATTTCGCAAAAATAACCTCCATGTTTCAAAATTGAGATGTTTTCGGCGCTAATCGTTTAGCCAATTGAAAAGGTGAAAGTAACGTCCGTTATTAGCCAATCAGCGTGTTTCTATGACTAATTGGCTGCAATGATTCACTTTCGCTTGGTTTGGCGGCAAGATATTCTACTGAGCACCTGCTTTGATTTCAGTAGTGAAACAGTGAAGAAGTTTGGCTTTGGAAAAAAACATTAGGAAAAGGTAAGTTATAGCATCCACTTTTTATTTTTCAAATTTTGAACCAACTTTGAAATTATTGCAAAAAATAAAAAAACGTGTCTCTCTGAGGAATATTTTTATTGCTGCTAAATTATGATTTGTTCATTCTTGAAGCTCATGGCCTATTTCAGTTTTTATCCTTTATGTCTAAAATTTTCAGCATAGCTATAATTCTTTATCATTTAGGCATACCTAGTTTGGGAGTGTTTGTTTTCATTGCGAGTGCGAGAGAGAGAGTGAAGAATCTTCGGAATAAAGGTAAAGTTCGCTTCATGTTTTATTTGCCACGGAACTTTTAAAAATATTGTGTTGCTAACTATGTTTAAGGTAAACATGGTGTATAATCATATGAACATGTTTTTGAAAAATTTAGGTCTTGGCGATTCTTGGAGAGAAATTCGAAAGCCTTCACCAGTATTGCACTGCTCGCATTAATTTTCAAGTGAGACCACGAGGAGTCTGCGGAAATCGCCTTCAGAGAAAATGCAAGTTTTAGTAAATACTAAGTGATGCACCGAAGTTCGGCTTCGGCCTCGGTATTCGGCCAAAATCTGCTATTCGGTCTCGGCTTAGGATGGCCAAATAGCTGAATACTACATATTTTTTTTTGATAAAACGTAAAATGGTAATGACATAATAGAAGAAAGCTGAAAACACTAAATAAAAGCACAATACATTGAGTTGTTGCGAATACAATTCACATATTTCGGATTCAGCCTGACAATTATGTGCTACTCGGTTTTATGGCCTACGACGTATAATATATTAGTGTGTTCCAATATGTGGACAATTCGTTTATTTAGAATACTCCTCCTCAGTAGCTGGAATTTTTACTGTACTGTGTAAGTAGCAGACAACCACTGACATCTGGTTCACGTTTTTGCATGACGTAATATGATGTATAAACAGTAGCGCCATCGTGCCAAAACCAAAATGACAGTGTCGACTGAGTTTTCGTTTCATTTTTGAATTTCATAAGTGCAGACATTTTTATATAACAGAATATATAATAAACTTAACAAGGCTGCAATTCTTTGTATATATCTTCATATTAACAAAGAATTAAAATAGATTTCTATAGAAAACATTAGTGTTCATTAGTTGGGCTTTCAAGTTGGTATTGTTTTAAAAACGATTTCGGAAATTCCCCGAGAGGAATATTCTTGCGATTGTAACCGACTTTTTAAAAACTGTAACATGTTTTTCGCTTGAAATTTTAAAATTGGATATGATCCGAAAATGATCGCGGGACTTTAATGTGTGTAAAAATCGCAAAGTCGCATTTTCCAGCCAAGCACAAATTTTGTGGGCCTTCCACGATCAGTTATGATTCTCATATTAAATAATGTTTTAGACAATACATTAATGTAAATCACTATTTTTTCATTTTACAGATTCTTTAGTAGCATGGTTGGGTCAAAAAAAAGACAAGAAATACCAGTTGATAGGAAGCAACTTATATTCAAGGCTGTTGATGATGGAAACAGAAAAGTAGATGTGGCTAAGATGTTTCGCCTACCTCCTTCAACCCTTACTTCCATTTAAAAAAAAACGAAAAGAAACTGAAATCACAGCACAACACTGCCGAAATTTTTCTTGATAATTTAAATTGTGTACTTTTATTATATCTTGAAATTATCGGCATACTTGAAGATTACAAAGGAAAGCCTACATCTTTGCAGGTGTCGTCTATGCGTGTCAAACGAAGCCAACAGTGTTAAGACGTGTATAAAAAGGATCAAGATAAATTCATATGCTAAATTTGTAAATCATTTTCAAAATTAACTCTTTTTGCTATCTGCGATTAATTTATGTGATATTTTAATGTTCTGGATTATATTTTATTCAATTGTAATATTATATTACTGTAACGAAATTCAACACTGGGAAATAATTCTTATGAAACCAAACATCCATCGGGTTCGAATAATGGATTGAGCGGACTCGGCTTTTTAACAACCGGTTCTAAATTTGCTTCAAAATTTAACAACCGGTTCGTGCGAACTGGCTGCAGCTCACCACTGTATATTTCTATATCTATATATATCTCTATAAAATGAAGTGTTTGTATGTAATTTTATAGCTCAGTATCTACAGCACACAGAAACAAGAGAAAGGTATCATTTTAACCGGAATAACGAGTAACATTTTAGAAAGATTTGTGATAAATTCGAAGGACTGTGAAACAAATATAGTTTTGTTAAATAAGATAAAACAGTTCAGAAGAAGTAAAGAGAACAATAGCCTTGGCAAAACAAGCATTTCAAAACAAGAAGAATGTATTATCAAGTACGCACATTAATATTGAAATAAGTAAAGCTTTTGCAAAAGCATTTGTATGGAGTGTATTACTTTATGGAAGTGAAAGTTGGACATTGAGGAAACATGAGAAAGCTCGTTTGGAAGCAGTGGAAATGCGGATATGGTGGAAAATGACAAGAACAAGTTGGACTGAAAGGAAATCAAATGTAGAAGTATTAAGGGAAGTGAATGAGGAAAAAGGAAGCTATTAAAAGAAATGGAAAGAAGGAAAGTAAACTTTGTTGGCCATGTTATAAGGCATAATGAGTTGATTTCAAACATTTTTGAAGGCAATATTTTAGGAAAGAAAAGTAGAGGAAGACAGAGGAAAACTTATTTAGAGGACATCAAGGTGATAATGGGATGTGATGGATATGAAAAGCTGAAGAGAGCAGTAGAAGACAGAAGCGAATGGTTGCGTCGACAAGGCTTAGCCTTTAGGTTATGAATGAATTGAAGGGGATCCAATATATCGTAATTTCCTTATTCCAATTCATGTAGCGAGAGCTCGACATTGTAATCATTTTCATTTCAAGGAATTTCTTTGGTGAGACCTATCAGGACAATCGGTATGTTACATATATTTTAACAATACTTTGTGTATATCTGAAACTTTGTAGTGCCTCGTCATTTTCACTTATCTGCCACCACCATATCATATTGAAAGCTGCATAGTCTTACTTCTGTAAACCAATAGAAAGTTTGCATGTAACTTGTCTTGTGGTTCCTCAAATCAAGATTCAGCAATATTTCCGGACTTATGGAAGAGATCTTCGCCTAATATAAAGTTGTGTTATTTTGCCATCCTTAAATTTTATAATGCGAAACCATTCTACCCTTACTTTATATTGCAATGGCTCATCTATACAAACATAAGTCTGCTGCTTTAAAAGAAAGCTGTTAAAAGAGAAGTAAAAAAAGTGCAGGAGCTTTATACAAATTTATTGAAGTGTCTATTGCAAATGGGTGTACAAGTGATTATGTGTTAGTGACTCCTGATGACATTAAACCTGAAGCTAATAAATCAGCAAATTCAATAGCTTCAGAATCAGCACTGACAGCTCCTCAGTGAAAACTAATACTCCAATCATGGGCGTCGGCAGGGGGGGGCAAGGGGTGGCAATTGCCCCCCCCTGGAAATGTGTAAAAACGTAAATATTATATTAGATATTATTTTAAAATGTAAAAAAACTGGGCATGCGAAAAAACTTAACACGTTGCGTAAGGATGGCGAGAATTCTCGCTCCCAACTTCGGTATTTACAGCAGGAGCGGCCACCCAGCTCATAGAGACATATATGCGAAAAATGGAGGGAAGTATAAAGCAAAACAAAGGCAACATGTGCGGGTCGGATCGGCGAGGTAGTTTTTACAAGCTTTCCGTCTCCTTTGTCTCCGAAGGTGAAGGAAAAAAGGGATGTTTTCAAGAAAGTAAGGGAGGGGGGGATTATCCACATTGGTCCCATCGGCATATTTGACCTAAAAGGACATAGGGCATCCCTGATTCCAGCGATTATGTTTCCCTCTTATTTATATTACGAAGACAGAATTTTCCCCTTTCCACTCTCTCAGAATCCGGGAAACGGCACGATTTGCATGTGAGTTGCGAAAATATTTTCAAGCACTCTTTCGAATGTTTCTAAAGGAAAAGAATAATTGGAGGACAGGAACCGCTGTACCGTCTTTGACGGCTATTTCTGTATGGATATTCCATGACCACCGGCATACGCCTTTCTTCTGAATGGGAGGACACGTCTTTCTTTCTTTTTGAAGGTTTTAGATTTTATGACCTTACGGGTGGCTAGAAAGAAATCTTACCGACGCGTCGGCAAACGTCGCGACGTTCCCAAGAAACCTTTCTGACACATGTTTTACACATTGGTCTCTTCACCCTCTCTCCTTTTTCTTCTAAAATTTCTCGAAAAAGAAATTACTTCAAGAGCCTCAGATTTTCTTAGTTTGTGCAAGAAGTAACATCGCAGAGAGAGTGAGTCGTGTCGTACTTTTGCAGTAAGAGTATGTGCATTTTGCGTAAAAATTAATAGGACTGGTTAGTATTTTAATTCGTGAAATATTTTAATTATTTGTTTTTAATTTCTTTGGTTTCGCTTTTGGAGTTTTTGTGAGAGAAACTGTTTTAATTTTGATAGAAGGATATCCTAACGATCCAGATCTTCTCATCACTACGTGGGACATCTTCACTCACAACATTGTCAGTACATCGTCTTCCATTGAAGAGGTTAGTTTGAATTTAATGAACTGTTACTCTTTATATTAAACTTCTTTTAGAAATTTGATTTATTTCGAGAGATTTACTTCAATTATTTCTCGGTGTATTGTGACATTACTCGGAATAATTTTAAAGATAGAAACTAGCATAACAAGTAAAAGTCGCAGTTATATTAGATTGTTACGACTGGTAAAGCAATATTCAAATAATTGTTTAATTTTATTGTACATTAAATACATAATTCAACGTGTAAAAATGTTATGTCAGACAAAATTTAGGCTTGCCTTTTTGATACAAAGACGCTTTATATTTGACTCAGTAATAGAAAGAACTTGAAAAAGTTCTTCAACTATGTTCTTTATACATGTCCTTTTAATATTTTTAATATGAGCTGTTGACGAACAACTTAATTTGCATAAATATGTTATTGAATTTGGAACGTTATGTCGATGGCATATTCAGATATTGAAGCATATTCACACCTTTAGCTTTAAGCCAAAATACATCTATAGGTAGCATAATAATTTTAAGTGGTATGATCGTTGCTAAGGTCAATCAATTCCTCTCGTAGTTTCATGATAAATTCCTTGCATCATAAAATTAATTCGAGTTTGTTTGTTTAAAACGCTTTTAAAAATTAAATATACTCGGAGTGTGCGGCACACTAGTCCCTTCCTCTCGGCAAATGAATGCGCCATGGCACACCGGTTTAGAACCACTGCTTGAAGTTAATTTCGAGAGGATATTCAGTACAGTGATAATATAATTCATAGTGATTCATTGATGTGGATTTGTGGTCAGTTGGGGGCCGGTTAAGTAAAATTTTCCCGGGTTGGGAAAAAATCGTCCGCCCCTGGGTAATAGGCATTTTTGTGTTTTGCCCCCCCCTGCAAAAATTTCTGCCGACGCCCATGACTCCAATGTTCAACAACCAATTCTTTCTTAAGATCCAGATATGTGGCCAGATTTGATAACTGACTCATTACGTGCTACACTTGTAAAAAGTGGCCGCCTGAAATTAATAGTGAACATTACAGCTTTTCACGCGATGTCAACAACTGCAGTTGAAAATTGCTTCTGGGTTCTAAGTAATGGTGAAAAAGCGAAGAGAAGTTTGTTATTGTATTCTAAGAGCAGAGATTCTATTTACTGCATTTATTGTAAACTATTTGCAGCTTCTCATACTCATTTATCAACCATAGGGTTTTAAGCATGGAAACATCTCAGTGATGGACTGATCTTCCACGAAAAACCACATCATACTAGTTGCATACAGAAATGGAAAGAACTTGACACCCATTTAAAATGTGGACAAACTATAGATGATGCATAACAAAAATTGATTCAAAAGGAAAGGGAATACTGGAAGAGTATACTTTTGTGGATATTTCAAATCATCAAATTTTTGGCAGCTAGAAATTTAGCATTGAGAGGGAGTAACAAAAAATTAAAACATTGCAGCAATGGTAACTTTTTGGGTCAAGTAGATCTGCTTGCAAAATTTGACCCTGTTATGGCAGAACATTTGAGAAGGATTGAAACTAGTGAACTTAAACAGGCACAATATTTAAGCAAGATGGTACAAAATGACCTAATTAAAATACTAGGATCGGAAATAATTAAAGTAGTAGTTCATCAGGCACTTGGCGCAAAATATTATTCACTTATTTTGGATTGTACACCTGATATAGCATACCAAGAGCAAATGACGGTAGTCCTGAGGTTTGTTAACATCTCTCAAAATAAGACACTAATACGCAAACACATCTTAGGGTTTGTAGCTGTGTCAGACAGCTAAGGTTATGAATACACTCACTTTAAATAATTTGGCATTCGAAGAACATAGAGGGTAACGATATGATATGGTAGTAATATGCAGGGGAAAAATAACGGCGTACAAGCATGAATTTTAAGAGAGAACAAAAGAGCCTTTTATGTATCTTGTGGATGCCACAATTTAAATTTAGTACAAGCCACTTCGTTTTTTGGTATACTGCAGAAATTATATAACCTGTTAGCGGCATCAACACAAAGATGGGAAATGCTTACTAAAAATGTAGAAGTTGCTGTAAAATCTTTGCCTGAAACAAGATGGGAAGTAAAAATAAATTCAGTAAAAGCAGTGAGATTTCAACTACCGGGTATAAAAAAATTTCTGAGAGAAGTAGCCAAAGCGTCAATTTCAAAATATCCAAAAATATTTGCCGAGGTGAAAGTTTTGACTAAGGAAATATTTTCTTTCCATTTTGTATTTTTATTTGTTTTTTGGTTTGAAATTTTACAACACCTTCAAGGTCTTACAATAAAGCCTTGCAGCATCCTCATCTTGATTTAATGAGAGTATTACAATTAATTTATACTAGTAAACATCATCTTTAGTCATTCTGGACATTAGGCTTCGAAGATTGTTGGGAAAAAGCATTAAAATTGTCAAATGATCTAAACATTGGAACATAGCAGAAACATGCATTCGAAAAGCAAAACAATTTATGATTATGAATCAAGAGATGGAACTATAACAGATCCAAAAAAATGCTTGAGGTTGAATTTTTTAATATTTTAGTGGAACATGCTTTGAATAAATTGAACGAAAGATTCAACCACACTGAAAAAATAGTTAAAACATTTCAACATTTCTCACAACTAAAAATTTTATTAATGAAGATGAAGTTAGTATAAGTAAACACTCTAAGGAGTTAGAAGAAATGTTAACTGGGGAAAATGGAGATAGTGATATTGATGCAGTACATCTAGCATTTGAAGCCAAATCACTCCGGCATGTCATGAGAAATTTTATGCTAAACAGTTGTGGGATTGTAGAAAAGATTTTAGAATTAGGACTGGAAGAAATTTATCCTAATACCATTGTTGCCTTGAGGATATATTTGACATTACCCATAACAGTTGCAACAGCGGAGCAATCCTTTTTGAAATTAAGCTGATTAAATCATTCTTAAGATAAACAATAATGCAAGAAATGTTGAATGGTCTAGCCCTCATGTCCGTATAGAAATAAATTTGTGACACATTAGATCCACAGAAAATCTGTAATAGTTTTATTAAGGAAAGTACAAAAAAGATTTTAGTGTAATAAAATTGTAAAAATTATTTAATTTTATACCTCCAAGCAATACTATCTTAATGTCATAGATATTTTTCAACATTATTTTACTCCTGTTAAATTTATTCCAGGCAAATTACATGGACTACAAAGCAACTTCACAAACTCCATACCTCTCAGCTTATGATTGCCAGATGGCCTTGTTCTGCAAGATTTTTGGATTTTGTCATTGTGTCCTGAATTCTTGTTGTAATATCTCTATTTATATTGGACATACTAAAGATTGTTGGTGACTTTCGATATTGTAAAAATTAGCTACTATGAAAATATTTTTAATTCATGGTGACTGCAAGATTTGGTATTTTTGTTACATGTGTGTTATGTTAATAATTTTCTGATTAAGAATACTTTTATAAACAAAAAATATAGTCTTAGAATTTTCTTTATCTAAAAATTTAGATGAAAGGGACATCATAAATTGTATGCTTTTGTTAACTATGTGTGCAATTTGTCTTCCATCAATGTTAAATTAAAGATACAGTCCAATAAATACATATGCCCAGCCTTGCCTAAACATCCTGTTAAAGGTTGCCACCTTAAATAATACACTTAATCCTCCTTCGAAAAAACAAAAGCTAATAATATTTTAGTACATCTTATTCTAAACATTTTGACCACAACATCATATACTATTTCATTCCAAAAACAATGTTCTTTTTCTATTATATTTTACTTACGGGGGGCCAGTGGCCCATCCCCAGAAAAAGGTAATAAAGGTGACAGGGGTCTGGGAAGCTCCTCTAGCCAAGGATGTGGAAAAACCTGCATACAACAAATATCTTAAAGCAATTTCATCAAATAAATATGATATAATATCACAGAAAATATATTCATTCTGCAGATACAAAACATATGGTGTGGCTAAATATATTTAAAAATCCACTAACAGTATCAAGATTAACCTACTTCCAGAATATTTGACACTGGAAAGCCAAGCACATATTTAATAACAAAACATCAATCAAATATTTATATCAGTTCCCTCCCATATTTCTTATTCTGATATGCTTTTTGTGCCTAACACAAAAGCAGTTTTCAATTCATTTAAGAAAATCAATTTAATCAGAAATATTTTGTGATAAAATTATTATAAAACAAACAAATGAAACGTTTAAAATGTTTTGAATGAAATGCTCATATGATTTTGTATTAGCGTTTTTTCCAATTGAAGGGCATACGTCTCAAACTCATATTGATGCATGGGCCAAATGAAAGCACAGCATCAAACCCATGGGCCCCATGCCACATTCCCAGCTTTCTTAGTCCTCAACACAGCCTAAAATTCTCTTGGCATTTGCTCTCCCCATTTACATCTCCCCTGCTCATCCATGTGCTCCTAAACACAATAATTACAAAAATACTGGAATCAGTGTCATGGATTAGTTCCTTCAGACTTGCTGGCAGTGGGAAGCTAATTCTTCTGTACCCTTTGTAGGATGTCATAAATGGAAATAATGAATCAAATGTGGATGTTTTGACAGTGCTGATATAATACCCTTTTTAAATTTCTTATTTTATTTACAAACATTTGCATGAAATATTTTATAATAATTATATTTGAGTTTGAGCTGTATCAAGTATGAAGTAACTTACTTTTCAGACTGCATAAATGTTCTACTCAGGCTGCATGTTTTAGACTCCTGCATTAGGGGATTGCCTCTTGGACATTCAATTGAAAGCCTTTTGGAGGGATGATAGAAATAACTCATTTAGCTGTAAAGTGTGCATTATGCATCCATTCCTACCCTAATTGTCATAAGATATAACATAGTTGACATTTTATTAATCACTAACTAAGACTACAAATATGTCTATTTCTAGAACTATACACATAATATAATTTAAAATGAGATTTTGCAAGGGAGAATACAGAGCTAAGATACAGCTAAATAAAATTCAGTAAATGTTAGAATAATACAGAAAATAGTTTATTGATGTTATACGTATGTTTCTGAAAACACAATGTTATATGAAAACGCATTAGCTAAAACATCCTGTGGACATAATGCTGAGCATTGGAGATGATTTCCATTTGTTTCATCATATTAAGTCTATCATAATCCTGTTCACCACTTAATAACATTGTCAATTAGCAGCTTTTTCCTTTCCTTTCTAATGTTACTTTGTAATGTTATACCTGCTTACTCTACCTCATGATGACTATATGAGTTGTATCCATAGCCTATAATTTTGCTCTGGTTATTTACTGGAATTCTTTGTACTAAGTTACTTAACACTATTTAGGATTAAATTTTGTATAATGTGTTTAATCATTAATGCTTAATCAGGAAACATAAAAGTAAATCAAGATAAATTAATTAATCATGCAAACTTAGCTTCCCATGCAAGAAGTGCTTTTTACAGAGTGTTGCCATGGATGTTTCACAGTTCAGTAGACAGAATGATTTTTTCAGTTTTTGTTTTTATATTTTTATAGTAATGCTCATTCTTAGGGCCTCTATTACAAATCTATTAGCAAAGAAAATATTTCCATTATTTCGTAAGCATCTTGATTATTCCTACAAAATGGAAAATGGTTATTACTAAATATAATGAATATTGACTATAATGACAAAAATTTTAATTACACTTTATTTTTATGACTTGTCAAGTAGAAGTATACCAGTTATAACAGTTTTGGCATTGAATACTTTGTTACCAAAGATTTTTTCAACAAATTTAAAATCTATATTTTTTAAATTAATGCAACAAATTCTATTTTTAAAAAGTCAATAAAATATAAACTATGTCTACTAACTGAAGTTTATGAGGAATTATTGATAAATAAATTACCATTGACTAACATTCCAAGGAATTCAAAAATCATCCTTGAACAGTCTGGATGCATCACGTAAAATTTCTTAAAAACTCCTAAGGCAAATTTTTCTGCCACACATTTAGTGACTGTATCATTATTTTTGGAAAATGAGATTAATCCAATGATCTTACAAAGTCACAGATTTAACTAGAAGTTCACAAACTGACTCAAGTTTTTAAACCTTAAAGAAAATCTTATACCATGCACACCATAAAAATCCACATTCCAAACTCCACTAATATCTCTTCCAGTTAAGAAGAAATTCAAAGGAAAAGTTACGAAGCCCGATGATTTATTTTGTTTAAATTCCATATAACCCAATGATTCATTTCACTAAACTAGGAAGCTTGTCATTGAAATGCCATGACAGAAAACACTTCATTATACTTATAAACCTATTACATACTAAAAACTTACATTTCTGCAAACTTCAGCAAATTTGAAATCTTCTTTATGTTCATATTTATACTGAGATAAAAAGAATTCAATCCTCTATAGTTATTCATTGATAGTTGAATCTGATTTATTTAACTGGTGACAAGAAGATGCAGGGTTATTCCTTCGATCTGCAAAGTCACATCAACAGAAATATTTGATGATGAGAGCAAGACTGAACTTGTTAACAATAGGAACATAAGGGGGTTTGCATTATTGAGATGGAAGCTGAAGAATATGAAACTGAGAAGTGTTAGTTAGCAACAAATCTAAACTACACTGACATACATCTGAGTTTTTCATTGTGGATTCACCTCAGCTCACTGGAGGTGCGAAATTTTGAAGGTTATGATATATACATGTCAGTTAGTTGCAACTGCACAATGCATTGGATTTTCGATCAATTCACGCACTAATACTCTGTCGTAGACTCAAACGCAAAAGGGTTGGTGGGAAACCTAGCAAAGACTTCATCAAGAAGCTTTAAAGCCCGGTCTACACTCGTCGAGTAGTTTAGTTTAGTAGCACTAAATTTTAGTACTCGACCCATCTAAACACAAGAAATTAGTTTAGTACAGCTCGCAAGGTTGAGTAGCTGCTTTAATCGAGTAAATAGAAGCCCATCCTATTTTTGAGGTATAGTGTCTTCTCCCACCATGCGCCCACTAGACTGACTCACCAACTAATCTCGTGTATACGCATGCCTTTAGTACCTTTTTAGTCGAGTGCAGTTGCCCTGTGTGCCTCTGTCTACGTAGGACAGGGGTTCTTAACCGGGGGTGCTCGCACCCCCAGGTGGTGCGGGAAGATGGTCCACGGGGTGCGGGAAGTGGGTCCAGGGGGTGTGGGAAGTGGGTCCAGGGTGTGTGGTGGGAACATCTTGCAATTTGACTTTTTTATTTAGTTTTTTAGATAACATTTTGAACCACCAGCTGCCATCATAGTGTGTGTATTCATGCATCCACGTTTCTTATTAGATATATAGCGAGATGCTAAAGAACATTCGTTTCCTTGAAGTAACAAACCGTAATCACTATTCGAGGTCAGTTTACAAAGTGATTTAAACTGCCATGCCCAGACATATTGTTGCTATATTTTTCTGCCTTTAATTACGTTTATAACAAAGTCATTCTCTCGGTCCTACTTTTCTTGAGAAGGTTGAGATAATCCCCTACAGAGAGGTTATTTTGAAGTTCAAGATGAATACAGCATTAAAAATTGTTTAAAAAGAAACAATCTTGAAAACTATTATGAAATTGTTGGATAGGATTCCATTGTAATAAAATGCCTAATTGTCGCCTCACCTGTATTACAATCTTATTGTGCCTTCAATCAGGAAAGGTTGAGTTTAAATGTAGTTTGTAATAATTATATTTGATTTTAAATACTATACGTTTAATAATTCGTTAAAATTTAAAAAAACAGAAATTAATAAGCATTGAAAAAATTATGGTGGGGTTCGGGATTACCATGGATCGCTGTGGGGGTGCGGGGCTCACAAAAGGTTAAGAACCCCTGACGTAGGAGGTCACGTTTCTCGTATTATTCATAAACTGTATGCCTCGAGTTTCTTCACTATTAATTTCTTCTCAACATGGCAAAGTGGTCAGAACACGTCTCTCAAATTTGTTACGGAGTATGTGAAACAGGAGTGCTTATGGGATGCGTCGTAAGACGAATACAAAAACAGACAAGCTCGTGTAAGTTCATATGATAAAATTTTTTTATTTCCCTTGAAATAAAGCGTTCTGTTCTGTTTCGCAAGAGATGTATAGATATAGACCGGAGTGCCCGATTCACAAGCTCGTTCGTTTAGCAGTCAACTAATGAATTAAACTAAATCCAATAATTTCCGCGTGTAGACCGGCTACTCTCACTCGACTAAATTACTGCCCTCGAACAAATTACTGGCTGCATGTAAACGGATACTAAACATCTCTCACTCAACTAAACAACTAGCCACGTGTAGACCGGGCTTAAGGAATCACATGGCTAAACGTCCCTTCCCAAAGAGTGAGCCCTGAGTTGCATGTCCCCCTTACGCCACACCTGTAAGAGGTGAGGCAAGATTGGGTTGAACATGAGACATCGCCTTCTGAGTGAAAAGTCAATACATCAACCACTCCATTACCGCTCTCTCTTGAATGCTATCGTACTTATTCTCGAATATTTTATAGCTAAACCGAAGCGGAACATGGGAAAAGGTCTTCATTCCATGGGAGCATTGGTGCGCAATTTTTTCCATTTAGACTCTGTATTTTGCGGGAAAGAGGAGGTGGGGGAGAGTTACGAAGCGTCTAACCGAGGTCGTTGGAAAAGGAAAGGCAGAAGAGAGGCCTCTTTTTCCTCCGATTAAATGCGAGAGATATGTACTCTGCTTCTGACAGAACCTTTTCCACAAGGCCTATGATCCTTAAAAAAAACATGCGGAAGCTAGCATTAGAGGAATATGGGATAAAAGGGTTTCGGATTCTCGTTCACAATACTATACAGGTTATGTAATGGTATGTTTCATTAATGAATTACCTACATAATAACACTGTAATATACCATGTGGCTTTCCTCAATAAAAATATTGATAGTCACAATTAAAATACATTTTCTGGGTAATTTTTGAAGCCTTTAAATGCGTCCTTCAAAGATTGGCCGGCCTTATTATAGATACAAATATTTTACCACGGACAGCCAAAATTGCGGCTAAAAATCGCAATTATTTTTCTCAAAGAGAATCATTTAAAATCTGTATTAGATAACTTTCAAATGAAAATATCCGCCAAATCACCACAAGTAGTTCGGCCTTTGGCTCCTCTCTCCTTTAGATCGTCAAGCCGAAATACCCTCATTGGTTCCTCTTCTCTTCCCGTCGAATGGCCTCTCCCCGATTTGTATTTATGCAAGGAGTAAACGCTTGCCTTCTTGTTTAACGCGAGCTTCTACTCGGCTCCCTTCTAAATCATTTAGCAAAAGCACGTCTGACCCGCAGTTCTTATTCTTCGTTCTTCCTATTTCCTTTTCTATCATATCTCCCGCTTTCCGACCCTCCACGAGCCTCTCTTCAACTACTGCGCCTGGAGAGATACGTCACATTCCTTTTAGGCGCTTTGCTTTGCTGACCGCGGTACCTTGTCTTACCCCACGCATAAAATGTTACCTTAACCTTTAAATAGTTAGTTGAAATTATAATCCTATTGTTGATGAGGTGTGGTCTCCTCGACTTACATTTTTTAAATTATTTTTCACAAGGTATGTATAATTGTTTCACATGAAGTTAAGATGTAAATAAAAGAAAATTAATATTCACATAATTTTCGTGAAATGTTAACTATCGGAGATAATCTGACACTATAACATAGTGGTGTCTCACAGACCGCTCTTCAGGAGTTAAAAAGTTTTGGAAAACCTGGAAAAGAACGATTCTTAAGGTTTAAATTCGGATTATCATTACCACGTACACCGAGGTGGTACCGATAAAATTAGGCGATTTCCGTGAATAATAACAATCTCCCACAGTATATATGGGTAAATTGACGGTTGTTCCAATCACCCAATGAACAGCATTCGCGCTTCTCTTATAACCATAGTACGTCCGAATGGAGCATTTCTATCGCTACCTCAGCGCGAGTGATTGCCGAAGTTACCCTCATCTGATTAACGCAATAAGGGTTTAGAAAGGAGGTTTCTCTAGAATCTCACCTCTACTGTCTATCACTGCAGAAATAAGAAGAAGCTTCTTACGTTTTCTATATTTCTCCTCGATCTGCTTAATACGAGAATTTCGAATCCCGCCGCGTAAGAACATTAAACTCGCTCACACCTGGAGTCGCCCAATGTGTCACTATCCCATTTCTCTTGCTTTTATTTCTCTGAGGGTATGTCGTATTTTAATATTTTAATGTCCAAAATGCCCTGAAACCAAATATGAGCGGTAAATGGAACGCGTCGGAACATTCCCAGTAATGCCAAGGTTAGCCCTGCTGTGTTAGGGAACATACATATAGAGAGAGAGGAAGGATGGAAGAGCGAGAGAAAGAGCAGAACAGAGTGAGAAAGAGTGGGAGAGAGAGGATGGATGAAAGATAAGGGAAAGGCGGAAGTAGGAGAGGAGCAGCAGAAGAGAGGGGAGGAGCGGAAAAAGAGAGGAAGAGAGAGAGGAAAGACGGAAGAGAGAGAGGGAGTAAAAGTGAGAGGGCCGGGAGAGTAAGAGGAAGGGCGGATGAAAGAGGAAGGACTGACTGGAGAAGTAAGAGAGGAAGGGCAAGAAAGATCTGAAGATCTTCAACCGCGCAAAAATGCATTATCCCGATTTTTCTAATACAAGCGCCAAATTTCGTTGCCAGGACTGACTACATGGACGAAATTATAAACGACGCGAAAATAATACTTTAATACAGTGCTCTCCAACCGGTGTGCCGCGGCACAGTAGTGTGCCGCGAGGAAGGCGCTAGCGTGCCGCGATGAAGGCACTAGTGTGCCGCACAGTCTAGAGGATATTTAATTTTCACAAAAGTGATTGGAACAAACAAATTCGCATACATTTTATCATTAAAAGAATTTATTCTGAAATTACGAGAGGAATTGGTAGACCTTAGTAACGATCATACAACTTAAAATTATTATGTTACCTTTAAGTGTATTTTGTCAAAAAGCTAAAGGTGAATATCCTTCAATATCTGAATAACCCATCGATATGACGTTCCAAATTCAACAACGCATTTATGCGAATTTAGTTGTTCTTCAACCAATATTAAAAATATTAAAAGGGCACGTTTAAAGAACCTAGATGAAGAAGTTCTTGTAGCTCTTTCTATTAGTGAGCCAAATATAAAGCGTCATCGTACCAAAAAGGCAAGTTCAAATTTTCTGTCGAAGAGCATAACATTTTTACACGATGAATTGTGTGTTTTCTTAATTTACAATAAAATTTTACAATTATTTGAATATTACTTTACCAATCATAACAATCTAATATAATTGAGACTATTAGTTTTATGCTACTTTTTCTTTTAAAATGTGTATTTAAGCAGTGAAATTAATTAGGGGTGGTTTGGTGGGCTGCGATGTTTCTAAGCATGCATGAGGGTGTGCCGTGGAGCAAAAAAGGTTGGAAAAAATAATTAAGCGTCGGAAGAAAATAAGTCGGCGTCGGAAGAAGATAAGTCGGCGTCGGAAAAAATAAATCAGGGTCGGAAAAAATAAATCAAATGTCGGAAAAATAATCAGCGTCGGAAAGATTAATTTGGCGTCGAAAAAATTATTCATCTGTAAAAATGTTGACGACACAAAGAAAAAAAAATGAACACGAGAATTTGAGAACGGTTAAAATTCCTTCTCAGATACATTCAATCCGATGAAAGATTATCGTAAAAGAAAAAAGGGATTTTGCGATAGAAAAAAATAATTTATGATTGAAAAAATATTTCGTCATCTAAAAATAATTAAGAGTGAGAAAAAATAAATTTGCAATCGGATGAAGTACTTTTCGATCGGTCAAAAAATACGCGGGGACGAAAAAGTAAATTGAGATAGGAACAAATAATTTGCAATAGGTAAAAATATTTTTTGTCGGTAATTAATTACACGGTGAGAAAAAAGTAATTTGTGATCAAAAATATACTCGAGCATATGAAAAATATTTTAAGTCGGTAAAAAAACTCGCAGTCAGATAAAGTTATTTGCGAATGGATAAAATCCGTGCGATTGGTAAAATTTTTTGGTTGGTGAAAATAAATTCGAGGTAAGAATAAATTTGCGATCTGAAAGGTCGGTGAAAATGATTGCGGTGAGGAGGGATAAATTTTCGATGCAAGAAATATTTTGTGATACGAAAATTATTTAGCAGTTGGTAAAAAAATTCGCGGTCAAGTATTTTGCGGTCGGAGTATATACTTCGTGATCGTAATAATCACGCGGTCAGAAAAATCAACCCAGAGACGGAAAAATATTTTCGGTCGGTCAAAAAATTGTGATGAGAAAAAAGCAATTACCGATCGGAAAAAACACTTCTAGATCGGATAAAGTACTTTCGGCCCATCAAAAAATTCGCGATAAAGAAATTTTTCGCGGTAGGAATATATATTTTGCTATCGAAAAAAACCCGCGGGACAAAAATTATTTTCGGTCTGTAAAAGAATTCGCGATAAAGTATTTTGAGATCGGAAAAAAAAACTCGCGGGCGGAAAATGTAATCGGTCGGTAACATAATTCGCGGTGAGAAGAAAATTATCTGATGTCCGAAAAAAATAATCCGCGGCTGGATAACAGTAATGAAATAAAATCATCCGGCGTCTGAAAAAATTAATTCGTTCTGAGAAAGAAAAAAATCAAGTTCGGAAACAATAATTTTCACACGAAAAAAATTTGCGGGCTGAAATGAAACTCATAACCTGTAACGTTAATTCGCGGTTTGAAAAAATCGCGACGGAAGAAAATAAATCGTTTCTTAAAAAGACAATTCGTAACCTGAAAATATAATTTGCGCAACGAAAAATAATTCCTGACCAGAAAACATAACTTGTGCCAGAAAAATAATCTACGTTCGGATAAAATAATCCGCGTTCGGATTTAAGTAATCGAAAAAGTAGTCGAAAAATTATCGCGATGGAATAATTAAGACGTCGCCGAAAATATAATTCGCGATCGGAAAAAATATTCCCGGTCTGAAAAATAAATACGCGGTAAGAAGACATTAAAAATTCGTGTTCGGAAATTTTGTGATCAGAAAAAAATATGTTCGGTCGTAAAATAATAACTCGCAGTCCTAAAAATAATTCATACACTGGAAAATTTGTCGTAAAAAACTAATTCATCGAGAAATTATTCACCATTGGAAAATCGAAGGCAAAAATCAAAATTAACATGTAAAATTTCATCCCTAATTTCTGTCACCGCTCAACGCAACATTACTAATTATTTGATTTTTTACTTTATTACTGTTTGTTATCGCGTGAATGAAATACAGAATTTATTTGTTAAATGAATAAGATCGAGTGATAGAATTTTAAAGCATGCACAGTAATATTTTTAGCATTTACTTTCAATTTTATTTGATTGATCTCAGTTCTGTTGCAGTGAAAAATTTGCCTACTTGATAAATATCATTACCTTCAATTCAGAAACTATAAATGAGTACAAATGTTTAATTATATCTCACCCTTCTGCCATTCCAGTAGAATTCCATGGCGACGGATTGTTTCTTATCCGAATCTTCACGTTCTGGTGGGTACCCAGGCGTCCTTATCAGCTGCTCCTCTTCTTTAGGTTCGGGAGCACCTCTTGCCTATAAATGTAAAATATATAAACCTTACATAAATGATAGCTCGCTCAAACATTCGGGTTATTAAGTGTACTAATGACGCCGAAAACTTCCTAGTTAATTTATATGTCACAGCTAATGTATATGTTTGAAGATATAAAAATTCCTAAATGCAGAGTGGTGCCACGCACTACGCATGTCGATAAAATTGAATCGACCACAGCTGCAATCCAAGGTTTCCTTCCTTTATCCCAACACCAACAGAAAAATCATTAATAAAATAATAATTTTTAAATATGATATATTTTCAAGTGCTCTTAAAAACGTAAAATTAAGCCTCAACAAATAGTTAAAATTGTCACAAAACGGAGGAGGGAAGCCCTGGAGAGGGCCAAATGGAGCCACAACAGGTTGAAACGGACGTTACGAAGGACAGAGCTCGGTCTTTCGTCGGAAACGAGAACGTACCCACTTGTGTAATTTTTTAAGGGACAACAATTAATTTATCAAACTTACTCGCGAATTTTAATACATATGTTTTAAACGGGTTAAAAAACTTTCAAACGCGGTCAAAATGACCGCTCGCAACTCCAACGTTACAAATTCCAGCTCAATCTCTTAAGGGTTAAAGCAGGGCATCTAACAGGAACCGAAATCGAAAAAAATCTGACATGGCCAACGTAAGACTTTCTCCAAACAGAGGAATGAATATGATATAACAGATAAAAATCCTAAAATATTTCTTCAACTAGGGGATCTCCACTCCTGGAAAAATAGCTTCCAATACCGTTTTCGCCCGCTCCACGGCTCATGAACGTCAACTACTCCACCCGCTCGCTCCAGGTAGGACTGCGCTTCACGCCTCGATTTTGGCTCATTAAATTCGTTGGACATGATAAGTATAATGACTTACAGACCAACAATTCATTTACTAAACATACTCGCAGAGTTTTATATTTTATTTTTTTAAACTGGTAAAAAAATTTCCAAAGCGGTCAATGTGACCGTTCGAGACTCTCCCGTTATAAAACACCACGCGACCTCTTTTAAGGGTTTGACTCTGAAGCGGCATATCGAATCATATTGAGACTTTAACTGCCACCCGTCTAAACAACCGAGTCTTTGAATGCGACACGCCGAGGTACTCGGAAATACTAATTGAGAGAAACGCCCCTGCTTCGAATCCAGTCCTGAATATCTGAATATCGGGAGTAGCGTTAATCGTGCGCTGTGGTATAAAAAACAAAAACAAATCGCATGCATAGATCTAGTGCACATCGAGAGCTGTCAGTATTCCTATGTTTCCAGTCCATTAATGTCATAGGTTAGATTCATTGTCGGATAAACCCCAGGACCAGCGATCACAAAAAATTATGATTTACCTTCCTCTCATAAGGCAGCTAACCTTATCGCGACCTTCTTAACGTCATTCATCAACTTTTAAAATATAAAATACGATGAAATTTTCAAATTTATAATAAACACCCACCTCTTTTAATTCTACACACATTAAATTTATTCGAAATATACAGGTATACCTCGGTTAACGAAGCAGATGCGTTCCACGGCCGCACTTCGTTAACGGAAACTTCATTACCAGAGGTATAAATTACATAAGAAAGGTAGGGATTCGTTCTATGGCTTCAGAAAAGAGGGTTTTAGTACCAAAACTTCAGTAAATAATAAAATAAATTAACAAAAATGTCGATAAACATGGAATGAATGTTCTATTTTAAATTTTCGAAAGCGACAATGAGTATTTAAAACATGACGGTTTTTCTGGGATTCATTTCCTCCGTATTTAATTGGTGGCAGTCTAGATGGCAGGGGCAACACGGACGGATTGTAGTACTTGTTTCGTAGATGGACTTGTCTATGGTCCTTTTAACTACGGGTTGGAAGTTTTTTAAGATAATTAATATCGAAAATGAAGACGATAAACTAAACCAAGAGTGCCGACAAAAGTGAATTGAAATTTTAAAAAGTTTGTCAACTGCTTTCGAAACATGTGAACTAATAACATATTCAATGTACAGTTTTAATTGGTTAATGATATAAATTACCAAAATGTCGTTATTACTGCGCTCTACTCCTCCGTTTTCATGTCGAGACGGCAAGAGATCCACGGTAGATCAGTCACGATTCCTGCTGATAAAATGGGCCCGCCTACCTCTCTTGCGGTTGCTGATTTAATGACTGACATTGACTTTATCCTAATCAGAAAATAGTCAAAATATTAAATTATCCTACACCCCATTTCAATACGAAAAAGAGAGGTTTCTTAAGACCTCAGAACTGGCTACTGCGAGTCAGACCAACTCATTCTTATTGTTCTTAAAAGATCCAGGTCGAGACTATAGTAACATTATAATTTAGTAGCTCTAATTTTGTGACCATATGACACTATGTTAGCGAAGCTTCGAAATGTAAGTAGCGGCCGTATTAATTGTCTCGTCCACCTGAGCTGTATAACACGCGAACACTACTTCGCAACATTTTCGAATTTTTTGTATTTTCACTGCAGAATTTCCAACTTCGTTATACAGAGGCTTCGTTAAGCGAGGTATACCTGTATCCATATATATAATCAAAACATCCCTTCTTCGCGACCCTCTGCCTTGGTATAATTCGCCCTAGGTCATACTTAAAGCCCTCCATTCCATGCTAAAGTAACAGCTGACCGACGCGACGGCAGGAAAGAACGCTTCCGAAGAATAAAATTTTCCCCAGGCCCCGTATTATACCTTACTATGGCCATGCGCTCCACGTAACCTGTACATTCGACGAATTCTACGTGTTTCAGCTCGTAAGGAGCATGCCAACAAACTCTTAAACCTTTTTAAATTTTACGGCAAACTTTCCCGTTCGTTTGATTCTTACGGCACACCGGACCTAAACACGTTAACTATTTTTATAAATTCTACAGTTAAATTGTTAAGATGAACAATGTGACATTGGGAATTGACTTTACGATAATGTTACGATTTCTGGGGCCCAAATCCAGTGGACCTAAGTCTGTCATTAAGATATCAAGTTATAAACGCATTTAACACTTCCGAAACAACCCCAGTTTTAGGAGTCATTCCCATTATTGTTTTGAAAATCTTACACAGTTTGAATACAGAAGAATGACATTCCTTGACGTTGTCCAAAGGACGTCTCTTGCGGCGCTAACGCTAGTATAATCTCACAGATTGAGTTTTAATAGCGAATCAAAGGTTTGGCCGACATCCAAGGGAGCAGGGCGATCACATTAGCTAGTAACGTTTGATGCTACTCACGGATTTTCTACAGTTGCTTCATTCCATCGAAAGACCCACGTTGAGTTCGACACCTCTGCTCTCTAATAGCTTCCAAACGAACAAAATATATTCGAATCTCATTTTATTTAAAACTTCATATTTGCAGCACTGTAACACTCATGTAGAAAATGCCGATACACAACGGTAAATAATTAAACTTCAAACAAAAGTTATTACTCACCAGGTTTTTGAATCGGTCACTCTACTCACACCCTGCTTCGCGTAAAGAACAATCGGAACTGCTTCGATAAAAACTTAACCATGCGACGCCACCGCCCCTAACGGTCAAAAAAATTAACCAACGTTTTTACTTACACCTATAGAGGGCAGCACAAGTGTTATGTTCTATTGGCTCCAAGTTCGTATTGACAGACTTATTACGGAAAAGGTATAATGTCGTACTTTTCGATTAACACAATCAGCTACAACTCGGAAATAAATTACTGGTTAAAGAATGGAGTTCTCTTGGTAAATAATTGATGGAAAGAAAAATACAAGGAACCTGCTTTGCAGTCCTTTCTTCTTGCATGCGTGAGGCATAAAATAAAAGAATAATTAGAAGAGGAGAATACAGTGAAGATAGCGATGACTTAAAGATCTAGCTCTGAACCATGCAATTGAGGACTTAAAACCATAAGTGAAAGACTTAAATTTTTAACAAACTCCGGCCAGGGCCGCGCCTAGGGTGTTTCGCGCCCGGGTGCAAGATATCTCTGTTGCGCCCCCCTACTAGCGAAATTTCGTGGTATGATCAAATACGACTTTTTTCATCGATAGAAAGTTGAGACAAGCTGATGTATTTCTGTCGGTGTATCCCATAACGAATTAATCTGCTTGAAGGAAAATTATAAAACTCGCCGCACATATGATTATAATTCAATACTCTGTCCCGTTACCTTAATGATCATTCAAAAATTCCTATATTTTTCTCCATTTAGAAGCCAAATTAGATTCGATATTTATTCTGACAATAAGAAAACAAAACTTCAATTATTTATGCATTCCTACGACAAAATCCTGACTTCGTATTTTCATTTTAAGATACTTTAACACAGTGAAGAAGTCAATAATTCTCTCATTATTTGGAGAAATTGTTTCGGTATTTGAAATTGGTACTATTTAGAAATGAATATTAACGATAACGTAGGTGGGAGATCGTGAAGGAGTAAGGAAAGCTAGTTTTCGGAAAAGCTATACCAAACCGATTTAACCCTACACCAGCACACTTAAAAATGTTTCTCAATCGGCACACTGGGGTCCAGCAGATCCCAAGCTCTTCTTTCCTGTTAGGTCTTTTTAACAAATTGGTATTGATTTACTTTCAGTGGAACCTCAGGAAGACATGTGCAGGTGAGATTAAGTTTTAAACCTAATTTCTGGCTAGGCGTGCTTTATCAGTTTTATTGCAATACTAAATATAAATTACCATAACTCCCATTGTCGCCGAAGTTAAGTGGGGAAAATTTTAACTTAGGTATCATTTTTAAATTTCTGTGTGCGATTTTGCTTTGTTGATATGGCAACCAAATGTTTGTTGATTTCTTGAAACAATTACTAATAAATTGTTTTAAATTATATTTTCGTGTGGCGTAGAGTTCTCCTAAAGCAGTTTTTAAAACTGCATAAGTAACTTAAATAATTAGATGTAGGTTTTCCGTAAATTGTGATTTCTACACATTTGAGGATATCGTCACCACACTTCGCATAGATATATAATTTTACCCTGCGGGTAACATAGGCTATATGACAATAAAAAAATTTATTTGCATGATTCAATAATTATTTTCCCATAAGTTTACACGTAATTTTAGATTATTCACAGTGCAAGATTTTTTCCTTCTCTCATCAAAATACCTAAATATGGACCGACTTTCTTCATTTTAGCTTTATTCCATGATTAAAGCTGTGCACTAACTTATTCTTGCGATGTTTACATGTTACACGGTCGAAGTTGATATTCAACAGTCACTTCCGCTAGTAGCATCATAATATTATCAAAAGTACACATCAACTTGGGAATACTTATTGATTATTATAACTTGGCATTATTTTTCTAGTGAAAAAATTAAAATTAATAAGGTTCAGCTTTTATCAGTTGAATTATAAAGCGGGTACCACAAAATGGCTTTAGGCAACCTCGGTTTAAAAATGTTAAGGAGGCACAACGTGATAATATCGCTTCGCTGTTTCTGAGCTGGCGAAGACCGCGCTTTTGTTTATACACCCATATCATCACTACAGATGGTGTTAGATTGGTATCTTTTCCAAAATAAATTTCAACATCTCTGTACATTTTCTTCGCTGAATGTATCCCTCTAAATCAATTAGGGAAAAAAATTTCTGCAGACCGACTTTTTCATGTCCCAAGGAACAATTTTGGTGAATGAGAAAAGTTATTCAAAGGCATTTGATTAATAGTATATGTTTTTTATATCTGCCATTGTTATAAGCAATCTTTCATGAGGCACAGCAAAAAAATTGTCCCTATTGGATTAATAGAAGCTGAGATATGACGTTTTATGTTTCCAGAAGTGTAAGTGCCCGTTAAATTTCAACGGATTTTGTGAATCTACTTTCGCTGCCAATTTTTAAGGCATATGCGGTATATACAAAAACATTCTAGTCTACGAAAAACTGAAAGTCACTTAGCTTATCTTAACAATTAACCATATTTGTTTATAAACAATCCGTATCAATAGTCATTTTAGAAAAATTGAAATAAAAAGGATTCTTAAATTAAATTCTTTGTAAACCATACGTGCTTACGAATTTATATTGTTGTTCCTCGAATTAATTTCTTAACAATGGCCGAAGTTTGGAAATGAATATAAATTAAAATTCCATTAAAATTAAGAGGACATTTAAAGTTGTTAACAGGCAATTTTCGAAGAAACAACAGTGGATCTTTTAATGAATTGATTTGTTTTTATAAAAGGAATTTGGGTGCTTATTTAATACAGAGGAAATTCTAAGGCTTATAATCCATTTAAATGTAATAACAGTGGCTATTATAGTTTAAAGAAAGAACTTTACTTATTCACTTTACAGAATGAATTAATTTTGGCTAGCATTGCCTAATATAAAAGGAGTTACTTTGGAATTCACAGTATGTAAAGCGGAAGTTGTACTGAATTGACTCAAGTATATTTCAAAGCAAAAATCAATTTAAAACTATTGAAAATTGTTGTTTCAGAAACTGAGAAGTCCAGAGTGGTGAGCGGATCTAAACGATATTAAGGTACATTTTATTCCAAAATCTATTTAAAGTATTATCAGAGGCAATTGAAGATTGAACCAATTTTTTGGAACCGGAATTCTGCTTATTTAATAACACTGAAATCCTAATGCTATAATCAATTTAAAACTAATAACAATGGCTATTTTAGTATAAAGAAAGGTACTATTTCATTCAAAAGGAATTTCTGTGACATTTTAGTTAATTAATTAAAACAGACATAATATAGAAATATTCGATGGTTAAAACAATGCACAATTTTATTCTTGCAATTTTTACATGTTGCATTGACGAAAATTTAGATTGATTAAACCCATTGATATTCAACGGGCACTTATGCTAGTAACTAATAATTAGTGAGGGCGAGGCAACCGGGGCATGTGCCCAGGGCGCAGTTTCGTAAGCGGGCGCCAAATAAAAGTCTTATTATACACTTGATAAAATGTGGTTACCATTTTGTTTTTTTGATCTCTTCGAAACTTATAACGGCCAACCTGAGGTTCAGCTGAAGGGCCATGACTGTACCAAGTCATAGGTGAACGTGTGCAAACTTAATTGGTGGCTTTTAGGCTGCCTCTACTCTTTATGATCTGAATGTAATTTATTTTATTTACCCTCGTCCCCAAAAATGTGTGAGCCCTATCGCATTGCATTAGCCGAGCAGAATTTTTGCCCAAGTTGTCGACAAAAGAGTAATTATTGAAAAGGCCATTATTGATTTTATTGCTGTCAAATCGAAAAAGAGAGACGAAATTACGTCAGAAATAATCCAAAAGCTGGAACAGGATGGACTAGATTTACAAAATAGGAGAGCTCAATCATATGAAAATGCTCCTAATATGACCGGTAAATTAAACGGTTGCAAACATAACCCTCTTGCATGTTTCATACCACCTACAGAGCATTTGCTTAATTTAGACTATTATCATTCCACTGAAAAAACTAACCATCAAATTAGGGAATTTTTTGCAAAGTTATAGAAACTGTTTGTTTATTTTGCTCGTTCCACATCGAGATGGGTTGTAGTAATAGAGGTCTTAAAGGTGACGTTGGAAAAACATGGCACAACACGATGGTCATCAAGAGAAATTTCTGTGAATTCATTGTGGTTACAATTGAAGGAAGTTTATACGGTGGTAATAAAATTAAATAATGAACATAAATGCAGAGATGCTGAAGGTTTGCTAAACAGATATTTATATTTTTCTTGTTATTTTGGAATGATTGTCTCCAGAAGATCAACCACCTCACTAAATCTCTTCAGGGTGCCAATCTAACTGTGGATACAGCCATTGACATGATCTGCGATTTGGTACCAGACATAAAAAGTTCAACGTCAAGACTGGAAGAGTATGTGGAATAGGCAAAGAAATTTTATGATGACAAAGGAATACCTGATGTGCTCTCGAAAATAAGAAAAAGAAAAAAGAAATTTCATGACACAATGGAAACTGAAGCACCCTCAATACCCGAAACAACAGAACATTTTAAGTTGTGCTTTATATAATATGACCGGAGATAAAATGATAAATTCCTGTGAAAATGCTGCTAGTAGATAATAAAAACAATGTGGATGAATGGGAGTTAATCGAAGAAGTTTGCAGTTTGAAAAACCATTAGCCTTTGAAAAAAGAATAAATTATGCAGAAAGAAATATTGGAATTTATTCCTAATATGGAAAATTTCCTGATGATTTTCATGACATTTGTCACATCAATTTCAACTGGAGAGCGTTCTTTTAGTAAATTGAAATCGATCAAAAATTACATATGGTCATCAATGAACTAAGAAAGACTTTTTGGTCTAGCCATCTTATCTATTGAATAAACTGTTAATGACATAATCAGTGTTTGCCACTAGTAAAGTCTGAAAAATAACTCTTAAAAGAAATGATTGTTTATTTCAGTTAAATACCTCTTTAAAATATGCACATCATTTTATTGGATCACTTTGGGGCGGCAAAAAATCCTCTGCCCAGGGTGCCAAAAGTGGTCACTACGGCCCTGATCATACACAACATGAAAAACAAAGTAGTTAGTGCTCCTATTTATGTAAAATCTATTCGCAGAGGCTAGTGCTGGTTTTCAATTTTTACGATTTTTGCTGCCCCTCCAATTTGCCACCTGCGTGTTAATTACTCATACCCTGCACTTTTGAGCGGCCCTGGTTGGCACCTTGTCCTGAGCTCTGACTCTGAGACCCATACCCAGAGATTTTAAACAAAAATCTTAACATTTTAAACTCAGAGATTTTTATACCAACACAAGATTTTCTATTTTCGGACATGTGAATTTTAAAACTGTCTATGAAGTGTGATGGTGAGGTAATATTTAAAAAAAAAGGAAGTTTCTATACAATAACCTTCTGAGATACAGAGGAGAGAACAATTGGAAGTTAATTTTTTTAATTTTCATAATTAATTTCAAAAGAATAAAAGATGGTATCATTAAAAATATAAAGAATTTTATACTGGTAATATTTCCACTTGAACTGATTATTTTTATTTCCATTTTTATTTTTCATTTCTTACCATTCTTCTCAGTAAATCTATTTGCTAAGGCATTAGTAAATGAATTTATAAAATTTCTGGCAGGTCATGCCAAAATTCACTTTAGTGCAAATTTCTGTTTTAACAAGCTCTATGCTCATTCTATTCCTCCTGTCACTCTATGTATTTCCCGTAATGGAAAAAAATTCTTTCTACTTGGTCACTACAAGTAGGAACGGATAAAATTTTGGCTATAAGTTGTGGCAATTCATTAAATCCTTTACGTCCAAAGATAATTTCAACCCAATTTTTGTCAATGGGCACATCATGTACATACTTGAATTTGTAGTAGAAGTTTGTTCAATAATAAAATCTCATCACATAAATTATTTTCATCTAAATCAACTTTCACATATTTTGCTGCATTCAGAAAATCTTCATATTTAAGGTTTTCCTTCTTTAAGTTAATAACTGAAAAATATTCAAGTGGATTATTTTAAAAATTGTACCACTTCTTGAGATAGTCAACTGCCCTGCAGTAAACTTGAGTTGCTTCTTTCAAAAACTTTTGTCTGTCACGTGAATCAAGATAACTCAAACTTGAATTTACTTTATAGCCAAAACCAAAACAGCCTGCATTCAAGCTTTTCTTCTAATGTACATAGGTATTATTTCATGTATGTACTTATGAACTCATAATGACAGTGTTATTTGGCCCTTTGTTTCGGACAAATGCCATGTTTAACATTCGGCCATTCGGCTAAAAACCGAATTCGGTACAAATATAGTATTTTTTACTATAAAATAATTGAAAAAATGTTAAAATGAATTTTGAGGATGATGAGAAGGTAAAATGTAACCACACTTAAAAGACTATGAAATTAAAAAATATTTTGTATTTGAGTAAAAATAAAGATTTTATCATTTTTAATAAAATGAAGTGTGTGAGTGTGTGGGTGGTAGGGATGTGTGAGGAAATGAGTGGGAGAGTGCATGTTTGTTTACTGATTGCTTTCTCCACGTGACAAGTGATCCAAAATATTTTTTTTCAACGTGAAAATTATTCAGTGTTTAAGAATTATTCACAAATGTAATTGCCGATAATTTTTTTAGGAGGATGACCTTGAGAATAATCAAATTCATTACTCAGCATGGAGAAACTCGTATGCTGGAGACATCAGATTTTTTTGTAACTGTGCAAATTGGGTTGTCCCCTCATTTAGGAGATCGCTAAGAAATGCTGAGACGAATCTTACAGCAGCACAAAGTGAAAAGAATTTGACACGACGTTTATATTGCATATATCACATTTGTTCTAGGACAGGTCTTAGGGTCTGCTAAACCAGAGTTTAAGTTATTGCACTGACGTTTAATCACAGAGGTCTGCTCTTCGATGAACAAGCCACTGCAATGACTTTTTTAAATGCAATATGTTCATCTAGAAGATTCTAGACTAAAAGATGGAGAGTGCAGTTTTTGTAACATTTCTAACCCCTCCAAAAGAAGTTATCCAGGAAGGAATCTTTCTGCTAAACAGAGGAAACCACTTCCTCCCTTGCCCTAACATGTTTCTAGAATCACAAAGCCAAGACGAGCATTATTTCGGCACGAAAGCATTGTAAAGTGGGAAGTAATATAAGTTATAATGTAAATTGCATGCTGAATCCAATTACGCCTGCATAAATTTTCTTTTAAAAAATCGGCAAATGCCTTAAAAGTTTAAAAATTGAACGAAGTCATCCTTGAAGAACATCACCAGCATTGGGATCGAAATGTTGGGTTACCATTTGCCAACCTAGGCAGCTGCTTTAGGAAGCCACATCCAGCGCTAAAGAACAACGGTGCAGAAATTCATGTCAGAAACACGTAATAATTCTGCCGATATACTGTTTGTATCATTATTAAGTTTTAGATACAGAAAATAATACATAGGTCGATATATTAATTTTTTGCCAAGCCTATTCCAGGGCCATACATATAAGTAATTTCCGGGTTACATACTTGGTAAGATATTCTAGGATTCATAGCTCTGCAGCTGTTCCTTATCTGGGTTTAACTTCGCCTAGCGGCTAAGTTTCCTCGCTTTGATGAAGAGAAATCAGCTGTTTTTTCCAATTTTCGTATCTGCCGGTATTACATACTACTTTCGAGTACCGAATATAAAATATCGATTAGCAGCCGGACGATCGATATATATCGTTAAGCAGAAGAAGGTTAATCGTGGTTAATCGGTTGATTAAGTTGTTTCAAAATTATGTGTTGGTTTCAGGATCTTTACAAAAATATGCTTAATGATCATAAGTAATTTTCGTACTAATTGTTTTATTCTTTTTCATTTTTAGAATATATATATAAGCAAAGTATTTTTTTCACCAAAATTATTATTTGAAAAAACTCTGAGATAAAATTTTGCCAATCTACACCCCCATCTGCTTCCCTGTTGTATTTTAGTTGGGCTGCAATTGTATTCTCCGTTGTATCAAATAGTTTTTCAACTAATTCAGCTCAAGGTACCGTTTGGAAATATGGCAGTGATGAATTGTTTAAGAAGGAATTTATTTGGAGTAGCATCTCTTTTAAAACCAACAGCATGTAACGAAAGTTTTGCAATTGGAAAGTATTCTCGTAAAATTAATAGAGTGGCAGTAATTGCCAGTTTTCAGAGATCTCTGTCATCGGTACCAACTCGGTTTTTAGACCTTGCGTCTGATAGAAGAATTGCCTACAAATTCACCGAAGGCGATCCCAAAAAACCCACGGTAGTCTACGTGCCTGGTCTCATGAACACAATGGAAGAAACAAAAGCATTAGCTCTCAATGACTTCTGCCAGTCAGCTCAGATTAACCTTATAAGGTAAAGCATTAATTATTAATTGGTTGAACCTTTCGCGGGTGCTTGTCATGCTGAAATTTTGTTTTTTCGGGTTATCCCGCGTAAATTTTCTGCGTTAAACGCGAACGTTTCTTCTCCTTTGCCGGAGACTTCTTCAGGGTTAATAAGTTGCCGGCAAAGGAGAGGAAACGGCGTTTACCGCAGAAAATTTACGCGGGATAACCCGAAAAAACAAAACTTCAGTGAAGCATGAATGTTTGATAAAATATTCTCCGAACTTAATTAATTGGATCATTCTGTTTCTCATGTAAACTTGTTCAAAAGATTTGATTTTGAAGGTATAGGTGAATCTTCTGGCAGTATTGAAAAAGTATTTTTTGGGCATTGGATTGAAAACCTGAAAAATGTGTTGGATAAGCTTTGCAAAACTCCAGTCATATTAGTAGGCTTTAGCATGGGAGGATGGGTTAGTTTTTACTTATCGTTAATATTTTCATGTAATAATTTATACATACACGTTTAGATTACTATTTATTTCGCCAGATTTCAACAGTGGCAGCCGTTCAGAGTCCTGAAAAACTGCACTCGATTTTATATGTGGCACCAGGATTTAATTTTCTGGAACACTATTACAATATATTCTACAGTAAACTTTCACCTAAGGTAACTACATAAACATGATTAAAAGTTTAATTTGAACTCTATGGTAAATTTAGTATAAAACGTACTTTGTAGTTATTAGAAGAGTTGTAATCTCAACAAATTTATATAATCAAGAACAAGTGCTTAAAAAAGTACTTACTATCTCTAATAGTCACAAGGTTATGAAATGGCCATTGGAGATACCTGAGATAAGTAGGTACTTTCTAGGTTCTTGTACTTGAATTTTTTCACACATAAGATGAGTTCAATAATTCTTTGTTGTATTAATTCATATATGTTTAGAAAATTGTTTCTAGAAGAAAAAGTTTTAATAAAGCAAAATGAATAATCTAAAACTATGACTTGGCTCATTTGTTCTAGATAAGTTATATTCATTTCACTCGTTTGACCTACAATTATCAGTTTAAGGGCTATTATTCTAAACCATTCCTTACAAAATGGAATTAAATTTATGCATTTGCAGGATATAGGTACTGGAATACCTTTTCTAATGATATTTTTGTGTTTTCATTTTGCAGCAACAAAAGGATCTAGATGACGGAAAATGTATTTACTTTAATGATTTATTTATGAGAAAGAATTTTGCTGAGGAATCCAAGAAATACCACATTGATATAGAAAAGACAATTCCAATCTCAGTACCAATTAGGATTATACATGGAATGCAGGTCTGATTATTTAATTTAATATTTTGTTAAATACTTTTGAAAATTCTTAAAAGGTTATCATCTTATATTGAAGCAATAAAAATTTTTTGTTAAATTAATTTAAATACACACATGCAAATCTACATTTATTATTAACTATGTAATTACATTGTAAAAATAATTCATAAGTAACTAGATATTTTAGCATCTGGGGCACACTACTCCCCCTCCAAGAAATTACTTTCTCTAGTTTAGTTACTATTGGCATTTCTTGCACCCCTTGCTTAGCTCTGCCCGGGACAGATGACATGCCCTAGTTACAGCACTGAATGTAATTTATAATATTTTGGTCACTAATTTTTAAATTACATATACATATATGAATGCAGATAGTTAGAACTGTATATTCTTGGAAAAATCTTTGTGGCATTTAGAATGTCATCAATCTAATATAATGTTTGTGGAAATTAAAATTTTCATTAAAGACATTACTTAATATTTGCTATATTTTAAAGCATATTGTTGTTTTCTCTTAAATATCTTTTCAGCACTGGCTTAATGCATAAGAGAAATAAGAATTTATTTCATATACTATCTAGGTAGATGTTAATACCTAAATACTTTTGCTGAATGAATCTGATTAATGTCCAGATATCTCTTAAATTTGTTATAATCATTATTGTTGGTAAGCTTAGAAAGTCCATGGGCCTGCTATTAAAATTGGCGGGAAACAAAGTATTCCAGGTGGTTGATTCATGGGTGAACTGCAATGGGCTCATGTAAGCCCATTGTTAAATTTTAACCTGCTTACATAGTTAAAATTATCAGATGTACATATTGTATGTATAATGGCAGGGAGGTTTAACTTCTAATATGATAGGGAATAAATTTCTTCTAAAGTATCTGTCAGAGGGCCACAATATGAAAACGGCACTTGAACAAGGACCACAACAGAATAACCAAAAAATTATTGTTCATCGGAAAACAAGAAATGCGAGAGTAAATGTCAAGTAATAATCCATCCCTTTTCGTTAAAATATAACAAGCCCATTGTTAACAGATTGGCAGCTCACCCCTGGGTTGACTTGACCACAGAGCCACTTAAATTTAAACTACATAAATGAGAGTTTTGATGGGATTATAATACCGTATTTACTCGTGTAAGCCGTGCCCCCGTGTATCCCATGCACCCCGGTTTTTGGGCTGGCTATAGGGGAAAAAATTTACGAGGGTTGTCCGGAAATTAGGGTACACTTTTTTATTAAACAGACTAACTTTGTTTTAAATGTATAAAACCTTGTGTGTGTATAAGCTTACACTTTATAGTACTTCTCAACATAGTCTCCATTTCGATTTAAACACCTGTTCCATTGTGTGACGAGGGAAAGCATGCCTCTCTTTAAGAAATCTTGGTCCAATGCTTTGAGCCAATTCTTCGTTGCTTCAATAACTTCTTTGTCCAATTTAAGCTTCTTTTCCCCTAGAAATCTCTTCAACGAATAAAAAACATGAAAATCTGACGGCACCAAGTCTGGGCTATGCGGCGGGTGAGGCAGAACTGCTTAAGTTTCGTCTTCGTCACATTGGCGGTGTGTGCAGTCGCGTTGTCATGAAGCAACTTCACTCCCTTGCTCAATAAACCTGGTCTTTTCCGTCGAATGGCTTGCCGTAAATTTTCCAAGGTTTTACAGTACCCATCTGCATTTACAGTGGAACCATACGGCAAAAATTCAGCCAAAAAGATCCCTTTGGAGTCCCAGAAAATGGTGGCGAGAACTTTTTTTGCCGATAAAGTTGCGCGAAAGTTTTTGACTGTTAGACTCGAAGGATGCTTCCAGGTCATGCTGGCAAGGTTTGTCTCTGGTGTTACATGGTGTATCCACGTTTCATCTCCGGTTACAAGTTCCAAAACAAACGATGGGTCACTTTTGTAATGAAGAAGATTTTCAAGCGAGCAACCGAGTCTTGCTGTTTTGTGCTGATCAGTCAATTGCTTCGGTACCCATCTTGCTGAAACCTTTCTGAAGCCGAGTTTGTCTTAAACAATTTCGTGAATAATAGACTTTGGGATACCTAGCTCTACCTCCATTTCACGGATTTTTAATCGTCTGTCTGTCAAAATCAAATCATGAACTCTTTTGATGTTCTCTTCTGTCGTCAATGTGCTCGGTCTTCCTGATCGCGGCAAATCTTCTAAAGTTTGACGGCCATTTTTAAATTCTGAACACTAAATGGACACTTGTTTACGTGTCATTACAGTTTCACCATATGCCGCAGAAATTTTCCGATGAATCTGTGTCGGGTTTTCATTTTCGAACAAGTGAAGATATCGAATAATGGCACGCGCTTAAGTCGGACAATAAATTGCAAGAGGCGGTTCCATTTTAGTGCGTGTCAAAAAACTGTTGTGTCTCCGACCGACGTGACTCTACTGGCGTGTGTAGTTCAAGGATGAAGCTTTCTCACTAAAACCAGATTGGACCGGTAATGCGTGCATGAGCAATACAGTTGACGAGTGTACCTTTCTTTCCGGACAACCCTCGTATTTGAGCCGAAAAAGGGTTTTTTTAAATCACCAATTCCTATTTCTCAAAAATGCTACGCTCAAGTTAAGCATCTTCACACTCCTACGTGATGAATTTATTGGGCGATCTCTTTATATTGGTACTAGCAGAAATCTCCTCGATAGTCCTCTTTTGTTAAACACCTGTTTTTGTCATCATATTGGTCACGTTCAGCAGAAATCTCTCCGGGAGCGATCACCGATCATTCTGCTGTATGTAAGTATCCAGCCATATGGTCACTGATCGCTACCATAGCGGTGTTTGGTGAACTAAAATTATGATTGGTGATCATTCAATGATCACCACGGCGGCCATAACTTTCATAGACGTATCAGTGAATAAAGGAAGCATTCCGTATCTGAATATGGTAGGCGTCATCTGCTGTGAGCACAAAACCCCCACCAACCCAAACTGGTCGTGCATGCGCCGTGGCCTCCATGATGATTGCAGCAGAAGACTTCGTCGAGTTTGGGGAGCACCCATTAATAAACTTAAAACTCATTTAAAATTTTTATACAATGAATGAAAATGACTAAATACACCGAAATTTGGAAATAGAATAATAGATGCAGCATGGGTGCTAGCTTAACGTATATTTGTTTACCAACACGACATTTTAGGAAAAAAGGTGCGAGGCAAATAAAAGAATTTGTGTAAGATGCGCACCCCCTTTTTTTCACCGGCATTTTGGGAAAAAAAGGTGCACGGCTTACACGAGTAAATACGGTATATAAATTTTTCCAATATTGATTAATGAAAATTGGATATCTTTTTAATATCTTTGAAATTATTATGATTTTTTTTATTGCAGGATCGGGATGCACCTTATTTTATATCTATGGAACTCCTGTCACAGTTTGAGAGCATGGATGTTGACATATGTTTGAGAAAATCAGGAAAACATCATATGGTTGAACCTAGTGATTTGGTATTGTTAACATCCACATTGGAACATTTAATACGAGACTACCCTGTAAAAAATTCATAATACCATTCTGTATTGCTATATATTGTGAAATCTTGTATTTGTACGATAGTTTTTATAATTGTTATTGATGAAATAGTTTTGTTACACATTTATTGAGGTGAAATTGTTTTTTAAGATTTATTTGGAGACAGATGTACATGATGGAATTTTAAAGTAGTCAATTTTAAATATTTAATCACAATTCTGTCAATGAAATTTTTACTCCTAAAACTTTGTAAAATATTTTTATAAATGTGAATCGACGATATATTTAAAATGAAATTGATATCAACTAAGCCAGTTTTTATTATTTTATATAAACTAGGTGTTAATGCTTAATTTACAACTTCAACAGAAGCAAATGCTTCTACTTATTTAGTTCGCCCGAGAGATTCAACTAATTATTCCCCTAAATATATGAATGGTTTTCAGCTTTTTACTGAAATTCTTAAAAGTACAAAATTTCCAGAATAGTATGGAATTTTTAATGCGCAAAATTTAGCTGCGTGTAATTTCGTAAACGTCGGAATTTCATTTGGCGTACGAATAAACTCAAAACTGATTGATTTTGTATTAAATTCCTTACCCTATATTGCCTGAAAATTATAATAATTTATCAATAAACAGCCAGCACAGTGCCATAACTAGGGTATGGCGAAGATGGCATTTGCCATAGGTGGCCATAGGCACCACTTGCAAAAGGCACAAACATTCTCACAAAAAGTGCGAAAAGTTAATTTTCCCATAAATGTATTTTAATACTCAAACGTTGATTTATTTATAATAAAAATGCTATTATTTCTTATCAAAACAAAGGAAAAATTATACCCTACCTAACCAAGCATTTCCTAAAATTTTTCCATAGACACCATATATAAACCCAAAGTTTCCTACATGGTATACAAATGAATTAAAAAATAAAATATTTGATAAAAACAATATCATAAAAAATTTAAGCAACATGGCAGAATGGCTCATTAAGAAATGTTTGTTAAGTTGACAGCAGAATGTAAAGAACTTTCGAAAACATGTTATAACGAATGTTTATGCTCTGTTGAAAATAATTTGAAATTGACACCAAAACATTTATGGTCATTTATAAAATCAAAGAAATCAAATACAGATTTACCTAGCAATGTATATTTTAATGACAAGTTTGCTAGGGATGGACAAGATGTTGTAAATCTATTTGTCTCATTTTTTGGCTCTGTTTACTCCAACAATGTTTGTAATGTTCCTCCAATTAATTTTCTAAATAGTTACTATATTAATTCATTTACCATAACGCCTTCGTTAGTTTTTAAAAAATTAGATCAATTAAAAATATCTAAATCTGCAGGTCCTGATGGCATTTCCCCATTTTTTCTTAAGAAATGTAAGTTTGTATTGATTCAACCTTTAGTGAAATTATTTAACATCTCTTTATATACTGGAATTTTCCCAGAAATCTGGAAAATTAGTTATTTAAGCCCGCTTCGTAAAAACGATGATAAAACTAATGTTCAAAACTGTTGACCTATTTGTAAATTATCTCATCGCGAAAATTTTTGAATCACTTATGACTGGATATTTAACTAGGTTTTATAAATCTTTTATAATCCAGGAACAGCATGGTTTTACAGCTGGTAGATCTACATGTACCAACTTAATTTTATATAAACAGTTTTTGCTGGAGTCACTCAAACATGGATCTCAAGTAGATTAGATTCTATTTATACTGATTACCATAAATCGTTTGATTCAGTCAATCACTGTATTTAAAAAAAACAAGTTAAGTGCCTCTGGAATTGGTGACCCACTGTTAAGCTGGTTAACTAGCTTCAGAAGGGGGGGTTTCAGAAGGGAGGGGTTTAAAAGGGGGGTTTCAGAAGGGGGTTTCAAAAGGGGGGTTTCAAAAGGGGGGTTTCAAAGGGGGGGGTTTCAAAGGGGGGGGGTTTCAAGGGGGGGTTTCAAAGGGGGGGATTCAAAAGGGAGGTTTCAAAGGGGGGGGTTTCAAAAGAGGGGTTTCATGTGCTTTTAGGGCTTAAGCATTGTAATTTCAAATAACCTTCCCGCCCCAAATACAGTGAACCTTCAATACTAGAGATTTTGATTACTCAAGGGTTTGTCTCTTTGTGCAAAAGCATAATTGTAAAGTTGCAATACAAAAATATTTGGTAATATAATCATTACATAGTCATTTTGTTATAAGGTCAGTGAATGTTTTATTTCTATTTTCTGAAAATATTCAGCTGAATATATTTTTGAAAAAACAAAACTGAGTAAAATAAGTTTATTTTCCTATTTTAATATATAATTAATATTATTTCATGCCTTTGATATCCAGAGGGGTGGAAAATTTTTACCTTGCTTGCACAATTTTTTAACCGAAACCGGCCCTGAATGTGGGTATTCAATCGCTTCCGTGAGTAAATACCTATTCTAAATTTAAAAGTTTATTATGAAATTTTTATGGAATGCTTTCAATGGGATACAACTACGTTCGTCGAGGTTTTTCTGTAAACTACTCAACTGCTGTAAAATTAATAACTATTAATAACTATTTTTTTAATAATTAGACCGGTACTAGCATAAACCACCTAGTCCCGGGTTTAACTGGAAATCTATGAATTCGGCCGGTAGTGTTTGAATCGTAAAAGCACTGATTGTGAGATCTTTCTCCAACAGCTTAAATAGTTAGACTGACAAACAAATGACACAGTTCAGGATCCAGGGGTGGAGAGGATGAGACAGTAACTTGGAGAGCACCGATCTCTAAAAGAGGAACTTGAGTATAATGAGTAAGTGGAAAACCCCAATCCTAGCGAATATTGAAAACAATAGTTTGAAAGGACGATATGCTGGGAGGGGGAACAGCAAATGTGAAAGTGGCACATACCTTTAAGATCAATGCTTTATCTTCCTCGTTTCTTCTCTTATGCTTCCTGAAGGAATCCTTTCTTTCATAAATGTGGAAAAACCCAAAACGACAATGGGTGATGGGCGGGATAAGGCTCCTTTCGTGACAAGGTGGTAGAAATGGCTCAGCGGGTGACAAAGGGTTTTAGCCCACTTTCGCTCACCCAGATGCCATGTATGAATGTCCCTACAAACTTTATAGCTAGCTAGAGCAACTAGTAATGAATCTGTTAATGAAATAACGAAATTAAATTTTTGGTTTTCGTTATGTTTTTCGTTACAGCTTTTTGAAAAATTTCATTAACGTTTTTTGTTACGTTAACTCAAAATTATTTCATTACCTACATGTAACGTTTTCCAGCACTGCTGTGAACTGCTCCAAAATGATTTCTTAAATTTTTTAACATGGTGTAAGGGAAATGATCTTACCTTAAATTTAAAAAAATGTAAAATTAATAGCTTTTACAAATCTAAAACTGCATTGCTTTATCAATTTTGGTGACTTCTGGTGTCCCTCAAGGTAACCATTTGTCCCCCTTATTATTTAACCCTTGGCTGCCCGTGCGAATATTTTTAACGCCGGTACTCGCGCAGCGTCTGAGAGACGCGTCTTTATTATGGCATAAACTAATTAAAATTATACAACTATATATAGTTAGATTGCAAAGTTTCCTTTCTTTTGAAGTTATAAATATAAAACCAAGAAAGATTCAGCAATAAATCTGGTATATTTCTTATATTTCTCTTTGACACAAACCAAAAGAAAAAATGAACTGCATCGCATGTTAATATAAAAAAATAATTTTTCATAACAAAATCATTAATTTTCATCATTGCAAAGAGTACATAAATATTTTTCATGTTCTAAACATATAAATTTGTCACATTTTAAACATTGATACTTTGGCATTCGGTTCTTTTTTCTCTCACAGATATAGCACCTCTTTCTAACACACTTGCTTCCTTCCGACTGGTCTGTTGTCATTTCTTTTCCATTTTACTGTTTTGCCATGCCAAAATTTATACCAGGTTGATTTTCTTCACATTCTAAAGTAACTTCTAATGTTCGCTTCCTCAGTTCTTTAGGCAAACAAGCAATTTTTGATCTGTTTTGCATGTGGTTTTTGACTAATTCTAAGGCCAACGACTTTATAAAATACTTCATTTTTTCTAAACCTGGATTGCGGTTCCCTAAATAAATTACATGAGCATTTATAGCTGTTGTTTAGCATTGTGTAAAAAATGACCATAGGCCACCGCCTGACATTTCTGGTGATAGAATATGTTGCACATTTTTTATCCACTTCATCAACACCATATTTGGTTGCATTATAAAATAAGACAATTTCTGGTTTCTTCTTTTCACCTGTTTCGTTATCTATAGCAGAATCATGGTGCATACTAAATAGAAGGACGTTTTTTCGTATTTTGAGAATATACGACACTAATGTCACATTTTCTTGAAAAGCAAAACGTGTCGTAAATTGTTCTCGGTTACTAGTTGATACAAAGCCAGGTGGAAGTTGGCGCTTATTTTTTCTTACAGTTCCTACGTAGGTTAGTCGATGATTTTTCAAAAGATCCGTAATACAGGATGTCCAAAAAGTCACCAGACTACGTTTGAAAATTTTTATTGAAAATTTAATCACACGAAATACATTTTAGTTGTGTTTTACATAGTTGCTGGTATATTGGATGCTGTTCAGAGTAAGTGCTGGAAATGTCCACCTTTTTCCTGCAAGCACAATTCCACACGCTTACGCATATTCAGTGACACACGTCTCAGCATTGCGGGAGTGATTGCATGTATTGCCTGCATGATGTTCTGCTTCAGATTGTTCAATGTACGGGGATTGTCTTTATAAACTCTTTCTTTTAAATAACCCCACAGAAAAAAATCAGGTGAAGTTAAATCTGGGGAGCGTGGTGCCAGAGGTTCTTAGAGATTATGCGATTATCAAAAAAGCCTCTGATCATGTCCATGGTTTCATTAGCAGTGTGGCATGTTGCGCCGTCCTGCTGAAACCAGCAGTAACGTTTATTCAGTTCCAGCAATGCCACAAAATGTTGGACAATATCTCTGTATGCAGCATCATCTACCGTGCACTCGAAAAACAGAGGACCCACAACTCTCGGACGAGATACGGCACACCAAATGCTGACTTTCTGGGCATGCAGCGGGATCTGATGTAAAGCATGGGGATTTTCTGCAGCCCAAACTCATGTGTTCTGAGAGTTGATGTACCCACTTAAATGGAACCATGCCTCATCTGTAAAGAAAGTCTTCTCCAGAATGGCGACATTGTTTCGAATGAAATTCTTAAACCATCGGCAATAATGAAGGTACTTTTCTGTGTCTGGCGGCTTAAGCTCCTGCACCACTTTTACTTGGTATGCATGTAAATTCAAACGTTTGATTGCGTTATGAACGGATCCCCGTGAAGCTCCAGCTTGTTGAGACAAACGCCGAACAGATTTCTGGGGCGACTGCAACAATCGCTGCTGGATATCTCCGATGAATTCTGGAATGATTACTGATGGTCTGCCACTTCGCGGCCTATCCTCCACAGAACCAGTGTCACAAAACCGACGTACCAGTTCGTAGAGTGCGGCCTTGCCTGGCAGCTGAGTATCGGGATATTTGCACTGCCATACCTCTACACACCTCTGATAGGATTTGCATTGAAAGTACGCCTCCAGTAAAGCAATCCTCTGTTCCCACGGAAACCTCATTTCTGACTGATGGACAATCCTCTCCTTTCCTAGATGTTACTGATTGTTTGCACGTCCTATACATGGTTCCAAAATGTAATACAAAGTCGTACAATGTCTCAACATAAAGCACGATTTCATGCTGTTCCTCCAATAGATACAATACATTGTCAAACTTTAGTCTGGCGACTTTATGGACACCCTGTAGTTTCATAATCGGTAAACCAATTGTCACCTGTAACATTACGTCCACTACCACTGATCGGTGCACAAAGCCTTTTCACAACAGATTGAGGACTATTATCTAGTTGAAGTGGACCATCAGGTTGCCTTCCAGCATAAATTTCTAAATTCACCGTGTAAAACATTTTAGCATCCACCAATGAATATATCTTGATTCCATATTTTCCAGGCTTAGTTGGAATGTACTGACGGAATGAGCACCTTCTGCGGAATTTAGGCAGCATTTCATCAATTGTTACATACTCCCCTACAGAATAATTTTCTTGACAATGAGAAACAAATAGGTTGAAAATTTCTCTAATAGGCACCAGTTTATCCACAAGTTCTTTCATTTCTTGTCGTTTTGTCATCAAAATGTGGAGTTTCCATTTTGTAACTTAGTTTTTTCCAAAAACAACATTTCCATTTCATTACAGCTTTCTTCTTTATATTTTTATAACATAGTATATAACAGGTAATAAAATAATATTAGAAACTAGTAGCTTATAGGAAAATAAGGTTGTTCAAAAATATAAAATGCAAAATACGCAGATGGTAATGAGAAGGTATACAAACGGGGAAGTACCTAAAATTATAAATAAAGAAAAAGTAAGCACGTATATATTACGGTGGCATCTAGTAGAAGCTGTGCAAGTACCCAAAGGCAAATACAAAAATGACAACACAAATGCCCACGTGGCATCTAATAGACTCACACTGATTATTTCAGCTAATAATTTATATTACAAATCAATGTACAATGCATCAACATGAAATCCAAAATGTGCCAATGCTAATACGAAGGTATACAAACGGGGAAATCCATAAATATATAAATAAAGAAAATGTAAGTACGTATATATACTGTGCCATCTAGTAGACGCTGCGCGAGTGCCCAAGGGTTAATATTTTTATAAATGATGTTAACACAGTCATTAAATATTCTAAAATTCTTCTTTATGCAGATGACTTGAAAATATTTTTTAAAAATTACTTCTATCAATGACTGTGAATTGCCCCAAATTGATTTCTTAAATTTTTTAACATGGTGTAAGGTAAATCATCTTACCTTAAATTAAAAAAAATTAAAATTATTAGCTTTTATAAATCTAAAATTGCATTGCTTTATAAATATTCCTACAACTCAGATGTCATTAGAGAGTTACAAATATTATGGATCTAGGTGTATTATTTAGTTAAGATGTTGATTTCAAGGAGAATATTGAAATGATCTGTGCACAGTCTTTAAGGGTATTAGGTTTTATTAATAGAAACGTATGACTTTAAAGATGTTCAAACTTGTAAAATAATTTATTGCTCTCTTGTTCGACCAATCCTTGAGTATCGTTCATTGGTTTGGTCACATTATAATACCTCCATTTTAAGAGTTGAAAAAGTGCAGAATAAATTTTTAAGGTTGTGTGCTTATAAATTACGGTTAAAATATGTCGATTTTTCTTATGATTTTATGCTCTCCTTGCTAAATTTACTTCCTCTCTCTATTCGACGCACCCACATTGATTTAATACTGTTATATAAAATCATCAATAACATAATTGACTGCTCACTCCTTTTGGAAGCAATTAATTTTCATGTGCCAACCAAGCAATTACGAAAATGTCATTTCATAATAGACTGGCACAAGTTCAGTTACGCAAAATGTAATACAATAAATCGTGTAATGATGGTAGCCGATTTAGATTTTTTAAAATATGACTTCCACAAAATTTAAAAGACTTATTGTATCGAAAAATCTATTAATGTAATTGTGATTAACTTGTTGCTTTTAACCTATTGTAATTTTAAAAAAGTTTTCATTGTTGCTTTATTGGCTTTTATTAAAATTTTTTGTAGACTATTTCCTGGTATGGATGTAAATAATACAAGCTGTAACGTGATATAATTATGATATTTTATGCTATTCTTGTATTTTCATTTTGGACGAATAGCAAATAGCTCCAAATCCGTAAATAAAGATTTATATTATATCGCCAAAGTACATACGTCTGTGAGCCAGGCAGACGGTGCTCCGACGGAGGGAAATATTTTGGGTTTCAACTTTTCCCGAAATTCTGATGAGGGCCATCGTCGCAACCGGTGAATTGTGATAATGCGAACGCAATAGTAATGAAAATCTGAAAAAATAACATTTTAGCTTGATAATGGTTAAGTTGAAAGAAGCCTACTGCTGTTGCTCTTGTTGAGTGGCGAAACCTTTTAAGTAATTAGAAGTATACCTTTCTGTACAGCTTTAACAACTTGTGCTTACAAACATTTACTTCTGTAACGTAATTTACTGTCTCTGAAAAGGAAAAATTTACGTTCCAAACAAGTGCAAGAGAAGTGAAAGTGTTCTATTGCCCTATTTACATTTCCGAAAATCCCCGATTTAAGCATGCTGCAGACGCTGTGTTTACTGAGAAAAGATGATTGCGTACTTTAGTACTTTACGGTGGATTGATTACGGATTTAAGGAAAAGCTGCGAATGCGTGACAACAGTCTTTTGTTATTAAAGTTTTTCTCACGGTGTAGTCAGTTTTTCTGGAGTATCAAAAGAATATAATTGACGCAGGAAAAACTATTTGTAGGTTTAATTCTGTAAGGATAATTTTAAGTCATTCGCTCATTATGGCAATGAATCTATTATTTAGTCTTATAAATTATGGTATTTCGAAGCCAACCTCGGCTAAAATTCTATTAGAAAAATTTTATTCTTTATACCCTTCCTACGAAAGGGTGCTTTTAAATAATAGGCAAATGAGTTCCTCTATAGAAACTCAATTTCTAAATCTTTCGAGCGGACGACAAGTGGCTTATAAAAAGTTAGTAGGAAATGCAAGTCCAACAGTCGTGTTTGCTCCTGGGTTTATGTCCAACATGAACGGCAAGAAAGCAACCATATTGCATGAATTCTGTGTAGACAACAATCTTAATTTTATAAGGTGGCTGTTTTTGTCAATTTTTATAAATTTTCTCAAGTTAAACAACATTTCTCAGGTACTCACAAAAGTTTCCGTTAATTAGTTTAAAATTGTATCCAAAGGTTTGACTATGAAGGTGTGGGAGAATCACCTGGAAATTTGGAGAAAACGTATTTATCAATGTGGATGGAAGACTTGAAACATGTCATTGAAGAACTAACAGTAGGACCGGTTTTACTTGTTGGATCTAGTATGGGTGGATGGGTGGGTACTTACATATTTGAAGTTATTTACCTATTACATAACCGTATATGAGTATTGAAACTGCATGTGTGAAGGAATGATTAACTTGGTTTTTAGAAGATTTTAGTCATTTATTGAATCATTCAAAATAGCTTCAAACTGAAGGAGCTGAGGGAATTGTTTAACCTTATAAAAGCAAAAATTGATACGAATTTGTGGTATAGTTTTGTATTACATAAGTAATGATCAACTGGTTTCATGAATAAAGTGACCAATTTTTCTAGCCCAAATCAGTACCACTGGGATATGTTGCCCATCAAAAGCAGCAAATTTGGGAATACTGTCGGTATAAATGAAAATTAGTACTAAATCCTTATCCATAATAATATTTGTATTATTATTTACTAATATTCTATGAGTAAAGTTATCTATCACTGAACATTTGGAACTATTTAAATTGGTAAGAATACAGGGATTAAATGATAGGGAAAGAAATTGAGGGTGTCAAATACCGATAAGTGAGTTAAGTTAAGGCAATACATAAAACGAGGAATTAAAATATTCGTAAATTAGTAAAATACTGAATACATCAGCATGGTTGGTTGCTCTATTCATACATTATGGTAAGTGGCAAACATTTTCTGTTATTTTTGGAAATGTGCCTTTAACATACAGTAGATTTCAATCAACAGATGTGTAATAATAATCCTTTTAGCAGAGTAAAACTTTTAAATGTACGATTCTTATGCTATGTTAATAATTCTAAATATTTGATGTGCTGGATATATTCCATAAATGACTTTAAAGTACCTACTTATCATTAGCACAGAAAAAAATAACTAAATTTCACATCGTGGAAGTTAGTTAATTTTTTCTGTGGTTATGATTAGCAAATTCCACAAAGCTAAGTCGGAGATGTTGATGTGACTTTAAAATTGTTGAAAATAATTGGCAATATTGCAATACATCGTGATAAATATAAAAAAGGACTATACAATTTTGGCAAAATATAACATCTGATTAATAGAATTATGGTGTACTTTTTATTAAAGCTTCGATTATCATATGAATGACTTCGGCTAAGTTTTTGAGTAGCAATTATGATGAAGGGAAAGATTTTTTTGTATACAGTATAAAACCTTTTATCCAGCAAGCTTGGGATATGGGGATAGGCAGTTATCTGGCTATCTTTTTATTCAATTTTCATTTTCTAAATAAAATCTAAAGCTTTTGACAACACAGTTTGCCAATCACAATTATTTATTTTGTTTTCATAAGCTTATTACTACTTTTATAAATAAAAATTCATTGTTTGTTTATACTATAAATTTATTACTTGAAATATTATTTTTTGGTTGACAAAGTTGTGAACAATCAAATAGGATAAAAATGAATAATTTTAATATTTTGTTGTTGCAACTCATAGTAAAATATGAATGAAAAACATTAATTCATATTGTTACATTTAGAAATATTACTTTATGTGCTACTGTTATATCATTTTTTTGAGAAGATAACTATGTACATATTTTGCTTATTCTGCCTTTAATTTTGCGCCATCATTAGTAAGTTAACATTTTGTGTATTAGATACTAATCATCCGTGTTTATGGAATTGAAAGTGCGGTTCTTTTGCCACAGCTTTGTGCAGGTATTTAACCTATAAATACATTTTTCCTTTAATACGTCATTTCCAGTTTTGTTTTCATATTAATATAATGACAGAAAATATACTGTTTTTTCACCATATAAAGTGCATTAGCATATAAGGCAAACCCTAATTTTTGCAGGGAATATTTTGGAAAAAATTTCTATATATGCATTTAATGTTTACTCAGACTGGCATGAAACATAAAATGTCAGTTCAGCATAAATGACATGTTCAATGAAAATAGTCTTAGCAATTCAAAACAGAAAAAAAATCAAACCTGCATGAATGGAAGAAAGCTCACAGTAAAAGTAGGAACTCTAAAAAACATGGAACATTAGACATCAAATCTTCATAATAAAAACCTTTTCAATGATACTGTGTTACTGGTATTAGACATAATTGGGCAAAAAGAAAAGAAACATTAATATGTATAGCAATTGTCATTTTCCAATTTTGGAAATCTTCTTTACTGCTGACCTCTTCACATACACCTGATATTTGTAAGTGAATATTTGCTTTCATCAAAAATGCATCCATAAATTTCATCTTATGCATTGCTGATGTTATACTTTTTTGAAAGCTTTTACGAATGTCTCATTTTCCACAGTATTCCATGGATTTTCACCCATTCACACACCTGTGAAATAGTGGGTTGCTTCAGTCTTTCTGTGGATTTAATTCATTTGGTCCACTTGTCGTGCATGAATTGCTTATGAATGAATCAAGAAGTTGTCCATGTCAGGCCACTGGGAATTACAGCTAGCAGTCTTTAATTTTGCTGCCCTCTTTTTTTGTGGCTTCAGTTTTATGTGTTCTGGTAAACTGGGCTTGCGCCAGTAGGACTGGTTTCCTTAGAAGAACCACCAGGATGCCTTGTCTATACTCCCTCCAATCACAATTTTATGTCGTCTTTGTTCATCCAACCCTTACAAGCATATGAACTGTTAATTTTTGTTGTTTTCCTCTTGAATATTAAAAATTTTTGCAGTTTTTTGCCATCAGTGAAACCAACCAAAGCTACTGCATAATTTGTCTTCTGGGAACCAGAGGTTTTTACAGTACATAATTGTTTTAGAGCCTTTGTTGTACATACTCTTGTTTGATGGCACATCTAATATTAGGGTAACTATATTCCTTAATTGTCCAAGTTCAAAAAAAGTTTTTTTTGCATTAATTGCAAACTTGTGTAATTTCAGTGTTTCTGATACATCTGGCATCTTCTGTGCTATTCTTGATCTCGTCAGGGGTGGGCAAACTACGGCCCGCGGGCCACATGTGGTCTGCGAGAGCACCTTATGTGGCCTGCGATGCCTTTATAAAAGAGAACCGTGAAATGTGAAACAGTAAATTTCACATTTGGTGGTTTAAATTATGGCCGGAAAACCTTATATAGCGAAGCTATTGTATTAATAATTGATTTTCACTAATAGGACCCTACGCATTCTCTGAAATAACTACCTATGTGAGACCTAATGTGGCCCACCTAACCACCGACAACTACTAATGTGGCCCACCTAACCACCGACAACTACTAATGTGGCCCGCCTCGTAAAAAGTTTGCCCACCCCTGTGCTAGGTTGTGCCTTTCCATAAACCTATAGCAAAATAATTTCACTTTTGTTTTGTATTTGTAAGTGTTCATTTGTTCGTTTGTTAACCACTTGATGGGCAAAGTTGTTCTTCGTTTGTGTTTTTCTGAATCTTCTTTTGCACGGTGCTTTGGAGTGACTTCTTGTGTCAGGTTATTATCATTATTAATTATAAATACAAATTTGCAAAAATTTCACTTTTCCTTAATAAATAATCTATAGTCATGCTTGAAGTAGCAAACAATTTTAAAATATGTCATTCTGGGGATAGATGGGATTTTGCACTTTAGTACTGGGGACCCAGACCTTTGGCACTTAAGATGAAGGGTGATTTTTGGAGACGTTTTTCAGGAAAAAAGTGCTTCCTATATGGTGGAAAATATGGTAATTTCTTTCAAAAACTGTTAAATTTTAGAACTTCATGATCTTGGATGAATGGTAATTACAAATTATTTTATAAGAGTTACTTTCTATTCAGTCATTTATTACTATTAAATGGAGTATGTATATTTTTAGTTTTATCAATCTGTTTTTATGATTTTTTTGTTTCCAGATGTCAATCAATGTAGCCCTCCAAATACCCGAAAGAATTCATAGCATGGTGCTTATTGCTCCAGCACTGAATTTTTTTGAGCAAAAATATGATGTTATATACAAGCATTTATCCCCAGGGGTAAGTATTACTGTTATTGTGTGTATTTTAATAAAAATGTTCTGTAAATTGTATGATGCCAAATAATTTTTATTAAAATCTTCGAAAATGTGCACAGTTATCAATATTGCATTTTAAAATTTAATGTAGGTTATTTATTTAAATAATGTAGATTTTTAAGCTTATGTTAGATTTTCTTATCAGTGTCTCAAATCATGCATTCACTCATTATATTTAAACTTTCAATACATCAGCAAAAGGCAGTGCTTGACGAAGGTAAATGTCTGATACTGCCGAGTCCATATGGTCAAATATTTTTAAGAAAGGATTTTTCTGAAGCATCGAAGCAGCAACGGATTGATTTAAGTAAGCCTATTGCATTGCGTATGCCTATTAGACTGATACATGGTGTTTTGGTAAGTACCTATTATCATGTTAATTAGAACTATACTGGGGCCGGCTTGATGGCGGTGTCAATAGTGTGACTGCACTGGGCCGCGCATTTATAGAGGCCCCATGCTCTCTAAATAATATCTGCTGTACTCATCAAGTACAGGTATCTAAAAAAGTCGGGAAAATATTGAACACTGTTATAGTGAGAGAGATTGATTTATTTATTAAAATTCCATAATAAAATTTTTTGATGCATAAGAGGCCCGATGTGCCCACTTTGCACCAGGTCTGCAATTTTCCTGGCCGGCTCGGGAAGAATAAATAACTTAGATATAATAGAAACTAATAATGTTTGGCTCAACTTGTTAATATTTTTCTATATTGAATTTTTTGTATTTAAGAAAATCTTATCTGACCTGGTTTGGTGCACTAAGGTATCCTTCTTTCAGGATCCAGATGTGCCATACAAGAATTCCTTGGAGTTGGCTCCTCTTTTTGAATCTACCGACGTAGATGTCATATTAAGAAAGTGTGGAAAACATCAAATGTCTGAAATTGCTGATCTTCATTTAATATTGGCCACTGTTAAGCTTTTGATCTCTCATGTTTCAACTTCAAAACTTTGAAGTATGAGATCTCACATTAAACTTCTTCTTCTCCAGTCATTTTATTAGCATTTCTGAGTTTTTAGTATTTAATGACAGCTAATGGCTAGTGTTGTTGTAAATAGTTAACATAAAAGTGATCTTCAATAGTCAAGACTTATTCAAATAGAAATTGTGATGCACATGATCTTCCATTTTATGAGCAGTATTAAAAAAACTCAAAAAATCCAATTTGGCTCTTCTGGTAAATGTTTATTTAGGCTTTCTGTTTGAGATTCCTAATCTTTAAAAAGAATAACATTTTAGGAAGAATTTGTTTACACAAATATTGTTGCATTGTAATTTATATCACTTTATTTTCCAGTTTATTGCACTTGTGTAAGATTAAATATAGACTTCTATTTGATGAAGACATATGTATACTTTCTAAGATTTTACAGCTCTAATTTTAGTATATTGTAGTTTGTCATATATTTTTTGTGAGTACCAATGCCATACAAATTATTTTATTTTTTCAATTTTTTTATTCAATAAAAGAATTCAACCTATTGGAGTTTTCTGTTGTTTCTTTCACATTAGAAAATTCATTGAATTTTGACAAGTAGAAGGTTGGTTTTATTCCAGGTCACGATCTAACTTTCTTTCCTCTAGAACAGTGGTCAGCAACCTTTTCTATAAGGCAGGCCATATTCGTTGTTGTGAATGCTTAGGAGGGCTGCATTTGAAATCGTGAGAGTTTTGGCAGGCTGGATGGATGTTTAAATCAGAAGTTACCTAGAGATTTTGCAGTCTCGTATTAGTGAAAATCAATTCTAATTTCTTTACTAGCATTAAAACTCCACATGAAAAAGTTTTGAGACCATAATTTCTCTGAAAAAATATGGAATTTACTGTGTTAAATTTTTCATCATGACTTTGCAGGCTGCATGAGACTCGCAAGCCATAGATTGCTGACCCCTACTCTAGAATGTGATGCTCTCTGAAAAATAATTTTCATTTTTTATTTGGAAATTTCTTTTACAAAGATCTTCACAATTGAAAGCAACCCTCTCTGTAGCTCATTGATTTGCTCAACTTTAACTGCTATTAAGGTTTTTTAATATTTGTATGTATTGAAAAATAGTGGTACCCACAAAAAAATTTGCAAAGTAGTCAGAAATCTGCTTCCTTGAAAGTCATCTTGAAGAGGAAATTAATGATATACGGTAATTAATCACAACCTTTTCTGCACACATAGTCCACAGCCAATTGCCTTATTTTATCCATATATTTTGTTGCATATCTTAATTGATCAAAAAATCAATAGTTTTGCCAAGGAATAATTATCAACTTTTCCTATTCCTTAGATCTTTTGGATCTTGTGGGTTATGCACCCCATGCAATATATCCCTCCCTCCTGACTATTGCACCGCAAATGGAGCCTATTTAGCTTGCAAATTGGGACTCCGGGATAGGTTCTATTTAAGGCACCCATTATAACTTTTACGCAAAACGTAATTGTTCTAACAAAGCTTGCAAGCCTATTTAGCTTTCAAATCGAGACTGAGGGATAGGTTCCATTTAAGGCATCCTTTTTAACTTGCACGCATAACGTAATTGTTACGATGCTATTGTCACACGTCAGGGTTTCAAAATAATGGTTGGGTTGTGGCGATCTCTAGGCTCAGGAAAATCCCATTCCACCAGGAATGATAACAGAAAAAACATCCTCTAATTATTGTATCAAAAAACGGCATTTAACCCACAAGATCCGATCTTTTTCTTGATTATAGATTTTTGGTAACATAACTACCGCACCTAAATAAATGTATTGGTCTTGTTTTTTTAATAGGAAAAAATTATTATAGATCAAACATTTATTGATGAATTAATCTTTTGCCCTTTGACAAATTTTGAGATGTTCCAACATTAGAAATCCTTTATGGAAAGATTATGCAATTTTTAAGGTGTCAAAATATGTAATTTTATAAAGCGTCATTAAATAAAAAGTTTGTTGATAATAATCTCTTGCTGCTTTATATCTACAACAGGCTTCTATAACTTGAAAGTAAATTATTTTTATGGTGAAGGAGCCATTTCATCTGTGAAGATATGAGGGCCATATGAATTAATAAATTTAATTAAACTATTCTTCGAGTCATAATTGTTAGCAACTTATCCCATATTTATCATTTTCAGATATTACGTGGTGAGAGCTCCTAATTTTAGGTATTATTGTTTAGGAGCAACACAGTGAAAAATAGAACCGGCGAGTCAATACTGGATTCATTAACATTCACCATTAACCAAACATAAATAAACTGATTGTATGAATTTTAAATCACTAATAGAAAGAAAAACTCAAATTATGAATGGAGACTTCTTTCTACCTGTGAAGAGGTTTACACACAATCCTTAAGTTTTGAACTATCTGCCAAGCCGGAACAAATTAGCTAAGGTTTCTAGCGCTGGCCGCCATGCCTGTTAATATGTCTTTTGTATTATTTAAATTTATAAATTCTTGAGTTAACTTCAATAGGATATTTGTTTAAATTGATAGATTATTTAAAGATTCTATTCAAAATATGTATTATCAAGGTAACGTTCTTCAAAAGTATGTTATTACTTATTGAAAGTTTGAGAAAAACAGCAGCAAATTTGAACTAGAAAGATCGTTTACTCATTGTTTCGATTAAAAGAGGTTATTTTATTTTCCTCGGGAGTTAAAAATTAACACGGATTATAAGAAGTTAAGTAAAAGGATTTCAAGCTGGCATAGGTCAGGGATTAATCAGGTTATTATACAAACTTATTAGCATACAGAATCCATTAAATAATAATAATTTATTTCTTAAAAATTGTGTACAAAGTGCATATCACAATCGTCAGGAGTCGTCATAAAAAAGACATTCACGATACTTATTTACAAGATACAAACATATTTAGCATTGGTTGCCTTAGTAAATTCCTCAATTGTATATAAGGCATTTTTATTAGGAAGTTATACAATTTTGTCTTAAAATATATGTGACATCTGTTATTTTTTAGATGGGTAGACAGAGTATTGTACCATTTAACGCATTTATATTCAGGAAGTTGTTCATATAACTTCAACCTATGTTGCATGAGATGGCAAAATGAATTGCCTTTATTAAAATGTGTATGGACATCTTTATTGCATGTTATGTCATCCACTTTTGATAAATATTGTAAGGTCCTGAATATTACAAGGGAGGGGAGTGTTAATATCTTAAGATCCATAAAGGCTTGTCTGCAAGTGTGTTTAGGGGATAAGCAGACTATATAGTGTATAGATTTCTTTTGTAAAATAAAAAGTTTACTGGTGTGCCCGCACAGATTCCTAGACAAGGTGTGGGTAATTTAGACAATAAGTGGTTTTCAGCACTCCTTGTGTACAGCAATATTTTAAATTCCTTAAGATGAATATTTCTGCATATTTTATGCACAATTTCATCTATATGATAGTTCCAACTTAGTTTTTCATCAATGATTATACCAAGAAAATTTGTGCAATGATTTTTCTTAATGGTGTTATCTCCTACAAGATAGCTTTTCTGAATCATGTGTGAGTTGGGAGAATTCTATAAAACATGATTTTTTTTGTTTATAGTGAGAAAGTTTTCATTATAAAATTGTGCAACACTATTTAATACAATATTACCCTTTACTTCCAGTTGAGGTTACAACTTATCAGATAATGCGATAGATGTATCATCAACATAAAGAATAATGGTCCCATCATTAGTAATAGATTTAATGTCATTCACATACATAGGAAAAGCAATGGCCCTTGGGGAACTCCATTGGTAGCAGTGGGATTGGAAGACATAATATGAGGCATAAAAAGCTTGACTGCATGCCGTCGGTTTGTTAAATAAGACTTAGTTAGACAGTGGGCTTGACTTCTTGTTCCAGAGCTATCAAGTTTTTCAAGGAGTCCAGTTTACACAGTCAAAAGATTTTGACAAATCCAGGACAGTACCAATAGTATTATTTCCTTGGTCAATATCATTAATGATTTTTTCTAGAAAACTAATTGCTGCAGAAATAGTAGATTTGCCCTTATGAATCTGTGTAGTGAGTTACAGATGACATTATGGCGTTTGAGTAAGGACAAGAGTCTGTCCTGCAATACTATTTCAAATATTTTTGTTACAGCTGTTTTATCACCCTTTTTGTAAATAGGATTAATTACAGACATTTTGAGAACATTGGGGAATGTTCCTTCTTCAAAGGATTTGTTAATGATTTCAGCTAGAGGAGATGCAATGAATGAAGCACGTGCTTTTATGGCAGTAATAAGGATGCCATCATATCCTAGAGAATTTTTTGCTTTCATATTTTTTATTGTTTTAATCTCTCTGTCATTAGTTAGTAAGAGGTAAATACATTGAGAAATTCTGTTCAGAAAATGTTCATCCTTAGAGGTCTTAGGTAAATTTTGTGATAGTTTTGCAGCTATTGTATTGAAAAATCTGTTAAAATAATTTGCAATTTTCATGGGATCTTTGATGATGATTTCATTGTTAGACGCGTTTCACTTCCAGCGTGAGTGCCTATTATTGTTGGTCGGTCCGTCTCCGTCCGTCCGCATGTTCGTTCTCGGCTTCTATTGAACGGATTTTCATGAAATTTGTTATTAAGGACTTACAATCAAATATAATAAGAAAATCGCACAAATGAATCACATACTCCAATCAGGGGTACCACTTTACTGGTGACAAAAAGGTAAATTTTTGTCATATCTCATAAAGTATTAGTCATATCAAAATATCTTTCAAATCAAACTAATAGAACTAGCAAAGTAGTGTATTTCATTTCCTATTCATTTTTATCGTAGGAGTAGCTGTTATTGAGAAAATCAAACAAGAATGTCTTAAATCATGTTGAACTTAGAAAATTTCTTGCATGGTTACTTCTTCATTGTTGCTAATGTAAACAATCTCACAAGCAAACGTTTAATTTCCATACGTGTGCATGCACAATTTTTAAATAGGAAGAAAATGGATTATTTATGATGAAAAGAACTTTAAAACGCTATTTATATTATTTATGATGAAGAAAAGAACTTTAAAACGCTATTTCCCTCACGTACAGATATATAATTTCTTTCTAATACTCCGTTGCACGAAACGCGCCCATTTGTGATACATTGTACACTTTCCTAACTTGTTACTTATTCCAATTGGGGAAAAGGTTGGGATTTCTTTTCCTTTGGCCTGGTTAATAATATTTCATGTGCTTTTGCTAATGAATGAAATGCTTGTTCAACTTATTATTTTTAATAAAATCCAAGGAATTTGGCTTAACTTTGTGGTAATTGATACTCATATTAACGAAGAAAAATAAAGTAGTTAAATTCGACAATTTTTTATTTCACGACGGGTTTTTCTAAATAACTAGCATCATCAGGTTTTGCTGATGATGCTAGTTATTTAGCGAAATCAGTCATGAAATAAAAATTGTGGAATTTAACTACCGTATATTCTGGCGTATAAGTCGACCCGGCGTATAAGTTGACCCCTGCTTCTTACAATGAAAATACATGGTTAGTCATATATTTGCCATATAAGTCAACCCTCACCTTTTCACTTAAAAATACTCATGAAATCGTTTTCAGACAAAATCAAAGTCATGTACAATCCAAGTTTTAACAAAACAGAAATAAACAATAATAAAAATATATATAAATACTGTTTAGAGTCCGTGCTATTCTTCTTGAGCATTCCATGGGGCAGATATTTTAATTTTAACCAATAAGAAACTTGTTCTTGGAGAGCTTGTCCCAATACCTAGTGATCACGATCGATCTCTACAGTGGTGAAATTCAATAAAATAGCGCAAATGTGTACCCCGCTCACCTTTTTTCCCAGAATGTCAGTAAAAAAAGAGACAGCAGCGCATCATACATGAAGATTTCTGACCAAGTTTTAAAAATTGCAAGTTTCTTTAGTAAATTTACTGCAACATTAAAGCTGTACCTTTTAATTGAGTTTTAAGTTTATTAATTTTAGTACTCAAAAAAGTTCTGTCATTAAAAATTTACTATCGTTTTCTACCTACACTTTTTGCCGGAATAAGCTGGCCTCTGGTATCTGTATTCGCCGAATTCATTGTGAGCTGCTGACGCTCCTTTAACCCAGGAGAGAAACATAGTTCCCTCTAATTTTTTTCATCCATTCATTCTGAATATTGCTATGCACGCCTACATGACGCTGGTGCATGGATGTGCACCGGGGTTGATGCGGCCCTTTTTCCGATATATTCTAAAATACAATTGTTTGCGCTTGAAAAATTTAGTGTGCGGCACTTCAAAAACTGCTGTGCAGCCAAGCAGTCGCATAGCTTATAGGGAACCATGGAGAGAACACACCTACAGAGAATCCTCACATTTTTTTGATTTTTTCTAATTTTCTGCCGCCATAGACGTCAACTTATTAAAGTACAAATTTATTTTTTTCTCCTCAGTCTGGTCCAAAAATAGGGGTTCGCATTGTACATGAGCACACGGATTACGTGAATAAATACATTATTAAAATTAATTATTATAAATCTTTTAAAATAAATGTCATAAAGTGTAAACACTGGAACAACTGATTCAATATGGTAAATTTAAGTCCCCTCCTATAACCGTATCCTTCCCTTTATTCTCACAGCCCACAAAATTAAGTAACTCTTCCAAAATCAAAAAATCTTCACTCGGTTTTCTATAAACCGCAATTATATTCAAATTTTTACCTGTTTTCTTCTCAGTTAATTTTACACATAAAATCTCAGTATTATCTGCAATCCATTCTATCCCACTAAGCAAACTTTCTTTAACGCAAATAAATATACCGCCCTCTTCTATATACCGTAAACCCATTAGGAAAAATCTCTAAAGAATTAATATCCTCTCTCAACCAAGATTCGGTTCCAATGACCATATCTGCACCATATCCGTCCATCAAAGTTTCTATTTCTTTAGCTTTATTGACAACACTTCTACAATTTACTTGAAGGATTTTTAATCCCTTACCTTGTTCCTTCTGTTTCCCACCAGAACAACATTCATCTCCTTTGTCCAAATTCTTAACATAAACCCTTTCATTTTCACTTGCCTTAACCTTAGTTTCATCTCCAAATCCCCATATTAGTTTCCCAAATCATAGTAACACACAACATCTTTTATCAAATTTCCAAATTTTTCTACACCTCTCCTGTTGAGGTGAATTCCATCTCGCGCTAAATCCTTATACCCCATCCAACAATTTGGGTCAACAAAGTACATGCCCTTTTTCTCACACACCCATTCAATACCCTCATTAATATAGTCCACAACTCTGTTCTGCATGTCTCTTCTCCTCAATACACCACTTAAAATTATCTTCGCTGATCCAAATTTCCTTTTAGCCACAGTACACATATCCCAAACCCATCCTACTACATAATCACTTGTCTTCGCTCTCATAATATCATTCGTACCTACGTGTATAAAAACTACTTCTTCACTCCTCTCACCATTTATAGTATCTATTTTTCTCTCCATCTCCTCAATCCTTATTCCTGGAAAACATTCAACAACATACCCGCATTTCCCACCAACTTTCTCCTCTCTCACATGCCTTATCAATGAGTCTCCCATAATCCTTACACGAGCTGTGTCCGATCCTCTCCCCTCTTGTTCATTGGGTTTACTCACCTCCTTCTCTTCCCTGCTGCATTTCCTGTTATTCCTGGAATCATACTCATCACAATTTTTGTTTGGACCCCTGCTGTGGCTCTTTCCCCCTCCGTTCTTCCACTCCTTTGACTGGCCATGGTTCCATTCTTTTTGCAAGGGTCCACCACTGGTTGGGAGTGGGTCAGTTATTAGTAGACTCCTTCTCCCCCCCCTTGCAGGGATTAATCCTGGCTGGAATTTGGCAGTACCCGTCTTGGTGTCTTGACATGACCTCCTTAATTTCCTTGATTTTCTCTTCATTTTGTTGATTATCACAAAACCCCTCACCACTACTTTTGCTCTCCATCACTACAATCCTAGACTTCAGATGGTCATTTTCCATCGTTAGGTCTTTAATTTTTTCTTCTGCCCTCACCACCTCCATCCTCAGCTTCAAAATCACTTCCTCCTCTGAGATCAACAATTGCTGTTTGGTAAAACCACACACAAAACAATTCCATCCTTCGGCCATGCACTCCTCCAACACAGTCCTTGTGCATCCATAATGATGCCACTCTCTGCAAGTATGGTACTGTACGCCATTGCTTAGCTTTTTCCGGCACACTGCAGAATATACGGTAAGTTATTTTTCTTCGGTAATATTATTATTTTTACCAAAATGCTTTCAAAATCCAAGTGACCTCATTTGAGTTACAGGCGACTCCAGAGTTTCGTTGGGGATGCGTTCCTGAAAACATGTTCGAATCTTGAATAGTCGAATGTCGAACGCCGTTTTTCCATATACTTGCATGTTATAATCGGGGGATACGTTCCCACATCTCAGAAAAAAGTCTCCCCTCACATTCTATAAAAATAAAATACCATTACTAATATGTTAATACAAAAATATTAAATTATGAATAAATTATATAATAAATATTTTAAATGTATAACTTATTTTTGCACTAAAAAGGAAAAAATAAATTTTTGTTTCGAACTTCAAAGATGTATGCAATATGCTGTCCTGATCACACGAGTCGTTTGTTACAAACGACTAGCGTAGCTGGATAACATACCTGCATACATCTATATATACATACAACTATTTATCGCAGCGAAATTAATATAAAAGTTATTAAAAAGCACAAAATAACTTAAGAATAAAGAAACAATAAAATTAAAGATATTTTCCTACCTTAAATCTTTTTCATCTGCGCTTACTGGACTTGGTTTATTAATTGAGATGTTGGAAGATTTTAGTTGGAAGAAGAGGAGCTATTGGGTGGGGAACTGTTTATTGTTGTTATCAAATTACCTAAATTTATCACGTTCTAGAATGTTCTCCTTCTGTTTCACTTAAGTGCTAATAGTTGAACGACACATTCCCAACGATCATGCGATTTCAGTATGGCTTTCACCTTTCTCAACACGCTTTAAAGTTTCTAATTTCAATTCCTAACTATGAGTCTTATGCAGTCTTTTATTTGATTCACTTACATTATCACTATTACATTTCCTTTTAGATGCCATGTCAAGTGATAAATTTATAAATAAATCAAAATAAATAAATTTTAATAAAAGATTAACAGAAAAAAGAGTGAAATCAGCACAAATTCAAACAGAGCAGATATAACTATGTCTACACCAAAACTAAACCTCGCGTGGTTGGTCGGAACCAATTACTCCGCAAAAATTATTCCGTGTAAAGTATCTATCTATATCTATATCTATAGTTCACCCTGCAAGCCACCGCAATGGTGTGTGGCAGGGTGTGCAATAGCACCAAGGTAAAGCGCATAATAATGTATAGTATCATAGTAGTTCCCAATTCGATCGGCTGGATCGAAATTTCAAATTAATCGAATCTCGAACATTTGAAACTTGGGAGTCGCCTGTATTTTTCATTGAAATTAACTGTGGTGAAACTATAGTGATGTAATATTAAAAAACATTTTGAAGAAACTTGATACATTATAAGGACGATCAATTAAAATCAATTAATAACTGCATTTTACAATTTTTTTATATTTCCTTGTGAAATAAAAAAATTCAAATGTTGTTGCTGTTATTCAAATATTAAGTAATTTTGAAACCTATAAAAAAGAACCTTAAATTATATCACAAACTCCCCTCTAATAGAAAATGTCCACCTAAGCATTAAATTATCTGCCAATTTAAAATAATTCATTTCTTTTGTTGAAGATATCATACAAATAATATATTTGTTTGTATGATTTTCCATCTTTTACCATGAGAGGAGAAAAGTATATGCATGGAATTTTTCAGCTGATGTATTGATTGATATTAACAATATAAAAAATCTACAAGCCAATGAATAAAAATTTTATGAAAAAAGGGATTTATAAATTAAATGGTGGGCATTCATATTCAAATATCATTCACTCATAAAAGAAAGACTGAACTTAGAAAAAATGTGTTAATGTACAAAAGGAATCTTAAATCACTTTGAAATGTAGTTTTATTAGATATTCCCTCACCATGTGCTTGAGCTTACTAGTCATTTTATTTTCAACTATAAAAGTATGTTTACCTTTGATAATTATGCATTTTGGCACGTGTAAATCTCATCTAAAAGCCTAACACATTCAATTTTTTATTCTCATCATTATGGCTACATGATCTGCATAAATTCCTTGTTTAAAATTTTTGAACTTGAAAGTTTTTTGTTGGAAATTTGAAAAATTTGCTACTTGAAACTTTATTTTTAGAAAAAATATAATCATATACAAATAGAGCTGCCATATTCTGGATAAAAATTATGATGCTCTTTTCAATGAATAAGTTCATAAAATATTTTTGCTGAACTATGGCATGCATTAAATATATTTACGAATACAATATGTGTACAATATATAAATCTAGTCAGTGCTTTGAATTCCTGGAAAAAATTGATTTTTTAGGAAATATGACAAATATGAGACCATGTCCAGAAAAATTACATTGTACAATAACCCTATATTAAAAAAATATATCATTAGCACTGCAGTGCTTCACAATTCATGATACACCTCTCAGGTGCATCCCACGAAATTATCTACTCTATGAATTTGGAGGTTAAATGATTGTTAGTTTAGGCCAAAATATTACCTCTCCAATAAAATTTTGAGTTACCGTAGTAGTCCGAATGTAATTGAGGTTTTTTTCAAAAGTTGTCTCGGGAAAGTGGGGGTCGCCTTATATTCGGGTCCTTAAGTATGAAGAAGTTACAAAGAACTCTTACGCATTCAAAGCCCCCAATTCTGTTGAAAATGTATACCATACGTCTGTAGAATAGAAATACTCGCTAGAAACTTCTGTATCCCAAATATGTCTGACTGGTTTTCATTACTCATGAAATAGATACTTTGATTACATTTTATGTTTTTCCGACCGACTGTCTGACGATTGTGTCGCAGCGTGAGAGTTTTTCTTAAACAGCTCAGCGATCAGATAAAAACATACATATGGGTTCCTGAACGAATAAAATAAACTGATTCTGTCACAATGTATACATTTGTATGTTTCAAAAATTTTATACAAACATAACGAAGTAGTATAAGGGAAATTTTTAGATACTTTGTCCATAACACTAAAATACGTTTCTAGAGGTCGTACAGCTGAGACTCGCAGTATTCTGACCGCATTTGGGTTATTTTGCTTAGGCTACGATGCAATGTCACCAAGTTTCCAATTTCGCTCACTTCAGCGGTAGCCATAGACAAGTGCTCCAATAGATTGGCCAAAAACTTTTTTTGGATTTTCTCATTGGGAAAATAAGGAATCACCTTATATTTGGGGTCGCCTTATATTCAGGCTAATACAGTATATTACAATATGTTCTTATAAAATCTTTTTATTCTCGTTTTTCATTAAATGTATTTACTCTTTCTAATTGTAAATTTTAAATTTTCAGAGATTCGAATTATAAATGACAACAGTCGGCATAGCAACAAGAGTGGCTGCTTGCAGTTGTACCAAAATTCATGCTGAGGATATTTTCATGCCAAATTTGTATTTATTACCATCTGTGAGTTGCCATTTAATGGTTCAATTTATATTTCTATGCCAAAATACATTATATTTTAATATTATATTTTTTAATATTTATAACATTCACAAGACTAACTATTGCAAGCAACAGGTATGCCTTTTATTAATGACAATGATAAATCAGGAACGGTAGAAATTTATTTACTTTTTTAAATCATGTATTAGAATTACTTGAAACTACTGTAGAGCAGTTAGAATGAAACTAATTTATGGTCATAGAGATTATTACCATATATACTTGTGTATAACGTGCAGTTTGAGGATCAAATTTTTAGGTTATAAAGTAGGGGTGCGTGTTATACACAGGTAACACTTTTGTGCACTTAAAATCAGAAATTAAAGTGAACCTACCTTGCACTTGATTCTTGCTTTTTGGGTGAATTAAGGGGAAAACCATAATAACTATCAATAATCCAGGTTATACATATACTAATTATATGTATAGAGCAACTAATTATTTCTATACAGTTATAATTCCACTCTCTTCAAATATTCTGCATTTCACTAGCTCATCAGCTGATTTCTGTAGTCTTTGCAAAATGACCATGACCACATAGACTTCCTGCAAAACACACATCAAAAACAAAAACATAGAATAAGCAAATTGATATAACTTTATTTAGCTAATGATTATAGTATGTACAATTAACAATGTAAGTAATTTAAAATCCGTAGAATGACATGTAAGAACTTAATCTTATGTGTCGTGTTTCCTGTTTCAAGATTTGTTTGTTACATTATCACATTATCCCTTCTATTAAACTGTTTTAGAATGAGATAGGAAAAAGAGAACCAGCATTCAGCATATACCAAAACTCTATCTATTTTTATAGATCTCTTTTTGTCGGATTTAAAAGGATTGGCAACTGTGGCGCTTTGGTTTTCTATGTGGCATCAGTTTGGCCGACTTACTGTATGAAGTTGCTGCCATCTCAACTCAATCGCTTTCAATATTGATGATGTCTCTCTAACAATAAGACATAATGTGGAGCTTATTGAACGTAATACTTATGGGCAAGTCCAAGCGTTTTAAAATTGTTAACTGGAGATAATTTAATGCTTTAACATATTTATTTATGGTACTCTAGTTAATACATAACATAATGATATAATTTTGTTCTTATACCTCACAAAAATTATGGGTGCATGTTATACATGGGGTATAAGATAAAGTCGGGAAAAAAGTACGGGTGCACTGTATACCCAAGGGCATGTTAAACATGAGTATATACGGTATGTAACAACATAAGTTTATAATAAATCACAGTTAATTAAACATGTTAATGTATCAAAACTAACAAAACTTATGTACATTTTACTGAATTTTTGTCATATATTTTTAAAGAATTTCATTTTTATGAAAAACCTTTAAATTGTACGTATGACTAATTTAATCGACAGACTGTATAGTTTACTTGGTTATCTTTCTTATTTTTGACAATTGTTTTTTTACAATGATTTTTTTAATAATTTAGTGATAATTTAAATCTAAAGGGAAAGCTGATAATTGGAATAGTATGGCCATAGATTTTAGCCAAGTGATTTTATTACTGACACAGTTTGGCTGCACATGACCATTAACTTTTGTGCACCATAGCCTTAGGTAGAGCCGTAGTGACGGCTGGGCAACTGGGGCATGTGCCCAGGGTGCAGCTTTGTAAGGGAGCATCTAATGGAAGTCTTATTATACACTTGATAAAATGTGGTTACATTTTTGTTTTATCAATCTCTTCGCAACTTATAACCAGGCCATCTCAGAGTTTCAGAGAGCCCAGATTTTGAGGCTTCTGGTCACAATAAAAATTTCAAATAAGCCCATTTAAAATTTTATTTTTATCATGAAATGAAAATTTACTCTGATATGAAAAAGGAATTTCTGACTAGACCCCTCTTGTTCCATTTAGTTATATGTCATACCTGCCAAAGAAATTAACAAATACATATCTGAATTTGTCCACCCTTGAGCTTGAGGTCTGGGCCAATTGGCCTTCCTGCCCACCCTCCCCCCTCTGATTGGCCCTGCTCATAACGACCAACCTGAGGTTTAGCGGAAGGGCCATGACTGTACAAAGTCATAGATTAATGGGTGCAAACTTAATTGGCAGCTTTTCGTCTGCCTCTACTCTTTATGCTCTGATTGTAATTTCTTTTATTTACCCTCATGTCCCCAAAAATGTGTGCATCCTATTGCATTAGTCGAGCAGAATTTTTTTCCAAGTCGTTGATAAAAAAGTAATTATTGAGGATACCTTTATTGATTTTGTTGCTGTCAAATCGAAAAAGGGAGACAAAATCATGTCAGAAATAATTCAACAATTGGAATAGGATGGACTAGATCTGCAAAACATAAGAGCTCATTCGTATGAAAATGCTCCTATAATGACTGGTAAATGAAATAGGTGCAAGAAAATAATTTTAAAACATTACCCTCTTGCATGTTTCATACCGTGTACAGAGCATTTGCTTAATTTAGACTATTATCATTCCAATGAAAAAACTAACCATCAAATTAGGGAATTTTTTGCAAAGGAAGAGAAACTTTTCCTTTTTAGCTGGTTCCACATCAAGATGGGTTTACTCATGGAGGTCCTTAAGGTGATATTGAAAAAACATGGCACAACATGATGGTCATCAAGAGCAAATGCTGTGAATTCTTTGGGGTAACAATTGATTCAAAAATCCTCTGCCCGTGGCACCAGAAGTGATCACTATGGCCCTGCCCTTAGGCATATGTAAATGATGACAAATCTCACTGGTGCTTCACCTCTTTAAAATTCTTTGTGACTATAAAATTTTAAAAAAAGCTTAAACAATTTAACCAGCCAATTAAAGCTCAAAATCAAAAGTTTAATTATTTTATTGTTACTTTCTGAATTTAAAAAAATAAATATAGGTACCATATAACTCATGTATAGGTCAAGTTTTCAATACCAAACTTTTAGCAAAAAGTAAAGGGTCGACTTATACATGAGTAATACCCATGATGTTATTGATCGGGTGTTTTTTTAGACTTTTATGGAGCAATATTGATGTATACAAAAGGAAGAGCTACTATAGGTAATGGAAATGATTTTAATTAGTGCAAGGAAACATTTGTACTCACTTAAATCTTAAAATCCCTAAAAATTAGCATTATCAGATCCACATTGCTTATTCCAGTCTTTTTCTTGAATATTATCATTGTAAGGATCATCAAGATATCCTTCACCAGTAGTAACCTCTTCATCAAACATATCATTCCACAAAATATTGTCTTCTATCGTGTCTAGTTCAATGGATATATCACACTTCTATAATGATTTAACCAACATTTCCTGTTTTAATTTCATCCCAAGCTTGCACAATGCATTTGCACAATTTTGCATGTGTCAAAGCCTGTATGAAACCTCTGGTGAATGTTTTTCTCCTCCTATCATCCAATCAGTCCAATCGAAATTTTTAAATGATTTACTAATGGACGCACCCAATGGCTGTACAGTGCTAGTTAGGCTCCTAGGAATCACTGCTATATATGTGTCTTGCAGCCTAACTTCTTTAACAACACCACTCTCAAGGTATGGTTTAAACATGTCATATGAGAAGACTTTTTTCCTTCGGTAACCCTAAGTCGAGAATTCCAGGTACTCTTCAGCTATAATTTTAAACCATCTTCATCCATCCATCCTTTGTTAAGAATGTGGATTACTAATCCTTTTGGGAATTTCTTTTTTCGAGTAGTTTTTCTCTTGAAAATTACCATTTGCTTCAGTTTAGTTCCATCAGCCATACATGCTAACTCTATAGTGAATCTAGTTTTTTGGTGGCCAGTCATTTTTATAAGCACTGATTTCTCTACAGCTTTCTTCACAGTCTGACATGATGACATATCAAAATTCATAGGAGTTTCATCCATATTTCTCATACAGGACAACCTGTATCTGCTCTTTTTTCTGTATAATAACAAATTTGTCATCAAGTTCCGCCAGTAGGTGCTGTGGTACTTTGGCTTCTTTCTCACTACAAAATTGTGTTTCTTCATGAACTTTGTACACTAACTAGAGCTTGGTTTGAATCTGTAATGTTTTTTTTAAGGCAAAGATTCAAATGCATCTACAGACAGCTAGTTCTATTTTGGCGATTTTCAAGAACATATTTTTCTGCTTATTTTTGGGCTCCAGCCATTTGCTAGGCTTTCCTACGCAGGGGTGCACCATGTCTCACAGCTGCCCATGTGCAAGTCTTGCATTGGTTGCCCATGTGCAAGTCTCTCATCTGTTGCCCTTTTTAGGCGTTCTTTACAGAAATTTCAAATAATGCCTTATGACTTGATAAATTTCCATAACCAATAAATATGGAAAAAAATACAGCATATTATAATACATTACTGTTAAAATTACTGTACAGTGGGCCCTCGATATCTATCGGCTTCCCAATCCGTCGTTTCTCATATCTGTCTTCCACTATTTAACACCATTATTTCCATATTCGTCGTCAGTTCTCATATCCATTGTCATGTCGCCACCTGTCTCACGCGTCATGTATGGCGCTTCCTTTTCATTCAGCAGCATCAGTCTACCAGCAATACTCCTAGTGAGAGGTTCTCATACCAGTTCTTGCCGATTTTGTGTCTTATGTACTTTATTTTTGCAACAAACTCAGTGCCCATGTCTGTGGGTAGTCCCCACTTTAGAAACGAAATTGAAAAGTATTGCTGATTTTGAAGCTGGCAAACAAGCAGCCGACATTGGACGTGAACATTGAATACTGCCTACAACAGTAAGAACAATTGTAGCTGATAAACAAAAATATAAAGATGTTGCAAAATATCAGTACCTGGCACAATTAAATGTTTGAGAATCAGAGAAAATATTTCGCTGAAAATAGAGAAGTTATTATTGATTTGGATTTCTGAAAGTGAATTCCACTTTGATAAGACAGAAGGCTAAGAGGATTTTCGACAATCTCAAGGCAGACGAAGAAAATTGCCAGGTTGAATTTTCTGCTAGTAAGGGCTGCTTTGATAAATTTAAATTACGGACTGAAATATATTTGGTTGTGAGGCATGGTGAGTCAGCGAGCGCTGATATCCAAGCAGCAGAGTGTTATACTAGCGAGTTTGCATGAATTATTGAGGAGCTTGGATACGATCCTAAACAAGTCTTCAATGTCGATGAAATGGGGCTGTTCTGGAAGAAGATGCCCAACGGAACTTTCATCACGAAGGAGGAGAAATGCTTTCCAGGTCATAAGCCATCTAAGGATCGACTGACTTATTCTGTGAGGCAATGCTGTTGGGGATTTCAAGTTGAAACCGATGCTCGTTTACCACTTCGAGAACCCTAGAGCTTTGAAAGACTTTGTGAAAAATAAGCTTCCCGTGGTTTGGAAGTCAAACAGGAAAGCTTGGGTAACCAGGGCCTTAATCCAAGAGTGGTTCTGCCATCATTTCTGCCCTGCAGTCAAGATTTACCTCAGGGAGAACAACTTGGCAGAGAAAGCATTGCTGATCGTCGACAATGCTGCAGGTCACCCAGATAACCTTGATGAGTTAGCTGATGGGATGGTGAAGACAATCTTCTTGTCCCCCAATACAACATCGATCTTACAGCCCATGGGCCAGAATGTGATTACTAATTTCAAGCGATACTACCATATGATCACATTCGCTAAATGCTTGGAGGCCACTGATGGAGAAAACAAACCCACTTTAAGGGAATTTTGGAAAGGCTTCAATGTCAAGAATGCAATCGACAACATTGCATTCGCCTGGGATGAAGTCAGTTCCTACTGTATGAATGCTGCATGGAGGAAGTTATGGCCTGAATGTGTTGGCCATTTCCCTGGATTCCAAGAGGAGACACCTGAAAAAATCCAGGAAAGGATTGTTGAGCTGGGTAAACAGTTGGGCTTGGAATTAGAGCCCTCTGATGTTGAAGAACTGTGGGAGGCGCACATTGAAGAGCTCAGCACTCAAGACCTGGTTCAGTTGAGTGAATTGAAGGCCTCAGAGGAGTCATCTGATAAAGAGGTTGAGAAGAAGGAGCTCAGAACTTCAACACTGAAGGATTTCTTCAAGCATTGGGAGGCAATGAAAGAGCTTTTAGATGAGGCCCCGAATGCAGAGAGATCCTCCAAGGTCATTAGGGATGTAGAAACTGATCTTCATTGCTACAAGGAAGTCCTGAATGAAATGAAGAAGGCTAGGATGCAATCAACTCTAGATTTCTTTTGCAAGAAGAAGGATGATGTCTCCAGGGATCCACAGCCCTCAACATCTGGACTTTAAGTTCCTGATATGTAGATGGATGATGGTTCGCCCTTCAAGGAGCAAATTGATATGCACATTGTGTGTTTAAAGTAATAAAATTATTTTTAAACTAGTGGTGTTTATTTACCCAAAAAAAAAGTTTAGTGCTCAAGTAAGTGAATTTCGGAAATTTATGACATAATTTTTCTTATTTTATGGATATTATTGTAAGGTGATGTTCAGCAATATTCAGGCGTGTCTCTCTAAGGACTACCACATCTGACTGTCGTCAGCTGTAAATGTCAGCTGAGTGAGCGACTAGGTGAAAGACAGAAGACTGTCACAATGCAAAAGGAAAGTGGCGTGTGATTGGGCAGATACCTCGATGATATCTGTAAGACCTACCCTCGAGACTGGGTTATTAACAACTTCTCCAAATAACATCGCGAGATGTTATTTCATGTTAGGAAATTGCTGGAAGCACCATTCTACCCAAAATAGCGCTTAACATCCGTGCTAAGCCCTATTCTGAGTTAGGCAATAAGCCTGCTGGAATGAATTAACATAAACACAGGTGAGTCTATTGCTCTGTATCCATTGTTTCATTATTCGTCGCACTTTTAAGGAACCAATTAGTGACGGACATCGAGGGCCCACTGTATATGTCTGATGATAAATCAGCTGCTCCCTTTGTTTGGCAGCCCGTGCGTGTCGCACACATCGCCCCTGGTTCTAAGTTTGCACATTTATTTTTAGGGCTCTATCTCAACTGTGTATAAATTATCCTCTAACTCCTAATATTCTCTTCTTAAACTCTCTCCCTGCAACACAATTCTTAGTTTTCCCTGCAAATTTAATGACTTTGAGTTTGAACTTTGCTGTGTAACTGCATCTTTTGGAATCCATACTTAAATTATGGGTTCATATTAGTATTCCTTCTATATGTAAGTAAAAAACAAAGTATAATAGAAGTTAATTTGAAGACAGAAAGAGCATAACACAGTTTGGCAAAACTAAGAAATCGGAACTGAAGTTGTGCTGGTATTTTGGAAAATATCTATATAAGAACATGATGTCACATTTTGAATGATCCAACCTTTTGAAAGGGTCTTAAGTGGAAATTATAAGCCCTAATAGAAAATATTTATTTATTATATTAGTTGATATTTTAACTGTTATTTGACTTCAATCTGTAAAAACATTTAAAAGGAAAAATTGATGTTTTTCAGGATATATTGTCATAAATAATGAATATAAATAGCTTATTACATTGTCTTCCTTATTATCAATGTATTGAATTATATCAATACATACTATAGAGCATTCCACCTTAAAGTTTCAGTACGGTTTCAAATGGCATCGTTCCTCTCCTCCCCTGCAGATTGCCAAATCTCACTAAAAATTTTAAGTTCCATTAAAATTAAAATTAAAAATTTCTAATTGCGCTATTTTTAATACAGAATCTGATGATATGCTTTTAAATGAAAACTAAAAATTATATTCTATACAAAATGCGATAAATAATATTTGACCTGAAATGGACATTTTACGGTCACGTTTGTTTCAATCGATGATATATATATACGTTCTGTTTTAAAATAATGTAATGCAGTTTTTTGCATTAGGTTCAGGAATGTTTAAGGATTGTAGTGGTGCTACTGAAAGTTTAATAAACTGATTTTAAATATTTGTTTTCAGCATTTAATGATGAAAGTTTCTTTTACATGTTCCAGCCTGACTTGAAAAAGTTTGTCTGTGAGGAACTTTTGTATTTTTAAAGATACTTTCATGGTATAAGCGAGAAAGTTGTAGATATATGTTTGAAGTTATTTTTGGTGCACCCGGATGTGAGGTTGGGGTGCCAAGGGGAGGGTGAACAATGCAAAAGTTTTATTGCGGTCTTGTCAAAGGTTGGCAGTTTACCCTCACCCGCTCTTCCATCAGTTATGACTCAAGCAGTTAGACTGTCTTTTGCTTTTGTCGTTTTGTCTACTCATAAGTTTGCGGGCAGGTACTTACAAATTTGCCAGTGTTATTGTATATTGCAAATTAGTTGTTTTAACAATTCTTCAAAACGTTTTCAAACTGAAGTGTGTAATACAGTTCAAGTGTAGAGATACGTTGTGTTTGCAGGTTTTATGTTTATAGTGTCCCCTTTTTAAAAATATTGTGTATGTACATCACATGTTGATTATCCCCAAACGTATTTTCATATTGATATTGTGGTTTTTGTGAGAAGATGGATGTCTTAACAATGAAAAGAAAGCAAAGTTAGTTAGGAAAAACAAACAATATTGAATGTTCTTAGTAGTTGCCTCAATGAGTCTAATGAAAGCCTGCCATCTGCTGTTGGTAGGACGACAAGCTATGTGGTGTATCTCAGAGGACAATTTACACGATTAAAAAAGAAGCAAATGGATTTGTAATGTCAGGCAGGTAAAAATTTCCTCAATTGCAACTTAATTTCCGTTATGTATAGTGATCAGCATAAAATAATCCAGTTCTTGTTTTTACTTAGAGATTGTGTGAGCAATTACTCTCGTACAAACATGCTTTCATATTTTCCTCTGATCACATTACATATAATCTTTGTATATGTGAGGAAGTAAATCCAAAAATAAGATGTGAACACAGTGTACCTCCGAACTTGCATTTCTCTAATTAACTTTGCTACAATTTTGTTAAATACCAATTTACATTGTTTGGGTGGTTTTTTCGCGAATTAGCTTGGAACATAAAATGGGTACCTATTTTAAAACGCTCTACAACTTTTATTCTATACGTTTTTCTCTAAACGAGTTATGCATAAAAATGCAAATGTCAACTACAATGCTAATTTATTATTTACAAAGTAAACTATGCATTTTTAAAAATATGTGCTACTTAAACTTGTATTTATGGTTTCAATAGCCTTTCAAATGAAATAATTTTTGTCTGGGAAAAATATATTTTTAATTTTTAGGCAGTTTATGGCATAATATATCTTGCTGTTGTTAAGGAAACATAATTTAACATAATAAACCTCTCAAGTACGTAAGACATTTAAATCAAACTAATCCCACAGGTCGAAGGACATTTAACCCCTTAACAGGAGAATTAATTTGTGTGTGTGTGCATGCGTGCGTGTGTGTGTATGTAAATATCTATACATATATATATATATATATATCGACGTTATACAACCCACATCTTGGAGCCCCCGTTCATAGAGCTCTCCCGATTGTGGGCCCCCTAACTTTAAAGGGCCCCTAAGAACGCTATTTTTTGTAATTGGTTCGGTTCTGTTTGTTTCATCGAAGAAACTTAATGCAGAATAAAACTTTTGATGGTGTGTGATGCCAGCCCTTATTATCTGACTATTTTGTAGATAAGTTAACCATCTCTATCCATAGGAATATAACGATGAGTAATTTGTTTTCCTCAGTTCCTCTTGCTACCGATCTTCTAAAACCTCCGTATAATCATATTCATTAGCAGATTTGCTATAAGGCGGAAGTAGGCAATGGCCTAGGGGTGACGAGGTTTTGAGGGTGGCAGGATTTTGGGGCGGTCGGATTTGTATATTCATTCGCCAAGTCGCAAGATCGTCAATATACGAGTAGTATATGAAGAAGCACTGTAAAGAGGGCTTTCAGTGTAATTTTCAAAATTATGGAGGACGAAGAAGATTACTTCGAAGTCATGAAAGACCATTAATACCCACCTAAGGAAGCTTCCTCTGGTATAATATATAAATTAAATAAATTTTAATTAATTTTTTTAAGAGGGTAGAAAAATAATTTGGCCTAGGGGCGGCAAGTTTCCACATCCGCCACTGATTATATTATATACAGGTATCCCTCGCCGTTCGCGGGGGTTACGTTCCCGAAGACTCCGCGAACCGCAAATCCGCGAACGGCAAATGCATAAACTAATGGAAGAATGGGATTCCGTTCCTACATCCGCGAAAGTGGTCCTAAGTGATTATTTACTTTACCTTACTGACGACTGTAGGCCAGAGAAACAAATAGTAAGCTTAAAATGTGAAAGGAAAACCAAACCGACGAACGTTTAAATTTAGGAAAACTAAGAAAACAGAAGTTTATTAACTCACCGTGAATTATGTATGGTATACGTAGGATGTTGACAATGGAGGTGTTTTGGAAGAGCATTATTTGGAGGTGGAAGAAGAAGATGAGGGACTTGGCTTCAGGTATTCTGTGATTTGGAGCTGTTTCCCCTTTGTTTTGATTTTTTTAAATAAATTTCGTCATAGGGAGATATTGAAGAGTCAATTGTTCTCTTAAAATTGATGCTCCTTTCCATAGATGGATCAGCCTGCATTACTTTCTCTTTCAACTCGTTAGCCATATTTAAAATTTCTGCTAAGGTCTTCGCTGAAAACTGTTTTAACTTAGGCTCTACATCTTCTTCTTTGTTTTCGCTCTCATTTGATTGTGCAAATTCTTCAAGCTCCTCATTTGCTAATTCTTCTTGTTGAAAGTTGAGCAATTCTTCCACTTCTTCCTCTTTTATATCTTCAAAGCCCTCTCCACCTACATTTCTAGCCATTTCGATGATCTCTTCAACTTCTCCGCGAATGCTGGGATAAACTTTGGAACGAACAGCTTCGGGCCAAAGTTTCCGCCAACATGCATTTAATGTTGATTGTTTTACTTCGTCCCATGATTCTTTTATCATATGAATGGCTGTTCGAATGTTGAATGAACTCCAACATTCACGAACAGAAATCAAAGAATTGGTGTCCATTTGCTGTAAATAATGTTTGAAAGTTCGGCGAATATAATAAGATTTGAAGGTCGCAATGATCCCTCGGTCCATCGCCTGTAAGAGTGGTGTTGTGTTTGGTGGTAGGAATACAACATCTACGTCAGAATAGGCTTCTGCAAGAGAAACTGGATGACCCGGAGCGTTATTCAATACGGGAAGCACTTTAAATGGCAAATTCGTCTGCCTCAGATAGATCTTCACCTGCTGGATGAAGCAGTTGGCAAACCAATCTTCGAACAGTTTACAAGTAACCCATGCCTTCTTATTAGACCTCCAAAAGACAGGTATATCTGATTTGATCTTCCCTTTTAGAGCGCGAGGATTTTCTGAACGGTAAATTACCATTGGTTTGCATTTAAAATCTCCCGAAGCGTTTCCACATAATATTACAGTGAATCGATCTTTTGCAGCCTTAAAACCTGGAGCAGTACATTCCTCTTTAGAAATAAAGTTCCTATTTGGCATTCTCTTCCAATATAAACTGGTCATGTTGCTTGCGACACTATAGAATAGAAACTGATATAAATGTGGAAAACGGAAGCTTGCGAAGGTCCCCCCGTATTCCCGTAAAAGTCCCTTTTTCAACAAGCCGCGTGTCTTTTAGTCCGATGGCCATATTTATTCTGCGTAAAACAAGCAGACTTCATACTGTTTACACAGGTGGCGAAAAAAATAAATAGAACATAGAGTGGAGCAAACTGGGAGATTTGCCCGTTCAGTATTCTGTGGATCCTTCAGGAAACCGGAAGATTTCCCCGTTCGGTACGACAAAAAAATGAGTTATGGGTATTGCTGAGAAACCGCGAATAAGCAAAACCGTTAACGGCGAACCCGCGAACGGCGAGGGATACCTGTAGTTTCAGGGATCTGTATGCTTGTTGGTTTTTCTGGGGTAATGCTACACCCGCTCGATATAAAAATGCGAATAATATTTATTACAGACTGAAGCTAATAGGCGCTCACTCTGGAAGCGAAACGCGACTAAAAATCATAGTTCGTCCTCGCGGTTAAGGGGGAAGATCCTCAATTTCTTCATTGCTCTCTCTTGGAGTTCACGTTTTTTGTGCTTCGCCGTGATGTTCCGGAGCGCATTTCCCGTGAAACACGAGGGTTGATTTGCAGTCATGAAAAATTGAACTATTATTACCGGAAGTAAAAGAAGAAACTCCCTTAAACAAAACCCTACCTAAGCTATCAAATGAAACCATATGTCCACATTGAGGAGATTTTCAAACAAATTGTAAGGAACAGTGGCGTACATATGCTCCCCCAATCGCAATATATTCAGGGATGGCAAATCCGTGGCACGCATGCCGGAAGTGGCACATTTGCGATTTTATTTGCCACGCGTAAGCTTGTATTCTCTGTATAAAATATGAAGTTTCTTGGAGAAGTAGTAAACTAGCGGCATGCTAAAAAAAAATCGGATGAATCAAATTACTTTCTTGGCACGCGAGTCAAAAATCATTTGCCATCCCTGCTATAGTAACTACAATTATGAGAAAGTAAATTATAGAAGGGTCCCAATTACTTTTACTTGGCGGGGCCCCCATCTCCTGCGACTTCGATTGGAGAAATTCTTCCGTTTATTTTATTTTCCCCCTGTGAGCATGGTTGTTTGCTGTCTAAAAAATATGTGAAGTAGTTCAGATCTTGTAAGAGGCGGCACTTTTACTATTCTCCTCATGCGACAGAATGGCTGGCCACGCCCGTGTTCACTAAGAAGTAATAAATGCAATGGAACGTATTGGAGGACAAACGTATGGACGAAGTGTGCGGTCGCGGTGTCTGTGGGGATAAGTTCTGACCGGCAGTGTCGTATTCAGGGGGGTTTTGGGGGTCATATCCCGCCCCCCTCTCGATTCAAAAATTTCCTTCACGCTCGCGAATCACTAAAAAAAATATCGTGCGGTTTAGCGTCAAACCCCCCTCCCCTCTCGAGTTCGGGCTCAAATCCCAAATGTGAATTATTTATTAAATAAGATCATTAACATATGAAGGGAGCCTAAAGTTTATCTCGCTCGGGGTTCGAGATAACTCGTCGCCAGGGTTGCCACCTCAAAGTCCTCACCAACCCGGACATTTTCAATTCTGACCCGGAGATTTCTCTGGTCTGACCCAGAGATTTCCTAATTTGACCCGGAGATTTTTAAAGGCCAACCTTTTTTTTTACTGTTTTTGCCCTTCCAGAATGAAAATAGGATTATGGTTTCTTTGTTGTAACTGTCTATGATTCTGTCTTTGTTTGCCGGAGCCCACTATCAAATTTTGAACCAATGAATCAACTTTCATGACAATTGGTTAGAAAGTTTCTACAGAGGCAAAGATCATGGGGATAGGTTTTATGACAAAAATTGAAGTTCCGGGATCGATTCCGTGAATTATCCTTTCCTTTTGATTTAAATGGGAAATCTGAAACCCATCGTGCAGGGTTATTTCCCTACCCACGCTAAAATACACAAGAAAAATTATATCAGCGCTGGATTTTCGCTATTCTCTGCGGAATAGAATGGAAATTCTAACTTTTGTCGTAGAATTATCTTATCGATCGTATTTCTTTGAATTTTTCGTTAATAATTGCAATTTTGCAATTTTTAGTCCATCATAATGAGATTATTGTCCTGGGGTATAATCTGGTATACAAATGCGTCATTTTTTCTCCCGAAATCACGTAATCAACTGAATTTTTTATGCAAATATAAGTATAATACCTGATGATGTTACATAAAGTATCTAATGTGGGAAAACAAAGAGCAGTTTGTGTTGCTTCATACACCGTACTGCATTACTGTTAAAAAATATATTTTCATGTATATTCGGTACCGGCCAAGCATTTAAGAGGACTCGTATACACATAATAATTTGGGGGCCCTACTCCACCTCCTACACACGAAAAAGACACAAAAATGACGAAAAATATAATTTTTAATAAATTTGATTACTTACTAAAATTAAAAATAATTACAATGTTAAAACAGCAGTATAGTAAACACAAAAAATGAGGTATGCTAACTATAATTATTTCGATCAATGTTTATTGATTTATTTAATGCCGTTTTCTCTATGAACTTGGAGAAATCGTAATTTTTTAATAAAAGTTTGCACAAAATTTAAGGCAGATTCTTTAATAAATAACTGACATTCTAAATTTTGGGGGCAATAAACGAATGTCTATTCGGGGGCCCGGATATCTCGCATCCGCTGCACCCCCCCCCCCCCCCCCTCCTTTGACCGGCCCTGTGTACCTTCTACCAGGTTAATTGCATGGCACAGCCATTCTAGAATGAAATATTTATTCCCTTAGATAAGTTAAAAATAAATCGTATTCTTTAATGCCAATTTCGAAAATATTCATGTTGACCCGGAGGTTTTATTCTCTTGCCCGGAGGCAAGTCCGAAAACCCGGAGAGGTGGTAACCCTGCTCGTCACCGATATTGAAAAATAAAAATCTCTAGCTTCAGAATAAGAATTGAAATTGTTTATAGCGGTCAAACTATGTATGTAGTGAAGTTACAGAACATCTGTATGTTTCGGATATAATATTTCACGGAACGACTTCAACCACAGGTTTTATTTTCTTCGTGTTCTCGAATTGAAATATTGTGTATAAAAATTTGAAGATTATTTTCTTTATATTTCCTTAGAGGGCATGGCTATTAAACTCTTTGCCAACCCTGTAAGATTTCTTAACCCAATCACTTTAAGTTGAAATTACGCCTAGACGGTGAAGAAATTTTCTACTCGTGTTCTGCGCAAATCCAATGGCGATCCGAAAGACCGACTGCTATATAACCGTGAGAAGCTTAGAAGAATCCTTCAGCCGTGGTCTACACTTCCTAATTCATTCCCATCCATTCCAACTCTGCGAACGGACATAGCGAATTCAATTCCACTCGGGGTTATTCAATTTCGTGAGGAGTAGGAGCGAAAAGACCATTTCTTTTTTTTAAGGGGAGAATCCTATCAAATCGAACCATTCAAGAATAAGCGCTTAAAATAAAAAATGAAAAAATACTTTATGTCAGGTATCTCCAATAGCCGCAACAAGGTTGTGAGAAACCTTACTTTTAGAATCTACTTTCAGTGTATTATCGCCGAAGCCGGCTGCATTGTAGCCAACATACGCATCTGGATTTTCATTACCTTGTTGTTGCTATTGGAGATAACTGTCATAAAGTACTTTTTTCATTTTTCAAAAATTTTAATTCCTAATTTTCAAACACGAAAATAAAACGATCTAATAGTAACGCTGGTCCGTCTGTAGAGATTCACCTTTTTTATTTTAAGGGATACATGAACAATTATTTAATTAAATATTGCGATTCGCATATAACGAATCCTCCATTTGTTTGAATTTCCACCGTTACAGGGTGCTAAATTTGGAATATTAGTAAACCTTAAGCTAATATTATAGGAACTCGATTTATGGTATAAATTTTATCTTTAGGCGGTAGAGTGTGAAGATGATTTAATAAATTATACACCGAAATCTACGGATTCCAGGAAAGAGCGGTTTCAAAATTTCCTTTTATTGTTTCAGTCACAAGACGAGATCACTAATTCTCTGGTGGCATTGAACCATGTTTACTATTTCTAATCGCGGCGTGCGTGCCTTTGACGAAAAAGGAAAGCGAAATTGACGGATAGGAAGTTCGTCCCTTCCTCTCACGAAGTAAAACTGCGTCTTCCAACCTCTTGCCCCATCGGAGCGCCGATCGGTAGTCACGTATCCACGTGTCGTCACCGACAACCCCAGAAGCAGCTCCAAAACATAAACTTGACCTTCGTTCGCCATAGCGTTTTCGGCGATTAAGCTCTTTCGCGGTTCGGATGACTGATTCCCTCACAAACACACACGCACCCATAGTTGACCGTGAATGGTGGTCTCCGGGCGTCCGATGGCACCCACCACCCTCCCTCCATCCACCGATACCCACGTTTTTTCCCTCCCCAATAGCGTCTTTATCTCTCCAGTTAGATAGCGCCATGGTCTGATGGTGGGCCGTGTCGTATGAGAGGTTAAGGGTTAGAAGGGAGGAGAAAGGGGGGGAGGAAGAGGGAACAGAAGGGTCAGAAGGCCGTCGGTCACCAGACTAGTGTGGTGGAAGAGCTTAGCGTTTGGTCTTCTTACGCAGCCGGAGACGCTATGGGGAGCAACGGAAGACGAAAGGTTCTGATCGCCGCCTTCTTGGCCGGAGTGGCACTCGTCGTGTCGGGGATCCTCCTCGACATGGTGGTTTTTCCGGCGGCTATTAAGTCGAGAGTATTAGAGGTAAGGGCGAATCTGTCGTTCTTAAACAAAAAATTGACGCGCCCCCACGAGATTCGCCGTGAAAGTCGGAATTAACGTGCCCGAAGGTTTTCAACGGCAGCTCACCCAGTGGGATTTATTCTCGAGTGTTTCGTCGCAGACTTTTAAAGCATGATGATTAAAGTAGGCCGAGACCATATTCTTAGATTACAGATTTTCTTTGGATATCGTATTTCATGTAAAAAAAATTACATTTGTTTGGAACTCCTTCCATTCTTTAAAAAGCTCGTTCTTCGCAAGTGATAATTTTTTTGAAATTATATCCTTTATTGTTTTAACAGTTGAGATTATTTGTGTCTTAAGGACCACAGAAGCAAATTTACAGCGTAACGAGTTGTCTAGAATATCAAACGAGCACCGCTACATTTTTTTTTATTAAGAGTGATCGTGAATGAAAAAATGACGTCATCGTTGTGGCTTATATGTTTTAATGTATTTATGAAGAAAATAACGCACGAAATTCAATTTCTGGTGCACGTGATAGCGATATCGAGTGTCGTGGAAGAGCAGTGTTACTCGTAAGCACCTGGTCGAAATTTAGATTATCTTTTTCAACCCAGTGCCTTTATGACTATTTTCCGTCTCCATGATCACATTATTCGCTGCTTTATAAAGGAAAACATATTATCAATGCGCACTTTGACGTTCATCGTTCCTGTTCGTTCAGTGGCAGCGAGATAGTCTTTTAGGTTAAATTTAAAGTAAAAAAGGACGACGTTTACCTTTAGAATTGTCGCAATATGGGCTGATAACTAGTTAAATTAAATCTCCTAAATAAAAAGTTTATTCCAATTTTTCCATTATCAAATCGACGTGGTATGCAAGGGAAATTGGTGTCCGGACTTTTTCTGTAGTAGAAGCTTGTAAAATGTTGGGAAGAATTACCTACTCTGATTTATTCTGCTAGAAATCTTTTTATCGAGTGTGATGCACTTTTTTCTTTTTATCAATCGAAATTTCGCATCTCAGTAGAATAAAATTGTATTGGATTTACATAAATGTTAAGTTTGCGCTACATACGGCTGACAAATTTATACGAGAAGTTTGTCATTTAGATATTTAAATCATAGCATATACCAACGGTTTTGTTGATTTTTATAGGCTGAGAAAGTCTGCTAGTTTAAAGTGGAATCAAAAGTTGCATTTGGCGATAACATAACCTTACGCTCATTAGATGACTCATAGACGACTTTTATTTACTTTTCTTCGCAATGTATTAGTAAGTGATACTTATTGCCATTATTTATGAATGGTGATGGTGGACAGCGTAAACGCGGATGTTATCACTTGATACATTTCGTATTTCCAAAACCCATTTTTACGACCTATTTATGGCTATCCAAGAATTTTTCATTTTATTTTAACAATATTTTTTGTTAATTTCATTGCTAGGCAACTTTTCTAAAGTAAATGGTTTTATAAGTTAGAATATGAAATCCACAAATATATGGTAAAAATTGAAATAATAGAATTTAACAATGTTAAAAAATTAGATGTGAAGCATGAATAGTTGTGTATTTTAAGTAACTTGTGATAGTGGATTCACAAACTTAAAGATCGACAAAGTAACAAGGGAAATAAGGGTAAGCGTTTGTAGTTTTTATACTCTTCGAGGTAATGCTGCTCATAGGTTGGTTATATTTCTAGCTATTTTCGAGAAGTTTATTACACGTGTTTTTTGTCGTGGAAGTCTCGATATACAGGCCAACTTTATTTGATAGGAATAGAATTGAATCTTCTTGACTCTGATGATTGTCAAGGTCTTTTTAAAAAATCTTTGATAAACTCGCTGACATAATAAAACGTGTTTTCAGTCCTTTTTTGCGTACAGATCTTACAAAACCCTTTATGTGCGCCTTAGATTGAGTTTTTCTTTAATTAATGTTACGGAAGCATCGGGGTATGGAAAATTATTTTCAATTTTTCCTTTTTCACCTTTTGTTCAATCAGAATGGAAATAATTTTTTTAAATCCTCACATTCACGTTTCTTTTGACTAGTTAACACGAGCGGAATTACACAATGTGGATTTGTTTCTGGCAGCGCAGTAGTTGTTAGTTTGATATGTAGAACGATTTTTGTATTGGAAAATATTTGTACTCTATCCTGTAGATTAGGTAATTATTTTTTGTAAAATGTAATGACAATTTCCACATTTCCATCAGAACAGCTGATTTTCGGATACGAATCCGATAGCGGTATCGTAGATCCACAAACATAACTTCTCAAAGTTGTTTCAGTAACAGTTTAAAATACTTAACTTTAAGGACGGGCACTTCTAATATTACGCCTATCTTCTCTAAACTAAATAATTCTCGCTTGACGACAGCAACTGATATTTGTTTAAAAAATCAATTGATAACAAGACCGAAGGAAAAAGTTAGTTTTTATTTAGGATACTGGCTTGTTTACATTGGTTAACGAGTATTTTATCAATTATTTCCTAGATTTTCATGTCATAACGTTTCGTAATTGTTTTTTTCCCTCTCGCACGTTGCGGCTTCGTAGATGCCCCTGATTGCCAATCTCGTGTTCAACTCGAGCGTGAGGTCAAACTCAGGCCACTTCTATCTTCTGACTTTTATCACTTCGGCTGTTTTCAGAAATCTCTTCCGCTGCCTAGTTCGAAGCATTGGAAAAAACGTTCCAGCGTTTTTCTATTCGAAGGCCACGAAGAAAAAGGACTGCACGCGTGCCCACATTCATATGGATTGAGGGAACCATGACGACGTGCTACCCGTACTTAGGGTTCTAGAAGGTGTTTCCTGGTTACGTCTAAAGAATTGCTGGGAAAATGTATTAGTTATTTTGTATAGATACAAATGTCAGTTGCAATGATACTTGAATTCCGAGGATTTGACATTTGATTTTTTTCCTAAGCTATATTGCTTATGTAATCGTCTTTGAGGAACTGCATTTTATAAAATTTAATTCTAAAAATGTAATGCTATTTGGCACAAATTGTATCTGATGGAATTTTTTCTGTTAAGTCAAATTAAATTTTATGCTAATCCTTATTAGAGATAAAAACGAGGTATAATTTTCTATTTTCGCTTTTAACGCCTCTTTTACTCTTGGCACTCGCTAGGTTTTTAATTTATGCAACGGTATAACGATTGATATATTTAATTTTACTTAAATTGTATTTTATGTAATTTAAAGAATAACGAGACGACCTACAGATGGAAGGCAAGTATGGAACGTAACGCAAGCAGGAATAGCTAGTTCACAACAGAGAGTCGGGCACTGTGCTTCTCGTATATTTTGTCACGGTCTAAATTGCATCAGTATTTACAAAGGAAACTTATAAAATAAAATATTTTTTCACTTTTAGAAAAACGTGGGTTAATGGGACAATTTTTCATTTAAACCAAATTCTGTAGATGTTACTAAATTTGTTAAATACATTTTCCATAAATTTGAAGATAAGAGAAAAAAATTTATGAACTTGACCGAGAATCGAACCAGTCTCTCCCACTTGCCGGTTAGGTGCTTTAACCAACTAAGCTATCAAGCCAGTATAATTCCCCAATCTCGAATTGGGGTATTTACGGTGAAGAAAGGGCTAACTCAGTGAGTAAACCTTACCACGCTTATACTCTTGTTACCTATTTAACATCTCAATTCTGAGATAAATTGGGGGTTTTTTCCACTGTGCCTCGGTGAGGACATCTAGTGTGGTTAAGGTTTACTGAGTTAGCCCTTTCTTCACCGTAAATACCCCAATTCGAGAATGGACTGGCGTGATAGCTTAGTTGGTTAAAAGAACCTACCCGGCAAGTAGGTTCGATTCCCGGTTAAGTTCAGAATTTTTCTTTCCCATCTTCACATTTGTGATCAGTGTTATTCACTCACGCATATATGCAAGTTAAAATTTCCATCCTTTCAATCTTGTTATTTTTACATTTTCCATTCGAAGAAAATTACGCGTGTTCAGGGAATCTTAATTTTTTAGAATTTTTTCAATGCAACCACTGACAAAAATTTAATTTCTATTTGATATGCCATTTACTTGTGCCACGATCAGTTCTAATGTTAAAATCCATGGCTGTTCATTGATATCCAAGTAAAATTCTATAGGGTAAATAGTAGATATGACGCGAACATAAATTTACTCTCGATAAATGATTCAATAAAATTTGTAAATAAGCGTTGTTTAAATACAGCGAAACTTCTCTCAGCGTAGTTTACTTGGAAATTTTACAAAATTTAATTAGTGCTTGAATCGTATTATTGCTCACTTTTACTCGTATAATAGTAGTATCGCTCTGTGGAGATTAACTTCTGCACAAAAATACTTTAAATTTAAGCCATCCACTATATTTAGGTAATTTGTTGTGCCTAATAGTTCCTATTTAATAAAAAATTAAACTATACTGTAGATATAAGAATTGTAAAAAGTGACACCACGCCTTGAAAATGCCTTACTACTTTCGTACTCTTTTCTCTATACCAGAGTTTCCCAAACTGTGTTCCGCGGAACACTAGGGTTCGGGAGAAGTTAAAATGGGTTCCGTTCTTCTTTCTCTTATTTACAGCAGGAAACATGAGCCTCACTTGGAAATTGTATACTGTAAGATACATTAGCCATATAAATAAACATCATAATGATTTTAAAGTTTATTTTATTGCGATTAGGCTTACTATATCTTATTTAGGGTTCCGCGAGAAAAAATATTTGAATACATGGGGTTCGGTGACTTCACAAAGTTTGGGAACCACTGCCCTATACCATTATCTTTGGGGCGCCTATTGAATGCCGTCATCCTCCCATCTTTTTCAAACGAGAAAGCAATTTTTCGTGGCGATTGCTTATATCAATGACTGAGTAAGGAAATACTTAATAGAAAGCGGGAATTTGACTGGAATACATTTTCTTCCTGTCCTAAAATCATCTCTCATTTTTGGCCGTTGTCCAGTTAATGCTTCCTTGAGTGTTGTTTTTCCCTATAAAAAGCACGAGAAACGACGAAAAACGTAAACCAAACTTATTTTATGATACGAAAAATTAATTTTTTGCTCCAGATAAATTTAAATTTACGTCGCCAAATTCTACCGAATATATTGTCGCTTGTGTGAAGTGCTTTCGCTTTTCCGCAGGCCGTGCAACTGCGCAGAGGATCCGACGCCCTGAAGCGATACATTCGACTACCTCAACCTGTGCACCTGAAAGTATACGTTTACAACGTGACCAATCCCCTTGAGGTTCACGCAGGAGTGAATACCCCATTGCTTCAGCAGATAGGTCCATACGTTTACGAGTGAGTATTATGTTGTGAATGGGATAAGTTCCTGGACGGGGAGGGAAAAGAGTTTTTATACATTGCTCGCCATGCCCGGGCGAATGAAGAAGAAACTAAAAGAAAAAAACTACTAATTGAATGAAATGAACAAAGGGAAATCGATTTTTAGGCGTGTTCTCTCTCTTTTATATAAAATACGTTTTTAACTCGTGTTTTTCAAATAGTTTGAAATCGTCAAGATTTTTCATTTTATATTAACTGTTTTCTCATAATAAAAAGTTTCGCTCCTCACTATAACTGTAAACGGCAGAAATATCTTATCGATATGATAGAATTTAAAATCTCTACCAGCCAGTATTGTTTCTTTATTAACTTTCAACTAGTGAGGTGAAATTGCAACAGAGGTTGTGTCTCGGACCGTTACTGTATTCATTATTTTTTTATTACTCACTTGCCATATCTTCGATTAGATTTCCCGTGTTTAATAATATACCGTAACGTTAACAGACAATTAATAGAAAACTTAATATTCACTCTATTTGTAAAATGGAAACTAAAGGTATTGTAGCGGTGTAATTTGACACGAACTTAGTGGATCACGTAATGTATGTACCTGTAGTTAAAGGTCAAAATACAAACTTGATGTTCGTTGACAATTATCCAAATTTATTACCAGTAAATGATTAAAATGGATTTATTTCACCGTTTCCTTCCTCCTTTTCGTTCAGCGTTTGTAGGGAGAAGTTTGAAATGGAGGAAGACTTCGGCACGGATACGTTGTCGTATTACCAGAGGACGAACTACTACTTCAACAAAGAGCTTTCCATAGGAAGCGAGGACGATGTTGTGACCGTTCTAAACGCGCCCATGTTGGTGAGTAATCTATGTATTTCGAGGTTTGCCTTTCGATCAAGTTTTGGAACTCTGAAATGATCCTCTTGCTACGAAACCAAAATGTTTATGGGTAGATTCTCTTGAATAATGGGACCTTCTTCGCTTATTTGTAAAATGACGTGATAGGGCAAGGATGGGGGTTTTTGCTACCGTGTCAAAGAGGAGCCGGTTAGATTGCAAAGGTGTGCTACACGGTGAAAGCGAAACTTAGTATTGTTCCCGCGTAACATGACAGCAAAGAACTCAACTTTTCTCTAATGAAAGCCAACTGTGGGTAATTTTTCATCGGTGAGGACTATATAACTCTATTTTATTCGTTGACGCATAATAAGCAACTTTCACCTTTACGATTAACATTTACGTTGATGCGAAATACCATTAAAAATCGTCAATCGCATATGCGCCATTAAATTGTAAATCCAATAATTAAATCACCGAGTGCATTTTTTAACATTGAGTGTTCGATTTTCAACAATATAATAGTCAAAAAGTTAATAAAAATGCCATGTTAAAAATATAGATGCAATCGAACGTGTCTGATCTCCTGACACTCACAAAGATTACATTTAGCAGGTCAAGTATACATGCAATTTCTCGATATGATAACCCTTAAGTCCACAAGGACGTTAGCACGCGATCACGAGTTCATGGATTAACTTAAAACCACTCAACAGAGTATAGCTAGATTATTGCCATTCTATCACTAAAGTACGACAAATGGCCGAATGAAATTTTAGGAAGTTAATCATTTCGTAAATATGAAAAATCGCGAAGTATACGTGCGAATCAACTCCCTTTTTTAAAATGTCATTTTCATACGCGTTCAGCAAAAAAAAGAACGTGTGCCAATTATTTCTTCTGTGCCCTTCTGTTCTTTCGGCATCTCGCACACGCAATAAAAATGCAATTACTCAACAGATCAAGTAGTTGGCTCACTCAGCAAAAATCTACCATGGAATATTTTCCGATCGTATAGGAGAATTTTTCGTATCTTTGATTCATGTTAAATTCCGTAAGTGAAAGAAATTTGATGGAAATTTTTCATCTGAAATGAAAATCATTTGTTTAAAACTGTCTTTTCCTGAAAGTACATACCCACTATAACGAATGAAATGGGCTGATCGGTATAAATGTTTAATTATTCGCTGGGAAATATTGTAGGAATGATAAACCAGAGACATTTTTATGGTGAACTTTTGAGAGATTTTTCACTGAAAATGATTGACGACGGACTTGTTGCGACTCTCTTGCTTGAGTTCATTTTAACTTTAATTAGTTAATTAGTGAGGTGAAATTATGATATTGTAACCGAGGTGCGTTCTCTCAGACGGTATTGTTTTTCTTTATTATTTATTCAGTAGCTATATCTCCAATTGAATTTTCCGCCTTAATAATCTGTCATAAGGGTTAAGAAGAAATAAAAATAAAATTCTTAATATTCAATATGTTTTTTATAAAATGTAAACCAGCGGAAATTAAAGTAGTGGGATAATTAGGCACTATAGCTTAAGTCAGCGGTTTCCAAACATAGCAAAGCCGCCCCACCTCCATACATGTTTGATCATAGCTCATAAAAAAATATCTACTGGAACTACAGTTGCCATTGATATAACTATCTTAAGTAAATCACGGACGCAAACGATACTTCCTAGCAACTTGAGGGCAAGAATTTGACTGTAGGCCTCACGATTAGGATGGATTAATAAAAGACAGTAAATACATATAAAATCTTTTGCGGCACACAGACTTACCCACCGCCTCCCCCTCCAGGGAGCGCGCCCCACAATTTGGAAACCACTGACCCTCGGTAAATAAAGGTTTATTCTTGGTGTATCGTTGACTGCTATTCGCGGCTTTTATTTCTTCAGGGCATTGTCGAGAAGACGGACAAAACCTCACCTACGATGATGCCCTTCGTCAACGTGGCGCTTCCGAGCATGTTCACCGAACCGGAAACGGCTTTCAGAGGGATCCCAACTCCGTCTGAACCCCGCGTGTTCACCGCGTTCATGGAGACCACGGTTGGAAGGTTGCTGTTCGATGGCGTGCCGATCAGGTGTTCGAGGAAGAGCATATTCAGGGGATTCGTCAAGTCGCTGGTTTGCTCCGGACTGGCCGTAAACCTCCCTCCTTCCATAAGGAGGGCAGAAGAAGGAGACGGAAACGAAGAGGGCGATTTCCTATTCTCATTCTTGCATTTCGTGAGTGGACGATTTTTTTCCCCTCTTGTCAAATGTCTTAAGAGATAAATGCTTTACATACGTACTACATTAAACAACAACGTACGGAAAAAATCCTCTTCGGCGCTATTTGAAAGGAGAAACTTCAGTTTTCGATTTTTAGTCGGACTTGCGTGTAAGTACAACGTTGGCCTTCTACCTAAGATAAGTATCTCTTGGATCTTCTGGGGTGTTTATGATGGGTACGCGGAATATTTTCTTCTCGGCGTTCGTGCTTGACTTCAGCGTCGGAGATAATTAATTTACAAATCATATCGATTGACAAAACGTCGTAGAATCGCTTTGTTTACAAGGGAGTTTAAAATAGAAAATATTTTAAATGTTTTCTTCTACTCAAAACTAAGCTTATCAGTATCTTAACCCAGGAGAGGTCGCTTGGTCTTTTGTCATGTAAAAGGCTGCGAATCGTAATTTTGACGGTGTTGGAAACTGATATTAAAAACAAATATATCGTAGCTTTATATATTATTTACATTAATTAACTTTTATACAGCACTTGTTTATTTTAATAATCTATATCAGAAAAACTTTAAAATATACTCTAAGAGATAAGTCAACGTAAAACAATAGTTTTTTCGGGGAACGTTATTGCAGTGGCGCACACAGGATTCTCTCAAGGAGGGGGGGAATATTTTGCAAGCACAAAAGTTGTATGCAAGTTATATGAATTCGCAAGCTGGTTTTGGGAATATTTTTTAGTTCTTTTTCTGTCTTTCTTTTTATATTTTAGAATAAAGTTTCTACCAGAAATATAGGAAAAATTCTGTTAATTCCGTGATATTAAGAAACTTAAAACATAAATATTTTTCCGTTGCTAGGGTGCATTATCACGAAGTTCTACTGTTCTTTCCCACAACTGCTTCCCAGACGCTGGTTTAATTTCGTGAATCAGCTTTATTAAACTATCACAGAATTAGCCGTATCGCAGAATTAGCCGTATCACAGAATTAGACGAATTTCCCCTACGTGATAACATTGCTTCTTTCGCCATTGAACCTTCTATATCAGGGATTGCAAATGCGTAGCACGCTTGCCAGAACTGGCACGCAGTCAATTTTACTTGGCACACGCAAGCTTGTATTTTCTATATAAAACATGAAGTTTCTTAGAGAAGGAGTCAAATAGTGCCACGCGAAAAATTACTCTCAAGGTTCACGGTACTGTTTTGGCACGCGACTCAAAATCATTTGCCATCCCTGCATTATACAACCTGTATTGTAAACAGTCTCTTGGTAACTGTGAACTATTCCCATTTCGCCTTAAACCTTTGCAGAAGAATAATTCTCGCGAGGGACCGATGACGGTCCGGCGGGGTCTCAGAAATCCGGATTCCATGGGCCAAATAGTTACCTGGAAGGGCCAAACAGAAGTGAAAGCTTGGGGTCCTCCACCACCCGAATCTTCGCCCTGCAATCATGTCGAAGGAAGGGATTCCTCCGTCTTCCCACCTTTCATGGACGAGAATACCGTGATCAAAGTGTTCCAGCCGGAGATGTGCAGGTAAAGTGAGAAGTCTCCTATCGGAACAGTAACTCTCTTGAAAACGTTAAAATTCTCTCTTCCTCATTTGTACATTTGCGTATCCAGATAATTATTAGGCATGAAACTTGAACATTAAAATCATTTTCGTCCGAGTTACTATTTTACCGTAAAGCTCCTGTTTCTTCTTCAGTAGGAGAATCAAAAATTGAAATTTCTCTTACTACAGGTGTTGAGGAAAATATAAGCAGATACTCCACTTTATTTAGTTTGAACACAGTTTTTTTCTTTATCTAATTAAATAGGTGCGGTAACGGGATTAAGAGCCAAGGAGATTGAAGAAAATCTAATTAAAGAAGGATAAAACATTGTCAAAATAGTTATCCGCGGATTGTTACATTATGTAAATTGATACATCAGTGCATTGCATTAAAAGTTTGCCTGGCATCATAATACTTTCAGAAAAAGGATCCTTAGGCTGACCGAATATCTATCAGGTGGAATTTGCATGCAGCCTGATCAATAGAAGAAAGATTAATTACTCTTGAACCACACATATTAAGGACTTGTTGATTGATGGACCTCATAGTCCCGCGTTGTTTTCAGATGTCAAGTGAGGGAGAGAAGCAGTGCTCCCTAAGAGACTTATAGAATATTTTTGCTTAACAAACGCGACAGGCAGCATCCTGATTTTTTACGATGATTGTCAAGTGGCACCTGACATAAATAGTCTACGTGCTGATTACATCTGATATATGTGCGCCCGCCTTTAACGATGCCCGCAGTGAATATATACAGCAGCAATTTACCAGCATCCTCTTTCTTGCATAAAAGGTCCCTGACTGCGTCCTTCGAGAAGCGGCTTGAGTTCAAAGGGATCCCTGGCATGCGCTTCATCGCCGACACCAGCATCTTCGAGACACCCGACCGCCATCCCGACAACTGGTGCTTCTACCCGAGCGGGGACGAGCATTCGAGGCAGAAGTACTGGTCCAGGACGGAATGGGGCACACAGGATCTTTCTGAATGCTCAGGCGAGGGGAAATTTTCCTGATTTTTATAGCATTTCATAACGAAAAAGCATTTATAAATATCGGAATATTTCTTTCGTTTTTAGTCTCGCTTCCTGTTTTGGATGGAACGGTAAAAGAAAACTGAAATTAGGCAAAACTGAAATTGTTTTATTTTAAGAAATCGTATTATATATTAAAAATTAAGAGGGGTCGGAGACTACGGTAAAATTTAAGGCTGAGTTGTCGTTTTTAACATAAACTTATTATGTATTGAATAACTTATTCAATTTCTTATTATATATCAAAAGGTTATACAACCTATGCCAAAATTAATTAGGACATTTAACTACGATGTTAATATAGGTAACTGTTTTTAATGTCTGTAAGTGGCATTGCTGCAAATGTTACGTGCAGAATCCTCGAAGTCGATGTGTTTTCGATTGCAGTCAGCCAATAAAAGCGAAGCGTTAGGAATTATTTCGTTAACGCTATGGCTGAGTATAATTTCATTATAATTTAGATACTGTTAAATGCTGGAATAAAAATTGCACACAACTTTGAACGGAGTTTTTAAACATTACTATCGCTTGAGTTATGCATGAAACGCGTATTCATTGCAAGTAGATTTTAATTTTTATGGAGGATGCTAGGTCCCGTGCGTTGATTGAAAATACGATTCTACTTTTTCCAACAGGCGCTCCAATGATCGTATCGTTCCCCCATTTTTACGCTGCCAGTCGTAACTACCTGAAATACACGAGGGGTCTACAACCAGAGAAGAAGCTCCACGAGACATATATTGACCTGGAAACGGTGAGATCTAAGTCACCCTAACCTGTTTCACATAATCCATACAATTCCACTTTATTTATATCAATTTTTTACGGCAATGAAATTTAACATTTTTCGTTAAATGTTTTAAATTAATGTTATTTTATGGAATCTACAGGTATGGTTTTCCATTTATATTCATGGTTTGTATACATTTCTTGGACAATTTGCACCGAAGATGGTATATCACAGATTCGTAAGATTGTGGCCACCAGTAATGTTAAACTGGAAAGTTTATGATGTAGTACATATTTTTAGTTTCTATAAGTTCCCGATTTTTAAAAACCCTAACGAGATATTATTATGTGATGCGCTGCAACTTAAGTTAGCTTAACTCAAGTTTCACGCCCGTAAACTTAAAAAACAAGTTAGGAAAGTGTACAAGGTATCACAAATGGGCGCATTTCGTGCAGTGGAGTATTAGAAAGAAATTATATATCTGTACATAAGGGAAATAGCGTTTTAAAGTTCTTTTCCTCATCATAAATAATCATTTTCTTCCTATTTAAAAATAGTGCATGCACACGTAAGTAAATTAAACGTTTGTTAGTGAGATTGTTTATGTTAGCAACAATGAAGTAGTAACCATGCAAGAAATATTCTAATTGTAAGTTCAACTCGATTTAAGACTTTCTTGTTTGATTTTATGGATAACGGCAACTCCTACGATAAAAATGTATAGGAAAAGAAATACTCTAATTTATTAGTTCTACAAGTTTTATTTGAAAAATATTTTGATACTAGCAATACTTTACGAGATATGACGGAGTTGATTTTTTTATTACCAGTAAAGTGGTACCCCTGATTGGCTTACGTGATTCATTTGTGCGATTTTCTTATTATATTTGATTGTGTCCTTAATGTCAAATTTCATGAAAATCCGTTCGGCAGAAGCCGAGAACGAACATGCGGACGGACGGACGGACGGACGGACAGACAGACGGACGGACGGAAGGACAGACCGACGACAATAGGCGCTCACGCTGTAAGCAAAACGCGCCTAAAAATCGCATCATTTTCAGATGACCGGAACTCCTATGAGTGCAGCCAAGAGATTGCAGTTCAACATGTACCTGAGAAGAATGAGAACGGTTTCTTTCCTTAAGAACGTGTCCGAAGGCCTCTTCCCAATCATGTGGGCTGAGGAGGTGAGTTAGCGCGAAAAAGATTGGAAAGTTTTCTTTAAGGCTGATTATCGATAACCACCTTGATCTTGTATTGCCACCTGTTTAGAGACTATCGATCGAGTTATCTTAGAATACGTCAATTCTAACGCACAGCGCCAGCGTAATACTCAAGGTTACTCCGTAAAATTAGGACTGTCTCGCACGCTTTTTAAGATACTTCTTTGATCTTTTGGAGACGAAGCAAATGAAATCTAAAATGAAATTGATTTGTCCCTATTTATTTGTACGTTAAAAACATTTTTGTGAAATGCATCATATAATGCGTGATTAGGGAAGTAAAATTTAAGTGTAGAAAATTGTTTAAACGTAAACAAAATAGTTGATTTTATCTGTGATCGAATTGAAAACCGTGACGATTATTTTGTTCGTAAAATAGCTGAGTAAACTATTTTGCTACAGTGTAACTTATTGGCAAATCATTTATATTTTGTTCTACAAATAAGGACCAATTATTGTAAATTTTCACAGCAATGTAATGCCTCCACATCCAATTCTACTTTAAATATCAGAAAACATCACACGGCTTAAAAAAAAAACTATCGCATGTAATTAGATTATTTTTCTTGTTTTAACATTTAAATGTTCAAATGATATTTCGTTTCATTTGAATTTGATGCTTTTTTCCTGTTTTTGCATCGGAAGATAGCGTTCATTGAAAAATCTGTCTCGCAGCATAGAAAATGTAATAATCTTTTTGTAAATTTTCAGGGAATGGATCTCGACGACAGGTTCGCCAAGTTGCTGTCGGAGGGTCTGTTTGACGTGATGAGACTCTTGGACATAATCAAGTGGTCTGTAATAGCACTTGGAGTGACGGAGATCATCGCAGTCTTGATTTTCGCGAGGGTACGTTTTGAGATGCAATTATTACAGTCGAATTTTTCAATCTAGAACGTAATTGCCTGTATTCTCGTTGAAAAATATCGGGTCGCTTCCGTTGCTTCGCGATTTTATCTCTCACGATATATGCTTTGACTATATAGTTTTTGATAGCTTGCATTTTTTCGTGAGGTTAAAAAAATGGTTCCAGCGTCTTCGGCATAAGGATATTTGTCTCGGTAAATACTAAATATGTATTATGTATTTATTCTTCAGAGCCGTTGGAGGACGCAGTCCGGTGACGCGGCAGATCAGAAGATGAAGGAAGCTTATCAGCTTCCCACTTACGAGATGACGAAGACGGAGAACATATCGGTCATCGGAGACCGCATTTCAAAGACTGAGAACATATCGACGACCGTTGACCGCAAAGGGTGAATGGGAAGGCTACTTTTCTTAGGTGATTCCTTTTAACCTTTTCTTTAACCACTTTTCCTTTCTTTAACCCTGAAATTCACAAAAAAATTCACTCGTAACGGAGCTCTGAACCGGCTGTAAACGCGAAACTTTTGTATAAGAGATGTTTCTCTCTCTCTCTCTCTCTCTAAAGACTGCGAAAAGTATTTATACGACCGTTTATGTGACTTTTTTTAAAAATTAGGGATGTAAAAATCTGTCGTTAATCTATGAACCGAAAAGGTAATAAGATGAACACATACCCTTTCCATTTCTGTCCATCTATCTTGATCTGTGCCAAAATTATGCCTCGAAGCGTTTGTTCCATTTCCTGTTTCCCTTCCCGTTTTTAATAATTTCAAATTTACTCTTGATTTTTTCATCTTTTAATGATCTCTTTCTATCGCTCTAACATCGTGTTTAAAAATTTTATAAATATCTTCCTTGGTTACGAGTCACCTCCCTCGTTCCTGTCCTCGCTTCCAATCAATCGGCTCTTTGTCTTCCTTCGGGATATGAGGGAGGGGGGGAGGGTCTTCTTAATGTGAAAAAATGTGATAAGAAGAGAGAGCAAGATCTCCAGCTGAATTTAACATCCAGTGTGTTATTTTTGGGGTTGAGAAGTGTTGGAAAGATGTCGGAGAGCGGTGCGCTGACTTCGATAGGTGCCCGGGGAAGTGAAAGGAATGTCCTCGAGGAACTGGCGTCGGAAAATTTCTTCTGCGAAGAATCCGCTTCGTCTAATTTTGTGGACACTTTCGTCGGCCTCCTTTGCGCACCCAAGTAACGCTTCTCTCGGGTCAATCAACTCCAAGTTCCTATTATCACCAAGTTACAAAGTATATTCAGGAGTTAGCATTGAAATTAAAAAAAGATCGATGAAATTGCCATTCCAAATGCCCAAAAGTGTTTTTGCACACTGTAATTTATAAGATCCTAGTTTGTTTTTGTTGGTGTTATGTATTTATTGAATAAAAACGTTGAGTTTTATTTTTTTTGTTTTGGGAAAACATCTTCACACGTTGTACAAATATTTTCTTCTTGCCATCTATAGATCGATAATTAATAACTGTTTACTTGAAAGGTTCGTATTTTCATTCTGTGTTTGCTTTTCATAAACGAAATACGAACAAACAACTTAGAAATAGATGTTTTGGACATTTTTGCTTTTACTCGCAGAAGAAAGTTTTATAAATGTGTTTTCAATATTTATTTAGAAACACTAATCATATAAACATAAATACAGGGAATGAAAGCAGGTAAACACGAGCGACACAAAATAGCTGTTTTGGCAATTTAAAATTCCTCGGCTTTTTTAGATGTCAATCCTGCACGGAATACATTTCCCCAGTCCGCCGGACATTAAAAAAAAAACCTTTCGTTTCACTCACAATAAAAATTACAATTTTCAGATTATTTAACGTGGATGCGAACACGAAATCCACTTCGCCCACGCAAGAATTCGTTCAATGACGAAGAAAACGGGGTTTTCCGCCAATCCTTTATAAAAGTCCTCAGGAGAAGTGGCCGGTCACCGTGGATATCTTGTGGTGCGCGATGGCTCCCACCGCTTTCGTCTTGAAGTGATGTATTTTACCGGCCAGAGCGGCCTTTGCGGCAATCGGAATCGCCACTGGAGCAAGAGGGGAGGCGAGCTTCGATGCTACGGCAAGCTTAACCGCTGCTGGAAGGGCGGCCAAAGCGGCCACCTTCGTCCCGACGACGGTGCTGGCAGCGACGGGAAGGGCGGACAATGCAGCCGCTTTCGTACCGATGACGTGGCTGACCAAGGAGTGCTTGGCGCTGATGATGGGCAGAGCGAAAGAGGGCACTGCGATTTTGGTGCCGATTAAGGGCAACGTTATAGCCGACAAGGCGTGCTTGGCGGTTTGCGTCTTGTGTTTGATCGTGCCAACCACGTGGGTGATTGGGATCGCTACGAACTTGGTGTCTTTTGCTCCCCCGATGACGGAGTACAAAGCGCTGATGCCGCTTCGTTTAACCCTTTTCGATTCGTGTTCCTCGGCGGAGACGATGCCTTCCTCTTCCGTTTTTACGGAAACGTCTGCAACGCTCTTCTCTTTGGGGACGATGGGGTGTTCATCCTCTCCTGCCTTTGGTGCCACGGCGTCCACCCTCTGTCCCTCCGGAGCCGCGGAGGCGAGGGTCGCCAATAGGGCGGCGCAGAAAACGACTGACTGCGAATTATGGGACGGAGAAATATAATTATGCAAAAATAAAATTAAGGACAGGGTTCATTCGATAAATACTATTCTCCGGAATAGATCACATCGCTGTTCTTAAAAAATATGATAATGTGTTATTAATTTTGAAACGTGTGGTTTTGACCGCTAACAGTGAGTATTATTAACCATATCTGTTTTGATAATGGAGCAAAAGTCGGAGAAAATAGCACAGAATTGTTTGCTAAGCGTATAAATAAGTAGCAACGCCAGATCACGTAAATGTTAGCTTAGCGAGTGAATAATTACAAATAATATAATAATATGAATAATATAATCTGAATAATTCATTTGGTTTACTGCACTTCAAATATGTTTAGAAAGTTTAATTCATTAATTTAAGAAGTTAGTGAAAGGGTTATTTTCCAAGTGGTTCAGTTAATTGAATAGGATGAATCAAAGGTATTGAGTTGTTATGGCAGATTACAAATGGTAGTAAGCCATCAATTTCATTAATGTAAAGTAGTAATTCTTTTAGTTATAGGAAAATAGTTGCTGAAATGAAAAAAGATTTTTTCTAAAAGTTTCAAACTCTAGTTACGACAAGTGTTTTTCAATATAATAAATTCCGCTAATGTAAATCAAGAGGAAGAGTTCAATATATAGCTGTAAAATATATTATTTCGTTTTACAACGAATATCTATAATCTTGATTGAAATTCGTACCTTTGCGCATTTGAAATTTCAACAATTTTTTCATTGATACATGAAAGAAAACAAGGATCTACTTCGCGTAAAATTCATCGTAGTTTACAATTTTTAATTTTATTTCTATGGTAATCTTTACGAATTATATAAAAAGCTAAAGAGTGAACGGGTATGATACGAATCGGAAATTAAGCCACATCAGCGATATTGAAAATGAATAGAAACTAAGTCGACCTGGAATTTTAGTTTACAGTCACTTGGAAAAAAATAAGGCAAATCGCACAAAGAATTTTCACACTAAACTCCATGAAGCCACTTTGAAGAAATCGTTGGACTCATATATTCACAGAATGGGTGGCGCATACGCCGTAGTAATGATCAGCACTCACCAGTGTCTTCATTTTCCTCTGGTGTCACCTAAAAGTGTTCTCGCTGAGACGATGGCTACTCTCGTACTGTTGTCGCTGGCATGGAAACCGCCAAAATTTATACCTTGATGCGGAGAAAGAGGGTGGGAAATATGAACGGAGATGGGTCGAAGGGGGCATATGGCATGTTGGCGGGGGTCGCGCCGAGATGGAATTCTTTCCCCTCTCCCCTCTCTCCACCTTTTCACCTCAGCTATGGAAAATCCTTTGTCTCGCTTTCTTCTTTCGCCTTCCCCCCAAAATAGCCTTCGACCTTTCCCTCATCTTCGAGACATTGAGGACTAAAAACTCAATATTCGCAAATTCATGCTTTTAACCCTTTCGCTCCGATATTGGGTAAAGGGGGATCCAGTACTACCGTGCTTCTTTGAGCTACACAAAGAGGATGAAAGTGTGGCTTATTTTTCGGTTTATAATACAATATAACTGGAAAATAATTTCTAAAAAAAATTTATTGGTAATTTTTTCAATGGTTTTCAAAAATTTACAGGGTTATTATGGAAAATTCCAGGTTATGTAAGAGTTCACCTTCAAATATTTCCGCTAAATGTTATTCTGTGCATCATTTTAATGTATGTGAACAGATCCGTAGATTAGTAATCTATCGCCTTGGGCGAGAGCAAAATTGTCCCAAATCACGACACATATTAGGTACAGATCGACGATTACAATTATGCCGCTCTTAGGAAAGTACCACCTCTCAAGCTCCACTCATTACACGGCCCTGCATGTGAATCATTTACGTTACACGGTACAATGATTGAGTAGTAAACAAGTATATAAAAAAAACTTTTAGGAAGTAATTTAAATACCAAGTATATTAAAAAATATTTACAAAAATATTAATTACGTAACATCCGTTATTGCAAATTTCAAAATTTGTTTTAAAATACTCGAATAGTTCTCAAGTAACTAATACTATAAAGTAAAATCAAAACTATTAAAAATTGAGATGGATAACAAATGATTCAAACTTGCCCAACTGAACTATAGGTCGTAATTATAGACTCGTGGGCGTTTTTGTTGCGGTGTTGTCTTATACCCGAATAAAATTTTTCAGCATATTTATTTTGTTATAAATTCCTAGGGGGCTCAGCCCCATGCTCGCTACGCCCACCAACCCCCGTTTCGCTCGTTATAGAGAGATTATTATTATAGATTATCGTTATTTTCCAAAAGTACTTTACACAAAATTTCTTGTGTGATTACGCCCTTTCTTACTTTTCCTTGTCCGTAGCTCTCTGAAATGTTGACTTTGATATATTGTAAGGAAGAAATCCTTGAAAAGGCAACTTATAGTTGCTCATGATTGAGCATTGGCTCTGGTAAATGTAAACCAGGTGCGTGAGCCATTTGCGTTAATAAACATTAAAAATGTAGAATGTAATCATTTTACGGTTCATTTCGGTTATATCCCCCTCTTATTATTTATTTACTAATTATGTTATAGTTGCCAAAGAGATTTGTAAATAAACAAATAATGATTATAAACGATAGACAGTGTAAGACATCTTAATTTTCAATTTCGTATGCGGTCTATGTTATCCCAGACCCCTTTCGAAAAATAATTTTTTGAGATAACCCATGACTGATCGGCCCGTCGCGACATTTACAAATCCGATCACCGGAAAACGGGGAGGGATAGTTTGTTTCCAGCGAGGAGAAGGGCGCGGTAGTGGCCGGAGACGACAGCTAAATTAAAAACAAAGCGAGCCAAGGGCTGGCCAATATTCTCTCCATTTGCGGCGCAACAATCAAGCGGGATGCATTTCCTCTGTAGACTACAGATATCTTGGTAGAAACCAAACCAACCTTGTTCTCTCCACCCAAGCATGGTAAAAATGAATAAATAAATAGTACTATTTAGAATTTTATAATCATAATTATATCTCGCTTGACTCTTGCGCCGCAAATGGAGAGGATATTGGTGAGCCTTCGGCTCGCTATGTTTTTAAATTAGTTGTCTCCGGGCGCTACCGCGCCCTTCGCCTCACTGGAACCAAACTATCCCTCCCCGTGGTCCGGTGATCGGGTTTGTAAATGTCGCGACGGGCCGATCAGTCATGGGTTTAGCAAGCTTTAAATTAACTCAAGTCAAGCGAGATATAATTCCTCTGTAGACTACAGATATCTTGGTAGAAGCCAATCAAACCTTGTTCTCTCCACTAAAACATGGTAAAAATGAATTTAATAAATAGTATAATTTAGAATGTTATAATCATAATTTGATTGTTTATTTACTAATCTCGTTGGCATCTATAACATAATTAGTAAATAATAAAAAGGGGGGGGGATATAACCGAAAAGAACCCATTTTGCAGGGTCATCCATTTATCACGCAACCCATCACATAACTGTGCGTGGTGAAGTAAATATGGCAACAGCGCACTAAATAACACGTGCTCCGATGGCCTTGAGTCACCTCCAACCACTGTCGACTGGATCAGTCTTACTGTCAGTCGTACAAGGTGTTCTGTTTAGCACAGACTCTCGTGCCGCGAAAAATGGGTTTTGCCCGAGAAGAGCTAGTGTTTATTTTAGAGAGTTATTTTTCAGTGAAATCATTTAGACAGTGCCAGGAGGCCTTCAGACGAAAGTTCCCAAACAGACCAGTGCAAAATAAGAGGTGTACCAGGATGGCATTCAGCAATTCCTTGAAGAGGGAGAAAGATGTTGCTGGTTGCAGCAGGACTGAGTCACAGCCCGCACTTTCCGTGCATCAATGGCGCAACTCCACCAATTCTTTTGATGATCGCATTGTCTCGAGGGGCTTGTAGCCCCTGATTTATCACCTGCAGATTTTTTTCTTGTGGGGTTTCTTGAAAGGCGTTTACCAACCCAACCCACATAACATTGATGAATTAAAGAGAAACATTGAAGCCTGTATTCACTCAATCGACCAAGCAACTCTGCTCCGTGTTGCACGAAACACATTAAAGCGAGCAACTGTTTGTCTTGAACAGCAAGGAGGACACTTTGTAGATAATTACAGACTGTTCAGTGTTATTACATTGTTGTTGTAGCGATTTACAGGACTTTGTAATGCAATTAAATATTTAGATAAACTAGTTGGTTGAGTTTTAAATGGATGACCCTGTACTTACAAAAAAGGTATGCTATTATTTCATCTATTTGAAGGCTTCATTGACGCTAATTGAATCGAAGGCAACAATGAGGGTCGCCTTAGCAACACCCGGAAAGAGTACGAAAAAACCACAGTAATATATCCGGACAACTTTACCACTGAATTTTAACCTTATATACTATAGAGAGGGATGTTGTATACGTTCGTTTCTACGACAATGACGTCAGCCATATCCATTAATGCAACAAAAAGAAATTTTACCCTCCGTTGCCCTTATATGATCAGTAAGGTATCGACTAATAAATTTAGTTGGATGGAGGTCAACTTTTGCAAGAAGAGAGCATATAATTGTGACTTATATTTCAGGAGATAAAAATTCGGGAAGGCCCCGCCCATGTTATCCAACTGGGGGAATTGAACGACCCTGGAATCAAACTCGGGTCGTTATTTCAGACGGAGATTACGCATAAGACTTTGTGTGGATCTCTTTAAAATTTAAAGAATGGCTAAAATACATATGGCCGTTATTTGACATTATTTGTGGCGTCTTAAAACATATCTTCCTACATACCTATATATATCGCGGTAAGTTAATATAAAATTGTCAAAGAAGTTGTTGACAAATGAAATTCGATGCCCTCTATTATAATAGAGTGAAAAATTCCCAGTTTATAAATTTTGGTTGGCAGCGTACGTGAGTGGAGTAAATTTTAAATAACTTTAACGGACGAATTAGAAGTTGCGTGCATGCCATACTTTATTAATGTGGTACTTTTCAAGTTACCGTATTAGCCCGAATATAAGGCGACTCCTTATTTTCCCAATGAGAAAATCCAAAAAAAGACTTCATACTTAAGGACCCGAATATAAGGCGACCCCCACTTTTCTGTCAATTTTTGAAAAAAAACCTCGCCTTATGTTCGGGCTAATACGGTACCTTATGATATTTCATGAAGTTGAGAGAAAATTTTCTGCATCGCGTTATTGGTTGGTAGATAAATCCTCTTTGAAATTTAAATCAAATTTTAAATTATATAGAACGAAATTTGATTAAGTGAGGAGCTTTCGGTGTATAATATCACCATTAAAATATTTTGCTGAGATTCGTTTATGGGAATCTTATTAATTAAGAGTTTAAAAATACTATGACTGCTGCTTTGTAGTCAAGTGCCATATAAATAATATTTAAGCATTTTCATTTTATTTAGTTAAATCCTCTTTCTGAAATAGTTCATTATTTAGGTTTTAGGGTATTGAAGACATATGTAGAATTTATAACACTCTAATCATCCGTGTTAAAATTATTACCGTGTATGAGTAAATTGTTTTATTTTTCCCTATGAAACACTTTTAACGCACTAGATTTTTACAGATTGGTTCAAAAGGCTATGCATTTTTATCTTTCGAGCAACATATGAAAATAAAATAAATTTCACTATCAAGAAGACATTCTGGAAAGCAGGAGAAAAATTTTGCCTTTACAGGGCCACGTGTCTCCCAGTAGCCGAGTAGATCTTCTAACACTGAACTTCCGAGGTGGGCTAATCCTGCCGTTTAATTTGGGCGAGGACGTAGTCGAGAAAGTTCTGAGCGAAAATGGATGGCACACATTCTGAGGTTCATTAATTTCGCTTTCTTGTCTTCAAAGAATCTCGCCGTCCATATACTGCTGGAATGCAGTTCGTACATCCGTGAGAAAAAGACTATTAGTAGAATATATTTCTTGTAACTTGGAGAGGTAGGAGCGGACATGGACGGGTGGACGGAAACCATCTTTAGGGCGGAATCATCATTGCGTAAGTGGTGTTAACGAGGGTTAAATGTTTATGTAAAATATACTGCAAGGTAAAAAAGAATTCTTTTACAATAATCTTTACGAAATGAATCAACTATATTTAATGGTAAGAATGCTTATACAAGTAGTATCATCTAATGATGTTCTGCTCATATATGTTCAATGTTTAACTAACATTTTAATAATTATACATGAACGCGAATGCGATCCAAGCAAAAACTATCTTCTAGTGGTGAAACATTTTGGTAAAAATGTGTTTAAAGAAGCTATTGAATAGCTCACATGGATGCCATATTGAAATTATCTTCCTGTCTTTATCACTTTTCCTACAAATTATAGATCCATAACGGCTAATATGTTCCGTTTTACCTAGAGAGTGTAACTCAAGCAGGAGTACAGACTAACACAATATATTACATGCACCGTCTAGTTTATTTAGTAATGTATGATCCTTAAAATTTTTCAAATAATGAAAATAATACGGGATAGGTAGCAAATTAATGTCGATTGTTGACAAATTTTGCCAATAACTGTAATTGGAAAGCTATATTTTAGAGAAGAATTTGAATTACGGGAAATAAAACTAAAGCGACCTCATCCTCAGAGATGAAAGGACATTTTAAAAGGAATTAATTTATTTTGGCGAAATTTTCTTGTTTTCAAGGCAAAAACTAAAATTTAGCATTAGAGACTATTGTTGTGAAGGATGCGGAAAGCTTAAAAGAGAGAGTTTATAGGAGGAAGAATAGACGATTCCGTTTGTGCGCGAATGGCATTCCCTCCGGAATTACCCGTCTATTTCGGAAGCCAGGGTTGGAAATGAAGGAGATGCGTAATTTATGGGATTTTTACTGCGGTTATTTTGTTCGCGTTAGTTTTAATCTCCGGGTTTTATACGACTGTTTTACAGGCTGTAGCCTATACAGTTTTATAATTTTGAATTTGGATAAGAAAATTTATAGAAACGAGTGAAAATGTAATCTTTTACACCGGATGATGACGCCAAGCGTTGAAACCCAGGATAGTATTTTTGTTCCGAATAAATTAGTGGTTTGTTAAATTTTCACGTGTTTCTTTATCCTGGCATACCACAAAGTTAAGGCGAATACCGTCGATTATATAGGAAATTCATAGTTTTATTCTACTTATTCGCAGTTTTATTATTTATCTCATTTTAAGCATAGATAAACTTCCGACTTTAAATGCTTTGATTTCTTGTCCGATATACCCTAATGAGTAGCAATACATGACATAAATTGTATTCCACGCATTAAATTTTATCCAGGAAATCGCCGTTTCATTTGCATAGGAGGAATTATTTCAGAAGGCAGAACATTATCGAAACTGTAAAATATGGGCTTTCCTCCGCGGTTGAGGAGGTGGTAAATACAAACATACATACTCCGCTGCGTCTGAATTACCATATTGTTTTCCTGCGACTGTTCCGTTCGATAGAGCAGGATGTTTGTTCCACCTTGGATTCTGAAGAAATTATGTGTAAAAATATGAATAAGCGGAAAGTGATTCGCGCTTACAGCTATCGTTCTTCCATTTGAAGGGAAAGCGTCGTTCTTACGGTGACTAACCCCTTTTCTCGATATAGGTACTGCTTTCACTAGGTGAAAGGAAGCTTTTGACTGAATTATCCAAATAGATAAAGTTGGTGAAATACATAATCTTGATTGCTTCAAAATCACAAGTTTTATAGGTTTTCATCTATTGAAACGAAAACATAGCGATGGCTGTAAAAATATGTGATCGGTTACATTAACCGCATCGATTAACATTTTAGACGTCTATTTATTGCAATAAAGTTGGAAGCACCAATTTGAAAAAGTTTGAATTTACGTAAATTTTAGGATTTCGTCTTCAATCATCCAATATTTCACGGAAGGTTGGTAAATACAGAAAATGGTGGATTCTGTGGAGGCGTAGAAAATGGAGTATGAAAAGGATGTACTTAAACGGTTAGATTTTTCAGGGTTGGGGAAATATAAAAAGAAGTCAATCAACATTTTCTCGTCATTTTTCATGGCGAACAATTATGATAGCATGCCTTTAATGTAGAATACCATCATTCGTCGCATCATTTAAAAATTACCATCTTAAAAATGGGAAATATTTATTTCACTATATGTACATTTTCAAAATTGTTCTCGTTTCAACTCCTCGCCCTCCACGGAAACTTCATCAATGGAGTCTTCACTCGTTTCAGTCTCAAATCCGTATTCAATCATTCATATCGCTTTAATGGCAGCTTTTAAGACGACACATAATGACGCTTTCTCACAATGACAATGCATTACGTTGATTAATCGAGTCCATTCAACCAGCAGCGTTGAGTTTAACGCTTGCAATCACCCGTTGACCACGTGACTTGCACCAATCGCCCATTCACCGATAAAAATAGACCGCTTCGCGGGGTTAAACATCCTCCGCGCTCTTCCCTGTCACAAAGTTCGGACAGCAATGCGACGTACGCTGCATAAAGTCGTAATCGCGGAAGAAGCGAAAAAAAAAACGTTTTCATTCCAAACCTTACAAAGCAATATCGGTCAAGGTTTAGCGTTATCTTCTCCGTTTCTCGGAATCGACGGCGATTCGGATCGACTCGGAGGATAGGATGGATGTACGATCGCATCACGTCACTTCCGGCGACGCCACATTTCATTATTGACTTCCGCTCGCCTGGTATATCTCGATGATGCTCGCGTAAGATCCGGAAAGAAGCCCGATCACAGCGAAGACGATGATGAAGGCGTCTTTGGCGAGGCGGAGGGCGTGCTTGATCGGATGGCGTGGAGGAGAGGAGGACGAGGGGAAGGGGAGGCTGTGGCAAGAAGTAATGGCGTCAACTGCCGCGGGGATGATTAGCCCAAGGGTTGAGAAGAAGAGAGCTCCGACCAGGGAGATTATGGGGCCGAGGTGAGGAACGCACGCGGCGACGGTCGCTGCAAGGAAGAAAAACAGTATGACTAAAAGAGAGCGTAGTCTAGTTTGGTTTGCTGGCCGGGTAAGACCTGTAGGTAGTGTGCCTCCCTTATAACCCCAAAGGTCGCGGGTTCGAATCCAGCCTCGGACATGGATGTTGTTATTCGTATTGGGATTTCCCGTTGTCAGCGTAGCAAAGCCGCTGAACAGCACATTTCATTCACTAAAATATCTGAAGTGGTACACTGACACAAGTGATTATTATTTTATTTATTATTACGGCATAAACCCTGTAGATTCATATAAAAATCTACTCGTATTTACGGACCTGCCGCAATTGCGTTGACAGTTTCGCATAAAACCAGACGAGAACTGTATTATTTCTCCAAACGTACCCGTAATGCAGACTACGAGCCACCTCAAAATGAATTCGGCAGCAAACCGCCTCTTCTCGGAAATCGAAGCTTTCACCATCCGCCAAGTGATCTCGGTTGGAACGTAGAACTGCAATCCGTAGGTGAAGAGGATTGCCACAGCGATCAGGATCTTAACCATCTGCGCCAAACTGTAAAACAACATGGCGAGATGAAATTCTATTATCATTATTTGAAATAAGAAGCCAGGAATAAAATTTGATTTTTTTCTTTACGTAAATGTAATACAACAGAGAATTATCGAGATCGTCATATCGCTGAAAAGAACTTCTTCTTTTAGAATCTTTTTCTTTGAATTACCACTGAAGGCAGCTGATTTGAAGCTGGAATGCGTTCATGTTATTTATAACATTTTTTTGCTATTAAAGATAACCGAGACAAATATTTTTTAAGTGCTTTTTATTTAAGTTAATTTAATAGTTGCATATGACTGACACAAGTTTTGGAGTCTAGATAAAATAGCATTAATTACCTTTTACTGCAAAGAGAAATGTGCGTTATTGACTGATAATTACTGTTAGCATATTATATTTGAACGCGTAAGCGAACGTGCTCGCGAGCAACAGGTAGATAGGGCGTATTGCATAGTTACGGCCCTTTTTCAGGCAATGTTACAAATCTTACGTTAAACTGTTTAATAATGAAGAAATAATGACTGACTATTTTCCACTGCCTAAAATAGAGCAACTAAATACATTAACAATGTTTAAAACAGGTGAAAACTGTTCGTAATATTATTTTTCTAATCGAAATTAGGTTTAAGCATGCACATTTGATAAAACGTTGCTATTTATTGGTGCAATACACAATGATTAAATAGGAAAAATGATAAAAGCAAAAAAGTTTCCATTGAAATGTAAACTTTCTTCCCCTTAATTGTTCCGCCATTATTGCTCGTCTCTATTTTACGTTTTATTTTACATCAATGATGTATGATTTTTCATGTCGCCAATACTTAACCCTATTTTTCTTTGTACAGCGATATTAGCCAGACATCAACTATTAAATATTTCTAGATCATCTTCTTACGCTTAATAGATATTAAGACTCTTAATTCGCTTACGGTTCTTCTGTTGGTAGGTTGAGGGTGATACTTCCTTCCGTAGTTTCTCCGTATTTGGCGTATCCAAAGAAACCCATGACAGTGTAAAGCGACACTACTATGCTCATGGCAGCGCAGAGAACTCCAGGACAACTCAGGAAATATTCGGGATGGCGCATGCTGTTCTCCACAGGCATAACCTTAGCAAAAGGGAGAAAGGGATCAGTGCGGTCAGGTTGGAAATTGAAGGATCAGAACTATAATAGATTTTGGCAAAATAATTGGAATCAACAGGCTTACGTTTTGATCATATGGTTTATATGAAGGGGTGTGTAGAAAGAGACGGCACTGTCGAGACGGGCAGTTGCCCGGATCGCCAGAGTATTGGGGTGCTAACCAGATCATCTATCTGTTCATTACTTGCAGGCAGGGCCGGATTCTTAAGCGGGAGGCAAAACACGTGCGTGGGGTCCAGAGGATAAGGGTGCCCACAGTGGGCCGACCCTATCTCATCTCGCCGAAACCCTTTCCTAGTGTTGCCGCACAGGTCACAAAGCTTGAAATAATCTGTTACTTGTTAACATTTTACTATTTGAGTGTGTCCTTGTTGTGCTTGGGGTCCATGGGTCCCTTAATCCGGCCCTGGTTGCATCACCGGAATCGGAAATCACGGGGCGGGCAACGCAGTCGGTACACTCTCGGCGAAATATTTACGTTTGATGTTCATACATGAAATTATTAGATAACGCTCCTAACTCCTAATCCACTCCCAGAAATGTTTTAGTAACCATAATTTTTCCTGTTGACTGAGCAGTTCTTTCTTCTAATTCCCTCAAATTATTGGAATACTACCAAGTATCGGCTTCTTCGGCATATTCTAGAATCGTGCAACCTTTTAACACGTCAGGCCGCATTAATTGTTGCGAGCGTTGCAGCATGCAGGATAAGGGTTTTCAATGGAGCTCATTACTAATTTTTTTTTGCTTCTGAATCCATCTGAAAGGTTTCATAACCATATTTTATTCAAAATAATATAAAATTGACCGTAATAAATATTATAGGTTGATTGTTTTTATCAAAGCTTCGCGGGCCGCTTAAAAAGCTTTGCGGATTCAGTTCTACAAACTGCACTCGGGGAAAGATAATGGAAATATTATATACACCTATGGTGCAAGACAAAAAAAAACAGTCGTTCCGACAGGATCCACAGAATAATAAACACGAGCAATGCAAAAATGACAAACGGCACCCTTTGTTTCCAGGCGATCACCCATCCAAGTACTATCGGACCCTAGGATGCTAAATTTCGGTGGTCGGACGTGAACGGGTGTCAATGGCAACATTGGATTTATTGTACCTTACAGCACATATCACAAAGCTTACGATATTTGCAATCACTTGTTGAAACTTTACGATTTGTGTGGGGCCTTAAACGTGGCATATGGTTGAAGGTGAATAAATGTTGGAAATTTAGTATAACGCGAGACAGATAGGATTGTACGTGAAATTCTTTTTTCTTTTCATTATCAATTATTTTACTATTGTACGGAGCAATGAATAAATGAACAAGTTATTTTAAAGATATCTTAACAAAAATATACGGGCAGTGTCTCGTCCGGGGTGCCAAAATATCTCGGGCCGCCCCTGTGTGTAGATACACCTGTGATTTTAAAGAGAGTAAATTGTTTTTGTTTTTCAGGAAACATTAGATTATTATGATACGAATCGGGAGTGTTCGGCAAATCAATCAACGAAAGCACAAATGAAATTTTATCTCCCGAAAAGTGGAAGACCCGGGTTTGATTCCCGGCCAAGGCAGAATTTTTCTACAGGTTTTTCAAAAATCTTATTTAACTAAAGGTTTACTATATGTGATGGATGGGGATAATAATGTTATTAGGACAGGTTTTTATAAGGACGAAGGAAAGTAGATTTACACTATATTTAGCCAGCTTTTATTGTGAACATCAGATTTACCTGAATACTAAAAATGACGCGAAACTCCTATTGGCAGAGTATCGCCATACGTTTCGGGCGAGATAGCGTTTGCGATGGCTATCAATTTGTCACAAGGACTAAAATCAAAATACTTTTGGTTAAGATTGTAGCTACGCACGGCAGGTTACAAATCCAGGATAACGAGATTTGATAGAATCAAAGCTCAAAACCAAGGTTTAGTTATAAATAACTTCCATAAAAATACCGCAAAGAGAATGCGAAGCGTGATATATTTTTCCAGTTTTAGAAACGGGCTCGCAAAACTATTTTAAATATAGCGGCCTCCTCGCGTGAGCCCCATCTAATTCGCTGCGGTACAAACTGTAAACAGTCATCTATTTTTAATAGCTACGCCATAGAATTTATATGCATATTTTACTATAGTCACGGGCGTGTTTGTATTCACAAAATATCAGTAGTTATATGCTGTAAGGTTTTTTATTCCTGTAATTTTCGATCCTTCACCGAAATGGAATGATAAGGGGTGCGGCAAAAGCTACCGACAAAGAGCATATAAAATGCAAATAATTCGACTTACGTGGATACATTAAATTATTATTTTTTTAAAGTTTCTCAGATGCACGCCTAGAGAAATAAGTCAGATTTTAAAATATGTATTATTCGAAGTTTTTCATTGCTGGCACACATTGTTTTATTTTGGACAGAAATAAAACAATCGTCTCAACATGAACTGACCGTAATTATCTTGTGACGTTATTTTAACGATTGTTAAAGGAATAGGTGAAAATGTAGTTGAAATTTTTAAGACAAAATAAGTTTACGAGTGGAAAATTTGGAGGCTGATAAGTAAAAGCATATATAAACATCAGCGTATTCCAATATTTGGTTTGGTTGAGAGAAAATATGGACCAAGTCCCTTAATTAAACAATTACGGTTTGCTCTAACTATATCTGGGTTATTTTTGATCGACATTGGCCGACTCGTTTTAAAACAAACCTGATTATGGGATATATCTCTACGCGACATCTCTTCGAGGGATTACCCATTTCTTAATAAATACAAATACAATTCTGCAATAAAGAATATGATAGTTACGGAAAACATAAACTGAGCTTTGCGATTACCTGTGACTGTAAACATCATGTTATTTATCGTAAAATTACGTTTAAAATACGCTTTTAAGCAGTGCATTTACCCGGATGCGATGTTTGAGTCACTTTATCACTAATCTAACGATATAAAATAGTTTAAATTTTCATTGCAAGTGACGTGGGCTGCTTGTGACCCCTGGTTCGAAGAAACGGGTGCGTGAGCTCGGTTTTGGGTCTGAACCTGTAAGTTCGGACTCTCAATCCGAGTTTATGACTGTCTGGAAGTCTTTAGTCACAGTTGTGAGCCCTTCGCTTCGCATAGATGCATGGGAAATATGTCGCCACGCTTCGATTCGACTAATTGTAAGTGTCAGGGCCGTTTTAAGATCTTCGTAGGCCCTAGGCACTCTTGCATTCAAAGGCTCAACTCTACGTCATATCAAATATATTAAAATGCACCCACGTTAAATCTAATTTTTTGCTATTAAAGATATTCGAAAGCATTTTTATAATTTTGCTTTTGAAATTATTTCAACAATACTTCAACACTTATTCGAGCATCAAACATTTTCGTAGGCCCTTGAAAGGCTCGTAGGCCCTAGGCACTGTGCCTATTGAGCCTAATGGATAAAACGGCCCTGGTAAGTGCGAGCATATCTTAAATGTTGAGAATAAAATATGTACACCGCTCCCCGATTATAACGTCATCGATTGCACCGCGGATTCGGGTATAAACCGCGGCTCTTCCTTCCTCCCAATTTCTCGGAAAGAAATTCCTGTCAATGTTTTTGGTACTAAAGTAAAAACAACAAAAATTACTAACTATTTTAAAAGAATCGATTAAATAAATTTCTTTTACTTACTTTATACCGTTTTTTTATCTTGTCGTATGTATCGATTAAAGAAATTTTTAAAACAAAAAGTAGTGCGCGCATGCTATATTGGAAAATACGATCGCGTCCTCGGTAATACTGCGGTTGTCTTATAACGCGGGTCGTAGCTCCTCCTCCGATACCCCGCATTATAATCGGGGAGCGCGAGCGGCGTAAAACCCTTTTTTGGTTGAATAATTAATTAGACTTTCGAAACTCGTTCTAAATCTGCGTCAAGCAGAAATATTTGTAATTGGACTAATTTTCTATTCTTCGTCTAAGCGGAAGAAAAAATTTAGATCTGGGCAGGTTGAGTCGAGTGTGAGGAAATCAGAGCCTGCTCTTTTTCACCAATGGGACGGACGCTTTGAATAACAGTGAAAAACGATTCACACGGAGACTATGTTGAATAACAGCGCTGCGGCAAAAAAAAATCAACGAAGAATAAAGGCGCGTAAATTTTTAATGAATATAAAAAGCAAAACAGTATATAGAGGAGAGAGTAAATCGTCCTCGGCGTCAAATGTACTTGCCACTCCGATTCCCTCCAATGCGAAGATGACGGTGGCGAAGAACAAAGGGAGCTGCGGAAAAGATCCGTAAAGCTTCCTGTCTCCGATGGATGGAACCTCGCGGAACACGTAGTACAGCGTGAACGCGAAGGAGATTACGATGCACACGTTGGCAAAGGCGGAGAATGGGACGAGGAACTTGAGGTCCCGGATCGATCCCAGGATGAGCAGAGGCAGGAGGAGCATGAGGATGTACAGTCGTACATCTATGTTCACCGCAACGTATATATCCGCCACCTGTTGCATTGGAAAACACATTATAAGTGGTTAGCTACTTAAAATGGTTGATATTGCGTTGAATTATTCATATAACATTATATTACTTGATGCAGAAATTTTTAAATACGTACTCTTAGAAATAGTTTTAAGTTTTTGTTAAAAAAGATTATATGTACAGTAATTGGTGCTTTGCTATCGAGGTGGACTTTCATACGTTCCTGTATTTGTATTTTTTACATTTTCAAAGATTTGATTTTAACGGAATGCGCAAGAATTAATTCACGAGGTAATGAGAAATGCCCATTACTGTGACATGTTTGCTATAGCAGTTTACCTTGCTTTAAAATGTAAACAAACGGATATGTATTATTTTCCAATTGTGCTGGGTGTTTGAGGAAAATACTATGTACAAAAAACAGTCATAATTCATCTAGTTTTAGTCTTTACATTTTTACTCACATTGTATTAACAATTTTTTATATTTACCATAAAAATTGGTTTTGTATAATATTTTATTACCCGAATGCGCGGTATACTCTTTAATTAATACAAAGATATACATGAGATTTTCTAGGAGTGGATACTCACAGGTAAATGTTAAAGAAAAAAGGGAAAATCAGTGGACACACAAGACTTATTCAGTTAGTATTTTGAAGAATAAAAAATGAGGAAGGTTTAGATACACAAGAAAGGAGTTCAACCAAAGCTATAACAGGAGAAATGGTTGGGTCGAAATTATGAAGTGTCACGCTGGTGAAATAAGTCACAGAGGGAAGGTGGTACGGGAAAGAGGCAAAGAGACTGGAATATGGAAGATTCGTATTTTGGATAATTTGAAAGATCAAGCGAGAGTTGGAACGTAATGCATGTGGTGCATTCTTCGCATGACATTACCGACAGGAAAAACCCAAGTTAAATTTAGCTCCCAGGTCTAGATCAGTTCTAGCGACCCCTTCGGAAAATTTTTATTGAGGCATCTCTGAGTTACATAATAATTTATTTTTTACTATCGAGTGGTAAAAATTAAGCCAATAAACGATGAAGTAGAAGATATCCCGTCGAAATGCCAGGCCGTTCAGCGATGTCTATTGCTATCAAACAGTTCTCTAATCGCAAATGCAACCATCCCTCACATAACCAGGTTAAATCATTCCGTACAAATGTGTCGCTCTGCGAATGCCGGGTTCCAACGGGAACGATTTAATAATGGATGAAATGTAACTGGCAAAAGATTGAAAATGCACATTTTGATGCGAGAGCTATTGTTCAATCACTGTGCCTTTTCTAAAACCTGGCGAAAAACAAAAAAGTAGCAGATAATTCACGATTTGCTTTGTAAACTCAAGTCGCTAAAAAAAATTAATAATTATAACATTCAGCGCGTATCGAGTCTTGTTTTAAAATTGTAATCCGACGCAAGGAGGGAATGCCGTCACCAAGATGAATATCGCAACCGACGGTAGCAAAGTTTGTCTCTCGTGTCGTACCTTTTTAGAATTTGGTGACACCCATTAACCCCATCAGTAGTAATCGTGAATTTTTTATTATTACATTTTAGGTAAGAAATCAACTAGTATTTATAATTAGTTGTTCAAATAGTCCTTATATATTATACACGTACTGATTCTAGTAGTTAATTGCACGTATTTACACGATACATAATTCACCGAACAGTTAAATTTGGGCAAACAAGAATTTTCACGGCAACTCCCCCCCCCCCCCCCACCCCCATCCCCCTCCACCCCCAGAAAACCTCGCGGTAATTATGACCACGCTATACATTCGGCATCTGTTTGCGTACTTTTCTTCTTATAATCACCTGTTTGATGGAAGTGGCGATGAACACTATATAGACGCAGGAGGCGCTGTAGTAAGTGACGGCAAGGGAAATGTCAACGAATCGCCTGAGGACAAAAAAGAGAGAGAAAAGGAAAGTTAAGGAACGATTGGAATACGAGAATTACCGTATATTTTCTTCTGTCGTCGTGAATCGAGACGCCTTTTACCTCACTCCCGCTGCGTAACGACGAAGCGAAATCGGTCCCGTTTTAATAGCGGCCTCGGCGGTCTCGGCGTACGTAAGGGAAGGCACCCTTAGCCTCCTACAAAGGGTGTGAGAAGAGTCCACCTGTGAAGGAATTTATATAGAACATCGAGTCAATGAGCGAATTTCAAGCAGGCAAAATTTTCAATGTTGATCGCATACAATTTACGAACGCTATGGATTTGGTCTTAAAAATTACAGGGGTGGTAACACATCTTTATATATTATACCGGGGCCGGGTCAACAGCCCAAGCGGCCGCTTTCGGCGCCATTTTCCAGTTTAAAAAATATTTTTTTAAACCGGGATATTATAGTTCAGTTTTTCATCGAGGAAGCAGGTATTTACCGCTCTGAGAAAATCCGCAAAAATACGGTTACAAATGAGTATTCAAAGTGCCATGACCAGGCCAAAATTCCTAATAGCAAAATACAGGGAAATTGTATTCTCGCAAAATATTGAAAAAAGCAGTTCATCCAACTACTATTCCACAATGTCTCCCGACATTTTAAATGCTATCGAGGTTTCATGTAATCAACAGCAATTAATGAAGTTAAACGAGCACTTACTATTTATTTTTCCGTTCACATGAAACATACGGGTTTGCATAAATTATCTTTACAACGTTAATCAGAAATATAAAATTAAAAAACAGTCTACACATACAGGGTTTGCGCTATCTGTGAGATAAACTCATGAAGTTTAATGGAGTAAAACGCCAATACGTGTCACCAGCGTTACGTGAATAATCTGAACGTCAGTCGTGATGGCGTCACCGCAGGAGAAAGCACAGTGCGTGTAGTTGTGTATCATAACAAAATCGGATACGCAGGTCCAAAGAAACTTGTGGACAACATGAGTATAATAGGCTGCCGCCTTCAAGGCTATCGATACGTGCTTGGTATGAACAGTTTAAGGACACAGGAATTCTTATTCATAGGAAAGGTGCGGGTCGTCTGCGTTTATAAGATGAAATGAGCTCAAGTATCGATTAGACATTGTGAGAGTTACAAATGTCGCTCATATTGAATGTGTTTCAAGTTTCAATTAAACTTTATGGGTTTCTCTCACAGATGGCAAAAATCCTGTATGTGTAGACCGTTTCTGTATTTTAGTATTTTACAGTTGTAAAGGTAATTTGTGCACACCCTGTACATTTCTTTAGGGTTATAAATTCCAAGAAGAGATATTCTTGGAGCTGTGTACGTATTATACCAACTTTTAATAATTTGGTCGTTTTACGCTCTTGTCCCTGTTATGGAGTTCTCCCAAGTATCGGCCGCTTCACTGAATTAAACTTATAAAGTATATAACTTTACCATCTGCAATTCACTCAAATTATGAATAACGCCATTCTTTACAAAATATTATCAACAAGCAATATTTATATCATCAATGGGTTAACTTTGGTATTATCGAATGCTTTCGTGTAGGTCAAGAATTCCCAATCTTTTCATTGTGGGGAGAACCCAATTATTTTGTAGGATATCGAGCAGGCGCCGCTAAATACTACTGGAAAAGCGAGGAATAACAAATAAACAGAGCAAAGCAACATCGAAGTTATTCATTATGTGTTTTAATACGTTTATTAAGAAACCGAATTCTCAGTGGTTTCAGGAGCGGTTTTATGTACGGCTGTTTTCCAATTGATGAAATGAGAAACGAATAAATGACTGAAAAGGAAGAAAGAAAAGACGTTTAATTTGAATATTTAATGTCAATTAAAATAGATTTGCAGTTAAGAAAAAAAATCGTCAGAGGGAGTAAATTAGAATGTTTAATCATTACAGTTTGTGGAAGAGAATGTAAATGTGCGACGTGCAATTAAGGCATAAAGCATGTATTACTTGTTAAAAAATTTTCTTTGGTTCTTGATACCAAAAATAATGAAAATGGTTTCTCTCTAAACGGAAATGTTCGCAAAGGGTTTGGAGGTGAAGAAAAGATTTACATTTCATTGTTAACAATTTTAAATATCGACGATAACACGTTATTTTGCGGTGCTATAAGATTTAATATGTATATTTATGTCGTATACCATCTTTAAAAGTAGCAACGCTATGTTAACTCTCTGAAATTATTCTTAACGATAGCACCTAAAATCGTTAAACTTTATACTTTTTATATATTTTATTTATTTAAACCGTGAACATGTATCGGATTTAATTCAGCAGCCTGGAGTCTATCATTCACAGCATGCTTTCGAATTTCCAAAAAGATCTCCTGCAAAAGCGCTCCCGCTTTGTGTATCTTACAAAAACTAATATCGTGGGAAGAATATTAACAATTGAAAACGCGGAAGTGTCCAGAGACACTCTTCTCGTGTGAAAACAAAGCTGGGCCTTTATCATGTTTACTCTTCATAGAAGCAGTCGACTTACAAAGGCCATCCGACTCTTCAAACAAACAACACCCGTAATAAACTTAGAGTGGAAGTAAGGCGTGTAAATATTCACAAACGTATGCAGTAACGAAACGATTCGACAAGAAGAGCGCGATATCGAATAGATAATGGCGGGAGAATGAGTCAGGGGAGACGTAATCTCGTACAAAAAATTCGTTTCGGCCTTGGAAGAAGCGTTCAAAACAATCAAAAAATATAGATTGAGATCAGAAAGCGACTATTCTAATCATCTTCGCTTCGATGTTAAAATCCCAGTATTGGCAACATTTTTTCGGGATTGCATCACTTAATTTGAAAACGTGGTTCTGAAATAAATAAAAAATCAAAATAAGCCTAGTCGCTTATTAAAATTACTTAAGTTCGGAAGACAGGATTTTAGGAATACTCAGTGTTAAATTATTCTGTAAAGAACAAAGACTGAAGATGTGTATATGAATAATGACGATGATATTTTTATATTACAGTTGCTTTTTTCCTTTTTTCTAAAATCTACCAGTCAGAAATGCTCCCAAAGCCACGTCATTAAACATCTTTACGGGTTTATTTTCAATCTGCAATTCTATCACCCAAAAATATTCGCAGGATGTTGACTTTAAAAAGCAATCAAAGCACCCACAGCTGGCATTTTCCCTTATATCTTCCACCTTCTGTTTATTTTACTGCGATAAGTAGTAACGATTCAATCGTTTGCGAGACCGTAACGATAAGCTAAAAAAAATCGATGAAGCTGTCATTGGTCTCACATAAATCTCATTGAAAAAGATAACACGCGATGCGTTCGGTTTTTTTTCTCTACCTTGAAAATTCATATATATATAGTATAAATAAGTAATATAGGCGGGGAAAACATAAATCGATTAATTTCTCCCAGGGTATTTGACTCTCTCCTTCCTATGATAAAAGCTCAGTTCGTTGTTAGGAATTCATATGTTTCAGTGTTTTGGGGATAACACCGCGCGGCGGGGGGGGAGGGGACTAAACGTCTTCCGCTACGCCACTCATGCTAGGCCCTGAATAAATAAGAGTGCGTTACATTCATACCAGGATATAGACGCAGTGGGTGCATATGTAGCCCACGATGAGCGTTGCTATGGTTCCCACGACGAGTCCACTGTTGCGGAAAGCGTTTGGCATTGCCAGAATTCCAGTTCCCAAACTGCTCTTTAATAGATGAGCTAGTCCACCAAGAGCCCTAGACAAAATAAGTAGGCATTAATCAAGCGAAATTGCGAGGAGAAAATATAAGTATTTTAGGTTTCATAACTTACCCGGGGAGGAGATAGAATTGATTTTTGAAATAGTCACCGCCGAAAATAGAATTTTTATTCAGTTTTAATACATGGAGTGGATAGGCTTAAAAAGTATCAGAAACCCATTGAAACAATTTTATCTCGGAATATTTATTAAATATAAATTTAAATTGATAGTCGTTGCTACGACAATGGCTTTCTCTAGCGAACACATTCCTACCCCTGCTAAGGTGAACGCACAATGTAGTAAAAAAAATGGGAATTTAAATAAAACAGTGCTTTTTTATAAACAATTGGCCACTATCTGGGCTCAACAGTTCACACGTTAACTCTGCTTTTGATATACAGTGGAACTTCTTTAAATCGAACGTCAACAGAAACAAAAAATATTCGACTTATAGAAAAGTCGAGTTATAGAAGAAGAAAGTAAAAATTACATGATAAAAGATTTTGTCCTGTAAAAATTCACTTCGAGTTATGGAAAATTCGAGTTATAGACGTTCTAATGTATTTGTGACGTTTTTTTATATCGAGTTTTTTCCTCCTGCGGTTAGCTTGTAATTTACGGTTCAAGGAATTAGGATTTTAAGTGGTCGCTTTTCGAATATTTTGGCGTCTCGCTCAAGAATTAAAATGTGGCGGAAATAAGAGCGATGCGTCTGTATGATATTGCGATCAGTACCAGACTGAAGGATACATTCAAGGGGTCTTTTTACTCTGGGAAATGTTTACAATCAAATATTTATCCGCCTATAAATGTTTTAAAATATTGATAAAATGAGAAAAACTACTTAAAAAACCAAATGAATGCCAATAAATATGCTTGCTTGATCCAATGCTTGCCAAAACACATCCATTTGCAAATAACGTACATAAAAATAGTTGATGAAGCGTTCCCTAAATGTTGACATCCCCGGCAGCCGCTCAGATCGCCAGTATCTCGAGATGGCCCTGACTTGGGTAGATAACGGTTCGGTCAAACCGTAGGATTTAATATAAACGCTTGATAAGCATATTAAACAGAGCATTTCTGCCAGAAAACACTAAATGGAGCATTTCTGACGGAAAAAATCTTAAGAGGCCGTTTCAGAAGCCACAGATTTTCTCCATAAAGCTAGGATAATTTTTCGTTTCTCGAAAATTATAGTGTAATTTATAAATGTATGTCTATATTTTTCCATTAGACATCGAAAAATACTAATACATATAAAAATTATAGTGCGAACCGCAGAAGGCTTATATTGGGGACCACGTGTCCCTCGGGCAGCCACTTTGACATTATCGCCTAAAAACATTGTCCTTTTTATTAATTTACGTCTTCAGTATTATTTAAGCAGCGATAAACACTTATTTTAATCGAAGACGAATATAATTCGAACTGCCGCAAAACGAATCAAAACGGTAGCGCCAATTTTCTTCTCCAAATCATTAGTTGGCTATATCATTAGTAGTTTTCAAGTAGAAAGGAGATAAAAATAAGAATTAATGTCAAAACCCAAAATAATTCCCATTCTTTCTCTATCTAAAGGTATATTCTTTAAAATAATTATTTTGGGCCGACTGATAATTAGGCCAAGTGTCAATGAACTTTAGGGGAAAACCCTCTTCAGGAAATACCCACTAAAAAGGAAAAGTCGACCCTTGCGTCCTGCTGTCTCTCGAATAGAGAACTTTAATAAAGGGGTGGATTTAAACCCTTCCGGTTTTTCCGTCGGGTGAATGGCTACTACCTGAGTTTTTGTCCTTATAATCCTCTCTTCAAGTACAACAGACTTTTTAACTTCTATTCCATTCCATAGATCTCTTTCAACGGATCGTTCAGGAGTCATACCCTTGTGTGCAGTCTTAGGATTTCCCGAGTTGCTATCGAAGCATACAAAGGACACCCCATACTCTTCCCTCTCTCTCTCTTTCGTAGAATCGGGAATTAGTCGCTCCCAGCCGCTTCTCACGTTTTCGTACTTCCCCAAGGCAATGTATGGAGGGGGAATATGCAGAGTTGGTGAAATCAATTTAAATCTGCGTGGCGAAAGTTACAGGGAATTTTCGCTTCGATGCTAAGTTTTATCACAACTCTTACTGATTATCAGGGAAACTCATGTAGACGTCTGAAAGTTGAGTAAATATTTCGAACTACCGCTAAACTTAAAAAACCACGAAGCAGACATCATCAGTGGATATGAACCGCTAACAGAGTCTAAAACTCACCACTGATGAAGGGCTCTTAATATGTGAGATGTACATATAGATTTCTCAACTATTGGGGAAGCAGTTTTTCAAGTTAAATTCAGCCATAAGATTCTCGCAGGGCCGGCATGACACCTTTTGGGGCCGCATTACAAGCACGATTTCGGGACCCCATCTTCTTTTTCTGCAAGACGTTCCATCCATGGCCGTCACGTGACCTGGGCTAGTGAGGCGGCAGTGACAGGCAGTACTTTATCTAGAATCGCCACTACATTACGTATGAAATATGTTTATTTCCGTGAGATGGAAATTTCTTTGAAAGACTCAGGTTGTGAATATTTGCACATTAAGGTTGCACGAGCTATCTCCACCCCTCTATTCCCCCCTCCGTCAGCCGTACTACCCAGGCTAAAATAGACTTCCCTCTTTTTGTGAAGCGTTTGCCGGTGTAGTAGCTAATTTAAAAAAATATTTAGAGAAATACGGAGTTTCGAATCCGCTAAGCATAAATAAAATTTAAGTCTGTATCTTATCGAAATAAAACTCAGGAATGAATGCTTCTAAATCCATTTATATAGCTAACATATTTTTCAGAGTAAGTTATAGTACAAGGAAAATTTGGGGCCCCCACTTTCGGGGGTCCCTATGCGTAGCATTACCTGCATATATCACGCCGGCTCTGGGTTCTCGAATATCACAAAACTCTTACATCCATCGGTCGAATAAGAATAACGTGTGGATACAAATTTATTTTTACACGTCGGTCATTCGTAATAATATTCACGATTAAAAAACAAGAAGAATCGGGAAATATATTTTAATTTTTCATAACGTAACACAAGCGAGTTACTATTTTACTAGTTCAAAAATACTCTCCGATATAATTTCATGGGTGAATTATGCGGATTAATTATTTAATCATCGCGTCACATCAACTCTCTTATTTTAAATTTTCAGGGCGATCAATCCTTTATACGAATCCTATAAGTGGCATGCTGTTGCAAAACGTCATAGCCTCATTAGCATGCACGTTTCATGAGTTAATTATATTTGCACGAAACTTCCTCCGCATTTTTCTTTGCCTTCGCCCTGAAAAAGTGTGACTCCATTGCTAAACAAAAACCATATTATGTTACAGCTGACATTCCTTTGTGTTACAGATTCCTATGTACTTACGAGTTGGGCCGCTCGACTTGGCGATGTTCGAAAGGATTGTAGTCCTCTTCACTTCCCGCGGACACCCTTGCGGCGCCACCGTCGTCTCCAAGTGGCTCGAGACCAAAATCGCCGGATGTGAGCTCTGACCTGTTTATTGGTAAATAGCAATTTTATTTTATTATAACCATTAATGAGAGCCAGTTAATTTCATGCATATGCGTTAGTATCATTGGAACATTGGCGATATTTAATTTTCGAAGATTTAATTGGATTTTCGCAATGTAACGCTCTCATTCCTAGGTAAAATTTTCAGGTAATGGCTACTGCCCATCAATCATCTTATACCATTCAGTATCTTAGATTTGTTAAGGTCGTGGCCATTCATTCCTTCTTAATTTCACCTAGCATTTCTCCTTCCCATACCTCCATCAGCATATCGTGATGCTTTCCCCCAGGTTGTTTCCTTCAGATTTAAATGTTAAGAATACATCTCGTAAAAATATCAAAGGGTTATACGTCAGTTGCTATGTTCGTTCCAGGTTCTTTTATGCTTATAGAAATTCGTCTGAATATAATGTGTTTGAAAATTCGCTATTGAATTCACTCGCGCAATAGCGCACCCTAGTTTCTCCCATGAACATTTGTTTTTAAAATTTTTTTCATAATAATGGTTTTTTCTGTAATATCTACTTTTAAATACTCTACTTGCAGTAGAGAAAACTTTATCAAATTAGATTTCAATATTGAAATAAGCTATCTTCTGGTTAACAGTTAGCTGTGTACTGACTAAGTTGTAAAGGGGCATATGTACTACTCAGGAGCCATTCAATAATTAGATTACAGCTATAAGTTGTAAGGAATTTCTTATACGTACGTTATTCAGTTAAGATGGGTAACCTAGTATGATGTGGGGTGAAGAAGATGGCTTATTAAACTAGTTTTATGAGCTTAAATACTCATAAGAAGTTCACTTTAGATGATATAATTTGTGTGAAAAATATTGGCTTACACCGATTGACATAAAGTGATCGGTTTCTTAACAGTTCATATATCAGATTTACTGCAGTTGGAATTCACTTTCTGGAATTTTTCTCATTAAAGTCACATCCACATCTTCAAAATAAAATTATAGATAAAGTGTGGCAACTTACGAATACGATATTTCAACATTTTAACTGTTCCCACTGTTAAACATTTAACATTAGGAACTAGAAATTTTCTGCGGGTATGCACTGTAAATACGTCCCAAATGGCACAGGAATTTGGAGAAAAAGGCAAAGATATGCAGAGGTGGTACTTGAAGCAGACTTTTTGTTACTGGTATTCCGCTTTGGGGTTTCCCCTAAGGTACAAAAAATTGATTACTCATTCTCAGTTTTCTTTCCATACGCGTACTTCTTATTAGTTATTTCCCGTTTTACGTAAATGAGGTCCGTGTCTGTTTAATTACCTGTAGATAATGAATGCTCTAATGGAAGAGCAATTACTATTACTTAAAGCAGTTTGTCAACCTTTTGGCTTTGGCGACACACTTTTTAAATGATCCAGCTCTCGCGACACACCATGAAATAAAAAGTCAATTTTCTTCGTTAAAACGCAACAAAAATACTTAATTAGTTAACAGTAAAACATCATAAATATAAAAAATATATAAGAAAATGTTTGTTTATTAACATCAAATTAGTACAAATATGACCGAGGTCATTTCAGAGTATGTACAACGAAATCTATATATATAAATAAAATTCATTATTTAACAAAATAAACAAAAATAAATAAACAATCTGTCGAATAACAATTTTTAAAAAATTAATGTGAAATTTGGACCTTTTTTCTAAATTTTCGCGACACACCTAGACCTCGTCCACGACACACTAGTGTGTCTTGACATACCGGTTGAGAAAAGCTGACTTAAAGCCTTATTTGTGTTCCTCGAATTCATCTTTACCTCTTCAATTGACTCATTTAATCTAATTAATCTAATTAATTCAATTTTCTTTTAGATTAAATTCTTAGTATAAGTATAAATTCTCGAAATGTAATATTCTTTTAGGTGTGTTCACCACTAAAACCGAGCGGTATTTATCTATGTTCGTCTCAACGAAACTATAGTCTTTTAATTTATATAAATAAGTTCCAATTCAAACATTTGTTTTTAAAACTTCATCAGCTTTTCAAATGATTTTTATCCAATTCGACCGGTTTCTTTCTTTGAAAGCTACAAATTTCACACATTGATAAAAGTTGGCTAAAACAGGAAAAATCTCATATTATATAATGTACGTATGAAAATTCAATTTATTTCGCCAAGGATAATTTTAACTTGAGTAATTGCCCGTCAAAAATGACGGGTATGTAAATTAAAATTGAAACAGTTCCCATTCTCCCACGCTCCCTCCCGCCCACTCTACCACACACGCACTCATTTCATTCTTCCCTCACATTCCCTACCTCCCATCCTCTTCCTCCCTCCTATTCCTCCCTCCTCTTCCTCCCTCCTTTCTGTTCCTTCCCTCTCTCCTATTCTACCTCTCGGGGATTTTATAGATGAGAAATTAAGCAAATAGAATCCGATATTAATTTAATTTCGGTGATGCACCTAAGCATTTTAAAGTATTTGAAAGTGTACAATGATGCTTAAATACTTGTAAAACAATTTGCAGAAGTATAATTAACTCTTGTTCGACGATTACCATGGTAATATTGGGAAGCTTTAATGGAGTAATACTGAGCAAAATATCCGATTAAAATTTTTAATCCTTATTAAATGATAGAAAAGTCGGATTTTTCAGATTTGACTTAATCGTTAGACTTAATGGGATATGGGTTTACAGTTTATTGGCAATAAATGTAAACTTCGGCGTATGATCGTGTACATTTTAATGCACTGATTCGAATCGTAGGAATATAAATAATTAATGTTTTTGAAACACTGAGAAATTTACTTACATATCATACCAGTCAGGTAGTATTTAATAAATAAAAGTTGCCGTGCAAGATAATAGAACAGCGAAATCGTTCATAACAATTCAACAATTAAACGAAATTTAATTTGATAGCTTTCATATACCGATTATTTGCGCTGAGCTGCAGCATACATAAACGAAACCCTAAAATCGTTTTAAAATAAAAATTCTAATGTAGCAGTTTTAAAATAATTCCGAAAATTTGAATCAATTTCTTTCGTTACAACTAGTGAATTTAAGTGTACTGTCGACACGCGTCTAAACAATAAACAAACACACTCATTACGACTTAATAGTAAGCTACATAACTTAGAAAATCGCATTTTACATCACATGTTAGTTGTTTAGGTGAGCAGGTAATGCTGCTTCATAACAAAAGTGGAAATGCCCCTCCGAAATTCAGGAATTATTGTATTACCTACCATTACATTTCTCGAACTCCTATCGTAGTTAGGAGTTAATTCCAAATACACCATAAAAAACAAAATTTAAAGCACTATTTCAATTACTAACGTTATAGATCTAAAACAGTTCGTTTTATAATTAAATTAACCACACGTATTTTGTAAGTTTTATTTAAATAAAGTTCAACTGAAATGAGAAAGAAAATATATACATTTTCATTATAAATATAGTTCTGCTTACCTAAATCACCATCAGAGACGCCATTTGACAGTGTTACACACAAAACCACAAAGTAGCAGAGTAGGCTTTTATCATTGTTAGATTTTACTGCCATAGTTGTTCCTATTTGTTTACTAATCAGCGTAGGGAGAGACCGTAATGTACAAGAAAATATAGAAATAATCGCTTGAAGCGAAAGGTACTCCAGGTCCTGTTTTCCAAAATCTATAATACAGGCAATCAATGATTTTTGTTATAGTGTAGGCATAATGTAATGTCACCCCTTCTATACCTTCTTGGCAGATTACAACTTAACGATATAAATTTAAAATGCTATAATTTTTTGAACTGTCGATAAGCGTGCTCTCAAATAACAAATACATTGACGAATAAAATATGTACATATTTTCAGCGTATTTTTTCAATTATACGTATATATCATAATCAAAGTTATTAACATTTTACCTCATTCTCTTAACTCTCTCAAACTAATAGGTTGGTTTGGAAAGGCGGAAAACTTATTTGTTGAATTTTAGTGCATGTACATACATACGAAAAAAATAATATTTCCGATATTTCTGCCCATCTCTGCTGCCGTTCTCTGACAGTTGGATATATACCGGTATAATAAAGCTAGGGAAACTATTTTTTTTAATTAAACAGTCTTTATTCGACAGTAAGGCATAGAGTCATTTAGTAATCTTATAACGCAGAGAATAAAAATCTTGAAAAAGCGTGTATTTTTAACCACCGATGTAATTGTCTCCTAGCTTGTTTTAATTTATCCTTGGTCATAAACAAAAATTATTCATGTAAGATGCTAATTCAACTCTGAAGCGTATACATTTAGTCAAACGGTGCAATATTTCATCCCAAAGGATGTGTTTGTAAATCTTACCTCGAGGAGGAATTGAGACTATCGTAGGCGGATGAGGCCAATACAGCCCCTCCCCCTTTGGCTACATCGCCGTTCTTCACACGATTGACAGTGTATAGATATCCTGGCATCACAGCTGTAAATCGAACAGCTAAATTCGGCACAAACGCAGATCTTGAAGTTCGAGAGTCTTAAATGATTCTCTTCGCGAGCGATACAGGAGGAGGCGATTCAATACGTATTTCCGCAGAGAAATTGCTGAACTATTCTGGAAGTCATTAACTGCGAACACACGCTGTAATATTTTTTTTTAATTCCGTAGAATTTTACTCCTGTGCTCCTCTTTATGGGTGGATGGTGATTATGGTGATATTTCGAGATCCATACTCGGAGAAAATCGAGAGATACGTCTTCAGAGCTGATGAACGAGTCTGTTTAATGAGAAAATGGATTGATGTTTTTGAGGATAAGACGAATGATGCAGTAGGGGAAGACAGGGGAGGAGGAAAAATAGGGTGCGAAGGAAGTCGATCATGTGACTATGTTTCCGCTCTTCCTCGTCCACCTGTCTCCTCATTCCACCGGTTTCAACCTTTTCAATGGCAAACCAATTGGCGTTACAGCGGGACGGTAATTGAGGAATCATGCCGAGTTCCGCAATCGACTATTACACATCATAGAAGACAAAAGAGTATGCATATATTTGTGCGAGAACCTGATACCGAAGAGATTTGCAAATGTTTGTGAAAATAATTATTAAATTTTAAGCGAGACGTACAAATTTTGACAATACTGGCATATAAATGTTTCAATCACAATTTGAGGAGTGTTGTTTTAATATATAGCTATCAGGTGAGCAAGAGAAGAGATCGTGAATTTACAAGGCAACAACTGATACTGGATTTTGTGAGTAACTTTCAAGCGATTGTGTAATTTTTTTTTTGCTGCTGGGTCGAACTATACTCAGCTCAAGTTCGATCTTGGCCTATATAACGTAGTGAAATTAAAAATTAGCACGAATCCTTCGATAGTCAGTCAATAATAGTTGTCGGAAAATGATTGTGGTTTGTAAGAATAGTGGTACGGAAAAGTACGTACCAGAATGTGCGAGATTTTTTACTTTTCAATGGTTAAACCATGCGAATCCATATGAGAAACTACGCATTCTGGATTGAGCAAAAAAATCAGAACAGGGCATCTAAATTCTTAAAACCAATTAATGACTCAAAGTATACGTATAGCGTTACTTCATTGATGAAGAATTTCAATTGGGAAAAAGCTGAAGGAACGCTGAGTGAATTCTACAATGTAGATATTATACTGGTGCAAGTCAGAACATTTAGCTGAGGAAGTCACAGGAAAAATTGAGATCCCAACATATCGGAAAAGGTGATCAAGAGTGTAACATACGTATTTTATACTCTTTTATATTTCTGAAACAGAGGAATTATTCTGCTTCAGTGGTAGAATATCCGCCCGGCAAGTGGAAGACCCGGGTTCTGATTCCCGGTCGTAGCATTTTTTTTCTCCTGTTTCCTCATTTCCCGTCATTACGTGAGTTCGGTTGTAGCATATGGATGTTCGTTTTTTCCGAAGACAATAAAGGATGTTTGACACATGACAAAGAGAGGGCGATCAAACCTCATCTTTGCGGTTCCCATTGCCTTCCATTGAATGCATTCTTAAACATATTCTGTGCAGAATTGCTCCCTCAACCCTTTCAGAAGTTTCTGGTATCGGCCCTGTCAAAGATAATAACAAACTTAACCCTACAAGTGAGATCTGTTATAAAAATTGGTGCATTGCATCTCCTGCCACTCGCCTTTATGGCAAATTGCGAGACGATTTATAGATAGAGTTGTATTTATGGGCCAATTATCTCCATTCTAAAACCATGAAACGGACAACCTGATTCATTTGGTGATCAGCTGTTCAAGTATTGCCAAAGAATCGATTACCTTACGCGCATAGTTATGGACATAGAATTCTATGTAAACTAATTTTCTTTAATTTGGAAAGTTCATACGGAGATTGCAATTGTGGTTACTTCGTTAAAGATGTCAGAGGAATAAGTATAGGGAATGTAAACTCTTAGATATTATTCAAGAATAATCAGGCCCGCCATGAGTTCAACAATAAAAGGACACGATGTAACATAAAGAGAAAATATAAACTTATAAAAACAATATATTTTGTGTTCACCTCTCTAATTCCATAGATAAATTTATTTAAAACATAACACGTAATTTCGCCTCACAACTAAATTCTCAATTTCCTTGTTTTTTTTAAACTCAATTTTCGACTAGGTGGGGCCCTCGAAGAGTACGAAATTTAATAATGTGGCCCGCGATGAGTGCAGCAATGGGTTATGTTGCCCTCGGGCCGTAAAGTTTGCGTTATAAAAAAACCATATGCGCATTTCGGCCAAAAAGCAGCCGTATTCAGTGGATATTCACAGAAAAAAGATGCGAAATGAAGAACTTTTTTCGGTTTATTACCACTGAAGATGACTGCTTTGTAGCCTAAATGTGCATCTGTTTTTTTTATAACCTTGTTGTGGCTATTGGAGATACCTGAGACAAGTACTTTTTAAATACGTGTTATTGAATTTTTTTCAGCCACAAGACGAGCTCTATAATTCTCTGTTTGCTTAGATATTACATTTAAATACTAACCAATTCTTTAGCAATTTATTGTGCTTTTATGTTACGTTAAGCTGTTTAGAATTTACTCACATTATTATGGCATAAAAAAGTTTGGGAAATTTAATTCTTGTATCACGCCAATTTACTCATACACTCGGCAATAAATATAAGTATGACATTTATGCGTTTTGAAAATATCTAAGAGAACTCTTTTCTCGTTGTGTAACTATGCTTAAATTACTCGCTAAAATTAGAAGTAACCGCAATGCACCTGAGCCATTAGTGGCGTGATATATGCGGCACTGCCATAGAACAGATCGGTGAACATGATTTCCAAACTGCTTCGGACGAGACGGGTTGGTGTTAATAGCCTACCTCCCGAGTTTTATCATGGATGACACATACGCCGTCGCGAACGATCCAGCCAAACGAAAAACATGTTTCGGGATACGTTTCATAGAAAGGTGACATTGGCTTGCAAAATTTGGAGGCAATTTAATTATCCACGAGTTCCAAGAGAAGAAGAAAGTTTCCTTGTGAGACCTGCTCTGCGACACACAAGTTCTCGGAAGGAGAAATAAATGTTCGCGATGAAGATATCTTACGAAAAAATTGTCCCTATTTTTTGGCTTGGAGAAATATAAAAATTCCTGAGTCGTATATTTTATCTCAGAAAATTGACATGAAAGAAAATAAACCAAATAAATAATACGAAAATCCGTTCGTATAAACATAAAGGTATCGTTTTCATAAATTTGTCACAAGTGGAATTTGAGAAGCGTAAGTTATAAGAAAAATAAATAATTTTTATTTTATGAATCATAAATACGTATATCAAGCATTTTAAGGTTGCATGCACTCAAGGAACATGTAGCGGCCGTATTATAAAATTTGTTTATTTCTCTGTTTCTCTTTTCTCCCAATCCATTCTCCTTCTCTCTGCTCCCAATCCATCGCTCTCCCACTTTTTTTTTCTTCATTTTTCTGTTTATCTTCCCTCCCGCCCTTTTCTAATTCTAATCCCTCCCTATCTTTCCAGCCTACCTCCCTCCCTCTCTATCTCTCTAAGTTGGGATAACTTCCACTCCCTCTTTCTCTAAATCTATATATTCATTTAGGTAAGCAAAAGAAACCAAACTAAAATCCAGTCCCATTAAGATACCTTCATTTCGCGAAAAAAAAATACAACGATGAGGGTTGTCACGAGGACGAACGATTTGTCTTTCGAAAAATACGTGGCATTTTGGCGTTAAAACCGAGGTTGTGGACCGATTCGACGCTTATTCGAAAATCTATGACAGATAAATAAATTTTAATTCTTTTAGGCTTTCTTTGGTTCGTGTTCCGACGTTTTACGTTGATTATAAGTAATTTGAATATGGCAAGGAAAAAAGATTTCTACGGTACGTTTTCGGTCTTTCTTTTTTATTTAATCGGAGAGAAGAGTCACTCCTGGAATCGAATCTATAACGTTACTGTAGACGTTGAACAGTCTAAAATTTTAAAGAGGCAAAGCTAAGGAAATCCTGAAAGTGTGATTAAAATTGGAAATACCGTTCTCGACTCATAAGGATTTGGATGAAATTTAAATGTTCGTGACACACGTATATTTCTAGCAAATAATATAAAAGATAATTTAAATGAAACTAAATTTCATTTCTTTAAAAATTTGTACACATTTTCAGAGTTTTAAAGTCGCTAATTTTTTGGTGATTCATAAACTTTACCTACTATGAGCATGTGCCAGCAATGTATGATCTTTGTTTACATCTGAATTACGCCAAATGTTACATAGCAAGGGATATTACAGTCGACTTTGAAGAAGAAACGTGTTCCTTTATATTCTTTGGCTTTAAAATCTTTCTTTTTTTTAAATACGTATATTCCGACTACAAAAACGTCTATTTAACGCTGTTTATAAAAGAAAGCACACCTTTCGTAACCGAAGTCCTACACTCTCTTAGATTATCTTAAATTTTATCAAATTAACGTGTGTATTCAGAAAGAAGGCTGGTACCAGCCTTCTTTATGAATAAACACTATACATTTTTTAAGGAAAGCTAACGCACTGTTGCGCATGCAGAATGCAATGCGTAGTAAACGCCTACCCGTGATGCTATTCGTGTTTCATTTGTCATAGCGCTCCTTGCTAAACCGAACCAATTATCGCATCGTGGCAAGCGTAAGGCCGTCATCTCTGCGCGAATTGGTTAGATCGCCTCTGCGAAAGTCGCTGCTTTTTAAGCGACACGTGCCACAGCGTTGTCTTTTGAGAAAGGGATTCTTTATTTAAAAAAAAAATTTAATTGCGGTAGCTCATTATTCGATTTATTAATTCATTTCGTTCGACTTAGGATGTCATCTTCAGATTAATATTTTTTTAATTGTAGCATAATTCAGTTTCATTTGTTGTTTTAGTGAAAGTACAAAAGATTAATCTAGAGAACATGAAACGTAATTAGGATTTTGATTATATGCAACGTTTAATTTTCTTTGTAAGAATCTCACTTTCTCGCACGACGGAGTTTTAAGTTTCGTTTTGCAAATAGAGAAAATATTATTGGTTGAGTAGACATTGATAGAGAAAAACACTGGAATCATATGTATTTCACAAAAAAAATCTATTTACAGAAAAAGTATTTCTATAGTTACTGAGTATTGCTTGTCAACAAAAAATAATAAATTCACTTTTAAATAACATTTCCGTAATATTAAAAACGCTTTGTAACAGGAATCATAATAAATACATTGTCTTGAGGGTTTTTAAAACGATCAATGTGAGCTGGACTAAAACACAAAAACAATTCAACACAAGTTTTTCATTATGCGCATGATTCAAACGAAAACCCTTTGTGCGAACTTTTGATTAATTTTATACCTCCGGTGTTCGGCGGGAAAAAATAGTGAGCAAAATTTTTCGAGACAGGGAATTTTCGCTTGACGTATTCGTGAAAACTCTGGATAAAACACATTTTTTGTCTTTGCACAAGCACTCCAATCCGCCCAATCATCCATCGATTGCAAAACAGCCATTTCATGATCACAAACAATTTTTAAAAATCTTTCGAAATAATATGTAATAGGCGAGGAAACTCACCCGCGATTCAATCTTCAACAAACTCGTCTTTCAAAATTTACTTCAGTTATCTCTCACTTTCACCTCCCTTCCTCTTTTTCCCAGTCCGAAGTATTTTTCCGTTTTTATAAAAAATCCGTAAATTTGGGAAGAATAAAGCGAGGGGTGTTATAGCGTTTTTTTGTTTTTTTTTTAAAGGAGAAAGAATTAATTCTTACAGAGGAAATTACATTTTTAAATTGCGACAGATCTCATAGATCCAGTTTCTAAGAAGAGGTTGGTAGATACTTTTTTATATAGTTTTCACTGCCTTATATTATTAATTTATTACCCAATAGCTGTGTTACACCGCCAAAGGTCAGTCATACTGAGCGCAAAATCAAGAGTTATCGTGAACACCAACTTCCAGAATCATGGCTGGATTAGGACGCACGAGCTCTAAAGAGACTAATATTCCGTTTATTAATGCCTAATTGAATCTTAAATTAACCTTATTGACAGCTAATAAAAGGATCATAGTTTTATGATGCAAAGGAAAGAACTAAATAAAAATCACAAAAGGAAAGCAATGCGTTCTCAAAAGAACCTCGCTAGCAAGTGGTGAATAATCTAACTGCGAAACATGCAAAAAAAAAGACGAAACATTACGATATTAATGTTTCGCAAATATTTTTGACCTGTTTTATGCAATTTTTAGGAAGAGGTATGCATTTGGGAGGGGCTTGTGATTCTACGTTATCTGAAGAGATAAAGGTAAACATCCGAATAATAGGGAAGAGAAGGTGATAATGGAAGGGTTAGTGAACTTTCGGCTTAGACTGCGCCTCAAAGTTGCGGGGATAAACAAGATCTATCATGACTCGCCATTTTTTTCACTTACACCCAAAGGCAAAGATTAACCGATAATCTCCAGGCAGATTCTTTCTTATTTGTTTCAATCTTATATTCTCGATGCGGGGATGATCGCCCTTTCCAATAGTTTTGTTCCCCGCATACCACTAAGAGAACGATTTGTTGATTCCTTCTATGCTGGTAATCACTCCCGTCACCAATCCAAGAATTCCGAAGGCGATGATAAGCACGTTCTTCACTAGCACCCATTTGTACCTTCCCAAAGTGTCGTGGCGATAAACCGTCTCAATGGCTGCAGGTAATATGATTCCGGCTGATGAAAGGCACACGGCTCCAATTAGTCCCATCAAAGAGTCCAGGGCTGGAATAGCGAGTGCTATGCAACCTGAAGCGGCAGAAATAATTTTTTTTTTAAAGGATAAAACATCATTTTCACCGAAATGAAAAATAAAACATAAAATCGTTAATTTTCGTAAAATCATTTTCAACGCTAGACAGAATTATGATACACAAAATTAAAGAAATATTGCAACATATATTTTATAATTCTTTTGTAAAAGGTAAGATTATAAGTTTCAGAAATTTTCCTCTTGGTTTAAAATATAAAAGGAACTATTTTAGTTTGTTGTTCTTAGTGTTTAAATTTTTGAAAAATGAAAGGCTCTGTATTTGTCTGCGTATGCTTGGTTCAATTTATGTTAGAAATTCAAAACAAACCAGAGAAGTTATTAAAAAGTTATTAAAAGAGTCACAGGATGACTTGAAGCAGTTTGGGTTTGGATATACATACCAATTTCATTTTCGGCATTGAATATTGATTAATTGTTTTGAGGAGACGTAAATGCACATATGTAAAACTCGAAAACAAATGTCTTGAATTGTGTCTTGCGAGAAAAAACATTCTTCCTCACTACATTTAATTGAAATTCCATGAAAATAATTTCCTGTGACTTGTATTTTTTCGTATTTAAAACAAAGTATGTTCTCTTGTTTATTGGAGTTTTTTTAATTGAGTATATCACTCTGAATATGACACGCGAAAGAAAAATGCGAGGTTTTACACTGATTTATAATAACGCCATCTCACCTGTGCAGAGAACGAGGATGATCCTAAAAATGTGTTCTGGCTGGAAGGGACCCCTCCACTCCGTCTCCTCCACACCAAATTTTTTCGAAAGAAAGGGCCAACACATATGGACGGGGACATACATCTGAAGGGGATAAGTGAAAGACACAGCTACGGCCACCATCAGCTTCGACGCCTGCGCCAGCCTTTTCAAGAAGACAAAAAAGTAAGTCGAAGTAGTATAAAAAAATCTGCCAAGAATGTAACGACTTGAGAAATTCATCTCACATCGGTGTATGTGATTATAGCTAACAAATATTATTCACTATGTTATGAATATTATTTATAGTTTATATTTTCCGTCAGTTTTGAAATATTTTGACTGGCATATGCTGTCAAATAGTTTTGGTCGAAACAATATGTACTTCTAACTAGATTTGAAAAGCTGTCTGACTTAATATGTAAAAATCGGCACGACATACAATGTACAAACTTTCTCATATACTAATGAAAATCGTATGAGCCTGTTTTTAAAAATTAAATTTTTGTTAAAGTTGCCCAAGAATAAACTAGCCTTATATTCATTCACCGAGAAAAATGAAATATGTAGTATTATTGCAGAAGTATACTCAAGTAACTGTACGAAATTTGATCAAAATCGTTTTAGCCGTTTTTGAGAAAATCAAATTATTGTTAAAGTTGCGTAGAATAAACTAGCCTTATATTCATTTTTTGAGTAATACGAAGTATTTAGTATTGATTAAGACGTAAACTTAAGTAATTTTACGAAATTTGATCAAAATCGTTATAGCCGTTTTTGATAAAATCAAATTGTTGTTAAAAATGCGTAGAATAAACTTTCCTTAATTATTGTGCAATGTGAACCATTTCTATGTATACTCTGCTCAGTATGATAAAATGCCTAAGTACGAGATTTCATTCATTTTCGATATACCGTTTAGGCTCCAGAGCCAGTAACAGACAGACAAACTAGTTTTTCGGATTCAGCGACACCTAAAACGTATATTTCCGTAAAAATCTCGATGTCGAATTTTTTCGCGATTACAATACTTTCTCAATATACTTCGTATATGAGAAAGTAAAAAAGAAAATTACAATACTTTCTCAATATACTTCGTATATGAGAATGTAAAAAAGAAAATTCTGGTTAGCTAATATAAAGCACGTTTGCCTGTTATGTTTCGGTGAGGGTGATTTCGTGCGCTATTCCATTCATCGTGAAAATATTTTATTACATTACAGAAAACATTTTACGGCAAATCCTCGATATCCGTCTCATTCTTTTATGATGGAGTTCCACCAAGTAAAGGCTTCCTCCGTCGATTTTGACTCGATATCCATTTCTTATGACCAAAAATATACTTAAATTTTTCATTAAAACTTACGGTTCACTCGGAGGAAGGTTGAGCGATATGCTACCCTGCACAGCGTTGCCGTACCGCAGGTATCCATAGAAACCAACCGCCGCGTACAGAGAGATTACTATGCACATCCCTGTGTTGAGGACTCGGAAGCATCCGGTGAAATTCGATGGGTCCCTCATATTGTTTTCAAGCGGCATTATCTGTAGGAGATGATTAAGATTTTTTACACTTGCGAATATGTATATCGCGTGGTGATGAACAAGACGCGCTTTGATGCGCATATATTTAGAGTGGAATAAATCAAATACGTCAAATCCCTAATGAATCATTGCATTAGAAGATATTCCGGAAGGCAGGAGAAAAATTCCGCCTTGACCGGGAATCGAATCCGGGTCTTCCAATATTTTCTCTCTGCAAATACTTCCTGGAAGAAGCAACTGTGATATTTTGTGAAACATTTTCTCGAGGATATCTGTTATTCAGTAAAGTTTTTAAGGAATGTAATAAGAGTGACAATATAAAAAGGAGTTTTTATAAATAGATTTTTTATGTTTATGAATAGGAGTTACATTTGCAGATTTCCATTGCGAGGGAAAAGTACCAAGCGAAAAACAGCGGTTAAAAATAATGCATAGGGGAATATAAAGAGAAGAAGCACAATTACGAAGAAATAAAGGGCAAATACCATCTGGACCAGGAGTACGATACGGAGAAATTTTAGAAATGAAGTGAAAGACTTCCTGAGGGGTAGTTTGAAGTTGACACAGAGAAAAATTACCTAAGTACAGGTGAGAGAAAAACATTATTATTTATGTTCAGAGAGGAGTTAATAGGGGGCGCGAAACAGTTGCAAAAGAGTTTATTAAATAGAGCAGACCTATGAGAACCAAAAGCATTAGTATTATCATAATAAATTTCATCAGGGATCCTGGAGTGATTGCGACGTCCATTTACGAAACACCAAAATTTTTTAGGGTTGGAAGAGATAGAATCAGACATATTTTTCGTATACTCAGCATAGTCGCGACGAATTAAAAGTTTGGAATACCTACGTAGGTCAGAAAAAGATTTGCGGGTTTCTTCACTTGGGAATGCTTTCCATAAATACCACGGGCGATTCTTGTTTTTCAAGGAGTGAATAGTATCAATTTTGTACCAATATGGGAACATTTTAGACTTAGTAGTTACAAAGGGGACAAAGTCCTTCAGAACACCATCAATGAGGTCATAAAAGAGGCTAACTGCCTCGTCAGGGAGAAGAGTTCTCAGCAGACACCACGGAATAAGGTTTAAACAGCGGTTGACGTCATCCCAATGAACCTTCGACCAAGCAGGAAAGGCTCGTGGGGGGGATTTAGTTTATAATATTTTCCTATCTGGAACTACTTCAAGAACCATTTTAACCATGGAGAAGGAGTGGAACAATTATTTTTAAATTATATAATTTGCTTTGTTAGTGTAATGTTAAAAGCCAACTGTATATTTGGTACCACACTTTGAAACTGAATATTTTCAGATCGTCTCTTATACCTTGGAGGGTATTAGGGAATCGCGATCACGAATAAAGTTTTGAAAAGTCTCTCGAGGGTTCCGTGAAATCATTTTGCTGAAGATTTGGGTCGTTGTATATTTCTTTGAGAGAACGGAATGCCAGAAGTACTCACCACTCCGATGCCTTCCAACGCGAACACGGCCGTGCTGAAGAAGACAGGCAGTTGAGCGAAGGAGGAGAAGTCTGGGCGTTCGGAGGCGGAGGGCAAGTCGGTAGCGACGTAGTAAAACGTGATTGCTAGACTGCCCACGATGAGGATATTAGAAATTAAGGATAGAGGCGAAAGGAATCTGAGGTTTCGGATCGAATTAAGCAGAGCTATAGGGATTAGGGTAAGGGCGATGTAGCCTCTCAGAGGGAAAGGATGTCCTGTCCATTGTTCGACAACCTACAGAGAGAAGAAAGCCCTCGATCAGTGTAATATTTTATGTAGCCAATTAGAAATTTTCATGGACTGATTTGAGTAGCCATTTCGATTCATCAATAATATTAATAAATATTAAGTTGTTTGAATTTATCCTACTTGCTAAGAAGAAAATTACAGTAGTGTTTAATATCAGCTTGAAAAAGGATAAATCAACGATGAATCGGGATAGTAAGACTTTCAGTGAGAAATTTTTTCTTCAAGGAAACAATTGGAACCAAATTTTTGAAGGTTTCCGTTGGCAGTGGCTGAATTATTTATTTGCGAACTTAATAAATTATTAATCTATATCAAAGAGCAAACAATATCAGTCATAAAATATTAGGAGGGCAAAGTGAGAAACAGAAATCCTTCAAAAGCAAATATTTTCTAATGCCATGGCTTTGCAATTTATTTCAACATATTATGACATATTCACTGCAGGATTATTGAGCTCGTCTTATGTCTGGAAATAAATTCGAGAAAAAGCGATAAAAAAATAAATACCTTAGGTATTAATTCATTATCTCCAGTAGCGATAACATGATTATAAATTTGTAACTTCGTTAAAGCATAATAATTCCTAATGCGTATAAGGAAATATGCGTGAAAACATCACCCGGTGTGTTCGACTATTTTCGTTGGTATTAATTTTTGACTGAAAATTAACAACTTTTTTACCATGGAGAATAAATGCCCTAGCGCGTGCGCTCGCGTGATTTCAAGAGGTCAATATAAAAAATAAACTTCAGAAATGACTTCATAACTGATGAGGAGTAAGTTATCCCAAGAAAAGATGAAGTACATATCCAAGGACGTGTTACAGAAGGATGATCATAAACCTAGACGAAGGGCTCCCTATTATTTTTCTTCGGATAAACAGCTTTAATCGGGCATCGATGCTCACCTGCTGGACATTTGTGGACACGAAGACGAGGTAAACGCTGCACCCTCCTATCGCGACGATTGCAACGGATCCATCAGCTGCTCGTGCGGCGATCGTGCAGAATTTCCTCAGCGGCTTAGGCCCGTTGAGGAAAGCAGCCTCAGCGACCCCTCCGTATGTGAGCGATGGGATTCGATGAGTCCTGCAAAGTCCATGGGCGGTTTCGACCTGTAAAAGATAGAAGAAGGTAGGGAATTAAGGTCCACTGCTAGTGAAGTCAACTTAATTTTTTGTAGATGTCAGCGAAAACAAAATTTCTTCGCATCAGAGGAATTTAAAAAATATATATAATACTTTCAGGAATAAGGTTCGAGTTTTATTTCTACGCTAGAAAAAGCTAGACCAACATCGGTCTGTTTTTGCAAATTTTCGTCATTTTAGATGCAGGAGATGACTAGAAGAATCTATTAAGAACAATAATAAAGTTGCATTTTAGACTTACAAGCACATGTACGCAGTGGGTACACACGAATCCGATGAAGAAAGTACCCACCAGCCCGAAGGCCAAACCGGCGTTCATGAAGGCTAGTGGCATCGCAAGGATTCCGGCACCCAAACTGCCCTTTACCAAATGCACCAAAGTGTCCATGTCCCTGGAATCGAATGAAAAGTGATGAGAACTAAAATAATCAAACATTAATCTGACTATAAACGGTGACCTTTTTCAGACCTGAAATATATTTATCAACCTTTTGACAGCTATGAAAGAGTTTACGCGTTTGGGTTTCCATGTTCCCGGTGCGACACGCGTATACGTATGCGTTTTTATTTTATTTCTTCAATTTTTGTGATCGCGAATCATCTTCTGATCTCTACTGAGCCATATATGGTGTTTTCCATTCAGTGAGTGTTGATATAGGACACTCAAGTGTGCAGCCGTTATTTCTTTTGTTTTCTTTAGATTTGCGTTTAAGAGCAAGAAATATCAAGAATATTACTTGTATAAAAACATTTCAAACCGTTTATTTTATTATATTTATAAAATTTTGTTGACGTACTGTTCAATTAAATAATTGAACTTCGTAAAATTATCGACCTTGAAATTTGAAAAAATGCAATTTATCGTAGAAAAACTCAGCATTGCCCTGTTATCCCAATATAAATAACGTACAAGTTAAGCAATTAGTTATTGAATACATCTTACGGAATTGAAAAAGATTAGGACAATCCCAATCCCTAAAGTTCGCTCAATAAAACTTTTTTTTAGTCGTTCTAAAAGTTAAAGATGCTCCACAAAGATTTGAAATCTTACGTTTGTTGTTTTGGGAATAATTGTCAAAAATTTCTGATAAAATATTTGAAAAAGAGAAGTTACAAAAATAAATGAGGGAAGTTTTATCATTCAGCATAAGATTTTTTTGGTTCAGTACATTTTCTGCCTTAGAAGCACTCCTTAAAGAACACTAATTGTAGTAAACGAAGAAAAATACTCTCAAATCAGAAGCATCTGATATGAATTTGAATTAATTGAAAAATACATCAAGTCAAGCGTGTTAACTCTTATTCATTTAGTGCTCGGAAGTTTAGTATGTATTTCATTACCAAACTTGAAATCTTGGCATCGTCTGCGCTGTTTTTTAAAAATTATTTGTTCCATGACTACACACACTTAAATTTACTGATGACTAAATTTCATTCATTAAGATGCTTTGGGTTCTCTCCACTTTACAGTTTATCTATTCATTTCGTTGTGTCTAGAGGCGCACTGCTTAACCTTGTTCTTGCAATTTTTTGTGTGATTAGATTGTCTCAACGGCCATAAAACGTTGCGAAAACAATGCGCTCTTCGGCCACGTAAAAGCTATCCCCATTTTAATCTAGAACCTTCACATTACCATTTGACCGAGATTGTTATCGCACATTTCGTGGCATTGCGATTGTTTTATTTTTTCCTATAATCGAATGATTTTTAATTTTATCTGGTGGAATTCATTTCTTTTTATTCCTCTAAAATATAGGAAAAACGAATCGATTATTTTAATGGGAAGATTGATAATTATTACATTAGTCTAAGGACATATTAAAAGTTTGATTTTGAGATACGATGCGACCCTCCAGTTGCCACGGAGAAAAGGATCATCAATTGATCGTCTGTCATTGGCGAATGATTTTTCTCGCCGGTATGTTTACGTGAATATTTCTCATTACTATTCTCCATACCTGAGAAATCGTACTCACGTTGTTGGATGATCAAGTTTTCTCTCCTTGAAGATGCTATCTCCGCCCGCAGATGTCCTTCTGGCCGCCTCGCGTTCCTTCTCTTTCATTCCCCTCTCCGCAGTACTAATTTTCCTGCAACGTGCGAATGAAATAATATTTAATTTAAATATGAATACTCTAAGAACGGGAAAGAGGAGTGTAAAGTGTTTACCATAATCCTCTATGTAATATGTTGTCATTGGTTAATTATTCCAATTCTGAGAAATCTATCATAATAAATATTATTAGGCGAAATTAATTAAAAATCAAAATGTGATGAGATTAAGCTGGATCAAAATAAAATATTTTTATGAAATTTATTAAAATTTACCAACTATTACGAGAGAAATCATTTTTTCTCCCCTGAAATTATTCATCGATACTAAAAATGTAATCATTACCATAGGTAGTCTTTCCATAGACAGGTCTGTGATTATTTTAGTTTATACCTAGTCTTCCAGGTAATTTAACATGTAAATGTAATTTCAATATTCTTCTTCCTGTGTTGAGCATATCGTTTATGGGAGGAAATTAACTGGTTTCGTTCTCTTCACCCTTATAAATTATTACAACCATAGTCTGGCAAAATGCAATTTTAAAATCTTTTATCGGCAGGTAGTGTTATCTTGTAAGTGTATGTTCTGGAAATTGTTTTCCTATATCTCACCTGTTCTGATATGACATAGATTTTAAGTTCGTTGGACCAAACATTTTTTTTAGAAAGCGAGTGTGCACTCTTAATTAATCAATGCATCTCATTGTTAGGTGGGTTTCATACTATTAACGATGGATTAAGTTAAGCAATTTTCAACGTGGTTACATACTTCACAGGATAAAATACTCGCTCGTTAACCATTCACTCACACTATTTACTTCGGGTAAAAGCTCTAAGAGGGTGAAATAAATCAGTTTAACCAGCACTTTAAACACTTGATTTGAGAATCGAAATCTGTCTTTCAGACACACAGTTCGGAAACAAATATCTCCTTGAAAGTATTCATACTGCTCTTCACAATTGTAAAATATCCTAAACTATTCTACTTTCTAGGTTTATGAAATATATTTTTATAATGGTATTTATGACATTTTCCTGCCATCTTAGATAAAAATCGATAGAGATTGGCATTCTCGATACGTTGTAGACTTGATATATTATCTTTCCTTTATTTACGCCTATCAGAAACACCTGGCGTTGCCCGGGGAAATTTGGTTCAAATCCGATCGGAATTCTAGATGATGATACATGGTATTTAAGAACTCACTCGGCCGCCGTTTTGAATAAAAGGGGCAGAGAGAAACAAAAACCACGTATGAATTATTCCTGGGAGCCCTCCACAATCGTACCAAATTTGATTCAAATCAATAGTAGGACTTGGGAAAATACGCGTAGTTTAATCAGTACCCGCCATCCAATTACGGGTAAGGAAGTGTATAAGATGTAGAGTTACCTGTTTTTTGAGAACAGGAAGTTTATGAGAACAGTTATTTTATTGAAAAGTTTAGGCATCAGAACAGTTCGAAAAGAACTGTCCCGTTCTTTCTGACCCATCTCTAGATGGCATTGCATTAACATACAAAGTTATTTTGTTTTTTGTACAATTAATATAAAACATTTGGAATTAAAAAGTCGCCTACGACCTTCCTATTTGTGAAGAAAGTATTTGTTGAAAGTTTGATTACTCTAGCTTTAATGGTGTGGAAATGTATAGATGCACAAACAAACTTTCATAAATATATAGGAGATTGATCTTATACTTGTATTGAAAGTGACATATATCAAATTCGAACTTTCTGAGTTAATTTACTCGAGAGTTATCGTCGAAAAACCAAATCGATGCCCCCCAAACTCCCACTTAATTTTTTTTTTAGATACACCGCATAGCCTATATTTTAAGCTGGACCAGTCTAAAGATACGCTGCAAGTTTCATAAAAATTCGACGAGCCGTTTTTGCGTGATGCGGTAACAAACAAACAAACAGACAGACAACAATTCTGCAAACCGGTTCAAACGTCTTCTTGTGATGCAGAACAAATAAAAAAAGTAAAACCCCGACAAAGAAACAAATGTAAAGGCAGGGGTTACAATTTTATTTGTATAGAAATCACACGTATTTTCTATCCTGATTTCATGAAAGATTATCCCCTACTAAATTAGGATAAAATTTTAACGCTCTTATGTAAACAACAACCAAGGCTGCAATTCTGCTATCATTGCAATTAGAATGAATCATTGGCAAGATATATTTTCAGGGAAGCTGATAAATATCTCTTTACGACCAGTAAAATGCATGTAATTCCACACATTTGAATAATTTCATTTTTTATACCGTCAATTTGCAAATCAATAAACGGTCTTATCATTTTATTTAAGACAGGGGTGTGGAAACTTTGGACTTAGCAATTGCGGTTTCTTAGGTGGACCGCATTAGCAGATGAAAATGCTTCGGCGGGCCACATTAGGGTACACATCGTAAGTTATTTGAGAGAAAGCGAAGGTTTATATCTGTGAAAATTGATAATTAATATTATTTTATCGTTTAATTTTCACAAGAAAAGGTTTTCCGGCCCTAATAATAACCAAATAATACGAAATTGTACGTGTTACATTTCATGGTTCGTTTTCGTAATGATATCGCGGGCCATATAAAGTGCTCCCGCGAGCCGTAGTTCCTCCACCTCTGATTTAAGAGAATAAAGGTCGGCTGATCATTTTCGTGTGGCTTTTATCTTTCACCAAAAAGATCGAAGTCAGTTCTTGTCACCCACTCTGCCGTTAGTATCCTTGTTGTAATATTTGCACTTATTCATGGCGCGAAAGTATTTTATCGGTATTTAAGAAATGCGCTGAATCGTATCCATGACGAAATTTCTAGTCTAGGCTTTCGAAGTCCGTTCCAAATTCTTCTCACGGAATAGATGGCGCCCCCGATTCGCCGGTCGTTAATGAAGTTTGGGGCATGGTTAAAGGACATCCGTCACACTGCGAGTATATGGTTTTTTTTAAAAAAAAAAAAGAAGCGCTAAGTTTTCTGCCAAATGCCAGCGAATGATAAGCGACCATTGGGAGTAATGCTTCGGAGAGGTCATTTTTTCCTTCCGTTACACCTCTGTCGTTCGAAATAAACGGTCGAGATTACGCGAGGAAACTCATTTTATCGATGGAAGCCTCTTTATCTGTTTTCCTCCATCAGCAATCCATTATTTCTTTTTTTTTTACATCGACATATTTCAGGTCAATATAGGTTTACGCCATCGATCTCTCTATCCCTCTTCGCTTTCCACTTCAATATCCGGAGATTAAAAAAAATATGATTCACTGGGTGGATAGTGTCAAGAAAGACGGATTTTCCCGCTACCGGTTATCGCGAGATATGATCGAAAGAGTTTCATTTTTACCGAATGAGAGCGAGAATGCTAATCTCTCCGAAGATGAATAACATCGTCCTCAGTGAAGATTAAGTTTGTCACAATACCTACTGGAACACCTTTGGAAAGCGGGGCATTATTTGTAATGATACAATAGGTCGGTTGCTTTAGGAGATTAGGAATTAATGAATACGTTCCTTATTGAGTGCGGATGAGTAAAAATTGTGTATTGATGAATTTTAAAAGCCTGCATTTATATTTCGCAAATTTATTGGAATTCCATTTTGGAAAAAATTTCATATACCCAAAGGAAAATTAAAGAGAGTTATTAGAAAATTGCTAAAGGATTTTTGAGTAAAATTCTTGAAAGCCTATCAAAGGAATTGTAAGCTGACTATTAATTAGTACTGAGAATCTTTGAATGTGAAATAAAAAACTGACAGCAATGTTATGTGTCGATTTGGGAGTAGGCCAAAAGCATTCCATAAGCTCGCTTTTTCGCCCATGATTTTATAAAAATATTTATTCAAAAATAAAATTATGCGATGGAAGTGTCGTTAGAAATCATTAACGAAGCCTAAACCTCTAAATGAGATTTTTCGAATATGTGAATGTAACATACTCTTAATATAGGCATATCACACAATAAAAATTCCCAAATTGAAATTTAGGCACGGACCGATCAGTCATTTGAAAGGTCTTATGTGGCCCGAACAGTGATATACAAAGTCACATGTGACCCTTTTAGTAAACATATGTATGTAAAAATTATTTACAATAACTTACATATGTGGTTGAGGTTTAGCTAAAGAAAGATGTGGCAGAAAAAACATTGAATCTCCAGAATATTTCATTGGAAAAAAAAATTTTTTTAAAAATTGATCACAAAGTAATTTCGAAAGAACGCATCTCAAAATCTGTAACATAGCGAGTAAATACAAACAAATAATTTGATAGTAAAATAGTTCGTCTCGCATAATTGTTCAATAATGTTCCCATCATAACAGTTTCTCCTTTTCAAAAGATTCGTCATTTTAATTCGATATAATAGGTATATAAGGTCTTCGCTTTTTACAATTAGCTGGAATTAAAACTATTATATCTTCAACGAATATTTCTTCTCAGAATAAGCACGTAATATTACTAATTTAACTGTATAATAATATATAATATACTTTTTAAAGCTTCTTCCCTTCACTGTTTCTTCTAACATGTTCTTTTCGATGTTATACGTATTTCACAGTTTGGGATTGTGTGGTACTCTAGTGACTTCTATTTCATTGTTTGTATAATTTCTTCGGCTAATATAAAAAAATTTAAAATACTTATTTTGATATAGATCCTGAATTTTCTGATTTCTGCTCATTTGTCACACATTCATCTCATTTCCTCCTTGAGCCTCTGTGGGCAGTCACTATGTAAAATATCTGAGTAAAGTGAATATTTTTCGGTGCGATTATTCTTGACATTGTCGAATCTAAAATTTTCTAAATAAATTTCTTCTGGTTAATTTTCGTGCACCCCTTAGTGAAAAACGAGTTTGCGATGAAAAAGAGGTTTGTCGTATAATAATGGATTTAACTTTTTCCCTCACATCTTATAGTTTTGTCTGCCTATATACTTTTTCTTGCGTTAAATTTCTCAATTGAATTTTTTTTTTTTTTTAGTCGGAAGTACTCTTCTACACCACATACTTTGTACTTCGCTGTCGCTAATATAACGGAAAGAAAAAAACTACTGAATTACGCCCGCGATAACAGGTTTAATAAGATTAAGTTACTGGCAAAGCAAGTGTAATCACTTTGGTCTGAAGTTTCGAGTGGAATATACACAAATTATCTAACGAAATTGCTCATTGACAGATAATCAGGTTTGAATTGCAATCTTTAGTTAAAAGTGACAATTATCATTTGCTTTTACTTCGGAATTAATCCTTATTCATAAATGTTTTTGTTTTCGCTAATAAAATGAACCCTTCTCTAGGCAAATATTGCTGCACATGTCAAGAGAATAACGGATAAAATCTATGCGACAAGTTTCATACATTTGGGTGAAGTTTTTAGAAATAATTATGGCGTTCATTTCTTTACGAAAAAAATCCTTAAATAACGCTTTGTTCTTTCAATGAAATCGATAATTATTTATCCACAGAAATCCATTAAAAATATTGAGTGACGTGGCTATATTTTCAATTAAAAACTCGCACGTGACACTTTTATCTGTAGGTCTCTAGTCACACAGATGCTGAACAATAAAAAGTATCGATAAATTCAACTTTAATTGAGGGATTTTACGAGGAATTCGAACGTGAGATACGGTTTTTTGCTTTGGTTATTATCTTTTATTTACATCCTTACTTTTCACCATGACCAAGAACTTTTTCTGACCTACTTTTGCCACCTAATAAAATCAAAATGCTTCCAGTGAACAATGCCACGGTAACACAAGGAAGACATATCGTATCGTCTATCTATTTTCTCCATCTTTATCTAGGAGCAGAAAAAAATTCCATTGGAAACACCCACCGGGGGAAAGATGAAATTATATTGGCATCATACTGGTACAATGGCACTTTCCTTTCAGTACTATAAAGGATTTTTCCTTTCCTAACCAAATAAGAATGTAGTGATATTTTGAATTCGTTAGGTAATCAAAAAATGAACCGTACTTAAAGAAAAGTCGGATTTGACAACACGATTAAATTAAATTAATCCAGTACATATATAACGGACCATTTCCTCGCAGTTTTAATAGGCTTCGGTTCTTCGTCATTCGAACTATATAAATGTAAATTTAAAAATTCCAAATATGTAAATCTCACCGGCTTTAGGTATTTCTCTCTTGATAGTGTAACATACGAGTTTTTATAATTTCTGATAATGAAAAGATGGATAATAATAAAAAATTAGATGATGCGAGAATCGATATATACAAGACGAACTTGCTTACTGCTAAAGAAAGACTGCTTGAAATTTATTTCGCTAACAATGTCTACAATTAAAAATTTAAATTAATAATAATAAAGTAAAAAATATGAAATTTAAATGAGTTGTTGAGCATACGTGTTATAGTTTTCTTCCAATAGTTTATCTATCTTATATCAGTAAAAAGGATTGAATAGATTGGAAGCGTATTCTAGCAACAAATTTAGTGCCCTCAATATCAATTACCCGACAGTCAACTGCATCTTTGTTTATGTAATTTATAATTCATAATAAAATACACGTAGATGTGGATGTGTAATGATATTTACTAAAATGTATACTGCCATTAAAGAGTAACAATGCGAAATTCGCTAGAACGTGCCGCTTCTTGTACCCCCGCGCGCGAACACACATATACGATAAGAAGTCCTTGATATTTGCAACTGGAATGAATAAAATTTGAAATCTATTCGAAAAGATAAACACCACCACACGTATAAGTCCATATTACTCAGAATAACCACGAAAAAGATTCCAAGAATGTTATCCACCAGTTAATTTGAGATATTCAAGGAAAAATGCGATATTTTTACAAACCATCCCAATTTCAATTGCAAAAAGGCTTTTTTCGGGAGGGTATTCTCTAACCTTTGATGACTCTCCATATCTTCGACAGTCTGGTCTTCCATCCTGTAGGTCCCAAACCGCGATCTACAATGCCGGCCCAACGGCGAAACAATTACAAGATGGATCGGATGACAGATAGAGGAAAGGAGAACTGTGATTGGCTTTTAAAAGGAGAAGAAAGAAAGAGGGGAAGGCAAGAGGGATTAATGGATTGATAGTCGAAATGCGGAAAGAAAGGCCTTTATCTCCTTCGACACATATTGATCTACTCGGATTTCTCGCATTCTTGATAATGCGGAGAAGATAGTTGGAGATTGTGTATGCCTTAGTGCGTCTTTTTGATCGAAAAAAGTACGTTGGAACTTTTGGTGCATCATTTCCTTGGAAACAGCACGCTATCTACCCTCCCTGTCTGAAATATTTTAACTCGCAAAAAAAAAAACGTTTTAAATATATTTTTTGAACTAACTTTGCGTGTGATATTTTTGTATAATATTGTGCCAAAGCTATGAAAACCTTAATAATAGTGTTAAACGATTGTCCCGAAGTGCTTATGTGTAACAACAAAAAAGTGCTTATTGTTTAAGCGACGGAAATTTTATCGCTTTGATGTTTTATTGGGACTTATTAACGATGTAATAATCCTATTTTATCTTCTCGTTTCTTTTTTTTTTTGAGATGATAATTTTTCAGAGGCAGATATAGATTCAGGGAAACTAGGCGACAGCTTAGGGCAATGGTTCCCAATATATCTGCACACCTTCCAAAGATAAACAGAATTTCGCGGCAGGACTACCTTTAAAAAAATCGGTACAACATACATTGTACAAACTTTCTCATATACGTACTAATGCGTCGTTTAGTTATCTTTAGAAAATGAAAATCTTATGAGCCCGTTTTTAGAAAATCCAATTTTTGTTAAAGTTGCCCAAGAATAAACTAGCCTTATATTCATTCATTGAGAAAAATAAAATATGTAGTATTATTGCATAAGTATACTCAAGTAACTGTACGAAATTTGATCAAAATCGTTTTAGCCGTTTTTGAGAAAATCAAATTATTGTTAAAGTTGCGTAGAATAAACTAGCCTTATATTCATTTTTTGAGTAATATGAAGTATTTGGTATTGATTAAGACGTAAACTCAAGTAATTTTACGAAATTTGATCAAAATCGTTACAGCCGTTTTTGAGAAAATCAAATTGTTGTTAAAAATGCGTTGAATAAACTTCCCTTAATTATTGAGCAATGTCAACCATTTCTACGTACGTATACTCTGATCAGTATGATAAAATGCCTAAGTACGAGATTTCATTCATTTTCGCTGTACCGTTTAGGCTCCAGAGCCAGTAACAGACAGACAGACGGCATTGCAAAAACCACCTTTTCAGATTCAGCGACACCTAAAACGTATACTATTTCCGTAAAAATCTCGTGGTATACGATAATGATTATGCTAACAAGCACAGTAACTGGATGTAGTTCAATCAAAATCCATGAAGCCACTTTTGAATAATTGGACATTTTTAGAAAATTGACAAGGACATATATCCCTCCATTGTTGCGCCATACGTTTCATCTGAAAGTCCTTAAGACAGCGATTCTCAATCTTTTTTTGTCTGCTTCACCCTATCCTCAGTTCAGTCATTTATGCGTCACCCCGTTTACATTTCCATTACCTCAAGCTATCTTTAAAGATAAATTGGGCTTTCCCTACCACAAAAAGATAAAATGCCGGAATTTTAATTAGTACGAGTGTTTATTCTCCTGGTTTTATTTTTGTTTATAATCCAGAATACGAAACACTGTGAAATTATCAAATATTCGCGTCACCCGTCAATAACCGTCGCGTCACCCTGGGATGTCATGTCACCCCGGTTGAGGTTGCGAGGTATATCGTAACGTAAAAGCCGCGCGCCATGATTTTGACCGGGTTGGGAAAAAATTTACCCGTTTAAAAATTAAATTAAAAAGAGAACTGTTCGCGAGTAGGTTTATTAGACGCCCTTAAATAATTATAATTTTCAACGACTTTACCGAGCCGTCTTGTCTGGAGCGAGAGGAGGGGAGAGGTAACGTAACCCGTGGAGCAGGTGAAAACATCTCGCTAAAGCCGGCTCCACGCATTCGTTATTCGCCGAGTGCCTGAGCCACGAATATTCGTCACCCCCCAAATATCTAGTTGCGTGGATGGAACAACGAGTACCGATGTTCTTCATTCGGCGATCCACGATTATTTCCCGTCGAGGGTCGGTAAAAGAGCACGAGTCAAAGGGACGAATATTCATTGGTCAAGCCTCATGACAACAAAAGCGGAACTTGCAGCGACAACAGTATCTTCACAGTCCAAATCCATTTTCACTGCAAAACTTCAGCATACCACGAACATTCGCTCCTTTCCCGCAATTATATTCAAATATTGGGGATTCGGCGATTGGACGATTAGCGTGGAGGCAGTTGCGAGCGGCAAGGAAAATATTTACTCGTCAATCGGCAAGTGATCACGAATGTTCGGCATTCGGCGAATGACGAATGCGTGGAGCCCCGGCTTAAGCGAGGCTAAGGGTTGGTCGCCGTAGGTGGAGCACTTACTTAGTTCATTAAATTTTCCGAATTAACGATCACTATTGGCACTCCATGTACATCGCATATGAGATTAAAAATTAAGATTCTTTACCACAATTTTCGTATAGAGTTTACGATTTAGCGTATTTTTCGTATTTGACAATGTAATGTATTTTCTATCATTGCTTTCTTTAGATTTTTCAATGTATTTTGACATTAATTCGTCGATCTGAGGTACAGTTGAAACCGGTTATCAGGATATGTGGTGGATCGGCACAGACATTTCGTGTTAACAGTTTTCACGCTTAAATTTTCATTTTTAAACTTAAAAAATACGCACGTAGGCTAATATATGATACATGCCAATAATGGGACATAACTGCACAATAATTAGCTACGCTAGTTAACTGCGGTCGCTTTATTTATGCATGTGACTCTTTATAATAGTCCGCACACACACACACACACACACACACACACACTTACCAAGAGAATTATATGTATTTGATTAGTCTCTAATTTTTAGTAGCAAGTATTCCCAAAATATATCTCTAAATTGCCATTTTGTGTTATATGAAAGATTTGGCATTGGATTATATTCTTGGAACAGAGAACAATATTCCGGATAAACCGCATTTTCTTGCTATTCGTTTATCATTAAACGAATAAATATACACTGAAAAATGTAGGCGTGGGAGCGAACGCAACATACGTTTCGTGCTAATCGAAATCCCTCAGATTTTACGTTTAAATTATATATTTTGGAAAAATATTGCCATTTTAACGATGAATTTTCTTTACGGCCAGGTCCTATTGCTGTCTCGATCGGTGTGCTTTCCCTCTTTTTCCCTCCCTCTTAATCTGTTTATGCTGACAACGTGAAATCAATTCAACGCAGACATTGTTTAGCTAGAGAAAGACTACAACATAATCGACTTACTCGGCCGTTACTTTGAGAAATCCATTTACTTGATAAAATAACTTCGTAAATTTCCACAAGATAATTATTACTAGATTTCAACGCACAGGAGTAAGGAGTCCTGATGATGACGCTGTGAGTTAAAATCTAGATAAGAGTCATAAATTAAATCTTGCGGAAATTTACTCTAAATTATTTTATCAAGGAAAGACTAAAACTACATCATGAACGAGATATGTACTTCTGAACAAGCTACACAAAGGTGCCAAAAAAAAGTGGAACTACAAGCAAATTAGGGTTTATTAGATACGTCCCTCCCGGCTTCTGACGGACCTTGCCCGGAAGGCCGAAATCTCCCGGAAATTGGTGATCTGCAGATTCATTTCTCTATTTGCGTAATTAATGTTTTAAAAATGGGTTAGCCATTGTATATAAATGAATGGAAACTTAATGCAAAAATGTATGCTTCTACACAACATCGTACCGGCGATAACTTAGGTGCCTCTCAACGGGGACGCCGGATTTAAACCTACCAACAAACATTTATCTATTTTATCTCTTGACCTTTATTAAACAATGTTGAAGATCACTTTCTTTTAAACCTTTATCCTGAGATGTCATTGTGATGTCGTAGCGAATTTTTTCAGTCTGCTTACGGAAAGCGGGGCGGGAAAAAACCTCTTCGTAAATTAAAGTCGCGTTTTATTTCGCGCCAGACGACAGATTGTCTTGGAAATATTTTGTTTATACAGATCTCGCAGAAAATTAAATTAACCTAGCTGTACCTGTAAATACTTTAGGTTCCTTTTCACTCCTGGTGTGACCACTAGAAGGTAGCTTTGCTTGAGAAACCACCGCAAAAGTTTGTACTCCTCATTCCAATGTCATAAATCGAGTGAATATATATATTTTAGCGTAAATAAAAAGTTACGCAGTAGGTATTCCGTTTAGCTACTATTTACTAATTTTTATTGTAATTATGCCAAGAGAGTAGACACAGTAGATATTTCCAAGAATCAGAAATTGCTGAGGTGGAATACCTAGTTGTGCAGTTACCGCTCTCTCGTTTCGGTGATCATAAGCCAGAATATAAATATATTCTGGCAAGCCAATGTACAGTATTATCACAATAAAATTCAGATTTAATCTTCATTATATGTTTACTGATAAATAAATAACCAAGTTTTATTGCTCAGATTGGTTGTTTTTCGAGCAAGAAAAATCTCCCAGAATTGATTCCTCCTAAGCTGGAAATCTCCCGGAATTAAGTCCCCATAAGGTGGCGACCTTAAAGACCCAAGTAGACGAAGACACGAAACTATGAGAGCGAAAGGTAGAAGACGAAGAACTGAAAGAGAATAATTTATGGATAGAGTACAAAATGGAAGTCATGAAGAAGCTCAAGAAAGACGACAGCGGAATGTAGAAAGTCAGCGACGAGTGCGTGAAAGTCAAAATGAAGATAGGGCTGAAGACGGAAAGATATCTCTGAGATCAAGATATGCTGACGGAATGAACAACGAAGCTGAGGAACAAACAAAAATTAGATTACGTTTCGACAGAGAACGACATCACAATGCAATCATAATCTAAGACAAAGAGTTGAAATGGATAACTACTCTTTCAATGAGGAGAAAATTTAAATGCAAATTTGTAGTCCAAACGTGTAACTCAATAAAATTCGAAAATGAAAAAGCAGCAGACGGAATATTTAAAAATATTTTGCCTCAAATGAAGAGTGATATTTCCACTGAGAAGGATGGAATGAGTAATCCGAACATTCAGAACTATAGAAATTTATAAAAAATATTAGAGCATATAATAGTGCTCTTTCGTGTGGTGATATAAGTGCACAAGTTGCAAATATTACAAATCACGGACCATACTACTTTCGTTTTTATGGTCAAATATATCCTCAAGCAACTCATATGCATACTGATCAAGGGGAACATAGATGATGCACATTCATGTGTGGTGGGTTCTGCTGAAGCAAATGCAATTAGATTGCAGTCAAATCAAGGTTGTATTGAGCAAGTGATAATAAAGTTAGATAGGATAATCAGACAAATTAATCCTTGTGCTGATGCTCATAGAAATTTAAGAGAATTTGAAAGAGAAGAGCAACAGAAAGAACTGATATTTAACCTCAATCTTTGGAATCTTAATATTCATATACACTCACTCGTTCGCCGATAACAGTCATAAATTTTTAATCATGAGCGCATTTAAAAGAAGCTCGCTACTATAAAATTTATCCGACATTGATATCCTTCACAATAAATCTTGCAATAAAATCTCTGTGATAATCAGGCGTTTTGGTGTGGTCGTGTGGTTTCGTGTGTACAATATCGTAGATTGGGAAATGTGATCGAGAAAATTAGAGCGAAGATCGATGCCCAAGGCATGCATCCCACGTGCTTTTAAGTTTATCGCAAGAATCCGCAAAGCCGATAATAAACACCTAGTACAACTTTAAAATGTTTTATTTTTAATTTTTAACGATTCGCAAGCATTTCTTAAATCCTCATCTGTCAGATAACTTAAACTTATTCAAACTCGATTATTACTCGATCCACCGAATTTTTCACGTTTGATACGCATTCGATTACCTCATAAATCCGCTTCGATTCGGTTCTTAATCTGTCTGCATGCGAATTTTCAGATAAATCTCGTATCTATGAGAATGCGCGGAGCAAAAAGTTTTTATGAAGCGACCATTACGCTTTCAAACACTTTTCAAGCGTTATCGAAATCTCTTCCGCGTTACCCTGCGCGTCGTCCGAACGATGAATTAGCACAATTTCCCGAGAGTTCACCTGTCGTTCTAGCTGGGAATTGTTGTTCTGAAAACGGCAATAATTTCTCCGCCAAATTAACTCGTGAGCCGTCAATAGGAATTTCCGATTCATCCTCCGATGACGCGCGTGGAAACTCGAAAAAGACTGCTATGAGATTGATCTTTTTCGATTCCTTACATAATGGTCAGAAATTCCTAATCACTTGAGAATGGTAACTAAGATGTTGATAAGATAGTTCGATTGACTTTCGCGACTAAAGTTTTCTGTTTTGTTTAAAAGTTTCTCCTCAAAAAGTGAGAGAATATATTTTCATGCATTTCTGTTGAAAATCAAAGCAAGAAAAGTTGCATAAACTCTGCCAGAGAGTTCTTTGTTTGCATTGGTGTGTATTGTTTGAAGCCAGTGACATTACGTATTGCCATCTGGCTTTGTTTTTTGTTGTTATTCCATTGAAATTTCTGCGGTTTCCCCAGAAACAACGCCTTCCAGAACTATTTCGGTTAAAAACATAATTTCAACTCTGAACTTAAGAAATTCGCAAAACTTAAATACAAAAATATGTATTTTGACCAAATACATAACAAATGTGTGCTTTTAAACCGTCGAAGCTTAGGACGCTAGTGTATCATCAAGTTTTACGCTGGCATAATAACAAATAATTGTATTTTTGTTCATTTGAAAAAAACCGCCAGAGTCCGACTCGATACTCCCTGCCAATCGCATTGCTCCAAAAAATTGGGTGCATTGAGTATAGTAAAAACAAGCATAGATCATTCACTGAGGACTTATTGTAACAGTAAGTTCAATTTTCGTTCAATTTTGTCTAGAAATTTTTTCTTTCAACAGTCATATTGCAGTGTGGCAACATGCTTTCATACTGAATTATTGCGCATGTATTGCTTTAATGGTACGAAAATTTAGAGTGAAATTCTGATATTAATCGTATTATTTCGCCGCAAATCTTTTTGTTTATAGCTGCGATTAAATGTAATATTTAAGTTGCATATTCGTGGTACTACAAACAGCTATGGCGATACTGTTCAAGGTTAATCGTTAGGAGACATCGATATAAATCAAATTAAAATTTTCTAAGGAGAGAGCTTCTTTTTCAGTGAATTACCACTGAAGACGGCTGCTTTGTAGCCGAAATACGCACCTGATTTTTTATAACCTAGTTGTGGCTATTGGAGCTACCTGAGACAAGCATTTTGAAGTACTTGTTCTTGAATTTTTTCAGCCATAAGCTTGATAATTCTTTGTTAAATTAAGGAAAGAGCATACATACGGTTTGGATGAATATCCTCTTTTCAAAACTTTTTACCATTTTACAACAAATTAAACATTATATTATACACTTACTGTTTATTATTACATTTGTTTATTATCTGATTATAATAAGTGTAATCTGAGTTTTTAAAATTGTAAACAAAATATTTGATATAATATATGGAAAATGATCGCCTGCTTGTGAGGATAAATTGGCGTAATCCGAACCAGAATTTTTTTGCAAAAGTGGTTCGGTTCGCTTCGATCTCGATTTATATTTACATTTGTATCCCGCGAACCTTAAAGGCAAACATCATGCGGTGTCTTCACACAATACCTACACTCTGGAAAGCATTTCTCTAGCGTTCAACGAATTGGTATAATTATATCCCGCATTTCCTTGTCAAATTCCGGATTACCCAAGTACGAATCAAAACATGGACTTGTTGGAAAAGCAGGTGTTTTACAGAAGTTCGCCGAACGCTGATTATACAGGGCTTCCCATTCAAGTTAGACATTGTCGAATTCAAATTAGAAGCCTAGCCCTATTTATCTCATATTAAAAATTGAAACAATTTTCTATAGGAGTTATTGTTTAGGAGTTATTTATAAATAACCGGTTTTTCGGTTTCCGTTAAATATCTCCTTAAAAACATCGTTATTGGTAATCTTCGTAAGGACCAAAGTTGTAGAGAATAATATTTCTTCCAAGTTTTGTTTGAAACTAATTTTCGTAAAACCATCCATTTCGGATATATTTCGCTTTATCTTAATACCAGTATACAGCGCCAACACCATGTAGCGGTGAATTCTGTAAACATTCAAAATATACGTAATTTACGGCAACAAGGACGTGTCTTCTTTTACGATACGAAATAATAATTTTGCCTCGTAATATTATTCATAATAATTTAAATATCTGTACCCCAAATATGGAGAAAGTCATGTGTTGGCCACATCAGATTTTTTTTATTTTATATTAAAATATTATAAATATATGGCTCACCTACTAAACTGAAAAAGTCGAAGATTGGTAATTTAGAACGGTATTTGGATGTTATTATTGTTGATATGTAAAACAACTGAAGACATTAAAAACAACTCGTAATATGTATTTTCATATAATAATAAAAATGTCTTCCAAAATATATTAACTAAATAAAAATTATTTAAAAAACTCTACCTTTAGATTCTAGGCGAATCTTGCGCCTCCCCTGACAACCCGCCGCGCCTCCCAATTTGAGAGCCATTAACGTATATGGAGAAAGTAAAAACTAGCATTCGTGTCTTTGGCTGGACGAGTTTTGTAAGCGTTACAAACTGATTTCTTTGGAGTTAGCATCGTTTATATTTTGCATTTTTTCTCTTATCTATTAATGTTTAAATTAAATATTTTAAAAATATATGCGTCGTTCTTTGGAAAATTAGTAACACATTAATTTTTTATTTTCAGTTATAATAGGATGAAATGTAAATTTTATCAAATTACTCTCTGCTTACCTCCGATCTGTTCAATTGCAGTGCAGCTCGTAGTAAGGTATATAAATGGTTATTAATAGCTACCCTACAACAGTAATTCGATATATTTCAAGCATAGTATTACAATTACAAAACTCTTTAACTGATGGCTTAAAATTTGATGAAATCGTTAATATTCAAAGTTTAAAATAATATCCTTTATGTAATACTAATTTGAAAAACATTTAAAATATTTATTTAACGTAATACTGTTTGAATTATAATATATCTCACTTGTGAGCAGGTTAATTAAATTGATATATTTATGCGAATCGTTAAAAAAACAATATTGGATTCACAGTAAATGGTGACATTTTTCATTTCCTTAACTACAAATATTTATAAGTTTAAACACGAGTTGCACAGCAGTAAAACGTGAAGTTTGTCATCTTTTTGACTAGAAGAAAAATCATTTTAAAAAGTCTGTTACTCAATCACGTCTTATTTCGAGGATACCTAATCTACAAAAAAAAGGGCAGCATAAAAAAATATACTCCGACTTACGGAAAGAGTGGGCAAACCTATTACATGTCCGAAAGAAGTAGAATATTTTTGAGAACATCTTAAATCCGAATAAAGCGTTTGCATCAGAAGCTACTAAGAGATTCTGCGTCAAATTTAATTTTTAGAGGAAATTTAGCGTTGAAATGTTACCATAAAGATTGTTATTGCTGAATTTATCTTACGCCGGTTCCCGGGCTATTTTGACAACAGGTATTATTTTGACGATAGTTCGTCTTACTTTGACAATGGCTCATTCAATTTTAACAACGGTTCGTTTATTTGGGCAGAGTCATTTTATTTCGAAAACGTCAACTTTAGATCGTTATTAATGAAAGTTTCAGTAACTTTGTGAGACATTTGCATTTGTTCACGGATATGTAATTTCTTCAGTAATGACAGCATTTTATTTACAAATCTAACAAACAACCTTTTTTTTTAGCAATTACAATTTTTTATGAACTCCGAAAATAACTACAGAACCTTATAATGACGACAGAGAAAGATGCTTATCTCTCGGGGAAAAGTGTAAAAATGATTTATGAAATTATAGGGGTTAAAAACTGTTCACAAAATGATTAAACTTAAGGATTGGTTGAAAAATCACGAATATGTGACTAGAGAGAAGGTCAGAAATCGATTGTTAAACAATGGATAGGCAAAGACTTTAGCATTATCCCGTGTAAAAATCATGATCATGATTTCAAAGTCGTCAATTGTAGTGGAAGATGTTTCCTAATAAATTCACCGTTGTCAAAACGAAATAGGCCATTTTAAAAAATAAATGAGTCTTTGCCAAAATAGAATGGGTTAATGTATAAATAGGATGGTACATTGTCGAAATATGATGAACCGTTTTCAAAATAGCCTGGAAAACTGTAAATATTTTTAATTGTTTGTATTAAATTTAGAGGCTAGTTGTACGGGTTCGGTCTGCGAGAAGTAGGTTGCCCACTCCTGATTCATAATGTGGCATTTAAAAAAAAAGGGATATGTTGCCACTACTCCCTTCGTAAATTAACTAATTGTCTTTGGCACTTATCTTCGTAAGTCAAGTCTCCACATTTTGAAAATCAAACAATTCACTATTAGGTTCGAAGGAGAGGCGAAAGGCCTCCACTTGGCTTGCACACAGCGCCTTCCAAGCTCCAAATTGTTTCCATGGCGACCAAGCAACCTGAAACTCCGCGGCAATCAAAGCCGCAAAAAATAACACGTACACTCGATTCCTTAATTCTTGGAATGAAACATTCACTTCGTTCTATCGACGGCGTGCCTATTCTTTTGTGAATGACGTGATGATACCTTGCACGCTGGTAACCATACCTGTCGCGAATCCCAAAGCACCAAAAAGAACGATAAATAGGTTCTTGAAGAACACCCATTTGAACCTGCCCAGGTTGTCATAGCGATAAACAGTTTCTATGATTGCTGGGAATATTATTCCAGCCGCTGACAGGCAGACAGCCCCGATGAGGCCCATCAAGGAATCCAAGGCTGGGACAGCCAGCGCAATGATTGCTGAAATAATAGGCAGAAAGGGAAAATTAAAAAAAAAGTTCGTTTAATGGTGGTGCCAACGGCGTGTCGATCTTAAAAAAAATATCTGTTGTTCTTATAAAGTACATATATTTTAAGACATTTTCGGGAAAATATCATTCAAACTGTCATAGATAGATAAAAGGGTGCTTTAATTATTAAAATATGTATAGGTATATTAATATGTTTTCATTTTGTGAACTATAAGAAAAAATCGGTACAAACTTTCTCATATACTAATGCGTCGTTTAGTTATCTTTAGAAAATGAAAATCTTATGAGCCCGTTTACAGAAAATCCAATTTATGTTAAAGTTGCCCAAGAATAAACTAGCCTTATATTCATTCATTGAGAAAAATAAATATGTAGTATTATTGCAGACGTATACTTAAGTATCGGTACGAAATTTGATCAAAATCGTTTTAGTCGTTTTTGAGAAAATCAAATTATTGTTAAAGTTGCGTAGAATAAACTAGCCTTATATTCATTTTTTGAGTAATATTAGGTATGTAGTATTATTATAGACGTAAACTGAAGTAAATGTACGAAATTTAATCAAAATCGTTTTAGCCGTTTTTGAGAAAATCAAATTGTTGTTAAAAATGCGTAGAATAAACTTCCCTTAATTATTGAGCAATGTCAACCATTTCTACGTACGTATACTCTGATCAGTATGATAAAATGCCTAAGTACGAGATTTCATTAATTTTCGATATACCGTTTAGGCTCCAGAGCCAGTAACAGACAGACGGCATTGCGAAAACCACTTTTTCGGACCCAGTTTCACATAAAACGTATACTATTTCCGTAAAAATCTCGATGTCGAATTTTTTCGCGATAACAATACTTTCTTAATATACTTCGTATATGAGAACGTAAAAATATAAGTATATATCTAGAAAAGTAGACCTAAAATTTGCTTCGCAGAAATTAGGAATATAGAAAAAGGCTTTGGATAGCCAGGATTTGTTGGTGTGTGCCTAAAACCTACCGGAAGGTAGAATTACTTTGTATGTACTGTATTACGTGTACCAGGACCGGCTTTATGGCGGTGCGACTGCGCTCTCTGAAAAACAAAATTATAGCACATAAGAAATACATTTAAAAGAATCAGAAAAATATCTAACACCGTCATAGAGGAAAAGTACATTTATTTATTAAAATTTAATATCACAAGTTTTTGGATCGTAAGAGGCTCCGTACACTTTGCAGCGGTCCCTGCAGTTTTCAAAACCCAATCTTATGGATGATTAAAACACTGATGGCTAATTACAGCAACAACAGTTTAGCAGAGAATTTATCAAATAACAATTCTGAGAAAAACAATCCATATAAAGATATAAAAGAATCTTTTCAAGACTTATATTTAAAAGAAAATCCCCGTCAATATTTTTTCTCGGCTTTGTAAGACCTTTCTCCTCGGAAGTTTTTCATTATTATTTAACATACATAGAAACGGATTATTTATCGCCGTCCTTTCCCTTCTCCACAATGATGGGAAGAATATTATTGTTTGCACATGCTCATATTTAACTGCAGGCAGCCCCGTAACTAGATATTTTTACGCCCGGGGCAAACTACTAAATATGCGCCCTCTCCCCCTTCAATAAAGTATTTTTTCCAGTTTATTTAGTTAATATTTGGATTTTTTGCGCCCCTTGCTTAGTTGCGCGCTGGGCAGATGCCCCGCCCTAGTTACGGCACTGACTGCAGGTTAACGAGGCCCATGTCAACGAAACTCCTTTATAACGAAGACCGTCCTCATTTTTATGTTGGCCCTTATGTAATTCATGGTAAATTAGCTTAATTTCCATTACAGGGATTGATATGTTTTATTTATTTATTTTACACATTTTAGAATGTCTGCCGCTTATTGTGCCACTGCTTGCGACAGACCACATGTAGTTTTTAGGATTGCGTCGGTAAAATTATTCCCAATTACGTCATCGCGTGTGTGCATACCTGCGTAGGAATGTTCCATTCGCAGTAAATATTCTCAAGACTCTTTCTATCTCACTGTTTGGATTAATTAAAGTATTTTTTTAAATATTCTACAGGTTGGGGCACGAAATAATTCCCTATTTGCTTTTACAATTAAACAGCAATTATGATACGGACGGAGACTAAATCGCATGGGTGAATGAATTAGTTTGTTGAAATACCGATGGATAGCGTAGCTAATAGGAGGGTGGATAGCGATTCAGTTTCCTTCGGTATCATAATTGTGTTCATTATAAAAACAAATAGGGGATCATTTCGTTCGCCACACTGTATGTATAAGTAATTTACTTTTTGTAAATTTTGTATAGGGAAGTGCTGGAACTTATCCCCATTCGCTCTATGTTATATTTACCTCTGGCAACGAAGTTTCCGACAAATAAGTGAATGCATCTACTTCGTTAAGCGAGCATGTATGCTAAAACGGCCTATCTCTCACTCAGTCTCTCAGATGAGTAAAACACGGTTACTACCCCTCCATACAACTCCTTCTGAAGGTCGCCCATACAAGCTAGAAAGAGAATGATACCAACTCATTTCCTAGTCTCCTAGTTAACTACCGCCCAGGGACCAAAACTCCTTCCTTCAGGCTTTCCACTGTGATTCGGTTACGATCGGCACTCTTTTCTAGTGGTTTTGGTAGCCACTTACTCAAAGGCTGTCGTGAATTTTCATCTGCTTATAAAGAACTTAACTCTTTGCGTGCTGAGTTATTTCGGTAATACTAAATTCTCTATGATGAGTTATTTTCAACGTCCATTCAATGATATGCTATGCAAATAACACAGCGCGTTCGAACATCGGCTTCAGATCGGAGACAATGTCAGAGAATAGTGTTGCAAGGGTTAATCTTTACAAAATATTTTATGCACAGTGGCGGATATAAGAAAGATCGCAGTTGGCGCGCGCCAGGGGCTCCGAAAAAATGTTTTTATATTATATTTATGTATATGTAACACAATAAATGTGTATTATTTATAAAATTACTTTAAAGAAGATTTTTATTATACAAAAGTGTAAAATGACAAAATATTTCAAGTGAAATACGTTCTGGTCCCGCTAAGTCCAAAAACAAAATGGACTTGACAGCAGGTGCCAAAGTTTACATATTTGAATCCAATTGATGACCTAGGTATTTTGGTAATTCAAATCATACAAAAACCAAAGAGTAAATACAAAATTACAATGATTATACTGATTATACTTTGATGTACTTAAAATATTTAACCTTATCTTAAGAAGTTATCAAGAAAACCGAACATTTAAAATTTATAAATTATCTAATAACCATAATTTGAGTTTCCTCTGTATTTAAAAATATTTATTTAATGTTTTTAGTTCATGTGGTAGTTGATTAAAAAGTAGAGGAACCTTAACTTCCTATTTATTTTTACCATTTAGGTTAAAATATCTACGTACATTATATGTAATCCTATTTCTTCTATCCATTTCTACATATAATCTCATAATAATAAATATCTCATTTTAAAAGCCACGAAGGAAACTTTATTTTTTGCACTGTGATACTTTATTTATTGAAACTGGGAGTCAAATAAAGGGGTAGTCGTTTCGGTATATACTTATATTGCAGGACCCCCAATAATTTAGCGCCAGAGGCCCCAATGGTTTAGCGCCAGGGACCTCAGAATGTCTAAATCCGCCACTGTTTATCCATAACCTCTTTTTATATTCTTATAATATAATAATGCATGATAAAAAGAAAATAATGCTCCTACGACGCTTTCTTTCTGCTGGAATTTGCGTGTGAGTCACGCATCCACGCCAGCATGCCTTTTTACCCTTCAGATAGAAAATCCAAAGAAAAAAGTACATATACCAAAAGTTGGTCTATTCGATAGACGTCGTGAGCGTATACAACTTACCCTCCTGATGGCATTTTCGTTTTACATAGTCACAAACACTACTACTACCGCCGATTTCAATCTGTAGCCTATTTAATGCCATCTAAACATCTAAGAAAGGCTAATTATCTAGCAGAATTACTTAGAAAGTTATAAAATCCTCACCTATATTAAAATATATTATTTATAAATTTATGCACCCTAATTTTATTTATTGAAAGTGGAACAGAAAGTACCAGCTATGATCAACCAATTATATCTATATCTGCGGTTCACCCTGCAAGCCACCGCAATGGTGTGTGGCAGGGGGTGCAATAGCAGCAAGGGAAAGCGCATAATAATGAATAGTATCACTTTACGTCGGCTGATTTCTTTTCGTAACTTCTGTTCTGCTCAGCTATCGTTCTAGGGAAAACGAGCCTTTGTACCTCTCAGTCCTACAGGCTATCTCTCTTATTTTGCGAGGATGGTCCATTCTACCAATATAAGTTGGCGCTCTTATTATTTCTCCGACATCGCTGGAGAATATATGCGTTCTAAATCTTTCAAGAAGTTTTAACCTAGAGCGTGATCGGCGCTCAGTTAGTGATTTCCATCCTAAGTCCTGTATCAAGGCTGTAACACTTTTGTTTCTATCGTAACAATTTTTGACGAATCTAGCGACTTTTCGCTGCACTCTTTCTAACTCTGATTGTGAGATTGATCCTTTCTCGTACGGATCCCATATGCTCGACGCGTACTCTAATAGCGGTCTTACTAACGAGAAGTAACATGTCTCTTTGACTTTTTCCTCACTTTTACCTATTATGCGTTTGATGAATCCTAGTTTCTGTTTAATGTTCCCGCATATATTTCGTATGTGCATATCCCATGAGGGGTTGCTTGTTAAAGTTAAGTATTTGACGGAATCGGCTAGTTTTAGCTGGACGCCTTCAACAGTGTAATTCCTCGCGTCGATGTTTTTGTTTCCCCAGAATCTCATAAAGGAACACTTTCCTAAGTTCACTTCTAACTGCCACTCTTTACACCACTGTCGGCCTATGAAGAAAATTTGCGCTCTCTATCTATATTAAGTACACATTTAACCCTAGAACGGTACACTTCTTCCGCCGATCATAAACGGTACACTGGGGTCAATATGGCACCACAAAACTTTGATCGATTCCTATATTTTTGTAATTGGCATTAAGAAATTAAAAAAATATGGTGATAATTTTGAAGGATTGCAGAATAAACCTATGTAGTTATTTTGGTGTTTGCTTTATAGTTTTTCAAAAAAAATCAAATGTAAACGAAAATTTTGAAAAAATCGCGAAAGAAATGCTTTTGCGAAAAAATTCATTACTTTTTTGCGAGTGAATATTTTTTCATGAAACTTACGGGGTTTGAAAGAGGAAAACTAGTACTTGAACCCTATCTAGGCGGCTTTTCGCGTTTTTTCAAAAAGTATAGTTATTTGGCAATATGAATGTGGTCGATTTTACAAAATTTCCGACGCTTCTCCACCAACAATCTTCGTCACCGTCTTGAAAATTCTGCGTTATTTGCTTAATACCTCGCAAATTATAGCGAGCCATACTCTGAATTATACAAAAAAATCATATACACACTTGCACACTCATATGTAAACGCGACTCCGAAATTCATAATATTAGCGTATCACTCATTAAACATTATTATTATTATTTAAATACATTATACTCCCTTTTTAGACACTTTTCTCACCTAAAAACCGAATTCGACAAATGGAATTCTAAACGAAAAGTATTAGTGAACGGTACACTGAGGTCAAAACGGCACCAGCGAAACTCCAAAACACTCCAGAAAGAAGGCCAAAGCGCGACTGAGGCCAAAACTGTGGGGGACCGCTAGAGATTAGCCCAAACATTTTTGCTGCATGGTGGGGAGAATTTTAGGCGCAATTTTACAGACGGGAGAGCGAATCGAATAAAATGGTGGGGTCAAAATGCCCCAGTGTACCGTTCTAGGGTTAAGGTGAAATAAATTTTTCATTGGATAACCTAAAAGTTTGTTCAAATGAAACTGAAACTATTCTTTGACTTTGAAATTATTGGATTCAAATTTTTTGAACGATTTATCAATTCCTACGTGTTATCGCAGTTTTTGTTGATAAATTTCTCGACACTATTAAATATTCTTATCGATTTTCGAAAGAATCCTCAAGAAAAATTGCTGGAGAAATAGAGCGTATGGTTACCAGTTGAATTTCGATCGTTGTCATTTTGATAAGTTTAATAAGGACGTGGCTCACCTGTGAAGATGACTAGAGCAAATCTGTAAACGTGTTCGGGCTGGAAGGGTCCCCTCCACTCCACGTCAGTCCACCCCATCCTCCTCATCAATCCGAACCACGTCATCTGGACGGCGACGTACATCTGCAGCGGATAAGTGGAGGACATCGCCAATGCCAGCATCAGCTTGGACGCCTGAGCCAGCCTACGGATATTTTGGAAAACATCAAAATCTACCTATACAATGTAACTCGCCCTTCCGAAATTCACGGCTATGCTCTCATCATATGCCTTAAGACTTTCTTTTCGGGTATTTTTCAAATTTATCCTTGCACACTACTCGATTTTTGTATAATTGGTGGGGTTCCTAACTGATATCAAATATGCTTTGTCAGTCTTTTATCGTTCGATGTAGTTTTTTCGTGTTTTTCGAATCATTTTACACGATTTATGTTACGATAAGAAATTAATCTTGTCTCTTCCTTGAGCAACAGCTATTCAGTAATGAATGTTTAAATATTTTAAAAGATGAACATAGCCTTCCTGGAGTTTTGGAATAAAGTGTTATCTTCAGAATACGTTTTCTAAAATGCGCTTATAGTTTCACTTTGGCGTCTGTGCATTTGCCTAAATTAAAATTGTAACGTAAACAATAGAGAGCTAAAACTTGGAGGTTAGATTTCAGTATAGCCGCCATTTGATCTTTAAATTCGAGTTTTGAAAAATATAAGTTCGGATTGAGGTCTATTTATTTTTTTTTTATATCTCCGAAATTATAAAAGATGGAAATCTAAAAAATTGAGTGTACATTTTCACATTAATTCCACTTATTCAGTAAAAATTTGAGAAAAATCAAACAAGAAAGTCATGATTTATTTTGAAATTAGAAAATTTCTTACACGGATTTATCATTTGTTGTCAACGAAAAAATCTTCGTAGCAAATGAAGTAAAGACCTATTACAAATGTAAATCTTCTTTCTTGTGCAAACAGAACATGGCAATTGAAAGGAAATGAATTATCTACGACGAGGAAATGAACGTGTATACGTTAATTTTTCTTTTGGGCGCACGGAACGCTTTGTAAGAGAAAAAAGAATTGATAATTTACGACCATGAAATGAACTTGAACGTAAAGATTCCGTTTCAATTACTCAAGTGAGGTATGTTTTAAATAATTTTATATTGTTCTACTTATATCTCCGAAGGTATAGAAGAAGGAAAGCTAAATGTTTGCGTGTTCATTTCCACAGTCAAGCCACCTATTCCCGAAAAGTTTTTGAAAGCTTTAGAGAAGCGAATAGGGAAACATTCAAAATTATAATACAAAATTTATTGCGCTCAAAACTAAACTAAATAAGGCTCTAGTGACCGAATATGTGACGGTATAACTATATGAAAAATAAAAAATCGCCCTAAGTTATCCATTGTCATGGATAAAACTGTACTTGTTAACTAAAAATTTTCGCATTTTCACATCTTACAATTAGCGAAATATTGTGTCAAAAACCATAGATGCCTAAATCGCAGTGTTAAATAATTTCCACAGCTGGCTATTTTACAACAAAATAGGCATTGTACAACAAAATAGGCAGTCATTTTCTTAAAACACTTGGCCCCCAACGTTAAATTTGTCGATCTATTTTATTTTATAGATAAGTAATAACATTTTATCACATGAATTTTACTTAAATAAGTATCGATCTTTCTTCGATATACTCCATTCCACAAAAAACTTTTCCAGCATGAAAATAATGAAGACAAACAGGTAATAAGTGACGCCTAAAATGAAAAATTGGCCACATAGGGAAAAAATAGTTTTATGGGATTTTGGAAGCAATTGTGTGCCGAAGGAAGTTTTAGAAGGCAGGATTATTAAAAAGCTCAGGGTGAGGAAAAGAAAGGGAATGTTGCTTAGCTTAAAAGAGGACGATCGAAGATGTACGGGATGATTAAATTTGTCGAAAGACTTTGACAGAAATGGACTGGTGTCAACTAATACCGAGAGGTATAAAAATTGAAGCATAATTTATTGATACAAGGATGAATGAAAAATGAAAAATAGGCTACTATCTGAAATAAATAATAAAATTTCATAGAGATTACAAAGCATAGTCTTCTATTTGCGAGTTTCACTGAATGGCTATGGATACTTTTGAACAAATGAGAATCCAACTCACGGCTCATGAGATGGGAGATTGAGCGATATGCTTCCACGTGTGTCATCGCCGAATTGAAGATAGCCGAAGTAACCAACCGCAGCAAACATCGATATGACGATGGACATCCCAGTGTTCAACACACGGAAGCAGCCGGTGAAGTTCTGAGGGGTCTTCATGTTGTTCTCGATCGGCATTATCTGAGGAAAGTAGAGCAAACGATATTTGAGCAAATGGTTAGTGACCACATTTTACAAGGTTTATATTCGTAAAAAAATCTCCCAAAAATTTAATTTAAATAGGTTTCAGAATTTGATCTAAATCTGCCATAATGTTCGGACTGAATATTACTAAACAAAGAGAAAATAGGGATTCCAAGTAAATACAATTTCAATAAATGTTGCCATAACATATCATTTTCTAGTTTACATACTCATGAAAAGATTGATAAAACTAGTTACGCGATTCAGTCCCAAATTAACTTCCCTCATTGGTGATTGAATGATATTTGGAGTATTTTAGAGCGATTTTAGGTTGAAATGAAATATTTACTACCATCATTACATTTTTAATGCCTTCATATGTTTAAATCTTGCTAGTACTTCATTACAATATTATCTGAAACTGTATAATACTATCAAAAACTGCAGTTTTATTAAATAACATGCGTCTCTCTTTAAATAATGAAACCTCAAAAAAAGCAAATACCTAACTAACTTTTAGACTTAATTTCAAGGCTATTATTTCAGAATAAATTACCACACTGAGGACGACTTCCTTGTTGAATAAATATCCATCTGATTTGCTCAATTATTTTGCAGCCAAACGAAAGTTCATTCACCACAAAACTATGAACCTGTTTTGCTACAGAAAAATTTAATGGCGTGCCTTCCATATCGTGGAAGGGATATAGATATCCGAAGCCCAAAAATCAATGGAATCGATCGATCTTGGGGGCACATGAGTATATGTAGCACGCAGCTCCTCTTACCACTCCGATGCCTTCGAGAGCGAACACGGCAGTGCTGAAGAACGCGGGCAGCTGTCCGGCGGAAGAGAAGTCGGGACGAGAGGACGTGGGAGGGAGGTCTGTGAGTATGTAGGAGAGGACGATCCCGAGGCTTGCTAGGACCAGGGAATTGGAGAGGAGGGAGAGAGGAGAAAGGAGTCGGAGGTTCCTCACGTAGCAGAGCGCCAACATCGGAGGGATGAAGCAGGCGATGTAGCCTCGGAGGGGAAACTCCTTTCCAGTCCACGTGTCAACCACCTGTCGCGAAACGGTAGAAGATTTAAAAGGCCTTGCGTGAATTAGGCGGGCGTGTTTAATATCATCCGAACGAGTTTACCCTTTCATAGATATCGGAAACGTGGCGTAAACCAAATTTTAAAAAGTGTCACAAAGAATCTGTAATTAAATGTTTTCAAGAGGAGAAAAATTCTGCCGGTTGCCTGTTATAAGATGCAGTACGTATATGATCCAGCGAAGGAAGAATGGTACAACGCGAAATTGAAAAAGGAACTTTACCCTAACCGCAGATTATTCATGGATTCCTCATCTAACAATAATATAGGGCTACAATACGTCCTTGTTTTTGCCAATCAACCGTCAGGAACGAATTCCAAAAAGTTTAACTTTTCAACGAATTTAAACATTGACCAGATCTATACATTCCAGAAACTGCGTTTTTAAATATTTGAATGCATTCCAATATTAACGCAAAAAAGATTTTATAAGTGGTGTAGGTGGAAATGGAGTCCTCATTTTAAAAGTACATGGTAGTCCTAAATTATAATCAAAATAAGTTGTGACATAAACGCTAAAATCACGAATTGATCAGCACCACGCTTTCAATTCCGTATTTATACGACAATTTCCGTCGTTGGCTCGCTGCGTTCCATTAGAGAATTTTTCTTACATTCTTACAAGACTCACTTTGCTTCTGCCTTTTTCTTATAAAGCTCATCGGATCAAATCCTTATTGGCTGAAACTACTCGATTTAAGAATGTATTACTTCTTATTTTTTCAAATGATTCCCCTTTAGACATTAAAATTATGCACGATTTGTAAACAGTTGATTTTAATGACATCTGTTTGGGGATTATCAATTCTCACGCTGTGCTTTTAATGATGTTATATAGATAAATTATATCGATTATCTCTACAAAATAAAAGCTCAATATTTTGGATCCTTCAAACGCTTTTCTGGCGCATAACAAATAAGAAATAAAATAAAAATTGGTCTACATTTTCGTGTTTATCTTCAAATAATTAAAAAGTAAATTATTGATAAGTCGGGAAGCTTTGTTCCGCTATAAAGGTCACGCACGGCTGTTTCAGAAAAAAATATTACTAAAAATACATTTGTCATATTATTTTTTAAAATTTTTATACTCATGAACGTGATTTATGTATTCAAAACAAATTTTGTTCATTTAATTATCACTCTAAAATGTCCTAGGGCAGGTGTTCACAAACTTTGTGAAACCACATAACTCTTATATTAAAATATTTTTCCTCGCGGAACCGTAAGAGGTCATATGCCAAATTGCAATAAAATTAACTTTATAATTGTAATTTTTATTTTCATAGTTTTTGTATCCAACAGTATGCAGTTTACAAGTGAAACCCATGTTTCCTGATGTAAATAAGTGAAGGAAGAACGGATCGGGTCTCTTCCTCTGTCTATCACGGAACCACTTGAGTTCCACGGAACGCACTTTGGGAAACCCTTTATTATGGGGTACGCGACCATTCCAAAAATGCTCAAAGCAAAAAAAAAAGGTGAAGAGCCCTGATATATAGAGGATAAACTGTGGATGTAGAGCTTAAATAATCTTAATCTTTTTAATTAGTGTTTTGGTATATTTGTTTTCGTTCGGGTGATATGAAATAAGTCGAGACGTTTCCCACTCACCTGTTGCACGTTCGAAGCGACGAATACCATATAGACACCGCACGCCCCAAGCGTCACGACCACGAGGAAGGTCTCGACGGTGCGGCCCGCAAAGGCACCGAATTTTCTCAGCGGCACTGGTCCATTGCGGAAAGCGCATTCCGCTACCCCGCCGTAGCTAAGCGCTGGAATCCGGAGCTTCCGGCATAAGCCGTGGGCGGTTTCGACCTAGGGGAGATTTTGGGTTTTTTAACAGCCTCGCTTGAGTCTCATTAGTGTTTTTGAGATGCGTTTTAATAGGTCAACAAAACAAAATTTTGGCGCAAAATAAGATAATTTACATCAATGCAAAATGTATCATAAAGCGCACAGAAGTGATGACTCGAAAAAGAAGTATCTGTGTAACTCTCCCAATCGACGAACGAGAAGAAATTAATACCATCAGTTGAATAGTATTATTTGATAGTTGTTAGAACCATGTCAAACAAACGAAGGAATGGAAATTAGTTGTTATGACTATATGCTCATTTTAGAACTTAAATGGAAGTTATTTGTCTGTTTCTTGTTTGCAGATCTTAAACTATTTTGACACTTTTCCCATCGCGTTTTCTACAAACAAAGAATTTACAAGTTAGTGTTTACTATAGCAAAGCTTGTTTTCCTTCACAGAAAGAGCCACGTATGAATGGAAGGCTTTCCGGTTGGAACTTTTAGTCCTCCTGTTTGCCTTGGTTTACGGATGTTGTCAAAGAATGGCATTTTGTTCGCTATCGTAAGGGGTAGGGTTATTTATTCTCTGTTTTTATTATGATTGTTTTTATAAATCTAAGCTATTTTGTTATTTCAAGATGAACAGAAATTGAAGATAAGTGCTTCTAACACGGAAAAGTTTAAATGATATAGAATCAGTGTGTGTGTGATTCCAAACCGATTAAATAAATTAGAGTTTTAGATTAATGAAACTGCTGAAATTGTATATTTTCCGCATTAGATTCCGTATCATCACCATGTTTAAGCAAGTAACAGATCTCTTTGGAACCGTATAGAGTGCCTACGTTATGCAGTTTAATCGAAACGACTATGCAGTATATATGGTTATAGAGACTGATGTGTTGAGAGGTTTTAAGCTGGGCCCTCCGTCCGGCGTTCCACAAACTCTTGCGCGCACCATTTTAACTTCTCCCGTCACCGCTTTGGTGCGCCGACCGTTGAGAATCAAATCACCGCGAGTTTTTAGCGTTTCTATACGAGTCCGTTACTACGATAAATTTTTGTTTCTTTACGTTGCTACGACAAAAGAACCCACCCATAATATCTTACTCATCAATTCTTTCCTTACTTGTTTATCCTGCTCCCATTTATCCCATTGTGAAATGTGTATTTGAGTGGGAAATCTCTCGGAAATAGAAGTAGAACGGTCCTAGCTGCGCGTCTGAATAGCTCATACATCGGGAAAAATAATACCTATAGAATGAGCGTTTAGCAAGTCCGTGGCTGTCCTTACACATTTTTATGGTAAGTTTTTTTATTACCGACATGATTCACGTGATGAGAAGGTGATTCGCTGGGAGTTTCTTTTGCATAATCCTAGGCCAGAGGAATCCACGATCAAAATATAATTCGTCCCCTTCCTCAATTAAATGCATTTCCCGGATGTACCAACGTTAAGTGGTTATGGTTGCCATATTTTTTTTTTGTTTGTTGAATTTGTGAGTGGACGTCATCGGCCAAATCGCGACTAAGCTCTCCTCTGATAAATGTTGCCTACGTGAACTACATTATGCGCCACGCATTGTTCTTCCGTTCATTCAAGGAAAAAAATTAGTAACTACCTCTGTATAATAATCAATAGATAATGCTCTCTCGAAAGACTGAACAGTTTTCATTCGTTGCAAATTCGAATTAATCGGAAGAGAAAACCGCGCCGTGACAATACGTGCACGAGTAAGCGACGTTCGGACGCAGCTAGTCGGGGAACTGATCGTCCCTTGAGCACTGCTCTTTTTGAAGTTCCGTTTTCATGTAACGTGTGACACTCACTAGTATGTGGACGCAGTGGGTGCACGTGAAGCCGATGAAGAAGGTCGCCACTAGCCCAAAGGTAAGACCCGCATTTTTGTAAGCGAGCGGCATAGCGAGGATTCCAGAACCCAGACAGCCCTTCACCAAATGCACCAAAGTGTCCAGGTCACTGCGAAAGAACGGAATGGAGTGAGAGAGAGAGAGAAAGGCGAGCACAATTTAATTACGGGGAAACATAATTAATTACAAACGCGTTATACAATCGGAATTATTGACGATGTTTGTTTTCTTCTAGGCCTTCGCTAACAGTTATTAAAAAAAGTCGACTGGTGCAGTAAGATTTCAACCCTTAGAATACCAATTATTCCTCGCCGTTATTTCTCGCATAAAGATCTCTAATATACCTTTAAAGGGCAAACGAATTCTACTGTTATTTATCCTGCAATGACTCCACATAAATTTGTCCATACTGGCAGAGAGAATGGATAGACATATTGATTTTATGAGCTCGTTTTCAAGAATTAATGTGCAGTTAATTAAGTTAATATCAACGAATGCTGCAAGGACGTGTATATCTTTACGGTGGTTCCCTTTGGCATAATCGTTCTCACCCCTTTATGGTAGGGCAATATTGCTGTGGTCGGTTCGTCATTGGCATTTCTCATGTTAATAACATTTTACGTCTAAGTTCGGAAATGCGTTTACTGTAATTAGAACGTGTGTTATGGGCAAAAAGTCCAAAATGGGGGAATGAAGTAGTCACGTAGGAGAATGTGAGTTTCATTATAGCTAATTAATTGTTCTTGTAAAAAAGAGAACTATAATGCATTTGAATGACCTATTAAAAACAACAGAAGTACGCGCCGCAGCGAGTCAATAAACATCTCATTGCCAAGGCTCATTCATCTGCGTTCCTTTACTGTTTATAAAAACATAAGTTTTGGAGTTTCACGTCTTTTGCGATTGTTTACCAGAAATAGGATTTTAGTAATATAGATAAAAAATATAAATAACATGAATACTGCGCTCGATTTATTTGCATTAAATTCATATCTTCGGTCATTTCGAGCAAGTTTTAATCTTATTTTCGATCTTTAAGCCTTTATTTAAGTGCATATGCACGGAAATTACCGAGGACAACAACACCGTAACCATGGAATCTTATTATTGAAATGTAAAAAAATTTACCAAAACTCGAGTATAAATTCAAAATATGAGCAAATTCGAACGAGACTGAGTATTCGATGGTAAGAATAAGAATCCTCATTAATTTTGGCGTGTTATAGCGCAAATTTCATGTCGATAACTTAATTTTAAGACATTCTAAAGAGTAAAAGAATGAAAGCCTTCAAACGAAAAAGGTGATTTTTACGTGTTATCTTACGGGAAACGATATTCATTCTCTGGAGTCGAACCCGTGACCTTTTTCGAAATTATTTTAGTCATAACCTAAATATTCATCAACACTGAAATCCTGAGAAATTTCAGGCTTCTAACTTTATTTCTAATTGAGTTATCGCAAAATTAGAGCATTACGCATCATGATGACCATTACGATTTTATAATATAGAGAGATAGAGAGACATGCTTTTTTCTATTCTTATATATCACCCACCTGTTAACATAGGTTCTTCGCTATTTAATCGTTATCCTTTTGCTATATGGAGTCTTAATTTTGCTTTATTGCACTTTTTAGCCAGTGCATAGAGTGAAACGTTTTTTCGGCATGTACCATGTTGGTTTTATATTAGCATCTCCGTTATTAGCGTTATTTCTTTGATTCCCAGCTTCTTTTGGTCAAAATGTCAAAAAATTTGTGATTCGAATGCTAACCAGATGGAATGTAAAAACGCAGTAGGATAATTGAGCATTCTAAACGAAATAGGGATTTTGAAAGCAAAACTTTTGCCGGATATTAACTTTTGCGTTGACGTTAAGAGGAAATTAATTAAAATATATATGTTAGTTGTCGTGAGGAAAATTTCGGCAGAGACAGTCACCAATGGTTTTACTCTATACATCTTCATATTCTCGCTTCTCGCGTATCCTCCTCGCCAAAAATCCTCGCATCGTGTTGCTATAAACTAAAACACATTTACTCACGTCGTTGGGTGTTCTAGCTTCCTCTGATCGAATATGTTGTCTTCGACTGCAGATGTCTCTTCCGTCGCCTTCACCTTCTCCGCTGTCTTCGTCTCAACCTCCACCATCCCTTTCTCCAGTTTACTCATTTTCCTGAAACAGATGAATAAATAATATTTGACGGGTTTAAACTTAGACTCACTCCTAATAATTTTTAAAATTTAGGCATTTAAAAAAACATCGCCGTTGACGGTAAAATATACCTTACTAGATTAGATGAATTTGAGTAAGTAAATGATAGCTGTATGCAATATACTATAGGTAGTTAGCCCTTCCGTTGGACCGCTTCCGGCGGCCGCTTTCATCCACTGGACACGACATGCATCTCCCACCGAAGGAGAGAAACGTATGATGCAGCAATACTAAATGCAAAATGAAGGCATTCCCCGGACGAATCCGGAAATGAACGGTCCGTGACTCATAGTGACCCCAAGGGCTTTGGAACGAGTACACTCCTGCAGCTGTCCGCTTCATGACGATATATTATATCCAGATATGTTAACAGCGGTCAAATGATTTCATTAATTGCCGCACCAATTATTGATAGTCCACAGAGCAAGCGTAAACTGAGAAATGAAATCACTGTGCTAATTGGCGAGGAAATCTTCAACGCAGCTCTGATTACTACACCTTGACAGGAATCTCTCCTTCGAATCAACACAAAAGGAGCCCTAAATTGCTGTAAGGATCTTTACTAAAAAGATATTACACCAGTGCTCGGTTGATTTGTCTGCCGCAAGTTCGTATCAATCGTCATTTTGCAGCTTAAGAGGAAAAGGAAACGCGACTTCCGCAACAAAAAAATCTTTAGACGGCAGACGCATTACGTCAGCCGCAAAGACTTTTATTGGTAAGATGCGAATGCCGTTACACTTTCAGTTTTGAGCAGTTGCACATCTACACGTTTAAAATATTTCATATAACACAGTGCACGTTTTAAATATGCAGAGAGGAATCTTTGATTGAATTTTTTGAGGAACATCTTTAACATTGCCGTTGCTGATACGAATTCTTGCTTTTTTTCTCTGTTTTATAGTTTGACATTCGATAAAAATTCCCTTGAATATGAATGACAAATTAAATATAATGAAATATATATGGTAAAATTCATGTAGGGAAAATACGTTTCCCTTAACGTCTTTCAAACAAGCTGATTGGTTACGTAGAAATAAAAATGATTATATTAAAAGTTAACTTTGGCTGTATACTGTGTATAAATAGTTTTATCGTTTATGATTGTATTTTATTATTATTATATATAGAAAATTACTTTCAAATGTTTTCATTTATAGAAATACTATTGTTTAACTTAATACATTACAAAGCTCCTCACGTAAATTGATTTAAAAGTTAAGCTGTTTTAAATAGAGTCATGTTTATTCAAACATTATTGGTTCGGTGAAGTCAAATCAGCCACGTTAACTTCATTGCTGTATATTGTGAACGTTTTCTCACGAAAGTAAATTTGAAATTTATTTCTTTAAAAATATAATCATTTTTATCTAAACAGTATTGGTTCGATGAAATCAAGTCAGCTAATTTAACTTAACAGTAACATTTGTATTAAATTAACATTAATATAATTAATTAATTGTGCAAAATCATTATGCATATCATCCGGTGATTTTTCGTCGTATAATTTTTATCGTGTACTTTAATTTAAATCTATTCTCCTTTAAAGATAGTCATTTTTATTTCTACGCCGAACCGGTCGTACCGAACTGTCCTTTTCCGTTTTTTAGATCTTCGTTCCATATTTGAGTGGAAAATTTTTATGAATCCCTAAAGAATTCTCATTTCCCAAACTCAAATCGATGAATGAACGTATATTAAAATTTACATTTGTGTTTAAGTAAATTGCCAAAACATATGCGCAATCTGAGTGCACTCTAAATTCCCGAAATTGCGCGATAAATGTTTTTATCTCCTATATTCGTGATAATGTATTTATTTTTTTTCATGGTCTCAGGAGTTCATGGCTTTCGTCACATGAAGTCGTACTGTGGCGATAATCACTATCTTAAGCATTACGTCGGAGTATTTCTCCCAAAGAAGTTTTAACGCCTGCCTATGTAATATACAGGAAAATGCCGTACAATATTCCGTTACTTCATCATTGCCATGCATTTACCGAAGAGAACCTAAACGTTGTCTATTTTATCAGTTGTGGAATGGTAGAATTTTTTTTCATCGCGTCGCACGTAAATATGTAGATATTTCTTTCCTTTTTGCTACGCTGAAATTCTTATTTTAATCGCCAGATGATAGAACAGAGTGGCGCGGAATGGAAAATCTCTGATGGCCTCATCATGCGTCATGAGAGCTAAAAGAAAAAACAAACCCAGAGTCAGGAAAGGAAACCAGATAAGTGGACTCTAAGATAAAGCTTGTTTCGTCGTCACGAGTCCAGAATGGAATTCTTTGGTGGACACGTGTCCGCCAATCATCTGACTGTTGACTATGTATGGCGTTCATTGAAGGATGGATTTTCAATGAAAAGGCCGCGGGCCAACGGTGGGCCGCGAAACACTCGATATGGGTCCTAAAAATAAGATCGGTCCAAGATACTTTCCCATTATTAGAATATCTTCTGGTGAGATATATTTATATATTATATATATTTTTTTTAAAGCGCCTCCATTTAAACTATGTGTTTCAATGCTGCATTTTTCTTGTGACTTTCTTGAAGCAAACGTACGTATGTGTCTGTGCAATTTTTCCAACTTTTAATATTGAAGTGTTTTTTGTTGATTTATTTTCTGCCACAAGACAGTCTTGACAATTATCGAGTGGAGAAAGTTCTTATCAGACCGTATAGGGGAAAATAATGAAATATCTAGTTTCTTAGCTGAACTGCCGTCAACAAAGTAAATATTCTATTTGAGGAGGATTTGAGGAGGATCATACACTCTATGTGCCTATGGGTAATCCAAGATAAATTTAATCAAGAAATTCAGGGAGATAACTTTTAATATCATGGTGATCTAGGTGCGAGAAAATTAAATGCACTTGCATCACAGGCTTAGCCGGTTTGGAATTGGAATGGACGAAATCAGGCATGCCATCGTTTATTTTGGTATTTATTCGGAAGTACTTACGCAAACTTCGTTATACGATTTCCGAATAAATCATAAATATCTGTATTAATAGCATTTATGATGCGCTTGAATTCGAGAACTAACAGTTGTTTTTTTATTTATCTCGCATAAGGCCTTGGAATCAAATATCAAGCCTTAAGGCGAAATAATCCTTGAATTCCAGAACTAACAGTTGTTTTTTTATTTATCTCGCATAAGGCATTGGAATCAAATATCAAGCCTTAAGGCGAAATAATCCTTGAATTCGAGAACTAACAGTTGTTTTTTTTATTTATCTCGCATAAGGCCTTAAGGCGAAATAATCCCTCCAAATTACAGAAGATAATTCATAAAAGTTACTGAAAATAATTAGAAATGGCTGGTTGCGTAGTCAGTCTATACGTTGGATAATCGTCTATGAAAATTTATTACTTAAAAAAAATGAAATAAAACCCGGCTCTTCGAAAATTCGCAATCTTATCTGTTTTGATGGAAAATACATCCTCTCGCCACACAATAGAACAATGCGCCTCCGTTTTTTTCAGTAGAATGGCCAGAATACTTAATCTTCCTGTGATTAATGCGTTCGTAATTTTTCTTTAACGGTACTCACCCGTTTCCTCTCTTTATAATTTTTCTTTTTTATTAGCAGGAAATTGAAACGAGTGGGAAAATGGATAGGACCAGTCGTGCTTGCGCCAACAAAAATTTAAAAAGTGAAAAATTTACACCTTTAAATAACTATTCTTCAAACCCTTAGATTCTCCCATAACAGCATATTTACAATAGTAAAAAACTGGTACAACATACATTGTACAAACTTTCTCATATACTAATGCGTCGTTTAGTTATCTTTAGAAAATGGAAATCGTATGAGCCGGTTTTTAGAAAATCCAATTTTTGTTAAAGTTACCCAAGAGTAAACTAGCCTTATATTAATTTTTTTGGGAAATATGAAGTATGTAGTATTATTGCAGACGTATACTCAAGTAAATGTACGAAATTTGATCAAAATCGTTTAAGCCGTTTTTGAGAAAATCAAATTATTGTTAAAGTTGCCTAGAATAAACTAGCCTTAATTATTGAGCAATGTCAACCATTTCTTCGTAGCTTCTACTCTGTATGATAAAATGCCTAAGTACGAGATTTCATTCATTTTCGCTCTACCGTTTAGGCTGTAGAGCCGCGAACAGACAGATGGACGGACGGACGGACAGACAGACGGCATTGCGAAAACCACTTCTTCGGACTCAGGTACACCTAAAACGTATATTTCCATCAAAATCTCGAGATCGAATTTTTTTTCGATTACAATACTTTCTCAATATATGTACTTTGTATATGAGAAATTAAAAATAACGCATGTATTTATTGGGAAAACAATCAGTGGTATAGCAAACTCTTATGGGGCCCCCGTGCAAAATTCGATTTTGGGGGCCCTATCTTTAATTTTATCATGAAATATATAGGATGTCAGGGACATTTAGGGGCCCCCTTTTGTCTGGGGGCCCCGGTGCATTGCACCGGTTTGCTACATGTACGCTACGCCACTGAAGACAATAACTCTTTTATTCCCGCTCTAATTCTCACGGTATTTAAAATTCAAGCCGTTATTTCGGTTTCTTGATCCCATTAGTAGGAATTTCCGCCCAAAATAATTATTACTCTTCCAGTTTTTACTTTCTCATACGAAGTATCGAGAAAGTTTTGTTTTCGCGAAAAACTTCGACCTCGAGATTTTTACGGAAATATACGTTTTAGGTGTCGTTGAATCCGAAAAAGTGGTTTTCGCAATGCCGTCTGTCTGTCTGTTACTGGCTCTGGAGCCTAAACGGTACAGCGAAAATGAATGAATTTTCGTACTTAGGCATTTTATCATACTGAGCACAGTATATATAGAGATGGTTGACATTGCTCAATAATTAAGGGTAGTTTATTCTACGCATTTTAAACAACAATTCGATTTTCTCAAAAACGGCTAAAACGATTTTGATCAAATTTCGTATACATATTTACTTGAGTTTACGTCTGCAATAATACTACATACCTAATATTACTCAAAAAATGAATATAAGGCTAGTTTATTCTAGGCAACTTTAACAATAATTCGATTTTCTCAAAAACGGCTCTAACGATTTCGATCAAATTTCGTTCAGTTTCTTACGTTTATGTCCTCAATAATACTGTATAGTTCATATTTCTCAAAAAATGAATATAAGGTAGTTTATTCTAGTCAACTTTAACAACAATTCGATTTTATCAAAAACGGCTGCAACGATTTTGATCAAATTTCGTACAGTTACTTGAGTATACGTCCGCAATAATCCTACCTATTTCATTTTTCTCAATGAATGAATATAAGGCTAGTTTATTCTTGGGCAACTTTAATAAAAATTGGTTTTTCTAAAAACAGGCTCATACGATTTTCATTTTCTACAGATAACTAAACTACGCATTTGTACCTATATATGAGAAAGTTTGTACCGATTTTTTCTAAAAGATATCCCTTTCTTTCTTATTATCCATATATCTATCTTTTCATTTTCTCAAAGAAATTTTCTCTTCACCTCTTTCGAAGGATTGTATCTCTTGAAATAACTCAAAATCTCATGCCGATTCCTTTCATCTGAGATTTGAAAAATAGTGAAAGATTCGTCGATATGTCTGCTAATATATTGTGTCTCGGCAGTATTATATTCTCCTTTCCTCCGAGCCACATTACTCAACAACATATAAAGGGAGCTACATATTAAAAAGAGCGCAAAGCATCGTTTAAACAAACTTAAATTACGTTCTTGTACGAGTTTTTTACGCTCACATATATTTAAAATAGTATAACTAACAAAGCTTCGTATGTATTATCATTCTGGCATTGAGTTTCAGGTTGATTTGAAGATTGTAAGAAAATTATCGAGAGAACTACGATTATCTTATTTATTACGAGTAAGGAGAAACTAACAGACGTTAAAACGATCGATGCGAAACGATAGCGATAAGATATCTGAAAATCTTCGATTTTGTATCTGGAATATATTAACCGTGAACATTCGCCCGAAGAAGGCCACCGCTCTGTCGTACCTTCAAGTTCGAAGTTTATCGAGCACATTTGCGTAACAAAATATCGAAAATTCACTTTAACACACGATCGTTGAGTAATAAATTGCACTTAGTTTTACCTCAGCCGTCTAAATCGATAAAAAATTTCGAGTTAATAAACATTTACACGATAAACTGTTTTTCATTCGTTCTGATTAATGCTTAATTATACTGCATATCAAAGGTCTCTCTCTCTCTCTCTCTATAAATTCTCAATCAGGAGTGTAAATACAAAATTGTGCTATACGAAACTTTGCTTCTCTTTCTAATGATGATACGAAATAATAGGTATAAAATAAATAAAAAATAGTGCCAAAAAAGAAGCTTCACAGAAGAAATACATTGCTTTAAAATTAGTTATACGTAAATTCATAGACGTGAATGTTAAGTGGGGCGAAAAGATTAGTCTTAAATTTTAAACTGCAGAATATGAAATGAAAAGGAAATATGAAATACAGATGCGACCTCTCTTTCCAAAACTATCTTTCTGAATGTAAGAAAGGACTATATAGTCCCAATTTCGCCCTTAATAAAGCCGTTTGTCTGTCTGTCTCTAATGATTGCACCCGCCATAATGATAAATAGTCTTATCGTCGCACCGATAAAAGTTTTGCAAAACAGACCACAGTTTTGCACTAATTATTTGTGTCTGTACGTCAGTGTCATAAATTATAAACTCGAGTGAAACCCGGGTTTTTGAAATTGGATCGAAATCTCTTATTTTTGTTGCCGTTTTAATTTTAAAGTAGTTTCCTTCAATGGATATCTTTCTAAAGCTTAGCATTTGTCGATTTTACGGAGACTTCTGATGAGCAAGACTATCAACTCGTAAAGCCTTTCGCTCTTTGCCACAGAAATAATTAGCGCAGTTCGTCTTGCTTCATTAGCGCCCAGCGATGATGCATCATCTTTCAAGTTGTGTCGTAATCTACAGATAACTCGTATTTGCAGCCACCGTTGAAGCGACAAAGGAACAAGTCTTTTGAGATTAAATTCCTTATTACCAATCATCCAACATTTTAAGCCTCTTAAATTCATACATATAAAGTCAGTCACTACCATCATATACTTAATTTCCAAAAATATTTTATCTATTACCAAAAAGCTAAAGTCGATTTTAAGACGTAAAATCGTAAATGTCGCAAATTGCGACTATTTTAAAATTTTTATAAACCTTAGTATTTTCCATTATTATTGTGGTAATGGTAATTTGTCATTTTTATGTGAAATGATCTGTTTTGAGAAACACTTGGGTAAAATAATGCAGTATACCTTTAATATGCTTTTAAGAGCGCTTTTGGTAATTTATTGCCAATGGAAAATCGGTTTCCTTGTTGACTTCTCTGAAATTTTTCATGGACTATGAATTAACAGGAACTTACGTCAGAAAAGTTATATTCGGTTTCTTGTGATGCTGTGCTCCTAACTCAGGATGTGGTCTATACTTTTAAACGAGGAAAACAGCAAACCAAGTCTAAAATAATCAATCAAGCTATGTTTCAGCTACCCACTGTTTACTTTCGGAACGTTTTGGCCCTTGCTAGTCGCGATCCTTTACTTTGTACGGTTTGACATGAACTCATTATGCATTTACCTTTGCAGTTTTCTTTATTTATAAAGTTCAAGCAAATGATTATCTCCTAGAGCCTATTGGATTTTGTTTCCAACTTATAAAAAACTCAAATGAAAAGCGTTTTTCTTCGCGAGACAAGAAGTTTGAAAAACGATGATTTAAACCAGGGTTGCTCAGAGACTTTACAAGCTTGGGAGCTACTTATCATTTCCCGCTTAGGGAGGTGCCACACAGAAGAGACTATAGCAAGAGACATAGCAACCAGCGACGCAACTCTGGCAACGTTGCTTCGCGGTCGGACACTTTCTAAGTAATAGAGAAAGCCACACTCAAGCGACATTACCTTGCAACTTAAGCGACCTTAAAGCAATGGGCAACTAGCAACAGGGTCTGTCGGTTGCTCGTCGCTTAAGTTGCTTTGAAAATGCTTGGTATTCGGCTTTGAAATGGACAAGAAAGCAGAGGAGAACTACAATATTGAGTTCCTCACTCTTCTAGGATTATACCCTCTCATTGACGATGTGCCCAGGAAGGATTATTCAAGAAGGGATAAAACCGAAGTTGCTTGGGAGCAGAGCCGTACTTATGCATTTTGAGGCCCGAGACGCAAAATTATTTTGAGGCCTCCCTCATCCTTTTATTTCTAAGGTACGAAAATAAAAGTTTTTTGTATTACCAAAGTAATTCTTGTGATAATTTATTTTAAAATACAGGCATACTAAATATAAATAATTATAAAAATTAACAAATAGAAATCTGCCAAATTAAAGAAATCGCTGTTATTCTTATCATTATGAAAATATTATATAAAATCCACACTATGTATGAGTTTAATACAATAAAAGTTTTATGACTTCTGAAAATATAAAAAATTGCTACATTAGGTAATACCTTTGATATCCTACCAAAAACAATCACATCATTACCTGGCGATCGACCGTCCAACTTCACAGTTAGAAATTTACGAGCGCGGGAGGGGATCCACCGTCCATTTTTACTCCTAAAAAATTCTTCCGAGCAGAGCAGACAAGTTTCAGAGATCTACCTAAAACGAGTTGGCGATCGACGTCTTGAGCACTTCTGATTTAAACCAATAAAAGCCTAAATAACAGGGCTTCTTCCACTTCAGAAAATTTATTTACATTTTTGGTATAAATGGAAAGTTTTCAACCCAAGAAAATTTAGAAAAATTATGTGCTTTTCATTAAATTTCAGTAATATCATGAGTTTAAAAAAAAATAAAGTCACCGAAACAAAAAAAAATGTCGAAGGAATAATACCGATGTGCGAGTTTCGTGAAGTTATGCGTTAAAAAACGAGAATATGTTTGCCATTCGTAGAAAATGGAATTAAGTTCGCTTGTCGATTTGTTTTTTTTTTTTGCACAGTTATTTTGTGGTAAAAAGCGAACATGTCATCGATGCGTCTCAAAAATATGTTTGATTGAAGGTCAGGGTCTTTCGCCGTTGCGTAGAAATCTGCCGCCTGAGGCAAAAGAACAAAATGTCCTTCCAGTCCGTGACATAGTTGCGTAATTTTCGGCGACTCAGCTATAATTGCCGTCTCTAAAAAAGTGCAGCCTGTAAAACTCACCTCACGCGACGACCGTGATCATTAGGACAACTAGCTACACGCCTTTTTCTTTGCTCTCTGACGCAATGGAACATTCCCTTTGCCACTCGTGTATCGCCTAATGAAACACCTTTAGATAAGACTTTTGTTTTCCTCCGTACCTAGATAACGCTTCACTTTATTAGTATTTTTAAGAGCCGTATCTTCTTCACTCGTGGGAATCACAGCAGATTATGATTCCCCGCGGCATTCAGACTCCATGGTCAGTCGTTTTTTTCTGCGGCGCAATCGAAGAGATAACATGATGTCTATTGCTACCGAAATTGCCGAACAATATGATAGTTGTATTGCCTTACTCGTGCAAGGTGGGATATATTGCTTATGAGTATGTCCAGGACGAATTAAACGTAACAGAAATGGAAAAAATCAACTTCTACAAATTCGATCGATCATCAATTTTCAAAATTATTTTCTTGCTTACGAATAAATTGTGGGTTATAATCCTACTGTACCAAAATTGTACAAATTCATTTGCTGTACTTCCTAAAAACTTCTACAAGATTATCTTACCAGTGCCGCAAATATTATAGCCTACGAATGTGGCGTGAGACTGCGTCCGTGATCGCCAGCCCAGCTGTTTACCTCTTAATCGCGATAGAATGTCTCCTTTGTTATGGACGGTCCTCTACATTTATCAATTCTACACTGTTTTTTTTTCAATCTTATCCTCTATATCTCATCGTTTTTTTTATAGTGTTAGACTTAAATGAAATTAATGACTCGCGTCTAAAATAATGTATTCTCTAATTCATAAAAAGTTTACTCAAATTAGATTCGCATGCGTATTAATACAGAATGATCGAAGAGTCACGCAACCACGAGAGATGTAGGTTTTATTAAAATGACAACTTTATATTCACAAAACGATTAAAATTATAAAAAATGATGGAAATGATTTATGTGGAGATCATAATAAACTCATACAGACATATTCAAGAGGTTTCATCATTAAACACCTAAGGTTGGCCGGATCGCTTCTCGTCTTTAACACCCTGCCTGTTTCGTGGAAACGTTAAATGAGACGGCATATTGCTTATTTATACGGAACAGGTGATTGTGGAAATTATAACCTAAACGCATTCCGGCAATAATAAATATGACGTCGCCAACACATGACTTTTTCCATACACAGCAATGAATATGATTGCTCTCGACATCAGCGTCCTCAGGAATAATTATCATCAGTTACACTCGTGAATAATTTTATAGCATTTTCAATAGTCTTTATTAAAATACAATAAGTAAAGTCATTGTTAGCTGTTTCTACGGATAACAAAATATCTGGCAGCGTAAGCAACGCATCAACAATTAGAAATTTTTAACATAGTAACTGAAACAGTAGTATCACATATTTATCATAAATATAAAAGAAAAATCAAAATACCTCGTAAACTATCGGAAACACACACAAAGATATCATCGAGAAAAAACGTCTTTCCGTTGAAATATCGAAATCTGTTTTTCTCATGAATACAATACTTTCCTTATACTACGTATAGAGAAAGTAAAAACTAAACGGTATGTGATGTTAAAGCGCGTTGCATTTGAGAAAATGTCATCCTATCGCTTCGATTGTTCCTAAACAACTGACGCGAGGAGGAGGGGGGAGTAATGAGTGGACCCATTACACTCTTTGGATTGCGTTCCTTCCAACACTACTGTATTAGTGTGCGATGCTTACGTTTTTAATATCTTGTTCTCAAGTGCGGAAAAAGGTCAAATTTTTTATCACCTTTTATAAGGGTCGGACTATATGATGCTTATAGAAAAGCAAATACCGTATATACTCGTGTATATGCCAACTCCATGTATAGTACGACCCCTGATTTTTTGGTGAACAAACCTGATTTTTTCATATATCTCGTTTATAGTACGACCCCAGCTTTCCACCATGGTCGATATATTTCGTTTCGATGGCTCGATGGTTACGAGCGAGATATATCGAACAACCTTGATTTTCCACACAACCATATTATAGACCGTAAATGTCGTAAATATTATTTCATGCGTGTACACTAAAATTCGGATAAGTTAAGCATCTTACTCCTAAAACATTAATAAAAAGTGATATGAATCATGATTGCACAAGATGAAATAAAATCGTTTCAATTCTAGTACGTCTGGATTACGTTCCGCGTACGTAATGGTTCCACTCGCTCATCTATTTAATAGGTAGGGATAACGGATAAAAAGAAATTACTTTGTAATATTCCACAGTCTTTATTGTTTCTTCAATCACAACACCGACCGGTTTCCACTAGAAAATCATTCTAATGGTGTTACTAACCGACGTAACACCTTTAGAATGACTTTGTAGTGGAAACCGATCAGTGTGTGATTGAAGAAACAATAAGACTGTTTAATATTACAAAGTAATTTCTTTTTTCCAAGATGTCGAAATTCCATAAAGTTATGCCGTCTACGATACTTATAGTCCAACTCGTTCCAATCCATCCCTTGTAAAAAGACGCAAACAAAGATGTACATACATAAAATTCAAGAAAGGAAGTGCCTGTAAATCGTCACTTATATCAAGTATTTGTGAATTTGAAGCTGTATATATGAAAAAGATTCTACTCTTCATGAAGCAACATAACAACGATAAAGGACCTCACTGTTAAGGTTAGCCCACCATTAGAATGCGTGCGGGTGGCATAACTTCACCGAAAATGCCCGTGAAGATACATGAATTTTAAATCCTCAAATGTATACTCGTGTAAAGTACGATCCCCAATATTTGAAATAAAAATTTGGTCGTAAAAACTCGTACTATACACGAGTATATACGGTATGTTGAAAATGGTCATTTCTATAGATAAATGTAGGGAGCTTACACTCTATTTTAAGATCGACATGTCTGTGAAATTTAACGATGAACTAACACTCATTACAAGATACAAAAACAGTGAAGACTTATTCTACATGCTAAATTTTCTTAATAGTTTTTCATTCGAGATCATGATGGTCTTTCAGGCATAAAATAAACTGTGTGTTAATGAAAATTTATTGAACTTCAGGACTTTTTACCGTTTTGCGGCGTTATTTTACGTTCTAATAAATCCGGACAATGCTCACTTTTCCATCTATTACGAGCTTGTCATCTTCTTCCGTCGATAGTTTATTCAAATATAAATGATTACGTAATTACTTTTTAAATTTCGTTTATTTTTAGAAAATTGCTAGCTGACTACCCAATTTGTAGATTAGGATATTACCACCGTTCTCTTTTAGGCTTAGGAGTTAAAAACATCCAAGTCGTCGTAGGACTAAACAGATCTTATGACAGTCATTAAAAACACGTAAAATGTTAAATTTTGCTTCTCTTTAAAGAAAGAGAAAAAAACCCTATCATGATCCGAATCACGATATTTACGTAAAGTACGTTTGAAGTTCAATACGACCTACTGAGATTGCCAAGATTAATCCCTTACCTTTCGCGGCTCTCCATGTTCCTAAACGTACTCTATGCAGTTTCTCCGATCCACTCCTGCGATCCGTGATGCAGTCCTATCGGCAAGCTATTAAAAATCAGTCCATCAAACGTACGTGAATGGTCGAGATGGATAAGAGATAATAGCGCTGCTCAGTGGAAGGGGCGGAGTTGGGAAGCGAATCGACTGATTTCATCCGAAAAGGATCGGATATACGAAAGCTGAGAGAGAACGGGAGTGGATTGAAAGTCTGTAATGAGGGTGAGTTTAAATTATATATATATATATGTATATAAATTATATATATATATATATATATATATATATATATATATATATATATATATATATATATATATATGTGTATATATATATGTATGTATATATATATATGTGTGTGTGTATATGTATGTATATATGTATGTATATATGTGTGTGTATATATATATATATATACACATACACACACACACTAAGGGGCAAACCCCCTGCTCGCTGTCGCTCGCCAACCCCCCTCTCCTTTGCGTGCTGTTTCTTCGTTTCTACCATGTAGTACATATTGGATTTACATTAATTTCAAGGGTTTAAATGAATTTAATTTTACCTTTATGACAGCAGTTGTTAAGAATATGTCCTCCTTCACCATCAAATGTCAGAGTTACACAATTTGCACAAATATTTTTCGGAACACCTATCCTTAACAATTCTACTGCATCGACTGTGTTTTCTTCTGCATATCCAATGGTTTGTCTCCGTCTTCGTAAAGCCTGTCGGTGTTCAATTTGATCTTCAGTCATATTTTCAATTCTATGGGAAGCACGGCGTTGTTCAATTTGATCGTCAGTCATATTTTCGATTCTCTGTGAAGGACGGCGTTGTTCAATTTGCTCTTCAGTCATATTTTCAATTCTATGGGAAGCACGGCGTTGTTCAACTTGATCTTCAGGCATATTTTCAATCCGGCGACTTCGTAATAACTTTTCGCGATTTCGCATGCGGTATAACCATTGTCTTTCACGTGCCTTTTCACGTCTTCGTTCATTCATTTTTAACGTAAAGCAAGAAAGTATTAAAACCAATAATTGAAACAAAAAGAAAAACCGACACTGAAGAACAAATGACTATGAACAAACTATGAACAAAGAAACACAGAAAGCACACGTCAGGATAAACTAATCCGAAGAATAGATTATTGTTTATAGTAACGATGTAAACAAATATAATAAAATGGATAGCAACCATGTAAACAAATGCTTTTACCATTAAATAGTTACATTTTCATTATTTATTTTTCAAGATAACAAATAAATTATTATTAGCAGAAAAATTAAAATTATATTACAATTTCATAACTCATAATAAGAATTTTTAAATATCTATTTAGTATGAGAGAAAAAGAGACACGCACAGGCAAGTCGCTGTCGTCTAAAGGGGGCTTTAGTGCATATGCACTGAAATTATCGGGGACAACAATACCCGTAACCATGGAATCTTAGTATTGAAATGTTAAAAAAAAATTACAAAATCTCGAGTATAGATTCAAAATATGAGAGAATACGCAGGAGATTGAGTATTCGACGGTAAGAATAAGAATCCTTATTCATTTTGGCGTGTCTTAGAGTAAATTTTGTATCGATAACTTAATTTTAATATATTTTAAAAAGTAAAAGAATGAAAGCCTTCAAACCAAAAATGTGATATTTACGTGTTATCTTATGGGAAACGACATTAATCCTATGAGGGTCAAACCATTGACCTCATTCAAATTTTTTTATTTATAACGTACAGATTCATTAAAACAGAAATCCTGAGAAATTTCAGACACCTCAGTAAATTTAACCTAGTTATTCGCAAAATTAGAGCGTTACGCAGCATGCTGATGACCATTACAATTTTATAATATATATCTATAATATATTTTGAAGCGTGTGTTTGTTCATGGAACTCCTCCTAAACGATGAAAGCTAGAATAACCAAATTTGGTACGATTCTTCCTTACATCCTAACTTAGTGAATTGTCAAGGTTTGGTCAACCAGGATTAATAAGTGCTGCCAATATAGGGGATTAACATTTTTTCATAGGATAAGACGTATGAATCCATTTCTTGACTTGTAAGGTATTTTTCCTTCAAGCATTAAAATACCTAAATATGGACCGATTTTTTTCCTTTTTGCTTTATTCGACGAATAAAACTCTGTACTATCTTATTCCTGCAAAGTTTACATGTTACACGGTCGAAGTTTTCAGAAATACGCTATTTGTTTCGACATTTTGTGGATTTTTCGTACTCTTTCCGGGCGTAACCAAAGCGGCCGTCATTGTTACCTCCGATTCAGTTAGCTTCAATGAAGCTTATAAATAGACGAAAGTTTAGCATTAGTTTTAGCAACGAAACGATCGATGTTTATAGATATCAACGTAAATAGATAACTGATTATTATTCAGGAAGCGTTTATAACGATTGATGAATGTAATTGAACCTTCTTTCGTCTATTGAATACTGGAATCTTACATTTTTTGTAAAATCATTATATTTTACATTATAATGTTTATTATCGTAAATAAGCTCACGTATCTGGTGTACATTTACCGGAGTCAGTGTTCAATCAACTGTAAGTTGCTTTTTCAAGCCATAAAAGTAAACATTTCATAGGCATAATTACACAAGAAATGAAGCTGGATTTGGCGAAAGTAATATGATAGGAAATAAAATTATCGTTATATTTGAATGCAATACGTTCGGAAACGGATTGTTACAAGCAAATGTGATTAATTGTTAAGAAAAGCTAATTGTAATTTAAAAAGGATCTACTACTAGCTGAAACGCCCGGATTCGCTCGGGAAAGTTCTTTTTTTTTACTATTAGCTACATGATAACATCAAGTTCCCATTATGATACTCAAACTCGCAATTTGTATCCCCCAACAGCCACTGGAAAACCAGATGGGCATTTTTTTTTTAAATCTGCTATCGGTGAACCACCACTGATGACGGCTGTTTTGCGGTCGAAATGAGCAAATAGTTTTTTTAATAATAAATAAAATATGACATTATAAAGAAAAAAATAAGTATTATATAAATTAGTTAGCAATTTTTCAACGAAAACGGATAGATATTTATTTGTTTGTGTGGAAAAAGTAGGGACAGTTGCGAAACCTACTGATAGTAACATTCAAAGATTGAGAGCATCACAAAAGATAAGTACTCAACATTAAATACATATAAATGCAGTTATATCTAAAGAAGAAGGGGCAGAGAGCGAGCAAGGATTGAGGGTAAAAATTGTGGAGTGGGAAGCAGAAAAAAGAGGGTGATGAGAGACGAGAAAAGAAAAAAACTAAGAAAATGGTTGGAGTAAATCAAAATGATTGTCGAAAAACGATTACATATTTAAATCGAGGTTAACCAATTATATTGAATTTCCCATTACGCAATAGAAAGAATTTAGTGAATACTTCACAAATATTTTGCAACAGTGAAACTCTGACCCATAGGAAATTGCAAAGTCATCGTTACTACGGGGACATCATATTGTACTACTTTCCCAGTACAGATAAAGTGTTGTTATACGTTGAATGTGACAAATGTCAAGGTGAGTGAATAGGTGACAAATTTGTTTCCGTTTCTATGATAAAATTTACGAATTGTTGATAGCCACGCCAGCACTGACAACGGTAATTTTAATCACAATCAGAATTATTCCAATACAATATAGCGACATATTTTATTGACAGTTTTTTTGTAAATATTGACACCGAGGCAATATTAATCACGTATATTTTGCGCAATAATTTGACACTAAAAGTGTAATGCGTATAAACATAAACACTTGACTTGCAAGCACTGCTGCAATAATATTCATTACCCCGTATGAAGAAAGTCATGCGCTGGGAATATCGGATTGTTTTACACGTAGGTATCCGTAAAGAGTGCAGCGATCCTCGAATAATAAAACAATCCTCCGTTGGTAGGACTGTAACTTGATGTAATACCGACCTTAACAGTATCCAACGGTCCTGAACCATTTTGAAATACGATTCCAGCTTTCGAAATTTCTGGCATCCCCCGGCGTGAAATAATTGGCCAAAATGATCTCACGATACCTGAAAAAATGCCCTAAATATTTCTAAAATTTCTCTTTTATTGCCAAATTTTAAATTAGTAGATTTCCAATCAGCAGGTCTGTTGGTATTTATCACGATTTTCAACGCACCGTAAAATTCAGTCATGTCCGTAAATTTTACGCCATGCAGGCAAGGATAATACTTGCGAATTTATACACTTATCTAGTGATTATAATCGCAATCCACATTATTTTCTGGGCAGGAGTATGTATGTCACGTGAACCTCTTTCCGAGAGTATCTCAAAGTCTAATTTCGTCAGTTAACTGTGCTTAGTATTATCTATTCGCTAGTCAGCGTTTATCAGAATTTCATTCATATCGATCAAAACGTTGAGCTCAAATCTATTTAACAACAAATAACGTAACAAAGGTTCGCGGTTGTTACAATGAATGTGTGCACATTTTACGTTTGGAAGCCTACACGCTAAATTACGGTTAATCCTGTACATTTTGCAATGAAGTAACTATGAGCAATAGGTACCAATAATTAACAGAAAAACGATGACGGAATTTCGTACTTTCTTTAATAAAATATCTGGTGTTAAAAATATCCGTAAAATTTTAATTGTAATCAAAACTAAAACGTTTTTCACTTATTTTCATTTTTATGTCGTTATTACGTGAATATAATTATTTTAAAAACAGCTCTAGGATCGTCTATTCAAAGTAAATATTTTAGGAAGCAATTGTGTAGACGTGCCAAACTTCATATTGGATTTTTGCATTTGGCAATAAGCACAATAAATGGTATGTTCGTCTCTACCGACCGTGAAGTTATTTTATATCATTAAAATTCAGTAAACCGTCAGGCTCAGGCGTTAAAAAGTACAACCGATAAATGCTCACTGCGACCTAAATGCTCTGCAAGTTTCAACCAGAATAAAATCTTCCTATAAAATAGCTGTTTTTGCGACGTATTTGAGAAGATACTTAAACGTTTCAAAAAAGTTAAGAGAATGTAAATAAAACTGCAGCGGCGAAGAACGAATTAAAACACACTGTCACAATGGAATATAAAACTTTACACCATGAAACTTTAACTTACCTAACTGGTCAATTGAGCTAAAAAAAATTAATCAGTCCTTTCGTGTAAGCTTCATGCTTTTAGCGAAGATACTGCACTTCCGAAGTAATGAGGATTCGTTGATCACGATCAGCTGTTCACGGCAATGTATTCTGCAGTCCGTCCACAACGCCGGCCACTCGCTCGTCCCACCTTCTCCCTCGAAAGATTCCACCCAAATGGACACGGAGTTTATCCATTCTTCCACCCCCTTCACTATCGCAATCCAACAACAGAGAAAACCAGTATTAATGGCACCTTCACCGTAGGACGGCGGGCTCAGTCAAGGAGAACTTCCCTTGCACACCCCTCCTGTTTACACACAACTCAAAACTTTCCTTTATCAAACGGGTTACTAACCCCATACGTTGTTCTTTATTTCCTTCCCTTTCTCGATTCGGCAGAAGGATGTCGCTCGAAATTCTATTCTTAAATTGCGTCATTACAAGCGTAGAAATAGAGAAATGTTTTGCAGGCAGATCCGGTAAGAATTATTTAGGTGTCCTGTTCTAGCACCTCATTTACTTCGTAAAATTGTTACGATGACATTTTTTCTCGATTAAAATAATCGAAACAATAACGACGTAAAAGTAAAATAAATCCATTCGATATTCCAAGCCGTTCAAAGATATCCACTTATAACCGTTATTAATGATTAATTATTATTATTAATTATTAACTCGAAAATAATCATAATAGATTGATCGTCGGGAGAAACGCCCCCAAGATTTTTCGGTCCGTCTCCGGTTTCAGACATTTTAAATCGCAGTCGATTCGTCTTGTAAGAAAACCAGAGCAATTAATCCGCCCCAGAGACTATAAATTGCAATGCCCAAATTCACTTTATATATTTTGAATAAGAACATATATCTACAAAGGTAAAACAACATAGTTTTCGTTCAAAACATTTTTGTTTGTAGTTTTCGTTCACAACATTTTTGTTTGTAGTTTTCGTTCACAACATTTTTGTTTGTAGTTTTCTTCGCCACATAAATCCGCTTCTATTTTATAAAGTCCAGCTTAGAATCTGTTTACTGCATTTCTTCTTGTAATTACGGTAAAGACAATTCTATTTTATGGCAATTCATCAGAGAGGTAACCAGAAACTTTCCAAGAGAGGAGAGAGGGAGCGGTCGCCTAAATCGCCCCCCCTCCCTTTTGAATCCGCAGCTTTCGACGGCCCTTGATTCGGAATATCCCGTAAGAATCTTTTTTTATCACGTCGTATGGGAGTTATCTGCAGCGCAGAATCAAGGAATGTTCTGCAGAATGCGTTTAAGGACTGTATCTGATTTAAGCCTATGGGGAGGAGAAATCCGCCTCTGCGACATGGTGATCCTCGCCATTCGAGGGCAATCCTCTCCAGAATAACGCTAAGAACCGCGTGAAGAAATTCAGAGCGATGAAAGAAAAATCGGTACAATATACGTATCGCAAACTTTCTCATATATACCTGCGCGTATGGTCTCACTACACTCTATCCTGACTGGAAGGAACTCCTGCTGTTGCAAAAACAACAAATTATATCTGCACGTAATTTGTATTAATTTGGCCGCCCTTGTCCTTCTGCCGTGCGCACCTCGCGCACGCACTTGAGGCAGCCCTCGTTTCAATACACTTCAGGTATCAACGGCAAAATTACGTGATTCTTTTCATATTCCTGCAGTTCACCTTCCAGCACGGTTTTCCGTAAGGGCTATTTACACTTGCGACTTTTCGAAGTTCTTTTCAGTGTTTACACATGGCGACTTGTCACGAATAAATTTAGTACAAAAATGGACTTGGAACAAAAACTACTGCTTTTGTGTGCTGCAGAAAATTCTATTTTTGAACCAGGAAAACTTATTTTCGCGCTCTAGGCAAGGTATTAAAATTACGCACCCCTCCTAATGAAAGTATAGAGGACGCAATATTACCTCTCAAAACAGCAGTTTATTTACAATATAGAAGTGAAATAAAATGGATACAAATAGGTACTATTTTATAGGAAAAAACTTAAGTTTAAAATTGACATTTGTTGCTCGTCTAAGCGTGCTTCGCCCTAGACGGTTGCCTCTCTCTCCCATTCCTCTGACGATAGCCATACCTGCTGTTAAAAAAGTTTGGTAGAATTTCAAAATTAATTTTTCGAAACGAATCGAATCATTTTTGTAATATATTCTTTTTCGGTTCGCGGTTGGGTCGAAAGCAGTCGCATCTCAAATTATTCTCCACAGAACACGCAAAGAAAAACACTGGTTCAATAGAAAGAAATCAATTCTAAGAACAAATAAACGTGAGGTAAATGTATCAAAAATAAATTGTATGAAAATGAGCTTAGAATAAGAGTGATAAAATTTTATTTAATGAAGGTAAACTCTATTCTTCCAGTTACTCGTCAGGGACGCTTTCAAGTCTTAGAAGTACTACTCGGTGCAATTTTGTCAGGGGGTTCGTTTGCACCGATCTGCTATAAAAATTCGAATTTTCATTTTCAAAATATTAATTTGCCTTATTGATTTCATTTGGAATGAAATATCGGATGTGTGAATAGAGGAAGAATCGCTTATTGACATCGATTCCGATGGTTATGAACCCATAGGAAAGCTACTGAACAAGAATCAACATGCATTCTCGCCATCCGTGAATAACTTCGGGGCCCGCGATATGAGGGGCCCATCGGTGCTTTGTACCGACGTTAAAAACGCCCCTGCAGACAACGAAAGCTGAGTAATAGGCTTCAATATCTCGTGGGCTATTCTTCTCGCCTCCCAGTCGGATTATCCAGTTTCGCCCCGCTTACGTATAGGCAGAATAAACAAAACAGTGGTCGCTTCATTTCCTTGGAAATTAATCCTATAGGCGCATTACTGTTCTAGCCAGATAAACGTCTAAGCGAGTGAGAATTATTGCTATCTATTCCTCTAGCCGGCCTCTTAACAAACTAAATAGATAAAATTTCCATCGGAGTATAGTACCGTGGTTTGCCTTAATCTCTCGTGTTTTTCATTTTCATTAATTAACATTCGAAGTAGAAAAAGTGACAGCCTTCCTCGTTTTCATTAGTGCCATCCTAAAAATGGCTAACCAACAAAGCTCTCCTTAGATATCTTTCTGACCTCCTGCTAAGCTAATCTGTTTTTGCTTTCTAATTTACTGCGCTGCATAAACAGCAGCAAGTCAAAAAATTCTAGATAGGTATTCTTCTAAGCGTTATAATACTAGCAAGCATACTACTATTATTTACTGCATAATTCAACTTATTTGGCTGTATTTTTAGCCGCCCGTCTGGTTTTTTATTTTGATATTTTCCCTTCTATTTTTCTCTCGAGTATTCCATTTCTCTAGATAAGATCCTCAGCAACCAATAGAGCGATGTGGAAGACAGATACCACAACATGAAAATGAAACTGTTAGAGAAGACTACTTTGGACACTGCCAACTACCATTACGGTGGATTGCAGGTTAGATACCTCCGTTAAATTTTTCAGTAGCTACTCTGATAGTCTTCTTCTCGCTTGAATCGCTAGTCACCAGCTCGATCGTATTTCGGGAAAAACCATTCCTTTAATTAGTGCTTACTTAGATAGATTTATTCATAAAGGACTCTCTTGAAGGGGTGGGCTGGTGCGTAGTTGATGAGGCACACAGGTGGACGCCTGCGAGCGTCTCACGTTACACTCGGACGTGTTTTCATAACCAACGCGTCCTTCGTAGCCAACTGGATGTATGCCATGTCGATTGGTTCACTCCGCCTCTTATTCGATCAGCGATCTTATAATTCCCTTTTTTGACAAAGCCGATCTCTGGTCCTGAGAGACCACCATTGAGGGAGGAAGCCGGTTATCCAGTTCGTCTTGGCGTAGGTCCGAAGGAATCCTTCGATTGTGCGTTATTGTTCGTCTCCCGGTAAAAATTGCACTAGTGCAGTGATAGCGACCCTATGGCACGCGTGCCGTAAGTGGCAGGCAAGACGATTTTGGTCGGCACGCGAACGAAAGGCGAAAACCAATCAAAGCATTTATCGTACCGATTTAGGGCAGCAGAAACATTTGTGTTATTTAGTTAACTGTTGTGAACATTACTTTTATGGTTAAAAATTTCAATCTCTAACGTCTTGACCACAAATTTAATTTAGTTGGTACGAAAAAAAATCAAGGACTTTTTTGTGGCACGCGAGGCGGAAAAGATTCGATAATTTCAGTAATATTGGCAAGTGGACAATAGAAGGTTCGCCATCACTGCACTAGTGAATCGCAAAGGCCGACAATGATCCCAAAGGGCTCGCTCCTTCAAAATCTAAGAGTTATATTTCACGCTAAGTTAAGGCTTATGGAGAGATATAGATCGGAATGTCTAATAGAGGAAGTGTTAGGAATGATTGAAGCAACAATATTAATCGGTAGATGAGACAGTAACAATAAGACATGGAAGATCGATTGTTAGACAGCGGTCGCTGTTTACGAGAAAAACCATAAAAGGAGAGTGAAACCTGCGAGAGATAATTGGTAGGTAGGTGAACTTAGGCATGCCTGTCCCAGTGCCATTTTTGTGCTTCAATTCCAGCCATTGTTAAATAGTAACTTTAGGATTTGAATTTAGATGTATTGTTATTCTTTTTGGAAATTAAATTTTTTTAAATTTTTCATTGTATAGCAATTTATTAGTTTACGTGGGGAAAAAATTTTAAAAAGTTCGGAAGAAGAGGGGCTCGAACATCTGATCATGACATTCAAATCCAATCGCCATAACCCCTACACCAACCTCAATACGTACGAAGGGCCTTACGGTATATTACACTATCCAGTAACTCGGGAAATATAAAATTATTTTTATTAATAAACTAAAAACGGCTGGGTATTGTCACTAACATGTATATATATTCCTTGATCGGGCATCATGAACATTATCTCTACGAAGTTTCAGCCGAATCGGTTGGGGATCAGTAGTAGTGCTCTCTCTCTCCTTGTTAGTGCACTCGGCTGCCTTACTACAGTCTTCACTAGGTTCGATTCTATGGAAGCGTTTCATTTGTCGTATAACACGAAATTATGAGGCACTTCCAGATGTGCTACAAACTTGAAATTTGGGAGGATTATAAGTTTTTGGTCACAACTGAAGGAAAAAATCCAAAACTGGAGAAATTCCAATTCTGAGGTGCTATTTTGGCCCCGTTTCTGCCCCATTTTTGACCCATAAGAAAACACGTAATTTGGTGTAGAAGTTTTTATATTTGCATTTTAAAATTATTTCCCATCAAGTTACGAACTCGAGACTTTAACTATCGGATAGGAAATAAATCGCAGTTTCTTATTTCTGAAGACAGAATTAAAATCCGGGTGGAATTAAAGTAAATTTATAGTTTTCATCGAAAAAAATGGTAATTTTTTTGGGTGGCAACAATAAGCTGCCTAGGCAAAGGGCTTAATGCTTTCATATGGGTAATTTTTAATAGGAATCAGAGGCTTATATTTTAATGCCGTTAATGTTAAACTACGACTAATGAAGGAAATTCGATATTGATATAATCCCCATTTTTGGGGCTGTTCTGCCCCAGTATTTCTCCATAAGAGAATACAATGATGAGGCAGCTCCATATGACCTAGAGGCTTGAAAATTGCACGATTATAGAAATTTCATTGCAACCGAAGGTAAAATTAAAAAATTGCAATAATTCAAATTTTTAGGTGCGGTTTCGCCGCATTTCTGCCCAATACGAGTGTGAAAATTACAAGGCACTTCTTAATGAGATACAAACTGAAATTTGGCAAATTATGTGTTTTTTGTTACAACAGAAGGAAAATATCCGATATAGTAAAAATTCAAAATCTTATGGGCTGTTTTGCCCCATATGAGAATTATAAGGCACTTCCAAATGAGCTATAGACTTGAAATTTGGCACGGTTACATGATTTTGGACATATTAGATTGGGAAAAATTCGAAATTGTAAAAATGCTGAAATTTAAAAATGCTTGCAGAATGCAAGCACCGTCTACTACAGTGATTCTTAACCCCCGAGTCGTGACCGAAATTTGGGTCGCCAAACCATTTTGAGTGGACCGTCAAAGATTTTCCATTGCTTTCTATATCCATATATATCATTCCTCCTAATAACCCATTCAATGCTAATGTCCTGAGAGCTTATTTTCATTTATTTATTAAATTCCTATTAATTTTATTACTTATTACAATTAGGATATTGAAGGAAATGGATCGCCGCAACCAGAATTTGGGTCGCTGCCAAAAAAGATTAAGAACCACTGGTCTACTAGTATAATATATTAGTTTTCTTTTGATCTTATGTTTTATTCTCTTATTTTACATCAGCATTTTTTTTAGTACGTGCAATCTACTCCAATCTACTCATTGATGTTTTAAATAAAAAGTGCATATTTGTTTAATATTTTTATTTTTTCAGAAATACATTTTTATTTTTACATAGCATCACAGGTTCAGAGAGAAATTCTGGTGGTGACAGAACCGCGCACATTTGATTATGGCGTTAGAATCCGCCGCCTAAAATCAGAATACAATCGTCATTCGAGTTTGTAGAATACAAAATCTGATGTAGTAGTCAATTGATGGTTTTGACATTTCCAGTTATCCAGGAGAACCAGGACGATTGCCTGCGGCTACAGCAATCCCTCTGCTTGTCTGCATGCTTGGTGGTGTAGTGCATGGACAGAAATACATGACGACGGTCTTGAATGATCATCATAAAGTGGATGCCGCTGTAAAAGCGAGAGAAAACAAATTATGATGGGAAGTGGCAAAAAGGTTCTCATGTACATATATGCCTTTGGATTTAAAAAGTGAAGGCCTAAAGCCATTGCCTTTATATTACCCTTGTTTTTAATCTTTTTACCTTTTTCAAACATTAAGACCAAAGCCTTCATCTTCTCTGGTAAATATTTATCACAAATTGACTCCAGTGACCTAACTCCTGCTTGAGCATCCTGCAGCTGTTCTTTCAAGAAATTGTTCAATTTCTTCAGCCTGTGAATCTCGACTCTCTGCCTGTTTATGATTTTCTTTAATCTACTGATGGTATCAATCATACTGTTGCCAGCAGGTGAAGAAGATGGTGGAGATAGAATATCCAAATTTTCACTTCCATATTCATCAGCATTATCCCCTATTACAAGAGCAGTGTGAATGAATAAATGAATAATGTATTTGAGGCAGGATTGAGACTAATGAGTCTCCTCTTCCATCTAATCCCTTATCAAGCTAAAAGCTAATTTAATACATATAAAGATATTGAAAAGCAAGAAAAATATACCTATATGTACAAAACAGTGGACAAAATATATAAAAAGCCCACTTCATAAGGAAAAAACTAAAGAAGGAGAGTGTGAAAAACCAGCAAAACATTCTGATATCATCTCAATTGCTAAATTATAATTAATTACTCAAACATAGGACATACATGGATGTTATACATATGCAGTAAAGCAGATGAATTCTCTTAAGAACACAAAAATGAAATAAAGGCATCTGTTAGATATTTCAAAGCAAGATTGCCAAAAATAAATGAATGAATGGATTAATTACTTAAAATTGATAAATAAATGAAATAAAACAGAAAAATAAATAAAAATGAAATCGAAAAAATAATAAATAAATACAAGTAATACATTCAACCTAACAGATGTTCTTAAAAATATAACATATTATGAACAGAAGAATAGATAGGATTCACATAAATGACAAATGCTTATATAGATTTATACAGTCACATAAGTTAAAATAAACTAAACTGTAACAAATTATTTGTGAATAACTTTTATTAAGTTTTAAGTCACTTGAGTCGAATGAATAACGTGCTATGCCACAATGTGACATTTCTAAAATACTGGGTATTTAAGGTTTTAAAATTAATGTCTTATTAGAAATTTATTTGCCTACTTCCTCCTACACTAAGATTTATCTGTAAAGGATTTTTACACAGGGAAGTATGAATCAACTGCACATATTGTATTATTAATTACCAAATACACACATTAATAAACACACGCACTCGCAAAAACACGTATGAGTGCATTTGTGTGTGTATATATATATCGTATTTATAAAAGGGCATTCAGCAGTATAAATACCAATCTCATTCATCAATGCTAACCCGTATACAAAAAACTCAGTCACTACATATACACATGTACGTATATACATACCTACAAATATACGACTATCGCCAATCAACGTGTTTTCCGAAGAACATTCTGCATTTACAGATTGCCTTTCTTTTGGAGGTTTTCTTTGGCTTCCTATCAGAGGTGGTGGATTGGGCACGTCGAATTTAGTCGGCACTGCATGGCTATGCAGTCTATTTTTTAAATAGTTGTAGAACATATTGTCTTCAAATGTACACTACATATTCTGCAGTTGGCATGCAAATAGCTCGCACTCCTTTATTCGAGGTCTTTCAGGTGTGAGCGAATAACCCACTCCTTGCACCTGATGAGTAAACACATGTTCAGAAGTTGGAAAGTACTCATATTAAAGGAAGGTATAGTCAATTCGAAATATACCAATGCTCCCTAGAGTATAAAATAAATAAAAAGACATCATTTACATTTACTTTGTAAGCCTAGGTTCATGTAAAACTTACCTAATGGGATCCTTCGGAAAACGGAAGAAACTGTTAGTTGTTGTTCAGTATTCCGGAGTTATATCGGCAATTAATTGCCGAACACCAAGCAAATCCTCCTTTCTTTCTTCTCATTTATATCCCTCCTGTATCTTACAGAAAACAGGAATGAAGTAAATACTTCTCCAAAATGTAGCACTTGCTGAAAACACACTGAACTGTAGGTACCTAAGCCATGGAAGAATCCACCCAAAAAGAAATAATTTTATGGTTTAACCATTATCATTTTTTCTCAGACTAGAGCTTAGAAAACAATGCATTGATTATATAAAATTAAAGTTATCTAAAAAGATACATCGCCCAAGATCATTTATGAACAGACTACAATTATGGAGCAACTAGCTTCTCGACCCTGGACAAAAGGTTACTATTATACAGTTATTTATCAAAATAATTGTAATCTCGCTAGAAATAGTCTTTTATATTTAGTCAGAAATGGAAAAATATTAAGTAGACAGCAAATGAACGATTTTTGCTGAGTGCCAAACAAAATCATCTCACATACCTAAAGTGGCATGCATGCCATCGATTTGTCATCCATGGTAAATTTTAATCCAAATCCTGATTTTTATGAAACTTCAAGTCATTTTACTTTACTATTTTTTTGACAATTCTTCAATCAATTCCAACGGAAATAAAAAATAATTCAGCTAACACTTTCAAAGATAAATAATTACTATAAATTTTGTCTACATCGACCTTGATAAAAATACAAGCCGTATTTAAGTGTAAATTTGGTCAGCACTACTTTATATGAAGCAATGGTAATGTTCAGAATGAAAAATGTAAATTAACCACGTCATACAGGAATTGCAGTGTGCATGAAACCCCTCAAGAAATTTCTCAACTTATGGCTTCATATCATGAAAGTCTCACTGTCTTTCTGTGCATTTTCTCCTAGCATGTCTGTTGATCAAGTACAACTGAAATTGGAACATTCATATTGTAGTATTTTACAAAATACAGTAAACCCTTGCAGTTGTAAAGGAAACATAGTGAACGACAAGACCTTGATTAAATGAGAAATAGGGAGTAAGGGACTTGGGTTAGCAGCGCCCATTTTTTGTTAAGAGATCACCTTTTGTGACAAACATATACATAATCCTAAAATCAGGCATGGATGATTAACTAGTTATCTATAATATAATCTAGACACCATCATGACACTTATGCATTGGTTCAAATTCCTCCAATCACATTTAAACTTAATGAATAATCACTGTGTTATTATTAAAGTAGTTTATAAAGAAGCAAAATCATTAAATGTTTAAATTATATTATAGTGTCTTTGATTAAACTAGCTAACAGAGAAATACAAAATGAAACACGGTAGAAGTATTGTTGATAAATTCTGTTAATAGAACTGCTGAGAATGTTGAAGTATGATATATTGTTATACATGTCTCAGCTCTGCCTATTTAAATACAAATTTGAAGTTTTGCTTAAGGAGGTTTTATACCAAGGTGATTGGTGACAGTGATCTGATTTGACGGCAACTGAAGTTGCCAACAAATCACTGCCACCAATGTATTTATATCAAAGCAACTGATTTTTGATGGTGATATGATATTTATTTTTCCCTAGTATCAAACATGTCCTTAAGTGAAGAGGATATACTTCTTTACTGCACATTATGATGGCAGCATCACCGTAGTAAGCAGAATGATAGAAGATTTAGTATTCACCCACTTAATATTTTTAATTTGCCACATAGCTCTTTTATATTAAGTCGTGAGTTAAACCAACAACCTAAAAAATTTCACTTGTTTTAGCGAATGAGCAAAGGAAAAGGAGACAGGGATTACTGTTTCAATGATACGTTTTTGGAAAGCTTTACCCAATGTTCTACGAATATGAACTCGTATTCAGACCCTTCTTGAAATTGCCTACACTCCAGGGGCAAAAAATGAGTGTACCGGTTTAGCTGATCTGAAAACTTGTCACTTTACCCAAAAGTAAAAACAAAAAGTACGGCTTATAAAGAAGTACTGGACCCTACATTTAAAAATATTATTATTAAAATTTACTTAAATTTGTATGGTTTTAAAAAAAAGTATAATGTTAAAGAAAACGTTTTTAATAATAAATAAGAAACCTGCTAGTATATTCATAATAGTAATACCTATTTTGTTTAATTACGGTGTTGAAAGTTTCAGCGTTCACATACAAGAATTAAATTTTTACAATTTTTTCACTTAGGAAATATCCTGTCTATGCTGCCGTTATTTGGGTGGCTTTCGGAAAAGAAAATTTTTAGTATGCAAAATTTGACAAGCATAGATTATTAGGCTAAAGTTCAGGCTTTAGGAATGTCCTTGCTTTCCTTACAGCATAAGGGGTAGCGAAATTATAGACACTGGAAGTTTAGGTGACTATATTTTTGAAGGTGATAATAGGCGACTAGCAGGTGAATAGAATCATGGGTGATCGGCAGGAAAAGTCACTCAGTGACTAGAGTTGCCGAGTCGCTTCCAAGTTGCGTCACCATCACATTTCCATCAACTTGGTATAAATGGCTCCATTTAACTGAATGTGTTGTCCAAGAGCAACTGAAGTTACCTTAAAATCACAATCACATCTCCGTCACCAAACACCTTGATATAAAACCTCTCTTAGAGAATTGAACCTCTTTTGCATGAATTCCTAAATCAGATGACTGTCTTAGAACATATCCTTATCTCATTCTTTCATTTCAATATTTATGATTCACTGCATTGATTGTTTCATGAAAGTTGAATTTTAATCTATGAAACTAGCCTTACAATGTTAAATCAAGCTTAAGAAAAAGACCAAAACATTCAATTGAAACCGACAAACAATGAACTAAAATACTGGCAAATCAAGTTGTAAGAAAATGAGCAAGGTATGTTCATGGCATAAACTAACATAACACAAAATGCTTAATTGGGATATTCAAATGTAACAAATTACATATGCTGCACTTTCTGAATGATTTGAATGTTCATAATTCTCCTGTAAATTGTACTTAATTTCCAAAAAGAATAACAATACATCTAAATTCAAATCCTAAAGTTACTATTTAACAATGGCTAGAATTGAAGCACAAAAATGGCACTGGGACAGGCATGCCTAAGTTCTCAATGGTATCTATTTTCCAAAAAAGCCAGTCTCATATGCATTGAATACTAGCTGGAGCTTATATTACCATTCTTCTATGATGCTCTTGTTCATAATAATGGGATTTTAGGCAAGCCCATTTGAAAAAGATGCTTTTGAATCAATGCAACATCTTTTGACTAAACATTGGTCAGTATGGGAGGCATTTTTAAATTAGATCACAATAAATGAATTGCAAACCTTGTAAACTGCATAAAGAAAGGGTAAACTGCACATTTAATTCATTAAATATTATTTTAAATTATACTCTTTCTTTTCAACTAGTTCAAAATTTACCTATAAGCAAATCAAACTCTTAGTAACATTCCTTATAAAAATACTGACATCTAAATGGATTTTTGAAGCCACCACACTGTCCTTGGATAACAATATTTAAAGATATTATTTTATCGTACTTTTTATATCTCAATGTGTTTTGTTTGACTCTAGTTTCAACAAACCTGTCCTGCTAACCATTAAGGCTGATATCTGGGTCCCTGAGGAAGGAATTTTTATGAATAAACATATTTGGAATAAGATTATTACCTGCATGCCATTCAAATTTCAGTCCCCACTTAATGTGGCACTCTAAGCTAACAAAATTTATAAAAGCCTGAAAATTTCTTCACCTCCAGTGCAGCTTTCCTTTCCTCCTCTGTTGTTGACAGATTCTGAAAAAATAATCAAAATACATAATTAATTAAAATTGACAGCCATACTAACTCATTGCTACCATAAAAGCAAGGAATACTAAATTAATTTATAGTGAACAGGAAAAACATATGCTGTAGTCATGTTTATCAAATTTATTATGTCTGAATAATCGCATTACTGTTTCAATACCATCAAAAATTGTTGTTTTATTATATTCTGAACCATCTCCTGAGAACCTTTTGCAGGACACTGTTTGATACATAAATAATTAAAAATAAGCCTCGAATATATATGCATAACATTTTTTCAGTCTAGGTGTACAGTTATAATTTTCAAATCTCAGTAATAACCATCCCAACCTACTTCATGTCCCAGTGGTAAATTTAATGCAAGTCAATATTCAAACCAGTACTCGAAATGAGCCGGAATACCTCTCTGGCTGGTCATACGAACCGATGTTACCCTTCCATTTCGTCAGACATTTAGAAATGCTTATAAAAAGCGTTCTGTTTTGTAAAAATTTCCATTCCACTACCAATACAAGCGTTCTGTTGTGTAACATTTTCCATTTCAAGCACTGATTCAAACAGCCTTGGCCCTCTGAAACGCTAACAACAATAGGTCATTTTATTTCCAAACTATTCTTTTATCAGAGTTTCCCAACTGAAATTTTCTACTATCATGGAAATCCATTCAAACGTTAATTGGCTGAGAATAAGAGCTTCCTCTTGATTGAAAAGTGTAGTTGACATAGCTAAATTATTTATCAGTCTTAATCAGATAATTTGATGGAGCAATGCTAAAACCACATGGATTTTAAAATGAACTTTTTTCATGGGACTCCAAGTTTTAAATAGTGATACTCAAATTCAAGAACAAACACTAAAAAAATACTTGCCTCCAGTATCACCAATAGCCACAGTAAGGTTACAAAAAAAACATGCATTTAAGCTACAAAAAATCCATCTTCAATGGTAATACACCGGTTAATTTAGCCGAAATGTACATCTGTTTTTTTTATAACCTTCAAGGGGATAATGGAAATACCTGAGATAAGTATTTTTTTCACCCTTTCTATGCTGAGCTGAATGTTTTGGCAGTATGTGCCATTTTGAAAACCATTTTCTTAAAGTCAGGAGTTTTCGCTATTCTCTGTAAAAGCACACTGCTATAATATGATGCAAAACTAATTTGCTGAGGTGAAACTAAGCAAGTGACAAATCGTTTTGTCAATAGCACTGAAAGGGTTAAAGTGCTTGTTCTTGAATTTTTTCTGCCACAAGACAAGCTCAATAATTTTGTTGAATTAGTGATAGCCAAAAGCAAAGTACTTTTTGAGAATACAAATGACTAAACTTTACCAATACATTTATAGCTATGGTTTGATTCTTTGTTAACTACCATAACGATTTAAAAGCTCAGCTCTCAGAATCCATTTTCCAATTAACACTAACTTTTGTTATAATTGTTTGTTTTATTGAATTAATGAGCTTAAAATGATTTTTGTTGACAATGTATTGAATGTCGTAAAATCATCAGCATTACTGAGGAATTAATAAAAATAAAATACTGTATCCTAATTCAAATTTTAAAAAATATTATGAAAAACATACTCTTACATTAGTGCGGAAGAATCTCGATCGATACGGAAGTCACAAACTCATAAGAAAGACGTAACTCTATAGACATCAAGATGGAATATATCCCATTACATTGATTTTGTTTCTATCTTCTTTACTCTTCTGGTAATTTTTACATTGGAATACAGGATATCTTAAGGTGACCGAGTTTTCTAAATAAAATGGAGTACATATTTACTTTTTATTAACAAAATGGAAGGATAAATTTGATGAGCAATATACTTACAAATATATGGTTTACTCCATATTTATTTTAATAAAATGATTATAAATGGGTCCATGTACTACAACAGGCTTAAGGCATTTGTACTGCTCATTTTATAAAATATTGTATGCTTACAAGAAGAAATGAATGCCATCTGGATTGACAGACGTTCGGAAATACATCGTAATTTACAACATAATGTGTAGCATTAAATATACTTCACCTTTCCGTGAGCGATTTCCATTTTAAAAATTTCACCCACTGACCACAAATTTTCCTCTTGGGGCTAATGAAGTAAAATAAATACAGAATAATTACGATGGTTAAACCATCCGCATACCGCTACACGGTCAAATACAACGTAAGTTTCATATTTCTGCCTGTATTAGCACTGTAATCAGTAAAAGAAAATCGGAATGCGCACACAATTTGTATGAAAAATTTGATGTCAATTTTGTTTTAGGATTTTTTTTAAATCTGAAAACTGTAATAACAAATCTACGCTACTGATATTTTGTGGGATTTATTGAAACGGAAGAAGCTGCTGGAGGAATATAGGAAAAAGAGAAGGATTGAAAAGTATCACGTACGAAAGAAGAAAGTATGAGAGTATGAAAGGAGAGAACGCGGTAGGTGTATAGACAGCGAGAGAAAACGCTCGAGAATTAATACGCTGCGAAAGAAGGAATTCCGCCCAGGGCATGGTTGCTCATTTTCTTGGCAATATAATTATGTTAAACATGCGTTTGGATGCATTTTTCTATGAAATAAGTTAATCTTAATTCGAGTTATTAAAAAAAGGTTCAACTCAATACGATTGGAAGTTTGGAAATTGAAGTTTTCCAACTTACTCCATTCGAAACAAAATGACTAGCTTATGTGTCAATTTAAATATATCCTAAAGAAATAATTTTATGATTATATTATAACATAAAAAGTTTTTTCTGTTGCATGCTAACCTCAATTGTCTTGCGTGCAATAGGTTTGCTATCCCACTTAGGACGGATTTTATCTTCCCAAAGTATAGCACAGGAATAGATAGCGGAAGAATATCGGGTAATCATGAAGTTTAGTCACTTTTATTATGAAGGGGTTATATCCAGTGGTAAGCTGCAGCCGGTTCGCGCGAACCGGTTGTTAAATTTTGAAGCAATTTCAGAACCAGTTGTTAAAAATTTCTACAGAAAGCCGAGTCCACTCGATCCATTATTCGAACCCGATGGATGTTTGGTTTCATAAGAATTATTTCCCAGTGTTGAATTTCGTTACAGTAATATAATATTACAACTGAATAAAATATAATCCAGAACGTTAAAATATCACATAAATTAATCGCATATAGCAAAAAGAGTTAATTTTAAAAATGATTTACAAATTTAGTATATGAATTTATCTTGATCCTTTTTATACGCGTCTTAATACTGTCGGCTTCCTCTGACACGCATAGACGACACCTGCAAAGATGTCGGCTTTCCTTTGTAATCTTCAAGTATGAGGATAATTTCAAGATATAATAAAAATACGCAATTTAAATTACCTATCGAGAAAAATTCGACAGTGTATTAATATTTTAGAGCCTTTTGCTCTGTGACATTTAATAGCACAATAATTAGCTAAATGGATTTTTTCTAGTGACAAATTAAATATGTGGTGTAAATTAATCGTGTTGAATTCATTTTAATCCCTAAGATCGAGTTGGATTCTTGGTGTAGAAAAGGTGATTTATTGAAAAAAGATAAAGAGCGTATATTTTTACTTTATTTGTTTTATTAGTTCAATTACGTGAAGTAGTCGCAACTAAACATTTTTCGTTGTTAAGGCGTTGAAATGTGTATTCCTTTCGATTCCTAATAAATGTTTATGCTAACTCGGAATTTAATTAATTTAATCTTGAATGGAAAAATAAACACCCTTCTTTTCGACGTCCATATGTTAAACTCCGGAGTTCGTGTCTCGATTCTAACTAATTTTGAAATGAAAAGAATTATATCTGACACTCATTCGCGTGTTACCGCAATGGGGAAAGTAAACGCTACTGAATTCAAAACCATTATCTTGAGGGAAAATATCCGATCCTTAAGAGCTAGGAGAGAACCGTAAACCCTTCTCTAAGGAGGGGAGGAGAGGTAGAGCCTTCACCCCCTCCTCTACTATCACTGTTGCCATATCGCTTGACAGTTAGTTCGAGACTAGTAGTTCACTGAAATTCCAGTGGAGCGCTTGTAAAGTGGTGCGGTTTTTTTGTCCACCACCGTACAGCTGCTCTGCGGCCTGGAGCTGGTGCTGTTTTATACCTGATGAGATAGGTCTGTACTATCTGCCTTCTTACTTCAAGCTGGGAGACCTCTGGTCCTCTCTTCTTAGCCAAAATCCACGCACTGCAAACGCTGACGTCTACCAACCATGTAAATATAGGCCACCACCATTTCTTGGAACGAATACCTATCCTATATCAGTTTGTATCTCGATCCATTAGGCCAGTGCCACCCATGCTCCTGTTATACTCGGCGAGAAGTTTGGGTTGAGAGGGTTTGCCACAAATAAACTGCTTGTATTGATGTTGTCCATAATACGCAATCATACTTTTGTCATAATCCATTCTTCTTTCAGCTCTATGATGAAATTTCAGCCTTTTCTTGATAAGATCAATCAATGGGCATAGTTTCCACAATTTGTCATTTAGATCTGGTATGTTGTTATCAGCGCAGTGGAAATAGCGGGTTATTTCCAAAAAAGAGTTTCTTCGCACAGCTCCTGCGACGAGGGCATGATGTGTATCTGGAGAATCCTCCCAATACAAGCGTTTATCGGGTGCTGTAAAATATCCTGATAATATCAGTATACCCAAGAAAACTCTAATTTCCTCTTTTGTGACATTTGCAGACTGATCATTTTTGAATAAGGCATACTTATTCGTTTCCGAAACTAAGAAAGTAATCACTTCCTCATCAAAAAAGAGCTCAAACATTTTTACCAAAGACATTCCTCGTACGGAGGAATAATCTGGCTCGGGAAAACTAAGATTTTTAGATGGAAGGTCTGTGTTACTCCTCCAAGAAAATGACTTCTCGGTTTTCGTAGCATTCTTTTTGGATGTCTTCCTCTGTGACATCGTTGAATCATATGAACCGCAATCTTTCTGTTCTGGCATGTCCTCATTATCGGATACACCAATCCTGGTATTTTTATCAAGAACAGCCTCAGCGTTAGCCCGCAATTGACGACCGGAGAGATTGTCAATGGTGCCTCCGTCCTCACCTCCCGAGTCCTTGTCAGAAAGCGTTTGCTTCAGGAGGCTCAATATAAATTATATCGATATATTCAGGCTCATTCTCCTCTAAAATATCCAGAATCTCCTGAAGCGTCAAGCCACTATACGAATAAGATAAATACAATGAATATAATAATCGAACGAAATAATTTAAAACGACAAGATATAATAGGAAATGAAACATTTAAAACTTATATATGTCTAAATATATAATGTTTAAATACATCGCTTCTGTATAACAATTTGCTGTTCTTTGTATGTAGACAGGAAGAAAATCAAAGCTAACAGAACTGATATTACTACCGCCCAGCGTAACCTAGAAGTAACGGAGGGAAATCCTTCCATAAATCTCAGTAAGAGTGAATAGTTACTTAATAAATGTTATTTTACAAGACAACTACATCTTCATAGATGAGAACAACAACAAACACTAATGAATAAAAGAAATAAATAGTGTGAAATTTAAAACTAACCTAAGCCGCGGATCCATAATTTCAGTTTGAGCGAGAAGCGAATGAGTCAACCACACTGGTCCCCTTGAACGCTGTATAGTGTACCACAAGAATACACTTAGTTGACAGAAACTAATCACATAGTACATATGAAAGAAAATTCTTTCGCTGACAGATACATAAAATGTAAACAGTGCGCCCCGTTACCATACGGTAACGCTGGGCGCTGACAGGTTAAATGACTGAATTTGCTGCCACATTTCATATATTGATTTGGTTTTACCTTGTAGAGAAGTATTCAAATGATTTTGCTTTGACATTATATCACACAAAAATGCAACGTTTCTGCAGAAGTCATCTTTCAATAATTCACAAGGTTCATTGGCGTCTTTGAAAAAGGTCGTGATTTGTTTTCGCAATGCTAAAACTTTTTCCAGTACCTGACCTTGTGACAACCAATGCATTTTAGAATGATATGGAAGATCTACAGAAAATGTTTCATCGTCAAATTGGAGCATGGTTCAAAACTGACGATGCCGTAAAGCATTTGCACAAATGGAGTTCACAATACCAATAACTTTATGTAATGTGTCATTTAAAATGGTAGATTTAGTGCAAAGATTCTGTTGATGCAAAATATAGTGAAAAGAAATTAACCTATCTGGATTTGATATTTCCTTCTGTAACAAAGCAATAAAACCGTCATGTTTTCCTCTCATGGAAGGTGCACCATCTGTGCAAACACGAGATTACACAAGTTCAGTATTGCTTTCATATATTTCTCTTTAAAGACAGTAAAAATGTCAATACCACGCATTTTCCCCTTTAACGTTGCCAATGCCAATAACTCCTCATGGAAATAAAAATCTTCAGTTATAGCACGAATAAAAATTAACACTTGTGCCGAGTCAGTAATATCAGTGGACTCATCTAGTGCTATGGAGTAATAAATACCTTCACTTTGGCAAATGTTTTTAAGTTGTTCAGCAACACACTCAGCCAATTCATGCTGTCGCTCGGTTATTGTTCTTCGTGAAAGAGGTAGTTGCCTGTACTTATTAGCCTTATCTGGATCCAGACATGCTACAACTTCTACAAGGCACTCCTTTATGATTTCCACATCACTATATGGCTTACAATTCTTCCCAAGTATATATGCTACTTTATACGTTGCTTCAGTAGCTTGATCACTTTGTCCGATTTTTTTGATGAACACTACTTTCCCATTACTACGTATGGAGAAAGTAAAAAGCAAAATATCTTTGAAATGGATGGTTCTACGAAAATTTGTTTCAAACAAAACTTGGAAGAAATATTATTCTCTACAACTTTGGTCCTCACGGAGCTCACCAATAACGACGTTTTTAGGGAGATATTTGACGGAAACCGAAAAAACCGATTATTTATAAATAGTTCCTAAACAATAACTGCTATGAAAAATTGTTCCAAATATAAGTTGTAGGAAATTACATTCTCTATAACCTTTGTATAAAATTGTATATACAATAATGACGTTTTAACGGAGAAATATCGCAAAAACAGAATCGGGTTTCGAATAAACCTCGACTTCCGTTTAACCGTTACTGTCCAAAGACTAATCGTTATTTGTGCTCATGTTAAAGTGTTATATATGAAGTTTGGTAACGATATGACACGTACTTTTTGAGTTAGAGCGCCCACAATCACATACACACAGACATCATTCCGAAAATAGTCTAAACATGTTCTAGAGACCTCAAAACGTGTATTTCCATTGCAATCTCGAAGTCGATTTTTTTCGTGAACACAATACTTTCCCATTACTACGTATGGAGAGAGAAAAAATTACCCATCCATTTAATATGTCATAAAAATAAATACATAAAAGCAAGGGACAGGAAAGAAAAGGTTGTTTTAACGCTAACACAAAAGCTGGAGCTGATCAAACGAATTGAAAAAGGAGAAAATAGACAGCCATAGCAAAAGAATTCAACATCGGATCTTCCTCGCTCCACGATATCAAGGCTCAAAAGGCTAAATTAATGAAATTTGTGTCATCTTCTGAGACGAGTAAATCAATTAATAAACATCATACACTTCATAAGCCAAAAATGGAGGAACTGGATAAAATATTATGACTGGTTTTCACAGAAACGTTCACAGGGATTAAACAGTTTTGTCCTTTTCTAATAGAGTAAATAAAGATAAATAAGAGAGATATAATCCAATAAATTCAGTTTTGGAAACAGATTCACTGTCGTACTCTCCAAACATCCCGGACGCCCTAAACTTTTCTTTAGTCTTGTTTTGCATGTAAGCGTAGCAACGTATGAAATAAGAATGGGTAAAGAGTATCTATATCTAACTATGTGTGGAAGAATTAAAATGGAAAATGCAAAACCCATGCATAGTTATGTTTGGGGAGTACAATAGTGAACCTAAGCCCAATTTCGTTTGGTTATTGCTAAATTTTGGATGTCAAAATCGAAAAACGCTCCTCTAACCAACTATTTCTCCTAATCGGCTTTCCACAATCCCCAAGATAGCCGGATAACACAGATTTTACTGTATTTGCTGTGAGTAGACTTCAATGCCGTACTTACATATGCAAAGAGATGCTTATCAACTTCGTGGCATGTAAAATGTTCGATTGCTATTACGTACGTTTTAAATGGCCAATTAGTATTATTATCATGGTCAAATTTACATAAACATTTCACATTTTTAATATCAATTTCAAAACAAAGGGAGTGTGGAAATTCGTATAGAAGGGATATAGGGAGGAAGGGGACCTCTACGAACAAGTGCGCGGTAAACGGGTGGAAACTATTCATTACTTATCGCTCTGCTGGCCCAACTTAGTTATATATGGGGTATTTTTTTGCCACGGGACCAAAGATTTGTTCGTTACAGCCGAGAATTCGTAAAATGTGTGTTCGTTACATCCGAGAAATTTAACCAATGCCCTTATGGAGAAGTTCAAGGGACCGAGACATTTTTTCGTTATAGCCGAGATTTCGTTTTAGGCGTGATCGTTATAAACGAGTTTTACTGTAGTTACATTTTCATTATTTATTTTTCAAGATAACAAAAAATTATTATTAGCAGGAAAAATAAAATTATATTACAATTTCATAACTCATAATAAGAATTTTTAAATATCTATTTAGAGAGAGAGAAAGAGAGACACCCACAGGCAAGTTGCTGTTGTCTAAAGGGGACTTTAATGCATATGCACTGAAATTATCGGGGACAACAATACCCATAACCATGGAATCTTAGTATTGAAATGTTAAAAAATTACAAAATCTCGAGTATAAACTCAAAATATGAGAGAATATGCATGAGATTGAGTATTCGACGGGAAGAATACGAATCCTCATTTATTTTGGCATGTTTTAGTGTAAATTTTGTATCAATAACATAATTTTAAGATATTTTAAAAAGTAAAAGAATGAAAGCTTTCAAATCAAAAATGTGATATTTACATGTTATCTTATGGGAAACGACATTCATCCTATGAGGGTCAAACCTGTGACCTCATTCCAAATGTTTTTTTAGTTATAACATAGAGATTCATTAAAACTGAAATCCTGAGAAATTTCAGACACCTCAGTATATTTTTAATGGAGTTATTCGCAAAAATAGAGCGTTACACAGCATGATGATGATGACCATTAAGATTTTATAATATAGAGAGATATAGTTTAATTACCTTACTCTATACATGTGCACTTGAATGCATCTCATCCAAAAATGATACGTAGTGTGATCCGAAAGTGCACTTGTCCAATAAAATATGATTTTCTTGGTGGGATAGATTTTAGGATGGCACACAAACAATGGAAACAACGCACAAATATTGTATAATGCTACACATCGTGGCTCGCCACAAAAGTACAGAAGGGTTTACTTGAAAAAATTGTCCATGACATTATTGAAACATCATTTGAAAGAGATCAAAACACTCCCTCCTGATAATTGAACAGTAATAATGAAACATGTCCAAATGAAGTAGAAGTTTAAGGAGAGCCATCAAGAAAGAGATGATGTGAAGCTGACGCAGAATGGTTGCAAAAGAAGGGGTGCTGCGTTCCATGTGGCCATTCTAAAAATATTAACACAACTCTGAAGTGTAACAATTGTTCAAATTTTGTGTAAAAAACATTTGGCAATAATAATATACGTGTGAAATGCTACTCAAAAAAGGACCCAGACAGTTCATAATGATTTTTTTATGTTAAAAATATTAGAAATTCAATTATTTATACCATTTGTAAAATAATTATTAAGATGTACAAATGTGCAGATCATTGTTTTTTATTGAAATAAACAATTAAAATTAATTATAAAAAGTTATCTCATCACCAGTACCGATGTAGCACACTTTGCACCATTCATGTAGTTACGTCCCATAAGTGGACACACGTAGTTAATGGTTAAATAAAATGAGGCAAGTTTTAAACTGTAATTGCAAAGTTCAAATAATTTTGCATCATCTAATCCATAAAAAATTACCAACAAAATTTAAGTTAGGTTTAGCTTACCTGTAAATGATCAAAATCTTAAAACTTCAGCTCTTAGGGTGACATCTTATGACTGATGCCTATTCCAAATTACAGCGAAACAGATCAACACACAGTTACCTTGGCAGTGCTGAAAATTCTTGGGTTCATAACCTGAAACATTGTTGATTTGATAGAAATATAAGTGACTCTTTGAAATAACTACAGGAGTATCCATCTCTCTGGCAGCTAATAATTCTAGTTATTCTTCTTTTTTGTTCCACACACATTGTGTATCTCTACAAATAATCACTAACTCATGCACAGAATGGATTACAATACATAATAGAAGCAATTAGAATGTAATATGTAAAATCTTGAGCTCAATAGTAGTAGTATCCATAGCTCAAAATTGTATAACTTTTAGATTTACAAAGACTATTTATATGAACATCTCAATTCTTTATTTAAAATGCAACTTATTATGGTGTGTTACTTGTCTGTAACTTTGCTAAAACATTTAACATACTTAATATATTCCAAACACAAAATCTAATTAGATCCAGAAATAAGGTTTTTTTAATGTCATCTACTGAAAGGTGTTTGAATATTACAAATCTAGCTATTCACACAACTTAAAAACATTATAAATGTAAATATTTTAAAAACAATTTAGGAAAAATATTTTCAGATTCAAGGAATGCTTAGCAGGTTCAATTACATTTCAAACACTGGTCTGCACTCAAAACCTACTCATAGCACTACTGCTTCCCTTCTTACTAGACTCAATGTGCCCACTATCTATTAGAGCAGGGGTCAGCAAACTTTAAGGTCATACGAGCTACTTGAAAAAAAATGAGATCTTAAGATCGACCTCCTTTTCTTATGATGGGTGTATTATTAGTTTTGATGAAAAAAGAAACAAGTTATAAATTAAAGTATATTTATTAAGCATTATAAAATAAGTCCTATGCGAACGACCATGACAAGCTTCGAGATCAACCAGTCGATCACGATCGACCGTTTGCCGACCCCTGTATTAGAGTAACCGAAATATTTCTCAAGGATTGGAGGATCTTCCCAAGTGTATCAGGCAAGGAATACCAGTACTGCTTACATGTCTGAAGATGCCACTGCAGCCACATTAACTCACTACAAAATCACATTGTTCTATGGTTATGTAATTCCAAGAAAAATAATTTATTGCTCTTTACTTTTAAGATGAACACACAGCAAAACATGTAGTTGGCACCAATAAACTGAAATAGAAATTAACCATGACAGTGTACATAATAGAAAAATTATCTTGTACTAATTAAGAAAAATTCAAGCTAAATAAAATTTTAGGACTTGCAACATAAATCCTACCTGTACAAAAGAAGTTTCCTGATTTGAAATCCATTGGAAAGATAGTGCATCTGTTGGCTGCTTCTTGAAAAAGGTATTTGATGTTTCCTCTTAACAGTGGAGCATAAAAATATTAGGCAAATACATGAATTTTCTATGAAAATACTATCTTTTACAAATGCATCTGACAATGAATAGAAAAACAAACTAGAAAACTTCGCTTTTGCATATCACTTTAAAATTATAGACGTGTTCCGGGTTGAAAATCCCTCCTCTAGTCTGGAAAAAATTGGGTCATATCCTAGGCATAGCACTCAATATCAGCCTTATGCTTCCTCTTCTAACGTCAGTTCCATTATCACTGACCGCTAACTTGTCTAATCAAGGGAAAATGGCTCCATTCGAATCTCACAAAATCCCTAAAACGGAACTGGAATTTCCATTCTCTTACCTTAAAAACCTGAATTTGCTTGCGAGTGAATGAGGGATACCTTCTGAAACCATTCCGAAAGCTGGCGAACAAAACTTGTTAACTGACGAGATAAGAGTTCATTTTATAACAACTCTCAACCTTTTTTTCCTGAGTATCATCTCCGTCACTGATTTTGGCATTCCATACCTGCAACGTAAATGCAATGCTTCACTGAAGCTAATCATAAGTAAATGTTTTTGAACAAATTTCAGCGCTATCTGAATTTCTATATGGATTTTCCAATTACTTAAGACACCACACATTTATGTATAAAAGTACACTGAAAAGCAAATGTAGACAAAAAATTCAATTGCATTTTAATGAAAACAATTTGATTTGCCTAATTAACATTCAGCACTAGCTTTTCAGACAAACTCTTAAATTCTCTAAACCAAATTTACCAATAGAAAGCATCAGGAAAATCTCAGGCAATATTTTAGAATTCAATGAAAAACTGAACTATTATTTCTTAATGCACCTGCATACCACATGATAATCAATGGCGTACACACAATGGTAGGTATACCATGGGTTGAAAACATTTATAATACACTAACGCAGGGATTTATTCAACCTTTTCACACTTATGAATTATTAAAATATTTTAAAAAGGATCATTACATATACTAACCTGAGCGATTTAACCCTTTTTCTGCATCATGAATCGGACAAGAGATAATCTCATAATTATCCACAATATCCAACTGAATCACTTTTAGCAACTTCTGAATGGACAGTATTTATAATTTTGTAATATGGTTGTCTTATCACTTTATTCCATCACATCATCTACATAAATAAATTACAATTCCATAATTTTTTCAACAAATATAAAAAATTAAAATTTTTAATTAAATTTTGGCATCAAATGCCAAGATGTTAACAATGGTAACAAAAATTTCTCATACCAAATGATCAAAATATTATGATATAAATCAATAGAAATATAACTGCTGCATGGCAAATATAAAATGCGTGGAGACAACTGATGTTAGAGTGACACTAACCTTATATTAATACAAAGCTGAACATGAAGAAGAGTAACCTACAAGAGAGACACAATGGCACCTCATATTTGATTCCTATGCCAACAACTTTTATAGAAGCTTCTTGTATTTGGCCCCTTGAAAACCAACTATGAAATATTCTGCATGATTCCATCCAAGTGAATGTGATATGAAACGTCATCACATTGGTCTTAAAAACATATTGCTAAATATGTATTCCAGTTTATAACTGTAAAGTTGATTTGAAAAACATTGCTTTTGTGGTATAACTCTAATTAAAAAGTATACGAATATAAACTGTTCCTATGCCTTGATTACTGCAATAAATGTACAACATACAATGTACACTTAAGATTTTCTACAAGAAACATACCTTTTTAAATACCTTGTATTAAAAAACATATAAAACATCCAAGGGTGCCTTGCTACTTTGATTAGCTTAGGGACGTTGACAGCCTAAACCTGCCATGTGCACTTTAAGCTAATTATCAATTCCCTTGCACTCCAAACAGCTTTGCAAAAATTTTCAATCAGATGTAATTTCATCCATTTTGCAACTAGTTACATTAGCAGTTTCTGTTCTAAAGAAGCAATAGCTTCTCCCAATCCACTGTGAAAATGCAGCCATGCATTTAGATTGGTATTTCTTCATAATTTAAAAAGATATGGAGATAAAAACACATTAAAAACTGATATAAGGAACAATCCAAAAACAAATGGATAAATACTAATAAAAACCAAGATATATCACACATAATCTACATTTGGAGATTCCCCTTTTAACACCCAAAATGAATTTTGTAATGCTATCATACAAGATGCATGAAATGTACACATATTCCATAACATACAAATGCATAATATCATTCATTGATTTTTCCCATCACAGAATTTGTTTATCATTTTTTAAAGTTGCGACTGCCTCATTAAACACCCTAAATGTAATTAATACTGCATCATCCTCAAGTGACATAAAATTGAGAAAGTATAAATAACAGAACAGGCATCACTCTCCACACACTACAATTGAAACTCTGAGTCATACAGTTTTGTACTTGACTACTTAAAAAAAAGAAATGAAACAGAAAATGCATAAATCTTTAATTCATAAATCAATACCACTGAAAAAATAATTTTGGCTGAGATGGATAATAAAAATGGAAATATGTAATGTGGCTTAGTTAAAATTGTCCTCTTAATAAATAAAATCACCTTTTTGTAAATTACAATCATGATGCTTTAAAAAATTTCAAATTATTATTTACATAAAATTTAACAAAGCATATTGTTCATAATTTTTCATTTACAATGCACCAAATAACATACCAATCAAAAATATAAGATAAGCTTTCACTTCTAAATAAGTTAACATTATAAAATATGATCCAAAATTAGGTTATATGATAACATGCCTTTGTAAGACAAGAAAATTGACCAGCAAATTCTTACAAATGAAATATGACAACAAAAATAATTTAGAATAGTTGTCAAATACCAGAAAAAATATTGTACTGACAATTAATCGAAGTATGCACTCAATAAATACAATAGTTCGCAGATTAAGGCACTGTGGCTTTAATTTAAATACATACCTCAAGAAATTAAATATCTATAAATATGTGATATTTTTGTTCTGAGCTAGAAAGAGATTGAATTGATAAAATTACCATAAAAGTTTGAAATCTTTGGAATTCCTGTCTAAGAGAAGAGAATAATAGTTTTGTTGAATATAAAAAATAAAGTCCTGGAATTTCTAATTTTTATTGAAAATATAGATTTAAATCAAGAAAATTTCACTATTTCTACACAATGGCCTGTATGAGAAAAAGTTTTCTTAAGAAATCAATAAAATATTGCTTCAGCACCATTTCTACAAAATGCCAGCATTTAATTCAGTTACAAAATGGCTGAAGATGCAATTAACGTTATGTTTCGAAATAACATGAATATAAGTAATATTTAGGCACAAATGTTAAGATTTGTAAGAGTAAATAATGAAAACCCTACTATGATTTCATAAATGTCATGAAAACTATAGGAAGCTACTAATTTATGAGGATGTTATCAGATGTCAACAATTAATAGGCTTGGTTGTGGATTCAAACAGTGAAACAATCATGCCTAATGAAATCACTGTATCAAATAATACAGCTATGTATGGACTATCTTTAGAAAGATTTAAAGAAACAAGATACTTGGACAGTTTACACCAAAAGTTGAAAATAGCCATTTTTGTTAGACATACTGCAATGCGATTGATGGATATTTCTGTGATAATAGTTTTAAATGCTGTTTCCTATTTTTCTGATGAAAGCAATATTTTTTACTAAAATACGTAACTAACCCTCCACGTTTTGCAGAATAATAAATCGTACTAAAAATAGCACCGCTTCTCAGCGAAAAAACCACAAAAAATTAATGGTCTTTGTGAACAAGAATGACATGGTGAAATATCACAGCATAAAACAAAACTGGGAAGAATGCAGCAAGAGCAAATATACAATAACCTACAGCTTTCTTTTTGTAGTCGAGGTTTGTAATTCTAATACTTATTGCCATTATCTCTTTCAAGAATTGATCTTTCTAGCATAAAGTTCATTTCATAACAAAATAACATAGCCATTTTTATCATCATTTCAAAGACAGTGTATTTTAAGAATAAATTACAATTACAGTAAATAAAGAATACAGCATAGTAAAAAAATCACACTGATGCCTCATAATTTAAGCCTATTTAATGATAAGTAGAAAATCCCCTAATAACCGAAGGAACAGAGTGAATGGCAAGCAAAGCCCATCAATTACTTCCCTACAGCAATAAGAGCTAGGCTATATCTTTTCCAAATACCTTTCTTTTCTAATTGCCAATTAAGTTATAAGAATTGTAAAAAGTCACCCAACTTGTCCAGATAAAAATCAGGAATAAGCTTCTTGTCCTCCAGATTTGATGACTTTTTCCATTTTTCCACATCATCTAATGATGTTACTCCAGAGAGAACAAGAAGAGTTTGAAACCCACACTGCGTTCCCAGTAAGATATCAGAGTTGGCTCTGAAATAAAATATTTATAAATCCCTCAGGGTTTCAACTATAGTAACAATAATTATAGTTGTTAAGAGATCAACAAATATTATCTAATGTAACACATAACTAACCAAATAAAGAAAGGTTGCATTCAACAAAACCTTGATGCAAATACGTAATCCCAAAATTTAAGAGACAGAGTTTTGACAAATTAATTTTGAAAATTTTTTGTCACACCTTATGAGTGCCAACTGCCTGGAACTCAAAATTTCCATTACCAGAATTTCAACAGCTACAACATCTAAAGTTCAAGAACTAATTATACATATCATATGCCAGATCTCTCTATCATAACCTTCTTTGAAGCTTAATATCTTGAAAATTAATGAACCGAATTTGATGTGATTTTCAGGATAGCATTATGATATAATAAAAATACGTTTTAAAGTATTAAACTTGAGATCAAAGACCCGGGTTCGATTCCTGGAGACATTTTCTATTTCCCATAAGGTAACATGTAAAAAGGGACATTTTGTCATGCAGGCTTTTATTCTTTTTTAGATTAAAATTTGAAATAATTGACCTACATCTTCGGATATAAACCATTTTGAAGAAAACATTATAAAGTTTCTTATTCTGTTGATCTTTTTCCGCCTATGGTTCGAAATTTCTCAATGTAAATGTTTAATTCACACAGTTTGAGGAAATCTTGCCATTTTAATGGGATTTTGCCTTGCCTACCAATTCCATTGTTAGACCTCTATATCATCATATTGTTAATTCAATCCTTATGGGTATAAACATGCTCTGAATGCTTTTAATAGGAGAGAGGGAGGGGGAGAGAGGGTAGTAGAGAGGGGAGGGAGAAAGAGGGAGAGGGGGAGAAACAATGGGGGAGGGAGAGAGAGGGTGTGAGGAGGGGGAGGGGGGAAGAGGGAGGGAAAGAGAGGCAACTACTTTAAGTTTAACTAAAGATAGCCCGTCAACAACAGAATATTCACTAGAAATGTTGTATATGGCAAAATATTTCATATGTAAAAGTGTGATATTAATTATTTTAAATGAAAATAATAATAATCTATCTATCTATAATTCTTCTGTTGATATTTCAACGGGCATTACACTAGTTTTTAATAATGATAATGATTTTTAAATTTAATATCACTTATCTACCTTTAATGTTTAAGTTAAAACTAAAGTATATTCATTACTTTAGATTAGTTAGATGAGTAAAATATATTTATACAATTTTACTGCATGCAATTAAAGTACCAATGGCTATATACTGTCATTTAAAGTTAAACTTGAAGGTTGACTTTTACTACTAAAAATTAATGCCATCACTGCCTTGGATCGAATTTAAACTGAACATATAAAAACAGCATTCTTATTGATTCCTTGAAAATTATTACTTTTAACACAATGACAAACAATGCATTATGCACACGTTTTTTTCTTTCAATAGTACAAGGTGTATTATGCACATAGTTTTAAATTATTTTATGGTTATCAGGAGGGTTGTTCACTGATTATAATTATAAAGGCTGTTCAATCCATTTGATGGTGTTACATGAAGTGTATTACTTCCATAGACACATCTAGAGGGTCTGACTTGAGATTTCTCACGAGAATCATTATTTTTTAATTTCTTGTCTCGGCCAGAAATATAAAAATTTATCGCTGAGACAAGAACTTTTTTTACAATCAGGTCAATCTTTCGCCAAATGCCTGCCGCAAGAGCTTCATCCATAAGCAGACGAGACAATTAGGTATTTGACCTCCTACAGATTCTGTCACAATGTATAAATTTGTATGTTTCAAAAATTGTATATCCTAGATTAAATAATCTTGAAAAGTGATTCCCAGAAACCCTCTTTTACCACTCCATCCTCATCCACTCTGCTAAATTATCTTACAAAGTCTCTCATATTACGGGCGCTCTCTCAATTATTTTGAACAACAAAGTAAATAAATATTCACCCATTTGACAATGGAATCAGAAGCCTGGAAACATTATAAAAAGATTGCAAATGAAGAATATGCGATATGTAACTACTGTTCACGTAAATTATCTATTAAAGGATCACCAACTACTAGTCTTATTCGTCACTTAATATCAACATATAATATTTCAATTAAAAAAACGTTATGACAGGATAGAAAGTGTTCAAAACAAAGAACAGAAAAACCAGACAACAATGCTTAAATTCACAAAAAGACATTCATTACCTGCAACTGTTGCACAGTTAGCAGTTATGGACAGAATATCTGTGAATGCTATAACTAATAGCAGCTTTATTCGTCAATCGATCTCTGATCGTGGTTACGTTCTTCCTAAAAATTTATCGGATATGATGAAATTGATTAAAGAATATTATATTGAAGTGAAATACAATTTAAGTAAAAATTACAATCGTTAAAAGACGAAAATAAAAATTTAAGCATCACAATCGACGAATGGACCAGTAACAGAAACCACCAGTACATTAACCTTTAAATGCCGAAAGGCACACAGGTGTGCCGACAAATTTCTGAGTAAGCCTGCCGAATGGCACACCCGTGGCCCGCTTGGCTCCGAGGCCGCTCACAGATGTCGTTTTTGTCATAGAATAAAAATTTTTTGAGGAGAAGAAAGAGGTGGCATCATCCTTTGTTATTTTCTTCTTCCTTTTCCGAATTTGTGTTTTACTACGTCGCAACCCAAAGAGATGCAATAAAATGAGCCCCAGGGCTAAGCCCTACCCCTAAGGTCCTTTCCCTTTGTTATTTTCTTCTTCCTTTCTGCATATGTTTTACTATGCTTACGTTCATTCATTTGCAGACCACGAAGTAGAACGGGTGAAGACTTGTGCGTGCAAAATATCTGTAGCTGTTAGTCCGTTTATTTTTTAGTGATTCCTTTATTTTTATATAATTAGTTGAGATAGGATGGCTAACAGCTACACCATCGGTCACCGCACTTGGAAATAGACAAAGAAATTATTTTTTCATTTAGTCGATCTAACTATCCTAAATAGTTGGATCCTCCTTTCCTCGTGCGGCGGCATATTTTCACACTGGCAATTCCAACTTTCCCTTGAGTGGAAATTGGTTGAAGAGGGCGCTAGGGCTCTTCCTTCCCAGACTCTCTCAAGTGCTAGTGAAATGCAAATAAAGCGCTTAGAGGCCAAGGACAATAAGCACTGGCCCATTACGAGGACCCTTATCCATTGTCGTGTGTGTTCCTCAAAGAGCAAATACTCAAGGACGAAATATAGTTGCAAGGCGTGTGATGTGGGACTATGTGTTGAGCCCTGCTTTGAAGAATACCACACTAGCTCGACTCTACAGGGAAGTGTAAATACTGGGGGTTATGTCAGCTGCAGACTGAGCAGGAACCACATTGCCAAAAAGTGACTAAATGCAGTTTTTTTGCACTTTATTTTGATTTATATATCAACAATAAGTTATTTCGGCGTCGTAATTTAGTCTATTAGGGTTATTTCGCCGTTTATTTGTACAAATAGACAGAACGATGTAATTCTTTGATGGTTTTACCACAAAATGCTTTTTATTTGAACATTTTATCACCATTAGTTCACGAGATATGCGATTTTTGCAAAAGACATACACAAAATATGTACCGTATTCACTCGTGCACCCTGCGCATATTTTTTCCCGAAACGCTGGGGAAAAAAAGGTGTGCGCGGCTTACACGAGGATTTCTGAACAGGTTATATAAATTGCGAGTAACGATAGTAAATTCTCTGCAATATGCTTGCGTCTACGTTTATATTCGTAAAAGACGTCAAATTCTGCGAAGCACACGCGTATTTATGCGACCAAGTAACGTGTAAGTTACGCTCGCGCTGCAGGCAAAAACTCGCGAAAGTAGGCGGAAAGAATACGCCGACTAACTGATAACTATAGTTCAATAACGACTGAGGGTTTGCCGGCTTGAGAATAGGTAGGTTCAAGTTTGGTCCTTTTCCCTCATCCGCTTCAAGGAATTTGGAGTGGTGAAATTTTGTTGCGAATGAAAGATTTCATCGTTCGAAAGGAAGACACACAGCTCAAGTGTTTGGACTCGTTTGTTCCTAACCTTCCAACATTTACGAGACGATACGCGAAAAAACTCCCCATCCGCGTAGGGAAGTTCCCGTTCATAGATGAACAAATATTTCGTGAAGCTCCGCATCGGTGCTTGTTTCAGGGAGTGGGTATCGGTGACATAAAAAAAACTTATTCTGGCTCAGATTATTTTTTTCCCTCCGAACCGGTCCAAAAATAGGGGTGCGCGGGTTATATGAGTAAATACGGTAAATGTCCAAAATTAAATCCGGCGGATAAAGGTTAATATTAATTTGCATAATAGTGAAGAAGAATGTTATAATTTGGGCCTTGTGAGAATTAAAGGATCTTGTCCCACAGAGAAAGCACTAGAAATTGTGGAGACAAGACTTGAAGGTTTTGGATTGACTTTTTCAGATATTGTCTGATGCAGTATTGACGGGGCTTCTGTTATGGTGAAATTTGGAAAATTGATGCCTGCCTACCATCAACTTTGTTACAATTATGGAATACACTTGGCAGTTATGTATTACATAAAAAACACGATTTTAACAAAGATCCATTGGAATCAGAAAATGAGTTTTCAGCGTCCTCTGAAGCTGAGTTATCAGATAGTACTGAAAACAATAACGATTTGTTGCCAGTTTTAAATGATGATGTTGACAGCATTTTGAATAGTGTAAGGAAAACTGTAAAAACCTTTAAATCATCACTGACAAAAAATTCAATTTTACAAAAGTTTGTTCTACAAAGATATAAAAATGAATTTTCTCTAGATTTGGATTGCCATACACGATGGAATACTATTGAAATAATGATTGAAAGATTTTTGAAAATTGATGAGTGCATAAATGATGCATTAAGGTTTTTAAATATGAAAAATTATATAACTGATGAAGAGGGAATACACAGTTTGGAAAATTTACTGAATACTTTAAAGTCTGTAAAATTAGCTGTTGAAGCACTGAGTAGAAACGATTCAAATTTAATAACAAGCAAGGGGATTTTTAACTTTTTGCTAGAAACTCTCAGCGAAAATAAAAGCAATATAACAAAAGAGCTGTTTTTGGCTCTAAAACTTCGAATTAATGAAAGAAGAAACCAAACAATGGTGTCTGCGCTTCTATTTTTGCAAAATCCAGAAATACTAAAATCGAGTATGGAATTTCAGGAACTAAAATTAACAAAAAGTGAAATCTGCAAAATCGCAAAAAAATTGATGGAGAAATTATTTCCAATTACAATGCGTACCGAAGACCATAATTTTGACATCATACCTAAAAGTAATGAACCTACACTTTCTGAGAAATTACAAAATAAAATAGACGTTTTCAAATAATGCCAGTTAATGAAGATTATAATAAATCCATGCTGAGAGAAATCAACATCTATGAATTGAATGGACAAATCACTACCAACTTAAAACAATTATTGGAGGCTTTGAAAACATTAAGAATGAAATCAACAGAAAGTGAATGAATCTTTTCAATTGCTGGAAATTTTGTTACAAAAAAAACGATCTTCATTGGGGGATGATTCAATCAATGCTTTATGTTTTTTAAGAAGCCATTTTTTGTCAAATAAGAACCACAATAAATTTTGTGCTAAAATAAATAATTGTTTAATTTTTTAAAAATAATTATATTATTTTTAACTCGACATTTCCCAAGATCTTGACAAAATTTCTCGGGATTTCTTGTCCCGCTGAGAAATCTACAAGGGTTGAGAAACAGACACTCTAGACCGGGGGTCCTCAAACTTTTTATTGAAAGGGCCACATTAGGCTTTATGTACGACAGCGCGGATAACTTAAGACTTTTTCAAATGACTAATCGGGCCGTGTGAAGACTTCAAAGAGCAAGTTTCGAGGGGGGGGGGGGTAACAATCTGGCACAACTCCTCTATTTTTCCACATAATCACCATTGCTATTGAGAGCAATTTCTTCAGAACAGGGGTTATACAGTTTGTGTATCGCTTGGACCAGTGGCATAGGTACCAACGGGCAGCCTGGGGACCCGCAAGGGATTGAATGTTGAGGTCATATTGTTAAAAAATTTATACTTGATATTTTTTAACCATGCCGGGACAATTTTGAATCATCATTCTAACGAAAATGGAAGAAAAATTCCATAGACCCAAAGGAAGCAGTATAGGCATTTGAAGTCTACGGCCTAATCCTCATTTACAGGATAAATACAAAACGATGAAGAAATACAATAGGCCAACATAGGAGACGTCCTCTCTGTGCAACCTTAAAAGCCGCCTAGGGCCACGTGGTTAGGATGAACAGACTGTTTACAAAGAGTATAAACAGATTATTTACAAACAAGCATCTCATAACTCTTGCAGACGATACTGTTCCAGTTATGAGATAACGGACGGTTTCGGGCGAATAGAACCGAACGAAAGAAACACTTGCAGAGGTTTGACGGCAGCGCGAACGGTGTGACTTCACCATGCCCCGTGCTCTCTATAAAAAACTTATATAATACAGACAATTAAATAAAATTGAAAAATATCAAAGTGTCATAGTGAGAGAGAGTGCTTTAGTTATTAAAATTTACTATTAAAAATTTTTGACGCATAAGAGGCCCCCCCGTGCACACACTTTGCACTGGGCCCCGCGATTTTCCTAGCTGACTCTGAACAGATGAATTGCTTCTGATGATTGGGTTCACTTCCCATAGCATGATACTGCTTTGCCATAGCTAATTTAGTTTGAGATTTTTCTCTTCGTGGTGATAGAAGTCGGTTCTCTCGTTAGTGATCAATGACAGTCATTATTTCATCTACATAATATTTTCATTATTGCGAAGGTCAATCAAGTCGACTTACAAACATTTGAGCAGGTCCATAAAATTAAAAAAAGAAAAAACGAAGAACGCATTATAAATCTTGGCGAAAAAAATTTAGCCCATGAGCCCACGCATAGCTAGCTACGCCACTGGCTAGGACCATGGTCCTGAATTCAATGGCAATTGTGCGGAAAAAGAAGGGTTGTGTGAATGATTATTGTTCATTGTGAACACAAGTGTGAGCCTAATAAATATTGCATAACATCCTCACATGTTACTTATCAAACCATTATAACTGTTTATGCCTTTGCTTCATGCTCATTGATATTGTTTTTAACCTAGCAATGAATACAAAGTCTGTGATTATGTAACGTCATTATCCTGAAGATCCTCTCGCAAGACAAAATATTTATTTCTCCTGTGAGTTAAAACAAGATCTTCAAGAGGGAGACATGCAATCTATTCAGACAAGATTTTGGACAATTTATACGCAGAAAGTATCTGAAACTCTAAGTGAATTTGGCTATATGAAGAATGGGGTGACTCAAGAGATAAGGCAGTAATAGAACTCTTTTAGAGTTGGTTCATACAAAATTCAATAAGGAAGTCGCTCCAACATGTAAAGTCTCTTGGCCTTAAAAACGGGGCATACGCCAGTTAGCAGTAGCCAATAAGAGATGGTTTGTTTGGGAAGGTAGTGGGGAGGAAACCAGTTTCCTCCTGCTCGCGAAGGGATCACATCAGGATGCGTTGCCATTAGAAATAGCATAGTATATCAGCTGAAGGCGAAAATCCGCAAGAGCTGGCACCGATATCTGCTCTCCCGCACGAAAGTTGAGAGGGGCGATGGAAGGGGAAACGTTCGTGATTGGCTACTTGCTCTAAGTAGGCCAAGAGCCTTCAGATGGTGAAGCGACTATAGTAAAGAATTAAAAATTGCAAAAATAGTAAAAATTGCAACGAAATTTAAGAATCGTCAGTGTTTTGTCGTTGACACATTAAGAGATTTGACAGATAAACCAAACTAACCTGTCACCAATCATTAACGTTCTCTTGGGATCAATAGGATGAACTTTCGAAACTGCTTCTGCCATGTAAGGATTAGGTTTTCCTAAAACAAGAGGTTCTCTAGCAGAGCAAGTGGAAACGGCAGCCACCATGCAGCCTGTTCCTGTAATTGCAGTTAAAAGTGAGAAAGAATGGTGAAATGCAGCTAGTAAAAAAAGCAAAGCTAAATTAATAAATACCCATTCTATCTCAATCTGATACGTTTTAATTTAATTATTGAAAAACAAAGCAAATAGATTGAAAATTTGAGAAAAAATTTTCTTAAATAAAAAATTATATAAAATTTATAGGTGATAAATAAAGGTTCACCAAATTAGTCAGTACACTTCAGGGCAGTTGCATGCAAGAATGAAATCAATGCCAACAACTATAGCCCAGGAAGAATATGGTAATATCAGTGCTTGGAATGAGCCGGAATGCACCGGAACACCGCTCCAGCTCGTCCCGTGCGCTGATGATGTCGTTCCGTTTCGTAAGACATTTAGAAATACCATCCCTTATAATAAGCATTCATTCCTTAAAATGTCCGTTCCACTACCAATACAAGCATTCTGTTTCATAACAATTTGAGCACTGGGTAATATACAAGTATTCTAAATGAAAAGGATTCAAAATTATTTTATAACAAGGATAACATACCTGGATAGACCAAACGAGAGGTAACAGGAAAACGCTCATCTGTGTTTGTGACAATATACAGACAGTTGGGGTCTGATAAGTATGATGCAGCTTTGACCAGTTTAGGATAGCTGAAGTGAGGATCAAAGCCAACCAGGACAGCACCCACCTCTGGATCAAGGAGATTCTCAACCCCATGCTCCAATGAACCTAATGTGGTCAGACCTTCTGGCATTGCATCAGGCTGGTAAAAAAAGAGATTTTCTGCATAATTTTAGTAAAAGTAATAGTAAAAAATTTCAGCTACAGTAAAAATTTATTAAATTACTATATCATCCTGGAAATTTTTATATTAGCATTTCCCACAGTTAATTAAATAGATGAACCAAGAACAAGTAGTCAGTTCAATGCTAAATAGATGGATACTTCTTGCAATTATATTAGAAAATACCGCATGGTTAACAATATTACATGTATGATAGAATGAAACATTAAGGAATCAGGGTCACAAAAATCCCACAGTTGATTACAAAAGAGCCATGGCATAACCCCATTGTGAAAGCAAAACTTTCATGCCAAATATGCTTTCATGAAATGAAATCTTTAGTACTTATATTTATAATGTCTATAGAAATTAAGTTTTTAGCAACTGACAAATTACTAGATCTTAAATCTGCAAAGTGATTGTAAAAAAAAGTTGGAAGATACATGGAAATCGAATTTTTTAGTTCCTCCAGTTGGATTGGTTTAAAAATATAACATGCAATAGAAAAATTACATTCCTTACCCCAAAGCCGACATATTTTATCCCAGCTATATCTAGTTCTTTTGCAAAGCCAGCTGATCCAATGAGATATGCCTTTTTCTGAAAATTTATTTCTTTTAGGTAATTAGCTACAAGATATGCTGTTCCTACAATTTCTTCCTGGAAAAGAAAAACAGTATACAAACAGACGAAAAACTAAAAGCTAAAATCAGATTTTACATTTGTATCAAAACCTACCTCTGTAGACTCGTAGTTTAGTTTAGTACATTTTGTAACGTATTCCATTCGAGCCTTCGTGCTGTTGTTGGTTACATAAAAAACTTTCTTTCCTAGTTCTCTGAATCTTTTTAGAGTTTCTGGAGATCCTTCAATTGCATTATTCTCCACCCAAAGGACACCTGTAAGTTAACCAAACATACAAATATGTTTTTGCGTAAACTAATCAAAAAAATACATTACTAACGCAAAGTTACTAACCGTCACAATCTGTAAGAACAGTGTCGAACGAATCCACAAAACGCATTATCTCTTCCTGTTTTAACGAGGGTAAAAAAGTAGCACTCATCGTGGATTGATGCCTGTAAAGAATGTGATTTATTCTACAAAAGTGACGAAACAAAGTATTGATTTTCATATGTTGAATAAACACGACTTCCAGAGTCATAAACCTCGTACTACAACTTTATTTCTATATTTAGTTTCGTAATACTATGACCTTGCTTTGATCCCAGGAAGCAGACAGCCCGGTATAACCGGCACCGATTTATAGATTCGATATATCGAATGTTCTTCTTGCCAACATTAAAAATAGAAAAATTATAGCAACATTATTATTTTTATTGTAATTTTCCTGGAATTTTATGACATTTATTTTATTTGATGATTATATGAGACTCGTGTTTAATAAAAAGTATCAAAAGAGAACTTACCACAAGAGCCATCGGTTTCTATATTGCAAACATATCACCAATGTTGGCTACAGCAAAAAGTAAAAATTATTACATCAGACCGACACAATTACATATTTTAAAATCCATAGACAAGTCTCTGCTGATTCCACTTTATGTTTTATTTTTGAGCTCTTATAAAATTAATTAATTTCTAAACTTCACCCTATTCATAAGTTTGCTTTTTAATGGGCCTAGGGTTGCAGATTTCTACTATATCTGGCGGAGGATTCCTCGAAAAAAATGTGTTAATCTTTCCCTTCTCAATTTCTGCGCCGACAAAAGGGTAAAAATATCTATCAAAGCCGATCCAAAAGAGCATTTTTTTTTAATGTTCACGTATATTTTCGAAATCTTCTACCTCATAATCAAAGTATTTCAGTGATGAATACTGCACTGCATTCAATAAAGCACACACCTGTAGCACTATAAACAAATAAATAAAATTATGATTGATCTTTTTACAATAAAAAAGTATATGCATGATTCAATACCTAAACTTAAGATTTCGCAATCAAACTGAATTATTATAATTAATGTTGTATTTTCATTAGAAACTTAGTGTTAAAAATAAAGCATAAAACTAAAAATCTATCAAAAGTTGTTTAAAACATACCTCACCCCAGTTAAGCAGTTGTAATATGATTTTTATCGCTTTTCGAAAGTAAATTGAACTTATGTACGCTTCGATTTTACGGTTGTAACAACATAAACAAACGAAATTACCTGTATAGATAGTTCATAAGGTTTCTTAAACATCCTTCCAAAAGGCAAACGCGCAAGTGGACTGACTCCAAAATCAATAGGACCCACGTCTGTCACCACAAAACACATTATGAACCACTTACGAACATTAGCGAAGGTGTCGCAGATCGGACCTAATCTGAATCCACCGAAGTCTGGACAAGCGGGAGTCCGGATAACGAATAAATTAGAGTTTACAGAAAGACAAATTAAAATGACCAAAAGTCCCAGATTATGCAGGACAGTCCCAGATTTCAACTCCCTCTCTCGAATGTTTAAGTGCCCGGAAAATGTCCCGCATGGTGCATTTGGTCTTGCATAATTGTATTTTGAACTACGGGCACGCATATGATGGTTACCGTTGATAAGCAAATTAGGCTGATTTGTTCGTCAGGCTTTTTTGGTTATGTCCCGCATTGACCATCATGAAAGAGGTATGTACTATTTATCCTGAACTGGGTTATCTGACATGTGACATTATAAATTTAATTTAACGTGTATGTCGTTAATGATACGCGTATGGCTCAAAACTGGTTACTTAGGATACGCTCCCAATTGCCGGCCTTTTATAAGAGTTAAAATTTCAAAGTTGCATAATTTGTCAAACAATACATTTGGAGATTCCGTATAATGTTACATAAATTTAGCCTTTCTAACCTTCTCTATAAAAATCTCGGAAGAAATACTCGATTCACAAACCTCCCCTCTCTGAAAGCATCGGGATCCGACCTATAAGTAAAAATTACCCAACTCACTTATTATTCTCTAAACATAAATGTCAATCGAAGCGTATTAAACACCTCACCCATTAATAAATTGTATTATCTTATGCATAAGGAATAACGAAACAATGACACACTGCTACATGTGTCACACTAGTTGAATAGGAATGTCACGCCATGAATAGTAACGCGAGAAACATTCTCATAACAATCTTCATTTTTCAGAATTCTAAATGTCAGAAACCGAAAAATTGAAAGGAATCACTGAGAACTATAAAATTTTAGACAACACTCAAAAATAAAATTAACTGCACTTTACTAGTAGCCAAACATACGATAACCTATAGGAATCCTTCTTTGAAGAATAATTAATCGATTTCATAAATCAAAATATTTTCTGTTGTTTGGAAAAAGGTAAAATAAGTAACTGACACTGTGAAATAGTATACACTTATACATTCAATATACAGCAAAATCCTACTATACTAAACGCCGTATGAAATTATTCTTAGAATGAGTGAATAATGAGACCAGACGCACGTAGAATGTCTTATTATAAAAGATAAAAAATGTTAAGATCCTGAATTTAATTTCGAATGCATTTCTCGGACTATATACGCGTACTTTTCCGAAGGGTTTCCTTATTATGCGAAAGATGCTTTCGCTTCATCTTTTTGGCCAGAAAACTCTGCTATAGATGATGGCTCAGTGGATTCATCTATTGACATCTACTCTGCGACTCACCTGTCCACCCCATAATCACGTGACTGACAAACAGATCGATGGATACAAGGCGTAGTCCTACCCAGAATAGCCTGTGCTTGGTTTCGAAATCATTGCGAAGAATGAGAAACTAATGAGGTTCCATTGGTCGACATCGATATTGTCTTCCTTTTTCAAAAAAAAATCCAGAGAGGTTGCAAATATTATCTGGAGAAATTCCTTTTCAGGGAAATCACAAATTTTAAATGATTTTCTGAAAAAATTAATTATATTAATTAAAAACGTAATTTGTCCAGAAAAAACTCACGCGAATCTTATTGCCCCTTTGGCGATATATTTAGCTCTAATGTACATCGCCTGAATTTAGATGTGAGTGGGAAAATAAATGTAATATATAATGTATAATTATTCACCGTTGTCTCACGATTTCGCTTACCGGGGCAAAATCCCCGGGGCCCGGTATCAGGATCTGTCATAAGGTTTTCATATCGCAATACGCGGGTGCAACTGGCGGCGTTTTCTCCATTTCCCATTTCCATTTCTCAGATTTGGATTTGGGTTTTCCCAACTCAACCCACAGCTTTTTTATCATCCCTTAGCACCCTGAATCTCCTCCCCACTACTTTTATTTTTCTCTCCTTCGGGAAATTCCGTCTTTGGGTCCGGGGTCCGGACCCACAAGCACTCGGAGTGTCGTCGTACGGTCAGTTCTAAAGAACAATATTGTTTACTCCCATTTCTTTAGAGATGAGAAACTAAATTTTATGCGTTGAATCGTACAATTACAAAATCGCGACCATTAAATAACAAACTTAATGTTACGCTATTATAATATACAACCAAATTTATACGTAAATATTATGAAGGAAAAAGTTGCGATGTTGGTAAAAAATCAGGAGGAATCTAGAAAAATGCCTATAACGCAAACACGGAACGATGATGATGGGATACTCTCCTTCGGAGGATGGATTATCGGTATGGCCCCTAGAAATGTAAATTTTGTAAGAATTTATTAGTTAAAGTACTATAGGAACACCTGGCGATCGGTATTCATTCATACTAACATAAGATCTACTCTCACGTAATTCGTACTTTGGACTCTGTTGCAGCGCAAGATACGCAGCTACTTAAAAATGTCACGGAGGACCTCACAATGCACAGTGTAGGAAATTCCGAATAAAATGTGGTCGTCTGTTATGACAAATACCGATTATTTTTACGCGTTGCTTTTTTGGTACTAAAATACATTTTAGGTGTTAATTTGGGAAACCAAATTTAAAAACCATGATATGTAATTTCGCAAAAAATTTAGTGATGAAAAACCTACACTTATCGACGGCAATTAAATTTCGTCGAATATTTTATTTTTACAAATTCGCTGTTTATCGAAATTAATCGAATCATACCAAGTCTAATTATGATGTGATACATATATTTTACATGTTATATTGATAAAAAATTTTAATTGGATGGAATTTGACAAATTCTGTTTATAATACTGCGAGCCAATACCGTAGGGAAGGGGGGAGGGGGAGTCGGCTGTCCTGGGCCTGCCGAGGGACAACGTTCCCTTTTTGAACTTAAAACAGAGAAAAGGGGCCCGAAAATGGTATTTGCCCGGTATACCGTCAATTCGTCGCGCGTCATTCAAGAATTCGAAGCCATCCGCTTTTCGCTTTAATTTACGTAAAATTTATAGTTCCCACTTTTTAAAAACTAAAACACGTTAAGTCTGAGTTTATTATTACCTTATTATATAGTTGCTTAAAAACAGGCGGTATCCAATTAAGTAAAATAGACAAAATGTTATGAATAAAAATACTCGAGGCTTATATTAAATGTTTTTGTTTGGCAGTTTTCATCCGATATCCAATAACATACTTACTGAAATAAACTAGATCACTTTCGTCAGAATTTGTGTTGAGTGGAAAAAATACGACTGCCATTAGGTATGAAATTAAATATTATGTACATTTTTCCAGAATTGAAAAAAATTATTTGGCCAGTGACTTTTTGAGATTTTTTTCAATATACGGTTATTTAATACAGGATTTTATTTTTGAAAGGCGAAAGAATCATCTGCTGTAATGGGTTGTGAGCCTTTTTTCGATGCAACCGAGGAAAAATAAATGGATATCAACATTTCCGGTATAGGCTATTTCTATGTCAGTAAAGCTTCATTTATCCATGCCTCGTTTCTTGTTCCCCGTCATCTGATTCATTAAAGGTCGCATTAGCAATCACACGCCATTCCATAACCTCGCTGCTTAGTTAAACGGAAAGCAAGGACGGCCGCATTTTTAACTGACATTCATCAAATATTAATATGCGCATATTCACAAAGATAGCTGCACCCATCACCATTCTGTTAATATTTAATGAAACCGGTACAGAGACGCCGAGAAAATGCCCGAATCGTTAGAGTTATTACATGCTGATCTAAGAGCGTTTTCATAAACATTATTTTGAATAAAATATGACTCAACACATTAACAAAGTTTCAACACGATTAAAAATTACGTGGGATGATTTATAATCCTTCGTAGTTAGGGTTAGAGGTCTGATAGGGCCGAAATTTTTGGCCCGGACCCAGCCCGACCCGACAGTGCTGCAGCCCTGGCCTGGCACGAAGACGTGCGTTGTCAGCTTCGCTGATACCAGAGCCCGACCCGAGGCCCGATTTTTTCCTGTTCATATCGGCTAAGCCCGAACTCGGCCCTAAACACCCTGACGTTCAAGATAAGGATGGAGGCAAGATGAAGATAAGACGCTTAAGGGTGGCCACACACGTTCAGGTTTGCCGGAAGGAAACATGGAGGAAAGGAAAGCCTTCCGGCAAACCTGAGCGTGTGTGGTCAAATTTGCCTGAAGGAAAAGCCTTAAGCCTGTCCTCCAGCCCCCAGTGGCAGTAACCGAGGATTGGTTGAGGCTTCGCCTTGAGGAAAACAAAACCGTGGCGTGTGTGGGGTGAGCAGGGGAATAGGAAAGGATTCCCGCTCAGTGTCTCTTGCTCTGCTGTGGTGTACATCATTTTTCACGAGTTCTTTCTATTGTTTTATAAGAACTACAGTATGGCCGATATGCGTTCACGGCCGCACGGTTTTCTGGAGTCATTCATTGAATTATATAAGTCGTTTCCATGTTTATACGAGGTAAAAAGCAAGGATTATTCCAACAAAATTTTACGGAACAATGCATATGAAAAACTGGTGGAAAATTTAAAAGAAATCGACAAAGATGAATTTTTTACCCATACGCGCCTCTTCTCTTTCCTTTCTTGATTTTTCGCGGGATATAACTGCTAATTTAGTGGCCACGACACACACATCGTTCGTGCTCATGTTGCCAGAGGGAAAGCACGAGACAGACTGAAAGGGAACTTGGGAAAACCTCCTGGAAAACCTGAGCGTGCGTGGCAGCAAAAAGCCTCGAGGTTTTTCTTCAGGGTTACCTCGACGTTTTTTCCTCAAGGCTAAACCTGAACGTGTGTGGCCACCCTAAGACTTGCGCGCGTTCATGTCCCCTCAAGCTACTAAAATGATCGTTTAACATAAATTGTTATGTACACAAAATGTATTGACACAATCCAAATATTGTTGTAAAGATGATAAATAAATTCCTGACGCAAGAATGACTTGGACCATTCAATTCATTTATGAGATTATAAAATCATTTTCATTAATGATAAACCTATTGCTTTTTATGCCGAACCATTAATAAACGGGTGAAACTAGAAACCACATTTGAGAGTGATACAAATTTTTATGACATTTATTAACCAAGTTATATGCAGTGGTGTGCTACAGCCGGCTCCCTCTGGCTCGCGCGAGCCGTTTGTTAAAAGTTTTGATGCTCGGCGAGCCGGTTGTTGAGCTAAACATTCCATATTACCCGGAGGTTAGCGTCGCATCACGGTCTGATAATAATGGGATAACGAAAGCTTAAGGGCACTTTCTAGATTGTGCTACGCAGCAATTTATTATGTATCTGAAAGACGCCAAGCAATTGTACACGAAGTTTGCTTATTCGAAGCTACCACCCTTGATATGTATTAGTCATTAATGATATTTAAAAATTTAAAATAAGGATTGAATCTTTTTACAATATTATCTTGTTTTTTTATTGAAATCTCTTCTAATTCCCGCAAAGATCAGATAACGCGATATCAGTGCAGTAAAAAAAAGGTAGCTGGTGAATGGAATGCCTAACTGCAAGGGGCGGCGATAATAGTGACCCGGTTCTTATAGTGTATATTAGGCAGCACAGCCTTGGTTATATGATGATTCGCTGCTTCTCTCATGAAGGTGCCTGTTAATACTGTAGCTAACAATGTGAATATCCAGACCAAAAAAAGCGTTGAACAAAGCCAGAAGCTGACTGATGAAAAATGCAACATATCTAATCAACAACAAATAAATTCAAACTTTGTTATTTTAAATAAATTATTATAGCACCCATGATGAAATGAGCTAATTACCGATTCGCTAACTTATCGTAAAGTTAATTGATTATTAATTGAATGAATTTAAAGGAAGAATAGCATTTAATCCATCAAAAATGAAAACAATTACGGACGTAATAACAAAATATCAAGCTCTAATTAAGAAAATTTGTGAATCATAGTATCAATTTCGTTGATCCAGACGCTGATGTACACATAAACACGATAAAAACTACAGGCGAGGATATTGGCGAGCTTCGGCTCGCTTTCTTTTTAGATTATAATGCCTTTTATATCGGGTGTAACCGTCTCCGGGCTCTATCGCGCCCTTCGCCTCTCTGGAACGAAACTATCCCTCCCCAGTGTCCGGTGATCGGGTGGGTAAATGTCGCCACAGGCAGATCAGTCATGGGGTTTGTAAGCTTTCGTTTAGCGTGAAAGGGTTATCTCAAAAAATTATTTTTCAAAAGGGGTCCGTGATAACCCAGTAGTACCAACAAAAACGAACAATAAATAATAATTTATTTAAAATAAACCAACAACCATAAAATAAAACCAAAACAACAAACCCAGCCCAAAAGGACATCTTAAGCTATTCTGTGCGTTTGTAATATGATTTTCCACATAGTGCATTTTCTCGTCACTTCAGGCGCTACTGTAGCTGGTGGTCTAATATGCAAGTCGTACCTTGTTTTTAAATAACACGCCACTTTTAGCCAAAAATACAGAATTTTCTCCGTCCTATACATGCACCTATTACTATATAGGTGGGACGCGGATTTCCTGTAGATTATGTGGGCCATATTATCAAAAATTTTGTGAAACACTGATATACAGGAGGCGCTTCCGGTTCCGATTATTCTTATTAGCATTGGTCTTAAATCACCGATCTCACCTTTCCCTTAGAACAACTAATGGTCTTTCTTTCGACGCACAGACTGTATTCGGTGGCATCGTTCATAATTCCACAAATTAGTTATTCACCTCAGCCTGAAAGAGTTTTCAATCGTTTTCATCTTCGGGTGAGATTACCAGTTTCATCTGAGTGGATCTACCACCGCTTTCCTATTCAACTTGTCCTCGTTTTCTCTCGAGACACATTACGCGTCTTTTTGTTTCTCCTTTTTTCTGCTTGCTTTCATTTGTTTTTCATTTTCACCAGCAAACCTAATGCAAACGTTTTTGTTCTTTATTTTCCCTTGATTTCACTCCATTTCAAAACGTCTATGCAGTTTCTGTTCTCATTTATTTTCCCATTCCCAGGAAACATGAAATGATTTACAGAGAAGTCGAGACAAATATCAGAATACCTCATTTCCGCTACGTTTTTCTTCGCTTAAGGCAAATTTTTCGCTTTTTTTTAATACAACGGTAATTCAGTAAAAACGAAAAGCCCTTTTTGCTTCTTCCGAGAGAAAAGTTTTTTTCCAAACACAGCGCAAACACGGAAATATAAACGCATTTTTTCAGTCAAGATAGAATGGAAAGTAATCGATAAATGTTATTTGAACGTGTTTCGGATACAGTAAACTTCCTCTTACAATCATACTCCTTTGGCAATCGGCAAGCCTCAACGTAGGCACACATTCCAATTTATGTGTGAAATAATAATTTGTGCAGCATTTCAGAGGTATTTCGTTGTACGAAATTCATTCATGGGTGGGTGGGCGTGAGAGATGGGTGCGAATGAGCGGGTGGGTGGGTGGTAAGGGGTTACGAGGAAGGCAGTTACGGGTTGCGTGTAAGTGTGGGTGTTCGCGTGTGTGACTGTGTGTAAATGACTTCTTTACATTTTAAGGAGAGTTTTGTTAATTTTCGTGTTTAGTTGTTATTTTATTTATCCTTATCTAATATACATAATCTTATACAATAAAATTGAATGTCTGTCCATCTGTCCGTATGTTCCTTATACATTCCCACGCCCTTTGAGCTATCGGGACCAAACTTTGCAAATTGACTTCATATGACTCTACGAGTAACATAGGGTACATGGGATTTCGAAAATCGACCCGGTTTCGATTCCAATTTTATTTTCCCATAAGTTTACACGGGATTTTCGATTTTTCAGAGTGCAAGATTTTTTCCTTCATTTATTAAAACATGTAAATATGGACCGATTTTCTTCGTTTTTGCTTTATTCGACGGCTAAAACTCTATACTACCTTATTCTTGCAATGTTTACATGTTACATGGTCGAATAATTCAGAAATACGCAATTGTTTTCGAAATTTTACGGATAATTCGTACTCTTTCCGGACGTTGTCAATGCGACTGTCATTGTTGTCTCCGATTCAATTAATGCCAATTAAATCTTCAAATAGGTGAAGGAATAGTGTCATTCGCTTCGCACTTTGTTTAAGCATCGAAATTATTACTGCAGCAATATCAACATTTATACATAGCAACAAATATTTACGGATAAATATTCAGTTAACTGCGTATGGGAAGCGTTTCTAACGATTCAATCATAGCAGTTGAATCTTCCTATCATCGTTTGAATGATGGAATCTTATTTCCTTGTAAGTAGAACCATTATATTATACATCTGTAATGCTTATTAATGCAAATAGGCTCAGGCATAAATTTTTCATTAAATGAGAATAGGAACACAGGTTATTATTTTAAACAAATTACATGGTTATCTTCTCTTCATTGATATTCTACATAAACGGTTGCATTGATTGTTATATGAAAAAGAAAGGACATATAATTGAACAAAAAGAAAAACATAAAAGCTCGCGAGCTTTTACTGTTTAGAGAAATGAAGAAACAGGAGAAAAATCTACTGTGACCGGGAATACGAACCCGGGTCATCCACTTGCCTGGCGTATACTCTACTACTGAATTACCTTAGCAGACTAATCCTCCTGTTTCTGAGCGGCAGTACTTTCTTAGGTTGGGACTTTTAAAATGCAGATTTCTGACTGACTTGGCATAATTTCGCATCACCTCTCGCTTTGAAACAGAAGTCATGTTGAATAAATCGCACGAAAAAGTCAATTATGTAGTAAACGCATTTCCGTAATAAAGAAATTACATCAATGTACCAGACTAATTATCAGGGACATAAATGTATGCATTAACGTAAGAGCCAACGCCGATTAAAAATTATTTTTCATTTATGGAACACCTTGCTGTAGAGTAGGCAATTAGAAGTAAATCAAAATTAATTTTTTAATTTTTAGTGCAAAACGCAAAAGTTATTTGGTATTCATGTCGTATGCGGCCTATGTTATCCGAAGGTTCCCCAATATCCACTCCACCTGCGACAGAGGAATTATATCTCGTTTGAATGTTGCGCCGATAATTGAGAGGATATAACATTGAAAGGATATATTGAGGAGCCTTCGGCTCGCTTTGTTTTAATGGGTAGTACTTATATATTGGTTAAAATTGACGAAGTTACATGTGGCTATTACGCTCCGAAAAAATGTTGCCAGAGCGCTTGCTAATCTACCCTCGGAATGTTTTTAAGTGAGCACGTTTTTACCATCTTCCCGGAATACCATCAACCGAAAACACCCGAAAAAGAAACATGTTTAAAATCATAAATCTTCACCGGAAAAAAATGTCACTGTCGTACATCACGCTTCGTCTTTTGACGGTGCACAGTTTTTGCGAGTCAAAATGTGATACCGCCGTCTTTTGTTTCGCAAAACGAGTTTCTAAAAAACTTCTTCAGTGGAGAATGCACAGAGGATGAAGCTATCTTCCAAAATGTCATTAGAATGGATGGTAAAAACGTATTTTTCCAACAACTCAGCGGATGTTAAAAATTAAGGTTAGTTCTAGAATAGAGCATATTATATCTTGAAATAGCGGAGTGTTTTACTAATTCATGAATAACTTTTCCACGTATTCCAAACGCAGTATTCTTTTGGCCGATATGGACCATTGAAACGTAAAAAATTAATCTTATTAAAACAAGAGGAAGAAGGAAAGATGAAACCTGATTGTTAATTCTTTCAATATTCGTGTCGCAAATAGGCTTGGAACCTCAATCCACCACTCCGACTACAGAACTTCCACAACCACAAAACACTTCGCTTCCATAAATCCAAAAACCAGAGGAATATATTCGTCCTGGAGCAGAATATACCAAGAATCATGATTGCAAGCCGAATTGCCGCGGTGGACCACCTCAGCAGACTGAAAGATGTCAAACTGAAGGTAACTGCAGAAATCCAGTACGGATAAAAATTGAGGTGAAAGGTGGTGGCAGAAATTGAGCAAGGTGTCGGAAATGGGGACCAGGGTGTGGGGCTCCACCGAGGAGGTCGAGGCGAAAACCGATTAGGTCGGCGAATGTAGTGGGAGTTCATCACGGAAGACCTCATTTGAGATCACGAATGAGAGTTTCTAGACCTGAACAAGGAAATACTACTTTGGAAGAAAATGGAAAAGCTTCAGAGATAGATAAGGAGATCCAGTGGATGAAATCACTAGGGTTCAAGTGACCTATTGATACTTGGATTCGGAGGAAGAAACGCCTCATGTCTGATCATCTAAAACCAGAAAAAAACCTTAGAATTATCTTTGAATCAGTATATTAATTGACCGGGAAATTTTCACGTTATTTAACCTAATCTCGGTTATATTTTACCAGTCACTTCTTCTTAGTTAGTATCGAATAGAATAATTATTTTTAAAGTTAGTGCTTAAAAATTGTGGCGTCGAGAATTAAAAACAATTCAGAGATAATACCAAATATTTTTGTGTTAAGTGTTTTTAGGAGTGCGACTTATATAACTGGAGTATACTTCGATATTTTAACTCTAAGAAATCGACAAACACCAAAAACATTTGTATCGGTGACGTTCATTTTACATCAAATTAATAAAAAATAAATCCTCTCAGAACTACAAGGGTTTCATTGCTAAGAATAGTATTAAATATTTTTCATAGCCACAACATACGATTCCCAACAGCTAATGCTATAATTAAATCAAACCAGTTCAAATAATATTACCCTAAGGGGCATTAGAAACGGCCAATTAATTATCAAAACTAAAAATGCTATATTTTTCATCATTTATATTAGACAATATGGCCATTTATCATAAGAATCATAATAAAAAAGTATTAACTTTTTTAAAGTGATTAAACGAAGGTCTAAAATAATGGCCTAACAGAAAGTACGGTGAATCCGAGAACGGCCAAACCCGAAGCGACCCTGTCCGTGGACATATTGGCGGAAAGCCCCTTGATAAGGATGGTGGCAGTCCGGGAATGGTCCAGAGGGCGAGAGAAGAATTGGAGATCCCTCTTCTCCAATAGCTCAACAAGCTTCCGCAGTGCCTCAGGGGATGGAACAAAGATCTGGGTGGAGACATCCCGGATGTTGAGTTCGAACTCCGGACCCAATGACTCCTCAAGGAGGTCAATGAGCCCAGAGTGATCGGAGATTCCATACACCGTGACCGGCTTGGGTTTGGGCCCCGCAGCAGCAGACGGCGCAGAAACACCACTAGGACAGGGAGCCGCTGGTTTGGCTTTGGAGCCCCTCTTACGCTTCACCTCCTGGAAGGGCTCCTCGGGAGCAGTCAAGGCCGCCTGGGTATCAGGCACCAGGGGCAGTAGAGGAGCAGCAGAATCCTCCTCGGAAGCAGGGAGTTTCCGTTTGAGGGAGGAGCAAAAGTTTTCCGACTCCATCTCCTCAACAGCAGAGGAGACTGGAGCAGAAGAAGGAGCAGAGGAAGAGGAAGCAGAAGAAGATGATGCACCAGCCTGAGAAGGCAGAGGGACGGAAACAACGACCGGAGCAGCCACAGGCGTTGCAGGAATTGCCCCCTGCTTGGAAGCAGGAGAAGACGGTCGAGACTTCTTCCCTTTCTTCTTTTTGCCCGAGATTGGGCCAGAAGAGGAAGAGCGGACAGATGGTTCCTCCCGAGTGGCCCCTGCAGGGGAAACACCCGGGGCAGAAGCAGGCGCTGAGGCCGTAACTGCAACAGGTTGTGAACGTATCGACCCATGAGCCGACACGGGCGTCACTGATACGAGATCAGTAGCGAGCGGAGTGAGTGGCGCAAGAGAGAGAGGAAGAGGAGATTGCGCCGGAGCAATAGCTGTTTGGGCCGGCGAGCCAAGCATGACCCGAAGCTGCTCCTTGGTCATCCGGACAACCTGCCCCTCTGGGTTTTTGAAGGCGATGAGCCCGTCACAAGACGAGCTCCTACGCCGCTGGTCTTCCCGGAGAAGAAGCCTGGGAGAAATGAATCCTCGTTCCCCAGACATGGCGAGGCGAGGGAGGCGGAGAGTCTCTCCTTACAAGGGAGGGGGGGGGGAGTGGAGGGGCCCTTGGTGGGCAGTGGCAAGACCCGGGATCCCAGGGGAGAAGTAGCCCTTAGCAGGGCGAACCCAAAAGGGAGGGGGAGGGGCCAGCGGCCCCCGATAGAAAAGACAGGGGATAAGAAGAGAAGGCCCCAGCGGCCCACGGAAGAAAAAGGTCCGCAAGGACCGACAGCAGTAGGGGTGAGAAGAAGGAACTTGGTTAGCCTTCCCCCGCTACGCAGAACCGGTTTAATAAAGTGACGAAGAATCGTCAAAGACAGTAGGAGAACCGATGGCTGATATGAAATCCACCAAGGCACCAAGGTTCTCATGCTCTCAGCGAGCTCAGATTCTCAAGGTTACCTAAACTACTTATAGTAACTGGATATTGTTTACGCTTCATTTCAAAGCTTATTACAAATCTCTCTATCGGTAAACACTTAAATTCTTCCTTATTCAATCTTGACATATTTAAACTGGTGGGAAATAGAAGCGAATCAAATTTGTCTGCTGATGAGCTAGAGCGTGCACGACTGGTATGGGTGTACTTGGTTCAGCGGGTCTTCTTTAAAGCAGAAATCAGGGCCTTATCTGCTAACTCGGTTGTAGCAAGGGGCAGTCAATTGTCTTATCTGAATCCTTTTTAGATAAGGGACTGCTACGAGTAGGGGGCAGATTACGGCATTCCTTGCTCAGCGATGACGAGAAACATCCGTTGATCCTGCCTCATGCTTGTCAGCTCACTACGCTCATCATCGAACGCTACCATCACCTAACACTTCATGGCGGTACTCAACTCACGCTGAGTACGCTTAGGAGGCAGTACTGGGTACTTCGAGGGCGACAGGCGGTAAAGTCTGTCATACATCGTTGCACGACTTGCCTGCGCTATAAGGCTAGTGCAGCTAGCGGCACCACATTTCGGTGGCATCTGGGAGGCTGCGGTTAGATCGATGAAACATCATCTACGACGAGTCATCGGCGATCATCATCTCACCTTTGAAGAGCTCGCTACTCTACTGTGTCAAGTAGAAGCCTGCTTAAATTCAAGACCACTCTTCGCAGATTCTGATGATCCTACGGATCTTCAGCCCATTACAGCAGCTCATTTTTTAATCGGGACATCCTCCTTTTTAATTCCAGAACCTGACTTGTCTAATGAGCAAATACCTATCAGTAGGCGCTGGAAACTTCTGACCCAGATGACCCAACATGTCTGGTATCGCTGGTCTTCGGAGTATCTACAGGCGCTGCAGACTCGCAGTAAATGGACTGCAGCAATGCGCTCCATACAACGGGGGCGATCTGGTGCTTATAAGGAATGAGCTCACACCACCAGCTAAGTGGCCACTTACTCGCGTCTTGGAGACATCCTGGGGACGACGGCCTTGTTCGAGTGGTCACACTGAGGACGGCCACATCTACTTTCAAACGGCCGATCGTCAAGCTCATTCTTCTCCGACAGTCAGAGTCAGCAGACTAAGCTAAGCTGCTCTTTTTCGGCACCTCTTCTTTACTTCCTCAAAACCCAATTAAGGATGCTGGATCGTATCTGGAAACGAGGTGGGCGGAATGTTGGAGAGAGAGACAATCGCCCTTCGTCGCTCATTTGTTTTGGACCAGCAGACGACGCTAAAACTCTCACGAAAGCGCCGCGTGAGGGCGTTGACTTCCAGCTAGCAGCCGAAGTGGAAGGTCGAGGGCAGCAGCTGAAAAGGAGCCTCGGGGAGCGGAACGTGAAAAGGAGCCTCAGGGAGCAAACCTAATTTCATAATTCAAGCAAAATTGTAACCGCCTAATCGAGACTCTTTCTAATAAAGGTGCTGAAAATCTGATTTGGAGTTTCGCCAATCCTGGTCCTTCCCGTCACACAAACGTTTATATTAAGAAACAACCTAAACAAGAATATACGAGCAGGTCCTGAATATGTCCGAGGGTTTGAGCCTCGTTTCATCCCATGGCTGACTCCAGTGGGTCTCTGCACGGGGGTGATGTCTTGTTTCAGCCGATCATGTCCACCGCGGAAGAGCCATACGCCCGCTACGTCATCCTCCGGCGCTTCGCTGGAGGGAGGTCTGCGGCCAAGTCCGTGGCCGATCGAGGACGGCGGTGCCGATCCCATGGTGACGTGGTGTTTTTCCCCTGTCTCTGGAGCTCCGGGGCCGTTTTTCCCTGCATATCCGAGAAGAAGTGTCTGGCGGCAGCAGCCATCCTCTCCCGGAGCGGGGTGACGTCCGTGAGGGCGTATAGGGCCTCGTTCGCGATCACCCATCCCAAGCTGAGGATGGTTCTAAGGCAGGCCCTCTCTGTTGTCTCCAGACGTCTGATCGAGCGGCTCGAAAGACGCCCGCTCCACGCCGGGGAGGCGTACAGAACGGCGGAGGAGATAATTGTCTTGTAAAGGTCCATCTTCTCCCTCAGCGGGATGACAGGGGCCCGCAGGAGTGGTGAAAGCGCCGCTCTCATGCTGAGGGCTCTCCGGGAAAAGCGCCGGGTGTTCTCTGCGAAGCCGAGCCTGCTGTCGAGGGTCACCCCCAGGTAGGTGACTGCATCCCTCCATTGCAGCTGGTCAGCCTCAACGATGACGCCGTCCGGTTACTCGTTGCCTCCTGTGTAGAACAGGATGGTCTGCGTCTTCCCAGAGTTGATCTCGATCCTCCAGACCCTGTACCAGTCCATCAGTTGGTAGATGGCTGCTTGCAGATACTTCACCGCAAGGTGTTGCTTCAGTGAGCTCGCGATGAGGGCTGCGTCATCTGCGTACAGGGCCAGCATGGTGTTCCAGCCGAAGTCCCTCGGGATGTCGGCCGTGAAGATGTTAAACAGGACCGCCCAAGGACCGATCCCTGTGGAACACCGGATGAGATGCTCATCCAAGAAGACACAGCATGCTGCTGCCAGACGACCCGGAAGCGTCTCCCGCGGAGGTAGCTCCCCACTAGCCTCCTCTGACAACTCGGGTAGCGAAAGGACTCCATCTTCCGCCGAAGACCACCGTGCCATACGCGGTCAAAGGCCTTGGTGATGTCAAAGAAGGCCCCGGCTGCCTCCGCCGCGTAAACTGCGCAGTCCTTGGAGAAGGAAGGGTGGTTGCAACCGCAGTTGCAGCAGCGAAGCTGGTGTGGCGACCAAAAATTAAAGCTACATACAGCTCCAACTAAATGCTATATCGTACACATAATAAAATAAAATAAAGTATTAACAACACCTAACCACTTCAGAACCGGTGGACTTATCGTTACCGTCTCTCTGACAGGAAACTTTTCACACTCTCCCTTGCGAGGAACAACTCTTCTCGCTTTTTGTCTCTGTCCTGGCTCTCTCTCTTACTCTTCACCACCGCGGCGACAGCTCGCTCTCCGTATATCCCCGTGGTCTGCCCTCGTTCTCTCGACTGCCGCTCTCGCCTGACGTCGCCGCTCGAGGGGGGGGGGGGGGGGGGGGGGTACGGCGGGTAGCTTAAATGGGCGACTCCTCGACTTCGTATTGGTTAATTTCCTGATTATGTGATATAACCCTACGAAAAGGAGGGAATGGGAAATAGGGGTAATATTCGCCCTATATAAAGCGCGTTGCTGTGGGAGCAGCCATTCGGTGAGGCCATTCGTGCTCTGTTCACCGATGACAGAGACACCGATAACAGAGCAGCGATTTTCTGCGTTTTCGTCGCGTTATTTCGACAAGTGCTTCGTTAAGTGCGGAGTTGTGGGGAAAATTGCTGCACTGGGACGGGTCCGTGACTTCGCATTTGGACCACTCGTGCGGTCCGGCACACTTATAACATCTCGGCGCCGAGAAGCAGTGGGTGGAAGCGTGCCCGAAGCGGTTGCACCGGTAGCACATCTGGGGATCCTCCTGCCTGTAGTTCCCCACGTAGTGGAGGCTGGTGATGTCCTTCGGCCTCCAGTCCGGAGTGGAGGGGATCGCTGCCACGTAGACGGCCAGTGGGGCTCTATCCTTCCCCTTGATCTGCCGGGCCTTCTTAAGCGGAACTCCGAGGGCCTCTAGATCCTCGAAGATGTCCGTCCCCGTAGTGGTTGGGTCATCGCCGCGGATGAGGTAGCTAAGCAGCTTCTCGCTCTTTTCACCCCAGGTGGAGATCTCTGCGCCCTTCTCAAGCAGCAGGGTGCGGACGGCTACGAAGTCTTCCGCGGACTTCAGCCGCAGGCGGACGGCGCCCCGTTCTTTCGCAAGCGTAAAGTCTGGGTCCTTTACCACTGGGCGGACCAGGTTACGAAGCTCTCTTATGCTGGAGACGTCATATACCAGCAGCGGAGGTGGCCGTTTGGTTTTGCGAGGCGGGGCCTCCGTGGTGTCCATATCCGTGTGAGCAACCGAGGCGGTTGCCTCGTCATTTTCCGTAACGGACAGCAACGGCTCGTACCTGTTCCGTGTTGGAATAGTGGGCAGCTCCAGGCACTGGCGCTTCTTCACACTCTCCTCCACCGTGATGAAGGGCGCCTGCTTGCGTGGTCGCAGTCTGGGATCTGCGGGAGGGGCTCCAGCACCGGCAGCGAAGCCAGTGGGCTCCGCAGAAGCAGAGCATGAGGCTGCAGCAACTGCAGTCTTGCCTTGAAAAGGGCCGAGTGGCGATGCCGTATGTTGGCCCTGGAAAGGTCCGGACAGATGCTGTCTGGTGTCCGGCTGGGTTTGGGAGCTCCCGATGTTCTGGGTTGTCGGAGGTGGTATTCCGACTGCTCCCACGCCAGTCGCGGGGGTGCCTTCCATGTCCCTTCTGATGGGAAGAGGACCCGGGTGATGTTTGCCGATAGTCCGGCTAAGTCGCTTCTTCCTCTACTACTCGTCTTCTCCTGTGTAGCCACAGTAATTTACCTAAATAGCGTTCTCTTACTCACAAGCACAAGACAAGCACCACAAGCCAAGAAGACACAAGAAGCACAAGCCAAGAATATACTTTCTCTAAACCTTAGTTTATATAAGCAAATTGCATTGTTGCTGATAATTGGGGACTTGTTTACTTTAAAACTCATTGTTGTTAGTTCAACTAATGAAATGAAGATGCGTGTATTACTAATAATTTTCACGTTCGTTAATTTTCTCTGTATAATCCATTCACGCCCGATTCTGTATTCTCATCGAAAAATGTGAGTAAAGTTCGATATAAATTTAGTTTGATCGTCGATATTTCTTGACACGCAAAGCGAAACCGTAGTATGCAAATTGGATATTAGAGTAAATATTCCTCGTTCGATTAACATTTGTATCGGTGACGTTCATTTTACATCACATTAATAAAAAATAAATGCTCTCAGATCTACGAGAGTTTCATTGCTAAGAATAGTACTAAATATTTTTCATAGCCTCAACGTAGGATTCCCAACACCAAATCCTACAATTAAATCAAACCAGTTCAAATAATATTACACTAAGGAGCCTAAAAAACCGGCAATTAATTATCAAAACTAAAAATGCTATATTTTTCATCATTTATATTAGACAATATGGCCATTTATCATAAGAATCATAATAAAAAAGGATTAACTTTTTATAAAGTGATTAAACGAAGGTCTAAAATAATGTACCTTGAATCAGATGTCTAGTAATGCTCTTTTTATTGTCTTTTTTCTGAAAGAAGACACACTGCCTATTAGGGACACGAATATTGAAAGAATTAACAATCCGGTTTCATCTATACTTTTTCCTCTTGTTTAACTATGATTAATTTTTTACCTTTCAATGGTCGCATATTGGCCAAAAGGATACTGCCTTTCGAATACGTGCAAAGGTTGCTCATGAATTACTATAACACTCCGCTATTTCAACTTATTATATGCTGTATTCCAACACTAACCTTAGTTTTTAACATCCGCTGAGTTTATCGAAAAATACGTTTTTACCATCCATTCTAATGACATTTTGGAAGATAGCTTCATCCTCTTTGCATTCTCCACTGAAGAAGTTATTTTAGAAACTCGTTTTGTGAAACTGAACACGGCGGAATCACATCTTCACTCGCAAAAACTGTGCACCGTCAAAAGACGAACCGTGATGGACGACAGTGGCATTTTTTTCCGTTGAAGATTTATGATTTTAAACCGGTTTCTTTTTCGGGTGATTTCGGTTGATGGTACCCCGGGAAGAGGATAAAAACGTGCTCACTTAAAAAGATACCGTGAGTAGATTTGCACGCGCTCCAGTTACATTTTTCCCGGGCGTAATTGCAACATGTAACTTCGTCAATTTTAACCTATATAAAAGTACCACCCATTAAAACAAAGCGAGCCGAAGGCACCTCAATATATCCTTTCAATGTTATATCCTCTCAATTTGCGGCGCAACTGTCAAACGAGATATAATTCCTCTGTCGCAGATGGAGAGGATATGGGGGTGCCTTCGAATAGCATACACCGCATACCAAATAATTTTTATGTTTTCCACTAAAAACTAAAAAATTAATTTTTATTTACTTCTAATGCCTACTCTACAGCAAAGTGTTCCATAAATGATAAAATAATTTTTAATCGGCATCGGCTCTTACGTTAATGCATAGATTTATGTCAATGGTAATTAGTCTGGCACATTGATGTAATGTCTTTATTACGGAAATGCGTTAACTACATAATTGACTTTTTCGGGCGATTTATTCAACTTCACTTCTGTTTGAAAGCCAGAGGTGATGCGAAATTGATTTTTAAATCATCCTAAACTTTCTGGTCCAATGAAATTATATCTTGTGTGTCCTTTGTAAGGTCTTCAGTTTTTTATTGCCGAAGACGCAGGAGAACGGCGGAGGCGATGATAGACAAATTTTTAATTTAGATACTTTCTTCGTGCCATCTCGAACATGAAAAATGTCTCGAGCGATATTGTTCCCTTGTCTTTACCAGAGAAAAGAGCATAGACATTTTTAACGACATTTCTGCGGAGGATATAATCACATGAAATCTCCTCCACTAATTGGTTTCATCAAAACTATGTAATAAAATGGTAAGAGAAAGGTCGAACGATCAAGTATCAGATTTAGTAAGAAGAATCGCGAATTCGAATCTTACCGCCCATACAGATTCTCTGGAGTAGTTAAATCGGCGAGATTACATTATTATGAACGCCATAAAATTGTCCAAAATACTCGTATTCAGTGAGTGGGAGAGGTTGTCACAAACATAACTTCGTATTTCGCTCGCTAACATTTACTTGTTATAATTTTGACAACGTGTAACTTTAGGTTAAGTACCTCCTTTAACCTCCAAATCAGTATCATCGGCTTGCCTACATTTTCGCTTTTATCATGGTCGGTAGCACTTACAGCCTTTTCGTAAATATTTATGAGGAGCGTGAGTAACATCCGCGTAGAAAACAGCTATGTCTTATTGTTAGACGTATTGACAGGAGTGTGCGAGATTTTTATTCGGGGTCTTATCTTTAAATTATCATTATTTTTTAAATCAAACTAGATGTCACTATAATGCAGACGAAGGATGAGTGTCAACCGATAAACATAAAGGTATTTACTGATCAAGTTTACGATTTCCGGCGGATTGCAGGGTATTCATGTAGGTGTAAATGTAAATGAATAAATTTCAAGGTAAAATTATTTTCTCTTATGTATCAAGCTGTTAAGTCTACAAAAAGTGGAAAGAGACTAACTAATAGAATTGATAGAAAAAATGGGGGCGCTAGAAGAAAGGAATAGACTGTCGAAGAAGCTAAAGTTGGAACAACTTCATGAGGGAGAATCGAGTGGCCTTTGAATGGTAAAAAGTAGGGCAGTTGTTTTCACGAAGCCAGCCAATGATTTTGATACTAGCTTTCCGGAGCAGTTCGGCGAATTGGGATGAGATTCCCCGGGGAATGGAGCACGAGAAAGATCCGTTTGTTTTAACTGGCCGCGGATGATACAATATTATACTTTTATAAGATCTAAAAACTAATTTTGTATCGGGAATATGTTGAAATTGTTAACTGAATATTAAATCCGCAAAATACTCTTTAATTAGGCGCTTTCAATTTCCATTAAAAATACGGAAAACAATCAGCTCTCATCAGTGGTTGATACTGAGCATTATATGTTCTATAAAAGAACAAAGGCGAGATCGATGACTCTTTTTTTAATCTAGTGAATGTCCTTATGCGTGGCTCATTCAAGCGATTCTTGCGATCGCGTCCACATAAGTAAGATATAGAAGTAAACACAGAAATTGGGATAAAACGTATAATATCCACAGCGATAAAACCGTTTATTAGAGAAATGGCTCTCCCTACCATGGCATTTGGCAAACAAGTGGAAAGATTAAGAATAATAAGATATAATAATTTGGAAGAAGAAATTTTGAGGGAGCTATGTTATAAGTCATGTTCTGAGTACCTACCCATGATGTTGATAATTCAGGTTCATCAAATGACTATAAAAAGTTCAAAGAATTATCAAGCTCGTCTAATACCTAAGAACAAACTGTTAAATCAGATACTCCAAATTTGTTTTAAAAATCATTTTATGGCTTTTGGAGGATTCCGATTGAACAGTTATAAACAAGTTAAGAAAATAAAATGAGAATTTCGGTTAAAAAGCATCCATCGTCAGCGGTGATTTATTTACAATAAACGGTTAAAGGAGTTCCCCGTTTTATCAATTAACCTCCTTGAATTTCCCCTTATATAGCATTTTAAATAATTTTTTATGGAAAACCCTAACTTTGGATTTCAATTTAAAGCTTAGCTCTGTTTTGGTAAAACCTTGAATAAATGTGCTTTCGATAAAAAAAAGGAAGGTGAGAGTCATCAAATTAACGAAAAGAACAAAAAAATTAAGGCTAGATCGTGTTTCTACTGTGCTCGGTAATCGCCACGAGAAAGGGAAAACTCTTGAAGCCCTCAGTCTCACAATCTATTTCCCTTATCTTTCTTGGCGACCGCGTCTCTATAAGTAATTTGGGGTCTCGGTATTTTTTAAATCTTATGTTGGAATTAAGCGTCTATTTCAAACGATTGTACGGAGTTATCAAAAACACATCCAATGCAAAACCTTCAATAATTTAGCGAGTCTTTGGATCATATTGTAGCATTTAAAATGTCACTATAATTCATTCAAAACTGATATTGAAATCTTGAAAGCATTCCGAGCAACTAACGTATCTGTAGCAAATTTTTAATTCTTTAAAAATATAATTTTTTTCCAATTACTTCTTTAACTTAATTATTTATTTCCGTATATAAAAATGTGTATGTTTGCTTATATCTCTAGAAAGGCCGACCCTATCTCAGCGAAAATTTCAGAGTTCGGTAACGGTGACCCAACCTCTCCTAAGAAAACACTCGCTTTATGTGGTTTCGCTTAACGAAATTACGCTCTCTGTATCAGAACATTGGCTAAATTTAATTATAACGGGAAAGAGTGCAGGGTGTTCTTAATTTACATTATAAAGTAGGCATAAATAGAGATAAAAACTGGGGACTTGAACATATGTACTTCTAAAAGCACGAGGTTTACTTTTAATTTTTAAGATGTATGAGATTCATTCCAACTTTGACTATGGAATTCGAAAAAACAGTTTTTCTAGTTTTTAACAACGAAAAATGTAGTTACTACGTCGATCTTCACAATTTTTGCCGGATGAGCCTGTCCACTTGCATTCGTTTATTTGCCCAGCAATAAAGCTTATGTGAACGAAGATAAGGACTATCTATAGAGCCGTGAAACGACGATAATATTTCTTGATATATTGTCATTATTTGACATTAAACGTCTACGTTACCTCTTCATCTAAATTCGTGAGAGATATTACCTACATGGAAATAATACTGAAGTCTTTGAAATTAGAAAACATGAAAATTTTGCATTGAAATAATTTTCTTGATGAAGCAAGCCACAAGATTAATACGTACGATGTTGATTTGTAAGTTTTTTAATTCTTGACATTTGGAGGCAGGGAGAGAAATTAAAGATTGGTGGCATTTTTAGATGGAGGGAAGGGAAAAAGGACGGGAGAAGGAGAGGTAGAGAGGAAGTTATACATACGCAATAGTAAATTACCAATTTATACTGATATCCATTCAATCCCAAAAATTATTCTGTGGATTAAGTAAAGACTTACCGCTCTCATCTTTCATTTTAACCTTCAAAATGCGTCACTTTAGCGTAATGAATTCTTATTAATCGAGATTTGAAAAGGCGATACCACATTACTTTCAATAAAAGACGCACGTTGTAACTTTTTCAAATATAAGAATATGCCTTTGGTTAGAAAGACGTTAATGCAGGCTGATTCCATTTATTCGTGCTGAATAGGCATACATTGAGATATTACCGTTTCTATCATCCAGGACGCACTCGTAAACGCTATAATTATTTACACAAATACGTCGTTGTAATGCGATTTTGATAAAAAAATACCAACCAATTGGGGGGACCTTGTGACTTCAAACGACTCCAGCGCTAGAAGGCTTCTCAGTCTAAATCACAAAGCAAGGGAGGAGTGAAACCCGATGCCGGCATTAGCCTACTCTTAACGAGAAACACCAAGGGGACCAACGGCTTTACGTCCCTTCCGAAGGACGGGGCGCTGATTTGCGTGTTCTCCTCTAAACACGCAAATGGGGAGCCGGGCAACCCGGTTCGCACCGAGTTTGCTAAGCGTAGCAGGCCAGCGCCCGCACCACTACGCCACGACTCCCCTAAGTGATAAAAAAATAAATTATTAGGGTGACTAATTTTGTACCAACCAGCAGCTGCAACGGCAAAGGTGGTCACAGGTAGTGATGGGCAAAACCGACTAATAATAATCGACTAAGTCGATTATTTCAAAAAACCGACTAAATCGATTTTTTTAGAATTGGTCGATTTAATTAGTCGTTTCACATCCGACTGAATTCAAGACCGACTAATTCGAATAAGATTAGTCGGATTTTGTAGTCGTTTTCCAGCGCCATCTGCACGGCAAACTAACGATATCATCGGTCAAGATTAGTCGTTTTCCAGCGCTATCTGCACGGCCGTCGAACGAATTTATTCGAATTTTCAATTTTATCTGTCGTTTTCATCCACTACTCACTTGTAAACTGTATAATGAAGGACACATAAACTATGTAAATGACTATTAGAGTATTATAAAGTTAATTTTATTGCGATTCGGCTTACCATCTCTTGGGGTTCCGCGGGAAAACATATTTGAATATAAGGTTTCCGTGGCCAAAAAAGTTTGAGAACCCCTGCTATAGGACAATCAGGGAACATAATAGGAGAGTTTCAGTCAGAACAGAGCAAAATTAGTGATACTTTGGTGCCTCGCACCCCCACCCACATAGAAACTTGTATAGTATATTTTGTCTTGCATTTTTCGTTGCTTTTAAAATTACTTACAATTACTGTAGGAATTCGCGACTTTGTACCAAACAGCGTCTAAAAGAGCGGTTCTCACGAGATATTTTCTTGTGGCCGCATCAAGGAAAGATTACAGAAATGTAACGATAATAATGTAAAAACTTCCATATACCTTCTTATTTAATGACATCGGTCACTTATTTATCATTAACAATTGTTTTTCTTTAAATAATTCGAATTATTGACATTTTCTTGTGGCCGCACCGAAATTGTCTGGTGGCCGCAATTGACAACCCCTGGTCTAAAAGAATGAAATTTCATTTTCTTATAGTCGGTTTTTAAATAATCTTCAAATTAGTCTACAAATTTGATACAACTTTTTCTTAATGTTAATATCTTCGTAGGATTTACTTTTTAATTTTTTAACGAAGAAATGGAATTCGGGGTTGAAATGGAAATAAAAGTTTAAACTTCCTCTGCGATTAATTTAAGGCAACCTTTCTTTTATCTATATTCTCAGAACATTTTTCAACGCTTGTGAGGATTAGTTCATTTCATATTTGAACTAATTCGCGCATCGCTGAATATACAGATAGTAAGACGATTATTTTAATATATTTCATAAAATTACCTCTCGGCTGTTAGAAACATTCCGTACGCGTACTGACTTTAGGAATATTCGTTCGAGTAACGCAGAGTAGAGACCGAAATTAAAAATTTTTCGTTCTCGCAGGAATGGCAAAAGGGACTATCTGGACTTCCCCAGCATTCAAAGATCTTAGTTCTAAAATTCCTCCGTGTGCCGTGCAGTGACGCCGTCCCACCCAAAACTCAGGTACAAGAGTTTTACCTCCCCCACTACGACCCGCTACTCACTGGGGCATCTGGTCTTTCATGCCGTCCATTTACACCCTTTGTCTTTTGAGCGATAAAATCTACCTTCCACAAACATGGCCAAAAGAAGCTTTCATAAATGTCGCGGCAAGCCGTGGAATCGTTTCATCTTCCTATCTATACCAACCGAAGTGCACGCCATTGTGTGTAACCTCGGGAAAGAATATTTTCGCGATTCCGCCCAGAGAGTTTTCCCCAAATACTACGTATATGAATGGAATAGCCTTTCACTAGAGGGCTATGTTCCTCTGACATCCACCCCTTCTCCAGATTATTGGTAAGAATATTGTCACTCTTGCTTTAGCAGCTGTACGAGAAACATCCTTCTTATTTCGTGATTTTGGACGCTATTCCGATTCCCTTACCTCTGGTTCAAGGTTAGTACTTTTAATTTTGTGCTACGTTTTCATAGAAGTTGGAGGATTGCTATATTCCGACTGCTTTGCGGCACCCAAATTTATTTCGATTTTTATTTTTTCCAATTATTTGTATCCTCAGATAACGGTGATTAGGAAAGTGTACGTGTGAATCAAGGGTGGAGAAATAATCTGAAAAATGAATCGCAGAAACAAATCCGCGGTTTGGGAGTATTTTCAAAGGATTTCAGTTTCGTCTGCCAAATGTAGTATATGCGGAAACGAAGCGAAATGCTGCAACAATACTTCCATTCTGAGAGAGCATTTAAAGCGACGGCACCCTTGTGCAGTGGAAACCAATTCATCAAGAAGTGGAGCAAATCCTGACGATCCACCAGTGACGACCGCGGATCACTAAGGCTCTTCTTCTGATTCGGCAATTCAGAAAAATCTTCCATCTACATCAGTTACACGGGAGCGGGCAACAGGATCACGGCAAATGACACTGCAAAGTACTCTCGCCAAAATACCCTAAGGTAGAATGAAAAAATCGAATTTTTTAATTGGCGAAATGATATGTCGCGACCTTCAACCGATATCTATCGTTGAAGATGAAGGGTTTAGAAATTTGATTAAGGAACTCGAACCGCTTATAATATACCAAGCCGTAGAACTATGACGCGGAGCATACTTCCTGAATTATACTCCACAACAAGCGAAAGAGTAAAGTCAGCCCTTCTCAATGCTAAATACGTATCGGTTACAACCGATATTTGGACTTCAATAAAAACGGAATCATTTTTAACGGTCATGGTGCATTATTTTTAAAATGAGACCTTGGAAACCAGTGTTCTGGAAACTAAAATGTTGAATGCCAGTCATACAGCAGACTACCTGGCAACGACTTTAAAGGAAATATTTGAAAATTGGGGAATCTTTGAAAAAATTGTGGCAATTGTAACAGATGGAGGTCATAATATAAAATTAACTTGCAAGCAAGTTATTGTAAATTTTGTATTTTTGTTCCTCAATTGTATTTTTCGTGCTTTATTAATATCTTGTAGTTTTTATGCGATTTTGAAATTGCTCTGTTCTTTTGCAACGTTTTGGTATTTTCATTTTCTTCTGGTATTTTTGTGTCTTTTATTGTAAAATTTTGTAATTTTAGTGTTCTTGTAACCTTGGACGTTCTAGTAATTTTGATATCTTTGTATAATTCGTATTGTCTTATTTCAGGTATTTTTTGCATTCCTTTGAAATTATTTTTTCACATAATATATTTACAAATTTTATATATGTGTAACTACGTTTCATTGTTTTATCTTTTGTTTGTTTTGTAAGTTTATATGTATATATCTTTATATGAGTTTATAGGGAAGATTGGGGTTTAAAGCCTCAACCTCACCAATGTAAAGTAGATAAAATAACTAGGAAACTAAATTATATACTCCTACCTACAGTTCATTTTTGTATTTTTCTTTCAAAGTTCTACAACAGACTGAATTAATTAGAATAACGTTGTTGTTCTGATGAGTTGGTACTACTAACTGAATAATACCGTTAGACGGCCGTACAGATAGCCCTGGAAAACGACTAATCTTAACCGACTAATATCGTTAGTCAGATGTGTGGCACTGAAAACCGACTAATAAATCGACTAATTAGTCGATTTTTTTGGTCGGCGATTCGACTATCAATCGATTTTTTCTATTAGTCGGTTCGCCCATCACTAGTCATAGGTCAGTGCGGTCGCTGAGGAAGAGGCCATCTGCCACTAGGCCATTGGTTTCCTAACTGTGGGTCGTGACCTAGTGACTCGCAGCGGTGGGTCACGGAACTCAAAGAGTTCTTCCACCAATGGGATTCCCCTCTCCGAACTTAATCTCTCTTAAATGCTTCATTTACCCGTATGGATTATCATATATATAACGTAATGCTTAACGCATATATATATATATATATATATATATATATATATATATAACGTAATGCTTAACGCATCGTTTATAGCACAGTACGTTTCCTTTTAATTGCAGTTACTTGGGTGTACACCAAAGAAAAAGTATTTTTAGGAGTGGTCAGTATCCCTTTGTGCATCGAAGAAGACAACGCTAGCAAAAATTTTATGCGTATCACAAGATAGGAAAAAGAATGATATTGAAGAATATCCATTGAAATTTTGTATTTTGTGTGACCATTGAACGTAAAAATAAGGGCCTTTTTCGGGTGGTGTAAAATATGGATCAGTTGTGTATTATAAATATACACCAGGGCCGGTTTGAAGGCTGTGCCAACGGTGCCCAGCACCGGACCCCGCGCTTGAGAAGGCCCCGCGCCTAGCAATCCCAACGTTTAAAATTATTATTATGTATTAATTATTGTAAGAGTCTAGAAAAGTCGACCGTATGATTCTTGCGCGACGGTAGTATGATTGAGAGAGAAAGCGAGGAAGAGCAAAAGAATGTGCGAGAACTTAGACGGTTCGCGAATAAACAATCGAATGGCGATCGGGCGATAACCGCGAACCAGTGGGTGCGAATGAGTGTGGAATAAGCATGTGTGGACCAATCGTGTGAATGCGTCGTTCCGAATTTTCGAGAAGGTATGAATGTATAAAAAGAGCGAATGTGTAAGCAGAGCGTCTTGTGTGGTCTTGCGTCTTGTCTCGTCTTTTTGAAAATTGTTCGGCTGGAGAAGGAAAGAATTGTACGTAAGGAGAAAGATGTCTAGGTAGGCACTGATTAGTTAACAATGAACTTAGGAAGGCAAAAAATATTAATGAGGCCCCGCACTCTCACTTTGCACCGTGCCCCGCAATTTTCCAAGCCGGCCCTGATATACACTACGCCGAGCTCAAATGCGGAAGCGATGTATGTGGTATTCAAGGTGATTAGATCCCCTTATCATAAGTTCCGGGGAAAACCGACAGGGAGGAGTGAAAACCAATCGTCCAAATGTACAAAATGGGCCAAAGTCGAATATGTAGCCGATGAATCGTTACGAAGTTAATGAAACTCGCTGGATTAAATTTGGTCTGATAAACGCAGACGGGAAAACTAATAAACTTCAAAACATCATTTGAAATTAATCTAGAATCTATTATTTGATTAATGTTATTTCACTAACTCAATTCAAATGATCGTAAGCTAAGAACTATACGTCACAACGAAGGCCAACAGGATATAGTATATGATAAAGGAACAGATATTGAGGAGATTAGGCGGTCCGTTTTCTGGCAAAGAAACCGTTAAATTTATAAAAACCTGCAGGAGTGTTTTTACGCAAGATTTTTTGTCGTCATTAGCCTATATATATACAACGGATAAATTATCTGTCATGTTAGGTTAAAATTGCTCCAATAACAGCAATAGTAAGACGAAAAAGGGATGCATAAGGAGGCATGTTAAATGAAGAGGAGATGAAAACGACAGATTTTATGAAGCGTCCCGAAGTTATTGGACCGGCAACACAATCATTCTTTTTGTCAGCGTCCTAACGAACGGCAAAAAAAACCGAACATCGAGACGAACCAGAACCGGAAACGTAGCGAACGATTTTTACGAACGTAACTTCGAAGAACAAGCGATCGACGATCGAAAACCCTTTCCACGAGAAACGAACCTTACGCGGGCATGTTGCAGCTTTATATCGGAATGTCGCAGTCTGAAAGCCGCGCGTATCTCGGCATGGCCTTTTCCCACCAGTCCTTTTTCTCCCCTTCACATTTCCCGTCTTCCCCCTCGCCTCCCCTCTTCCTCTCTCTTTCTCTCTCCCCTTCCCATCTCTCACCTACTCCCACCTGCCCTCGAATTCCCTCCCTATCTCCCACTACCTCTCACGTTCTCTCCTTCCAACCCTTCTCTCTCTCCCCTCGCCTCCCCTCTTCAAACTCCGCTCCATCGCACACTGAGACAACAGAGCGGCTCTGGACGCAGTCTGAAGAGTCTCTCTCTCGCTATATACAGCTCGGCGACCGCCCTTTTTGAACCGGATACCTTCCGCTTCTTCCACTGGAAGACAACGGTGATCGTTGCGAGACTCCTCCCCTCTTTCACGTGTCTTCCCTCCGGTTCAGACGCGAGAACCGCTTCGCCAAATGACGTCGTGACATTTTCTACCCCTTTCTTGTTGGTGCTTAGCCCTGAGACCCAAAACATCTCCCGAGTGAGGAGGGAATTTGGGCGAGGGGAATATAAGGGCAGAATACCGAACCCCCCATTTTGGTGGAAAAATATTCTCCAAATTCTAAAAGGAACATTTTACAGTGGATTTGTGCCTTTTAATCCTCCCGGAACGTGTGTTATTTTTTTACCGGATTCGCTCGCGGTGGGCGGCGGGAGATTTCAACGCCCGGAGTTACGTCCAAGTGCGCCGATTTCTTCCTGGAGAGAGGACCGTGCAACATTAGCCGGGACGGCATCGAGTCCTTCCGCGTCATTTAAACGCGGTGGATCATGACGGCCGATGTGCCGAAAGCTGGCAGGAGGAAGGCGTCTTTAGAATCGAAGGTATGCGGGTTAACTTTAAGGCTGGAACCCTGTGAACGCGGGAGTCATCCCTCATCCTCTCTTTTCTTGCTCCTCGGAGGGTGAAGTTTCTAGGAGGAGAGAGATGGAGGTTGGGGAGGGACGGGGGAGAGGATGGCGCGGGGGAGTGTTTGTGGGGGTGAGAGAGTGAAGGGAGATGGGGAGTAGGATGTGGGCGTCGTCACTTCGACTCTCTTACACGCTTCGCTCGAAGAGAAAATTCAACGTTCCGCTTTCCAGCTTTCCCTGACGGTGGGGTTGGAGGAAAAAGGTTTTCGTACGTGCCCCAGTAAAACGGCCGTGTAGTTACACGCGGAATGGAGAGAGAGGAGTTTTGGCCTATTGATGCCGCCATCTCCATCGAGAGATGATTGCTTACCGCTTGGATGGTCGTCGAGTGGGTGAACTCCGAGTGGATGAGTGTGAGTCCGCCCGTCATGAACCATTAAGATCATCGCGGCGATTAAAAATTAACGAGGTTCAAAGAACTGAAGGATTAAAACGGTCGGCGTTCGGTCTCGAGACTGCTCATTCCCGTCAGATTAATCTGCTTGTTGGATACGAATTTTATTTCGTCTTTCAAGTTCGTCTACCTCGAAGGAAGTTGTGAGGTAACGCATAGGAGGGCAATTTAACTCGGAATAATCATGGATGAGCTCATTAAGGAGGCGAGCAGAGATGAAAGACCTTGGAAAGGAGGAAATCTAGATCGAAAGAGTGATTCATTTGGAAAATTTCTTTCGCGGAAGATTCTGGGATAAGATTTGATTGTAATAAATACAATTTTGTCCTTCGGGTGGCGTGGGAACCGCAAGGAAGAATACAACCTCGTAGATTAATGTTGTGACGCTGTTTCTCCGACATTAATTGAACTAGTTTTTATATAAAGAGGGCACTTTCTTTCGCTTTGAGTTTAATTGTAGCATTTTTTTCGCAACAATCAATTCCCTTTGAGAGCATAAAAGGATTGTTTGTAACACGAGCAGCGCGCAGCGGGCGTTGAAGTCTCCCGTCATACTTGAGGTATCCGCGACGTTTGTGGTGACAGCGGTCTATCTTGTATCCTAAAACTACACAAGAGACATTTAACTCTCTCTTCAAAATCACATTTTCTTTTAATCCTTTTCATGAATTCTCCTTTTATTTTGTTTTTATTATTCGTGGTACCGTTTAAAGAAACAATGGCGAACAATTGTTCCGAATTCTGCCACGCCCTTTTGCTAACCTTTTGGATTTAAAATAAAAAACTTCTCGGTTTCGAAATATCAATTTGAACTAACTAATATCTTTTTCCGGGAGTGACTGAAATCAAGGTTAAAAAATGAAATTACAGGATTAAATTATTGAGTGAGTTTTGATTTTTCATACAGTAAAAGAAACTGCACTGAAAAAACTTAGGTCACTTTTATCTTTTTAACTGTAGGTAACAAAGAAGGAAAAGGAAATGCCTGCAAAATTCACTTAACGACAGGTCCAGCCTTTCAAAAGCAATCTTTTTTTCTAACATGTTTCACTTATGCGCGTAAGAACTGCTTTCTTAGTCGAGAGATCAATACAGTACGACGGCATTCCACTTGAAAAAAATTAAAAAACTGGAGCCTTGGGGAGCTGGCCTCGCATTCTTTAGCTTTCATATCGTACTGAGTGATTGAGAACGATCAAAGCATTATATTGCGCTAAAGAGTGAAACTACTCGGTCGTTGGAGTTAAAATCGAAATCATCTGCTATAATATCGTTCGCTTGAAGTTAAATAATGCTTATGATATTTACCTCACGATATTTTTAATGATACTTATCATAAACCTTTATTTTACTTACATAAACCTTTGCGATGAATACGCATAGCGAACGGATTTTGTTTTTTAAATATTTAGTGAAAGGGAAGAAAGTCCTTTTATATGCGAAGGCAGAAATAATAGATTTGAATTATTTTTAACCGAGTCTTATGCGTACACACTGGGATCCAGACACACTTACTGCAAGCACTAAATTTGTAATAAAATTAGAATGAAAATAAATTAAAAATATACGCGATTAACCCACCGGCTCTTAATATTTCAAAATTGTTTTATTCACCAATATGCGTACTTGATAACATTTATTGCAACGGATATGTTCCATTGTTTTCCCCAGTTAAACATTTTTTTATTTTTAAAGATTAAGGATTGCCTTTAATTTCCCACTAAAATGGAACGTATACAGCGAATTATATGAAGGAAGAAAGTTACAACGGCGTTAGAATAACAAGTAATCAGTTGATCAATTGCTTCATTATAGATGCAAATGTACTTCTGTTACTGCTGCGGCAAATTTGATTTAAATAATTTACCATGCGTTTTCTTTTATAATTAATGGTAATTTTTTCCTTCTGCGGCAAGTCCTCTTCTCCCACTAATTTACCTTTACAGTTGCAGGCAATTTTCATAAATTACCAAGATCTCTCATGTACATAAAATGCATCCAGTTGGCACGTTAGCTCAAAAATTAACAATTCGTCGATGAATTATCGAGTTCGCATTAAAGCTTGAACCAAACGGGTGGACTACATTAATCCAATAGCCTAATACCGTTAATTTGGGAAGTTATGTCAGTAAGTATCTATCCTCAATTGTAATTCAGAGATCGTTGACTCTAAATAACTCAAAAATTCTGCAGATACAGGAGTTAACTATATCACCCTAAAATGATTTTGGTAAAATTTATGGCGTTATAGATACGTTATATCCTTTTAAAGGATTTATATATTTTCCAGAGGGAAAGTTAATTCGCTCCTTATGAAGAAACACGAGATAGGAGAAATTCAGCCTATCCATCCTAAGAATGGACATATGAGAAAGTATTAGATTGATGGAGTGTACAAACTCAATTTCACCATTTCACTTCACCGTCTGCAACACCATATAAAAAGTTGTTCTCTTTATCACTCTCCTTTCTACCGACCCGAATAAGAGCAATCGAGTCTTGAATGGACGTTTGTGCGGTACTAAGGTTGCTTAGAAATTTATTTTAAATGATATTACCATTTGAAGTTATTTGATGAAATGTCGTGGAGAGATACTTTTATGAAATATTCATGTATTTACGAATGGCATTTCACTGTGTGCGACTCGCGGTAGATGCTGCTATAAACACGACAATTGGATTCACGAGGTAAATTTTCATTTTTGTTTGTTTTTTAAATTGTGAATTGACACTTTTCGTAAAAATTAACTTACGAAGCTCAATACGTCTCATATGTCTATAATACAGAATACTACTTTTTAGACGGTATTCCTAATTAAAAGGTAAATATTGTGATGACGGTTGGTAACGAGGCATTTCAGTATCTGATACAGATACACATATTTCCAGTTTTACTAAATTGATTATTTTAGGTGATTTTGTCACATCAATACTCTGAGCATAACAATTACTGTCTGTATTTGCACTATTGCCTCCCTTTTATACATGTTTCTTACGCCAAAACAAGGGTGGGTTGTTTTTCACTGATAATAAAAAAGTAGTCTTTTCAGAATGAAATATACACAGATACTACAATTTAAAGCATTTACTGGTATTTTGACCCCGCACTACCTGGTCTATAAAAATGCTATTTATTTTATTTTATGGAAATTTGACGTCTTCTTCGAGTGCAAACAAGTAATGGAGGGGTAAATTTGTCACAAAGTGATTTAAATGCTCTTTCGTGGTGAGAGCGAGTTTGTCGCTTTCTAATTAAATGAGATAAAAACTTGGCATTTGGATGTATGCACAGCCAAAGGAAATATATCGTCAAAATAAAAGATTCGGTGAAAAAAAATAGAATTTTATTTCCTCCTCATAGTTCCGGTGGGGAAATTGCGCAATGGAGGCAATTTCACGAGCAAATACGGTATATCAGGGAGGATATCGGCACGAATAAATAAGAAATTTTTTTATCATTTGCAGGGAGTTATGAATTAGGTTTATATATTTCACTCTCTTGGTGAAAATATTAGATCTCTCGAATAACGTCCTCCGTTCCGTTTTGAAGTTTGTATGCAAGTTAACTGCCTCTCTCGCATGAGACAATTAGGATAAAATGAAACCATCCGTACGCTTTGTCCACACTCACCAATTAAGGATCAAGACATTTATTTTTACCACATACTCATCAGCGCGTCCTCTTTATGGTCATTATTGTCGTGTTCCCAAGTCTTTTAAAAGGACCAATTTGTAAGAGAACTTTCCTTTCTTCGAAAAGTCCTTTTTTTTTAGGTAGCGGCAATAAAACCCTCATCCGGTGGAACGCGGCAGTCGGTATCCCTTCATTTCCCTCTTGCCATTTAACGATTCCGCCTGCATTTCTCGCCCCTAAGAAAAAGTACAAAACCTGAAGAGAAATTCGCCTTCCGGCTGCAAAAAAAACAGAACTGACGATTTTTTTATTGGTCATTTCCCGGTGAATTTAAGAGAGCTCTCTCGCTACAACATGTACGTATCGAGGCCATGATATTATTCAATGGGAATAATACATGGCGCGGCTATGACCCACATAACGTTTGTAGGAACCCTCCTATAGGAATTTTGTCGTGCGTTTCAGACGCATGTTAAGGGGAAACGCGAGAGAGGAATATTAACTCTTTTCGAGCGGTTGTTCGCTAACAGCCGTGAACTTAAAATAGGGAGTTTCCGTGACTTCTTTATTCGATATTCCGCCTTGGCTGGATATAAGTGACGGGTCATGTGCTTCGTAACCTTTTTCATATTGTTGTCTGTCTATAAAGTAGGTCTTTGCAAAGTCTTAACCCTGTTTTAACTAACGTAAGTTAATATGTACTTACTTCCTCGAGGTGATAGAATGAAAGCATAGATTTTATATAACTGGCACTGATCGATACAAGTTGCTACCTTTCAGTTTTTCATCGAGCATTTTTACAAAGTGAGGGTAGAAATGGCGGATTTTTTTAAACGAATTCATCACATGTTCGAGAATAAATATTTTTATAAAGTTATCTTATACTAGTAGTCTTGTTCCAAGGTAATGTTTAACAGGACTAATCTCTGTCACCAATGCGGAAGTAGCGATGAAATGGACTGTATAACCAACTCAAATGAAAGATGAAAAATATATTCAGGTAATGTTATTTTTATATAAGATATTTTTACATTTGTATTAATATTTTCTGTAAAAACGAATTAAAGAGCAATATTTAATTAGAGAACTATCTAACTCATCATATGTCTGAAAACAAGTACCAAAATAAGTACTTAAGTATTAATTATTAAATATGGACAAATTAAATTTGTTTTCTATCGGTTTTGGCGTCAAAACACATTCCGTACCCGCCAAAATAATGCTTTTAGCCTGGTCCACTTACTTGGTTGTTTAAAAATACACCTTTTTCAAAGAACAAACGAGTTCTGTTTAGCCAACAACGCTCCCATTCATCAAACTCTTAGCGACTTCCTGTCTCCTTTATCAATAGACACGGAGTCTCTAACGCAACACTCACGGAATTCCTCCGAGGTTGTCGCCGCTTCGGAACACGGTTAGGTCCCCTTTAGCCCTACTTTCGAAAGACGCCATAATCTCCAGATTAAACAGTAATGTGCATCGTTTTGGACGAGGAAATAGCGTATAAACACCCGATCGAAGAACCGTCCTCGCGCAATTTTTAAACGACCTATCTCGCGTATCCAACGCCGGGCGACTGGAAGCGGACGCGCAATATGGCGATTGATTGATGCTGTTGGGATGGCATGACCGCAGACGCCTCAGCGCAAGGACTTCCTCCATCTCAGGCCCCGGAGCTGTAGGGCAGCTGAGAGAGAGAGAGAGGGGGGGTGGGGAGGAGAGAGGGACCGGAGAAGTGAAAAGGGCGGAGAGAGAGAAGAGCGGTTTCGTGAGGATATGGAGGGAGGGCTTGGGAGAGGAGATCCAGCGTTCCGTTAGGGGAGGTAGTAGTCTGAGCAGGAACCGTTACCTGCAGAGCCATCGGAGGAGACGTCATCTGATGGCGAGTCGGACGGGACGAAACAATTGCCGTCGTGACGACGACGCGTCGCGACGGGACGTTCGAGTCTCGTGACCTTCGATGCAAATAGCTATTTTTCCGGCTCTCGGTAATTTTTGAGATTCGAAGAAAGAGTAGATCCCGAGTCGAATTCCGTCAGCGATTCCGTCGTGGGACGGCTTCGAAAGAAGGCTCTGGGTGACCCAGTTTTAGGTTATAGCGCCCGGACGAGCGGCAGGGAAGAGCGATGACGCATCACGCGTTTCGAGTCAGCTGATGGCTCACGGGAGGAGCTGAAAATTATTCGAATCGGGTCCGCGGACGAGGTATTGCGTGCCGGTTACGAGACAAATAACAATTGACGAAACGGTGCGAGAGGAATACTACGCTTTAAAAAAAAACGTGCAGTGGAGCTCGTTTTTTCTTTACTTCACAAAAATATTTTCTATTATTTTTGTCTTTTTTTCCTCTAATTTTTCAAATTACGGAATCGTTTGCAAATGTAACTGTTAAAATGCTGGCCCTGTTTACGCGATAATTTTTCAAATTTGCTGAAATTACTCGCGAGAATATGGTATACGCCGTTTGTGGGTCAAATTAGAGCCCCTGACGTGTTTTGGTGACTAGGTTAAGAATACTAAAAGAGTTATAATAAAAATAAAGAATGCACAATCGTACTTTTAGCGTGATTCATAATAAATGCAACTTCCAACACAATCAACAATTGGCGAATCACTAATGCCACGGCTGCTTCGTAGAAAAATTCGTTCCTGATTTTCCCAAACGTTTTTTTTTTTTGCTTTTTCAGTTATCTTTTTTCTTAAATCCTACCCTAAAATAAATCGAAAAATCATTCTTAGAATTTTAGCACAAATCCAGAAAAACTAACATTTTCAATATGATATTTTTATAGGGGTGTGCGCCCTCTAACGCAGATTATTCGAAAAATATTTTTCTCCGACATTCTACTACCTTACCCTTGATACAAATAAATGAAAATATAAATATTGTCTATGCATATTTGTTCATACGCATGCGCGAAGGATTTGGTTGACGGGCAAGTAAGGAATTTCTTAATAGTTATCTGCCCGGTGACTGCTCTGACAGCATGTTACTTCATGTAGTATTACGATTAGATAATTATAACAATTACCGTATTTGTACAATGTATTCTATACTAACAAAAATATATAATAATAATAATGAAACATTACGCCCGCACAGCCATAAAACCCGTCCCACCGCTGCGAGACTTCTTTGCGTCGCTCAATGACGGCTTACCTTTCGTTCCATTTTACGGCAAAAAATTACAGTTAATAGGAAGCCGGTTCGCGTTTTGGAGGCGCGGCCGGGATGACGGTCACGGAATTTCGAAACCCTTTACTAGGAATCTCTTTCAAGACCCTGTTCGAAAGTTCTGATTTTTTTCTTCTTCCCGTTAATTCGAACGAGTTTCCTATTCGTGACAAAATGGCGCAACCATATTAAAGTCGGCTATGGCGATCGAAAGGAAATGAAAGGGGGAGGATACGGCCCAAGTTTCTCACGACTTGTTTATTTATTTTTTGTCTCTCGGTCGGATATGGCTGCGTAAACTAGATTATACGACTAAGAAAAAATCAGCGCACTCGAAAAAGTAATAGCGGTAAGACATTTCGCTTTAGAAAGCCAAATACACAGTGGCGTATCCAGGAGGGAGTTTTGGGGGTCATAACTCCCCCCCTCCCCCAAATTCAAAAATTTCCTTCACGCTCGCGAATCACTAAAAAAAAGTATCATGGGGTTTAGCATCAAACCCCCCCCCCCCCCCCCCCCTCTAGTTCGGGTTCAAACCTCCCTGACAAATTCCTGGATACGCCACTGCAAATACATGTATGTGAATTAGATTGCGTGTATGCATCCTTTGCATATATTACATTCTCATTAAAAATTATCCCAGCTTTATTCTATACAACAGTGTTATTCAACCTTTTTTCTGTTGGCGAACCGCTAAGTACATATTTAGAATTTAGGCGCACCCCCTGATAAATTTAAATACGGAAAACGGCATCACAACGATAATAGTGCTTTTTAGAAATGACGAAAAGCACTAAAAGCGCGAAATATTTAGACTGTTAGAAACATCATATAGAAGATCTTCATTGAAAATCGGTAATTTTAAATCGTGTCCGCGACTCTTCGCGAACCCCCAAAAAAAGAGCTCGCGCACCCCAGGGGTTCGCGCACAACAGGTTGAATACCGCTGCTATACAATAACAAATAAGGAAGAAGCAGATAGTAAATAAACGTCCACAGCGAGAGAGAGAGAATGCTGAATCGACTGGCGAGAAAACTATCTCTATCTGCTTTTGTTTAGGAGGAGGTAACGCTACAGACAGACGGACGGACAAACCGATAGCACAAGCGGATTTTAAAAAACGCTAACAATACCTGCGGCCCTCGAGAGCGTTTTATGCGGCCCGCGAAGCTATGATTTCGCACAAATTCATATCACATTCAATTTATCACAATAAAACACTTGATATTGAAATGTTAACCCTAAAAACATGATTTAGGATTGATTTCCACTGATGTGACATCTCAGAATTCCTAGTTAACAGCCGATTTAAAGTCTAATCTGGCCCGCAGAAGCATTGACAACTTGCAAAGGAATTCGCAGCCACCAATGTGGCCCGCCAGATACGAAAGGCTGCCCACCACCGTTCTAGAGCATTAAAAATTACGAATCTCCATATGAATCATGCGGAGGTAGACAGTCTTAATAGAAAACATTTGCAACAAATTCTAACCTACTGATAGAAAGGATTACTGTAATGCTGATAAAACAAAGAGTAGATTTTCTTCAGCGAGTTTGATAAAAATTCATTTCTATTCAAATACTATCCGAACTACCTCAGGAAGTCATATTGCAAATAGAAAGATAAAAAAGTTTAAAAAATCTATTTTCCTTTACAGTTTTTCTTCACTTTAGATCTGCGTAATTTCAGTTGTTGCGAAATACACAGAGATTTAGATGAAGCTACTTGCTATGATATCACTACATATTTGTATCGACATACTTTCGAATACTACGTCGAAAAAAAGCGATGTTTTGGTAAATTTGCCCAAAGCAGCAGTTTTGAATCTAGATCAACAAATCCCGCCATATACGGAAAGTGCTCCTCATTTTTAACGTAATTATCGTCGGATTTGTGTCGAATCATGTTCTCACGGATGCAGGAAAGAGCATGGGAAATCACATTTAGTTTCGAGAGGCTGGCCTTTATCTCACGCTTTATTCGAGCAATATTGAAATATTTAATTAATTCATGGCCAGATCTACTTTTTAAATTTCTCTCGAGTCTCGCATAAATTGCGCCCGCTCGAGAATTCCGATTTTACGAGGCTGCGTCGGTTACGAATGCCGTGAATTCATGCTCAAAACAATTTTTATAATGTTTAATCGGATGGAAAGGAAATCAATTAATTATTTGCCCTGCTTCTGTGACACGAAGCAGTCCTGGATGCAGTCACTTTCCGAGCGACGCGGCCTCGGCCATCAAGTGTTACAAGAGAGACCTAGACTTATTAGTGTCCGAACAAATTCTTTTAACGAATCGTACCAGTCAGTGTTTTACACTCGAGTTATGGCGCGAATTTCATTTTAATTTCTTGTATAATATGCATGAACATCGATTGATATGACAATCTACTAACTATTGAAGAGATACGGGAGCCAGATGCTACAGAATTAGGTACTACAAGGCTACCGAATCCCTAGATACGAGAACCGTGTTAATAGAAAAGAACCGTCCAAAACCACCACTGTATATCTTTGATATGGCTCCTGCATGAAAACACCAAAATCTTTCAAAGTCGGCAAAATTTCGAAGTTTTAATATTTATCACTGGTCACGGAAAAAAAGAAACAAATGTTCTTTTTATTTCACGTTCGAAATAATTCAAACGAAGTTATTTCCCGATTAATACTCTTAATATGTCGGTGCGGAAGATTTAGGTTCATAGCGCAAGAAAATAAATGTCTCATATATTTCGTATATGAGAAAGTAATGTAGTTAAGTATTGACGTACATATCCACGTAATTATCTTATTTATGGATGATTTATTTGCGTTAATAAAAAAATCAACTTCGCTCCAATGCACAGCGCTCTAAGCAGTTGTAAAATTTGGGATAATTGTTACACCTTGGAGCATTAATATAGTAAAATCGTTTGACTAGATTTTTAAAAAAATACAACCATGAACTACAATTGCTGTATTTTTAGAATATCCAATGATTCGAGGAAGATTACCTCGGTATTCTTATAGGCCGACTTTATGAACTGTAACTCGCATTATTTTGGCTCGGGTTATCGGATTTGAAATTAAACAAATCGTGCGTTGGTTTAAATTTCTCTTCGTCGCCACAACAAGAAGAATCGATTATTTAATAAATAAATATTGCTAATTATAAGCTCATCCAGCGTTCTATTTTCACCAATAGTAGGTTGTAAATTTCCTTACGGGTCAGAAATCATTAAAACCACATAAATAAATTACACAGATGAGGTTCATTATGAGAAAAACATTAAATACCCTTGCATAATTTTTGTAACAGTAAAATTCATTCCGTTGTTTTTTTAATTAAATTTGTCTTCGCGCTCGTCTTTTTGACAACAAATATTTAACCGCTGTTTACACAATTAAATTTCGAATCGAACGAAAAGGGGACAAAAAAATGTCGTCTGACCCTTTCTATTTTATTTCTCGAGCAAAGAGATATTCGCAACTCAGAAGCATTTTCAGGAAAAGGCGAAACCGCAAACTGTCTCCGATCATTATATTTTTTTACCTTCGACCCGTCGCACGTCCGGATCGCCGAGCGCCAAATTGACACAGCGCCATGGACTATGCCTTTAAGGCGTCAGGGCTCTTCGAAGCGTTACCAGGAAGTGAATCGAGGAGGGTAGTATCTTTTCGTCGCGGGTTGGAAGTCAACCAAGAGATGTAGAGTCACCAAACGGAACGTGAAAACCGATTAGAATGTCTCATTGGATCGGAAGTTTTCCAAGAGTTCGGTAACCGGTCGGACCGATGATGTTCAGTACACAGAATGCGGACCTCGTATATTTTAAAGACGAGACGAAACGGGATTATAGAGAGAAGTTCAACAGCGAATCGAATGAACGAAGAATATTTTTATACGTAAAATACTTGTGAACTTGTTTTATCGATTATTATTTCGAAAAATTTATGTCAGCTTTTAAACTACCTTATTAAAATAATTCTGTTTTCGACGATTAAGATAACTCCAATATGTACAAGACGGTTGGTAAAACCAGATGCTCATTACGGCTTTAAATAAAATAGCCACTTTAAATTGTGATCTTTGATCATAAAATATAAATAATTTGTTTCCCCAACCGTTTTATGGTATTTGCGTGATATTCGTCATCAGTTGGATTCCAGCCATAAGGTGAAAACGATATCTATGTTTTGGAACTTCTGTTCTTACTTAGCAACAATTACATATTAGCAAAACTCAGTCGATGCGATAGCTACTAACCTAAAGATACAGATTTTAAGGAAAACATTTAATGTGTCGTAACTTTGGCCCCCGAAACGAGCTAATTATGCCTATAAATGCTAATTATCGCTGCTTTTACTTGATCCTTTAATTAAAAATCCAGTAAAATTTGAATCTTGTCTTTTAATGAGCAGTAGTTTTCATTTATGAAGCTTTTCAATGATAAACTCCTTTTAATTATCCATTTATCCACCCCCCCCCCTCTCCGATTATGGCTTTCTATTTATAGGTCGGTCAACATTACGATATCGAGATATGTATTACTTATTTAAAAATTATTTCATGTTATAAAACAGGAGATGAAAAAAACTGATCATTAATCCGTTTTTGTTTGAATTTTTTTAGAATAAATCTTATTTGTAAGTTAAAATTTAATTTATTCTGAATACATTGTTCTATTCTGGGGTTTCCCAAACTGTTCCGTGGAACCCGAGGGTTCCGAAGAATCTAAATGGGGTTCCGTGATAAACAAAGGAAGAGACCCGATACGCTCTTCCTTCTTCCATTTATAGAAGGAAACACGGGCTTAGCTTGTAAACTGTATATGTAAAATGCATGAACTACGCAAATAAAAATTACAATGATTATAAAGTAAATTTTGTTGCGATTTTCCTTATCACATCTTATTTAGGGTACCGAGAGAAAAAAATGCTTGAACATAAGGGTTCCGTGGAGTTACAAAGTTTGGGAATACCTATAAAATTCTATCGCCCAAAATATTTTACGGAAACCACCTAAAAATAGTCGGTTGATAAAAAGAACGGTCACGGACAGAATAAGGATTTTATATATTACCGATAAACTGAAAAATAAATATACAGCATTTTCATAAATTTACTCTATGGCAGGGGTGGGCAAACCGTGGCCCGCGAAGCTTTGGTGAAAAAGCAATCTGTAAAATTTAACACAATTTTATATTACTCTTGGTAAAATTATGACAATAAAACCTTTAGTTTTGAAAATTTAGCCCTACAATCCTTGTTTGTGCTTGTTTTTCACTTATGTATGATGCCTAAAAATCTAAGCAATTTCCGATTTAAACTCTAATCTGGCCCGCCTAAGCATTGGCATCTTTCGATGTGGCCCGCTGAAGAATTCGCAAACACCGATGCGGCCCGCCATGCAGAAAAGTTTGCCCGCGGCATAAAAATTCGCCTAGTTGAAAAGAATTGTAAGAACTAGTCTGGAGTAATAGCTCTTCCATCGGGCGCAAAACATTTTATTTCCACTAGTTTTCCCGTACAAATACACAACCTTAAAAATGATACCTCTGATTTTTTTCTTTCTTTCCTTGGACGATGCGTGAATGTATGATGCTTAAATCTGCCTCAAGAGAAAGAAGTCATTCGAGAGCAGTTTTGAGGCCGCGATTGTTCCCACGCAGTGCGGTCACCAAACGGTAACCCGAGCTCCTGCGTGGTGTACGGAGGCGTGCGACTCGTGGCACAACCGTGCCGAAATCATGCTGCCTTCTTTCTTTTTTCCTCCTCGTAGCCTAAAAAGATGTCTTTATTGCCAACAAAAGTATCCCGTATTACCAATGTCACCTACTCGAGTCAGAAAAAAAGTTCATCGCAGGGCAAATTTAGAGAGATACAAATCAATGGATTTAGCTGAAGAAAAAATTGAAGTACTCAGCGACATCGGAAGACATAATCGCAAAGATAAAAATGTGTAAAATCGATAGCAAGGCAGGACGAACATTTTTTCTCCTAGGGAAATCTAGGACAGGGATGGCAAAACCTTTTTTGCTCGCGTGCCAAAATTACAAAAAAATTGGCTTTCCTTTTCTAACTTACACGCCAATTTAAAATTCACCCCAAAAGAAACAAATTTTATGGTTTAACTATGATAATATATTCTCGGATTCAGAGCACTGAAAACAATAGATTGGTAATATAAAATTCAATATGACGTCTAAAAAGATTCATTGTCCCAGATCACTTATGGTCGAACGACAATTATGGAGCAACAAGCATCTCGTTCTCCAACAAAAAGTCACCATTAGTCAGTGAAAATATTAAGTAGAGTCGATAAACAATTTTCCTGTTTCGTGCCAACCAAAAACTTCTCGCGTGTTAGGTTAGCCATCCATGATCTACGATAACAATAGAAGAGTCACTCCTACAAATGAGAATTTTGGTAACATTGGTGCGAAGACAAAGCACATAAAATCGGTCAGAAAATGAACAAAATATTTTTATCATTTGCTGACAAAACGAAATTAAATTACTCTCACAGCAGAATAGGAAAAAACGTAAATCGCAAGAAAATTAGATCTGAATTCCGCTTTCTAATATTATGCGCAGATTGCGTCTATCTTCATAAACATGATTGATCACCAACACAACCGTTACCGATGTTTCTCCACGAAAGCCTTTTAGGTGCTGCTTAAAACTAAAACTTGTTAGTAACTTTATAAAAGGATCTTGTGATTGATGGAGAGACCTTCTGCCATAACATCAACCTGTCTTCTCAATTACTTCCTTTTCCGGGTTAAACTCGCTTACTGTTGATCCGGATTTCTTGAAGAGATGCCCAATAATACTGAAATATCTTTTCTATTCAAATACCCTAGCCAACAAAAACGTGCCAACAGCTTTATATAACGTTATTTTTAATTTTAACATCACAGCTTTTGATTCCAAAGTCATGCGTGAAAGCTGACACGTGGAGAAATTTCTTTCAATACGCACGCGTCTCTCTTTAAAAACTCTTCTTTTACATCCAGTTGAAAACTCATCTATTATCCTAAATTGATAACGCTATATATCTTAGCATTCGTTATTTATCTCCTCTGTTTATTCCCAAACTTTGTTCTATCTCTTTATTCTCGAGAGTTATTTCCTCCTCTGTTTTGTTGTCGCAGTTGGAAAACTGATCTTGTTTCAAAATTGCTCTAGTAACTTAGCCATAATCTGCTGTGAGATAAATCACGCTTATGGAAAATCCGCAAAACTTTCCAAAAAACTTTTTAACTTTACGCCCAGTTTGTAAAACGTTGTTTTCATAGGCGCAGATCTTTTCAGTCATTTTCTCTTCAGCATCACGAGATGCAGCAACGATGTCGCACCGATTATTCTCCTCTGATTCGCACGCATAGCTCTAAATATCTCGCCCGTCATTCAACTAGTCTCGTTAATTATGTTCATGTATATTAAGATAAGCTCTCTTTACCGAAGACTTAGATGCCTAATAGCACATTACCGACAGCAAATGATAACGATTAGTAAATATTTCGACGATCTATCGCGTGCATCTCTTTAAATATGTTTTACAGACTTGGCACATGTGATCAGGGCTGTCCCGAAAATATTTAGAGCCCAAGCAAGGATTCATTCTGAAACCCGCTTCAGAAAAATTTCATGAAGACATTTTAAGGTACGGGTAATTTTATTTCACGCTGTTTTCGAAAAGGGGAAAAATGAACTTGTAGCCACGAATAAGTTTAGTTAATCTCATCAAAATTTCCTAATATTCGGGGATATATCTTGCAAATCAAAACATATAGGTTTGCTAACAATGCATAGATGTGCTGAAAATCACCCTCAAGATTTTGACGCTCCGGGCTGGTCCCCAGTTCGCTGGTAGTAGGGTCGACTCTGGTTATAATTAGCTATCTGCATAGGGAAAACGATAATATTTCTCCTTTTGATCCGGTAGTTAAAACATTATACTTGGGTTTACTTAAACCATATCACAATAATGAACTATTTCGAGTTAAACGCAAATAAAATACGATAAATCGTATTACGGCTGCTTTGTTTCTTAAACAATTATCGACTTGAAGCAGAACTGATTAATTTTATGTAAGCCATTGCTCTTTTATTCCTCTTCCGTGAATGTTATTAACTTTGATAGCTGGATGACACACTTTTTTATAAATTCATAAACCAAAGGAACTTGCGAAATGCTCGTTTGTCCATAACGGTTCATTTTTGGGAATTTCATTGTCTCATGAAATCAAATAAAATGACTTAGGCAATTCGAGTTTGAGTTATCACGCATCTTTGAATTTCCAAGCAATCAGCTAGCATTAAGGAAGGAAAGATTTCGGGTTTCTCATGCATTATGCCCCTTCGAGAAATCATTTTGGTGGACGAAGCTTTCACTCGTTAAGTCACGAACGATCATTTCCTGGCTCATTAAAGCGGGGAGGCTATTAAGGCAAGCCTTAAAACATGGTCCATTCGAATATTTCCACTCGTCCAGATTGCTTTGGCAATAATTTGTTCTTGCCATTCAAAACGCCGGAAATTTAATGAAATTCAAACATACCAAATCAAAGATTTATTAATCACGAAATTTATTTCTAAACGAATCATTCCACCGGAGAATTATTTAAAAAAAAGAATTTCAACGATTTGCATCGAGAGTCAGGTATAGGTCAACAATAATTCGGTTCTAAAATGGAATAAACCTTACCAAAGGGAAATTCATTGACACTTTCTCCGCATCCTTTGCACCTTGTAAACTATAAAGAAATATAGCATTCCAAGTGAGAAATTCATATGCTACCTCGACAAAAGACACGCGTTCAAGTTCTTTACTGCTGCTCCACCTATATATTATTTCCATCTCGAGTGAAGTCGGTCGCTACAACGCCAAGTGGAGACCTTAAGCGTAAATCCGTCACCGCTTACTATTTAACCTTCTCATAAAGGACGCTATTTTGATATTTCTTCTCAGTACGTAACGCGCTTTTTCTTTCTTCACAGGACTCTTTTAAAAATTTTATCAATTCCACTTCACCCAACATAAATTTTGCCGTTATTGTTTCGGTCTGCATAACTATCGATATCGGAGAAAGTCTTAAGCTACGAAGGTCATTTCCTAGATACTTGCGAAACTGCCAGAGAGAGAGAGAGAGACATGTTTATGCAAATTCATCAACTTAAAGATGAAGATGGCTAAAACGTCCTTCTCCAAGGAATGCCGTCAATTAGGAGGCATTTTAAAAGCCAACGTAATGCATCACTAATCCCGAAGTGGTCACCAATGGACCATAACATGAGTTTGCCAATAGAAATTCGGATGCCGTCAAGAGATTCGGAAAGCTCGGGTTTACCTTGTTTTTAATGATCAAGGAGCTAACAGCTTTTGGGGCTAACTCCCTGTTTTAAAATGAAGTGTTTGTCTTTCATTGTCAAGGAGTGAACGGCTTTTTCCACAACACGATTTGGGAACTCCAAAACCTTTCGTCACCCAAGTAATTACGCCTCCTTCAGTCCAAATATTTATTCATCGTGAGTGGAAGAGTGAGTGCATGATAATTATTAACGTTTGCCGCGCAATTATTTCCTTAATCCGTATTTCAACAAATCGGTTGAGAATACTTCGAAGGTATATTTTGGCTAGGGCGATATTTTTTTAGCTTTAAGTTGTCGCCTCTTTTGTGTAAAAAAAATTTCACTAGCTGCGTTTCTTTTGTTTGTAGATGATAGTCATATACTTTAAAAGATTCAACGAGTTTGACTAGTTAAAATAATACGATGAAAACTAAGATTTTGTGAAGGAAATTGATGTAATGAAGAAAATATCTCCCTATTGGTCGCGCGTATTTACATTAATATGTATGTTTATTCGTACATTGACTCGTTAGTATACAAATCGAATGATTCAGAAATAAATTATCGATCTTACTATAGCTTCAACGCGGCATATTAGCGGGGAGGAATCTCTTAAGGCTGCGGGCCGCATTCGCTGTTTGAAAAAAACGTCGCACAAAAATAATATGTATTTCAGAATTTAATTGCGAGTACAAATATTTAATAGTATTTTTCAGCATAGTTTGAAATTAAGCTGCAGTTAATTTCGTAGGTTGATGCTTGCGGGCCTCAGTAAGACGTTCTTGCACGTCATGTTTCTTATCTAATGTTTAAATAAACTGTTCGCTTGAAAACTGCGCTATGCTTTCAGTAACCAGTTAGATATCTACTAATATCAAGGTCGCCGCAACAGATCTTACTTACCGTAAGCGCCAGCGCGCGCGGCGGTCTTTCTCGCCTTTAATGCTCTCATTGCAATTAGAGGGATACTGCTACTGATCTACTTGTGACAAACGTCATAAACACTCGCTCCCGTAATAAATGCGATCGTGGATATCCCTTACGACTCCCAACGCCACCGATAAATCAACCAACACCCAACCGGTTTCTTCGTGCTTCTGGGAGCAAATCAAGAAAAGAAGTCGTGGAAGACGCAACGAGAAGGCATGGCGTGTCAGGGCCTCGCGTTGCGTTGAAAGTCGACTGCGTTTTAATGATAATCGAATTGGTTGGATTCCAAAGGCGCGCCCTGGCTCATTTCGAGAGCGATGAAAATGTCAACCGATTGAGAAACAATGCAGGCCGCGACTATCGCCGCTTCGATATTTCCTCATTTTTTTCTTTCTTACGAACGACTCGGTTCGGCGTGCCAAGTAACGCTATCAGAACTCTAGCGTTCGTGCCCGGGGCTATTCGGATCGATCCCCGTACCTACGCGTTTACGTGACCACGCAATGCGCGACCATAAACGCCATCTATCGCTAAAACGGAATAATTGAGCGCCAACACTTACGACCTCTTAAGATTCTTTCGTAATTATTGAGCGGTTCTCCTATGATGTTATTTTTTTGCCGTCTCCGTCGATAAAATACGACTGATTTATCCAAATAATATTACTGACATGTGATTTAACATCTAACACATAAACGAAGCATCAACGGCTTAAATCTATCATAAATATATGAGGTTTGTTCACAGAACTATAATTAACTCATTTCTACTGGATTTTAGAATATGTATATACGTCGCTTCCGTGTGACCTGTTAGATAGTACCTTATAGGATTGCACTTTGCCGTTTCCCTTAAAGGTATGATATTCGGTGATATAATTTAAAACGTAATAAAGATTTCTACTCCTATTTTATGGGTCTGATCTTTCTTTTAAGATTTTAATCTTCCTCATTATCCGTTGGAATTTTTCCAGCGTAGCTACTCATCATTCAACGGTGTCATTGTGCATTATTTCTTCTCTAAAATTCCACGTTGTTCTACATTTGGGTTCCCCAAACTACACCCCGCGCGGGGATGCTATCTTCTTAAGAAGTTCTTTTTTAGAGATTATAACAAAAAGTGATGATTCCGTTTTGGCTCAGTGGATGCAAAATTCTTCGTCTTTAGTTTCAGTTTTACTTTGTCGCTGGTCTTGCAGCTCGGAAGATAATATTTTCCTACGGGTCGGTAAACTGGAATTCCGCACGTGCCACGCCCACAAAATTTTAATGTTCTTGGTAGCCATTTTAATGAAAATTTAACAACCTCTCTTCTCTCTCATCACCGTTATTCTTCGATATTATTAACAATTATGGTAATTTATAATGGGAATACTGATTATTGATTATACAACAACTTGAATCTTAATACGTACAAACAATGCCATATTAAAGTCTTTGTAGGCCCTGGGCACTCTCACAATCGTAGGCCCCTAAGATAGATCTATAGATAAATATTTTCATAATATTCAATGTATAGGTCCCATCATTACTTTATAAAGTAATTCAATTAAAGCAAATTGTTAAGTTTGATTTAGCAGTTTTCTTTCTCCATTTTTGATTCATCTATGACTTTTCTGTGCCTAAAACTTTTCCGTAGGCCCTGGGCACTGTGCCCATTGTGCTCAATGGGTAATCCAGGTCTGCGTACAAGCAACTCTCCCTTTGATAGCTAGGTAAGACCCATACAAATCTGTTTAACTAATTCTCTCATATAATTTTAGTCTCCCACTTGAATAAGTTTATCCTCGTTTTATTATTTCGTGACTGTTTCGCGAAAACATATTTTGTTGTATTATCCTGCAAAAATGAAGTTGGAGGTTTGGGATAGTCAATTAACCGAATTTCTGATTTAATAAGTATTTTTTTTTAAAATAACATCTTAATTAATATTATTTTTAATAAAAGTTAACCGTAAACAATATTCTCCAGTATGAACATATCCTTATCCCTTTCAGACCTGAATTATATCTTGCACTATCTACTATCTTCTTTGTTATGACGAATACTAAGGTTACAAGCGTTAAATTTCTATAACAATCCCTTAGGTACATATAGAAAATATACATAATCATGTACAATAAGTTAGAATTATTGTTTAACACATTTTCCCACAGAATAATATAACTAATATTATCATGTGCACAATTGTGTACAGCAGGCCTAATAAAAGTCACGTTTAAACGAAAAAAAATTATTAACTCAGCGACGGTTTCGAACCCCAAAACTTAGCATCCCACGTCCAATGCGCTAACCATTACACCAACAGGACCGGAAGTCCTATCGACGCAGTTTAAACTTCCGGTTACGTTGGTGTAATGGTTAGCGTATCGGACGTCGAACACGAAGTTCAGGGGTTCAAATCTCATGATAATTTTTTTTCGCATTAACTGTATATATTTATCTAGAATATTTTCTTAATTAACTTTGCGTATATAAAATGACATTTTTAGTGATGTATTTATCTTTGGAAAATTAATTATCATTAAGTTGCATAATATGCGTTTAGTAACATGTATACATACATATATACGTACACACAAACACCTTCTTTTTCGATATCTATATATTCCGACTCTTATTTAGTTACCCTTGAGTTCTTAGATTGACTTCATCTTAAAATATTTCTATTAAATAATAATATTTCATTAACTTTAATAATTTTTGCTTTTAATCATTTCAAATATAGATAGTAAATGGAGAAATTATATTAACGTAATACATTTATATGCAAAATGTGTTAAGGAACAAAGAAAATCCATCATATATGGAAAGTAAATGTTTCTTAATATTTTGTATTATTTAAAAGGAAAAAGTTAAATTAAAACATCTTTGGTGATTTTGCGTAAGTTATAATGACGTTATATACAAATACATATCGTTTAAAGAAAGGATTTTAGATTAAATTTAAAAATTAAAGGTTTTATTATCATAAATGCCCATCTCTGATCTAAAGTAGTATACTTGCAAATAACCAAACACATTAGCAACGCGTCTACCTCATGGCAAAGGATAACAAAAATTTGGAGAGAAAATTTAACTACAGCGTTATCTGCGAAGTTAACAAATGAGTTACCTGCAAATTTTCCTAAAAGCATATCTTTTAAGAAGTCGACTTAAGTTCTGCTTTAAAACGTGACGGAAAGCTAGAAAAAATCCGACGGTTCTGTGATAAAGCAAAACGTCCATGAATGAAGGAATTCATTCCACAGAAAGCTAAATCCACTTACTCTTCATTCCCATGGTGGATCATCTCTATAATCGAAAAAATTATCGGGTACGCGTACCAGTTAAAACTATCTTGAAATAGAACTATGTAAATGTAATAAAGAGAAACATTTTCAATCACAGCAAGTATCAAAGTTAAAAAAACGCAAACAAGTATGGACATAGTCATTCATCACGGCTCGTGGGAAGAAGTTTCTGATCCGACTTACACACACAAATTTCCACCCTAATGGAAAAATGCCCTCATTTTCCATGAGATTTTTCTCGGGTGCAGATGATACCCTCTACATGCTTTCATAAGAGGAAGCAATTTCCTACTTCCAGGCCGGTCGTCCCTTTCTATTCCTGCCTCACCTACTTCGGAATTAATTTGATTTTAAATTGGCTTTGGGCAAGTTATATCCGTAATTTTCTGTTTTAGCCGCCATGCAGACATTTTTGATTTAATATGTTTTGAAAGATACGAACTGACAGTTTTCCGTTCGTTTCGGCGTTTTGTTGAATAAAATCTTTTTGGTGTATTTTAACTCGAAAAAAGGTAAAAAAAAAAGTGGTGCATCACGAACAAAAACATCCCAAAAATGCAGGTAATAGCACAAAAGAAAGATATAGCAAATCCGTAAGCCTAAACAGGTCATAAATTAGGGCCCAAATAAACATTAAGCTGCTGCTAGCGCGGCGTAAAGGTTGGAATGACTACTAGTAGTAGCTGAACAAAGGAACTGCATTCATAAAAGTTTCTTTTACTCCTTTGTACTTCTCCATCCCGGAAGAAGTTTCAGGTTTGCGTCTGCACGTGTCGCGAAGATATTGACAAGAGCACCTGCATCCCACCCGACCATTAAGGGTATAAGGTCCGAAAACCTATTTCTACCGCCCCACCTAACTGTCCTTTCTTTTCCTTCTTTTTTTTTGTTTAGTTCTCCATTTCCCCATCTGCCTATTCCGCAACCGGAAGTGAAGATGCGCTGAGGTTCACCCGAAAGTTGAGCGTCCGTCGCTACTACAGGTGGAGCTGCACCTTGCTCTCGGCCTTCCTGCTGGTTCTGCTGATCGCCGCATCTGCCGTCTACCTCGGATGTAAGTGCCACCCCTCGCTTCCTCTTAACGACACTTGATCAACATGTGTTGCTTTCTGGAAAGTTACACTCGACTTGTTGCTGCCGGTTTCAAAATTAGATCTGGAAAATGCCTCGGTGCTCGTATTGCTAAATATATCCGTTTAACGACGACGCCGCGCCACGCTAACCGCATTTTAAAAAAATACGCTTCTTCTTGTTCGGTCACGCCAAAATAAGAAACTTGGAGATCTGGGTGGGGTAGTTTTCGTTGGTTTCGCTGTGTTTTTGTGGTAATTCTCTCGAAGTTACAATAAAAAACTTATTGTATCTGGGTTGCGCAGTGAGTTTTAGTCACAGTTTATGCGTCTCTCTTTGAAAACTTTTCTCAAAAATTTACAACGCAAACGAAAAATATCCTATGCCCATTCACGTGTTAACCTAATGGAGAAAGTAAAATATCCTGGAATCGAACCAATGATCTTATGCTAGGCGATAACGCATAAAAAACCTGCATGATTAAGGCTAAACTAGTGCTTAATCTTTAAATGAGTAACCGGAACGCCATTTTTATTATTTATAAGAATATGTATAAGATATAAATAAAACTAATGTAAATTGAACGTCATTTAATGAGGCAATTTCTTCACGCATTTTCTTTTGCATTATCCGCAAATATTTTCAAGTCTTCTGAATGTATGAATAATTTTAATGTATAATAATTTACTTAAATTTTAAATGGATTTTGCTCTCAATCTGCAATCTACCCATTATCTGGCCCATTACTTATATTTTCTGTTATTCCAATATTAAAAACGAATTCACTACTACGGCAATACTACATTGCGCTTTGTAACACTTACATTTTTTACCTGAGCTGTTTCTACATTTTTAATTCTGCTTCCATCACGCATAATTTCAGATTTACTTCTAAACCGATTAATTTTCCTCTCACTTTATCGTGTATTTTTTTTCATTCTCCCGGCTTTTCTAAATAAAGAGTTGCAATTAAAACAAATTAGTCTGATAATCTTTTTCGTTCTGACTCATTTTTTCATTCCGCGTTGGCACTCACCCGGATCGAAGTTTTATTCTTCCTCCCAGCCGACCTTCGCTCGTTTCTCTAGAGTCTTTCTCTCTCTTCTTTCCCACGACCCTGATCTTTCGAGGCAGAGACAGGGAGAGAATAAATACAATTTTGCATCGCGCCCGCGTTTTCCGATTTCAACGTCTTCTTCTTTCCAAGCGGAGATTCAGAGGAGGAGTTGCCGACACGCGACGTCCAAACCTCGCCATTACGAAGAAAAGGGTCGAATCGATCGGTCGTTCGTGCGTGCCCACTCGATTCACGCTCTGTTTAAGCGGACGCTTTGGAAACGATCCCTCCGCACTCTAGATGGTTACCTACCGCTCCATCTTCATTCTGATTTTATCCACGGACGATAAACGAACGATCTTGTTTCTTTTGTGTCTCGTTTACTATTGTTCGTTGAAGACGCAGATCGCAGTTTTGATACCGGCTGCGATCTTGAGGCAAAAAAAAAAGCAGATATTTGTTGAATAAATACAATTACGAATGAACAAAAATGAGTTTCAGAGCTAAAACGACATATTCAATTATTTCAGTGAATGTGTTTTATATTCGATGTGACTTCAAAATTTCAAAAAACATTACTAAAATAATGGAGACCTCTATCTCCTCCTGCCCTTTTATTACCATCCATGCGTGATAAATTTGTTCCTTATATAGAAACACGAAACATTTTCCGATAAGGATTATTTACACTGCAAAAATACGAAAAAAATGTAATTGTTTATTTACGGTTAAATAAACAATAAAATGTACCTTCCACCCTTCTGTTGACGGCGGCGGCCTGAATCAAACTGTCAATGTTCTCTTCCATCTCTAACTTAACGAAACAGCTCGATGTGTCTGTGAAGATGCCGTGCTATACGTTTCTTTCTCACCGCCGCGGCGCGCCGCCTCGGAATTGGAGAATTCTTAAGTCTTTCTCAGCGGTTGCATGCCGACTTCGAAGGGGAAATCAGCCTCACTCCTTTTCCTCTCTTCCCAACAAACGTCACTCTGTGTGTACCAACACTAACCATAGTTTTATCGCGCAAACACATTTATACAAACTCCAATCCTTTCTTAAATCAGATGCAAATACTCTTTCTTGACCCACGCTTACATGCGCCGGAGGGTTTTCTTTGTTATGCTCGGTTAAACAGTCATATGACGATGAATAATTACAGAAAAATAGGAATATAATGTGTTGGGGAACTATCTATATTACCACTTGTATTTCAGCATTACTTATAAAATATCGCTCTAATACAAGATTGTAATTACTTTTATCGACTGATATAAGACATTCTTATCCGATTAAGATTTTAATTAAAAACATTGGTTTTCAATACATAAATATGATACATATTTAGTAATAGTATTATTATATACCGAACGAGTCGAGTGTTTTAAAAATTTAGTGAAATTTGTGATGACGAGAACGAACTAAAAGATTCTGCTCCAACGAGTATTATTGGGGAACGAATCTCCATATCTTCACTTATTAGCTTTTCATTAAATTCATTAAAATGCAATGCTTCGCGACAACGAGAATTGAACTTTATTTCATGAACTATAATGCATTTTTGCTGTGTTTATCGTTAAAAAAAAGGATGTGGATGAAACCACGTTCTTTTGTTGTTTCCAGAGACGTAACTACGTTAGAGCCATGGGAAGCCTGCCCCCCCCCCCCCTCCCCCCTTTATAAGTCCTTGCCCCTCCTTACTGTATCTAAAACTATGAATTAATAAAGCATTTTTTGTTTTTTATTCTTAATTTTTAAAAAAACATCCTTTCAGTGCAGTAAAAACTTGTCGAAACATTTGTTTTCGTAGTTCTATTTTTATTGTATTTTTTTAGTAACTTTAAACGTTTCGATAGTCATACTGCCCCCTCCCCAATGTCGGGAGGCTGTTTAGATCCCTCGTTGACCCTTTTAACCATGATACACTATCCATCGCTATGCAGCCTCGATTCTACGTCCGTGTCTTATCTATGTTGTGACAATGACTGACCTAAATGGAGCGATTTATTCACCCGTCTCTTCACTCCTGCAGACACTTACCTGGGGCAAGACGATGGATCCACCGTGAAAGTTTTCCGTGTTTCGATGAGGATAATCGGCTGGGACGGAGTGAAGCAGTGGCTCGGGAGGAAGTCTGGATCGAGAGGGGGGGAGGGAGTGATGGGAAAGGAGGAGGAGGGTGAGAGGGGCGGAGGAGGAAGAGCTGGACTCGGAGGGGAAGGAGTCGTCCTGCCCTCCCACGTCAGCGCTCGAGGAGGAGGTGAGTCCCACTTCTCATCCTTTATATATATACATATTATCGTGCATAACTGCTTTCTGACCTTGACAAAAATACGTGACCTCCTACGCTCGACCATATTCTGCGAGTCTTATTAACGCGATTGGTCTAAATTTGACCGAATTTAATTTCCGCGACGACTCGCTGGCGTGTCGATTGATTTCGGACGAATGGGAGGAATTATTTCGTCGTAATGTTTGTTGGATTCCGCGTGTACGGGCTGGAAAATCGTAAAAGCGGAACTTGTATTGATGTGACCGAATCACCGGACTATTTTTGTAATGAAAAGGCTCGTCCTCTATTTTTTTCAAGGTAAGAAAACTCTATAAAAGGCAAACCGAAAAAGATACCAATCGATATGAAATACTTATCTTTACACTTTCTTATTTTCCGCTAAAAATGGAAAGGGACACTGAGGCATCCTCTTTCTTTTGTTTTATTTTTAGACCTTACATTTCTGGTATTTATTAAAAGCGTGTAGATAATTATCCAGAAGTTCAAGCGTATCGATATATTTTTTTAAGCGAACAACATTAAAAACGGCTCATAGTTGTTCCAAAAACGTTCTTCTACATGACTACGCTCATATTTATAAATGTGGTCTAATTTATTGCCATTTGGATATGAACGCGATCTAGCGGGCAGTAAGACATCTAATAAATTTTCAAAGAAAAACCTAATTTTATAAATAAGCCGAAAAGCAGTGAAATATAAGCTTAACTGCATATGCATTTCTGATATACATGACACTGCGCCATAGTAATGCACTGTTATTACGCTTTAAAATTTTCCGAAATATTATTTAAATCTTACCACAGTTTGATAAGAATCACTTTATTACACGATGCATGATTTAAAATATATAAATTCATTTACCTTCCTCTTTTTGATGCGATCGAGCATCCGACATTTTCTATTTTTATAACAGGCATAATCTCGACTCGCGGGTGATAAAATAACACCGACCATCTCACGAATATCTGAGCGAAAGAAAGAATGTTTGTTAAATGGTTTTGACGGCACGTGACGCACGCGCTTTTCTTGGTCCAGGACATGAACACTGGCATTGATAAACGAGTTTTCGATCCTCTAAATTGTGGTTATTTTCATTTGCTGAAATTTTTAAGCACGCTGTATTTGTTCGTCCTTGAATAAGTTTTGCGATTAGTGTATAGAGTGAAAATAAACTATGGCAACCGTAAATGGAAGGAGTTAGTTATCGTTTTAAAAATAACGCGAGAAAAAAGGATGATACGTGATACAAAAATAAAAACACGGATTAAAAAAAATTATTTCTCAAAGCTCATGGTCAAAACGCCCTTCGAATCACGTAACAGTAGGCGTCGGAAAAACATTGGCACTCGTTCCCAAATTTTTAGTTTTTATTTTCATTTTAGGCGTACTCTATATGTACGTCGGAAACCGGTTTCCTACAACCTCGTATTGTCCATATTTCGCTCTGACCGCAATGCTTTAAATCCTGTTTCTCTTTTCTTTTAAATCCGGTATCCGAGAACAAAGCCATCGCGCAAGATCTAAGATTCATAACCGAAACGATTTAAAATGTCCGGCTAGAAAAACAATCTCGAATTGTGATGATTTTTTTCTTTTAAAAATGAATGCAAATTATATCCTATTCGTTTTGAAAAGTTCATATTACTATACCTCACTGCTGCACCGTTTAAATTAATTAAAAAAATCATCGCACTACCTAGACCTTGGCGTGATTTAATATCACATTATAAAGTAGAACTTTGCTTCGAATTCATAGGAAATGGTGCACCGATCCATGAAAATTGAACATTTGTTACGAGTGAGAAATTATTCCTCTTTTCCTCTGTTAAAGGTCCTATTCTAAGAAATCAATGGTTGTAAGGTTTATTTTTTGTTATTTTGGAATAAATATCCTCAAATATTCTTTTTGGAATTTTTCTTTCTCTCAAGAGAAACACGTTTTTCGCTCACTGACCTTGACCGATGCAACTAGCCCTGAGAATCCAATGGGTGATATAAATTTACACCTGCATGATGTCCTAACAGCCTTTAAGAGCGATGAATGATATAGGATGACGTAACCCATTGATGAATAACATCATCTTGTACTAGGATATCGTCTAGAATTCTTTAAAAGTTCTCTTGACTACATTTATCTTATTGTCTGAAACTCAAATTATACCTGAATATCTCTCGAGTATGTTATTTACCAATACGATTGCAGTCTGAAGGCATTGTTGATCTAACTTGGGAGGGAATGACTATACGAGGATTTATAATTAGTAATCAGACTACAAATTATGAAATCTCGTTATAGGAATTATTTATACGAATTATAATTTTAGGAGAGATACTTATCAACAACATGGTAAAAAGTTCAACGAGGCAATAGCTATACGCACGATAATAGTTTCGCGGTTGTTTCTTGAAAGGCCAAACGAAAGACGTTTCAGATACGGCGGATGCCACAGGGCGCGTATTTCGTGCTTACCACGCCTGGTCACCGCCCATTGCGTTGTTTTAAAATAAACTCGCATTTATGGACATGCTAAAGCCCTCGTGAATCTTTTAAGCCTAGGAATTGCTTAAAACTATCTTTATTTCACTAAATGAGTCGTAATTTTACAATCGCGGCTCTTGCGTCCCTTATTAGAGGGCATTTCAAGACAAAAATAAATTGACGTGTCAAACACATGACTTTCTCCATACGTAAGTTGTCAACTAAAACCAAATAAATACGGCGATAGGAACAGTTCAACTTACATGCTTCAGCGCTAGCGATTCAATTGTTGTCACTACTAATTGTAAGCGCGCGAGCTGCCCACTAACCGTCGATTTCGAAGAAAATTGAATATCTCTTGAAATATTCCTCATATGAAAATTCAGTTCAAACAAAATTTGTAAAAAAAAATAATATCTACAAGTTTTATACATATATATTTTAACAAAAATTCAGTTTTAAGCGAAATATTTAAGAAAAACTAAAATTTTACAAGAGTAAACCGCTACTTCCGGTTGACCGATTGTTATCAAAATCTTAAGAATATATATATATAACATCACAAATATAGAATTTCATGCTGATCTGATGAATAGTTTTTGAGTTAGAGGGCACGCAAAATTTGTCACACATACGGACACAGACATCACCGAGAAAACGGCCAAAACGTGTATTTCCGTTGAAATCTCGAATTCGATTTTTTTCATGAAAACAATACTTTCTCTATACTACGTATATGGAGAAAGTAATAATATCTTTCACGACCTCCTTAAGAATGCTTTATAGTCTTTATACTGAGAACAATATAAGATTTGGGATTTGAGTTTAGGCTAATCCGGAATATGGAATCCTCTTTGTTTGCTTATCATCTTAAAGTTAACACAGGAATTAACTCGAGTTTTCTTATGTAATGAATGAAGTGAATGGAGAGAGGGAGAGTAAAATACTTTTCTACGTTGGATGGATGCCCAGTTATACAAATAAGCGATTGAAATTATTTTCCCTTCTACGAGTTTTATGGCTCTTTATAATGTCCTTTTTCATCAAACCGTTGGAAACTTGATTTAAATCAGGAACTTTTTAAAATGGCATAGCGGTGAAGAGGTTTTCATATTGCGGATCCGACTTCGATTCGTCGAGAGGCGAATTTTCGATCTACGTTCGCGTCGATTCATGTTAATTAGGGCGCAGCAAATTAAGACCGTTAAATCTTCCCCTTAAATGATTCATGTGTTGCACTTGTGGTCCCCAAAATCAGTTCGTGATAGAAACCTTTAACCCTGAATTTCTTTCATTTCCTTTCCGCTTGCGCGAAATTTATGCATCCATGATAAACTTTGGTGGTATGGCAGGGTCATCTAGGTCACCATACCAACGATATTTTGGATCTTTGGTTCAGGATAATTGTAATAGAATAATAATACGTAGTTATAAATGAATAGGTCCTATTTTCTACCACCGGTCGTACGAATCTTCGTCCGATAGATAGGTCATTTGGAGTTGCTATGGAAACGAAATTCGAAAGAAAGCGCTTCGTTGAAGAGTAAGCACACCTTGCCACGTAAAAAAAACATTTTCGCCAGCACACAAAACAGATTTTGCGAAAATAAGACGTCGAACCGATCCCGGTAAACTAAATACCTCTCTGTGATATTAAAAATAATGTTTGCGCTGCGGTAGATCAGCAATCCTAGTAATACCAATTACGCTCTATTTGCATAGATTCGCGAATTAAAAATAATCTCATGAAATACGTCATTTAATTATTAAATGATTCAGACTACATGCAACTGAAAGCATTCCGTATTATTACATGGCTTTTATTTCGAGTTAAGCAGTGAAATTTTAAATGAACTAGGAATACGAAATTTACGGGAAGATGTATGTATGTCACCGAAATGGGCACTAAATGGGTTCTTTATCCTTCAGATTGATTGGAGACGCGAACAACCAGGGCCGGCTCAAGACATTTTGGCGCCCTAAGGAGATTTCAATTATGGCGCCCATCGATATTTCAGACAACTTATTCCAGTGACATGGTTTCGGTGAAATTAGTTTGGCGAGTGAACTTCCTTTCACCCACAAACAGGGCCGCGCCAACCCGGTGTGCAAGGGGTGCACGGAACCCGGGTTCCAACTACAAGTCGGGGGCGCCTTCCCATCAAGATATATATATATCTTTGTTTTTGTCGTTCATTTAAAAGTTTGCCCCTTCTTCGAAATGCTTTTAAGAAGAGATAAAGCTAAGCAATTCGCTCGATTGGCAATTGAAAGCTAATATTAAACAAACGTAGCAAAGTTTAACTGTAAACATTACCGATAAATTATTTTTAAATTAGAGGCTGTCCATAATAAGAATAAGAACAGATATCTTCGCTAACATTTACGTAGGGGACAGTGGTGGTCTTTTTTTAGGAATGGGAGGGGGGGAGGGGGCGCCGCAGAATTATTTTGCAACCGGGCGCCAAACACCCTTGGCGCGGCCCTGCCCACAATAGGTTTAGTTAGCTCTATGTGTACTCATAAAGTTCAAAATTCAATAATGAATTACCTTATGGCTTGAATCAAATAGATAACTGACACAAATGTAGCTGCTGAATCAGGGTGGTCAAGGAGTTCCAAAAAGGTCTGGTCCGTGGGTGAGGTCTGGTTTCACCACCAACCGCTATCTGGACATCTGCAGAGGCGATTTTATGAGACTCGTCCGCAACATTTTCACCCTTAATTTCGTTGGAGATTTTAAATCCAAAAAAATAAAAAATTTTCATTAAATTTTTTGTTCTAATTTTGCTCATTTTAAATTATAATTATGGTCTACTAAAACCCTTTCTGCCCTTGAAGTAAGAGAAACAATACAAAGAAATTTGAGAGGAAAATATGAGCATTCTTTCTTTCACTTGGTGCTTTCAATGCATGAAAAAAAGATTATTTTTTTGCAATGAATATCACCAGATATGTATATGGCAAATACATAATTTTTTCCTTATATAATAAGGCATACCATCCTCTTTTCAAGTCATGTAATTGGGGAAGTAAAATATTTAGACTTAAAATGTCCTGTTACACTTGAATAGGCCATGTTCTACAAATTTTTTCAGATTTGGTTACTTACTGGAAATGTTCTAAGAAGTTTTAAAAGATTTGAAAAGAAGTCTAAAGTCATGGAGAATGAAAAGTTAAATGAAAAACTCTATGTACTTTTTTCACAATTTAATTCAGGGCACTTAATAACTTACAAAACCATGGTTTCGCTACAGAGTATAATATGTAGTATGATACTACTTTGTAGGAATACCATAGTCCTGTAATCAGGGCCGGATTAAGCAGTCTGCAAAACACCCAAGTGCATGGGGCCCAGAGGGCAAGGAGGCCCGCGGTGGACCTACACAATCTCATTTTGTTTTGCCAAAACCCTTTCCAAGTGTTGCTGCACATGTCACAAAGCTTGTAATCATCTGTTAATTGTTAAAAATTTACGAATTGTATAGGCCCTTAAACATGCTGTGCATGGGGCCCATGGATCTCCTAATCCGGCCATGCCTGTAAGTTGTTAAGTCTCCTGAATTCAATTGTGAAAAAAGTACCAAATTTTTCATTCAATTTTTATTCTCCATGGTGGTTAAATTCCTCAAATTATGCCTTGAACTATAAATTTTAAGCCTAAAAGTGTTGCTAAAGAAGTAAATTATACTTTTTCTATTAATTTTCCATGATAAACATATCATTAAATGGAATTTTCCTGGGAAAATGATTAGTTAAAGGGATTGAAATTATGGGAATAATTGAAAGAATTTTCAAGAAAAAAAGATCTTACAGATCTCTTTTTCTCTTAGGACTGGTGCATTCTTATGAAGATCCGGTTAACCTTATTGATTCACCTCATGCTGCATCACGAGACCTTCGTGAAAGAGTTAACCTCATTTTCCGAAGAAGCAAAGCAAGATCGGCATACTTGAGATCAAAAGTTATTGCTCTTCATGGGTAAGTTAAATTTCTTTACCTAATCCAGATATAATACAAAGTCGGAGATACCAAGATTTTGCTGTATTTATACTTTAAAATGTTTAAATAACTGTATTTGTTCAGTAGTTCTATGTCATTGTATTAACTGCTTATCTTTTAAACTAATGAAGGCATTATTATCACTGTAAAAATTTATGTTATCAAGCCTATTAAAATGAAACAAATACTGGCAGAATAGAATGTTTATTCTCCACTCATTTAGGATAAATAAGTATTACAAAATAAACCAAATAGCCCTTAAAAAGGTTTTTAAACTCATAACAAATTCAGAAACACCTTGGAAAGCTTCATATTAGATTGTCCTTATTAGTTCTGCAGTGAACAGTCAATGATTACTACCAACGCAAATCATACTGATCAAGATATTTCACAACTAAAAAATGCATTATTCTCCAAACATTTGTGATTAAAATTATTTATAGGTACTCTAGTTTTTCTAATTCTCTAAATTTAGTTCATTTTTTTCTTGATTTTCAATTTTTTCCCGTTGGCATGATTAGGTTGGGAGATGGTGACTTAGCATTTCACATAGAGCTTACTTTTGATGCAAGATGGATACACAGTGACACCAGCCAAGCCCTTACTGTGGATGACATTGTTCAAATCCTTAAGCCAGAATTATTTTCCAGCTCAAGAATCTACTTTGCTAACATAACTGTGGATCCTCAGAGTTTATATGTGCAAGGTTGGTAAAAGAACTGTAGATTAAAATTCTGCATGGCTCATTTTGGGATGTAACAAATGCCATGCAATAAGAGCTGGTGCTCGACTTTAGCTTTTCTTTTGTAAACAAGAATGTCGTGCAAATAAATACCTAGTTGAGCCATCAGTCTAGCTCAAGAAACAGAATACATAAAGACTATTCCTAACCTATATCTTGAAAATTTATTAGAGGTTTCAGAATTATAAGATACATTTTACAAAGGAGCTGTTTAAGATCTAGATCAGGGATTCCCAAACTTTGTGAAGCCACGGAACCCTTGTATGTATTCAAATATTTCTTCTCGCAGAACTCCAACTAAGTGATGGTAAACCTAATCGCAATAAAATTAACTTTAAAATCATTATAATGTTTATTTATACTGCTTATGTACCTTACAATATACAGTTTACAAGTGAGGCTCATGTTTCCTGCAGTAAATAAGAGGAAAAACATATTGGTTTCTATTACGGAACACCAGGTTCCATGGAACACAGTTTGGGAAACCCTGATCTAGACTGTAATAGGGAATAATTCTGAATGATAAGATCCTCCAAAAACTTATTATATAAATAGTGTGGTACATGAGAAGAAAGCAAAAAACTATATAATGTCTTGAGCATTTTAAGTGCCAACAATTCCATTTAAGGAGCAAATTGTGCCTTTTATGATGAAACTAAATCAAAAGAAGATGGTAATTCAATGAACATTTTTCAGTATTTCAATTGATGCTGGCATTTTTCCTTTTTTGTCTTACTGCTACTTGAAAATACATTTATTTCTTTTAAAATTGAAAGTTTTTATCAATTTTCAAGCAATTTCCTTTGCATGAGAAGTGCTAAAAATAGAGCTTGATTTTTCTTGCTTTAAATTATTACAACTTACACTCTGTTATATTAAATCAATTTCTTTAATCATTTAAATAAAACATAAGTTAACTGAATTTTGTTTTAAAATACTGTTTGTGAAAATTATAAAACTGTTCTGGAGTTTCACAAATCCCATTTAAGCCCTGGTATAATCTTCCTGGAGTTTGAGTTACAGAAAGATAATAACATTCTTTGTGGAATCCAAAAACGTTAAAGAAAATTTTACAGCCCGATAACTAAGACTGCATTGGAAATTTTCAGAGGAAGGTGTTCCTTTGGAGACAACTACTGCTGCACAATCAAGAGAAGAAACAACTCTGACTCATGAGTCCCCAAGATGGTGTGAGGAAGGAAAACTTAAGTATTGCACTATTGGGCCTGCCATTGAGAGCACGTCAACTATGATCTCTTATCCAAATATCTTTGGTCATAAATCTATTGAGGATGTAATGGAGGATCTAATAACTTTCAGGTGTGTCCATTACTTGATGAAATAGATTTTAACTCACTTTTGATGTTTTTTATACTTTTAATTCTGCTAAATTCACATACAGGAGACACCTCACTATATTGCTTCACTCACAGAAGTAAACATACTTTAAAAAATGAAATTCTGGTATTGTCATGATCAGTGGCGGATTTGGAAAATTGCCGCCCCTAGAACAAAATATTTTTCTGCCCCCTTAAAAATGTCAATAAAATTTATTTACTGTATACTATATTATACCAGAGCAACAATCCGTTCTTTTCCGGCATATTTATGATTATTACCTTCACAAGCTTATTTAGGTTGGTGCCAATGGTCTTTCATGATTTCGAAGAAATCTTCTTCATCCTCCATAATTTTGAAAATCACACTGAAAACCCCCTTTACAGTGCTTCTTCATATACTATATTGATGGTTTTGCAACTTGGCGAATGAATATACAAATCCGACCACTCCGAAATCCTGCCACCCTCAAAACCCTGCCACCCCTAGGCCATTTTGAATCAGCTGTTCCAGTGTTTACATTTTATGACAATTATTTTAGAAATTTCTAATAATTAATTTTAATACTGTATTTACTCACGTAATCCGCATCCTCATGTACCATGCGCACCCCTATTTTGGGACCAGTTCGAGGAGAAAAAATAAATTCGCGCTTTAATAAGCTGACGTCTATGGCAGCAAAAAATTAGAAAAAAATCAAAAAGTGTTGGGATTCCCCGCAGGTGTGTTATCTCCATGGTTCCCTCACTGCACGACTGCGTGGCCGTGCAGCAGTTTTTGAAGTGCCTTGCAATAAATTTTTCAAGCGCATACGATTTTGTGTATCTTAGAATATATCGGAACAGGGTCGCATCAACCCTGGTGAATATCCACTCACTAGTGTCATGCAGGCACGCAGCGATATTTATTCCGCCCATGGATGAAAAAAATTAGAGGGAACTATGGTTCTCTCCCGGGTTAAAGGAGCATCAGCGGCTCATGATGAACTGGGCGAATACAGATACCAGATGCCAACTTATTCTGGCAAAAAGTGTAGGTAGAAACTTATAGTAAATTTTTAATGACAGAATTCCTTTTTTTGAGTAACATTAATAAATTTAAAACTCAATTAAAAAGTACAGCTTTAATATTATAAAAATACTGGTATAAGTGCCTGACAAAATTGACGGGGATGATCGATTATTCTGAAATAAAATTGAGGCAGTCTTCTTTGACCTGAAATCATACCTCCTGCTGAGAGGGCTGCCTTCGATCTGACCGAAGGTTGAAACCCTCACTGCAGGTATCTATTGTGCTTCAAAAGCTGAGCTTAGTCCTCTCTTGCCAGGTATATTTCTGTGTTTCAGAGCGTGACAGAGGGGGTGACAAAGGGACATAATAAGGCTTTTATATATTACCGACACATTAAAACGTTTTGTTATTATATCATAATGCTATCCTGAAAATTTCATCAAATTCGGTTCAGTCGTTTGCGAGATATTAAGCTTCAAAAAGCATTACATGACAAAGGGACAAATGGACAAAATAACAATGTCTTTTACATATGTATAAAAATATTACGTCATCTCAATGTTGAAGATGCGCCAATGGCAGTATAAACCGTGCATTTAAACTCTAAACGTTTCTTAGTAGTGTAGATATGCGTAATCTTCATAGAATTCTTCGTCTTTTGCGAGTATAAACGTAGACACAAGCGTGTTGCAGTAAACTTACTATTGAAACTGACAATTTTTAAAACTTGGTCAGAAATCTTCATGTAGTACATGCTGCTGTCTCTTTTTTTACCGACGTTTTGGGAAAAAAGGTGTGTGGAGTACACATTGGTAATATTTTATTGAATTTCACCACCGTAGAGATCGATTGCGATCACTAAGTATAGTTTATTTCGATAGTGCCAATAGCAGCTGACATCAATCGAATTATAGGAAACTTTATTTAGTGGGTCAAGCTCTCCGAGAATAAGTTTCTTATTGGTTGAAATTAAAACATCTGTCACATGGAATGCTCAAGAAGAATAGTATGGGCTCTAAACAGTATTTATATATATTTTTATTATTGTTTATTTCTGTTTTGTTAAAATTTGGATTGTACATGACTTTGATTTTGTCTGAAAAATTTCATGAAAGTATTTTTAAGTGAAAAAGTGGGAGTCGACTTATACAACGAACATATGCCTAATCATGTATTTTCATTCAAAAAAACAGGGGTTGACTTATATGTCCAAATATACACTATATTATTTAGCAATTAATTATTTCTCACTGTTTTGGTATTGCTAAATTATTATGACATCAACCAGCAAATATTCACTTGTACACTTAAATTTAGTTTCTGTACGTATACTGTAAAGACCCGGGTATAGGACGCACCTGTGTATAGGATGCAGGGTTTTCGATGTCAAATTTTGAGAATTTTGTTCCCGTGTATAGGATGCAGGGTGGTTTTCCACGTCAAATTTTGAGAATTTTCTATGTTCCCGTGTACCTATAGGATGCAAGAAGGTTTTCTTTTAAAATTCTGGGAATAAACAATAAATCGCAATAAAAGATTCATAGCCATTCTATTAAATGATTTCCTTCGAATATACTTTCTGCTCAGTATGATCTGAAAAGTGAATTTACTGAAGTATTTGTAATACTAGATTTACCTATACTGAAACTACATATTACGGGATTATAGTAAAACACTTTGGAAAGCAATAATTAAGGGATTCAAAAAACGTTGCATAAGTAATGCTTTAGATGGAAGTGAAGACAACGTATTATGGGAAGATGATAACAACAACGGCACGACAACCGCAGAATTAGAAGCAGATGAATCTGAGGCTTCAAAAACAAATGAAGTCCACAATGAGTTCCATATTACCGATGATGACTCAGATGATGGCGAGTTTCTAGGATTTTAGGGAAATTGTTTGAAAAGTTTGATTTATTTTCTTGATTGAAGATTTTTTTCAATGAACAGACACTCGATTTTTAAATTTTAGCAATTTCATTTTATATTTCATATTTGTATTTCATTTTAACTGAAGACTTCATACAGAAAAAACGAAAAATGTTTAGTATCCATATATGAGTGGCTAATAAAGCCGAAATATCTTGTATTTACAATTCTTATTTGTAAAAGTGCAATCTTTTTTTCATATTAAAAAGTTTCATTTTAATTAAAACACTTTGATGGTTAATAAATATTAGTTTGCAGCTGTTTATTTTCTATTTTTTGTGAAACATTTTGTAAAGAGAAAAACATGAAATATTATGTACCCGTGTATAAGATGCACCCTACTTTTTAGCTTCAAAAATTTGGAAAAAAAGTGCATCCTATACGCGGGTCTTTACGGTATGTGGTACATTTTCAAAGGTTTAATGTACAGATGATAGTAAATTAACTGATTTATCTACTGTTTGAAGGACAAAACCCATATGTGACCCTTACAAAAGTTTCATTAAAATGAAATAGAAAACTGTAACTCTGAGATACATTTAAATATAATACTTATTGTCCCAAATAATTATCTTGAATATTGCTGCTATATTAAAAATAACCTTTTGGTCGGAAATATTTTTTAGTTAAAATATAAATGTTTTATCTTCTAATAAATATTTTTAGCTAATAAATAAGTAATGAGATGATTATAAATTACATTACATTTATAATTAAACCTGAAAGTAAATATAAAGACAAAGGGATAGTTCACATTTTTTACATTGTGGCCAACAGGGCTACAGGTTGAGCCTGTACCGCCACATACAGGCTCAACCTGTAGCCCTGTTGGCCACAACATCTAGGTTAATCACACATATTCCTCATCTCACACCTTTGTCTAATTATCTTTGAGGAAAAGGCTATAAGCTTGCTTTTGAACATGCTTTTTACAAGTATGCATCACATATACCTAATTTGAAATAAAAAAAATTAACAGTGGAACATGTTAACCCTCACCATCATCTAATTCATTTCAGGCTTCTGTATGAGTTGACTAAGATTAAAATAAAACCACATATTTACTAACAGATCAAAGGATCAAATAACAAAATTATAAAATGGTGAAAGAATTATCTTTTGCCACTGGAACCATTACTGCAAAATTGGTTTGGTGGTTTATGCATTCGCTAAAATGTATCACCCTGCTGACATGTTACTCTTATTGGTATCTTTATTAATTCAACAGAGAAACAGTGGATTCTGAGTGTCATCCAATGGCACATGCTTTCTTTTGTGCCCTTCTGCAGCCTCGCTGTCAGGAGATAAATGAAGCAACTGAGACTGATGACGAGAGTCTATCAGAAGGTCAGTCACAAGCTCCAATTTAGCTCAAATATGACATGGATATTATTCCTACTTGCTAACTCAAGGTACATACGAGGGTCATTTTAAAAGTTCTAGACACTGTACTCCTATGGTGACAATAGCCACCAATGTGTTATCCGTTGCTGTCACCGGCCTGCCACTCCTTGGATCGTCTTTGATGTTTGCCCGACCTTGATAGAAGCGAGATGCCTGTGATAGTGTGCTACGATCCAATGCAACATCTCCACACACTTCTCGTAAAGCATTGTGAATCTCTGTTGGTTTTTTTCCATGTAAAGTTTCTATTTTAATGTAATGGTCTTTTCGTGATATCCTACCTGAGACAGGTTCATCCTCAATTTTGAAGAGTTATTTCGCAGAACAATAACAACTAAAGGAGCAAACGAGCACATGACCTTCACCAGAAGAAGTCTGGCTTTCAATAGACGCGAAGGTGGAAATGATTACATCAACCTATTGCATGTGCAGTGTGTAGAACTTTTGAAATGACCCTCGTATATTTTCTTAGCAGCCTTCCTTTAAAAAAATTAGTTCTTTGATATTTGTTAATTTTTAGATGAAAATAATCAATGTAGCATACATTGCTCAAAATTTCTCATATGTGTATATCTCTAGTCCATGGCTGGCTAATCTTTTCAGACATGCAAATAAATGGGCGTAAAATTTTTGGCAGGCCAATACATCTGCCCCCACTGGCTTCATTTAATAGATAAAACTGAACAACTAAATAATGCCATAAGTAAAGAAGGACAACATAACATTACATTTTTAAAAATTTTTTTGAAAAGATAACAAAACTCAACTTTTAATTAAAAAGGTAGAATCTCAATTTACAATATCTCAATGCAATTCCTATTAATTGACAGTTTCTCATCGGTTAAGATTGATTTTTGAGGTTGTTAACAGAAGTTTATTTCATGCATGAGTGTCTGTCAATACAGATCTGTAGTTATCCTTACCAAAGTTTATCGCTAAAAATGTCTGCTCAAAAATGTATGCATGGATACAAATTTGTAATAAATTTATAGGCACAAAATTTCAGGATTTCTAATCAGTAGTGGTCAGTTATCCTCTGCTTTCCTATAGACCCCAGGTGATTTTTACTTTCTCCATACGTAGTATAGAGAAAGTATTGTGATCACAAAAAAAATCGACTTCGAGATTTCAACAGAAATACACATTTAGACTTTTCAGAATGATGTCTGTGTGTGTGTGGATGGATGGATGTGATTGTGGGCGCTCTAACTCAAAAGGTACTTGTCATATTAATAACAAAATTTCATATATAACACTTTAGCATGAGCACAAAGAACTGATTAGTTTTTGGACAATACTGGTTAACCGGAAGTTGAGGTTTATTCAAAACCCGACTTAGTTTTTGCGATATTTCTCCATTAAAACATCATTATTGTACATACAGTTATATACAGAAGTTATAGAGAATGTAATTTCCTACAACTTTCATTTGAAACAATTTTCCATAGCAGTTATTGTTTAGGAATTATTTATAAACAATAGGTTTTTTCAGTTTCCATCAAATATCTCCCTAAAAACATCGTTATTGGTAATCTTCGTGAGGACCAAAGTTGTAGAGAATAATATTTCTTCCAAGTTTTGTTTGAAACAAATTTTCATAGACCCATCCATTTCGGAGATATTTAACTTATTCGTAAATTTTCAGTATACAGCACCACAATCATGTAGCGGTGAATTCTGTAAACGTATTCAACATATAATTTACAGCAATAAGGACGACTGTATTCTTTTACGATACGAAATAATAATTTTGCCTTATAATGCTATTCATAATAATTTATATATCTATACCCCAAATATGGAGAAAGTCATGTGTTGGGCACATCAGATTTTTTGTGTATATTTTCATTTGATTCGTTGTCTGAAATGGAGAACTGGTTGGTTAAGAGAGCCAGATTCTTTCTTTCAGTTTCAAATTCTTTGAACCTGGAACTAAATGATCCAATTAATGCTCTAACTTCAGAATTGAATCTATCAATGTCCAAACCCAAGTTATCACCCCAGTGATGTAGTGAAAAATATAGCACACCCACAGAAAAAATAAAGGGCACCAACTATCAAGTTAAGCCACATTCGATTCATTGGGGCCCAACATCTGAAATCTCCATCTCCCTCCTTGCATTGCATTAGCTATGTGGTCCTTCTCTACACCCCTGTATCACACTCATTTTGAATAATATCTTTAGTGGAGAATTTGTAAAAGATTTTACTGCTGCTTGAAAATTTTTCAGGTTTTGCACAAATGAAATTATCTAGGTATATGATTTCAGAAATTAAGAATTTCACCTTGTGAAGACTATGAAGAACATTAGTTTCCCCAGGAAAGTAAAATCACAGTGCCAACATTTGTCTTTAAGTAGATCAAATTCAGTAGGTATCTCACATTTTCCCCATGTAATTGTCCTTTAGTTTTAAAAACTTCCTGCTGTCCCTTTCATAGATCAATTTTTCTCTTTCCTCCATCATGTGGTCTATTTCAAATGTCGTTGTGGGACTTGAGTTGGCCACCCGTTCTAGTCTATATAGTAATCTCCCTGGTTACATTATGAATTGTTAACATATGGAAAACAATTCTGTAATTTGTCTCCTAGCAATGGTGAAAACCAATAAGATGAATTACCCCTACTGTTGTGGAATTTGGTTTATTTCATCAGAGCTTGTATTATAGGTGATACCTACCCTTAAAATAGGAATTTTATTAGATTATGTTGAAACGTTTATCCCCCAGAGATACACACAGACAGAAATGCAAAAACAGCTTTTTTGGACTTGGGGGCATTAAAATCTCAAAGCTAAATTGTTCATTATCACAATATTTGCTCTGTATACAAAAGAATTTAAAAAGCACATACATCTATATTTTCTTGCTGACTTCCAACCAACATTATGAAGAAAGAAGAACCTTGATTCTGGATTAATCATAGTCTTTCTTTTTCTTCCAGGCAAAGGTCCTCCTCTAGTTTCTCCTTGTCGAAATTTCTGTGAAGAGCTTTCAGGTGCATGTGGAGATAGAATTCCTAAAAGGTTATGGAGCAAAATAAACTGCCAATCCTTTCCTGAAAATGGAACATGCATTCCAAGACCAGGTATGATGTCATATTTCCATTATTATCAACTTTCATATGAAAGGGAACGATCTTCATATTTTGAACTTTAGTCGTTTCATAAACTGGTAATATTTCTGTGATTAAATTTGCTTAAAAAAACAAATTTCCATATCTTTTAACCTTCCAATTGTTTTTGGCAAAGCATTATGTGATTCCATTGCCATTTTGCTCTGGTTTTATTGATTGTATTTGATGAAAAATTTTTCTAGGTTAAACTAATATAATTTGAATTTCAACCTAGGAGAATACAGGAAGTCCTCACACTTACAACACAATTGGTTCCTGAAAGTCATGTCATAAGTCGAAGCATATTTTCCCATAAGGGCAATGCTAAAAATTTGGGTTATATTCCTGTCCCAATGGAAATATAATATATTTTTATAAAATGGCCTGTAATACTGTACTCAAGCAAAGATAAACATAAATATAACTTACTAGGGGCTCCGTCCCTGCTCGCTGCACTCGCCAACCCCGATGGGGGCTTCGCCCCCAGACCCCCTGGCACGCCGCCGCCGAGGCGTGCTTCGCGCGTTCCCTTCGTCCATTGTGAGCAGATTGCGCAATATATTACTATCACTCTGCCAATCAGTGTTAGTGAATGTAACGTTAGATCAGAATGCAGGAGAAAATATGTCGAAACAATCGCTAGAACAGAGAAATACTACAGATCCTTTTTCCCAGACGCGATAAGACAGTCCAACAGAGGAATTAGTTAGAGTTCACTTGGTGTTGTGACACCCCCTGCCAAACGGTTCTGGTGGCTTGCAGGGTATTGATGTAAATGTTATCTACGCCAACGTACTAAAGTCACCATTATTTAAATTATAAAATTATTACAGTTTTTCATCGTACTTGTATATATGGGTCAATCCCTCGGCACCTCGCAGCCCATCCTCCTCCATCACTGAGGTGAAAATATAACTCTCTATTAGGGATGCACCAAATATCAAAATTGCTGAATAACGAATAAGTAACCGAATTCTGTTACAGCCGAATAAAAAATACCAAATACTGGTATTGCTGAATACCGAATATTCAACCACCGAATACTCACAGAAAAGAAACCTACTTGTAGAATTGATTTCAGTAAAATCATTAGTATTGGAAGTTTTAAAAATACCTATTAAATCAATACCACAAAGAACCTTCGGTGCTTGGTAATTAGAAACTTTACTGTGCCTTATTGTGTCCTAATAATAGAAAAAATATTTAATTTTAAATTTTGTGTGATCATTATTGAGTGGGGTAACTATGTGATGGAAAACATTTCACTTCAGTAATAAATACTCGTGTTTGAGTGTTGGTTCTTGGAATTTTATTTCGCTTTCAAGCTTTGGCTCGTTATCAAATTTACCTCCCTTTCCCACAGTTTCGAGAATCAGTTTTATAGTTTTTTTATTCTTAAAAGGTAACTCATGATTATCTCGAGTATTTAAAGAGACTCAGGGTATCATAACGACAAACGTCAAAAAGTAGAAAGGAGAAAAAATTACTAAATGAATAATGTATGTACTACTAATACAACTTGGAGGTAAAAATGTTGCTGTTTTAGGTGATTGTCACCACCAACATATGAAGAATATCCAAGGCCTGACAGATGTAGGCAGGCATCTCACATTTTTCAGAGCATTTAATTATGTAAATCTTCATTTCCATTGTTATGGTTCAATGTTTCTTCGAACCAGAAACATTTCCAGCACTTCAATTTCTCTTATCAGACATTTTTAAGGGGAAATAAAGTTTTTAAAAAATAATGCAAACAATATGCAGTTTTCCACAACCACACTAGCATCATAACATAGAGTAAATGACTCATAAACCAAGGACCGTCACTCTAAAAATAACCTTTCATGTTACATTTTCCAGAGATTTAACCATTTAACTGCAGAAATAAGATTTGCCTCACGTGCTTAAAAAATGTTTTTATTGATGTTACTTCCTTCCCATCTTGTCGGCCTTGTTAGACGGATGGTTAGAGTATCTGCCGACAGTTACTAACCTTGCGGGTTCGAGTCCCGCTTAGGACATGGATGCTTGTGTCAGGTTTATATGTAAGAATGGACATTAATGTCTAGATAACGACCTAAAATATAAGATGGATTATTATTATTATCTACCTCTGTAAGTTTTAATCACACACAATAATTCTGAATGTCCTTCTTTGTCTGAAATCTAATAACTCATCTAGAAGGGATTTAAGGAGACAATGACTTGACGGGTTTTCATATGAAGTTGAGTTAAATTACATTGTAGCACGTTTTGTGCAGTGTGTCGTTACTTGCCATATACATTGTAGCCTGAATCGACCTTAAAGCATCAAGCATCAGTTTGGCCTGAACATCGTAACTGTGGAGTGGTGCCTTACATCTGGAGCACGCTCCTTAATTAGTAAACATCATAATTCGAAGTGTTATAAGTGGAGGACTGCCTGTATTTGGAAGTACATATTTTAATAAAATCAGGCACATATGAATAGACGGCATTGAGAAATGACATATTTAGATTAAAATCGCTAGAGTAAATGGAAGAGGAAGCCCAAGAAATGCTGTCATAATTAACACATAATTTTGCCTAATCTATACTGCAGGTTGTGTGGCTGAGTTGAGTAGTCGAAGCCTTGACCACCTGTTGTGCGATGGCCTACCTGACTGTAAGGACAGAGCTGATGAGACAATCGAGCAGTGTGGCATGGAATGTTCAAAAGGGGAAGCGTACCACTGTGACGAGGGGGAGAAAGGAGACGAGAAGAGATGCGTTGATAAATCAAAGAGATGTGATGGAGTAGCAGATTGCAAAGAAGGAGGGGACGAGAAGGGTTGTGGTAATTTCACTCTTTCACTTACAAAAGAACTTTCTTAGAAAAAAGCAACTAATATTGTTTGCAATACATGTAGCAATCCTGCCTTAGAAAAAAAATCCCAACTAGAAATTTTGGAACGTTTTTGACATTTATTTTTATTGAAGTAGTATTCCATTTACTTGCGAATAAATGTCTTCTTCCTTTGAGATATAGTGTGTTTTGTATTAATACAGTGTTAAACCTTTGGTGCATATAGGCATTCATTTAAATAAATCAACATTTTGAAAATATATTGTCAGCCTGAAAAGTAGTCATTAACATTTTAACAATTTTAACATGATAATTAGTCTGATTTGGGCTAAGCGCAAGTGGGAATACAACAGAAATATGGAATGGTGGCAAAAAAAAGTTATTCAGGACCATTCCTAAATTAAATGATCCATCGAAAATTATAAAAATGCCTGAAAATATTTAATCTATTAATTTGTTATATTTTTTCTGAGATTTTCATTCTTAACCGACTATATATAATATTAATGACTATGATTATCAATTTAATTAATCTTTCATTATCATTTTTCTAGTGTATTTGAGAAATGACAGCTCAGACATGAATTCTGGGGCAGCTGAAGTGACAATAATTTACCATGGTGAACCTCATAGTATTTGCGGTGATGCTGATTCTTTATCTCAAGGACAAAATGTTACCAACATGGAAATTGCTTCTTGGATATGCGCCAAATTCTATCATGGGTAAGATTTTTTAAATACAGTAAAACTCTGTTATAACGCACCTCACTATACCAAGGATTCAGATATACCGCAGGCCTAGTCATGTCCCCCAAAATGATTCCATTTATTTTCTTTGTAAATGCCATCAGCAGTCGCACCAAAAGAAAATATCAGACTATTTTAAAAACACCGATTAAAGTAAGGTATCCATTTAAATTAAAATCAGTTTTTATAGTATTTTGCAATTAAATTTGTTATAAAGCATATACTTTCACGTTTTTAAAAATTATTTCTCGAAAATGTGGCAAATGGATCAGCCTTTTTACCACCTAATACAAAATATTATTATTAAAAATAGAACTTTATACAAATACAAGGTTACAGTGACACAATAACGATTTAAATTATTTATTAGTCAAATAAATCATTAAATTCAAACAATAAAATTTAACGTGATGTTTGATATTTCATTTACCTAAGTAGTAAACTGAAATTTAGCATAAAATCCACACTTAGTGTGCTTCTCAACTCCATCTCCAAATTTTCATTCAGGATCTGAGCCCTATACCTTGATTTCACCAACGTTACTTTGGAAAAAGTTGATTCACAGAGCCAAGTTGATCCGAACATAGAAAACAGTTTTGGAATGACTATATTGAGAACTGCGAAGTCATTTTCTTTTAAAATACGAGTCTACATCATAACAATTGAATGATCTTTCAAATGATGATTGCTCTGACTTTGCAGCAAAAACATATTCGTCTCGAAAAAGCCTCTGTCCAAAAAAAAATAAATTTCCGAGCTCTTGATATTGTTGAGAATCATGGATGTCAAAGTGATATGGATCTTCCATTAATTGAAAAGCAATCCTGTTCTTTTCAAAATCCAAAAAGTGCTTGGAAATTATTTGTAGCAGTTTCTGCCACCAATCCACATAACGCTGACGTTCAAAATCAGGCTTTTCTGTATTGCGCCATGTTCGGGAAGTGCATGAAATCTTGGACCTCTATATATTCCACAAAAAGTTTCAGTTTTGACATAAATTCTTGTACATACTGTGCCAAATTATAAATTAGCTTTCCATTTCCCTGAAGTTTCAGGTTCAATTCGTTCATGTGGGTAATGATGTCAGTCAGAAAATGAATGTCACATTGCCACTGTTTATCCTCGATCACAGAGTAAGTTGTTATCTTTTCTTTCTTCATGTGGAAGTCTCAGATTGGTGTTAGCAAGGTAATAAATCATTCCAAGACCTTTCCACGACATTTGAAAAGAACACAACATCTTTAAAACCAGCATTCTCCACTTCATTCAACAACTCTACAAATTGTCAATGGTTCAGAGCGTTGGCGCGGATATAAATGACAATTTTAATAACAGTTTCTATTACATCTTTCAAGATGTCTTTCTCCACCATTTGAGCACAAATATTTTCTTGCTGAAAAATGCAGTGAAATGAGCTCAAAGCATTGCTATTAAGGGCATTCTCTTTCAGATGCCACTTTAGAAGACTGATAAATCAAGGTTTGTGTCCAACCATTGTAGTCATTACTGAAACCAATTTCTTCAAATCTATTTCAAACTTTTTTGCAAGATTAATGAAAATGTCATAAATATCGACACCATAAGTGCGGTCTCTCAGACCACGAATTGCAAGAATTTCCTCATGAATTTCTAAATCTTCTGACACAAAATGAATCCAAAAAAACGAGTTGTGCAGTTTCCTTAATGTCAGTTGACTCATCCAAGGCTATCAAAAAAGACGCACCATTCTTTAACTGAGCAAATGGTTGGGTTTCAACATTTTGCGCCATATCTTGTATTCAATGAGCAATCGTCTGCTGACTTAGCTGTAAATTTCGAACTTTATGCATTAAGTTGCTTTTTGTCTTCAGTTCATAATTTTCTAGCTAAGATTCCATAACAGTACAGATAATGTCTTTCACTAACTCTCCATCTGAAAACGGTTTCTTTTTTTGAGCTAGAATCCATGCAGGTTTATAGCTAACCAAAGTTTCCTTACTTGGCCTTAAACTGCCACACGCACAGTATACAACAATAGCGCATCGTATTATTTTTATACAACATGCAGTAATGTTACAATTTGCTAAATGTAGCTACTGATGTACACTACATGTGCAGCCATTTCAGGCCAAACAAGGGAACTTTTCCTAACCAATGGATGTCGTATTGTCGGCTGTGCAGAATGTAGCAGTGGTAGCTGGGTGTGAGAAGGTGCAAATCATTATTATGAAATACTGTAACTGTAACAGTGGCATAGCTAGGTATGAGCGGGCCCCCGGGCTAATGTTTTTCTGGGCCCCAGTATAAGTGAAAGTATTCCTTTCAGGAGGAAAATTTGCCCAGTTTTAAAATACATAAGGTAAGGCAAGGTTAAAGAAAACCAAGAGTAAACTCTTAACACTGGTCTCAACACTCAATCTCTTACAGGCCCCCTTGAAGCACAGGTCCCTGGGCAATATCTATGCCACTGAACCATATGTTTGTGTAAAGACCTATTTATAAAAATAATATTTTGTATTATGTCGTGAAAAGACTGTTGTATGTAAAAATTTACATAAATTTTGTACTATGTGATTTAATAAATTAATAAAAAATAGATAGTAGACAGTAGACTGTGAGCTTCAATTCACCACATATCAATGGCTGATTTGCCACAAGTGGTGATTGTGTTGGACACCTCTGTTCTATAACAACATCAAAGTGAAAAAAGCTGATTTGTAGTGTCCAGTGTCATGTCAGCCATTACGTAATTTTTCTCAAGTACCAACTAGCACAGGGGTGGGCAAACTGTGGCCCGCGAGAGCATTTAACGTGGCCTGCAACGCTTTGGTAATAAGCAATCTTTAAAATTTAACACAATTTTATATTACTTTTGGTAAAATTATAACAATAAAACCTTTAGTTTTGGAAATTTAGCCTTACAATCCTTGTTTGTGCTCGTTTTTCACTTATGTATGATGCCTAAGAATCTAAGCAATTTCCGATTTAAACTCTAATCTGGCCTGCCTAAGCATTGGCATCTTTCGATGTGGCCTGCTGAAGAATTAGCAAACACCAATGCGGCCTGCCATGCAGAAAAGTTTGCCCACCCCTGCACTAGCGCTTTAAAAGTACCCCCAGGGGTATGCGTACCCCAGTTTGGGAATCCCTGCACTAGAGCATTATATGCAGCCTGAAAAGTAATGGTGGAAAATCAAAATATAGGACAGTATATTCAATTCATTTTTAATTTTATACTTTAAACTCTTATTAGCCCGCCATATTGCTTGAAACTCATTATTTGCCAAAGCATTTTTTTATTACACCAAGTTCTATAGTTGAATGAATTTTAATCAAAATCGTCACTATTGAATAAATCAACATTTTTATGAAAATCTACGAGAATAAACGACTCTTTACTGTTGTGCTATATTATTCATCTCTTCTGAGGGTCTATTTTGGGTAATAGTATGCATAAATGGGAGATATTGTTCAACTATTTAGGCCCTAGAACTTGATTTTATTTTTTTCATTTATGCAATACTTTCTCTATATACTACATATGATATCATAAAAATTGAAGAGGTTGATGATTGCTGATATGGAATATCATGTTTTTAACCTTGTATTCTTTCCTTCAAGTTTTATTTTGCTTTGAAAGATTTTTTTTACATTATAATATTTATTTTTACTCCTAAGAGCATATACCGTAATTTTCCAATTATAATATGCACCCTATATAATACGCCCCCATGTTTTTAGGAGTGAAATGTGAAAATTGTCTTATCACCATGTACAATACGCAACTCATGTTTTGTAAAAAGATCACTGTAATTTTTCACTTGGTTATTAGCAGTATCGAGACAGTTCTCGCCTTGCTGCCAAGTGAGATGTGCGAGAGTGTTTACGAAAACTTCACGTCTATATAGTTTTGACTCTCACTTTAAAGATCGACATAATGAATAAAAACGTCTCAATGTCACATTGTGTAATAATCTGGTCAGTTGGAATAATAGTTCTTGCCTTGCCGCCACGCGAGATAGTTTATGTGAATATCACGTCTAGTTCTGAATCTGTCTTCATACAAACTGGTCGAAGTATGTAAAATAATATTTGTTGCTCGCAACTTGCATTCTATTATAATTAATGGTGGTGACCCTCCCCTACTGCATTGATTTTTTTCTTAAAAAGCGTGACTTTAAAAAGTGTTGCCTCATAAACGGCATGGATGGTTCTGAAGACGACATCATATGGGATGATGATTTTGCCAAAGTGGTTAGTGAGGATGAAGATGACGTTCTCGGTGACGCCATTTACATAGATGATGAGAGAGAACACAAAATCGCTGACGAACTATTTGAGGACAGTGAGGGCAGTAATAATGAATTCAGAGTCTAAGATTCGGACAGCTAAAAGTAAATAAATAATTATTCTTATTTTTGTTTTTAAAAACTATATTTAAAGGAATGCTATCGAAATGCATTGAAATGTGCGATTTATTGGTAAAAATATCTCCGAAAATATAAATTATTTCCTCAATGAAAAAAGTTGTATGCATTTGTTACCATGTATAATAAGCACCCTAACTTTTTGTCAATTTTTTGTGAAAAAAATGCATATTATAATCGGAAAATTACAGTAAATTCAATTTATTTTGCTCATTATTGGACTTAGTTTCCATGCTGATTTTTTAAAAAGGAATAATGCTGAAAATATTAGTGTATCTTTTACAGTGACATCTTTTAAAGTATTTTGCTGAAATTTCCTTTTTTCTGTTGAATTTTTTTCAGAGAGGTGAAATCATTAGAATTTGGTTCATCTAATAAGTATCCCTTTCTGAGACCTACAGAAGGAATGTCTTCCTTCATTCCAACATCATGTCCAAGTGGAAGAAGTTTAAGTTTGAAATGTTTTCCATCTGGTATGTTTTTACTTCTTTTTACCTCGAAATATAGCAACCTGTAAATTTCCATATTGACCCAACCGTAAGAAGTTATGCTTTCTTCATTTTTTAACATTTGGGAATTAAGTTTGAATTCTGATAACAGTGAGTCACCTCTGATGGCAACTTTGTTATAGCTGAAACACATGTTAGTTTTTTATAATCTATTTTGGCAGATGAACTTTATTTCAACATGACATTTCAGCAATAGGGCGAGTTCAAAAATTATTTATTGAATGGCATTAGCTTATTGACAATCAGGATAGTTCTCATAGCTATAAAATGATTAAGCAAACCAGATTTGCTCATCAATTTAACATTAACTCTAAAAGTTAATCTTTCTTGTACAGGGTCCTCCATATGTGCAGCATATCCTGCATAATCTATCACATTGGCTTTGGCATTGCCTTGCTAAGAATAGTAGTAGTAACAAATGCCTACTTAGTCCAAAAGGAAAATTAATAAAAATTCCCAAGATAGATTTTGACTGCATGAAAGGAATTTTTCTGTATACAAACCAAAGCAATTTCTCATTATTGAAAACAAGTTTCTTCAATTTTTTCTGATTAAAATTTTTTGAAAAGTTCAAAAATTAATATCTGTATACAAAACTATTTTACACTCAGGACGATTTAGCAACATTTTAAAAAAATTGCTAAATTTGTTATTCTTGAAACTTATAAGATCAAATTTTTTACTGCTTATGTTTTATGGATACAGTGAACTCCCGATTATCCGGCCTAATGAATGTAAGAGGAAGCAAGAATAATCAAAAAACACAGTTATTCATTTTTCCGTCATTTTAATGAGGGATAAGATAAATTTTTATCACTATAAATACCAAGTGGCTCAGTGAGCTAGCACACAGATGAAGTTGGCAAATGACTCTACTTAAAATCGAATCGTAATAAAATGAATCAAAAAAAATCAAGATGGTGGAAGAACACAGCTGACCGACCAAGGTCGCATGCTGTCTCCCCGTGTGATGTTTGTGAAACTCCGGATCATAAAAACATACATACATATCTACAAACTTGCTGTTTCTGCATATAATATAATTATTTAGACCTTGATGTAATGAGAATATGACAATATTGCAGTCCTGCAGTCATGAATTTCTTTTAAAGCATTGCAATTAGAGTATTAATAAATTTCGAGGCATAAGGAGAGAGACAGCACGGATAATCCACACACAGATAATCGGGAGTATACTGTTTGTCATTTAAAAAGTCCTGTATATGTTTGCAATAAGTACCATATGTCACGACGTATAAGTCGACTTTTGAAGCTTAAATAAATTTCCTAAATCTTAAAGTCGACTTATATGCCGAATATAAATTGTGAACCGCATATTACAGATGAATAACATCGTTATTTACAAAGACAGTTGATCTTTCGGTGTAGGTGAGCGCCATTTTGAATCAGCTGTTCCAGTGTTTACATTTTATGACATTTATTTTAGAAGATTTAAAATAATTAATTTAAATATGGTATTTACTCGCATAATCCACATCCTCGTGTACCATGCACACCCCAATTTTTGGACCAGTTTGGAGGGAAAAAATTAATTTGAATAAGTTGACGTTTACGGCAGTGGAAAATTAAAAATAAAATAAAAGAGTGCGAGGATTCCACGTAAGTGTGTTCTCTGCCGGGTTAAAGGAGTGTCAGTGGCTCACAATGAATTCAGCGAACGCAGATACTAGATGGCAACTTATTCTAGCAAAAGAATAGGTAGAAATTGATAGTAAAATTTTAACGACAGAACGGCTTATTTTGAGTAACAATAATAAATTTAAAACTCAATTAAAACATACAGCTTTAATATTATAAAAATATTACATCATCTCAATCTTGAATATGCACCAATGGCAGTGTAAACCATGCATTTAAACCATAAACCAAGGGTCTCCAAACTTTCAGCACCCAAGATCTATTATTCATTTGTAAATTTACTGAAGATTGAACTAGTGGATTGACCCTTAATACGAGAAATACTGTTGAGCAGGGGAAGGGTGAGAGGGGGATCAACACGTCGACCCAATTTAATCGTAAACAACTTTTTAATCGAGTTAAACAAGCTCAAATAAATTTATTCGAGTTTTCGTTCTGCACAAGAGTATATTTTAGCATAAATAAAATTGATTAAAATTTTATCCACCAGGATATTTCAATATATTACTACGTCATAAGCTACTAGAAGTTGAAGAAAAAGGCTATTAAATAAATACATATACAGACAGAAGAAATCAACCAAAACCTAACTTGAATTAATAAATCAAGTTACACATAAAGTCACAGTTAGCCTCAAACTTTTGCCTTTTGCGATGATTCACAATTGGAAAACCACGTATCAAGCTACACTTAAAAATACTCAGGGCCAATAAACATCAATATGCTTATGTCTCGCTGTGAGAACTGATATCAAAAGATATCTGCATTATTTGATTTATGCATTCCACTTCCTCTTAATTTTTAAACGATTATAAAATCACCTGATGTTCAACTGTAAGTTCAAAATCTATGTCAGCTCAACATTTCTCACTTGATTCATTAAAAAGTAATAGTGCTAAGGCAAGATTCAGAGATCAACTGAAAAAGGGCCAAAGACTGGTCGATCGCAATTGACTGGTTGGAGACCTCTGCCCTAAACATTTGCTTGGTCGTGTAGATACACTTATACTTCATAGAATTCTTCGTCTTTTGCGAGTATAAACATAGACGCAAGCATGTTGCAGTAAATTTACTATCAAAACTCGCAACTTTTAAAACTTGGTTATAAATCTTCATGTATGACACGCAGTCGCTTTTTTACCAACATTTTGGGAAAAAAGGTGAGCAGTGTACATACATGTGATATTTTATTGAATTTCACCACCATAGAGATCGATCACAATCACTAGGTTTAGTAAGTTTCGATAGTATCGTTAATAGCTGACATCAATCGAATCATAGGAAGCTGTATTTAGTGGGTCAAGACTCCAAGACTAATAGTTTTTTATTGGCTGAAATTAAAACACCCATCACATGGAAGGCTCAAGAAGAATAGCACGGATTCTAAACAATATTTATATATTTTTATTATTATGTTTATTTCTGTTTTGTTAAAACTTGGATTGTACATGACTTTGATTTTGTCTAAAAAAATTTCATTATTAGTATTTTTAAAGGAAAAATTGGGGGTCGTCTATACAGCTAACATATGCCGAAAAGTTGGGGTCGACTTATACACCATGATGTACAGTAGTAATAATTTTTAAGATGCAGTTGGCAATTTAATACAACTAGCTGAACCCGTGCAATGTTCGTGTGGTTTATTTTCCATTAATTTATAAAAAATTACGAAGTGGCTAAAATAATTAAGTTGATCTCAATAATTCACATTTAACTCTAATAATGCATTTCCCCGGTATACGATTTTAATGTATTTGGCTCCCAATATAAGGTCCTCGGGTTCAAATCTTGCTGAGGGCATGGCTGTGTGTGTGTATTGACAATTTATTATGCAAAGTTAGTCAGAAATATACATTTTAAAAGTCACGTTAGAGAGGAAATTAATGCTACACAGTAATTGATCGTGAACTTTTGTTTTTAATTTTCTTTGTTTCTTTTTATTCAAATATATGTCCTTTTTTATATAACAATCAAATGTCGGATATAACCGCAACAACTCAAATGGGATATATCTACTTACTCAGAAGGTTTAGAATGAGTGAACGAGTCTCATGCACGAAAAGCTATTTAGATTATCAATGAAGAGAAGATAACCATGTAATATATTTTTAAAATTACGTATATCCCCATTCTCATCTAATTTTAAATTTATGCATGAGTCTATTTGTATTAATAAGCATTATAGTCATACAATATAATGGTTCTACATACAAACAGGTAAGATTCCAGCATTTAAACGATGAAATGAAGATTCAACTGCTTTGATTAAATCTTTAGAAATGATTCCCATATGCAGTTAACTGAATAATTATCCGTAAATATTTATGTTGCTATGTATAAAGTTTGACGTTGCTACAGAAATAAGTTCAATGCTTAAACAAAAGCGTGAATAACGCTGTTCTTTCACCTATTTGAAGGCTAAATCGATGTTAACTGGCTCGGAGGCAACAATGAGTCCTTGGCAACGTCCAGAATGAATACGAAAAATCTGGAAAATTTCGATAAAGAATGCGTATTTCTGAAAACTTCAACCGTGTAACGTGTAAACATCACAAGAATAATATAGTATAGAGTTTTAGCCGTTGAATAAAGAAAAAACAAAGAAAATTGGTCCATATTTACATATTTTTATGAATGAATGGAAAAAACCTTGTACTCTGAAAAATCAAAAATCCCGTGTAAACTTATGGGAAAATATAATTGTCTCCTGGATTCGAACCCGGGACTTTACGTAAATGAAAATAGTTTTCTAGGGACCTCCTAGCTTGTAGAAACAAAATGCAGTTTACCACATATCTCTAAAACAAACGGCTATTAAGATACATGGGGGGGACAGACTTCCAAAATTATATATAGGATACTCTCTAATATTTTATAGCATACGTGACTAAAATTATTATAGCAATGATTTTAGATTGAAAATAAAAAATTTAACGGATATCATCAGAAACCTAAATAATGTTACAAATCTGGAAAAATTATGTAACCAGTTACAAATTTGCAGTGACATAAAATTGGTGTATTTATACTGGAGGCATGTTAACTTGAATACAATTATAATTAGGATAAGGTGATAAGAATAGCTACTTCTTTCTTCACCCACATCTCTTGCCACAGCTTTAACAATACAAAGTTAAGAGTATTAAAAAGGACTGTAAGAAATTTCCAACATTTTCATTTCACCTTTCAGAGTGTGGATTGCGTCCATTCCTGGAGCAGCTTGATCCAACAGCAGGTGTGAAAGATGAGAGAAAAGCCATGCAAATGGCACTTCCTGGTGAGTGGCCATGGCAAGCTGTACTTCTAAAAGAAGGCCACCATATTTGTGATGCCACTCTTGTATCTCACCATTGGGTACTAACTGCAGCCTCCTGCTTTGAAGGGTAAGTGTACTACAGTTATGACCAGTACTCCATAAATTCAGCACTTTCAGCCAAATGCACTTTTGCCTACATTCTGTTATCTTAATCTATTACTGTCTTAGAAATTAACATTAAAAGTTGTAATAAACCTTTGTGTTTATTATATTAGTTTAAAAATTTATAAAATGTAAGGAACATTTTAAAAATCATTTGCTATCTCAATACACTTGAAAATCAGACCCAACACATAGAACACATACCACTGATATAGGAATTTCCTATTTAATTAATTGAAGAATTATCTCAAAACATACTTATTCGTCAAAGGAAATTTCACGATATATTATACATAATAAAAGGAATATAAAAGAAAAAATGATAAGTTTTGATTGTGTTAAGTCAAAAATTACTTGCTTTAACTAATAACTCAGCATATGTAAAAGTTTTAATTAAGAGTACTTGCACAAGAAACTTAATAGATAAATTTCTGTAATTCATAAAAATTTGATTCATCTTACATTCAAAACTGAAACCTTAAATATGCTGAAAATAGGCTCTTCAAAGCTGAGAATTAAAAAAAATGCAATTTCACTTGAGATATCTGCCTATTAACCCTAAAGAGGTCACGCACAATCTTTTAGACTGCACCATTTTCGTTCTTTTAATTTTATAACCTTATATTAAACTTTCATTCCAGGCCTTCTCAGTACCTTTCCTTGAATTCACTATCTATTGACTTATAGATCTAACAATAAGGGCTCTTTATATCAGCTTTTCTTGTTGTTATAGGGATTTTTTTCTATTGTGCATTGGTTTCAGTCCACTAGTCACGCACAGCATAAAGGACCGAATGCTTTTGCTTACCTTTCATTATGACTACAAAACTCGTGGATAAGTGTATTAATCTCTCAATGAAACCATCAACCGTGGTTTTTGCCTGAAAGACAGTCAGGTGTTTAGTTGAGAAACAATCTTTGCTACAATGCTTTCCTTTTCAAGTGTCTTCATTCGAGTTTGCTGGTTACCCTTTTATCATAGTTTTCATTATTTATGTGCAACAATAATTATTTTTTATAAAGAATTTCAGCCAAATTACATCTATTACTCCTCGTCATGAGTTAAAAGGTTAAAAGGGGAAGGGATCGGGCTCCTTTTGGATAATTTAATAGAAGAGGAAGAAGGAATAACTGGATTGGATGATTCCAATGAAGAGGAGGACTATTTATAGGAAAGTGACCACAGCACAGGTAGCGAAAAATCCACAGAATTTGTGGATGAAGATTCAGACGATAATGATGTACAGCAACATCACAGAGAATCTATCTAGGAGCCTTAAAGTAAAAAAAGGCGATTCACACAGATTTCTGAGGGAGAAAGACCAGTACAGGAGAACAATGGACCGGAAGATTTTTTTTCCAGGAAGAAAACAGGATGACATGCACCTCGTGTTGCGCTCAAAATTTATTTGCAGAAAGCATGCGGCTACTTCATGCATAGGCTGTTCCAAAATTCAAGATGAGAAAGATGACGAAGATTAAGCTCCATAAAATTTAAGAGATCATTATTTACTTCTCAATTTTTATAGTTTACATTCAATTTTTATTTCAAACTAAATTTAATTTAACATACAATGAAGTATTCTGTTCCTCGTAAAGCTTTTTTGAAAATTTTGCTGTAAATTTAATGACCGATTAAATGTAGTTATATTAATTTAAAAATTATGGTATGAACGAATTGTTTTTGAAAAATAAAAAAAGACAATTGGTAAGTTGAATATTTTGCCTGATTTTTCAACGTGGTCCAAATGACCGTGCATAACCTCTTACGTTACAAAATCCTTGTGACCTCTTAAGGGTTACAATTACCAGTCTTCTAGAACCTCAAATGTTTTATGAGAGTCAACTTACCTACAAACTAACTTTACCTAGCACCATTCAACGTTTCATTTTTAAAATGAACCAATATGCTCTTTCTGCAGTAATATGCCTCCCAATACTCCTTGGACAGTACGTCTAGGAGCGCTCCACCCAACTGGATCACAGCACCCATGGCTTCGAGAATCAATCCTCATTGGAATGGTAACTTCTCCAAGTGGATCCTTGGCTCTTGGTAGGCTAAGCAATCCAGTTGTTCCAGATCACTACATTGGAAGTGTATGTTTACCAGAGATGATGAGTCAGTCACATAAAGGAGAGTACATTTCTCTTGCATGGGGCAACAAGGGTAAGTTCCAATTTAATATTTAAGCATAATGTACATCTAATATATAGAAGGAAAGTTAATTTTTATCTTTGCTCTACATTATTGATGACCTCTGAAAATGTCACGGAGTCTATTGATAAATATCTGTCATGGCAACACTTTGTGTTATTATGAACTATGTACATTTGTAATGGAAAGATTTATGTTAGTTATGGCAAATTTGATCTATATCATTCTTTACATCATCAAGTATTTTACTCACAACTTTCAAGCAATCATATATATGAGAGACAACAATAAATGTTCTAACAAGTAAAAATCCAAGCCACATTTTCATTGCAAAAGTTTAGCCCTTTTATAATATATAATTTATAAATAACAGGAAATATTTATATGCATATAAATATCTGAGTAAGCATAATGGAAATTATTTTGAGCATATTTTCCATTTACAGGGGATAGGTTAGAATCAGTGAGACTGAAAATAATGCCATGCCATAACATCAGTGGTGATTCCACAAATATCATTTGTGCTAACAAGGGAGAGTCTCAGGAAAAGCAACAATGTTGGGTAAGCAGCAAAATATTTCTTCCATTTTATTCATTCTGGTATCTTTAATTTCAAATGCATACTGGGAAAGTATTATATTGACCAAGAGTATGCATCATTAGTACCAATTTGATATTTTTTCTGGGGCATGCAAAGTTCTATCTTACGCATGCAATGGAAAGCAAACATAGCAAAAATAGGGTTATATAACATGGGATTATCTATTCTTTTGGAGTTGAAAAGCACCAGAAGACAATTTTTCCAAAATATATCCTCAAGTATCTTATACTATATAAGAGGAAAATACCTGAATAAACGATTGATAATGTTAATGGGAACTTGTTCTGTTAAATAGGATTCAGGGCTTCCAGGAAAACCTCTTCTCTACCGCAATCAACATGAAGGTGAGGGCAAGAGATCACAACAAAGGTGGACGCTACTGGGAGTGGACAGTGGGAAAAGGACAAATACTAGTGAGAGGGAAGTGATGTCGTGTGGAGACTGGGTTTTTGAGGGAGTGAAGGAGAGTTTGGAATGGGTGAGGCACACAATCGAAGGAATTTCACAATCTGGAGAAGATACATTCACTGGAGGTGGATGAATGCAAAGGAAATTGCTACATCCTTGGTTTTTCCTGCTCATTTACGGTGGACGTGAAATGGTCGAAGTAGACTGTTAAAGGGTTTGTGGAATGTAAATTTGTTACTAATCAGTATTTTGAGTGATTGTGTGAGTGCATGTCTTGAGTGTAACCCTAAATTATAGAGGGAAGTTGATGTGTGGTGCTAACAAGGCTAAGACCTTGAAGGACCAAACTTGTATATTACCTGAAATTTTGTTAATGCTTTAAAAATAGATGCTGTTAATATATCTCATCAATTGATGAGAAATAAATGTTTGTTTTAAATGACTACTTTTATTTATATGCAGGATTTTATATGAGAAAAATAAATTTTTTACATGTGGTTTGTGTTATTTAAAGTTTTATAATTTTATATTTGTAACATAAGCTTTATTGATATAAGATTAATTAAAAACAATGATTTTCCTTTGGTGAAGAATAATAACATAAAGGATGAACACATTTTGTGAGACTAGATTGGAGGTTGCATGCACTAGTGTCTGTCCAGAAGGCATAATGTAGTAAAAAAAACTGGTCAAAACAATATTCAGTATAATATCCCTTTCAATACAATTTACCATAGTAATCCATGCAAATGATATATGAGTACCTACAGGGGTGACCTGAGGTATTATGGCACCCACGACAAGAAACGGCTCCAGCACCCCCATCCATAAATTTAAAAAAATACTTTTTATTCATCATTACGTAAAATAATTGATTATACAGAATTTCATGTAGGTTCCCACCCATTCCACGATTTAAATTGGTATCGAATATTTATTTACTTGAATGTTATGTATAGATAGTTTGTGCACTGGGACACCGCCCTGCTCGCCCATATCTCGTGCTGGCCCTGACTACCTACTTCCCTCTTTTGATAGGGTATTTCTGTAAGAATCCTGGTTGAAAATGAAGTCTGAAACATTATTTTGTGTGAAAGATTGTTGAAATGCTAATGATGTGATCCATGATACAATTTAGGAGAGTCTACTTTCATGAATTTAATCACTCAACGTGATGAAGGTGTAAATCAATTTTCACTTATATAAAAGCAACATATTTTGTATTAAATAATTTGATACATTGATCACATGACTTTATTTGCCTGATTTACCAATTATTAAACTAATGAAAGAACAAAATCTCCAGACTTAAAAATACAAAGTGTTTAATCAACTTACTGATAATAATAATTTATTTGCTCAGTAGGTCAAGACAGACAGAGAAGTAAATTATGTAATGTAGTTAAATAATTACAAAGTCTTGAAAATAATCACTCAAAGAATAATAAGCTTTACTTAAAAGCAAACTTTTAACGTTTTTTGAACAGAGGCGATGAGCAAAAATTCTTAATCCTAGTAGGAAGCTTATTATAGACTAAGAAAATAGAATGGTAGGAACCTATACCTTTCTGACAAAGGGTCAAGCAATATTCGTTAATGTGAATGTCAGTTTTGTAATGTGTATCATGGAAATGGAAATCTTGGTTAACTGAAAAAGTTCGTGATATTTTTTATGAATGTTGCACTAGTTTTGTGATAAAGAATAAATTCAGTGCTTGGGTCTTGTATAAAAAATTTCCCAATCCCTACACTCTTAACTCTTTTAAAAATCTGAGGCGACATGCGAAATACATATTTACAAAAAATGGACTATGAGAATTACATTTCAGCAGATTCTTCTGAAGCTTCTGTTAATCCTAAGAGACTTTGGACACTTTTAAACTCGAGGAAGAAAACCGGTTCTGTGCCTGATGAGGTATGTTTAGATAATCAAAATGTCTCTGGTAGTGCAAAGTATGACTTATTTAATGAATATTTCTTTGCTAACTTTAATAGAAATAATGACTTTAAGTTGGCCTTGAACACCCCTACTGAGAGTGTATGTTCTCAGTCCCTTGTTTCCCTCTCTACTTGCCCGGGTGATGTTATCATCTTCTTAATTCTCTTTCAACAACCCGTGCCACTGGCCCTGATCAGATTCCTGCCACATTTTTGAAAAATATTGCTTCTTCCATAGCTACTCCACTATCTAACCTTTTTAATAAATGTTTTAAAGCTGGTTACTTTCCTTCTGAATGGAAAAGGGCTAATATAACTCCTCTTTTTAAAATGGGTAATAGATAATCTATTGAATCATATAGGCCTATTTCTCTTCTTCCTATACTGCCCAACCTTTGTGAATGGATAATATTTCGAAGACTTTCTGCCTTTACTCTGCCATATTTGTCTCCTCAGCAGTATGGCTTCCTTCCGGGAAGTTCATGCCTTAATGTTAGTAATTTGGCTGAACTTAAACAAAAAATCGCAGCTTGACATAGTTTACATAACCTAGCTAAAGCTTTCGATACCGTCTCTCATGAACTTCTACTCCATAAACTATTGAACAGATTTAATATCCACGGAAATTTCCTTTCTCTCCTGTCTAGTGTTCTGAGTGATCGTTGGCAATGCATGACTGTCTCTGGATTTTCTTCTTCTTCTCTCCCTGTTATCTCAGGTGTTCCTCAGGGCAGTGTTATCGGGCCTTTGTTATTTTGTTTATATGTTGATATATGCAATATTTTTCATACTGCTAATAATCTAATTTTATTGTTTGCTGACGATTACAAGCTATTTTGGAAAGTCAATTGTTGTAATGGTGCAGAGATACTTCAAAGGTTTCTTGTTAAATTCTCAGAATGGTGCTCGTTGTGGGAACTCAAACCCAATCCATAAAAATGTTCTCAGCTCTCAATTACTTTGCAAAAATCCCCCATTAACTATGCTTAGTCCATTATGGGTGAGAATATAAAAAAGTTATCACAGCAGAAAGATCTCGGAATTTTAACTGATTCTAAACTATCATTCTGTAATCATATTTACTACACTGTAAGTAAATGCATGTCTCTTTTAGGTATTATTTATAGGCATACCAGTCTTAATCATGTAATCCTCTTTTTATCTTTCTTTGTTGAGTGTATAATACCAATTGTGACATATTGCTCACCCATTTGGTGTATGGCCTCCAAAACTCATCTCAACAAATTGGAGCGCATAATGTCTTTCTTCTGGCCATAGTTCGTTATCATTTTCCTCATTTGTCCAAAGATGATATCATAGCTTCCCTAAAAAATCCAACTATTTCCTTATGCAGAAGCAAATCTGGCATTTCTTTTGTATACATTGTAATGAATGGTAACCTCCGCTCCTCCCTTCTTCTCTCTTCCTTCTTTGAAGAATTCCCTCCAGATCAACCAGACTTTCTGCACTCTTCCATATACCTAAACCTCGGCTTTCCCTCATTCAATACTCTCTATTCTTCCGACTTCCAAATATGTACAACCAATTAACGGGCAGCCATGATATCGACATATTTCTGAATAGAAATCAATTTTTTACTTCAATCACACCTCATTTAAAATGAATTCTCTTGTATTATTGTCAACCTATACATTTAATTATTTATTTTACTATTATGTTTTTATTTTATTGTTCTATTTTAATTTATTGTCTGTTTTGATATTCAGTGCAATTGGCCTAGTGCTGTATCTGAACTTATGCTAATAAATAAATAAACAATAATATACAGAACTGCTGTAGGTATAAGTTAAAACTGGTTTTGCACATATGTAGCATCACTTAACAAGTGTTCTTCTATGAAAATGTATTATATATATCGTAAAGAATATTCTTTTTCATCTGCTTAAACAGTTCTTCAATATATAGGAGATATGGAATGTTACTTAGGTTCTAAATTATCTTAAACTTGATGTAGCATCACAATACTTAATGATAAGCAAAATTTAAAATTAAGATTGCCTATCCATTCTTTGTATTTATACTTTTATGATATTAGCTTCTAATTAAAAACAAAAATTGAATGTAGTTTATAGTGATATAATAATATTAATCCACTAACATTTCTTAATGAATGAATGTTACATTAAACAAAATTATGAATTAATAAATGCTTCATAAAATATTACCACTAGAAGTTCAAATGGCGATAGCTTTTCAAGGTTGTCTTCATATTATTCAAATTAATCCGATTACTTTCGTATTACTGTAATGTTTTATTATATTATATGGAAAGTTAAGGTATCACTTTCATTTCTAAGTAACTCCTATGTACATGTGTGATTTTAAAAAATTCAATGGTAATTATATACATATTACTTCAAAAAGGTAAAATACGTTTTAACTGTTCCTATACGTGATGATCAGTTGAATATAAGGAAATGAAAGCGAAAGTTCAAGTCTATCAAGAGACTGTGTTAAAAACTGATAGAACCTAAACATTATACTTAAATTTATAAGTTAAATTTTAACTTTTGTTAATGACTAAAGTCGATGCGACTTACCTAATTGTCTTTTAAGAATTACTGGAAAGCTTGCGTGAATCTTTGAGAATCTTGAGTTAACCGCGCAGTTTTCTCTTCATTCTAACATGTAAGTAGTTATAAAACTCTCCTATAGAGGAAATGGGCGCAATATATTTTCCGTCATTTGAATCGTCTGCCATCGAGTACGAGGTGGTGATTGTATTTAATTAACCTTGCGTGTGCTACTATAGTTAATGTTGCATAATATTATTTAGTAAGTATATTTTTATATTAAAATCATTTCACTGCTTTCGATGTACAATTCTTAAATTTAAAACTTGACAATATGTCGTATTAAACTGTAATCTGCCATTAACATGTCCAAGACGGTAATAAGCATCTTCAGTCTTATTTTAGATATCTATTTTAATTAAAGAAATGGCGTCTGGTTTAGCGAACGAACGTGACTTTTTGGTTGATAGTTGTAACGAGGAACAATTTATTCCCTCAAACATAGTAATTTCTTGCATAAATAAGGTAAGCAATATCTGTAGATATTTCAAGTTTGAAAATTTCTATTTAGTTTATCCTTGGTATTTATTTTTCATATAGGAAAGCGCAATGTTTTTCGATGACTTCGTAGTAGAAAGATACATAAAGGAACCTTATGATCCCACGAAAATTGTAATGTATACTAAAGACAAAGTTTATGACAAAGATGAAGAATTTAGCTTGGAGGAGATAAGGGCCAGGAGATATATTGTTGTAAGTATCTTTGCGGCAGTTTTAAAGCCGTATTTGACTATTATGTTAGCCTAGTGTGTGCCCTGATGCTTACTGTTACGTCAGTCCTCTGTATTTCTTCAGACGTTTTTATGCTTTGCTTGAAAGAAAAAAGTCAGTACTGTATATGTAACCTAACCAATTTTTTATTTTCTTTGTTCTGCGGCTTGTTGCATTTTGCGAAACACCGATGAAGTTTTATTTTCTAAAGGTTCATTAACGTACTATGTGCACTTATCGACCTTATTTTCATCCATTTAAGTACCCATTATTCTCGGGATTTTAAAATCGTATTTATCAGCATATCAATCGTACCTTCCTTCTTAATAATTTATGTTGCAAAACCGAGTGCAATTATATGTATAACGGTACATCAAGAATCAATAACTACGTGAAAACGTGGTTTGAAAGTGGTACTGAATTTGAAAAAAATACTATCGTATCTTGATAACTATGACTGGCCACTAAAGCTAACTTTTCTTTTCCTTGAAATTTGTCCCTCGAAAATGAAATGAATAAATACATGAATTGATTTTGGCGACAGCGAGAAGGAGCATTTAATCCCCGTTTAATGATGTGGTAATCAAGTTATTATTTTTTCATTGCAATAATTACAATTTTTAATAAATTTTATGTGACGATTATTCATTTCCATTTATCCAGCTATTTCAATTGTTTCATAGGCAGTCATTAGTTCAAGGTTTATGTTCAACCTAGCATAGTTGCAGTTGACAGTTTTAATAAAAGTTATTGCAACTCTCTGATATTATCTTATTGTTAGAGTAGAGAGAATAGAACCATAGTTTTGAATAATAAAATTGTGAAAATTCACATTAGCATATTCTGGCCTACCAATGGCATTTAGGGGCAATAACCAAGCATACTATAACTGATTTTGCAAAATGTAATAGCATCTAGGAATAATTTTAAGGAGCAATTACTGATTACTTTTACCTTCTGGGTATTTTCACCTCTTTGGACAACTCTTTATCCAATATACCAAAAGCTATTAATGTGGTGCTGACTGAAGGAGTTCGAACCCTAGACAAACCTAAAGATGGCACTCGGAAAAAATATCAACTTGGTACTTCTTTATGGCAGGAGTAAAATATTATTTAATGAAATATATTAATATTTTCTCTAGAAAAATTTAACTTCAGTAAGATTTAAAATAAAATAATATAGACAAAGTATACGAGGAGAATCAACATAGGTGCAATTTTATAGGTGCTTCTATATCCCATGGGTCAAATGAGGCCTAAGAGAGTTATGAAAATAAAGCGCCCTTTGAAATTAAACACAATTTTCAATGGAAACTGTAGTCATATAATCTTTTCTGGTAAAATTATAGTGTTAATACATAATTTAGATAAATTTCTTTAATGTGATATCACAGTATTTCTAGATGAAGTGTGATGTAAACACAAGGCCTGCTGAAGTGCTTGCAAACTCTAATTTTGCTCACTGAAGCATTCACAAATGCTCCCAAAAGAGTAGAAAAGTTTGCCAAACCTTGTCCTAGATTACTGTTTTGACAGTCTTGTTTCTTCAGACCGCAATATAAGTTATATCTCGGAGCAAATTTTTAATTATGAATCGATCAACACAAATCCATTATGTCACTCAAAAGAAATTGCATGGAAATGCAGTGAAAATTACAACCTTTTTCAAAAGAATATTGCTTGAATTAAAAAATATTTATTTGGGTTTAACTCTTTGACCACTCTTAAATGAATGTGAAGCTTCTTTCATATTCTCAATAGTATGTCAGGTATTTGTCAATGTAAAATAAATGATAGTTTCCATTTGTTCCAAGAATAAGCAAGACGATAAACTAAATCTTGAGGGAGATAATTGCAAGCCATCGCCAATGCCATCCATTATGGGAGGAGGACCTGCTGATTACAAATGGCCACAATCTTCACGGATTCCACGCCCTATCAATAAAATTGAACCTAGAGAACCAGTGCCGATGAAAGTTAAAAGGAAAACTAAAAAATCAAGTTTGATCTCAAGTAAAATAAGGCCCTCAAATAAAATTTAAGAACCCTGCTTAATTGTATTGTTACTGATATATATATTTGTTGTATATTTTATTTTTTTAAATATTAATATTGTAAATTTTATAAGAAAACAATTTTATATTTATATTATATGCCAAAAATTGTAATATCTGATCAAATACCATTAAATTGAATAAAATAGATCACTTTTATCGATTTCCATTGTTAGTAGAATCTTTCACTACATTAAATATGCATTACATCTAAATTATTAGCCATACAATTTAAGATTCATTGGCTGTATTATTCAAATTTTGCCTTTTAGGAGATCGAGGTTTCAGAGGATACATGACAATATGAAAAATGTTGTTTTCAATATTGTAATAAATTATTTTGATAAATTATACAGTTATAATGATACATTTAATGAGGTGAATCTTTTTTAACCTTAACATCATTTATCAGAAGTAAGGTAACTGTTTTTGACTTGGAGTAGTTTAAATACTGTATGAAATAGCATAGGTTAAGGATAGCCAGATATCTGAATGATTGAATTGAATGATGTTAGTAATCTTCCATTGGCTATTTTTTCATTACTACCATTTATTTTTTAAATTGAAATTGTTTCAACTCCTGCTAGGTATGTGATTTTTAGATATCAGATTACATTTGAGCACCTGCCATGTGTCAATTGCTTTTTTACCGTTAGATTATAATAGAGCTTGGCAATATTACAAAAACTCAATGGATCTATTGATTTTACCTTGCCTAGTAAAAGAAATTAAACTGGACATTGGATTACAAGTTTTTCTGTTGATAAGTCTGCTCCAACATAACAATTAACCTGAAAGTGCAGGTAAAACTAAGTGTTATTATTATATTTCTATGACTTTTAATTAACAGATGCATTGATTCTACCCTGAGTGTTAAAACTGAAATCTTGCATAACAAGTTTCTCATTGATAAAATTGCTCCATTGCCAAGAAATCTGAAATGATACAGGACATTGCTACAAAATTTACATGGATCCAGTCCTATGTAAGTGGAATATCCATAGGTAATATATCGTATATACTCTTAATAAAAACTTTGTTTTTTCGAATATCTCATTTATAATTCTACCCTAGTTTTTCAGGTGTAGTAAAATGAAATTTTTTATTCAGTATGTATTAATCCATTTAGTTCCACGTAAAGAATCTAAAAAAGATTTTGTTGCATCTCTATAATTCTTCGAATATCAAATTAACTACGTGGTGTCAAGTAGCAGCAAAGTAGTGCGATGTCTCCCCCAGACGAGTTGTTTCTTTGTTTATATATTACAGAGTTTACATATTGCGCCTCTGTCTTGGTGTCATTCTTTGTCCTGCTGCCATCACGTTACTGAATGTTGTGGTAATGAAAATTGCTTAATTACTTGCAAAGCATCAAAGATCAATTTAGGATCAACAAATTATATACATAGTAACTTTATTCTTTCATATACCTTGATATTTAAATTTTCGATAGTTATCAATAGTTTAAATACAACAGTTTCAATTCTGACACATTTTAACAACCGTATTGCAAATAACAAAATGCGTTTTAACCTAACACAAATATTACTCCTGTATAAGTCGACCACTGAGTTTTTTGCTAAAAATTTAGTCTTAAAAACTCGACCTATACTAGAGTATATATAGTATATTCATGATAGTAAATGAAATTGTCATTAATTGTTTTGTTAATATCAATTATAATATGTCACACCTTGGAAAAATATTTTAAATTCAATTTTAAGTAATCGGAAATCTCAAAATAAAAGAAAGGTAAATGAGCCATCTTGTAGAATGTAGTAGATTTTTAATTTTTAAGTGACAAAATCTTCAACTTCTAAAAGCAGTTCGCAGAAATATGTTAATTAATTCATAATTTATAAGTTCATCCTACCACACCTGCTGATGATGAATTATTCCCAGTAAATTACATTCCCTATTGAAATAATCCCCCTCATGAACTGAAAAGCATCTACAGAAATTTCTGCTTTCGAGCATAAGTTAAGGATTTTCCTGCACAACAAACATTATTATAGCTTCAGTGGCTATATGAAGGGGACAATTTCTGTTCAATAATATGCTGATAAAATTATGTACTATTTTTTTTTCTTTTTTCATTTAGATTTGTCCTATATCAATGTACTTTGATCTTTGGGCCAATAAAGTATTATTATTATTTCTAAGTAACCATTTAAAACAGAAATTAATATAAATTAAGTGAAAGTTATAACTATTTGCTTCATACATTGGTAATCTCTTCAGTTTGCGGTGTTTGCTAGTATCATGGATTCAAAAAATAAATTCTCTGTAGAATGTTACAACAATATTTAACTTTCACTGTATCATCTGTATAAATCATTTAAATGCTGATGATAATTATTGAGAAAGATATTTTGGTAAAATATACAGTTATGACCCCACATTTGATGGATTTGATTTTTTTCAACTTTGACATCATTCATCAGAAGTAATGACTTAATTTTTGACTTGGAATGGTCAATAATATGAGGTGATTCATGGACATGGGTCAAGGGTAGCCAGATATATTAATGTGATTGAATCGAATGACATTAGTAGTTTCTGATTGGCTGGCATTTCCAATATATGTTTCCTTAAATAAGATATTTAAACTCCTGCTGTATGCGTTTTGGATGTCGTGTTACTTTTGAACAACCAGCATGTGTCTACTGCTTTTGTACTGTTTAATTATATTAAGTCTTGGCAATATTATATGCCAAGCAGAAATTCCTTGCTTGCAGCAGACAAGTTTACAGAAATTCAACAGATCTATTGATTTTAGCTTGACTAGTAAAAGAAATCAAACTGGACATTGGATCACTAGTTTTTCTGTCAATAAAGCTGCCCCAACATTACCAACTAATCTGAAAGTGCAGGTTAAACAAAGTGTTACTGAATTTGCAGGAATCCAGTCTTTCCACCTAAATGGAGTCATCATAGGTAATATATATTGCTGTGACTTTTAATTTACCATTTTTTTCACTTACTTATGCCATTTTTAGAATTCTATATCTTTCATTATTGTTTTAAATATTGCAAAAATATTTACTATGATAACAAATTAAAGGAATAAAAAACAAACTCATTTGTTAGTTTTGCCTTTGGTAAATTTTAATTTACTTTATATAGATCCCTGAAAATTGCTACATATACGTAGTATATAGAAAGTGTTGTTTTCATTAAAAAAATCGAATTCGAGGTTTCAACAGAAATATGTGTTTTGAGGTCCCTAGAAAATGTTTTGATTATTTTCTCGATGTTGTCTGTGTGTATGTGATAGGAATTTTTCGAAAAACCGATAGTTTATTAGATATTTTGATCCCTAGAACGTGTTTAGGCTATTTTCGGAATGTCTGTGTGTGTGTGTATGTATGTGATTGTGGGCGCTCTTAACTATAAAAGTACTTGCCATATCTTTACCAAATTTCATATATAACACTTTGGTATGAGCACAAAGAAATGATTAGTTTTTGGACAATACCGGTTAACCAGAAGTCGAGGTTTATTCGAAACCCGATTCAGTTTTTGCAATATTTCTCTGTTAAAACATCATTATTGTATATACAGTTTGGTACAGAAGTTATAGAGAATGTAATTTCCTACAACTTTCATTTGAAACAATTTTCCATAGCAGTTATTGTTTAGGAATTATTTCTATATAATCGATTTTTTCGGTTTCCGTAAAATATCTTAAAAACGTCGTTATTGCTAATATTCGTGAGGACCAGAGTTGTAGAGAATGATATTTCTTCCAAGTTTTGTTTGAAACAAATTTTCGTAGACCCATCCATTTCGGAGATATTTAACTTATTCTTAAATTTCCAGTATACAGCGCCACCACCACGTAGCGGTGAATTCTGTAAACATATTCAAAATATAATTTACGACAATAAGGACGAATATTCTTCTACGATACAAAATAATAATTTTGCCTTATAATGTTATTCATAATAATTTAAATATCTATACCCATGGAGAGTCATGTTTTGGCCACATCATATTTGTACTTTCTTCATACATAGTATGGGGAAAGTATTGTGATCACGAAAAAAATCGACTTTGAGATTTCAACGGATATACACGTTTTGAGGTCCCTAGAACACGTTTAGACTATTTTCAGAATGATGTGTGTGTGCGTGCATGCGTGTGTGGATGGATGTGATTGTGGGCACTCTAACTCAAAAAGTACTTGTCATATTAATACCAAATTTCATATATAACACTTTAGCATGAGCACAAAAAACTGCTTAGTTTTTGGACAATACTGGTTAACCAGAAGTCGAGCTTTTTTCGAAACCCGATTCGGTATTTGCAATATTTCTCTGATAGTACGTCATTATTGTATACATAGACCAGTACAAAAATGTAGAAAATATAATTTCCTACATCTTTTATTTCAAACAATTTTCCATATCAGTTATTGTTTAGGAATTATTTATAAATATTCTTTTTTTCGGTTTCCATCAAATGTTCATTAAAACGCTGTTATTTACAATCTTTATAAGGAACAAAGTTACATAAAATAACATTCCTTCCAACTTTTGTTTGAAACAATTTTTTGTAGAACTATCCATTTCGGAGATATTTAACTTATTCATAACTAGCAGAAATTCCCGGCATTGCTCGGGGAAATTTGGTTCAAATCCGATCGGAATTCTAGATGATACATGGTATTTAAGAATTCACTCGGCCGCCGTTTTGAATAAAACGGGCAGAGAGAATCAAAAAACACGTATGAATTATTTTTGGGAGCCTTCCACAATCGTACCATATTAGATTCAAATCAATAGTAGGACTTGGGAAAATACGAGTAGATTAATCAGTACCCGCCGTCCAATTACGGATAAGGAAGTAGTTGTTTCCCAGCTTTCTCACTGTGTATAAGATGTAGAATTACCTGTTCTTTGAGAACAGGAAGTTTATGAGAACAGTTATTTTATTGAACATTTTAGGCATCAGAACAGTCCGAAAAGAACTATCCCGCTCTTTCTGACTCATCTCTAGATGGCAATGCATTAGCATACAAAGTTATTTTGCTTTTTGTACAATTAATATAAAACATTTGGGTCTAAAAAGAAGCCTACGATCTTCCTATTTGTGAAGAAAGTATTTGTTGAAAGTTTGATTATTCTAGCTTTAATGGTGTGGAAATGTATAGATGCACAATCAAACAAACTTTCATCAATATATAGGAGGTTGATCTTATACTTGTATTGCAAGTGACAAATATCAAACTTGAACTTCCTAAGTTAATTTACTCGAGAGTTATCGTCGAAAAAGTAAATCGATGCCTCCCCAAACCCCCACTTAAATTTTTTTTGAGATACACCACATCTTATAAATATTTTAATGTGTGCGTGTATGTTCTTTATACGTTTTTACACTGTTGAAGATATCGAATTCAATAGTTTAATCGGCCATCCCATGGACCATGGGAATAACTTGGTCTAGGTTTGCAGACCATGGAGTCTCTTATACCCCATGGGGTTAACAAAATACTATTTCCATAAGAATGCATGGGAAATGGTGTAGAGAAAACCCAAAATGCCATGCAGCCCTTCACTGATTTGGATATAAATATACCTAAATATTAACTTACGATCACGGGGAATGGCTTATTTTACGCACGAACGACTGAATATTTTAATTCTGTTCATGTTTTGTCATATTACGTGAAAATCGCTCGAAATTTTCCTTTAAGCACAAAATTTATCGGTTTAGATGACCATTTTCCAGGCGGCAACAAAGCTAAATTTCATAATTGTCGTCCTCTTCAAAGTTAGAGATATCCATGCCGTGGCGCACCGTAGAGGAAGAATAGCTAACTCCAAGATAAAGGGTACAAATGGATTCATGCGTAAATATAGTCTATGAATACTTTTAAAGTGAGTCAGATGATTTTTAAGGAATATTAGAACATTGTTATCTTTTACCATTAACATTGAAAGATTTATCGCAACATAAATGGATACATCTACTTACATTTGTTCAGTAACCAGGATGTTGTTTATTGTTTACGTTTTGGCTAATAGTATTGACATAATCCACATAATTTTATTGCTGCTTTAAAGGCTTCGGTACATCTATCCATGTGAATATTAAGTAAGACATTAATACCTAATTGTATTAATGGTAAAACTTTACAATACAATACATAAAATAGTAAATGTTAATGTAAGCATTGCTTGCGTAATTAAGGAATGGGGAACGTTTGCCCCGAGCAATAAAATCGTTTGCTACGTAAAAGAAAACTTTCTCGAACGAAGCCGGGCGTTTCAGCTAGTAGCCTATATTTTAAGCTGGACCAGTCTAAAGATATGCTGCAAGTTTCATAAAAATTCGACCAGCCGTTTTTGCGTGATGCGGTAACAAACAAACTAACAAACAGACTTTTTTCTAAAATATTTTTCCTAAAATATGTACCCAAATTGTTTTCCTAAAATATTTCTTATTTGACTTCTTCGATGTAATCAACCGTTAGCTTGAAGAGATTTCTCTTACGGGTGCCCCCCTCCGATTTTGCTCATCTACAAACTTGATCGTGTACTTGTCTTGAAAGTGACAAATATCAAATTTGAACTTCCTAAGTTAATTTACTCGAGAGTTATCGTCGAAAAAGTAAATCGATGCCTCCCCCCAAACTCCCACAAATTTTTTTTTTTTGAGATACACCACATAGCCTATATTTTAAGCTGGACCAGTCTAAAGATACGCTGCAAGTTATATAAAAATTAGACCAGCCGTTTTTGCGTGATGCGGTAACAAACAGACAGACAACAATTCTGCAAACCGGTTCAAACGTCTTCTTGTGATGCAAAACACACAAAAAAGTAAAACCCGACAAAAAAACAAATGTACAGACAGAGGTTACAATTTTATTTATATAGATTTCTAGTATACAGCTCCACCGCCTGTAGCAGTGAATTTTGTAAACATATTCAAAATATAATTTACGGCAATAAGGACGACTGTATTTTTTTAAGATACGAAATAATAATTTTGCCGTATAATGCTATTCATAATAATTTAAATATCTATACCCCAAAGATGGAGAAAGTCATGTGTTGGCCACATCAGATTTTTTTGGTTATACAAAAGATGTTCATAACTTATTCTAATTTTAGTACGTCTAATTAACACTTATAGGTAAACTAGCTGAAACACCCGGCTTCACTCGAGGAAGTTTTCTTTTAAGTAGCAAACGATTTTTATTGCTCGGGGCAAACATTCCCCATTCCTTAATTACGCAAGCGATGCTTACATTAACATTTACTACTTTATGTAGTGTATTGTAAAGTTTTACCATTAATATAATTACGCATTAACATCTTACTTAATATTCACTTGGATATATGCACCGAAGCCTTTAAGGCAACAATAAAATTATGTGGATTATGTCAATACTATTAGCCAAAACGTAAACAATAAACAACATCTTGGTTACCAAACATATGTAATTATGTTGCAATAAATCTTTCAATGTTAATAGTAAAAGATAACAATGTTCTAATATTCCTTAAAAATCATTTGACTCACTTTCATATACTATATTCAGGCATGAATTGTACCCTTTATCTTGGCGTTAGCTATTCTTCCTCTACGGCGTGCCATGGCGTGGATTTTCCTTGCATTAATCTTTACATGTATATCTCCCTTTGAAGAGGACAACAATTAAGAAATTTAGCTTTGTTGCTGCCTGAAAAATGGTCATCTAAACCGATAAATTTTGTGCTTAAAGGAAAATTTCAAGAGATTTAGCATGTAATACGACAAAACATGAACAGAATTAAAATATTCAGTCTTTTGTTCATAAAGTAACCAATTTCCCATGATCATAATTTAATATTTATATATATTTATATCCACATCAGTGAAGGGCTGCATGGCATTTTGGGGTTTCTTCACTCCATTTCTCATGCATTCTTATGGAAATAGTATTTTGTTGACCCCATGAGGTATAAGAGACCCCACGGTCTGCAAACCTAGACCAAGTTCTTCCTTTGGTCCATAAGATGGCCCATGAAAATTTTGAATTCGATAGCTTCAATGGTGTAAAAATGTATAAAGAACACACACACACACACACATATACACTAAAATATTTATAAGAATACAATTAAATATCGTTAAACAATCCAATTTGCAAAAAACTTTGTCACTCCTATAGTCTTTTGGATATTATCTTGAATGCAGCTAATCTAAAGAAATGGGATGTAGATGATATTAGGCCTTACTTATCAGATGTCGCTGTGGCATGTACTCTTCATTTGTTTTCTTTCTTATATACACTATTTGTAGTATTAACTTCTCTGCCAGAGATGTCCGTGCGCATGTTAGTTGCAAAGTGATTTTTGTTTAGGGTTATTCTAAGGCGAGTTAACTTTGAAGAATGCATTACGTAGATGCACACATAAGCACATTGGGTTGCTTCATGCTTTGTTTACTAAATATTTTTGTTCAGCAATTGAAAGGCATTGTGCAGCTAATCATATGTCCAACAAGGCACTTCTCATTTTGGACAATGCACAAGGACATCCAACCACCCTAGATGATCTCGGCGACAATGTTGAAGTTGTCTTCCTGCCCCCAAATACCACCTCGATCTTGCAACCAATAGATGAAGGTGTGATAGTTGCTTTTAAGGCCTATTACATTAGGAAAACATTTGCCCAAGCTGGAAAGATCATGAATGCTGGAGGAGCAGCACCAACCCTCAAAGAACTTTAGAGGTCTTACAATATAATAGAGGCAATTGATAACATATCAGGTACTTGGGATGAGGTGAATCCTAAGACAGTGAATGGGGTATAGAGAAAACTTGGCTGAATCAGCTGGCCCAGTATGCCCAGCTGCCTGTCCTTCCTGCATACAGTTAAAACAAAGTAGACATCTTTGAGTAGAAAAAATATCCGAAATAAATTAAGGAAGTTTCAAGGAAATTATTCGTTTGGATAATTAAAGTGAATGTTCAAGTGAAGAACAATTTTATTTTGTGTAATCCTATTCATTTACTTGATGATTACAGGAAAATTAGTGCTTGTTTCTCTAATTATTATGCATTAAAACATGATAGTAAAACTTCATTAAGAGATTCTCACTTAAAAAACATCTATGATGATCAACTAATTACTGAATTAGAAATTTTGGTTTATGATAAAAGTAGTGGAAAGTACATGCATTTCTCATCAGTATATGATTTTTATATTTGAGCATTTCAAAAATGGGTGTATGAATAAAAAAAATTATTAACATTTGGAAGAAAAATTTTATTTAGCAAACATTGGAGGTTGCAAAAGGTTGAAAAATAATATTTTCTTGTTATAATTATATATGGCAGGGGTGCTCAGACTTTACAAGCTTGGGAGCTATTTATCATTTCCTGCCTATGTGGCAATCGACCATCCATCTTCACCGTTAAAATTATTTGGAGCTGGGAGGGGCAGGGGTTTGAAATCGATCACAAGAAGCTAGAATTGGTGGTAGTTTTAATTGGATATAAGCAACCCAAGTGAATCAAATTCAACCTCAGAGGTGGTATTTAATTAAATGTCATTTGGGCTTCAGGAGTTAAACTTTGGAGCTACTTATCAGTATCCCCTTATGTGGTGATTGACTGTCCATTCTCATTCCTACAAATTCTTTCAAGTGGGGCAAAAAATGTTCAGAGATCTACCTAAAATGAGTTGGCGACCAATGTCTTGAGCACCCCTGGTATACGATGTATTTAAAAACCTCATGCTTAAATTATCAAAATGTTTCTTGCATTATTATATGAATTTGAAACATTTTCATTTAAACCTTTTTATACTAAGTATTATATGGTCGGAGGTCAATTTCACAGAAATATGGACATAATGCATTACAACCCAAATCATTAAGGCCTCCATTTTTGTGGATCGTCCCACAGTCCTCGCCGCTGCCAGCATCATCTGGTTGATCTGAGCCAAACCATCTTATAAAACCAGTTGAACTGAGAGGTTCCCCTAGAAATTGAGCAACAATGTATTAAATTATTAATACCAAAATATATACCATAAAATTTTATTAATGTAAATTCAGTTTTGAAGAAATCAACATTTTTCCCCTGGGGTTATCTAAAAGTAGTCCTTACCAGGGCAGGATTAAGTGATATGCAAAGCACACAAGTGAGTGGCACTCAGAGGACAAGAGTGCCCATTGTGTGCTGAATGTGTCTCGTTTCGCCCTTTCCAAGCATTGCCACACATCACAAACCAATTAAAAGGTAAAATTTTAATGTGGTATGGCCGTTGCCAAAGAATATGACATCAAGCATTGGATTTATTCTAGCTTACTTGTTCATAAGGCCAGATTAGGCGCTGCCCAGGGGACAAGAGGGCCAACACAATCTTATCTTCTCTTGCCCTTTCCAAGTGTTGCCACACAGGTCACAAACCTTGCAATAATCTGTTACTTTTTAAAATGTTATGATTTGGGTGAGGCCTTAAACATGCTTTGCGTGAGACCCATGGGTCTCTTAATCCAGTCCTGGTCCTTACAGAAGTATTTACTTTGAAATAGATTGGGGTAGTTTAAGACAATAACTTATTTGTAAAAACAATATAAAACTGTTTAACTTACCAAATATAGTTACATACTGTCCTTCTCTATCGCGATCATGGAAACCTATGTATGCAAAGTCATGTGTTGCCTTCCCAGTTCTCATATATTCATTTAACATCATTTGCAAGACCTTAGATTCTGCATCAGAGTTTATGATTGCAAGATGACTCCCTTCTTTTGCACATTGCTTCATAGCTTCATCAAAATTAACATGTTTTTCAGTGTGGAATTTGTAATAACCAATCCCGGGATATAACTCATAATCATCTGGTACTGGTGGAGGAACTAGAAAGATGAGTGATTATAATTGTATTATTTTATAAATCAACATTATATAAAACAATTTTTAAGCTTTTTGACAATTCAGCCAAATTCAGCGTAACTTTTCACATTTTTTCTTTCAGCTAATATTTTAAATGCTGAATCAATTAAGATTATCATTGGAATAAATATAGCATTATTATCATTCAAAATAATTTTTATTTGCTATCTTCCATTTAAATTCATTAGTATGGCTGAGTTTTCATGAACGTGGATATATGCTAAAGCATGTGCTTACTGATTGAATTTGGTAAAGTTTAGGTAAGTTGAAATCCAAATACTGAATAAATGATAAAATAATACATAGGTATGCTAGTTGACAGAAGTAAAGAAAGAACATTTAAAGAAAGACACTAACATCACTAGGAATGAGTGGACCCATGTGCAAGATATAGCAATGTGCCCCATCAAGGCAAAGAGCAGAAAAAAAAAATCCCCCAAACAAATTTTATTCACCCGTAACATTTTTCTGGTTATCCATTTAAAAGACAAAATACACTTCACCAACACTTATAACAGACTTTATTATAATTAATATTAATGCTAAATGACCATTATTATTATTCATTACTATTGTTACTCATTATTTTACATTGATAGCAGGTATACATTTAGTACAATCTATTTCAAGCAGAGTGGAAGTTGGCAGCCAAAGTCTTCTGTACATTTTGATTTATATTAACTTCTTTTGCCCTTATTTCAAAGTATATTTCTTAAGAAATAAAAAAGGAAAAATTCATTAAGGTGCTCGTGGGCCCCTTCAGTGCTTGTGTGCAGCAGTGCCATTGCAGTTACGCCACTGGTTAAAGTGAGGGGTGGTTGTAATAATTAAAATTTACTTAGTAAAACCAGCTTTTGTATTACCATAATAGCCAGAATAAAATGTGTGCTCGTATACAATGTGTACCACAATTTAAAGAATTAAAAACTAAATAAATTATATAGGGAAGCAGTAGTGGAGTACTTAAAGCTCTGACTTTGGAAGCAGCATATCCTAAGGCGTTGTTTATGATTTATGTTGTCAAAAAATGATATATATTAACCCATCAGAACATGTGCTACCTTTTATAACACCATGGCCCGGCTGTTAGGGAAAAGACAAATTACTAAAAACTTGCTTTTTGGAATTTATTAATGCAAAAATTGTATTTGTGCAAACATGTCATTTAAAAAAAGCTCGTAATTACATATTTTATAAAGAATGGAGATGATTGAAAATTACTATGGTTAAAAAACAGGAGCATAAACAGGAATATTGAAATACAAAACTTTTCATTTACTTATTCAGATTCTTCTTCAAAATTCGTTTGTTGATAGCATGAAGAACAAGTGAATGTTATATACTTTCTATTGATCGGCTTTTCACAATGATTACATCTTGTCTTGGTTTTGGGGTTCTTCCTTTTACAGCAACAAGCGCCAAAATGCGCTATATTTCGGTTTCGTCCATGTTGATTTTAAAGTGCAATAGCATAAAATAAATTTAAAGGGTAATAAACTTGTAAACCACATCAAAATCGAACAAATAAATCATTCAAAAATTCATAGAAATGCTAAATGATATTAAGGTACATCTTATTCCAAAATCTATTTAAAGTATTATCAGAGGCAATTGAAGATTGAACAAATTTTTTTGTTACCGGAATTATTCTTATTTCATGAAATTGAAATGCTAATGCATTAATCCATTAAAATCTGTTAAGAGTGGCTATTTTAGTTTAAAGAAATATATGTACATGGTACTTTTATTCACTTTTCAGAATGAATGAATTCTAGGTTAACATTGCATATTATAAAAGGATTTTATTTGGAATAAGAAGTTTGTTATGTGGTTATTTTAACTGAATTGAATCAAGTTCTAAGTTTGAAATCCATTTAAAACTGGTGAAAGTGGTTGTTTCGGAAAATGAGAAGGCAAGAGTGCTGAGCAGACGATAAACGATATTGAGGTACATTATATTCCAAAATCTATTTAAAGTATTATCAGAGGCAATTGAAGATTGAACAAATTTTTTTGTTACCGGAATTATGCTTATTTCATGAAATTGAAATCTTAATGCTATAATCAATTTAAAACTAATAACAATGGCTATTTTAGTAGAAAGAAAGGTACTATTTTATTCACAAGGAATTTCTGTGAGATTTTAGTTAATTAATTAAAACAGACTTATAATATAAAAATATTCTATGGTTAAAACAGCGCACAATATTATTCTTGCGATTTTTACGTTGCATTGACAAAAATTTAGATTCATTAAACCCGTTGAAATTCAACGAGCACTTCTGCTAGTCAGTAATAATTAATATAACAATGCAAAATCATTTAAAACATGCCTCATCTGAAATGAACAGTAGTAATCTTTACGTTCACTTTCACTTCTTTTCACTTACAAAAGCTGTGTATACGTAATGAAAATGAGCGTATATATTTGTTAATTTATTTGTCACGGCTAATCCATCTCCTTGCATTTACTGTGTGCTGTAGGCGCATGAAAAGAAATTAAATGTATTTCATGTATTTAGTAGGTAATGCCCATTGAAATATCAACAAGAGAATTATAGATAGATAGATTATTATTATTTTCATTTAAAATAATTAATATCACACGTTTACATATGAAATATTTTGCCATATACAACATTTCTAGTGAATATTCTTTTGTTGACGGGCTATCTTTAGTTAAACTTAAAATAGTTGCCTCTCTTACCCTCTCTCTCCTCCCCCCCTCTCACACCCTCTCCCTCTCACATCCTCTTTCCCACTCCCCCCATCTTACATCCCCTCTCCCTCTCTCTCCCTTCCCCCTCATTTCTCCCCCTCTCTCCCCTCCCCCCTCTAATTCCCTCTCTCCCCTCTACTTCCCCCTCCCTCTCGCTCCCCCCTCTACCTCTTTCTCCCCCCTCTCTCTCGTATTAAACGCATACAAAGCACGCTTACACCCATAAGGATTGAATTAACAATATGATATAGAGGTCTAACAATGGAATTGGTAGGCAAGGCAACATCCCCTTAAAATGGCAAGATTTCCTCAAACTGTGTGAATTAAACGTATAACATGAGCAATTTCGAATTGTATGCGGAAAAAGATGATCAGAATAAGAAACTTTGTAATTTTTTATTCAAAGTGGTTCAGATCCGAAGATCGTAGGTTAATTCCTTCTAATTTTAATTTCCAAAACAATAAAAGCCTGCACATCAAAAAATTAATTTTTACATGTTACCTTACGGAAAATGGAAATGTCTTCCTTGGAGTCGAACCCAGGATTTTTTTGGAGATTTATTTTCGTCATTACCTTAAAATATGTTAATCACGCATCCTTGCCAAATTTCAATCTTCTACCTATTCGGGAAGTTTGTTAAAACGCTCTATATCGGCCATCGTGAAAGCGTGACTAACCAACAGACCTGGGCTATTATAGTATTAAATAGTAGATCTTGTTTACTTCAGTTGCTATGAAGATTGTGTTCATTGACAACAAAAAACTCGTGGAACTTTTTTAAGTTCAAAGTGAATGGCAACATTCTCGTTTAATTTTTTTGACAACAGCTACTCGTTCTATAATAATGTATAGGGAAAGAAATATTTTACTTAACTGGTCCTAAAAGTTTTGTTTGAAGACAGTTTTGATAAAAGTTATATTTCACGAACGTCCAGAAAGTGGCATTCCTGATTACGGTATTTTTACTTTCTCCATATACGTAGTATAGAGAAAGTATTGTTTTCATGAAAAAAATCGACCGAGATTTCAACGGAAATACAGGTTTTGAGGTCCATAGAACACGTTTACACTATTTTCGGAATGTCTGTGTGTATGTGATTGTGGGCGCTCTTAACTATAAAAGTACTTGCCATATCTTTACCAAATTTCATATATAACACTTTGGTATGAGCACAAAGAAATGAGTAGTTTTTGGACAATACCGGTTAACCAGAAGTCGAGGTTTATTCGAAACCCGATTCAGTTTTAGCGATATTTCTCTGTTAAAACATCATTATTGTATATACAGTTAGGTACAAATATTATAATGTAATTTCCTACAACTTTTATTTGAAACAATTTTTCATATCAATTATTGTTTAGGAATTATTTCTAAATAGTCGGTTTTTTCGGTTTCCGTAAAATATCTCCTTAAAAACGTCGTTATTGGTAATATTCGTGAGAACCCAAGTTGTAGAGAATAATATTTCTTCCAAGTTTTGTTTGAAACAAATTTTCTTAGACGCATCCATTTTAACATTCGTAAATTTTCAGTATACAGCGCCACCACCATGTAGCGGTGAATTCTGTAAACATTCAAAATATAATTTACGACAAGGACGATTACTCTCCTACGATACGAAATAATAATTGCCTTATAATGCTATTCATAATAATTTAAATATCTATACCCCAAGTATGGAGAAAGTCATGTGTTGGCCACATCAGATTTTTGTCATTTTATTTGCTCTAAAGCCCTAAATACCAAATTTCACGAACGGAGGAGACGTGTTCATAAAGCATTCCGCTGATAAAGAACGACTAATAATTATGTACTTATATGCAAAATGTATGTACACATGTTAAATTCTTCGTGCAAAAGAAAGCAGCATCTTATAAGTGCACAGAAATCAGTAATTACTTTACCTATGAAGATTCCATCTAGATGGAAAGTCTCGGCGTCTGCAAACTCGGCTACAGCTTGTTTCACTTTCACATTCAAGTTGGGAGAAAATATGGGAGCAGTTTTATCGATAGAAAAACTCGTAACCCAATGACCTGTTCCATTCTTTCTAATTTCCAGATTAAACTCCAAGGATCTGTTCAATAACTGTCCCCCCACGCAAGAAATAACATGACAGAGACTTGAAACAATTAATATACACAATATCAGGCGACACATGTTGACTGTCTGTTTGGTACACAGTGACTGCGGGACTGTTTTGTTGGAGCTTGAAGGCCAACCGAACCGAGAGCTAAGGACGTTTGCGATGTTTTAGCACCTTGATTGTGAGGAGCCAATTCCATTGGATGGGCCACCTCACCCTACGCAATTCAAATCCATATTTCCTCCGCCGTGTCCGAGACAAGGAAGGAAACTAAAATTCCAATACCAGTGATTCTTTTCGCGGTGCAAAGGTCAGATAACCGGAATCTAACCTCAAGGCCGCTTCCTCATGAGAGCCGACTTGAAAGATCGGTGGGCCCGGTGTAAAGTGTGCTCGCGGGGCCTCTTACGCGTCAAAAATTTTAATGGTAAATTTCAACAACTAGAGCAATCTCTTTCACTTTGACTCTTCAATATATTTTAAGATAAAAAAGTGCGTGTACTTTATAAGTACGTCAAATATTTTTTTAGAGAGCGCGGGGCCGCTTTAAGTGCGGGGGTCGGTGCAGTAGCACCGTTTACACCGCCATCACGCCGACTCTGCTTCCCATAGTTCTTCTCTTGAGTTTCTTCTTTTCAGAGAGTTAAAAATCATCTCATCGCTAGAATCGCAACGAAGCATGACACCGTCCATCATTCTCATGAAATCGCACATTTCCTTTCAAACTTTCTAACCTTTTCTTTCTCTACGTACTGCTCGGGTACAAAATGTAACCCAGTCGGTTTTTAGCGCTTTTTCTTCCTAAATAAAATCGTTCATGTCTGTCTGCTCATTCCTCCATCCGTATGTTCGGGCAATATCATTGGAATTCTGCAACTTTTAAAAGCCACATTTTTATGATAGGGCTGTCTACATGACGGCTAGACATGGTACGAATTTGGCGGGTCTGGGATCATCCGCCGAGTAATAATCGAATTCTTTTTCCAACCCTGTTGGTACATTTATACCCCGTAAGTAAAGCATGAAATCGGTGCAGGGCATTATAAGTTTGCATTTTAAAATGAGTTAAAAATAAGATAAGTGCTCGGTATATGAACAGTTCTATAGCAGAAAGACTGATTTACATTTTTGAGAACGGAAATCTGTGCCAAATGAAAGCGAAGAGTTGCTTTTAATCCAAAAAAAGGAAGAAAGCAGAGGTGTAACTTCAGTTTTGGAGCCCCAAGGCAAATAATTAAAATGAGGTCCCCATAACAGAATTAAATATTTATGCACATAGTTTAAATTTTTATTTTACATTTTATAAATTAAAAAATATAAAATTTTCGATTTATTTCATGTTACAATAAAATTTATTACAATAATTTTTTTCCTCCTTGAAGCCCCCTGGGGCCGAGGCCCCAAGGCCTTGCCATAGTTACGCCTCTGAAGGAAAGAAAATGTTTGCTATTTTTATTTTCTCCATACGTAGCATAGGAGATATTTCAATGGAAATTTACCTTCTGAGGTCCCCTGAATAAGATATTGCCGGATAATTTTAAAAATAAATATGGAAGTAAAGAAAAAATTTTCTTTAAGAAACGAAAAGAACTATTATTGAAAAAATGTTACTACTCAGTAACAGACTTTCTAGAAGATCAAGAGGTAAGTGAATAATGTAAAATAATATTATATAAAGTATATATATGCACATGTAAAAGTATTTAATGCAATGCAAATAAAAATGTATCATGTACTATATATAAAAAATGTTTGAATATTTTTTATGTATTGTAGATAATCATATATTTGTTCTCTTTTTGTAATTGTTCCATAATCTGACGAGACAGCAATTTATGGACAGACTTGTACTTTTATCAGTGTAAATGTTATGTGTCAATAAATCTATTCTATTCTACGTTTTCACCATTTCTACTTTCTCCATAAGAATAGGAGAAAGTATGTATGTATTCGTGAAAAAAATTGAATTCAAGATTTCAATGGAAATACATGTATTGAGGTCCCCCGAGTACGTTTTTACTATTTTCTCGATGATATATGTGTGTAATAGGAATTTTGTGGGCACTCTTAACTCAAAAAAATTTTTCATTGTGAAAATTATTGAAAGTATGTATTTAAAAAATTCTCGCGAGTATAATTTCCTATTGTTATTTTTGAGGGCGCTCTTGTCTAGAGCAACTTATAAGTATCATAGTTATTATTTTGTATGGTGAAAATTATGTGCTGGACGCAAGATTTTTTTGTTTTGTCATTTATAATCTAGCAAACTAAGAATGCCTCAGATAATGTTCCTTAGGTACTTTCTTATTATTTTCCTACAAATCTGAAGGTACAAGATATGGCACAGTGGTACATAATGTGATGAGGTATGATACTAACATAAGTACTATGTGACTAATATGAAACATCTCCCAGGTTAAGTTGACTGGTTAGGGGTTGGATAAATTCTTTTCCGTCCCTCTAGGTAGCAATCCTTTGGGGGTGGGGAGATACAAGATATCCACAAAGAAAAGAACGGGTAAGAATTGGTGACGGAACCAGCCAAGCTATAGTGAATAGAAAGGCACAGGGTGTACAATACTAAGCTTCACAATTGTGGGCAAAAATAGAAAAATCTCAAATTGAGGCCAGTATTTTTTTGTTTCTCACAAGAACGTTTTTAGCTGCAAATATTTTAAAATTATTGTTTGAAAATCTTTTGGAATTAATGTGATTTATAAAGAAACAAATTAGGAAAGTGTACAGCGTATCACAAATGGACGCATTTCGTGCAATGAAGTATTAGAAAGAAATGATATACCTGTACGTAAGGGAAATAGCGTTTTAAAGTTCTTTTCTTCATCATAAATAATCCATTTTCTTCCTATTTAAAAATCTTGCATGCACACATAAGGAAATTAAGCGTTTGTTTGTGAGATTCAAAAAGACCTTATAAGCGTAATATAAAATGGAATTTTTGGGTCTCAGTTTTCTTGAAATTTTAGACTCTGCGTCATTATCATTAATTCACTTCTAGTTTTATTTGAAGGGATGTCACATTTCTGGACCTATTAGCAGCATTGCCACTAACACTGCATTTTGGGACCATTTTTATCACTTGAGGTTTAATAAGATATAAAATATTTAAGAATATTTAACTGTTTACAAATGATTTGACAGTTGTACTGCAGCAATCCACGAAGGAATGTTTTGCTGTTTGATTCTTATATTTGAAGACAAAATTCTAAATACTGTTCGTCTTTGTTTAACCATTTCAGTTTACACAAAATTTTTTCACTCTAACACAATCAACTAAATGTTTTTAGAGAACAGCCGCAGCGCATCATTTCGATAAATCAGGGGTGCCTAACCTGTGGCCCGAGGCCCGGATGTGGCTCAATAAGCAATTTTATGCTGCCCACTGCCAGTGTTTCTTAGTTTTCAAAACTTTTTTCATTTATTTTAATTAACTAACAAATATTATTTTCCATATAGCAAAAGTTGTTGAGATATAGAACGTTGAATTGCGACCTCTTAGTAAATATTTTTCAATTCGAGTAAGTTCTTTTTAATGCTGTTTTTGATTTTTTTCTCAAAGATATTTCTAAGAGCATGATTTTTAATACTGAAATGTTAACCCTAAAAATCTCATTCAAACTTGATTTCCACGCATATGGTGCCTAATAACTTACGATTTAACTATAATCCATTGGTAATTTCAAATTTGGCCCACTGAAGGGTTGTTCACTGCCACCAATGCAGCCCACCATGCAGAAAAGGTTGCCCACCACTGCGATAACAATGTTTCTCTGTCAGTCACAGTGCAATCGTCATCTTATTCGTTTGTCCACTTCATTCAAAAATGTCGATAGAACTTTTTCACTTTTTGTACCACTTGGTGACAAACAATGGTTGATCGAAACATCTATTATAGATGGCAACGGTTATTGAGGTCCTACTGTAGCCAAAAGGCATGATCTTGATTTTTTTAATGATATAATATTTTCAATGGAAATATACTAAGAAAGCATTTTACATGAAATATAGAAAATAAGATTTGAAGTTTGCATTTTATTATGAAAATTACAACTCTTCATGAGCAACCATCATAATGAAATATGATAACATGCTTTCATTTTTTATTTTTAAATAATGAAAAATGGATAACCTATTTGAAGATTTACCAAAGAAGAAACAACAACTTTAGAAAATTATTAGTGAATAGGAATGATCCTATTTGCAATAAAGTTATTATGTGATACCACACTATTTCTTAAAAATATAACTTTTTCATGATTGAGCACTAAAAATATAGGCTGAAAATTGAAGAATAATTCAATTCGTTAAAGTCAAAGCACTTTATTATAACACCAATACCATTTATAAATGCTGATTCAATTTTTGTCAATGTAAACAGTTATATTAAGCTAACCTAATATTTTCAAATCTAAATAACCATAAAGTGTTTCATTTCTTCATCATTTGTAAAAATATATACACTACATATTTGCCCATGAAAGATCAAACTCACAGAAATATGGAGTTTCCCTAACACATCGAAGATCATTAATACCTCCATTTCTGTGAATTGATCCACAGTTTTCACCAGCACCAGCATTATCCGGTTGGTTTGGTAGCCACCTTGTATAACCAGTTGAATTAATGGGTACCCCTAGAAATAAATCAATTAATAATATCAAAATGTGGCACACTGTCAATATTTATTAAGATAAATCAGTTTTAAATACAACAATATTTTTTCCTTCCGTCTTACTCATAATATAGGATTATCAGTATTGTCATTCACTGATTTCTTTCTTAAATGACTAAGGAATAGAATCTCTGTGATCATTTGAAGATGGAAAACTTACCAAATATAGTTACATGTTCACCTTCTTTATATCGATCATGGAAACCAATGTATGCCCAATCACTTTTAATCTTTCCGCTCTGTGGGTATCTAGCATAAATCTTCTGCAGAACTTGAGACTCTGCATCAGAATTTATGATTGCAAGATGCCCGCCCTCTCTTGCACATTGAATCATGGCATCATCAAAACCAGCAGCATTTTCAGTGTGGAATTTATAATAACCAATCCCTGGGAATAATTCATAATCAGCAGGTATGGTAGGAGGAACTGAAAAAAGATGATTAATCAATGTAGCAATTTTCAGGGATCTATATCAAGTAAATTAAAATTTACCAAAGGCAAAACTAACAAATGAGTTTGTTTTTTATTCCTTTAATTTGTTATCATAGTAAATATTTTTGCAATATTTAAAACAATAATGAAAGATATAGAATTCTAAAAATGGCATGAGTAAGTGAAAAAAATGGTAAATTAAAAGTCACAGCAATATATATTACCTATGATGACTCCATTTAGGTGGAAAGACTGGATTCCTGCAAATTCAGTAACACTTTGTTTAACCTGCACTTTCAGATTAGTTGGTAATGTTGGGGCAGCTTTATTGACAGAAAAACTAGTGATCCAATGTCCAGTTTGATTTCTTTTACTAGTCAAGCTAAAATCAATAGATCTGTTGAATTTCTGTAAACTTGTCTGCTGCAAGCAAGGAATTTCTGCTTGGCATATAATATTGCCAAGACTTATTATAATTAAACAGTACAAAAGCAGTAGACACATGCTGGTTGTTCAAAAGTAACACGACATCCAAAACGCATACAGCAGGAGTTTAAATATCTTATTTAAGGAAACATATATTGGAAATGCCAGCCAATCAGAAACTACTAATGTCATTCGATTCAATCACATTAATTTATCTGGCTACCCTTGACCTATGTCCATGAATCACCTCATATTATTGACCATTCCAAGTCAAAAATTAAGTCTTTACTTCTGATGAATGATGTCAAAGTTGAAAAAAATCAAATCCATCAAATGTGGGGTCATAACTGTATATTTTTTCAAAATATCTTTCTCAGTAATTATCATCAGCATTTAAAATGATTTATAGAGGTGATACAGTGAAAGTTAAATAATTTTTTATATTTATTTTTCGATTCAATAATACTAACATACATCGTGATCTAAATAGATAACCAATGTATGAAGCAAATAGTTATAACTTTCACTTTATTTATATGCATATGTATTTAAATAAAAATGCAAGTTCTAAAAAAATCATGCTTAGTATTTTCAGCATGGAGTTTATAATCACCAATCCTGGGAATAATTCAAAAACAAATGGTACGGCAGGATGAGCTAAAAAGATCAATTTAGCCATGGGTGAGGCGACCGCCTCAGGCAGCACACAGCTTGGGATCGCATTTTCAGGTGCATATTGAAACAAAAATCAACCGCCATTGCAGATTTGCGAAAAAGAAAAGGGTGCCCATAGACAAAGGCAAGCGCAGACAGATTAATGTATATTCTTGTGTCGCTATTCTTTCCTTTTCCCACACACCAGCATGTGCAGTGGCTTTCCTTTGCAATATTTTCTTATTGGCGCACATACGAAGATTCAGCTACATTTGTAATATGCCACTAAGCGATTGTTTGTTCCACTACAGTACTATCACTAGCAATGCCTGTGTTCAGCTGATCTCGTAGGGTGCCCTGGCGTAGTGGCGAGGGCATTGGCCTGCTATGCTGAGCATACCCAGTGCAAACCGTGTATGAATCCTGCGAAAGTAGGTTTTTTTCAGGAGATCTTGTGGCCCCCTATCTGCGTGTTTAGAGGAGAGCATGCAAATCAGCGATCTGTCCTTTGGAAGAGACATAAATCCGTTGGCTCCCTTGGTGCTTCTCGTTAAGAGTAGGCTAATGCCGGCACCAGGTTTCTCTCCTCACTTGCACTGTGATTTAGACTGAGAAGCCTACTAGCACTGGTCGTTGTTTGAAGTCTCAGGGTCCCAATTAAATTCAATTTAGCCGATCTCAGCTGCACTGTCAGCGGTTGGGCTGGACCTGGCTGGACGCCATTGCTTGCGACAAGCTCACCATGCACAGGCATTGATGCAGACTGGATAATTTGCGCTAGTATTTCGTGGAGGTCCTAGTACTCGTTGTTGCTATAATAATAAATATTTAATCTGTGTAACTAGTGTAAATTTCGTGCAAAAAATGTGTTTCTATTCTATTTTATTTATTTCATTTTCTTCATTATATCATTTATTATTTGCATCATTATTACTCCAAAATATTAAAATAAAACAGGAATTATTTCAATTTTTTAATTTTTATAATTATAATATTATTCCCATTACATTTTTATAATTTTAAACATTAAGTTTTATTTTTACTCGTAGAATGAGCAACTTAAAAAGAAAAAAATTATCTGGAAGTGAGTATAGGAGAAAAAGACTAATGAAAGAAGCTGAGCAAAAGAAATGGTCGGGTGTAACAGAAAAATTTATTATTCCATCAACATCAAAGGTTGAAACTGTTGAAACAGAACTGCGACCAGTAGTGGTTGATGTAGCAGAAATAGACGAGAATAAACAGAAGAAGAAGCCAAAGAAAAAGAAGGGGCACAGAAAATTGCAGAAGTGATTACTGTTACAACTAATACAAAAAATGATAATGAAATTTCTGCCGATCCCGTGAATTGGCAAAATATAAGTATGTCTCCACATCAACTCATTATAGAGAAAGGTCCAGTACAAGTTAAAGGAATTGATTTTCCCAAAGACAGCAACGGAAGACACTTTTCTGACTCTTTTAACAAAGAATGATATCAAACGAGGAAAAATTAGAGAGAAAGTGACTAATATACTCCACAACTACTAATTCCGTGTATTGTTTCTGTTGCGCTTTGTTCGAAATTCTGATTCTAACTCAATAAATTGGTCCAAATTCGGATTTAGTGATTCGAAAAATATTTTGGAAGGTCTCAAATTTCACGAGAGTTCAGCAAAACATATGGAATGTTTCCAAAAATGGATGGAGTTAGATACCAGGTTGAAGATTGGCAAGACCATTGATAGAGAACATCAACGAATCTCACAACTCGAACGACAACATTGGTGAGATATTTTAAAGAGAATTATCGCTGTTATTCAATTATGTGCCTCACAACTGTTGGAATTTGGGGAAATTCAGATAAATTGTTTGACCATTACAACTGCAATTTTTTGAAAATCATGGAGTTGCTAGCAAAGTTTGATCCTGTTACAAGTGAGCATTTAAGAAGAGCCACAAAAAATCCTGTGCCCATTATATCAGTGATTCTCAAACTTTCAACTGTCACAACCCCCTTAAATCTTATGTGGCCCCCTTTGATTTGAAAATAGTAAAAATAATAAACTGTAATACAAATTCCTTTATCTTATATAACTGTCAATAATTTTTATCACATAGTATTTCCTGATGAAATTTTATTATTCGTGAATAATTTATATTTTGGCATTTCACCTAACATCTAAAATAATTTTGCAGCCCCCTGGGGGGCTGAGGTCCATGGATTGAGAAACACTGCATTATATGAGCAAAGACATTCAAAATAATCTTATTTATCTGCTAGGACAAAAAGTGCATAATACTATTGTTGCTAGAATTAAGGAAGCAAAATATTACAGCATAATATTATATTGCACTCTGGGCATTAGCAGGACTGAGCAAATTTCATTTGTAGTTCGCATTGTGACCAAAGAACAGCAGCCAGAATATTCTCCTAAAGAATATTTTATTAAATATCTGCCATTTAAATTAACCACTGGAGCTGGATTGACCAAATTGATATTGCAAAATTGAAAACATGCGCGGACAGGGTTACGACAACAGGGCAAATATGAAATTATTACTATATTTGGTTAGTGTAACATCAATTATTTTATGATCAGTTTAGAGCAGGATTGTCCAAACTTTTCACATAAAGGGCCACATTAAAAATTTTCCTAACCCTCTGGCCAGCAAGTGTATTTTAGAAAGGTGTCAGAATTATGCAGTTACAGTCAAGTAAGGCATGATTTATAGTTAAGAACTTACATATTTTTTAAAGAGTTAATATGTACTTTCAGTTTGGTTTTATTTGAAAATACTAATATCTGCACAAGTTATGAAAGAGTAGGGGGCTGCAGAAAAACCTTTGGCAGGCCAGTTTCCTGTTCTGCAAACTGTATATTGGACAACCCTGGTTTAGAGTTATAATGTTTTGTTTTAATAGCATTTAATAATAAAATAATAGACACATGGCCACTTTTGGAGGAAGAATTTAAGTGGTTTATTCTGGAAAACTGATAATACCTTTAAAAAATATGTAAAAGTTCCTTTTTTGAAGTTATTATCGACTTTGATTATGACTCATTATTTTCTAGGTGAGCCAATCAATTCAACTGGTTTTGAAATGTGGTATCCAAACCAACCAGATGGCTTTTGCACGGGAGAAGATTGTGGATCAATTCATAGAAATAGTGGTCTTAATGATATTGGTTGTGATGTTTCAATTCCTTTATTCTGCGAGTATGATCTTTCATGGGTGAGTCCCTAATAAGTATAACTTCATGCAGGAAATTATATTTGTAATGAATATAACTACCAATTGAATCTTTATGAAATCTCCCAAACCATAAATGTTAAATATAAAAATAAAATTGAATATAAGGTGCTACCCAAAGTTTCCTGGACTGATTCAAAAACCAGGTGTAGGGTAACTTTAATTACAGATCGTTGTTGTCCCCTTCAAAGTAGTCCCCTTACAAGTTAAGACCTTGAATTTAGCATTTCTGCCATTGCTAGAAACACCACCTGAAGTCTTTCTTTGAGAGGGCATTCAGCACTGTCTGCGATTCTGTCTGAATTTCGGAAATGTCTTCAAAACTCCATTCTTTCAGCTGAGATTTCATCTTAGGGAACAAGAAAAACCTGCAGGAAGCCAGGTGTGGAGAGTATGCAGGGTAGCCATGTTGTTATTGGGGAGAAATTGTTGCACAGACAAAGCAGTGTGTGTGGAGGCATTGTCCTGATGAATCAACCAGTCCTTAGTGTGCCACTTTTCTGGTCGTTTTTAGTGAACATCTTCCCTTAAATGCCTAAGGACCTCTATGTAAAACTGTTGATTGACCATTTGGCCTGCAGGAATGAATTCCTTGTGCACAACTTCTTCTCAGTCAAAGAAAACAATCAACATGGTCTTGATGTTTGAGCAGACCTGCCTGGCCTTCTTTGGACACAGTGATGACAGACTTCCACTGAGAGGACTGTTTGGTTTTGGGTTTGTACCCATAAACCTAACTTCCATTTCCTGTTATTATCTTTGACAAGAAGTTTGGGTTGTTTCCGAGATTCAGACTGAAGAGACAGTGCTGACTGCCATTTCAAAGGAAGGAAGAAAGAATTTCCATGTTCTTTCTATATTTTGTGTGTGCGCTCCTGTTTCTGGGTCCACAAAATTGTATTTGTGGTTCACAGTGCAATGCTCAAATCCTTCTATTAAATTCATTTTCATTATGATGGGTTTAGAAAGAAATACTAATATTATTTCAAGGTTCTTTGTATAATAAAGTATGATTATTATTTGATTGTTTATTAAGTATCTCATTGGCAACATAATTAGTAAATAATTAGAGGGGGTAGGGATATAACCGGAAAGAACCAATTTTTTTCTTGCATATCTCTGAGTCACTTATTAAAACACACATCACTATAATTAATTTTGTTAAATAGATATTCCTTTCATTTTTTTTGCAAAATTTAGAAACCTCAGTAAAATAATAATATAATGCAGAAGTAAGAATTTTAAAAAATTTACGGCTATATTCTCAAATTATGAAAAAAAGGAGGAATTTTCCACATTTACACTATGCTTCTGTCACACCACAAAAATCATATTTAGTTAAAAATATATGTAGCCCTAATGGCTTCTTTATACATACCGTTTCATCCATGAAAGGTTACTTTGTTTTTATAAAGCAGTCTTGTTTCTATCTTTTTCTGTCATCTTGATGAGACAACAAGAGAAGCAGTAATTTAGTTTAAAATAGAGGTGATGAAGGTAAGACCTGACCTAAGTCTAAATTTTGTATGAATAAATGGATATGTGTATGTATATCCTTCCTCAGTCTCATTTTTATACCTCTATCTCAATTCTAACATTACTCTTTATCCCTCATTTCTCAATTCCATATCTCTAACTTACTTATCTTGACTCTACATTACTATAGTCATTTGAATATAAAGAAATTGCTTAGCATTAAATCTTTGCAATAACTATCCTTTTAAGTTGCTGAACCAATAACAATTCTGACAATCTGGTGTTATTATATAGGTCTTAATATATAACATACTATAAATAAAATGAAGAACTCACGAGACATGGTGAAGACAATGAATAACATTGGAAATACCTCCAAATCACAGTAAAGGCGGTACTTACATGCCAAGGCAGAGAAGATTCGCAGGATCACTTAGGACGTGCGTTTCGACAGCAACACTGTCATCATCAGCAATGTCAAAGTGTTTAAGGTTAGGCGGAGTATTTATATCCCTTTAGTTGGAGAAGACATTTTGCTGCAGCTCTGAAAGACTGGCACATGTTACATACCACATTATTAATCATTCAATAATATTTCTTTTGTAAATATATGCTCTCCTGATGTAGTTTTAGAAGTACCTGTGCTTAGAAAGTTCGTAGGTTATACACTTATCAAATACCACAGTGGTATCTATTAGTTATTTAAGTTCATAGAACTGATAACATGTAAAGTAACCAAAAAAAGTCATAGTTACAGTACAAAAAACAAATTAAAATAACAATAAAGATCGATAACATTATTCAACTATATCAAGGACAAACAAAAAACTTTATTATGAAACCTATGGTTTATCAATGAAAATGAAAGAGGGAACCTCCAAATAACCAAACAAATATTTTTAAAAAAGGAAAATACACACTGGTTTAGTGTATTTTGTTTTTATAAAAAATATTTTTATGGTTATTTGGAGGTTTCTCCTTTCATTTTTATATCAAGGATTTAAAAATATCAAGATATAAGTTCAAGAGCAGTACAGAAGTCATTAAGATTATAAAAAAATTTTTGTTATGACAATGGTATGTGACCAAAATGATAGTACAATCTAACCAACCGGACTAGAAAGGCCACTCGACCACTAGCCTGAGGGTCTAGCTATCTGGTTCCCTGCTTTATATTATGGTTTAGAAATTTATCAATAAAGTATTGTATGATTTGATAATAATACAACATTACCGTTCACCTGCACGATTAGTGGAATACTATTAGTTGAAACATTTGCTTTCATATTATTTTTGTACTTTCTTACATTTGGCGTTCTTCAAAATATCTTTGGCAATTATGCTGGTCCACCATCGTATGAAAGCCAATCAAGTCCCAGTTTCCGGCTTCATTATCATTTAAATAAGAATCGATACCAAAATGACGACATTTCGTGTATTATACTAACGTGAAACTTTTTCACACTGCAGAAATTTTAGAAAACATGACAATTCGTTGTCTCAGATTTAACAAGACCACAAATTCGAAGCTATGAACACGGGATTCTAAATTATGAAATCATAATTTTTCGCTAAAATTATTTAGCAAATACTTAGTAGGTTAAAAATTTCCTGACTACAGCTATATTGCGAAGTATTGATTTCACACGCTTACTACCAGCGGATTGCTGACATCGCCATTATGACACCTGTACTTGGCTGATTATACTGAATTTGTTAAAAGAAAACTGTAAATGTTACCACGAATAGCAGATCGTAAAAGACGTAAATTCATAACATTCTGTTGAACTTTACATGATTTATAGCCCACGTTGAGATACAAATTGAAAAAGTAGATACTTTTGGTTGATATTTTTCTATTGGATAATAATGACGTTTCCGCATGAATTCGTAACAACTAATTTGATTGGCTGTCGAAGTTCGAAAGAAAGAGCCGATTTTGAATGGAATGGAATTGTTCAAGGCGTCTCTTTCCTGGTCTCTTTATAGAAGCTTTGTTGAAAATGGAGCTGAAAAATCCTTTTTAATTTGAAGCAAAAATTTTCTATATTAGATTCTGCGGGAGGGAGGGACCAATTTAACATTCAGTTCTTCGCCATAAAGGAGTTTGTAAGGTATAGGTTTTACTATATTATGAAATTGCAACAACCGCTAACGGCTCTATTAAAATTTTTTCAATTTTCAGTATACATACTTACTTAAATCCTGTTACGGATAGTCCCAAAAAGTAATATAAAATTGTTTTATTAGTTATTTGCTAAAGGGTGAATTAAAGAATGATTGATTATTGGAAAAGGATACAAATTCTTATTGCAAAACACAAGAATACGTTCCCAGTAAAAATGTTTATTAACTATAATTATATTTAATGTTGAAAGATATAGTCAATGCTTTTTGTGACCTTTTTTCAGAGCAATGTTGACACCCGTCTAATTTCGGTAAATTTTCACTTTTTTAATTCTTTAAAACCTAAAGTAATAAACGAGTTCTACAAATGATAAACATTTTGATTTTAATTATCAACTTTGTTATTAAAAGTTCATCAAAAATTCAATAAAGAAGTGGGAAGAGGTGGAGGGGGTGGGGATAGCAGCACCTCTTTTTCTACAAAAACAGCACTAGATATAGTAATTTATAAATTATAAGCATCTGCAATTGTTGTTGCCGGAAAACAGCTGTTCCGTTAGAAAAGCATATTTTTCACGAATCAACAACATTTCTATTGTTATTGAAAGAAATGAGAATTCAATTAAATTATATAATTTGAAATAACTTTTTAGAAATGTGTTTTATTATAAATCATGAATGCAATCAGTTTTCTGCTAACGGATTTTTATTGAAATATGTGCAGCATTGATCTAACAACAGTATATTTTATATACTTAGACTTGTATTAATAAATGTGAGGAATGCAGTATATTTATTAGGGTGATCATATCTGAATGAAATGTGAGGTAATCGTATCATTATATATTGTTTATTGTCTGCAGACAATGACAAAATTAATGACAAAAACAAAATTAATTACTGACCTAATCAGCAATTAAAGTTAAATTTATGAAATGAAGACATTTATTTATCAGAAGATATAAACATATTCAATGTGATACTTGAGGCTGCACTTTATTAACGAAGTTATTAATATCTACTTCAATGTTCATGACACAATCTGAAAATAATATGCAAATGATGGTCTGAAAGCCTTGTCCTACACTTCAACTTGATTATTTTCTTTTTTGAAAATGTTTTTTCACATGTATATGTGCTGCCAACAATGGAAAACATGCTCGCTGCAAATGTCTTTAAGTTCACAAATGTGTCCAATAATCCTGAATAAAAATCCAAAAGACTATTTTCTTTCTAGTTGTCTTTCAAAGCATCAATGGCTTGCAGATCAATGAATTCCATCTGATGCATTTCAGATGAGTCTTCTGGTGATGCTTCAAATGGATTCTGAAACATTCTTATTTCATTTGCATGTTTGCGAAAATCCTAGAATCTGCTCTTTAATTCTTCCTGCAAGAGTTTCAGTGCTTCTGTGCATCTTTCTACAGGGGAATGTGAAACCGTTTTTTTTGTTAGATGCTAGTTCCTTACAGCAAGAGAAGTGTGAAAAATTACCTTCACTAAACTGTTTCACAAAAATGTTCAACTTCCCCTCATAAGCTTTCACCTCAGCATATATGTCTGACACTGTCTCTCCTTTGCCCTATAATCTTAAATTCAAATGATGTTATATCAGTTAAGAAAGCTAAAGCCCAAACCCATTTTGGGTAGGAAAATGCTTCTAGAGATCTTCCTTTTTCAGTGAGAAAAATATCAATTTCATGGCGAAGAGATAAAATAACGTTTGAGAACTTTCCCTCTGATAGGCCGCCTAACTTCAGCATGGTACAGCACATCCCCATATTCTGCGTTTAATTGTTCTACTGTGGGATTTTTTCTTAACAGTATCTACAAATCTGCACAGATTACATCAATTGTAATTTTCCACAAAAAGTCATTTGCACCCAAAATAATATTCACCTCGGTTTGGATTTGTAAAATGTTGAAATTTGGTTACCGCCCTGTATAATATCCTTGTGGAATCACGTAATCACCAAATACAGTTCAAAATTAACAGGTAAAAGTAAAAAAAGCAACAGCACTTGACAATCTCACCGAAATTGAGACACACAACGTTTCACATGTGTTGAGAGGGAATGCCAGTCTGAATTTGCTTTTCCCCGTTATCCAGTGGCTAGAGAGAAAAAGACCTGCTGATAGGACAAGTTTACCACCAAATCTAACACCATAACTCTTAGCGATCATGAATTCGCATTGGCTGACTGCAAGACGATGCTGTCAAACATGTATAAAAAGTGGCAAAGAGACTTAGTTTCTGGGGGGGGCAAGGGCCGCACAGAATTGGTTCGGGGGCTGAATGCGGCCTGCAGGTTAGGGACCACTGATTTAGATGGAACATGGAAATTGATAGCCACCAGTAAATGAGGACAGTCAATGTAATAATTTATGAAATAAAAAATAAATATAATGTCATTTTGTTGTTTGCAGTTTGAGGGTATGTTTAAACCTAACTGGGAGAGAATGGAATCATAGGTATAATATCCATATCTAAGTCCAAGTTTATAGGCACATAGATGGAGAAATCTATTCTGGACTTTTTCTATCCTAAAAATGGAAGATGAATAGAATAGGGACCAGACTACAATACAGTATTCAAGTATTGACCTGACTAGTGAGCAATAAATTAATTTGAAAGTTTGGATATCCTGAAATCCTTTTGTATTTCAACTTACAAATCCTAGCATTTTTAAGGCTTCACTGCAAATAATATCAATATGTCCTTTGAAATCAAGGTTGAAGTAAACAGTACTCCAAGATCCACGATTCTGTCTACATGACCTCAGCAGGTATTACTGTTATCATCATATGGGATTATTAATTTTATATAAGCTAATTACTTTGCATTTTGTCAAATTCAAAGATGGATAATTTGAATCACACAATGATAAGTTATGAAAATAAGTTTGTAGTAAGTTACAGTTGGTAATTGAGGATAATCTTCCCTAAAAATTTCAGGTTATCAGCATAAAGCAGAAAATGAGAATTACACAAGGTGGATTTAATGTCATTAATAAAAATATTAAAATGTAAAGGTGATAAATGGGCCCCTTGTGGGACTCCTGATGTCACATTAATGGGTTCAGAATGAAAATTTTTAATTTTAACAATTTGTGTTCTACCTGTTATACAGGGAGTTAGCCAGGTTAGCAGAGGATTACCTATTCCATTGACTTTTAGTTTATTTCTTAGAATACGATGATTAACCAAATCAAATGCCTCACTAAAATCTGTGTAAAAGGAATCTACTTCTATATAACTAAAAATTATAATATAATTAAAAATATTGGCTACTAAGCTAATTATTTAATCCACTTGCATACTAATGTTGGATTTTCTTTATAATTTTTATTTTTTGGATGGCCTTGACTAGAGGCATAACTGTTGCAGAGTGAGGTGCGGCAGTACATCAAGCACTGACAGGAAGGGAGCAAAGCAATGAGCAGCCAGCCTTTTCATTCCATTCAATTAAAATGGTATGAGTTGATGAAATATCTTTGGGGTGAGTAAATGCTCAAGTGAGCAGCTGACATATAACTATTATTTGATTTCTACAATGAGTTTTATTACATGAACCATCATCCTTTCTTGGTATAGGTCATCATATATAACATTAGTGATGTTCTTAATAAGTACCGTATTCACCTGAATCTAAGACGACCTTTTTTTCCAAATTTTCAGCTGTAAATATCAAGAGTCGTCTTACATTCGAATACGAAGTATATTTAAGCATTTAATCAATGGTTTATACAACAAATGGTATATTAGAGTAAACAATTCACAACAGCAAATTCATGTAGGTACATAAAGAAGTGAAATAAACAAATAGTAATAACAATAAAAAAAGCATGACGGGAATAATAATTATTTAGACTAATAATCATCGTCGACGATCATAACACAGACGACGTACTTTCATCTTGCACGTAACGGCAACCGCAATGTCAAAACAAATGAGAGCGGAAATCATTGGCATTCCTCTTTCAAACGATGCACCGCGATTCACTAAGTGTGACAGTAATTTTGAGTTGTGCATTCTTGATTTAAATGCACAACCCTTAAGTTAAAATGACAGATCATGTTGAAGTACGTGGCACGAGTGCAAAGGGAAAGTTAACAAAGGAATTAGACGGAGCTAAGATACAATTTTAAGCTGATCGTGATAAATTACGCCGAAAAAACTAATAACTGTGATGCGAGTAGAAAGTTCGGTGTATCTGAGGCAAATGTGCGTCGATGGAAACTCTCAAAACAGGAACTAGAAAAAGCCAAAGCCACAAGGAAGTCACTCAGTGGTCCAAAATTAGGCCGATTTTATGGCATTGAAGAAGAAGTAGTCAAGTTTGTGCGCACCATGAGGAAGAACGGTATGCCTGTTTCGACTGAAAGTATTATACTTAAAGCTAATGAAATTACTAGAGGACTTAATATATCATTGCAAGAATTCAAGGCCAGCAGAAGTTGGTGCGTGAGAATGATGCGACGAAATAATTTTTCTTTACGGCGACGAACTTCGCTGTGTCAGAAATTGTCAGAAGACTATGTTGAAAAACTTCTCGCTTACCAGAAATACGTAATTGGACTTAGAAAAACCAATAATTACCTTTTGAGCCAAATAGGAAATGCCGATGAAACTCCGGTTTTCTTCTACATGCCATCTAATTATACTGTGAACGAAAAAGGTGCGAAGTCCGTCCTAATTAAAACTACAGGCAACGAAAAGATGCGAGTCACGGTAATGTTGGCGGTTTTAGCAGATGGGACTAAATTACCACCATATGTGATTGTAAAGCGGAAAACAATACCTAAGAAACATTTGCCAAGTGGAATAATAGGTGTCAAGAAAAGGGGTGAATGACTAAAGAACTAATGAGAGATTGGTTACATGTGGTGTGGAATAGACGGCCAGGAGCTTTACTGAAACAAAGAGCAATGCTTTCACTGGATGCATTCAAGGACACATCTCCTGAAATTAAAAACATAATGAGTGCGATGAATATTGATCTTATTGTAATACCTGGAGGAATGACATCGCAACTTCAAGTTTTAGATGTTGCTGTCAATAAGTGTTTTAAAAATAATTTAAAGGTTTTGTATTCTGAGTGGTTACAGAGTGGAACTCACACTTTAACACCAAAAGGAAATCTTAAGAAACCTGAAGTTGCAATGCTCTGCCAATGGATCAAGGCATTGTGGCAACAAATAAATGCAAAAGTAATAGTGAAAGGATTTAAGAAATGCTGCTTATCTAATGCCATGGATGGGAGTGAGGATGATGTATTGTGGGAGACTGATGATGAAGTTGAGAGTGATAAAGATAGTGAGCATGAGGAAAATAGTGAAGGTTGCATAGACAGTGATGATGACTAACACAATAAAATGATTTTATGCAGCACTTGGATTGAAATGTTTTTTTGTTGTCCTGAAATGAGTATATTCTTTCAATGTATTTACTTTATTTTTAATGTTATCTTAAAATGAATGCTACCATTTAATTTATTTGAAAACCTGAATGGTTCTATTTGTGATGTGATCTTATGATTTTAAAATGTTAAAAGACAATGACATTCAAGAAAAGTATAAGAGAAAATAAATATTTCACAAGATTTATAATTTTTGTAGTCATGAAGGTCAATTTGAGCTTTTTTCTCTTTTGGAATCATCAAAATGGGGGATCGTCTTAGATTCAGGGTCGTCTTGGATTCGGATGAATATGGTATATTGCCCTAATAATAGATCATAAGTGTGATGTCATTCAATGTAGTGATATATCACACAGGTTTTTGTTTCTTTTCTTATGATTCCTTTTATAATTGAGAAAATTATATTATATGCTGATATTGATAATATTAATGTTCTGTCAGTGTCCCATAATAGTTTCTAACAATGATATTATAATATAAAGCAGGGCTGCCACCAATTTTTTTTGTAAATCCTGTAACGGACATCAAAATATCCTGTAAAATCCTGTAATATGTAATATCTTGGTTTTTATGCAAAATGTACCAATTTATGCTTTCAATATTTTCAGCATCTGCATCGCATATTTTAAGTAAAATTATTTAGAACTGTTGATGCATAGCCCTGTGACTAAAATTTAATCATGCTTATTAATGAATTTTAAATTAATCCTGCATTACGAATCAACTGTATTGGCATAGTTTTTTCATACTATTTTCTGCGTGTACACGATCCGCTTCTTTTTTTGTGCACAGAACTATTTCACTTAGAATTTTCTTATTGATGTACAAGTAAAATGCATCAACTGGATCCTGGATATATTTTCCCGTCTGTATAATTACTTTATTTAAGGGACCCTTTACAAAATTATGCGCAGGTCTCCTACCTGATAATTGAGGTTTGCAATACCATTCCGTCTTATCTTTACATTGAGGGTGAACGTCATTTGACACTGTATGATCATTTTCAACTTCTATTTCCTCATTACCAAAAGCAGAAATATCTTTTATTACAACAAAAGAATGTTGGTTACCGGAAATGCAAACAAAGTAAACAGTTTTAGTCATAACATAGATAAGTACGATTCAAATAAAATATTGTTTATAACAATTAACAAAAGTAAATATTCTTAGAAATAAACAATGGACGTATGATTCTAACAAATTGGATCAGGTTTGGTGAAGTATGAAGTCTGTAAATGGTATTACAAAAATAAAAAAACAAGTAGCCGCCATGGCGCTAAGAATCCAACTACGTAATATTTTTCAATATGGGCTCTAAAGCGAAAACATATAATTTTTTAAAGTCAGAAAAATATGTTTGACAATAAGGTGCTGAAAAAATAGACTACTGAAAGTTTTATAGCTATTCGTTGGAAATTAAAGTTTTTAAGACTGTTTAAATATCTAAGGTGCCGCAGCGGCGCAGTGAATCCATATGAGGGTTAAAACCCTTCATATCTCCTATGAAAACCTTCTGGGACCACATGGCAGGTCACTACCCCCAGTGTACGAAGCACTCGTTTAATTTATCCGCAGTAGGTTGTTTTACATATGAAACAAATAAGAGATTTACCATAATTGTACAATATTTTATTCTACAAGAGTATAAGAAATACAGGGTGAACTCCCAACATCGAGAGACTTATTAAAGAGAAATTTTGAGCATTGGCACTGATTGAACCTCTGCCTCTATAGCATTATAGTCAAGAATAAGTTACTTTGAAATAATTTGATCAAAGGAAATAAATAACTATTTGCATTTATTGTAAATGGATTTTATTGATTTGTATTATATGGCAGTATATATACAAGCTCATCTCATTGATAAAATACCCTTTTTATGTCCACAACATGTTTTATACACTTTCTTCCTTGCATTTAAGTGAAAATAGTTTTTTATTTTTATGCAAAAATATGAGATTATGAGTTGTAGTAGAGTTAAATTCATGAAGTAAAGGCTATAATTAACTTGATACCTAACAAAAGGCATGGCATCTAAGTTGAAATTGATATGAATCATATTAAACAAGTAACATTGTGCTACTCAACTTCTAAAATAAAATCCAAGTGTTGGAAATGTTCACTTCACTAACATAAGCTTTTTAGAGGCAGTATTTGTGTTTTCGAAGTACCAGTCACACTGTGCAAGGAATATCTTTATAATTCATTCATTTTCACTTCTTGATCACATGTAACATTGTCTCAACAATATAGACAATTAAAAGTGGTCCAGTGTCATTTATTGGGAACTTTCAACACCATCTTCATCTGTAACAACACACACTTACAAAGTGAAACTTGGAAAGAGTCATGAAATTATGTTTGATTGGCGGTTTCATAGAAACAAAATTCCTTCAACAAAAACAAAATGTGGGATAGTATTTACAGTCTCTCCTAAGATTCAGGATGCATCAGAGAATTTGAAGGTCCCGTTTTTGTCTTTTCTGCTTCCACCTAACAATAGCCATTTCAATAAGCCATGGTATGGCACATAGCAGTAATACACCAGATAATACATGGATGCATACTTCATAGCTATCACTCCAGTCTCGTACCACTCCTTTGAAAGAGAAACAATAATAAAATTTTGACAGATTTGAAGGATTGGAACTCAAAGAAAATTGTTCAACAGAAACATTTAAAATGATTATTTGCATAAGGATAATTTCATTTTTGCACTACATTCAAAATCAATTTATTAGCTCTCAACTCTTCAACAAAATTATATAAGCTGTTTTTTAACAAGTGTAAAAGTTGTAGAAATTTAATTTAATACAGGACAATATGGTACATAATTAGTGTAAATGTGTATACTTATGTTGTGTCACATTCATATGATATAGTATATATTTAAATAAAAAAATGGGAATATGGTCAAACAGAACAGCCTGTGGTGTAGACAGCTGCTGATTAATTATAACAGGCAGAAGAATTTATATACAATTTACTAAAGAAAGTATAACTGTGGAATTGCAATTCAATAAAAATACAAAATAACAGCCTGGCAAAATTTCCACTGTTTAAATAGCATGCAAGTGATTTTGAAGTAATTACTATATCATCAGGTGAAAGCCATAGGAGGGAATTTTTTTATTAGAATAATTTTTCTTTAATTATATATCTAATTTAGTGTTAAATTGCATGATGGATATGACCTTTAAGTACAAAAATTGAAGGTATAATACTATTTTTAGACAAGAAGAGAAAATACAGGCATCCCTCGCTATAGTGCGCTTCACTTAGTGCGGTTTCGCTATAGTGCTCTTTTTATCTGATGTTCAACTGCCACATTTTTTCGGTTATAAAAAATAAGTTCATAACTTATTCTACGTTTAGTATGTCTAATTAGCACTCATAGGTAAATTACAATTAAATTAAATATCATTAAACAATCCAATTTGCAAAAAAATATTGTCTCTCCTATAGGTTTTTGGATGTTATTTCGATTGCAGCTAATCTGAAAAAATGGAATGTTGACAATATTAGGTCTTACTCATCAGATGTAGCTGCGGCATGTAACCTTTGTTTAATTTCTTTCTTATATACACTACTTGCAGTAATTTATCCATTTTAGTTAGTACTTTTTTGATAGAGATGTTCATATGCATTTTAGCTTGCAAAGTGATTTTTGTTTAGGGTCATTCTAAGGCGATTTGAATTTGAAGAATGCATTACGTAGATGCATACATAAGCACATTGGGTTGCTTCATGATTTGTTTTGTTCAGCAATTGAGAGGCATTGTGCAGCTAATCATCTGTCCAACAAGGCACTTCTCATTTTGGACAATGCACCAGGACATCCAACCACCCTAGATGATCTCAGTGACAATGTTAAAGTTGTCTTCCTACCCCCAAATACTACCTCTACCTTGTAACCACTGGATCAAGGTGTGATAGTTTATTTTAAGGCCTATTACATTAGGAAAACATTTGTCCATGAAGTGAAGATCATGAATGCTGGAGAAGGAGCATCAACTATCTAAGAATTTTGGAAGTCTTACAGTATAGGAGAGGCAACTGATAACATATCTAGTGCTTGAAACCTAAGAGAATGAATGGGATATGGGGAAACCTTTGGGAAGACTGTGTTCAGGATTTTAAAGGTTTTGATGAACCAGTTGGAACAATTCAGGAAAACACTGTTGAGCTCGGCAAGCAAAATGGCTTTGATGAACTTGAGCCTGATGACATTCAGGAGCTTATTAACCAATGAGGAGCTTATGGAAATGGAATAGGAGAGAGCAGTTGAGGAGAGGGAAGATAAATGTGTCTTTGAGGATGAAGAATCTGCCAGGTTCTTATCAACCAAAGGCTTTCTAACATCCTGAAAGTTTTCTTTCCTACTTTCATGATAATGACCCATACATGGAAAGTAGCTCACAGGTTGTAAGAAATGTGGAGAATGCTGCCAACTGCTACAGGTTTCTTTATAATGAGAAGAAGAAAGAAAAAGTACAAATGTCTCTGGGTTGTTTATTCAGCTCCAAAAAGAATAAGTCTGCCACCCCAAAAAAGGAGATCCTCCATCTTGATGAAATGAATATTTAATTTTATGTTTTGGTAAGTATATTACTATGTATTTTTTCATATCTTCATATGTTACATGTCTTTTTATGTTTTATATTGTTTCTTTACTGCTAGTACCAAAATATACCTTTTAGCAAATTCAATACCATTTAGGATAGGTTGATGTCACGAATCAAACCTATTAATATTGACCCTTATGGAAAAAATTCCCTCACTTAGTGCGGCTTCAGTTAGTCGTCTGCTTTTCAGGAACCAATTAAGAGCACTAAGTGAGGGATGCCTGTAATGTGACATTTGGAAATTTCCTGGGTAAAATATGTTCTTCATTCAATGGCACAAAAGTTTTATTATGTCACCATATATTTTAGATATGTTGCTGATAAATCATAATTAAATGAAAATTGTACTGAAGATATTTAAATAAAAAGGTCAGATTGTTGATAGAATCCAAGCCTGTGGGAACCACCCTTATCATCCCTCAGTTTGGGAGTATTATTAGGTTACCAAATAAATTATATTTTTGGGAAGATAAAAGAAAGATTTATTTATGAAACAAATAAATGCAGGCTGGTGTGCTTTGTCTGTTTACTTCAGGAAACAAATTTTATGAAAGTGTCAAATTTATTTGCATTATGATTGCTTGAAGAATGTAAGAAGAAGATTCATCATTCAGAACTAATGTTTTTACCAGATTTCATAATATACTTAAAAACTATTCTTACCAATTAATGGTCCAAGGGTAATTGTGATTAACCCATTGATGACCATATAAAGGCCATAAGCAGCAGCAAACTGTTCTAGTCGACAATGCTCTGCAATTGTCAGTGGCATGTTCACCACTATGGTACCCTTAAGAAATCCAACAAGGCCACAGAAGGCCGCAACAGAAGGAAAATCATGAACCAAGACGAATACTGGGTGCGTCATCAAAAGGTGGTGGAAATGGAAATAGGAAAGAAATTGTTAGTTAACATTTATAATAAAAAGAAATATATCACAAAAACAACTACTTATATAAAACATTTTCAGTCTTGAAATTTCTCCTTGGATGACAATTTTGCAAAATTGTTTTTATAAAAACCTTTTAGATTTAGCTTAAGAAATATTATCATTTTAATTTTCTAACATTAAAGATACTCTCAAACAATTATAAACTTTAGTGTAAAATTTTATTAATAAACCCTAGAATACAGGCGACTCCCGAGATTCCTGAAAACGTGGTCGAATCTCGAACCATCAAATCAGCACAAATTCAAATAATTAGAGCAGAAATAACTATGTCTAGACTGAAACTAAACCTGTCGTCGTCGGGCGGGTCGAAAATCACTTCGTGTAAACTAGTTTCTAATTCGACCGATCGATCGGCTGGGTCGATTCGACTGGTCAAATTCTCGAGTTGGTCGAATCTCGAATGGTCGAATCTTGGGAGTCGCCTGTACTGTAAATTACTTATAAAATACTACAGTGCCCAATGCATGTATGTAAACATTTTGAAAAGACATTATTGATTAAACTTATGTATAGTAGAACCTCATAAACCTGGCATTTAAAAACCCAGCATTCTGAAAAACTCAGCACTTTTTGGAAAGTTATATGTAAAAAATTGTAATACTCTAGAAATTACTTTAAGTGATGTATGCTTATCTATTTTCATTGTTTTGTTTACCTCATTATAACCACATGTTTAGATTTGTGGCGAAAGAAGTTGTTTTTCGTTAATGCAATTAGTACTTTTGTTAAATTTTATTTTGACATGACTTCAAAAAAAGAATACAACCCATAAGTGGTGCTACGAAACGTAAACAGAAAAATCTCACGATTGAAAAAAATGTGGAAATACTAAGAAAACTTGAAAAAGGTACTTCAGTGAAGAGACTTTGTGAAGAATATAGCATTGGTAGTTCCTCTGTGTATGACTTAAAGAAGGAAAAAATGGAAATATCGAAATTTTATGCCGAGAGTGATACACCTAAAGCTATGTGTAGCTGTAAAACACTACACGTCCCGGGTAAATATTGTTGATAAGGTACTGTTTGAGTGGTTTCGTCAGCGAAGAAGTGAAGGTGTACCTATTTCAGGCCTAATGCTGATTCAGCAAGTGTAAATTTTTCACAATAGCAAAAAGAGTGAAAACCGGGTTGATATCGACAATGATGCCTCTGTCGTACTTCAGCTAACTGATGTAAAATAGTTGAAATAATGGACATGGTTTTGAAACCTGAGCATGAAAAAGATGAAGAAAATGAAAGTGACGATAATCAAGAGATAGTTAAGGACAAACCTTCAATAGATCGCTGTATACAGTTGGTCACAGATACAGTATCTGTTTTAGAACAACGCTCTTGCATTGATTTTCAAGAGATTACGTGTTTGTATCGAATACAAGATAAACTTATGAAGGGAAAATCAAAATGCATGAAGCAAGCTAGTTTGCTTGATCTGTTAATAAAATTCTCAGAATAATGTGTGATGAAAATAATGCTGTAAATGCGTATTAGATATACTCTTTACTTTACGTTCATTATTTACTTTTTAATGGTTCATTTATAATTCCTCATTTTAGTGCATGTATAAGGAATAGTCTTTATTGATAATGGGTTCCCTTTTAATTGCTATTCATCATTTGAATTATATAATCAATTACCAAAAATGTACATTACTTAAGGATTTTTTATACATTTTCAAATGCTAGGTCCCGAGGTTGCCGGGTTTATGAGGTTCTACTGTATTTTAAATAAATATACTTGGAGATTATTTAAACTTGATGGAAATATTGTAAAAAAAGCTAATTTCTTTAACTCTTATATGTACTGAACGTATATGGTGGTATTTGACAATATTTTCTTTCTATATATTATTTCCCAAGTGTTGTACATCCGTCCAGATCCTGGGAAAGCTTTTCATTTTCATCCGCCATCTTGAAACAAAATTGCACCCATTTAAAACATTTAAAAATTTAAACTTTGGAAAGGTACATAGGAGGAAAAAATTTTGGACAAAAAATATGCATCTTGATAAGAGCAATATTGAAAAAAATTATTTTCAGACAGATAGTACTGAGGTCCCTGGAGCAAACGAAGGGTAGGGTTGACATGTGTAGGGGCAGGGGCGTATTATATTCTAAATAGATTACAGTTGAACATAAAATTGATATTAGAAAGTGTTACCAAATAGCACAATTTTGAGAATCTAGAATAAATCTTAAATTTTGGAAATGAAAAAGTCATTTTGGAATTTTCCTCTCCAATACATATAAAAAAGAATCATAAAAATTTTTTCTGAAAACCAAATGCACATTTCAGGTAAAAGCAGCCAAAACAGTGGTAATTCCAAAGTAGGAGTTACTTTATCAATTGGATCCTATGAAATGTTTACATAAATAATATAAAAATAATTTATAAAATTATACAATTTACAATTTTGAAAGATACAAGGCAGCTGTATAGCTTCACTCATCAATACTTATATTAGAAAGATGATTGAAACAGAAATGAGAAAAATTGATGAAAAAAGAAAACTAATTTTCACAAGCTTTTAAGATTCCTTGTATAGTATGGAAAAAAATGAGTTTCGTGGATAAGAAAGCAAATAAGAAATTTGATGAAGAAAAGAAGCCTAAATTAGATCAACAAATTACTAAAGCAGATTTTGATTGGCAAAGGCAGAAGCAATGCGATTTTGCATAACCCAAAGATGTCCCAATTAAAAAAGAGTGAAGGTAGAAGCTTTGAATAGAGCTAGTTAGGGACAGAGTGGTATTTGTATTACCAGAAATTATAAAACTATTCATATGGCAGTTATCGCATGATGTTTTGCGATTTTTTTCACTATTATGAATCCGATACTTAACTGGATCTCGCAATGGCAGAGGTAAGACATCCTAAGAGGTAAGCGGTTCTTTTCCTTAGACGTAGATGGTCTCCCAAGAGAGGCAGCAGCAGTCTCGAGGCCACATCAGCCCCCGCCGCGACGGACAGGCACACTGCCACGCTCTCGTTAGTGAAACCCAGGGATTTCTGCAGATAGAACTGCAGCACGAGGAAGAAGTTTGTGTCAGAAAGGTTGGACACAGAGATCCCAAGCACCAAATTGACGTAACTAGGATCTTGAAGTAGCCTTAAGTCTAAAAAGTCTACGACGCAACCAAAAAGAGTTTTAGTTCCTAGAGCTCGGGAAGATTTAGCCGCTGCCGATTCCTCCGCTTCGGAGGCCTTTCCTATGAGCCTCTCCCACGCAGACCTTAGCTTTCCTCCCATGGTCTTCCCGACTTTCTTCCTCTTGACCTCCGCCTCCGCCGTCGTCTCCTTTATCTTCTCCTCAACCTGTGGGGACCAAGGCTTCTCCTTTATCTCCATCTCTCCGTCCTTGCCCACCTGCTCAGTCAGGGCATTATCGAAGATCAACACGATGGTGCCAAAGTTCACGAGAGAAGAAGACTGGCGCTGGTACGGAAGACACTTATTCCTCGACGCCTCTGCCATAGTCTTTTGCTCCTCTGTCATACTTTCAGGGTACATTGGAGTGGTAAGGAGTGAAGCAGGTGGTAGGAGACCTTCCAGCTGTTCTGCTTGGCCATTTGACGTCCATCCTCCCCTATCTTCCTCCTCGTCTGCCGTGTGGTACTCTTCATTACCCGCTTTCTCTGTCGCCGTGGCCATCATGCAGTAGGAATTGCCACCTGCATCGCCGCCATTCTGGAGCAGTGCTACAGAAGCCTCTCCGTTGATGCCGTCCCTTCCGCAGATGGTCGAGACCTTCAAGCCCTCTTCCTCGGGTTCATGCGTCTCGTCCACATGGTTGGCACCTCCGCACCCGCCTCCTCCAGTGGATTTTTCTCCTCCATCGGAATGGGCTCTCCCGTTTCTTTTAGATCTGGACTTGCGGATGTGCCACTTGATCGGTTGGTAGAGGGCGGCTCCAAGGAGAGAATGGAGGGCTACACCGCTCAATATAAGCATGGTCCCTGCAAAAACGAATATAAAATGAATTATAGAGCATTAAACCAGTGAGAGTAATGCATGCTACAAGCATTGTACCAATCAGGCGCGTTTATCAGCATTTTCTTATTAGTCTTGCATTTAATGAAATTCTATCGCATATTTAGAAATTGTATTTTAAAATTCCATTTCCAATAATATGAAATCTCCACTGGATAATATAATAAGCGGATGTATCGAATTTGATAGGTGCTTTTGAGGAATGCGCGTGAGTTTTTTCAGTTTGATTTTGGGTTCCTACACAACAATGCGTAATGCATTCTAGGTCATGACATGATTAACAGAAGATTAATTAAAGATGATTCCTCTACAAATTTTCTTCAGTATGGATGCTTTTGCACAAACTGTCACCTCCCGAGAAATCTCTCAGAAGTAGCTATTATCCATTTGGTGTCCAGGCCACTGAGAATATTTATATGTATTCGTTATAACATGGAGCAGAATATGAATTATGTAAATAGACAGAAGACAAAATTTATATGGCGCCCGAAGTGAGAAATGCTTTCACTTTATCATTTTCGAGCCTCGCTCTTCTTTTATGCTATTATTTTGGAGATTTGCAGTGTTAATGAATGTGCAGATGTGAAATTACGAAAAATATTGTAACGTAGATGCAGCATTAGAAAAATAGTATGACGTAGATATAAAATTCTACATAGATGTAGAATTATAAAGATGTATTTCCAATACTGAAATAAAAATATTATAACCTAGATGTATAATTAAGTAAAATATTCTACCGAACAAAGACCATTTATGCATATCGCTTGATGTCGTTTACTCTAACGACAACATTTTCTTATATGGATTCATTATTGATCACTATTCCGCTTGCGAAAATGGGAACTTTACGTGTAAAGAGATGCTTTCATTCATTTTTTCCTCATAGCAAAAGCCGGTCTTGTCAAAAAAAAAAAGCACACGATTACCCACTTTTGTGATTGAAATGGGGTTATGTTTTTATTTTGTTCCTTCTTTTTATGAAAGTTTCGATTGAACTTGGTTTAAGTTTTCTGCTTTCTTTTTCTCAAACTTGGACGTTACAGATTCTCCTCTCCTTGAATTTTTTCCTTCCTCATGTCTTTTCTTCTGGCGAATTCTAACCCTATCAAAGGATTAACTCTTATATTATATATAATGTGAAGTTGCTCACAAATTACTATTGTCTTATTATTGAATTCTTTCTCTAAAACTTGCAGATGGTTGTAACAGTGCGGCAATAAGAGGACGGTCGCACCGGACGCTGAACAAAGAGGCGACAACGGACAAGTTGCTAGCAGAGTTGGGACAAGACACTTTTGCACCTTAGACAAGGTTTGAAAATTACGCACCCCTCCTAATTTTATCTCTCAATACTAGTTGATGTACAATGTAGAGGTAAAATATCGTGTAAATACTAAAATCTTACTATATTAAATTCAATTTTTGGCCAGTATGCTCAGTGTCTATGGAGTTAAGTGGGAGAACGAAAAATCAGCTTATTATAACTCAAAAAACTGTCATTCTTTTTCATTCAAACTTTCATGAATACTTGGCAGCACAGCTTTTATATTTTAAACTTCATGCCGTTAATATTGAAATCCTAGGTTTGAAACCATGACCATTTTATACATTTGATTAACACGGAGATGAGTTTAGCACATTAATTATTTGCATATTAAAATTACTTAAAATCATTGTAGGAGTTCAAGATGGAACAACAAACGCCTAAATAAAAATAATAAATATAAAATAATAATAAAAAATATTTCACTTTTTCCTGATTAATCAACTTTATTATTCAATCTTATCTTGCAAGGTTATTGTGATATTTCATTTTTAAATCGGGTACGTATTTTTTGGCCCACCCTAATGCCAAGAGTCTGCCGAATGTTTTCACTGGAGCAAACAAATTAAACTTCAAAGTTCTATTTTTAGTCTGGTAAAACATAAATTTCAGTTTGACCAATTCTACGTAACATAGTGGAGATATCCATGTCAGAAATTCAGGCAAACTTACTTACTTACAAACTTGTTAGCTTACGGGCATAGCTAGTATTTAGAGAAACTCGATCCCTTCTTGACAAATCTGTGATTACCGATATTGTATGTGTGTTTTTTGTCAGTAATAGAATTGTCACATATATTTAATTGACTGCCGAATTTCTGTAAAGGATATTCGCAGTTTTGGAATTTTCTGCGACGTGAACACTGTCTTCTGGTTGTTGCTTCGCTTACCAGAGAAAGCGTATTCTGCTATGAGGTACTGGATGATCGGGGGACCGGCCATGAACCCTAGACCTATTCCTGCCTGACATATTCCCATGGCGAGTCCCCTCTTTCTAAGGAAGTAAGAGTTGAACGCTAGGAATGATGATGGAGCTATGAGACCAACGCCAACGCCTGAAAAATTCATTAGAGAACATTCGTTAGAAGACAGCTTTGAAGAGTTGAGTTAAAAAAGGCCATGCATACATATATAAATATATAATTAAGGGGTGTTTTAACTAGTTGTTGTTTACAAACTTTTCAAGATTCTGATCGAGAATGATCCTCAATTTATTCTTTAAATAGCAAACAATTACTGTAATTAAAGAGAAAACTTAGTTAAAATAGTTGCTTTGATTAAGTTGAAATTAGTGAATTAGGTTGATACATCCTACATGCATGTATTTCAAATTGTTTACATACATATATTTGGCCTTTGCTTAGTGTTGAATTCAAGCCAATTAGGATTTTGCCAAATAGCTAAAGATAAAAATCGATAAACATTTTGAAAACGTTTTGGAAAACAAAAAGAAAGTGACCATTTCCTTTCAGGGCAAAAAAGTCAATGCAGTATATAATGAAGGAAAAAAATTTGCTTTGGTCGGCGAAAATCCAAACTGGCTTCAGAATATATGACCTTGATGCTACCAAAAGCAGTTGCATGCCAACAAGTTTTACATTGTTGCCCTCAGAGATTCTAATGGTATTGAAACACTGGGTGCATTTTCTATTTAATTCAAATCGTTTTATTCAAGAAAAATTTCAAAGGACGGAATATGTGCCAAAATGAAATTTTGAAATTAAGATGATTTTTAATCAGCATTGTCTGCCAGTGGTCCTCTAAAATTCAAGTATCAGAAACAGACAGATTTTTTCGAATTTTTACGGAAAATTTTCTATTAACTGAATAAAAAAACAATGAAACCAATATGAAGTAGGCAGTAAATATAAACCAATTTGCATACAGCTGCTATTGGCCACCAAATTAAAAAATACCCCCCTACTTTATGGAATGGTTTTTATTGCAAAATAAATTAGAATATACGAAGCATTCTTAAAGCCTCATTGAGGGATGAATGTTTTTCTGCCAATAAAAAAGTTAATGGGTCGTGAAATTTGTTGAAAATATTTCAATGTATTGCAGTTCAGCAATTTCAGTGGCTTCTGGCTGTTAGAGAAGCAGTTAGCTTTGACTTTTTGGACCGAACCTCAGTAGAAATAATTAATTTTTGAATTCCAAAAATAGCCTGTTTATAGAACTTTCAGCGCATTTAACTAAAGAGCAAATCTCTATCGGAAATCCCGTCAGATTACATGTAAGGCAACCCTAGCCAAAGAAAAACTCTACTTTGGAATAAAAAACTCAAAGAGTTGATTTATTCGGTAATTTTCATGTCAGAAAGTGTGAATAAAGTTTAGGTGATTAATAAACGCTTTTATGGGTTAATTTACATTGGGAAAATATAAGATTTTGATCCTTTTCTCATTATCAAATGAAGGTGATCAACCTATAAATATACTACGTGATTAAAGTACCTAACTCCATTGATTTTTTAAATTAATAAATCTTAGTAGATTGATGAAACTGACACATATAAGAGCTATGAGTGTCTGGATTTTACTGATATCGAATTACTGACAATTTCAAGGAAGTCACACTTATTTTGTCACATCATTTTAAGATTGAAGCATGGTATATCTCCAAATGATTGAAAGCGATTAGTGGGCAGAATCGAACCCAGTTTTGCGACCCTTTCGTATCAATGGCTTGTATGGACAGCATATTCTGATTATCCCGTCATATAGATCCTGATTGTCAGTTCATAGTACTCTAGTTGTTTGGTCTTTTATATCCTTATCTTTATGATTTTACGTCGAATCATGCTCTGTATTTGTTTTCTTGCAAAAAAAAAACTTCTTTTTTGTCATTTGCCAATTAATTTATAGTCAAAATCAATAATAAAATTCAAAATTCGATTTCAGCTTTATATGCACAAGACATTTTTTGTGTAATAGATTATTTAAGCGTTAAGTAAATGTTGAAAAAAACTTATGACAGCATCATCACGATTTCAGCATTTTTACATTTAATTTTTGTTGAATTAACCTCTCCACTTAAAAAAAATTCTTTTAAAAAATTTTAATAATATTTCTTTCTTCACTTATCAGTTTATAATTTTTGGAGTTTTGTCCATAATCCCTGTCATTACAGTTACGTGCTTTTTTCAAAAATGTATTTAAACAGACGAACCTTTTAAATTATTCTACCATTTCGGACAAAAGAGCGGTTTCGTAACACCTTAAGTATGATGTTTGAGTTATAAAACAGGATAATGCACACGAAAAAAACCCCATTTTTCATTTTCAGGAAAATTCGATTTTTTTAGCGTAAACCATGGATACTTCTTTTTATCCTTAATTTTTTATCAAAATCTGCGCAAGCTTTTGAATCATATAGGGAGAAAAAAGGATCCTGTCTTTTATTTTTTGCACGATGAAATAATAAACTGAAATCGGGGAACGCTTTTCATTACCTACTTTATCTAGCAGATAAAAACTTATTCCCTAACCGCGTTCATATTCTTTTTACTATCTCCTTTTTTCTACCGGAAAAACTTCCAAATTTTTACTGTATATTTCGTTAAAAATTAAAGAGAAGAACAAGAGGGGCTTGTCAGAAAACTGACGTCTCCGATAGTGACAGTGTTTTTGTGTTGCTCAGAGCATGTCTTAGTATTTTTTGAATTTTTCGAAAATCGCGCGTTATCGCTTCTCTTTTATTTTTTCACATCGGAGCGTCATGAAATAAAGAGGAGTGGGTTTTTTCTAGGCTAGGGTGCTCTAGGCAATGAGGCACGGTCACGACCCCTCAGACAGTCGACAAGCTTTGGATGCCACAGCAACCGCCGCCATTAAGCTGCGCGCTAGCCTCTAACCCAGGCACCACCGATCTCTTCCCCGCACCGGCCAGCACGCTGTACGTGACGAGCACGTGGGCCATGCTCTTAGCGAAGGTTGTGAGTAGGATGCCTGCGGTGAATAGGAAGCCCCCAAGCAGGGCCACCTTCCGGTAGGACATCTTGTTCAGCATGTGGTTGGTCACCAACCCTGTGCAGAAAAAAAAGAAAAATACATAAGTCACTATTCAACAGCTTAGTTGGATACACACAAAAAAATCACCGATCATTCAATACGCACGCATACATCATAGAGTACAATTACATCCTTTTACAGACACGGTTAGGTTTTCTTTTTTGCGACTAAGTGCGTGATTTAATTCTTCTCGATAATGCTTGTACGAGATTCGTTTTAAAATGCTCGTGTTTGCGGAGATTTTCAGCAAGGTTGTGATGAGATACATAAAGCGGTTACCTATTTTTCCAAAGATATGTGCATTAGTGTTTCTTATTTAAAAAGTTGTAAATTTAGAAAAGTTCCTAAACTTTATATAAGACCGTGTTTTGGACGTTTTGTGTTGAGCATTCAAAAAGTATCCATGAGAAAGGAATTGTCAACAATTTTTTTGAAGCGATTAGCCACAGAACTCCATCTACGAAATCGCAACAATGAAATTTATCATGTTTAAATGACAATTCATTAGTTAAGATTGACTGGAATTATTTACAAAATATTTTGAAAAAAGAATTATTTTTGTTTTTGATATCCAATAATCAGATTTAAGAAGATTTGAGCGTTAAACTTTTCTTTTTATTGTTAACAGTAATCATTCCAACCAAATCTCTGTGATATTGTTCTTAAAACAGGAAAAAATCTTGAATGCCTTAATTAGCTGTGGAGGCTTTTCTATGTTATGTACGTAGAAATATTTAATGTTACTTTTAGCAGCACAATTTGTATGACATCTTGTTTTTATAAATCATTAAGTTACATAAGAATTATTGTAATAATAATGGTTTGATCCAACATGATCTAGTTAACTATATCTACTAACTCATTTTAACAATTTATAGCCTCGCACTTGCGTGGAAAAATTAAGTCACTTTGATGCATTGTGCATTTTTTAAACGCACTAAGTGGAACATTTTAATTTTGTTAAAATAGCTTGTTCATCTAATATCAATTTCTGTATTTTTCCAAGGCGAGTAAGAATCTTGAGCCTTACTTATTCGATTTTGGTATCAACAAGTTCCCCGAATAGTTTATCTTTCACTCTTAATTTGCAGAATTGATTCAAAATTGCCTATAATTCGCTTGGTCGTTGCCAAATGCAGTAATACTATTTAGATCTGCTCTGAACTATTTGATGGATTTGATAGTTAAATGTGATATTTTCCACTGTGTCCATATGTTTGCCTCCCCTCGGGTATGTCGGCTTACGGGTTCGTAATGCAACTACACGCGTTAATTCTAACTAAAATTGGGAAGGAGTGGAGTGTGCAACCTCTAATGTAATGCACTGTAATGTTTCAGGGTAGTGGTTTATTTATGAATTCGACCCTCTATTTCAGTATTAGGAGGTAGACACACTTAACTAATTCTCTCACGGCAAAACCATTTATTGTGCAACTACAAATTTCAAGTTTATTACCTTTAAATTATTCTTTTTCTATTCATCGGAGCGGCGCACTTTCAGCGAATATCTTCGTTTTTTGATTTTTCTTATAATTTTATTTTAGGAAAGAGTACTACTCCATCGTCTTACTTCAAATTACAGACAAAAATATTCGTTAAATACTCGAGATTTATTACTATGTCATTTTCCTCTTTTATTTTGAGGAAGACAACGATGAATTTCTATTTACTTACTGGCATAACATGATCTAATCTTCAAATGTAAGATCCGGGGCGCTTGAAGTTTTCTGAAACCTCTGAAAATCTCGGCACTTCGGAAGGAAGAAAAAAAAAACCCGATTCCTTGTAGTAAATTTCCCTCGACGAGAATTAGCTAGCAAAGCGATTGACTTCGTTTCGTTGAGACTTTGAGTGGTACGTATATATCTGACCGCAGATATGCGACATCTAGCCTTCTTCTTTCCATGCTAGACGTCCACGCTATACCACACGCTCTTCCGCGCGACCTTCACCTACCCTTCCACGATTGTGTGTCCAACACAGACTCGGATAATGCATTTAAATGAAAACGGATTTTACAGCGGCGCGGAGGAATCGATAAGCGATTTTTCCCCTCGGTGGTTGATTGATGACAAATGCTCGAGTATTATCTCCGTAATTGTTATTCAACGTTTCTACCAAACTATCGATCGTTTGAATGGTTAAGCCGATTGAAGGTTATTACAGTTTTTATTTGGTTTCCCTTTTCTCTGAAAGCTGGCGTAGTTCGCATCCCGTTGAATTTACGAAGAAGCTCGCCTTATTGTCTGTATTTCTGAAGAATATCTGAACGTAATTTGGTCCTTGCATGATTTTCCGACTACGCTTTAACTTCGCCGATCGGGTTGCATAACTATTAGGATAAGTCCGTTTTGTTTTTCGGAAAATGGGGAGAAAGTGGAAGAATTATACGGAGTGAAAGAAGTTGGAGCAGTAATATGGGAGGAAACAAAGAAGAAAGATTTTTTACAAAGTAACTTTGAGTCCAATAAAGCAATCGTATGAAGTTTTTGAATGCGATTGAAACGCGTTTTGATTCTTATTTACGTAAGTACGTTACGCGCCGCCATAACGACAAGGAAGTAGGTGAAAAGACACATTCTGTTTATGCGGTATCGCTTGTTAGCGAGTATAATCCAGGTATGCCAAATTTAAGCAGAAATATACGAAGAAGAGCCTCTGTAACTGGAAATTTAGAAAAATTCGAAAATGTTCCATGAGAAATTCGGGCAATGTGAAGTATATTTCAAATATGAGAACTCCTACGGGAACAAAATTTGTTTTCGAATTAGGAAAGCTCAATCTTTAGAGATTATGCAATACATAAATGACGCATCCAACCAAAATTCTATTTCAAACACTAAGAAAGGAAACTTATTTTCAGAGGATGATTTTTTTATATCGTCCCAAATTTTAATCTCATTTTCAAACTAAAAATAACAAACATTCTTCCGTGTACCTTCTCTGGCAGTCCAATCACGAATTTTCTGCCACGTCTGTTGAGTCTGTTGGTTTACTACTTTAATATATGTATTTATATTTTTTAAATTCCATTTAAATGTGAATTTAACATAGATCCAATATTCTTTTCTTATAATTCTTTTCCTCGATACGCCTATGCCATTGACAATAATCCACACATTTGGTCAATAAAACAGTTTTTACAGCTTCAGTTTTGCATATGTTTACTCCAGTATTGTAAGAGAAAATGAAATTTTTTATTTTTATTAAAAGGCCATATTTTTTTTTCTTTGATATCAATTTCATACAAGTTATTCTAAACAATGGAAACACAACATCCGCAAAACTGTTGGCCTGTTCCAATTTTTAAATGAGAGTTCACGTTAAAAGAGGGGGTGTCGTTGATGTAATACGGCTTGCATCACAGTCGAAAGCAGTCTTTTAACCTTATGAAATGTAAAACCGTCAATGAAAAAAATCCACTCTCGTCTAGTTCGCGAGATCTTTCGAGGAAAATTTTGACCTCCGAGACAGAAAACAATCAGCTTAAAAGGATGCGATTCGAGAAAAACCTAGTTGCGATGGAGAGATTAGTGTCACTGGCCTTGTAGATGAGCTGGATTGGGAGTCATTTAGGAGAGAAGTGCGTCAACAACGCGCGGACCCGTCTATTAGATGAATTAAGAACGGGCGAATCCATTGGGGAGGCGTCGGTTTTAATCATGCCTATCATTTATATGGGCGGGTGCGAATACGGGAATGATGCTGTAGTAACAAAGAATGGAATGGGCGGAGTGGTTATGGCGAACTATGCTCGGCAGTTCATCCTTGTCCTCTGTCACATGCCAACCTAAATATAAAATCGACATCATTCTCAAAGTAACACTGGCAAAAATTTATGGCGAAATTTTGCCTTTCGATCAACGCGAGAAAAAGTTTGAATTTATGAAATATAACTGAACATTGTTTCTGTATAGGGAAGAAATGTGATAAATTATTTTAAAATGATATTGGAAAACGTTCTAAATGATATATTTATTTCCATAAAGGTGTTATTTTTTTGAGATATTCTGTATATACTGTTTTGTAGGGCCGTTCAAGCGATCCACGATCATTTCGCCTGAGGAAGCTGGCAGTACCGCATGCGGAATGCTGCTCAACAATAACAAGATAATATGCAGCGTAAATCCGAAAAAGTTCCGTTATAACTTCAACCTTTGTGAAAGTATACGGTTCAAGATATTCGAATCTCTTTGCGCGCATACATGCAACCTTTTCCTGACTGAACCAATTGAATTGACAGAAACGCACGTTATTATTTCTCTAGCGGAAGTTCCCGTTGAATTTCAACGGATTTAGTGAATCTAACATAAAAGTTCGCGATCAATTACTGTGTAGCATTAATTTCCTCTCTAACATGCCTTTTAAAATGCATTTCCCCGGTATGGAATTTTAATGTATTTCACGCTCAATGTAACGTTCGCATCTCGCTGATGAAGAAAATCACGTTGCGGCTACAGGAGTCATCTTGATATACAGTTGCATTCCAACAATTAGGTGAGACCTATAATTCATTTTTTGGAACAGACACGTATTTTATGCACGAAGTTCACAACATCGAAGCATATTTCATAGTACCATTCGTGTGATTAATTTAGTCTTACGTGCCCCATTAACTCTTCCTCATAGGGAAAATGACAAATTTATAATACAAATGATCGTCCTGACATTCAGGAGTTCTTCGGCGCAGAAAATGAGCTCGATATTTCATTTTTGCAATTATATATGTCATCGTCATAGGCAGTCTATCGGTAGGCACGTCCGTGATTATTCATGGTTAAACCTGGTTCTCCATATACTCCTATTTTCCGCAGTATTCTTCATGTCTTGATAGCTCTTTTATATATATATATATATATATATATATATATATATATATATATATTAGGGCAACTAGGTGTTGAAGGAAACCCAGTGAGCACTTACCGGAAGGAGAGCCGCTGGGGTGTTGGTGGAGAGACACATTTGTAGAAGTTATTGGAGCTTTCGGAATGAGCCCTTCGTCAGCACAAGAGAGACACAACTTCTACAAATGTGTCTCTTCAACACCCCAGCGGCTCTCCTTCCGGTAAGTGCTCACTGGGTTTCCTTCAACACCTAGTTCCCCTAAATATCCTAATTTACCTTTCCTCTTCCGTAGTATTTATATACATACATACACATACACACACACTAGGGGGCAAGCCTCCTGCTCGCTGACGCTCGCCAACCCCCCTCCCTTTGCTCGCTGTTTCTTCGTTCCTACCATGTACCTATTGGATTTAGGTTATTTTAACGGGAGTATGTTTTGAATATAAGTTTAATGAATATATTTTATAAGGGATGTATGTTTGGTTTTTAATAACAAATTAAGAAAATTAATTTAATAACTCGATAAAAAGTAAACTTAGAGAACTGAATTTCCGGAGATTAAAAATGGTTGAGATATATAGCGTTAAAGAGAGAGAGAGACAACCAGAAATATGATTTCAGTAATATAGTTAAAAAATATAAATAACATGAATACTGCGTTCGATTTATTTGCATTAAATTCATATCTTCGGTCATTTCGAGAAAGTTTTAATCTTATTTTTGATCTTTAAACCTTTAAGTGCAGCTTGAGATGGACCTATTGACCAAAATGTTTTTGCGGATCTAAATTTTGAAAGTTTGACGAATCCAAAATGGCATAGAACTTGAAAATCCATCAGGAAGTTCCAGAGATATAAGCATGCCAAAAGCGTTACGTACAGAGACACAGAGTGACAAACCTAGCTTTTTATATTATACAAGTAGCCGAATGAGCCCGTTTAAAACGGCCTTTGAAAACAAACAATATAAAAATAAAACCAACAAACAAATGATAAAATTATAATATTTGAATAAGATTGGAAAGGGCTACAAATGAAAACAAAGGAATAGTTTTAAAAAAATAAGAGGAAAACAGTCTTATACCTCAATAATATTATTTTAGCTATTCAGTAGCTCTCTTACGACGTTCCTTGTAAATACTCTTTCGTTTAACAGCAATTTCCCTTGACTATCTTGATTCTTAACCCAAAATTTCAAATTATGTATGTCACGTGTTCTAGTTATGGCTACATACAGCTGTCCATGTGAAAAAACTGCATCTGGCAAATGTAATTCATAATATCTGTTCTATTCAGATAATGCGAAGGCACAGCGCAAGCAACTGCCTTTAATATGCAGAAAGACTTCAATAAGACAAGGAAGGCACATTAAAACACGGTTGAATTATTTCAAACATTAGCCTGTTTTAAAATACGTAATTTGCCGCATTTATCCATCCAATTTACGTAAATGAATATAGGTTTATGAGCATATATGGCTTGAAACAACAATGCCCGTTTCCAAGGCGATCATCGATGAAAATGAACGATTTTTCTTACATCGGCGATTTTAAACGTAAAATTTGCTCAAGTTTTATCTTTAGGTGAGAAAAGACGAACAAAATTAAACGGCCCGTTTATTTTTCTTTAAAATGGTCCTAATTTGAAGGTCGTAGGTCAGTTCTTTCTAATTTTAATTCCCAAAAGAGTAAAACTCTGCACGTTGAAAATTAAATTTTAGCGTGTAAACTTATGGACCGAGATATGAGATTCATATGGAATGTAAAACATTCTCCTGGCGTCGAACCCGGGACTTTAAAAAGAAATTTATAGCATTCGCTTTTTGAAAGTATTCATAGCAATCCTACCGAATTTGACGGGACTGGCCAAAGAAATGGCCGAGATATGTTGAGACATTTAGCGTTACGCAAAAAATGATGATCAAGAGATTTAGCCTTTCATATAATAAAGATATATATATATATATATAAAGAAACGCGACGGTTTCTGCGGTCACACTTCTGCATACCCGAGGAGAGCGGGAGAATGAAAGGGCGCACGCATCGCATCATCGTGAGAAATCAAATTAATGGCGTATCATTTGTCAAAATAAATGAGGAATGTCTCCCTGGAACCGGTTCGTCAAGGACGATCTTCTGCGAGAGATGCTGGCACAACACGGCTGCAGTTGTGTTAGTCTCGATATGACTTACAGTTTAGAGCGAGGTCGTAATGGAGACCGAAGTGGGAAGAAACGGGATGCACTTAAAAAATAAAAAAGTTAACAGTCAAAGAGCGTCGCTTAAAAAAAAAATTAACCAATATTTCGGCGCCGTGAATTTTTTCCCTCCGATAACATCGGAAATTGACGAATTTCACGTAAATGATTTCAGATTGTAACGTTTAAACAACGTTTATTTCCTGCAGTTTCGTTTTATTTTTCGACTTTATCAGCTGGATTTCGAATGGTGATATATCTGCGATTTTATCGAGGGTTTCATATTTAAATTAAATTAAATTATTCCTTTGATGCTGTGTTCATATTATCTTATCGTATATATTCGAATGTGTTTCTCCGTTAACCGTATTCTCGAGACTTGCCCTTTTTTTATAGCTCACGTGAGTCTACCTGTATTCTAACCCTTATTCGAGCATTTTTTCACTCGCCATGAAAAGAGGCACATGTTAGGATTATTGTCGTTGGGTAGTAAACACGTCCTGTGTTTCGTATCAAGTGTCGCTTGAAAATATCACGCGACTTGAAAATTTAAGTTATAAGTTCAGCCGACGTTGTATGTCTCGCCATTCAAAAGTTTCTTGGCGGAATAAATTTATTCCGTCTGTGCATTAACAAGGTGTGTATGCTGAGCAATCTTGCACAGACATTCGCATCTCTGAAAACTTCAGACATAATTTTCTGCACAGGCGAGTTCAAAATTTTAAATCCTTCGTAAAAATATGAGCATGGGCCGGATTAGATAAATGTTGGGCGCCAGGATAATGGCGCCGAAAAATCTTATCGTACCATCAACAATTTTAATTTTAAAATTTCTTATATAAATTGTAGGCATATTTTTGTTTGAGCGTAAGGTTTTAAACAACCAATTGATTCTCGTGTCGTAATGTTACTGCAGACTAATACTAACAGACATTTTGATATGGTTTCGCTACTTAAGTTCTTGGGTGTGGAAGCAAATTTGTCAAAGTCTGATATAATTTTGCCTCAGCATTGGATCTGCGACCAGGATATTCTAGAGAATAATAACTTCATAAATATTTGTCATTCCTAAAATAGATAAAGCAGTTGTTTATGCTTTTTCAGTGGTTTGTTGCTTTGCCGTCTCGTGCATTGAAATAAGCGGCAGTTGAGAATGGTTACCCAAGCTATATTTTCGGCATGGCTCTTCAGTGAAATTCCAACATTATCTATAATAATAACTATATGTGTTATCTAATATATAAAAATGAATGTGTGTATGTATGTATGTGTGTGTATCATAATTTTAAAACTCGAAAACTACAGATCGTAGAAGCAAGAGAAAGGTATCATTTTAACTGGAATAACGAGTACGGTGGTATAGTAAAGTTTTTATATCGATTTGATTGGCCTGTCTAATTTTTAAAAAAATTATTTTTTCCATTTTCTCCATTTGAATAACATAGGGACGAGTGCAGCTTATTTTTCATTTGAATTTTAATATTACTTAGAAATATGGCATGAACTTGAGACTTGAATGGTTCTACGAAGAAAATAACACAGTTTATTCTTATTGAAGACAGAATCCGAATCCTGATCGAATTAGCATAAAAATGCATTTAGAATCAATAAAATACGTGATTTTATCAGTTTTATTACAATACCCATTACAAGCTACCATGACAACTCCCATTGTCGCCAAAATTGAGAGTTCAATGCATTTATAGGGGGAAAATTTTAACGTAATATCGTTTTTCAAATTCTGTGTACGATTTTAATTTGTTTACATGGAAACCAAATATTTGTTGTTTTTAATTGAATTATCTTCTAAGCTAACATGTAAAGGAGAATGTTTGTAAGTTTGTTGGCTTTGAATGCTTTTAATACGAGATAGGGAGGGGGAGAGATGGATGATAACGGAGGGGGAGATGGAGAGAGGGAATTAGAGGGAAGGGGTGGAGAGAGGCGGGTGGGAGATGGAGGGGAGAGGGGGGAGGGAGGGGGAGAAGGGAAGAAGAGGGTGGAAGGGAAGGGAGTTTATACGTTATTTTCGTAAGATTTTCTTCATTCATCTAAATAGGAAAATGCGGAGCGGTTTTCTCCACTTTTGCTTTATTCGACGGGTATAAGTGTGTACTGTCTTACTCTTGCGATGCTTACATGTTACACGGTCGAAGATTTAGATTCACTAAATCCGTTGAAATTCAACGGGAACTCCTGCTAGTTTTCCATAAACGTGATGGGAGATTTTAAAATAACTTTAATGTTTGCTTTAATGTACGTATAAATATTTATAATAAAGCATGTCATTTCACCACCTAAATGAATATCTAATCTGATGGGATATCAGCGCTGAGATTTATCTATCGAGTTATTGAATATTTTCAATCTTTTATGAATAAATTAAGGTTCTACTAAGTTATAAATAAATTAAGCTGTAAAATTATTTGTCCGATGCTCCTAATTTTAGTCATCCAGCCACGACTCGACAAAATTTTCTCAACGTAGCCATTTTCCCTTTACTAGTAATTCTGAAGATACATAGAAGACCAAATTTTTTAGCTTAGAACTGCATCGCAGTGGAAAAGAGCCAGTTACAAGGCACATAACACTTGTCTGATGATTACTAAAGCGATTTATTTAAAGAAAGGGTTTGTGGAATATTCGGAATGACAACTTAAGCATCGAGCTTTTGGGGATCTCCATTTGATACAACTCACGAGTTACTTTAGTTTAGGAAAGTTGGTCCTCCAAAAACCTTGAGTTCTGCAATGTTGATTATACGTTCTTAATTAATCTTCGCCATGTTACTTTGTCCATCTCTGCTCACGCCACCCTTCTGATTCGTTTGCGACCGTCTTCCTTGCCGTTCCGTCATTGTATTATCCGTCTTCATTGACCTCTCTCTCTCTGAACCCTTTAAATTCTCAAACTCTAAATTTCTCACATTCTACCTCTTTCTCTCTATTTCACTCTTCTTTCTCACACGCTTCTCCTACCGCCCCCTCACTTCTAATACGACTGTCGTTTTATCCTCATCTTTTCCTTCTTAATGAGTTCCCTTTCTCTACAAATTCTCTCTCTCTCTCTCCCTCCCCCCTCTTTTCTTACTCTCCTTCGTATATTATTTTCCCCTCTCTTTTTTCTCTTCCATCACTCGTCCACTATTTCTCTGCCTCTTTATATTTACCCTTTTCACTCTTAACATTTCTTTTAGTTATTTTATCAATAAACCATCATTGTACTCCTTTTCCTTCTTTATGTCTCCTAATTCATTTATTTTCGCCTCTTTGTCTATTTCGCTCCAAAAGCATTTCCGTTCTCCCTATCTCATTCAATTTCTTACCTTCGGTTTTGATTCTCCATTTCCTTGTCATCACTTTTCTCTTCCTACACTCTCTATTTCATTACTCTTTTGTTATCCGCCATTTTCCTCCACCTCTCGCGCTTCCCTTTCTTTCCGCAGCGCGACAATTTTGACCACATCTCCATTTCATGAACTTCCGATTTTTACAAAAAAAAAACTTTCAATTATAACTTTGCCGTTCTTATAGCTCGTTTGCGTCTTAATAACCTTTTATGTTTCGAACTGCTCGAGGCAAGAGAATACGGAATATACAAGACATTACAGTACGGAGAAGAAGGAACTAGAGCAATATAAGAAGAAAAACTTTTAATAAAAAAATGGGATTTTTAGAGAAAACTTACAAAGAACAAAATTTATAATTAACGTAATTTAATGATATTTTGGAGTTTTCACGTATATCAGTTGTAAATTCTGTAGATTAAGAGATATGGAATTAAAACATAGCGATGAAATTTTAAACATTTAAATGGTAGCATTGCTCTCAAGCAATATTACTTGTTATTTAAAACTAAAAATGTGAGACTAACTAGTGGAAATTTCTCAATTTATTAATTACAACCAGTTAAAATACGTTAAATATACGCAGAATTAGAGGTCAATTGTTGACAAAAACTAATGAAGCAATATAAAAAAAAAGAAATAATGGTATTCTGCGAGAACTCTCCAAAACGAAGGCGTAAAGTATAAATGTAAAAATTATACGGTCCACCCTCTAGATCAGTGGTGCGCAAACTGGGGGGCGCGAACGATTTGACGGGGGCCGCGAATCGCTGTTTTTTTAAAAAGAGGGACTCGAGTTTACCCGGCCTGGCACAGGCTACCTGATTTTACGTGCCGATTTTGTTTGATCCATCAAACTCAATGGTGAAAAATTTATAGGCGATGCCCAAAAATTTCACATAAAGGTGATTGTTGTGCGCGCAATGTTTTTATAAGGTGCGCTAAATTGTAATCGTTTGCAATGAATTGCCAATGAGTTATCTTAACTTACGTAGCTTTTCTCACGAATGTCTTACCTTGAGATTTTTAATAACTTTTAATAAGAGTTCTGGACCCTGAAGCAAAACGTGGTGTGAGGAAAAGGTAAGATTCGACTCGGCAAGGAAGTTTGTTAACATAATCATGAAATAACATATTGAGGTGTTCACTATGGATACATTTATTTTGCGACAATTAATTATTCTTTGAGGTGTTTTATATTGCCTATTATATTGATTTTATAGTTTGCGATTAATAAATGTTTTCTTACGGTATTTATTCGGATAGGAAATAGGCAGAGAAAAAAGGGAGAATGTTAAACTTTTGGTGACATTATTCTTAAGTGATTAGGTTTGAGTTTATCTGTTATATGATGTATATGAAACAATTTTCAGAGTTTTTAATTTAAACGCACCGACGTGAGAGCGACGGTATTGGGAAAAACTCCATGATTTGTTCCAAAGCACGGGAGTTCCCGGATTAGAGGAACACGGATTAAAGAGGATGCATTGAATTACAGTCTTCAATTAACAGTTTTTAATCTCTCATAGTCTATCAATACCATACTATTACGATACATAATGCCAGTTTCTTAAATTCTCACCTGCAACCACCTTGATGTCCATCGCCCCCCACAAAATTCCTTAACGCCCCCTAGGGGGCGGTACCGCCCACGTTGGGAATCAATGTCTAACACAATCTAACAGTGTTACGCTCTGGTATTTATAGATTCTTTGTAGAGCTACACAACTATGTACATACCTACTTTTGTCATGAGCTATAGGCCGATAGAATGCCTAGGGACGGCTCGGCCTCAGCCACAATTAGGCTTTCGTGAGAATAAGTCGAGAGTGCTTTCATTTGTTCGTATTCTTCGATCGTTTCGTAGATTTACTGTAAGATAATTATTTTCTTCAAAATATGGATAAGTGGATTATCAAGGCTGGAGAAAAACGTGGTGCTACTTTCGATGTGACTTTAAAAAATTCCCGATTCGCCATTGCCGGTCAAGATCTTTTAAAAATCGAATTCGAAAAGAAAATTCTGTCAGAGTTTTGGATATCAAGGCAAGAAGAATATCGAGAGATTTATGAAAAGGCTACAGATGTGCTTTTGCCATTTGTTTCAACATATCTGTGTTAAGCAACATTCTCCAAATTAATTCTGTTGAAAAATAAACAGCGTTCACGTTTAGATGTGGAATCAGAACTTACAGTAGCTGTGTCTGAAATTACAGCCATATCCTTGCAGCTGGCAAGCAGGCTCATAGATCTCATTAAGTAAGTGCTTTGTTAAGTTTAAAATGAATTTCATATTTATTTAAATAAAGTTTACTATTATCTTAAATTTCTTCCCTTGCGTCTACGACAGTTATGCAGTGTTATTGAGCTGATGTGGAATACATTTTTAATGTAATGTCAACAAAATTTTCCGATTGAAATGGGGGGTGCCGTAGTTTACGTGGATCAAAAGGAGGAAGCGGCCCGAAAAGTTTGCGAACCACTGCTCTAGATCAGTGGTTCCCAAACTTTTTGACATAACGCCTCCCTTTTGGTTTTCACTAAGCTGTCATGCCCCACCATGTTTTAGATTAAAATAAATGTAATCCTCTGCACTCGTATTTACGTCATTATTCATGATTAACTAACTCGTAATTATTTTACCCGTGTATCTGGTACAAATTGGGAAGACTGAAAAATACGTTTAAACTATTTCATCCGAATTTGGCATTAAAAATTGATTTTTCTCTCATTGCCTCACGCCCCCCGCCCAACAGTTTGGGACCACTGCTCTAGATTAAGAGATTACGAGTATATGGTTGAAAGGATTTTTACTGTAATATCCAAAGTCCATTTCGTTATTATTATTTATTCCTATCCAGCGAGAAGACTGTTGTGGTGATAAAATAAATTTAGGAAAGGCTTCTATAGCATTATCTAAGGAGAAAATAGTTATGATACATTGTCATAAAATCGGACAAATCCACATTCTATAGATATTTTTATACGTAATTAATATTCTACATTTATTACCTAAACCAGATGGAATTATAAGCACATATCAAGGGTTCTGCCACAGTGACAGTGCGACAGATATGACTTTTTATGATGAAAATGATGGGTAAATTGTTTAGACGTGAATGTATTTTATTATTTTTTCTCAAAAGACATCGAAGTTTCCCTACCGAGGATTAAGGCTCTAAAAGCAATAGAAATTTGCTCGTAATTAAGTTTTCAGTTATACATCTTCCCATTCTATTAAAGAATTTTGAAACGGGTGCCATAAGAATCAGTGGCCAAAATATTCTCTTTATTTCCTTTTGAATTCAATAGTCCATCCACGAAACACTCTACAAAGGACACGGTTTGAATCACGACCTTCAAAAACCATTATTGTTTCCCCATGGAAGTTTAAATGTTTTATTTAAATCTGTCACTACTATAAGCATTTCCTTTTCACGCATATTGTTTTCATTTTCTCAACGAGCGCCGATTCTTTCTTCGATTTCCATATCTCGCCCTCCAACTGCTCGATCGTCCAACGTAATTTCCACTGCCATCCTGATTCTGTGTATCTCCACCCCTCGCTCATTCCCTTACCTTGAACCTTAAATCTTCCTCAATTACCCATCTAAACCGTTGCCGCCGTTTCAATCCTCCGCGTTTATTTTTTGTATACTTCAACTTTTCCCAGCCCTCCCGCTGGCGCACAAATGTAATCTTTCTCTCAGACTCCTCAACACGTCATTTCGTGCATAAAATTTTCCCCAAGGTTACCTTCGCTTCAATTTATGTTTTTTCGCCCGAGGCAGCCGCGGTCACCGCAAATAGGAAGGGACTTCTCAAGGAGCGTACGTCTTATATAGGACAGACGCTGGGTGCCGTAATATTTGTCTTCGATCTGCTTTCTGTAATGATCCATTCATTTCCTTCCTCGACCGCGCCATCTTTACGCCCTTCTTTATGGGAACCTTTGAGCGACTCGACCGTCATGGAACGTTAAGGTGGGTTTTTTTGAAAACAAAAAAAAAACCTCTGACAGAAGCGTGATTATAGCTTTCGTTTTTCCTTCGCACGTTTTTATTGTGATTTATTCCAATGATACGCCCCATCTATTGTCCCTTTTTTACGCAACTCCACCATTCCATCCTCTTAATTCAATTGAGTTTCGGTATTCAAGTATGGTTTCGTCAGTATTTTCATTCTGTGACCACAACATCATCTTCTTAAGGTACAGATTTCCCAACTACCTTTCAAGGTTGTATAGTAAGCATATTAGAGTCGTCTATCAAAACAGACGCGCTTTGATGTGAGTTGATAAGGGCAAAAACTTTGCGTCAGAAAGCTGTCCTTAGAATCTTTTCTTTTTGTTTTAAAGTGAAATGAATGGATGAAATAATGAGAAGCTGAAATAATTTTCCCTCTACGATACTATGATAGTTTTGGAACGAGAGGCTTTCAGCAGAGTAAATTAAAATATAATCCAGTCTTAGTTTTTACAACGTAAACTATTTTGATGCGTTTCTATAAATAATATATAATAAATATTCAGCAGTAAGGTATTGTTTATTCCTTTTAAGAGTCTGTGTTCATCTATCGTCTGTGAGAGTGTATATGCAATATAAAATGGGAAAAATTCCAAGTTGTTGAAAATTACTTTTGAATTAATTTAAGCTTTTTGATAGAAAAAGAAAATCTATAAAAATTGAAAATCGGTATAACATCACAATCTGTCTCTTCCTGAACTGCAAAAATAAAAGGACGGAGAGTAATTATGGTCTTTAACTCTCTCGTACACATTTTAAAATTATTTAATTAGAAATTTGAAAAGCATACATAATAAATTTGATCAAAGATCTTCCCGATAACCTTCAGCATCATATTTTCAGGTCAAAGGTTCACTAGAGTGGACTTCGTGTAGCTTGGACGACATTGATACGTAAATAACATTTCTGTGAAAATATTTCTTGTCTATTACCGAAAACAATGAGCGAGAATTTAAAATAAACGAATGTTTTTTAAAGTAAGCCATGAATGAATAGTTACATATATTTGGTTTCGTGAGTGAAACATCATATACAAAATGTTCGAGGAAAAAAATCAAATTAGAACTCAAGTAAAAACATTTACAGATCGTATTAGTCTCGTTGAAGTGTCAATCACACGTTTTATATCCATTCTATATCTTTTCCTATAATGTAATATCCGCGGATAAATAAATAGAATCCAGAATCATCGAATTTGATTTAATTACTATTTTTAGAGCGAATAGTCTTCCAAAATTAAACTTGTGCACTATAAAACCTTAATTAAATCCTTCCTATCCCTGTAAACCGATGAATTGTTTTTTTAATCTAATGGGATCGTGATTTACGATTCCAGGGCTGCTCTTTTGCGGTTCACGCGATTAATTTAAAAAAGAATCTTTTCCCAGCATTTTGTTTGAGAGTTTTGGGCAAAAGCAGGATGTTCGATTTTTACATTTTGAACAAATTAACGATAATTAAGGGTGGCACCCAGAAACGGAAGTTAAATTGACCTAGAACTTTCCCTGTGTGTAATGACCTCCGCTCTCTAGCAAAAACTGAACCTGACCTTTGAGAAATTCGTGCGATTAATGCACAAATGCTTTAACAAAATCTGTCAGTTTACAGGACTACACCGCAACGGAATTCCGGCGTGAAGGAATATTATTCAGAATTTCGTTTTCTCTTTTTGTACTGAATTCTTCGTCAGTATCGTATGCTACCATCGTTCGCTCAAATGTCCCATTAACTTTATTGATATTTCATAAACGCACATATTAATGCATGCGTGTATGTACGTGTCTATGTTGAATTTAATTTAATTAGTTCGATTTTTTATGCAAACGCTCATTCATGCATGTTTATAAAATTAATTTATAAAAATTTATCTTTTTACACTCCTGTTTAAAAATTCTTTCGTGTTGCTGATTTATTTGTTTTAACGAAGCTTGAATATTGAACATCTATTTTTCCATGAAACATACTTGTACGTTTCCCTTTAGGAATTTGGGGAAAGCGCATCTCTATCAATTTTCTATTTGCTTATCATTTGCTATTTACCGAGGTGGGAGATGATTCTCAGTATGGACTTGTTATTAAAGAACGTATACGAAAAATTCGTCGTTAGCTGTAGAGGGAGGTTAATTCACGGGGAAAATACCAAATGAAAAATTATCGTCTATTATAATCTTATTGCTGGTACAAGCATTCGTATAACCTATTTTTGACAAATGAAAAAGGAGTTTGTGTGTATAAGCTGTTATTATTAATTTTTTTCTTACAACGGTAAGAATTTTTTTCTATGAAAGTTGTGTTTGTGAAGTTAGTCGGCCATAAAAAAAGGGAAGCTCGAATAACTTTTGGAGAACTCCATTTTTTCCTTACTGATTCGCCATTTCTCACTCATCTCCTTCGCGGGTTATTTCATAGCGTGCAGTTCGAGCGTAAAAAAAGAGAAGGTCGCGTAGAGAAAGAGAACAATGCCGGACGGCACGCCTCCGTATCACCAGACCGCGGGACTGGATAAGGCAAGCAAATGAACATCGCCTCCGAACAATGGACATTTCTTTTCAAAATTCGCCGACCGCCCAATCCCTCCTTTTAACCCCTCGCTCGTACTGGCAGGAGAGGGAGGGGGAGAGGGAGGGGGAAGAGAGAGAGAGAGAGAGAATGAGATGTGTAGCGAAAACAAAAGGACGAGCGAATCTCCGCGTAATTTTCCTCCTCCTGCTCCCTCCACACACGCCCTCTCACTCCACTTCCGAAGAAAGAGGCCGACCTAACTCTCCGAATCCCTCCGACCCAACTTCAGAGGAGGGAAAAAAAATTCCCCCGCCTCCAACTATCCTTACGACGTAAGAACGTCACTTAATGCAGTCGTTGACTCCGGATGGCGCCACGTCCCCTTGCCTCATCGATCACACATACGCGCACAAACACGCGCACGCAGGCCAGCGATGCTTTGGAGAAACCTACATCGGGGTCGCGTATAAACAAAAGACTGACGTCTCTCGAAGATTCAGGGGGGATGCGTAAACATCGAGTGTCTGTGAGGACGTCTCGGTTTGGGACAGGGGGAAGAAGTGGAAAAGGTGATGGCAGAGATGGGAGAGGCTGAGAGTGGAAGGAGAGAGGAGGGAGAGAGGAGAGGGAGAAAGCAAGGAGAGAGAGAGAAAAGAAAGAGAGGGGTAGAGAGAGTGAGAGGAGAGGAGAGAGAAAGAGAGGGTTGGAGAGAGAGTGGGAGAAGAGGGATAGAGGAAAGATGTAAAGGAAGGAGGGAGGGAGAGAAAAAGAGGATGGAGGTGGAGAGCAGTGGCAAGGGAGTGAATGGAGAGTAAGTACAGCGAAGAGAAAGAGAGAGGAAAGCGAGAAGGAGAAACAGGGGAAGAGGAGATAGCAATAGAGAGGGAGATTGAGGAAAGATAGGTATGAGGGTGAAAAAGTAGGTAGGAAGATAGAAGTACAAAGGGTAGGGAGTAGTAGACGCACCTTCATCGAAGGTAGGAGCGGAGGTTACTGGAAGGGTAGTATATGCGGCGAGGCATTGAAGTAGAGCGAACCATCCTATAGCGCACACTCATACACGCACACACGCGCTTCCTCACGCACGCACCAGATATTTAGCATGCGCGTCATCTGCACCATATCCCGAAGTCTGGGGAAGAGGTGGTTTATTTTTGTTGATGATGGGTGAAGGCGTTGGTTACCTGTGAAGTTCAGTGCGGCCGTCAGGGTGTTCATTATGAGCGTGGCACCCGTGGTCTTCTGTCCCATCTGCGTTAGGAACCCATCGAAGAGGAGGCCGAAGGAACCGTACTGCCCGGTGGTGCTAATCTGAAAATTAAAAGAGGGGTACGATTAGTTCACGCGTCGCTGGATGCGTCGGGGTCACGAGACTAGCTGCGAGGGATGTATGAGATGAGAAAGAGAGATAAAAAAAATGAAGAGAGAACTGTCTTAAAGCAGGCGGTTTGTTTATCCAGGCTCCGAATTCTATTTCTCGAACTGTTAATCTTTTGATGTCCATTCCAGAGTGCACGTTTACTCTGCTTCGACTTCTTTAGCGACGAAAGAATTTCAAATATAGACATATGTGACTGAGACATTGAAGACTAACGGATTGTGTTTTACAAATTACCTATATCTATTGTTAACAAAGTGCGCGATCAAATAAATGGCATTGATTTTAGTATACGCTCTGAAATAAAATTTTAGGACTGGCTCGATCTCGGTTTCAATTTGACATGCAGGCGGACTTAATGTACGAAACCGCATGTACGGATTTTAATAAATTTCGTCAATATACCCATGTACACCTAAAACTATAGGACTTTTGGTTCAACCACAATGTCAGTATTAGTAATTTCATGATCGATGTCTCTGTAAGTGAAAACATAAACACAAAAAGAAGTCAGTGTACGTATACATTTGTATTTAATGCCTTTTTTATCTTTAGTATGGGTTCCTATGAGTTTGAAGTTTAAACAGCATATCTGTGAATTTTTAAATTTTCCCTTCCAGTCAATCTTTATGATGTACTATATAAATCATCCAAACGAATAGGGGTTTCCGCGTTTACAATTTAATTTTGCTCGTCTAAAATTTAATTTAAATTTCCGAAATTTTTACTCTTGTATATGTAGCTATGAAAAGAATACAATTTTGTCTTCCCTTTATGTGTAAGTTTATTATACAGTTATAGAACTGTGTGTTGGACGGCGAATCAGTCTCTTGGACTATTATCGATTTGTAGAACTTGCTGTAAAACATGGAAACAATTTTATAGGATAACGGACAGGACAACTGTTGAAAATGTTTTCTTAGCGGTCGATTCCGAATGAACTCTAAGAAGCGTTGTCTTATTGTTAGACACACAGTTCGAGGATTCTATGCGTACAATATACCGTTATTGGAATAGTTCGTTAGTAATAGGGGAATGAAATGAAAAATTGCGTTATGAAATATGAAGAAGAGATTTTTAAACTTCCTCTGGGATTGAAACCAGACTGTTAAACATATTGGAGGCTAATATGGAAGAATAATTAAGGAAAATTTTATCGAATACTTCGTTTATTGATCTAAATGTTTGCATTTTAATTGATTTTTCGATAACATGAATAGCTTCTCTCTAACTAGCTTTTATTTTTAACGGCGAACTCTCTTTGAAACTACCGTTTGCATTCATGTTTAACTTCTTTGTTTTTACTTTTCCTTTATCGAGTGATTTTTTTCATTATTGTGTTTAATCACTTAGTACAGTGTTTTCCAAATAGAGATCCGCGAACGTCGAATGTAAAATTCTCGTGCTCAACGGATACATGGGATTTCAGATGTTCCAGTAGGGGTTGAAAAAGGTCGAAAAATCCTGACAGTGCAATTTAAACCGCGTATTAAATATATAAAAAGTGATGTTAAAGTGAGAATAGAGCATAAATTTACGCAAATAAGTTAAAATTGGCCTAATTCATATTTTTAACAGTTTAAATAATTTCAACGGCAGTTTGTTTTGCTCTCGTTCCAATTTCGCCACTTCTCCGATACATTTATAACCCACATAGGTCCCATTTCGGATAACGTAGCGGAGAAAATTAACAACCAGAAGAAGCTGCTACTGGCATCTGTTGGGTGGACGGAGAACGGCCATATTTTTTCCGCCGTTTTTTTCGAACCCGAGATCGGCTCTTCTGAAATTACGCCTGTCGAATCGCTCTCTCGCGTTGCGCCAACTCGCTTCTTCGTATTTTTTCCGCAAAAAAAGCATTTTTTAAAGATAGCGAGCGTGAATGTTTTAGGTCAAGTAGAGATGCCATGGAGACTTGTTGACGGCTAAAGGTTATTGACATTAACGCGAGACGTTAAAGGGCATAGGCTAAGACCAAAACGAGACCGCGATTGAGGAAGATCGATAATGACCGGCGATTTTAAAATCCGCGGCGTCTACGAAGCTTGCTCTTGGTGAACGCATCCAAAATCTTTTCCCGCAGCCATAAACGGTGTTTTACAGCCTAAAGTAGGTTTAAGCTTTCAGTTTTCAAGTATAAACTAAAAAATATAAAGATTCTAGAAATCTGAATTCGCTTGGACTACAAACCGAATACCTGCATTACTGCGCCGTATAAATCTAGCGAGGAATGAATATTAAGATGTGAAAATTTCTGAAAATTAATTATTGATCTCACGCAATAGCTCTAATCCAATAGGTTTTTGTTTAAATACTGCATGCTTCTTATTTGGGTTTCTGACTGATGTGAGTTAACTCCAATTTCACTTTTGCCAAGGAAAAAGAGGCACATCTCGAGGAGAACCCTCGTCTCTGAAGGGACCGCATGGTTCAAAGTTAGTCATAGTTGTAAGAATTCTTAGCGTTACCATAGTAATATAATAAAAGTGTCGTCATAGTAATACGAAGAAAAAGCTTGGAGATAGGCAGTCATAGAGGATTATAGATTTATGTAAACATTAGAAAAATTCAAATTTTAAATGTGATATCAGTAAATGACGATTAATGTTTTTGCAACCAAATTGCGCACTTGGTTTTCTAAAAACTTTTATGCTTATTGGAGATACATATCTACAGGGAAATCCGAGATTAACTCTCAGACTAGTCGAATTTATAATTAATAAATAAAGTACAAAGATACGATTTGATGTATTCACGGTATTAAAATTTTCCATGTCATGTCTGCGGAATCGGAATGGGAAACTAGGATTTATTGGTATGACATCTTCATTAAAAGTTGTTAACTCTTCATTAATCAAGAATAGTAACCAGGTCGAAGCTATAGTCTTCCCAAAATTCCTCTGGACACAAAGGATAATTTAAAAAAACGAGATGCGAGTGGCTTTTATTTTTTAAGAGAAGATATAATCGTTTATGGCGTATCAGCATATTCTTTATTCCACGGATTTAAAGTTCTCGCGTTCAGTCGCTAAATGCGCTATTAAAGTCGAAGGGAGTGCCGTAAAAATCCTATCGTTTTTTTCCCCTCTCCGTCTCTTAGGAGCACTCCCAGTTGATGCCACGGTGAACGATGTCTTTCTTAGGTAACGATTCTTTTACTTTTGTGGAGAAAGGAGAGATGGGCCGAGAAGGAGAAGCGATGAAGGAGAAAGGCCGAAAAAGGGGATAATAGAGGTGAGATGGGAAAAGAGGAAAGGGAGAGGTAGGAATGGAGAGAGTGAGAGGACAGAGGGAGGAAGGGGGAGAAATAAAAAGGGATGGCGATTTAAAGGGATAAAGAGGGGAACGAGGATGGGACTATGGAAGGAAATGGGAGAAGGTGGAGAGGAAGAGGGATGGAAAAGTGGTGGAGGGTCAGGTGATAGAGCGAGGAGGAGGAAGAGGGGAGGGTCAGGTGAATAGAGAGAGAGGGGAGAAGTAGAGGAAATTGAGAAGGTAGGAGGAGGAGATAAGAGGGAGAGAGAGAGGGAGTAAGGAAGGAGAGGGGAAGAGGGGAGATGAGAGGGAGAGAGAGAGAAATGGGAAGAGAACGAAGTCTGGAGAGGGATGAAGGGGTAAATAGAAATGGAGAGGTATATTCGTGGAGAGAAGGACGGGGGAAGGTAATGAGAGAGAGAGAATGCAAGTAGAAGAGTGAGGGAGTTGGAGTGCTGCTGGCATATTTTTTTTATCGCCAGACATAACCGGCACGTCGCCATTTGTCGAGTCCAAACGATGGATCGATTCGAAAATGTACTAGATGATGGATGCTACGGGTTATGTGTCATAAAACGTAACGAAGAAATCCTCGCTTCGGTTCCCTAATGCTATGCTATGAAGGCCGAAAGAAGTGATGAGCGCGGAGGTTGATTCATTGGAGGGAGGAATGGGGAAGAGAAAATGGTCTTAGAAAAAAGAGAGAGAGAGACGTAAGAGGTGACAGCGGTATGGATAAAATATTGGAATATGAGAAGAGGGAAGAGAGTTTCGCGCCTTCAAAGTTAATTTTGTTATTTAATTTCCTTCTTTAATGAAAACAGGGAGCACGTTAAATCTTGTTTCGAAGTGCTCCGTTTCTCTTTCGATTCAATACGAGACGATATATATACAGGGTGATTCACGAAGATATGGAATAACTTCAGGAGCTGATTTCTGAGGTCATTACGAACAAAAAAGTTCATATGAACATGTGTCCGATTCCGAATAATTAAAGAGTTATGGTTGTTTGAAAATTAGGAAAAGGCAAGGCAATATCCAGAACTCGGGAGACAATTGCCGACCAATACGCGATGCGTTTTCTGCTATAGTGTTTATCTGCTTGTTTATTTACTTATTTACAGTCTGTATTGTCAAATACGAACGTGCATATTATTAAAGAAGGTTTGCAAAAACACCTCCTTCGCCTTCATTGCATTTCGCCGCTCTTGTGTGAATCTCGCTCGTTGCACGCCGAAGTTCATCATGACTGTCTTTTATGCGAGCCACAGCATTCAATACGCGATGAAGTAATGCATCCCGTGTTTGCACTTTAGTATGGTACACAAGATCTTTCATCCACCCCCACAAGCAGAAATCCAATGGGTTTAGGTCTGGGGACCTAGCAGGCCAATTTTGTGGACCATTGCGACCGATCCATTAAACTGCGAGCTTAACATATTATATATGAGGAGAACACAGTTTTTGGGGTATGCTCTCAATATATTATTAGCAGTCGTTTAACGATATTAGCTCATTTATTATTTTCGCCATCGAATCCCGATTAGTTTTTAATAATGGACGTAAATGGATATATAAGCAAGTTTGGCAAATGCTGAAAATATTCAAAGAGCTGTGTTGAGCATTAAATCCACACTTTCCTGATAAGCTATGGGATTTACATACACCAATAGACATCGAACTGAAAATATACAGTGAAGTTGCACATTTCCGGATGAGCATAGAGCAACAGGGTTGTTTGTTATTTATGGTATCAAGTCTACAAAATTTATTCAACATTTTCGTTCAACTTTTTATTGGAATCATTGAATAGTATACTATGATTGCATTTTCCTACTGATACACGCTTTAAACGTACATTACGTTGTAATTAGAAATTTCGTATAAAAGTAAGAAATTCTGTGACATTTTTGTTTCATTTAATAAAAGGCTTAGCTATTTTTTTCTTCGGTTATCTGTTTGAAAGTAACTTTTAAAGATTGATGTTTGTGAAAACATGAATTTATGAAATAGATTTAAATTTACATATATTTCAAATTGAGAAATGTGAGGACTTTAACTAGAGCAAAACTTGATCGTGTGTTAGTGGTTCTACTGGTACGAGAGTATTATTTGAGAGAATACTAGAAGTCATTTATACGAAATGGAATTTTTTTCATTTATTCAACTTTTGGCTTCAATCCCCTTTCTGCGTCCATGCAATTTAGTATTAGAACGTGAAAATAAATTATGGCAAACAAAGAGAAATCGATCCACAATGGGAAATTTAGTATTTTGACTTAGGCGCTTTATTTTTATAGACGGTGCACTGCAAACTTTTTCGCCGAAGATATATTTCCATGATGGCGTGATTGGTTGAAATTAAATATTTTTTCCTTTTTCCAAGAACGGCGTTGTAAAGGACAATTAAATCACTTAACGGATTTGTTTTTTTTACAAATTACTTAAATTAGTTTGTATAAGATGTATTTAGCCGCTGTATAAAAATTAGTGAGCTTTGCGAAACAAGGTTGATTCATTTACATCATCTTTTGATTTCGACAGGATGGAGTGGACTACCACTTAGGAGAGCTGCTCTGAGCGTGAAATGCGCATCTGGTTTTCTCAAGCGTTATTTGGTTTCAGGAGTTATCTGGTACATCAATAAGAACTTAGCTATAAGGTAAGTTCATTTATGGAATTATTCACTTTGAGATTTGTATCCAAATACGTATGTTAATTTAGAGGAAGGCCGAATTCACTTCCATGGAAAATATCGGCAGCGATTATCGAAATTTATTTAATGATCAATCGCGTTTCTTCGTATATTCGAATGAAATTAATATCTAAAAGAGACGTCTAGATAAACGGATATGGTGTCGGTTCTTTTGGTAGGAGTACAGAATTTCAGTCCCAGTAACATTATTATAGGATGAGAAAAATATCCGACGTTTTCAAATTTTAGATGTTGGGTTAGGTGAGAGAATCTTTTAGGGACTATCTTTACTCAAAATTTCAAATATTTCTCATTGATGGATTCATCATTCGAACAGAGACACATCAAAATTGCATGTGTATACCTCCTAATATGGAAAGTAGCCCGGGGCTTATTGTCCTCGGAGACATGAGGTGGGAGCATGTCGGTTGTATCCATTTTGCTCGTATGATACCATTTCCATTTCTGCCATGGTGGAACGTTTTGACGATCGTAGCTTTTGTTTTGAAACATTTCACTCGTGCCTAATGTTACCCCTTCCATTCTTCTCCCCCCATTACTGCCTTCCTACCTCCAACAATCTTTCCCCTATACTTTTCTCTCAGCCCCTCTCTCTCTCTCTGCCTCCCCTTTTCCTTCGCTGTCTCACTTCCACGTTTCTTCTACATCCTCTCTTTATCTCCTTCCCTCGCGCTGTCCGTTATTTTCACCCTATTTTCTCTCATCCCTGCCCGGAGAAGTTCTTTGTCTTTCTGTCTCATTCCCTCCTTTCACCTCTTCCATTCTCTCATCTTTTCTCCTCTCCCTCTTCTTCTATCCCAACTAAACATCTTTTTCTTCTTAACTCTTCGTATGCTTTTCATCTCTCTGTCTCTTTCCCTCCCTTTACCAATATCATTATGTCTTACTCACTCCTCACTATCTTTCTCTCCCCCTTTTCCCTCACCCCTCTCTCTCTCCTCTACTTATATCGCCTCCCCTTCTATCCTCTGTCCTCCCTCTCCCCTCCTTTCCTCTCTCTCTCTTCATCTCTCCCCCTTCCACTCTCTCCCACTCGCCTCTCCCATGTGATATTTCGAGGGGTCGCCGCAGGGTGCGGGTGTCCATGTCCTTCTTAAAGGTCTTTTAACCGAGTGACCGGCTGTCACTCTTCTTTCGCAAGAGACGTGCTCGCGCGAGCGCGCGCGTATGTGCGCGTGGGTTTCACCACCGACGCCATCCCTTAAAGCGTGTAACGTTGCCTCAAACCTGAGCCGAGCGTCTGTGTGTCTGGCGTGTGTTTGTGTGTGAAAGTGTTGTCACAGTGGTTGTCTTTTCTTTTATTTTTTGTTGAAATGTTTCGTCGCGCTCGGTAAAATAAAAAAAAGAATTTCCACCTGTCATGACATGCAGAAAGAGAGAGAGAAAGGGAGAGTAAGGAAATTGCGATGGAATAGCTTAACCATTTGAAGCGATTATTTTTTTTCTCATTCTCCGGACAAACTAACGAGAAAGCCATTCTTTCGCATATTTCATGGCAATAAATTCTCGCTGGCGTGTGAATTTGCGTTGTTATATAGGACCGAGCTTGTCAATTAAGTACGCATAATAAAGCATTACATCAAGTAACATGTTTACAAGTATGAAACAATGGTAATGTAATTTTGTGTGCCTTTTTAGAATATTTGTTGGCCCATAAAAAGGAAGTTACAAGTTGATTTTGCTGCTAAATGAATTATGACCTGAATCATGGTAAACTTATATTGCAGTTGTTATTTATTATTATTATTCAATGTAAACAGTAACAAAATTCGAATTTTGTATATAGGGACAATACTTTGTAAGAAATAACTCCTGCCTTAGTTCAAAATTATTTTTAACCCAATAAGAAAGCCTGTTTTTTATTTTGTGTCGGCCTAAATGTACATAAATATTCTCAATTAACCCTTAACTGGTATCGTCATCTTTTCAAACGTAACTGGTATTCTCGGGTCAGAAATGACCCAAAAATTTAATTATTAATAATCCCTACCAATTTAAATTCTAACGATTACCCTGATTTTAGGACAGTAATCAACATATTAAGCACGGAAAAAATCATTTATTGAACAAAAAAGGTTGAGCATAATGAGATTTAAAATAAAATTTAAATATATATATATCAAAAACCACAACTTATTTTTATTCATTTCTTTAAAACCAAAAATTGGAGCACTTATTACAGTGACGGCACTTTAATTGCACCAAGTTGCACTTAGATACATGACAAATAAAATAAACTATGGGAATCACAAAAAATTTCAGCAAATTCTGAGCTAATTACCAAGGTAACACCTCTTGATCAGTGCACGTCAAACATTTGATATCAGTCAAACCGCGATTTTCACAAATATTTTTCTTACATGAGCTGCACAAGGTAAAATGTTTTTTGTCATTACTGGATGGGCAAAGATAGCACCTTCTTCTTTTTCTGCCAGCAATGGGCGAAGCAGGACTGGAACCAGATTGTTGAGCAACAGTTGATGATGGAAGATCCTCCGCTTTTAGGACTTCCTTTATTATCTCATAAATTTCTCTAGGAAGTCTTGTTTCTGAAAATCGTCTAGCAATATGAGGTCGAATTAGGTCCATGCCAAGATCAATAATGAACAGACTCCGATTTTCGGATTTACCCGTACCCATTGAACATTTCAGCAATACAGATGAGTTTGCCGACGCAATATTCATTATGGCAAACCATATTGCTGTAGGCCACCTTCTTGTACGTCTGCCTACGTTGTAAGATGCACATTTCTGATCAAGGCTATCAACACTCCCTTTAGTAGCATTATAAGAAAGTATCATTTCGGGTTTTTTTGAATCCCCATCAACCTTGTTATCGTGACGCATTGATGACAACAACAGCACGTATTTGTTAGATTTTGGAACAAACGATACCAAAGTTTTATCGCCGGTGAAGACAAACTCTGAAGTATTCACTGCTGTTTTCTTGTTGGGGATTATCGCTGCAGGTATCTCGCGCTTATTTTTACGCACAGTCCCTAGGTATGTCAAGCCGTTCTGCCTAAGCTGATCCACCAACTCTACGGACGTAAAGTAATTGTCAGCTGTTATATTTCTGTTCGATTTTTGCACTGGTTCTACCAAGGTCAAAACAGTCCGAGTTGGGACAGACAACTTCTTTGGATTAGGGTCTTGATCTGGGAATAATTTACCTGAGTAGATAAACGCATTTACTAAGTAGTGTGTTTTGGCGTCACATAAGCACATAACTTTCAACCCATACTTATTGGGTTTATTATCCATATAAACCCGAAAAGCGCAGCGACCTCTAAAACCTACTAACATTTCGTCTATTGTAAGACATTCTGCAGGAGAATAGATAGCTTTACAGTTCCCTATGAACCGATTGAACACTTCTGAAATAGGAGCAAGCCTTTCCTTTCGGGTCTTGTCGCAATACTGTCAAACCTCACAGCCAGTAATAAAAATAAAAATCTTTTCAAAGGCATAGTGCCTCGAAAAATGTCTCTGCCAGTACCGTTTGTAGCAAATAAACTTTCCACATCCTCATGGTTGGATTTGAATACCCCAGACAAATATAATAAGCCGAAAAATGCCTTCATTTCCATTTCGTCGGTGTCTAGTAAATGTTGCTGTATCCCCATATCCGGATGCTAACTCTAATTTTTTCATTTGTACGTTCTATAATATCTCGTATAATTTTTTCAAGCTGTTTTATTTACTACCCGACGAGACTCGCCTTTCAGGCCTGGTAGGGGGTCACAATATTATGTTGACGAGTTATCGATAATGTTGGGGGCTGCACGGACCACTTGTATCTGTTCCTCCCATAAACACACTTTTCTGTATAAGTGTTATGGGATGGATTATCCCCACTAGCAGATGGATGATCGCTGTTGTCAGGACTCCTGTCGGTCTCATCACGAAACTCACTGTTATCAGCCTCTTGGTCAGACACATCTGAAATCTCGTAATCCGAATCATCTTGATCACTATGTATGACAGTCAAGGCGTCACGTAAATCATCATCACTCTCCGCATTAAAATATTCTTCAATTTGTTCATCTGAAAGGACCCCTGTACTTTCCATGCTAGACACTAAAACTAACGTAATTGGTATCGTCGGGTCACTAGTGACCCGAAAACAAAAAAATACACAGAAGGGCGATAGAGAACTTCAGTCTCGATGTTGCTTAGGGCAATGCTCAAGGCCAACTGAGAATACTTAGAGACCCAACCTCCCCTCTCCCCTCCTTATAGGAAAACTTTCGAAGAAAAAACAGCCGGGTCATTTTTGACCCGACGATACCAGTTAAGGGCTAATCGAATATAAATTTCAATACTGTTTACGTTTTTCTGTTCTCCGTCAACCTTCGATGCTATGCATTATTTTTATGCAAGCTTAATGAAGTTACGGATTCCTTTCACATAATTTATACCAGGGGTGCTCAAACTTTGGTTCATGTGACAATTGTGGCACATCGGCCTCCGGTAAATGATGCTTGGAGCTTACAAAAATTATTTGAAACTTTTACGCCACTATATCGGCTTTTTATTTTAATTTAGGATTTAATATTATTATTAAGCACAGGTTTATTCCATTATGAGAATTAAGTGACGCATCAACACTGGAAAAATGGGCCGCGATATGCAGTGTTGTGCATACTGATTTATGCCATCAAGGAGCCATGAAAACTTGATAACTTGAGTTAATAAAAATGAATTATAATTAGAGAGGTGTCTTACCTAGTTATTCATGATTAAACTGCATTATACACGCTACAATACTACTCTAATGATTGCTTTCAATACGTCAAACATGAGTTTACTCTTATACAAGATGTACTTATTTCCTAACCTTTTGGATATGAACGTCAAATTAAACTTATTAATGTTAATTTTCCAAATAAAAGAGAACTTTCTATCATTCCTAGAAAACCAAAGTTTCGAAACCGAAGCTGCAAACGCATTATACATTACATATTACCTTGATAGTCACCACGTTCGACTTCATATAAGTGCGTTCGTGCGGGGAAGTTTGACTTTCATTATAGACAATTTTATGAAATTTGTAAATGTATACTAGCGCCTTGATTTATGATGTTAATAGGCTCACGATCAATTATCCCGGGAGAATAGTGAAGCCCAAAATAAATTGATTCGAACGTAAAATGACATCCATACAATATGATCGACCAAGGGAAGTTGGTCGCCATATTCTTAAAGACTACTCCACTTTTTGGGCGCGTATCTGCGCTCTGCATACCTGTCTCTACGCACATAAGCATGCTTAATCGCTAGAATCATCCCGATGAAATTTCGCAGTCAAGGTTTACGTCTAAATAGGAGGAGAAAATAATATATTCGGGTCAGATCTCAAAAAAATAATATTTACTCTTACATTATTGATTCAAGAAAATATTTTTTCAGAAGTTTTAGAACGAAACAATTGAAGCCTTTCTTATTGTATACATTTTTTGTTAGGTTATCCAGTTTTAGAGTAAATCGCGATTAAAACATTTTGTGTTTACTTTGTGCATCCATTTTAGCGCAGTTTATTAAAGATCTTTTTGCTGAACTTCAAGATTAAAACGGCATACCTTAGCCATATCAATCAATATTATCGGAAATAAATTTAGAAATATAGACACTGTATCCTTATGTTAGGCTCATTGAAATTGGGGTTTAAAAATTAAAATACAGTGAGATAATAACCACATTTGAGTCACGTCGCTAGGTCGGGCTGCATCCTTACTGGAAACGAACACCTGGATTTAAATACCTGAATTCTTTGATAGGGACGCACCATATTTATGATACTCTTGTACATTACTCCTAATTTTTATTTTTTTGCGACGAATTTTGTTTCATTTTTCCGGCGATCCGAGACACTGTCCTTGGAGGGAGGAAGAGGGGGGCAGTACTTAAGTGTTTATTTTCATTTTTTCGACGGTGAGAAACGAGAATCTGCGACAGTTACCCTTGCCGTAATAACATTGTGGGCGAAGCGCCACTAGAATCGAAAAATTCTAATGCGGATGGAAAAAGAACTAAGAATTTCGTCCCAGTTTCTCAATTCTGTCGCTTCGCACGGGAAAGTTGATTTTTCGCTGGCCTTGTACGGATTAATTATGCGGGATGTGTTGCGGAATTGACTACTGGGATACAGGAGGACAAAAATATTGATATCGTTTATGAAAGAATTGGGAAATAAAAATCTTTTGAACTGCGCATATGCGCCGGATTTATTTTCACTTTTTCTTTGCGATATTTCAAGGAAAACATTTAAGTAACTGCTGATTCCTTTCTATAAGGTAACATAAGTATTTTTGGGCTATTTCTAATTCTACTTTTGTACTCTACGCTCTACTTTTTATGCAGTTTTTAGGTTGATTTTTGCGTAACTCTAGATCAGGGGTGGGCAAACCACGGTCCGCGGGCAGTATGCGGCCCTCGAGAGCGTTCCATGCAGCCTGCGAAGCTTTGGTGAAAAAGCGATTCGTAAAATTTAACACAATTTCATATTACTTTTGGTAAAATTACGAAAATAAAACCTTTAGTTTTGGTAATTTAGCCATAAAATCCTTGTTTGTGATTGTTTTCGCTTATGTATGATGCCTAAGAATCTAAGCAACTTCCAATTTAAACTCTAATCTGGCCCGCCTTAGCATTGGCACCTTTCAATGCGACCCGCTGAAGAATTCGCAAACACCGATGCAGAAAAGTTTGCCCGCCCCTGCTCTAAATGCAAAAACAAATCAATAAAGCTAAGAATGAAATTAATAGACGAGGCCGAGACTTTGTGGAATTCCATCATAAAAGGATGGGATGAATTATTAATACGAATAACTCATACAACAAAGCAACTTTAATGAAACTGTATCTGTGAAAGTTTCATTTGTTGTTTTGTTATACGAATTATTCGTATTAATCCATCCTTTTAAGCTAATAATGAGTAAGTTTAGGTAATTTGGAGCAGTAGCTATCATCAGTAGTGCTTCATTTTCAGTTTATTGCCTTTTAGTGTACAATGCAAGCATTATACAAGTAGAACGAAAAAAGATGAAGTGTTATTTCAAACGAATTAACCTTTGAAATTCACCTTTAAAAACCTCTTTATGTTTATTTGTAATTGGAGTTTTACGGTGAGTTTAACATAAATGCATGCCAATATTCTTGGAATACCGCCTTATGCTCCGATAAATGATTTTTAATTCATAAATTAGTTAGCTTCGATAGCTGTAAAATGTTTTAAGAAACTACATATTTCGGCTACAAAGAAGATCTCATCAAAGGTGATTCACCGATATTAGGTTTCAAGAAAGAAGAAACTGCTGTCGGTGAATCAGTAGCCATGATGGCTGATTTTTAGCCGAAATGCTAATTTTGTTTCACAACCTTTTCATGATTATTGGAACAGCCAAATTTATCCATTGGTTTTAAGCAATAAAGAAAGCTAATAAATTGCTTTTTAAATGCTTTTTAATTGATTGAAACATCATTAGAAGAGGAAAAAATAAAGCGAGAACCTTGATCAGTAATTCACGCTCTCGGGCTGTTCGATGTATTAATTACGTCGATAACATTTTTTAAATTCCACCACAGCAACAAGAATAACTTGTTCTTTCATTCGCCCTTGATAAGCATTACATTCGAGGAATGTAGTAGCTACATCGTACCGATTCATTCAGCTCGAGCTAAAAATACGCTGGGAAGGAGAAAACGAGGACATATTTCCATCTACTAGCTCTCGATTGTTTCTACGAAGAAAGTCCCTCTTTCCGTCGTCGCCATGGCAACTCTCGGAGACGTAGTTATTTTCCGGAAAAAAGGAGAAGCAGAAGATTCGTCTCATATTCTTCCATGTCGAGTCGCACGTTTTGGACGTGTTGCATTCTTTGTCGGAGAGAGAAGACTGTTGGCCTTGCTTTTAATGGGACTGCCATTTGGCAAATATATTTTTTTCTGGGGAAAAAATTGCGTCTTCCTTCAGAAACCTCGCATTCATGAGAACCCTCCCTTTCCTACCATCCCTCGACTGCCGTACCGATTATCTGTGATTTTTCGTGATTTATTTTATGGGCGAGGAGGTTGGAGAGGGGTGGAGGGTGGGAGAGAGAATATGCGAGGGCCCCCTTTTCCAGGAGAAATTTAGTCGAATTTTTGCGCCGGATTTCCGGCTCCCTGTTGACATAAGTTTCCGGTTATTATAACGTCCCGCGCAAGAGCTGAAAATCATAACTCGTTAAAACGGATGGAAGTAAGAAAATTTATTTCCGGCTCGGAAGATCGATCAGGAAAAATTAAGAGATTCTAGTGGTGAATAGGAGTTGGAAATACATCCATCAGAACAACCTATTTACGTAACGAATGACGTGCATTATTACCTGCTCTTTTGTAGGCGAAAATGTTCGTTAATGAACGATTCTTTAGCTAATGATTCTTGGAAAACATTTCTTGGGTGATATTTTCAGAGAAAAAGAAAAATAAATGTATAAGGGGAGCAACTTATGTTTCAAACATATGATAGGTTACTTTTGATTTCCAATACGAAAGAAAAGAGCTAGAATTTTATTTAAGGGAAATATATAAGGATTTTACAGTTTATCAGCCAGCGTTTTCATTCATTCGTGCATTTTGTCGTCATTATAAAGCAAGTATAGATCATTCGCTACAGGTTTACAATAATATCTGGCTAATACGAAGAATTTTTTACGTGAGGAATATATGTGGTGTGTAGAGCCCGGAAGTTCAGGCACTAAACAAGGGCAAAATAGGCAGGCAAATAGGCAACAAAGTTCCTCAAAAAAGGCACTTAAAAAGGAAAAAAGGCACTATAAACAAAAAGGAATACTTGTATTTTAAGATTAATTTATCCAAATCTCAATTAACACAATTTATTTCACAAGTTTTCATCATTCTAGGAATAAGGCAGCAATAAATTAAGTAATACGCAGTATAATACCAAAATAATTTGAGCTTTTCTACACAAAAATCAACAAAATTTCTTTTAACGAATCATCAAAGCAGAGTATTTACAAGAACACAAAAAAAGAAGAACGGTTGCACATTACAGCAACATGATTTTTCAAGTTTTCAAAAGAAAAGGCTTCTCTTTCGTCAGTAAGAAGATATTTTAAAAGAGAGAAAGATCGTTTCACCTATATAGAAGTACTTGAAACAATCTAGTGTTAATAGTTCCATATCGACCGAAACCTTACTATTACCTTCAATAATCTTACCTACACTTTTTATTTTTTCAAAATCAGGATTATCACTCAACACTTTCACAGCACGCCCTTTTTCACCCGGAACGATCGATAACGCCTTTACAATGTCATCCATAACTTTTAGTGAGTTCACAAGGGAATCATTCCTTTTTTCTAGCGACGTAATGGCATCCGGTAACATTGAAAAGTGGGCGGATATGAAACTTAATTCTGCCTTGGTCAATAGGTCTTTCAATACGCGAATAGATGTGGCTTCATCTGGGTAAATCGATCCATAATGTCAGAGAATGTTCTGAAATTCCTGGCATATCACATAGCAGCTGATAGCCATGTTCCCCATCTTGTAAGGACTGGTTGTGGAGGCAGTGTGAGGTTCGGAGCAATCTCTTTGAATAGATTAACTCGAGTTGGAGCTTTAAGAAAAACTTATTTCCATTGGATATTAGAAGGGCAACATCGGGAAATAGTCCGCGAATTTCTTCAGCCACCCTGTGGAGAGCGTGAGCCAAAGATGTCAGATGCAGCATCTGAGGAAAAGGAATTTGCAAAGCTCTGGCTGCTTTTTTCATGTAAGGAGCCGCATCTGTTACGAATATGACCTCCTCGTGTTTTATTCCGTCGGTCCATACTTTTGTGAGGGCACTGGTGAAGAGCTGTGCAATTGTTGAACTATATGCCTTTTCAAGTTCTTCTGTAGTTATCAAATAAATGTTAGGAGGTGCATCAGGCGTCATTGTTCCTACGACAACGTTGGCGACGTATCACCCGACAACATCTGTTGTCTCATCTATGCCGATCCAAATTTTCTTGCCACAGACTTCATTCCGAATTTTTTAAATAACACTATTGTAACTTAAGTCCAAATACGTTTTTCGTAAAGTAGATTCACCAGGAATTGTTTCATTCCTGTATTTCCTTAAAAAAGTCTTCAACGACTGGTTTTCCATGTTCCAAAGGGGAATACCGGCGGCTAAGAATGCATCACACAAGTCGAGGGAAAACTGCGACTGCTTATTTGAAATTTCGTTTACCTTGTAATGGAAAGTGGAAATCAGACTGGGCTTTATTTCGCCTGACTTACGTGCAGCTGCGGCTTTGTGTTTTGAAGTCGCGAGGTGCTGAGAAATGAAGTACTTCTTCTCGAAATTTACAGGTTTTTCACAATATTTGCACAACAACACTTTGCCATCAGTAGAAAAAATGTCTTCACGAAATTCCTTTACAAAATGCTTAACTCTAACGCTACTACTGCAAGCGGTTTTCGGCGTTTTAAAATCAGTCTACTAGCTGAACCCGCGCAGTATTTGCGCGTTTTTTTCGATAAATTTATCAAAAATTAAGTAGTGTGTAAAAAAAAGTTAATCTCAATAATTCACATTTAACTATACTACTGTATTTTCCAGGTATTGGTAAGGTTCGCGGCTTCGAATCTCTGTGAGGGCACGGCTGTGTTTGCGTATTGACAATTTATTATGCGAAGTCAGTCAGAAATCTGCATTTTAAATTTCATATTAGCGAGGGAATTAATGCTACGCAGTAATTGATTGCGAACTTTTCCATTTCCCACAAAATAACACGTAAAAATGGAATTCTCGACCTGCAGGCTTTCATTCCTTTTGAGATAAAAATAATAAAGTATTGACCTACAAACTTCGGTAATGAAACATTTTGAATAAAACATTATAAAGTTTCTTATTTTGTTCATCATTTTCCGCCTACAGTTCGAAACAGCTCAATTTAAACGTTTAATGCATGTAATACTGGAGTTCAAGTGGAAAATAAAAGGGTAATTGAAATGGTAAGATCAGTTTATAGAGGAATGTAAACAATGGATTAGACAACTGCATAGAAGTATATTTTTCCACTTGTAGAGAAGAGAAGATAACCATGTAATGTGCCAAAAAAATAACGTATGTCCCTGTTCTTATCTAATTTTAAATTTATGCGTGAGACTATTTGCGTTAATAAGCATTATGGATGGTAAATATAATGGTTCTACTTACTAAAAAGTAAGATTCCAGCATTCAAACGATGAAATGAAGATTCACCTGCTTTGAATAAATCGTTAGAAACGCTTCCCATACGCAGTTAACTGAATAATCCGTAAATATTTACGTTCCTATGTATACTAAAGTTTGAAGTATTCTTTTCAGTAACTAATATTATCGGACTATGCATTCTAGTCGTATGATCATATAGTTCAATTCAATTCCTTCCTCTAGAGGTTTCTTTAAGTAAAGGGGCTCTGCCCCTTTCCGCTGTCCAGTTTAAACCCATGAGATTGATGGAAAAATAGAACATACCTTTCTAGCTCTGTTTAAGAGCTTGTGTGTTAAATCTTCTGTCTCTTTTCCACATCCATTCGGGAGAATAACCCATAAGTCAGTCAGAGATCTGTATTTTAAATCATATTGGAGAGGATATTAATGCTACACAGTAATTGATCAAGAACATTTATGTTTATAATTTTATTTGTTTCTTATTATTGAATAATATGTCCTTTCTTTTTTATATAACAATAAATGCAACCATTTATTTAGATTAGATAGGAAGAGAAGATAACCGTGCAACTTTCAGTATGTTTAAAAAAATATCTTATGTCCCTATTCTCATCTAATTTTAAATTTATGCGTGGGCCTATTTGCGTTAATAAGCATTACAGTTATATAATATAATAATTTTACTTACAAAAAGGTAAGATTCCAGCATTCAAACGATGAAATGAAGATTCAATTGCTTCGATGAAATCGTTAGAAACGTTTCCGCCAACAGAATAATTATCGGTAAATATTTATGTTGCTATGCATCATTAGTTTCGAAGCGAATAACGCTCTTCTCTCACCTATTTGAAGGTTTAATTGGCATTAATTGAGTCGGAGGCAACAATGGCGGTCGCCTTGGCAACGCCAGGAAAGAGTACGAAATATCCGCAAAATTTCGAAAACAATTGCGTATGTCTGAAAATCTCGACCTTGTAACATGTAAACATCGCAATAATAAGATAGTATAGAGTTTTAGCCGTCGAATAAAGTAAAAACGAAGAAAATCGGTCCATATTTACATATTTTAATGAATGAAAGAAAAAAACCTTGCACTCTGAAAAATCGAAAATCACGTGTAAACTTATGGGAACATATACCGTATGTACTCGTGTGTAGTAAGAGTTTTTACGACCAAATTTTTATTGCAAAAATTGGGTTTTCGTACTATACACGAGTAATGCATTTGAGGATTTAAAATTCATGTATCTTCACGGGCATTTTCGGTGAAGTTATGCCACCTGCACGCATTCTAATTGTAGGCTAACCTTAACAGTGAGGTCCTTTATCGTTGTTATGTTGCTTCGTGAAGAGTAGAATCTTTTTCATATATACAGCTTCAAATTCACAAATACTTTATATCAGTGAAGATTTACGGGCACTTCCTTTCTTGAATTGTATGTATGTACATCTTTGTTTGCGTCTTTTTACAAGGGATGGATTGGAACGAGTTGGACTAAAAGTATCGTAGACTGCGTAACTTCATGGAATTTCAACATCTTGGAAAAAAGAAATTACTTTGTAATATTCAACAGTCTTTATTGTTTCTTCAATCACACACCGATCGGTTTCCACTACAAAGTCATTCTAAAGGTGTTACGTCGGTTAGTAACAGAGGAAACCGGTGGTGTGTGATTGAAGAAACAATAAAGACTGTGGAATATTACAAAGTAATTTCTTTTTATCCGTTATCCCTACCTAGTAAGTAGATGAGCGAGTGGAACCATTACGTACGCGGAACATAATCCAGACGTACTAGAATTGAAACGATTTTATTTCACTTTGTGCAATCATGATTCATATCACTTTTTATAAAATGTTTTAGGAGTAAGATACTTAACTTATCCGAATTTTAGTGTACTCGCAAGAAATACTATTTATGACATTTACAGTCTATTCTATGGTGGTGTGGAAAATCAAGGTCGTTCGATATATCTCGCTCGTAACCAACGAGCTATCGAAATGAAATATATCGATCCTGGTGGAAAGCTGGGGTCGTACTATAAACGAGATATATGAAAAAATCAGGTTTGTTCACCAAAAAATCAGGGGTCTTACTATACATGGAGTCGGCATATACACGAGTATATACGGTAATTGTCTCCTGGATCCGAACCCGGGGCTTTATGAAAATGAAAATAGTTTTCTGGGGATCTCCTAGCTTGTAGAAACAGAACGCTGTTTCCCGCATATCTCTACGACGAACGGCTTTCGAGATACAGGGGGGACGGACGGACGGACGGACACTTCCAAAATTATATATAGGATAGATGAACTAAACTAACTAGACAATTTTGTAGGATGCGATGTGCACTGCACAAATGCTGAATAGGGAAAACTGAAGTGAAAGTAGGAAGGTTTTAAGAACATAGGACATGACATAGTCATTGACGATAATGAAAGGGAGCCCATTGCCTCCTAAGGAGGTAATGGAAATTCCAGACAAGGAGACTTTCAGGTATAAAGACGTCTGAGACATGCACTAAAGCGGATTTTTTTAAATACCATATAACTCAAAATGTGCCGAAACTGATAAAAGTATAAAATGGAATAGGCAAAGAAATAAGAAAGAGACATTTTAGCAAAAAATCGCGAAAATAGGCAAGTAAGGCAAAACCAGGCAAAATGCCTGAACTTCCGGGCTGTAGTGATGTGTAATTAATTAAAATGCTTATGTTAGATACATGAATAAGGTGGAAGCAATGTGAATTTATTACACCGATTTTAGATAGATGATTTTATACACTTTTGCTGATGACGATAAAATCGCTTGACTGCATTATTTTATTTTTCTCCAGTTACGAGATGAAATAAATTGGATGAGGAGTAAAGCCCATGTTGTTTGCTGGAAATTATAAGCGGATAATTTTTCGATCTTAATGAAATTATTTCACCAATGCACTTTTAACATGATATTATATCATATCCAAGTTAAGCAGAATTAACTTCAAATCTAATTCCCCACATTAAAAATACTGTTTCACGAACAAGTTAACCACAACTAGCATGATGAGTTAGTTTCCGCACATTTGCTAATGCTTATATGTGATAACAATGTGTATCACAAAAATAACTTTATCGTTTTATGCAGCGAGAAATAAAAGTTTCAATGGTTCAATAGTTTATTTACTTTTTACTAGCTCATAAACAACACTTTACGGCCTTTACAATGAGCGTAAGAACAATAACAAGGACGGTCACCTACGACCATTCCCTCGGCAGAATTCGAACCTGCGACACTAGTATTGGGAGCTAGACACGCTAACCACCCCTCTACCAAGCCCGGCAATAAGTCAAAAACAAATTTTTCATTCCCGTAAGCGAGAGAAGATTCGGTAAACAGAATGCATAATAGGTCCTTACTGCTTAATCAATCAAGCGGAATGAATAAAACATACAGTTATTATGAGCCATAATGTAGGACGTGGCTTGGTGTTAATGATATTTTACGTGAGCATATAACACTGAAGATTTTGTATAAATAAGTTATGCGTTGACTTCCAGATGTCGCTTGGGAAAACAAGTTTTTTTCTGGAAATAATTCTCTAAATGCAAACGTCAATATTGCCTCTTTAAATCCATGGATAGGCGCCTCTATAACGATTCAGTATATATTTTCTCTCAGATTGCTTATTTAAGTCTTAGAAGAAATACGAATTTTGGCTGTATAATACCATTTGTAAATAAAATGTATCCTCCTTTCTAATTAAAAAATAATTATTAAGAACAAAAAATTGGAAAAAAATATGTATATATCTTACGTACCTATCTCCAATAACATGGTCATACAATACAGTATTTGCATTTAGGCTATATTGCAGACGTTTTCAGTGGTAATTCTTATGTTCTTTTTCTTAAAATTACTTTTAACGTTGACATTAATCGGATAAACTTCAAAACTACTTAAGCAAAATTAACAAAGAACACTAAATCTCACAATCAGAACAGAAAGCTGTGATTTATTAAATCCAATGAATCTGGCGCCCACTAAAGAGAATGTCGGCTTTCATTCAGTCAATGCTCGTAAAGCTCCGCATCAGACGTTTTCGACATGATGCATTTAATTGGTAGGTTTTAATTTAATTCAGTTATTAACATTTAAAATAATATTTTAATTATTAGATCATTTTAATTTAATTCTATTAACAGCTTATTCACTACGTGCTTAAATCTATTTTGGAAGGCAAGAGTGTGAAAAAAAAAGACTTGTAAGAAATGGAATATTTTCGCGCTGATTAATTATCATCCTCCTGAAATAAACGTATAAAGAATGGCATCGAATCTGTCTTACAACTTACAAATTTCGCAGTAAAAATCAAGGTATATATAAACAAAATGTATAAATGTCGAAATAAATGAAGAAGTTGTTTTATGGAGGCAAGAAAAAAATGATAAGCCAAAAGTTTCACCGAATGACCTTGTCTCACAATCAGTCACCATTTTCTTATTGTGCCATGCACTGTTATAAAACATTTATTTAAACTCTTTCTATAAAGACGTATTTTTTTTACACAAAGTAAGGTTCGAAGATGAAGCCTATATCAATTAACTAGCGAATGGGTCCTCGAAATCAACATAAACTAATGAGAAGAATCGAAAGAAATACGAGCCTTCGAATTTTTATTTGGACAAGCTTTACGTGCAAGTCGAGTTACGGAACCCGTTCCTCGATCGTAAAACATTAATTCTCAATCTATTTTAATTTTATTTCACGAGCGAAAACATTTACGGCTCACCGTTAACAGATGGCGATCGATTCGGTGGTATTTCCTCCCCAGAGGAAGGTATCTTTTCGCGCCTGCCTCCGGTAACTCTCTCGAGGCTGATACGCGCAGGATTTTTTCCCCAACCGGTCCTCTATCTCGACAGAGATGTAGAAGAAAATAAAAGCGCGTCGGGAATCCCAAATGAATCTGGGCGAGACATACTGCGCGCCATTTTTCCTACCGCCTATAAACATTCCAGTCGCTTATAAAAAAGATCTCGGCGGGACACGTTGATTTTTGTCTTTTTAACCAAATATAAGAAGTCATTTCGAAATCCTTTCAAAATCCTTCAATAGAATCTTGGCTAACTTTCTCATATAAACGCATGGAGAAAGTCGTCGATATTATTTTTCTAAAAGATACGGCAATTTGCGTTAATTTGCATATCATGCGAAGATTTGACGTTTCTTATTACTTGCTGGTGCTTTGAGTCTCTCTAGAAATGCTGATGAAAGAACATAATCGGTTATTAATCATTACAAATGGCGCGGATAACATTCGACAACAATGTTCTCTTAATTAAATTCGAGATCAGATTAATTCGAATGGATATGAGACCGCTTTATCGATTCCGTACCCACTGGTCTTTATTTCGCAACTGAAAACAAGCTTATCACTGAATTACAAAATAACTCGTATTTAGAGTTCCGGCTAACACGTGATGACCCATATATTGACGGAAATGTACTATTTCGACAAAAACAGAACGTGAGAACGATAAGAAACTAAAAATTTCTCTTCGTCTCATTTCAGTTAAAATTAAATAAATTAACAAAGGGATGGGATTAAAGTTTTGTTTCCTTTCCACACCTGAAAAGCATGGAAAATAAACTTTAGAAAGTTGTTTGAAAAAGTGTTTCATTTTCTACGTAGTGTAAATTATGGATTACCACAAAGTTGCGGCGCATTTCTTTAATTATGATGTGGCGTAATTCTTTTCTCGAAATAAAATTGTATCGACTGATTGATTTCGATTATTTTTAAACTAATATTATGCTATTCACCCCAAACTATTCTACAATTCCCTGAGACTTCGTGCCTAATGATTACATTTGTGTAATCACGCCTGATTCCATATTAATCAAATTAGGTGTGAATTACTGGAATTAGGCAACATTAGTGATTCGTACTTTTCCACAGATTTATATTCCTATCACGTGCGAAACCGGTCTCGAGAATGATAATCTGTGGTGCGCAGAAATGCCTGTTGAATTTCAACGGATTTTGTGAATCTAAAACTTCGACTGTGTAACATGTAAACATCGCAAGAATAACATAGTACACAGTTTCAACCGTCCAATAAAGCAAAAATGAAGAAAATCGCTCCGCGTTTACCTATTTAGATGAATAAAGGAAGAAAATCTTGCACTGCGAAAAATCGAAAATTAAGTGTAAACTTATTGGAAAATAATTATTGAATTAACCTCTCCCTCCCCCTAAATTTTTTATCGCCATATAACCTATGTTACCCGCAGGGTAAAATTATATACCTATCCGAAGTTTCGTGACGATATCTTCAGAACGAAAACTGTAAGCAAAACAAGCAAGAACACAATAATCAACAAAAAATGGATGAACAAAGAAACAAACGAAATTAATTAATTTAACGAAAGACAAAAAATTAAATAGAGAACGTTTAAGAATCACAGAGTGATTCTCTCGTCCATGAGTTCTGTTACGAAAAAATTGTTTATATCAAGAATACTTTGAAAACAATGAAACGATTTATCCAGTCACAATTTGTGGAAAATCTACGTCTAATTATTTAAGCTACTTACGTAGTTTTAAAAACAGTTTGCTTTGGAGAACTCTACGCCACACGAAAATATCATTAACAACTATCTATTAGTAATATTTCAATTAAAATCAACAAATATTAGGTTGTCATGTAAGCAAAGGAAAATCGCACAGAAATTGAAAAACGATTTTACGTTAAAAATTTTCCCATATAAATAGGAGTTGTCATGGTAGCTTATAATTGGTATTGTCATAAAACTGATAAAATCACGTATTTTTCGGATTCTAAACGCATTTTTACGCTAATTCGATCAGGATTCGGATTCTGTCTTCAATAAAAATAAACTTTGTTCTTTCCTGCATAGAACCATCCAAGTCTCAAGTTCGTACCATGTTTCTAAGTAATTTTAAACTTCAAATGAAAAATAAGCTGCACTCATTTCTATGTAATTCAAATGAAGCAAATGAAAAAAATAAAATATTTTTAAAAATTAGAAAGGTCAATCAAATCGATATAAAAACTTTACTACACGACATAACTCTTTATTCCGATTAAAAGGACACATTCCTCTTGTTTCTACGTGCTGTAGTTGCTGAGCTATAAAAAACACATACAAACAAACGCTTTTCCTTATAAATACCTATAGATATAGATGAATAACACCACATTTACGACCGATAACCTCTCAGTATCCGAGATTATGGCATTTGCCTCTCCACGGGCTTTATATAGTACACGAGCTTTACGAAATAATTCTCGCTGAAAATAATTTTTGCTGGCACTAAGACAATATGGCGAGAACTGGGACTGTCCATAATATCAGCTCGGCACAACAACTACAACCATGTATACGTTGCGCCCTTTCCATTAGGAGACGTAGATGCAAGGAGAAGATCGGAGAAATAAGGCGTCATATAGCATCAATCCGTTCCTCCCTCCATCCCTCGAGTCTCCCTATCTCCCTCCCTCTCTCTTCCACTCTGGGAGGGTCCGAAAATGAAAACGACCTTGATCCCCCGGCAAGAACGCCATTCCTCCCAAGGACGAAACATTTGAATAGTCACGGGCGCTAAAAATCGCAGGAAACGTCAGACAAACAGTCGTTTTAGGGATACAGTGTGGGTGGGGTAAAGAGCAAATAGGGAGAGCGGAGAGCAGTAAGCCGGAGACTCAATGGGGGCAAAGAGCAAAGGAGTGGAAAGGAGGGAAAAGCCGGTCGCAAAACGCTTTTCGCAAGGGGCGTGGACGAATTTCGGCGTTTATAAGAGTAAAAAATGAAGCCAAAGATAGGTGGAAAAACGGCGACCGTTACCTGCGTTATAGCTTTTGTTTCTTTTTTTATTCCTGCGGCACTAACTTCAACCTCCGCCTCCTCTCATTTTCCTTGCCGAACCGACATCCTCGTAAAAGCCCGCGAAAAAATCCAAACCTGAAAAATAAAGGAGTTTCGTGCCCTAAAATCCGGATTCTTAAATCCCGAGAGAGTGAGGAAAAAAATAGAAAAAAAACTCGCGTGCATAAATATTCCCGCATCGTTTAAAAAGTGGCCGAGAGAAGCGGTCTCACGTCGAAAGAATGTCGAAATAAGCAAACATCTCCATGGGAATTTTTTCTGAGGGAAAGAAAGAATGAACACATCCGTGAAAATACGGTTTAACTTTCGCGAATTTAACTTTTATAAATCGGAATTATATTTTCCCTTTTTCTTTCAGTATTCCTTTCCCGGAGTTTTCAGTTAGTCGGAGTTCGACGAATCGAAGTTCAATAGCATAAAAGTCCGATATCTCGAATTATATGAACTACCTCTAGAGATTTATCTGCAAAGATTGGATTGTATGCAAGAAATATTTACAGGCTCACGTTCCGTTCGGGAGTTTTCTCACGTTTCTCTCGGTATTTTATCTCCTCTTCAATCGTATTCTGAAAATATTTCCGCTTTTCCTACCTATTCGGCTACCCGATAAAAAAGCCAATAAAAGCGGAGGCACCCATCACCTAGGAAACTAAAAGTCACGCCGATATATCGATTCGGTGGAGGGAGAAAGAGAGAGAGAGAGATAGAGACACATCTCTCAGAGCCCGCTTCGGTTAAAAAAATACCCCGCGACCACACGCGCGGCAGTCTAAACGGGTAGAGTGAAAAGGGCCTCAAAATGTGGATGGGGTGGAGGTCATCCGACGTTGGCCCCCACGGGGGGCACCCTTTCGACATTGCGTCGGGGTTAAGAGAGAGAAACTTTTTCATTAATTCCGGAGAGTATCGTTCCTTCGACTCGAGCCTTTAGTATTGTTTTCGCATCTCTTCTACGAAGCGAAAGTTAATGGAATCGATCTACGGCTGTGTACCTTTATCCCCCCCCTCCCGTGTCGCAATAGTTCGTTAGCACGTAGCGTTATGTCGACTCGACGTCTCGGTGCCACCTTTTGAATCCGACAGCCAACGTAGTCTGTCTAGAGTTATATCTCCGATTATTTTTTCCCTCTCTCCCTCCGTCAAAAGGTTTCGCTTCCCCGCCAGGATTCACCTTTTAACGCGGCTATTAATTTTGGGGGGAAGGAGATAGCGAAACAAAGCGCACTCGACGCGCGCGATGCTAGACTCGAATCATTCAGCGGTTTACCTTATTGTGTTACGAATTTCTTTATCTGCGCCGTCGGGGAAGTGAAGGCAACGTTATTAAAGCGTCTTATGTCAAGGCTTCGAGAGATCGAACTCGAGAATCGATATGAAACCTTTCATTTCACTTCCTCGGATTGGCATGGTGACTACAGGTCTTTGTGATGAATGCGACTCAATGATCCGGTATAATGAACTCGTGACGGTGTTGACACCTCCTAGACGGGGTTTTAATTACAGAAATAACTCCTAGATGCAGTATTTCAATTTTACAAATGTAAGCGTATACACGGTTATATAATTATGCAATGAGACTATTGGTTTATAATCTAAATAGGACTCAACTGTTTGCTTACATAATTGCTGTCGTCATAAGGAACAATGTTGTATTTGTACTGGAATTTAAATTAGTTTTGTACGGAATTGTGGAGTCCCTCTATCTGTAATAACTTTAACTGCCGTAGTACTCTAGAAATTTGAATAATGTTGGAGTAGTGGATTGGAGAATAATAAATAAACCAGGAAACGATCTTTTTAGAGTGATCTAGTCCGGAATACGCGTTTTAAAAATTTGAATATGACTGATAAATATTTATTTTCGATATTCTTTTGCTAAAATGTCCTTTTATGTTTTGGAAATGAAGCAATTCAGTGGAAATAAGCAAGACAAAGCACGAATGAACGCAATTTAGTTCAATCAACAGTACAAACCATTTTCTTCGAACCTAACGAGATTTAGAACAAACGCGAATGGCCAAAGCAAATAAACTTTAGGACTTATATTTGCATTATAACTCAGGAAAATAAATCGATTTTGTTCGAGTCTAAAATTTTCTGGGAGCTATGACGAATTCGCGTGACAGCGTACGGAAAAATTACGTATTTAACATTAAATTGACATAAGAAGATTTAAATAATGAAAAAAACTGTAATCGTTTTATTCGTAGTAAAATTTGGGAGGAAATTTCAGCTGCAGGCGTACTTCTACAACTGTCCCGATTGCACGGGCGATGCCATAAAAGTGGCAACACCGCTAGGACTTTACTTCTGGGGTGGAAATCTGATTACATTGCACCTATTGAGAAGAAGATCACCGCTGTTTTTCCATACCCTTAATTTTATTCTCGATGAGGTGGACGTCCGCGGCGTCGTCTCATTTCGCATATGACTGCGAGACATTATTGAGCGCATCGAAGGGCATCGGTTTAATTCCAATCAGGGAAAAGATTCAAGCACTTTTATTTGTAGGCAGTGATATAATAATTTTCTGCCACATGGCATTTTCACGGGAATTTAAACTTGGATTTATTTTCAAATTTCACCTATCCGTGTTATAACCTAGGACATTTTTAGTTGGAACATTTGTGATAAAGTCTGTGATTTAGATTGATGGTTGCTATAAAATATTTTTATCTTTTAGTAAGTATTTAATATGAAAACTCGCAATGAACGCAGAAAAAACACGATGGATTTAAAGTTGTGACATTTTCCTTCAAAGGTAATATTTTTGTCTAAAAGCAATTTTCTGCCACAATTGGCTAATAGTGATTTTTTGTTAACGCGCAATCGTTACAAAGGAGGGAAAAAATCGATAATCTCAGATAGGAATTATTTACCCTGTTTTCAGTTTTGCAAAATTGTGATAATTTGATTTCTTTATTACGTAAAGCTGAGATGAGACAAAGCGCGCGCAGTTTCATCTAATGCTGCAATAATCCATGTTGTGTATTGGGAAATTTTTGACAAAAAACTTCACACGTGCTAGCATAGATTATGTCAGCGTAGAACCCCACAAATATCTCTGTCTCAAAAAATATTATTATTCTTCCTTCAGGAACCGATTTTGAATATAGCATATCGTTTTGGGTCATTGGAACTAGAATAAACGTGTTAACCGTTCTGAAAGCCTATGATATTTTCGCATTTTCTCCTATCACTCATACTGATTTCTCTCGAATCGATGTTGGAGAGATATCGCAGAAATACATGATAGCTCGAAGTGGGTTTCATTGATCGGCTCTTCCCGCTAAGAAAAACTATTCTCTTAACGTCGAGAAATAAACCATCGACCACACTTTTTTCCGTATTTACCTTACCACCATTCGGTTTCCCGTTATCTCGGAAGACAGTTACGCCTGTTAAAAAACTTATTGAAGTTCTTGGCCTTTACCGAAAGCTATTCATCCATGCACTAAATGCTTAGGTCACCGATTTCATTTCGGCATGTTTAGCCGCGTGATTTATACAGACATCGCGAAAGAGTTTGGCTCTTTCTTTTTTTAAATATCTTCCGTTAATTTTTTTTTAGAATAAAAAAACTTATGCCCTCCCTCATTAGGAAGTTTTAAAAGATACGGTTCTATTTTATTTTTAGAACTTAGTGTATATTTATTTTGTTACCATGAAATCGTCATTACTCAATGATTATTGGAAGACCTTATTCGATCTCACGTCACAAATCAACTACCTCGTAATCAGTTGATAGTTTTACGAATTATGGTAGCTGAGTTGGTATTATATGCGACCCAAAAAATCCCGATTATTTCTTGTTAAGATAAAGAAAACAAAACAAATAATACCACGACATGATTGCTTTTCTATAATTATAAAATAAAAATATGATTAATATACTCGATGTTTATTAATAATGTTTTTAAATACTGTATACTCTTGTCTACATTTAGTTTTGTATGAGAGAAATAAAGTTATTTAATGGCACTTTTTGATATTCATTAGGCTTTCAAATTTGAAATATAATACTTTAGATTTTTACTAAAAATTAAATTTAAGGAATAAATCAGTCATTCAATTCGAAAGCGATAGTTACATCCGTATAAATCGAATCGATCTACTATTTCTTCCATCTCCGTCATTTTGCCCTAGTTTCTTTGTATTTAAAATGTTTTTCAAGCAAACTTATAAGGAAGCATCGGTAAACACGATGTTGATGGACGACGTGCTTTAAAATTTATATGTAAAGAACGAGTTCCAACTTATAACTTGAGAATATGTTTTATTCTACTCCTAAATAATTATATCAATCAACTTCATACAAAGTTTTTTAGGAAAGAAAATTATGTTATTTTATCCTATTTACTAACTTAATTCCTGTGACGTTAGTAATCACATTTATCAGAAACGCATGCAATGCGATTAGACGACTCGGTATCTAAGCAAAATGTTAATGACAACGTTTCAGGATCCTTTCATAACTGTGATATGTTTACAAAAAACCTTTGTCGGTGGAAGGTTTTTCAGTGTTTTGAAGGCGCATAACATCGTTTCTTCTGAAGTCAAATGTTTTTTTTTTGCTTGAAAGGACATCAAAAGGTTATTCAAATTTTTTGGCTTTGGGAAGCTCAGCTTTGACAAAATACCGAAGCGGAATCTCCATAAGGATCAATGAAAAAGTTACAAGTTGTGGAAAAAATATGCTATACATCTAAAGTTCCAGTTCTGTTAGTTATGGAAGTTTTACTTTGTACGATTTCTCTAACATTGTATGCCATTTTCGAGAGTTTCAGTCATATCTCTTTTTCATCTAAAACTTTTAATTTTGTAGGCCTTGGCATTTTAAATATAGTTTTCTTTAGCTTGTTCAACACAGTTCGTATTCTTTCCTCAGATGCTTTGTGCGCTTGTTCGTCTTTAGTTGCTTTCGTTGGTACATTTACCGTTTCTTTATCTCTTTCTTTTCTGTAAAAATTGCTCCAGGATAAAAGGGCGTGATCCGGCTTTCCTTCTTTTAAAATATCGCAGTTACAATTGTACAAATTTGATTTATTTTTTGAATTCCGGCAGTCTATTTGTTCATACCTCTAGAAATTATCCATCCTTTGGAGCCTTTTCTTTTCTCTAAATCCCTCCTTTTGGAGAAATTCTGAGAAATATTTAACGTTGTTCTGTTTTATTGTAAAAATTTCTCCAATGCTCACTAACCGCGGTCCTCATTGGTGAAACATCTTTTCGTTGAGAACAAATTTTAGAATTGGTGGATAATTTCTTGGAATCTTAAAGGGCTTTACTTGTACAGCGTCCTTGAATTAGCTTTTGTGTAGCCAAAATTTACTGGTAGTGATAATTTCCGATAAAACCGGTTTCTCTTCTCTTCTTACGTAAGTTGTTATGAACGACGCAAAGGTTATCTAGCGCGTTTGATTAGAAAAATACTAAAGATTCATTTTAAATATTTGATCAATCTGTATAAACTTATATAAGGTTTGCTCGTTCCTCAACGAAGTCTGATTCGTTTGTATCTTTTTATTTCGACAGAATGTAGTGAACTACAGCTGATGGCGACCCTTTTTTTTCTGAAATGTGCATCTAGTTATCTAAGCAGTTTGGAGTAATCTTCCTTTTCTATTGGATTCCAGCCTCACGGTGAGTTCAATACATTTTGGTTCCGATTTAATATCCATATCATTTTTCTAACTAGTGGTACAGTTTAGAATTAATTTCTCTGCTCAACAAGGCTTTCTTCGAAAAAATTATTTTAGGTCTGGTTTTGTAAAAAAAAGAATCATCGACCTCAATAATAATACTTCCGAAATACTCCAACACGAACAAAATTCTCTTGCGTCTTTCATTTTTTCTTATCACCCTCTAAAAACATTTCCACTCTTTTTTGGCCAGTAAACTTTGAGAGGAAAAGTGCTCTACTGCGGTTAAGGAGTATTCAGTCATTTCATCCACACTTTGTTCGCGATAAAAGTGATTGATGCGTATCGTACGGTTTTTTTTACCGTCGCTCTGACTCGCTGCCAAGTAATTGTTATTTCCTCCCGTGCTACCTGTATTTTTCGAAAAGGGTGTCAGGACACGGTCGCGATGAGATAATTACCACCTATTCCTCACTTTGGGAGAGGGCAGTATAGAGAACTCGTTTTGCAAGATGCTTGCGTGACAGTCTGATTATTCGTCTCAAGTTTTTGGCGGCTATATCAGATAACCTAATATTTTTATTAAGTATAATTGTTAATTTTTATAATTTTCCTGATTAAGATTCTTTAAATATGCCTAATGATTGACTGCAGTTTTATTCCTCTTTTTGTTCCGATTTCCATTATTTTTATGTTATTATGTCATTTTCAGACCTCATAATTATAAAAATGGCCGTGGGATAATTTTTCTTCCTCTCAATATATTGTCTATTGTTCGATCTGTAAACATGTGGACTCCATTACAGTAGGGTGGCCCTGAGCTCAAACCATAAACAATACTCAGCAAAAAATCACACAAGCGTATAACAGGAAAGTCGGATATCGTATCGCTTATAGTTACATTGATACAAATCATCCTGATTCAATAATTCTTTGATTTTCCTATTGCGGCCTTTGTTCAACTGCACCGAATGAAACGACTGTAGTGCGATCTTTACCTTTAAAAGGGTCCAACCGAAGAATGACCCCGAGAGTCAGATAAATCTGAGCCAATCGAATCAGCGTTACCATAGCGATCGCAGTGTTGCCGATATACATGAGAAATAGTTACGAGTCCGAGAAAAAGTAATGCCTAAGTAGATAGCTATGTCGAGACTTGGCGCCAGCGCTCTTTACCACTGCCTCGCTCCTTCCATACAACACATCAGGAACCGCCAACAATTTTTGCTTAACGTTGAGCATGCAACGTTAAAAATCCAAGTGGGCCAGCATTTCAATACTATATAAATAATATAAGTACAAAATTTTTATAATGCATCTGCTAGAATCTTTTAAAATTGCATCGAAATTATATCCATATATCTTACTCAAAAGTGTTGCTTTCGGATTTCATTCATAACTTTTAAACCTCTCCTACAAGCGCTGATAGTAATACGCATGTTTTAAGGAAATTGATCTGTTTGTTACAGAACTGGATGAAGTTCTTATAAAATAATTTGGGTGAATTTACTCGAGACTGTGTTGATTGTCTAACCCTTTAGCCATGCACTCTTGTTTGTGAAAGATTGGAAACTTGAGATATTAACTCAAGTTTTTGTATTTTTGCTAATAAGAAAAAAAGCTGAGACACGTTTTTTTATTACATGTGGCAAGAAACCTATGGGTTTAGAAAATGGTCCGAATTACAAACAATAGCCAATCGATTTTATGCCCATTGGAAGTGAATGCATTGGCTGAATGGGATAAGGTAATGATAGACAACCGATGGTTCAAAGTGACACTTACGAACATCACACCCATTCCGACAGCCACCATCCAACCCCATCCCCCCTCTGGGGGATCGGAGACCTCTGGTTGCATGACGCCCGGAGCGAGCCTTCTCGCCTTCGGGTCCGTCTCGCTTCCTCCGCCGCTCCCGCCTCTCCCTCCCGGACCCATCTTAGGTCCGCTTTGGTTCTTTGAGATCCTGGAAAGATAAAGGAATCATAAGAAATTTAATCGGGTTCAAGGAATTGTTTTCATTTTAAACAAGCATTGCAACAACTTCAATTTATTACGCGTCTTTTTCATAATTTTATCATACGGTAGATTTATGGCTCATATCAACCTCATCCAAAGCAATCCACTTCATTTTTTCATAAACGTTGATTCTTTTAACACATGCACTGTTAGTGACCTTTTCCTACTAATTTGTTTCTTCTGTGGTATCCTCCCTTCGATAACTAAAAAAGCCCGGGATCATACAAAATTGAAAGTCTGCTGATATTCTTCCGAAACTTGTGCAATTTGCACGCACAATGACATCCGCAGCTGATATATCCTTTAGTCTTCTTTAAAAAAGAAAGTTGAAACGTATAAAATAGTCTCAATATTGAAGTGGATTTATTTATGAACTTTCACTTATGATAAATTTATATGACTATCGAAGTTCGTCGTAAATTTGTCACAGTGCCATTGAATGTCAAAGAAGTAGCTTTGAAAAATTTTCCTCGTATTATGTTTTAAAGTTGCTTATATTAATTACTAATATGATATGTATTAGATTTTCATAGACACAATGATGAAACTGCGCCATTTCGGCTGAAAAATGAAATATTTCGAATAATAAAAATAGAATATAATAATGTCATTCATCGTTGGATAGTACAAACCATATTGGATGTCGTCATAAAAAATACAAAAATAAAATACAGGAAATAGCAATTATATGCCGTAAAAATCTACAATTTTGCTATGTAAATGGTAAATTAGCCGTTATTATTAAGTTGATCGCAAACATGTTGCTTTAACTAACAAAACACAATCAAATAAGCTTGAATGCTTCATATACCATTATTCCACGATTAGGAATCCATCCGTGCTTCGAAAGCGACACATTGCAACATATAAACCCAGTTATTTTTCGCACTGGATGGAAACCGCAAAATGCCACCCTCTCCTATCTTTTTTTAAAGTCCGTCTTTCATTATTTTCAACCCACCACTACAACGCACAATCCGAGGTGGCCGAGTGCATGTCTTCTTAACCGCAGGGGTCAGGGGACGATACACTTTCCTATCCGGGAGAGCTGAAAGGGGAAGGGGGCGTCTGCGACATTTCTCTCATCTCTTCCGAACGGCGACGCAAAAGTCGTCACGATTCCGTTCCATAAAAGGGGTCAGACATAAAATATCTATTTAGATTTTTTTCTCCGATTAATCATTCAAGCCCCTATCTAGATTAGAGCCGCAAACCAAAGGCGTCCATATTTGTTCCCGTGCCGCCAAGTCGTGTAGACGGCGCGACGTAGGTCGTAAATGACCATGTATTCGGAAACCTCACAAAACATGAAAGATTTTTCACACCCTACTCGGAATTCGAACCGGCATCCTTACTGTCTGCAGCCGATAGAGCTGCACGCACACTGTCCTCTGCCGGCCGAAGTTGTCAATCACCTTAAAAGAACTGATGGGGTTTCTTTAAAGCCCTATTGACGGATAGGCAACGGCAGAGACGCAGGTCGTAGACCCACGAAGTTCGTTTTTAAGGGAAAAGAGACGGGTTGGCGAAGAAAGCGCTGGTACTATGCAAAAAGACGATTTCGAGAAGATTACCGATTTCCCGAGGGCGACGGAAAAGATTTCCTTCGCCGCTTTAGGAGAAAATAATTGGAGGTTAGTACATTCTATGCGTAGAATATATGTAGAGTTGAAACCATAACATTTAGTCTTCTGATTTTGCAATGGATTTAATTAACAGAACGATTCTGATACGATGCTTTGTATCGCTTTAGAAAAAATCTGCGATAAGGTTGTTAAAAGAGACATTAATATAAAATGCAACTTTCGACGGCACTCGGCAGATTTTAGTGACAAAATATTCTAAATTGTGGTTGATTATGTTTTCTAACCAAGCAATCTACAGCCAAATTATTCTAATCTAAAATCGTGTTTGCTCATATGACATGGAAAATATATTTACTGATTTGTTTTTTAACAAGGTTGACTTTTGGGAGATATTTTAGATTCTGAACACGACCGAGTTTTTATCACATATGGCGCATAATTAACACTTTGGTTTATGGATATTGCCAACAATTATAGTTAAAAAACAAGGATTAATCATCCTTTCTATAATGACGATTTTCTCACTAAAAATAGGAAGTATTTTGAGGAGCAAGTTTTCATTTCGATTGTGATAAATATCAATCAATTTTAAACACCTATGTTAAGAATTCCTACTCGAGAATAAAATGTATGTGTTGTGGCCAACATTGAAAAAGATTAGACGATGTTATTTTCGTGTAGGACATGATAGTTGAATATCTAAGCCGTGTTATTGACTCTTTATAGTTTTACGATGTTTTAATTATTGTTTTGCAATGAACATGGAATTGATCACCTTCTACATATGTTGGACTGTAGGGAGATCTATTTATCTTTGTTCCCCATTTTTTCTCTATAATTCTCACTCTCTCTTTCTGTTCAAGAAGTTTTATCTTCCGTCAAAACGAGCAGATTTTAATTTTACCGATATTACTCAAGAGAAGGCGAAGAAAGTACTTTTTACCCCTGCCCTGTAAATATATTATCCTAAAGTCGTAAGAAAATTTTGTTTTTGGATGACATTAGAAAGAATAAATTGGAAGGCGTGATTCAACCGATCCCTCTGCTACTTGCTTATACGGTAAGTTGATCAAAAGTTAAACATTTATAGTTTTGTTCTTAATCCGTGATTTTTTTCCTTGCCATAAGAAGCCTCCCGACCAATATGCGCGAGTTCGAAAATAAAATTTCCGGAGTAAAATAAAATTTAATATATACATTTTTTTTACCCATTTACCCATCTCCAAAAGCAAAAAAAAATATCCCTATTCAAAAGGAGAATAACTAACTCCCGCAGAAGATGAACGTCAGTTGCAAAAGTCTTTCTTCACTTAACGTCCCTCATCTCTCCCTTGCTGTCCGTACCCTCAGGAGTGTCTCTGGTAGGTGATCCTGTCTCGTCTGCATTTAATATTCTCCTCGAAGGCCGATGGTTGGTTTTGATTGGCGCAGTCCGCAGCTCACCACGTGTTGCTAAGTTGAAGGCCGACTTCTCCTCAGCCGGAGTGAGCTTGCCCTTTATTTCTTCGTTCGCGATGCCCGTGTCTCTAGTCTTCGTATACCATTCTGCGCGTTACAGAGAGAGAGAGAAAACGCACACCCGCGTACGTGGTTTCAACTCGAGGAGGAAAATGTAATAGGATGGAACACTTTACACACTTCGAATGTGAAATCAAAATGTGACGGATAGAATGACGGATTATTTTTCACGCTAAAATTGATAGAGATCGGGATGTTACTCGATAACCCGAAAAATATGGCTGAGGGAGAGCTAGCTGAACGATAAAGAACGGAGAAATGTTATTATAATATACGAATATGCCGCGAATGGAAAATGCACGGGCATAAGATTGCTGTGTGCTTCACGCGTCGCATCTGGTTATTTTTCTATTACCTTTCGCAACGTGATGGATGAGGACGAGGTTCTGCCTCGTTTCCTATACCCTCTTTCACCTCCATGCACCGTTCCATTCTCTCTGACGATTCTGTTCCCTTTTCAAACCTCAACCCTTGCATGTCTCGATATTTTAACTCACCGACGTCTAAATATATTTGGAAAGCGCGAAAAAACGACATCAATAAATCTCGGCTCCGAGGTTTTTATTGTTGAAAGCGCTTTTCTCATCCTGTATCTTATGCAACCAGAATGATTAATTTTCCAACGTGCAAAACTAGGGTTTTAGGCGCCGATTAGCATTGAGCTGTCTGTCTATGTTTATATGGCTTGAGATATGATTATTATTAGAACATATTGGAAAGGGGCGTTTAAGGTTCATATTGTGCAATCAACACTTACACATTTACTCCATTCGATAGAATCTACTATTGGTAAATAGCCACTGAGTACGGTTTCCTTCTGGCCGAAATACGTATCTGGTTCTCTTAACGTTTTTATGGGTGTTGCAGAGACAAATTGTGCCAACTGCATTCAATAGATTAAAAATATTTTACTTTTTGATAAAAATTGAATCTAAATTGTTGAATAAAATGATCGTACGACTGAGAACGAAAGCCAATCTTATTTTCAAAGAAACTTAGAAATTTATCCCCACAATAGAAGAATGTGCCTTAAAATATAACCATAAAATTCTAAAATTTCAAATTTTTTATGATTCAGAGTCATCGTAAGTTGTACTTCTAAGGGTACAGAGATAAATGATAGTAGCCGTTGAAGGCGTTGCGTCTGTGGTTGCTTTTGTGTGAAGGAGAGAGATCTTTGTGGATTTTGGTGGTGGTGAAGGAAATAAACAAAAACTGTAGGGGGTGAGCGGGGGAGAAAAGCAGGGTGTTAAAGGGGCGAGAAGTAGAGATGAAAGGGGAAAGGCAGGATGGAAAATAATAAGGAATTCTCTCCGGCTACTTGTAAACAAAAAGAAGGAAATTTAGAGTGTGGTTTTGTTATGTGAAATAAATTATGCAAGGTCTTTTTCAGGGAAGATGTGGTAAAAGAAATAAAGATGAATGGAGTATGTGGAAGCGATAGTGTTGTGGATTCATTACTGGTGACATTAGAATGAGAAAATTTTAGACTGGAGTCTTTTCTAGCCAAAGCGAAAGTAAATCCAAAAAAATAATTTTTGTGAGGATTAATTTTATTTACATAAGTAACAAATTATATTAACCAATAATTTATCGCGATATCGCGGCTGTTTAGGTTGTAATTCACATATTTTTCGGTAACATTAGCTTCCGAACCGATTTCTCAGTTTACAAAGTTATTTTATTGCTTCTGTCTGTTTACTAAAATGGTAAGCTCAAAAATCGTTGAATATGAGTAACTACAGCAGAGAGAGAAAGAATTTGATATATATATATATATATATATATATATATATATATATATATATATATATATATATATAGTAAATAAATTTTGAACTACAGGATTGCGCTACTTTTGGAACACACTGTATATAAATTCATTTCGTATTAATTACGCGAAAAATTAAACTTATACAATAGGTTCTGCTGAATAATTGTTCCATATTATCATGGGCACATCGCCTCCTACTGAATGGTGATAATATGTAGATATTATTAATATATTAAACGACAGTTTGTCCTGTTTATTGTGCTACTTTTGTCAGATTTAAGTTGTATGCATATTTAATGTCCGTCAGTGGAGCAAGCTTTAAATGTTCAAGAGCAAATCAGTACGGATATTGGCACTCTTCAGCCGTTCCTCACATATGTTTTAGATACATGCATTTTTGTGTTTGTTTACATATTTATATATTCATTTATTTATTTAGTCACAGACCTAAATATTCATGCATTTATATATTCGTGCACTTACATATTCATATATTGATTTATTCATATATATTCATCTTTATTTTGTCTTTTTTTAGTTCGCGCGGTTTTATATGATTTTTTTTAAATGATGCCTTCCCCGCAAAGCCAATTTTAGGCTTGTCTGCAGGTAGGGGAAAAAACCCCTAGACGAATCACAACATCCATGCCCGAAGCGGGATTCGAACCCGCGACCTTTGGATTAGAAGGCAGGCACACTACCTACCAGTCTAACCCGGTGGGGTTAACTGATAGGTAGGTAGACTCTTGGGTATTAATTTGCGTTCACTGTTAGCGACAGTGCTTGGTTACAAACGAAATTTCCTACTATCCCTTTTTTCTTATTTTTGCGACAAAAATATTGTTTTCATTATATTTCTCAATTTACTAAATTTGAATTTCGATGCAGAAAGATTGTTTCATCAGTTCTCTTTTTTCTGTCTTTGGATGTTAATCCCTCTCTATTCTATGTATTCAGAGAGACGCGTTTATGTATTACTTTCGGCAAAAAATAATTTCCTTTCGCTTCTTCTAACTTTTTTCTATCATTAGATAATCTCCTTCGGCTTTGCCTTCTTCTCAAAATATGATGTAATAATTTCTAATACTTCATTTGACTCTTATCTTATTAAACTTCTCTCTTTTTATACCATATGTATAGGCAGGGCCGGATTAAGAGGCCCATGGGCCCCACGCACAGCGCGTTTAAGACCCTACCGAAATCGTGATTTTTTAAAGTAACATTACGTAAGGTGTGTGATCTGAGCGGTAACACTTGGAAAGGGTTTCGGCAAGACGGGGTAGGGTCAGCCCCCTTGTCCTCGCATGTTTTGCATACCGCCTAATCTGGGCCTATAAACAAGTAAGCTAGAATAAAACCCATTCTCAGGGACTTATCCTTCGGCAACGGCCATACCACGATGAAAGCACCGGTTCTCGTCCGATCACCGAAGTTAAGCATCGTAGGGCCCGGATAGTACTTGGATGGGTGACCGCCTGGGAACACCGGGTGCCGTTGTCACTTTTGCAGAATTTTCTCTCGTGTTTTGCGGATTCTGTCGGAAGTTTTTCAGACTTAAATTATTTTCTTTCCTCGTTTACATTTTGTCGAACTGGATCCGAGAAGCGTATACTGTATTTAAAAATCGGCCTATATTTAATACTGGCAATTTTATATTCTTTTAAATAGAATTATGGTTACCAAACCTTTCTGGCGAAGTTTAAATGTTAAAAAAATTGGTAATAAGCTCCGTTGAAAACAGTTATTCGGCCCACCGTGAACCTAAATTTTTAATGTGTGAATAGAAAGGTTGCACACTCATTTAATATAATATGTCGAAGAAGCTGATGCTTTGCAGTATTTCAACATTTTGAAGAAAATAAAAGAAAGAACAGCTCGATGAACAGGAATGTTTTGGGAGTCAGGCGCGTAATATAATAATTCTATCCACGATTAAGAGACCCATGGGCCCCAAGCACAACACATTTAAGGCTCCATCCAAATCGTAAATCTGTAACAAGTAACAGTTATTGTAAGGTTTTTGATCTATGCGGCAGCACTTAGAAAGGGCGAGACGAGACACATTCGGCCAGCAGTGGGCCCTCTTGTCCTCTGGGCCCCACGCACTTGCGTGACTTGCGTGTTTTGCGTACCGCTTAATCCGGCCCTGAGTATAGGCATAACCGGCCTTAGCAGTCCTTGGAAACAGATTAAAACAGCCATTTTTTATTCTCAGTTCTCTATAATACATCAATCAAATCAATATTTTTGCGTGTTCTTTGTATTTGTACAGTTTAAAATTCTGTCATAAGTATTCTACTCGTCAAATTTTGCCATTCACGTATAAAATTGAATTTTGTATTTAAAATTCTCGTAAACACCTTATAAAGCGTCTATCTTCTGGCTCTTTCTCAGTTTAACTAACAATGGTCCTTAATGACAGTATTTTTTATAATTTCATAGGTATCGCTACATTCGGGTCAATCCATATTGGGAATTCGTACAGCTTTTAGGTTTCCTTAGTTACGTCACCAAAAATAATTCCCGGATCAGCGCTATAAACATCGATTCTTGAGGATTCCATGGTAAATCTGAATATCTAGTTGAATCTAGTTGAATGTAGATCACCCTATCGCCTACTTTCTCCTCTTATAAACACCCGGCTATTTATCAAATCAATTAAAATATGACACTCCGCAGAATCTGTTCTAACGTCTAAAAAAAAATAACGAAGTTCAAAGTGCGTGGAGACAGCAGCAACCAAGACACGGAGGAGAGAGAGGAAATAGATATGACAGGGATTGTTTTCATTTCGAATTATATTTATACAGACTAATCGACCTGATATGGAGAGGTTTAGAATATCGACGGTACAGTTAACCTTCTTACTAGAACGAAAAACTCTAGGATATATTACTCCGCAGATACTGTAAAAGGGTCATTCTTTTGTGATGAAAGTTATATCGTGAACTCTTGCATTTATCTCATATGATAATGCAGATGCGGTCAGAAAAAAGTCACGATAAAGTTAATTTCCTGGTAAATTCGAGTTACTGGCTTAAAACTTCTTTTCATTTTGTTCTCCGTTGAATATTTTTTTCTGATCCATAAGTACATAAGTACTTATTGAAATCACTCCCGAAGAACTGATTTTTCTTGGATTTTATTCCCTAAGAAGGATAGGAGTACTTAAAATATTTTTTGAAATTAGTTTATTTCACATAGTCATTTGAATTTCTCTACTGGAGCATATTTATCAAATTTTAATATAATTATTGAAATTGTCCATTAAGGCACATACTCACTGTTGAAAGTTTAAGGTAACCATAAAAGTTCGAAACAAACAAAAGCGCAGTATGTTTCTGGAGTATAAAACCATGTATTCGGTCTTTGAATGATTATTATATTTTTAAACTAACAACTCAACAAAACCTCAGATGTTTTAAATGCATTCGTGAATTGCATTCTAAATTATTTCCTTCAAGTCTTCCTTGTAAAAAATTCCAAGAAAACATATTTGAAATTCTGTGGACCAGTACTCGTTGCAGACGGCAAAAATGTTATTTTAAACCGTAATTACACGCTCGTGTAGCATTAAGGATCCTTACGAAATGGCGAAACGCTTGGTGAGACATACTGTAGCAAGTGTTTACGCACGTCACGCAAGCTACACAAAAAGAATGAAGTACTAGTTCGTTACATTAAAAAAAATTTGGACAATTTTTTTGAGAGGTTGATATTTTCTAAAAAAAAAAGAGCTGAGTTTACGACATTAACAAATTGAAAGACTTGCATTGGGTCAACAGAGAAAGAGTGACGCTCGCAGAATAGGAACAGGGACAAGGAGGGACTAATTAGGCCTAAGAATGGAATTAGAGGCGTCATTGAAGAGACGGCGAGCGAGAAATCGACTAGGAACAAAACGAAATTTAATAGTAAAACTTTGTGAAAGACAAATGGAAATATCATCCAAAAGTAAGCAATTTCTAAGTGAAACGTCTTCGTGTGAGGTTAATATTGAGCTCAAAACCTATTTGTTTCATATTTTGGTCATATGTTTGACGTTTAAATTACACTGAATGATAAAAATATGCACGATGTATTAATGTACATCTATGTATTGCATTCGCGTATATCGACATATTACTAGGAAAACCTCTATTAAATACCAAATGTATCATCCAATTAGTGATAAGTCTCACTTAATAGTAGTTTATATATTAGATGCATTATGCTTTTGATATTCATTAACGGCGATAATTTTAATCAACAGAGCATACTTTAGGTACAAGAAAACAGGATAAAGAACGGCTAAAATCGACCGAGAGACGCAAAACTGAATTTTCCTGCTATTCGCAATAATGCGGTCACGATAGAAAAAAACTCCGAAGCCCTTCTCGCTGAGTATGGGAAGCACTAATGGATGGACAAACAGATACGTTTTTTGCCGGAGGGAAAGTTTTTATGAAGAAGAATAGGATTTTGAGATGGCAGGGAGGATGGAGGCAGGACGAAGGCTTGAAGTTTGACCAGAGAGAAAGGGATGCCGCGCGAAGTGAAATTGGGGATGTGTGGGAAGCGTGATTCGATGGCAACGTCTACACGTGCATCAATTGAGAACAAAAGTTTTAAAATGTGTTTTTGGGCGGTGACGTAACTGCGGATACCGCGCATGAAAAAATATTTTTGCCAGCTGCGAAAAACTTGATGGATGGCAGAAGAGGGCGGAAAGAAACGGCTAGGGTGACTAATGGAACAACAGCCATCGTCAGTGGATTTCTCCAAAGAAGTAAAAAAAAGTAAACATAGGCACCGGTCTCATTCTTCCCTTTCTTTGTAGACGTGCAACATCCCCTTAACATGTGGACGTACCTTGACGAAATTCGGAAAATGAAAAATTTTAAAAATGTAAGAGAAAATAGCACATACGGGTCGCACTACTGGATCAGTGCTGCCGATTTTCCGGATATACAAATAATTTCTCTCGAATTAACTTGTAGTAAATTCCAGTGAGAGAGTTTATAAAAATGAAAACTAGAAAAACCAAATGCATACTACCTGTTACAGTCATTTATTAGAATATAATTCGATACAATTAAAATGGCTGTCAAATGTGTTGCGCGAGACTCAATCATTCTCCATTTTGCGTCCGCATCCTGCTCTGGAATGTTAATAAACCATTTATACGAGACGGGAGATAATGAATGCGAAACGAAAGTGTCTCATTAAATTTTTTCATTTTTTTCGTAGAGGGGATTAAAAAGAAAGACGAGACGAATTAAGAACTGCATGGTGCAGCAAAATAACAAAATAGCGGCGAAAGGATGCGAGCTTGCATAATATGTTTTTTCTACTGCGAGATAACCCGCGATGACGAAAAGGTCAGCGGGGTTAATAACCGCTTTTTAACCGAGAGATATAAATTCATATTATATTGATTATGAAAAGGATGACCAACACGAAAACGTGGAAATATGTCACAGATGTTCAACTCATTGAATATTATGAATGATAAGAACATGAAACAAAACTTAAAAAAAATGAATGCTTGTATTCCTTACTTAGACTTAACGAGAAAATGGATGATTAAAAATAAGTGTTAGCAAATGAAAAGACAAAAATAAAAAGATGTAAAGTATCTGCCTTATAGCTTTGGGGGAGGAACTCGAGCAAAAATATTTCTGGAAATTTTTACTTTATTAAGAAAATGCTAATCTTGATACAAAAGTGTTGCAAGTAAATCCAAGGGAACGGAATTCCGGTATAAAATACTGATACAAGAAATTAATTTAAGACTCTAAGACTTCAAAAAAATATTCTGAGTAAAAAACAACAGAAAAATTAGACACTTAAAAGCATACATTAATATAAAACAGCAAAGACGATAATATTGTGTGAAATTTAATATAAGAAGTTTGTTGAAATCTGAAATTTTTAACTTCTCTATGAATATCGATTTCTATAAACAATCGACAGATGTTCGAAAAGAAAAACTCCGTTGAAATAAAACTCCGGGGGATGAAATTCTCGTTTCGTCGCACGATTACAATTTCCAGTACAATGCATCAATTAGCGACTGTTCAACCATCCTGGTTATTACAAACATATCCATTTCCCGCTAATGACGACCCACTTGAAAAAAAAACATCTTCTTGCATTAACGCAGCTCATAATTAATGGAGAGGAATTTAGACCCCCCGACGCCTCCACTAATGAAGGCAGCCTGGCGAAATAAACGCCTCTTTTTCATTTTTATTTGGGTCACGCTCTTTGGGGCGGGAGAAAAAGAATAGATTCAGGCGAAGATGAAGAGTGGGAGATGTTAGGAGTTATATGCGCCGTCTCCTTTTCTGCCACGTACGCCTCTCGGGTTAATGCGGATTCCGAAATTAAGGATTCAAGAACGACCTTTCGCGCTGACGCTCGCATAGAATTAAGCAAGTCCTAAGGAGCGGTAAGGCATGGAGACGCCACTCCGTTGGTCTCTCTTTCCAGGACCCGAGCAGAGAGAGGGAGAGAGAAAGTCTTTTGTTTCCACGTCTTGGCTACCACGCCGCCATTTCCTCCTTACGTCGGGAAAAGAATTCGATTGACGCGAAATACGGATCTTCAAAACAGTTCTCTGGTGAGGTCTAAGTAAATTGTTTGTTTCTCATAGCGGTTGCTCACTTGCCTTATGCGAATCAGAAATTCAGAGGACGATTCAATAAATAAATAAATAAATATAAATATATATATATCTATATATATATATATATGAGACACACTTCGAAGATCATCACGAGGATTCTTAATAAAAGACTAGAGAAAAAGGCCGAAGAAATGCTAGGGGAAGATCAATTCGGCTTCAGAAAAGGACGAGGAACCAGAGATGCTTTCGGTGTAGTGAGAATAATATCAGAAATGGCAATCGAGTACAGCCAAGATTGCTGGGTATGTTTCGTCGACTGGCGGAAGGCCATTGATAGAGTAAACTGGGTACTGCTGATGAGGATATTAAAGGATATGAGTGTAGACTGGAAAGACAGGAGACTGATCAGGAATCTATATTGAATCAAGTTGTAAAGGTCAGGTTGGAGAATGCGGACACCAGCAGAGTACATATCGGTAGAGGAGTAAGACAGGGATTCTGTCTATCGCCGATTCTATTCAATATATATGGAGAGAGGCTAATGCAGGAAGCGTTAGAAGGCACGGGAGATTTCAAAATCGGAGGAAGGATTATAAGAACAGGGAAATACGCGGATGATCAAGTACTTCTAGCAAGAAAGGAAAAGGAACTCCAGAAAATGATAAATAGACTAGTGATAACAGGTAGAAAATACGGTATGGAAATTAATACAGAAAAATCCAAGGTTATGCGAATATCAAGTAAAGAAGAAGAAAATTTGAAAATAAGTATTGGAGGAAAGCCATTAGAACAAGTTTCAGATTATAAATACCTTGGAAGCATCATAACGAGAGAAGCAAAATGTACCGATGAAACCAGGACTAGAATAACAAAAGCAAAAGCCGCTTTCAGAAGAAATAAACTCCTACTAACGGGAAATATAAAGCAAGAAATCCGCAAGTGGTTGGTAAAATGCTATGTATGGAGTATAGCTTTGTATGGGGCAGAAACATGGACGCTAAGGAAAAATGATATAAAATACTTGGAAAGCTTCGAAATGTGGACATGGAGAAGAATGCTGAAGATAAAATGGACAGATAGGGTGAAAAATGAGGATGTACTACGAAGAATATGAGAGAAGCGAACGATTATACAGACTATCAGAAAGAGGAAGGCGAACTGGATTGGGCATTACCTGAGGAGAGAGTGCATGATTAAAGAAGTGCTAGAAGGAAAACTGGATGGAAAAAGAGAAAGAGGTAGGAAAAGGTTTCAGCTGGTAGACGACTTGAAAGGGAAAGAGAGCTATCAAGACACGAAGAAAACTGCTGAAAATATGAGTATATGGAGAATCAAGTTTAACCATGAATAATCACGGACATGTCAACGGACAGACTACCTATGATGATGATGATATATATGAGAACAGAATATTTATTAAATGCTTCCTTTTGATGTTTTATTTTTTTAAATTTGACTCGAATATGCTCACTAGGGAAAAACAGTTTTAGTTTCATTTCATCACGAAACTAAATTATTTTATTTATCCGGCTGTTGAATCCCAAATAGCGAATTTTAGCGCAATGGCAACGGTATTAAAAACGTTTGGAGGTGTTAGGAAACAGCCAATTTTTTTAGAAACCTTTGAGCATAGCAGAATTCAGCTTAACGCCGGATCGCATTTTTTGACTGTTTTAACTTTAACCAACGTTTAAGTAATTATTTCTCAGAGTTTAACCTTAAGATAACTGAATTAATAATTTGAAGTGGCGCACTGAGACCGTCTTGATAACATTTTCCATACCATAAATCAGACAACCTTATGCACATATAACGAAAACCTACCCAAGTTTATTTTCAGATAAATTTAGACTTGAATGTGATATCTAAAATGATAAGTATGCATTACACATATAAAAATTAAGAGTGGAAAAAGGGTTAATCATCAGACGTGGAAGTATCACAGCGAAAAATTGAATATTGATTTGTATGGATTTTTTTCATGTAATGCGCGAAATGTGCGTATATATAGGAGGCCCATCTGTTTGCAACTTTCATGTCTTTAACTACCGACTTAAATATGTGAGGTTTCTCATGAGATATCTACACGAAAAGTCAAATTTCATTTTTCCATATTCGCCATTTAGAATCAGCTCTTTGCACAAATTCTGAATGGACACCTCATGATCCATGCAGGTTATGTACACTTTACAAGTTATACACTTATTAGATGTTATTACGAAAAAAATTACGATTACTGACTTTATTAAAATACTGCTTGTGCCGCATAAAACGCAGCCGGAAACTTCTTTCACATGGGATAAGCTTTTTCTTGCTTAATATTTTAAGGTTTTAGTTCGGTTTTTGTTTTAACAACTGCTACTCCTAATTGTTGAAACGTGTAAGCAGGGGCGGCCCGAGAAATTTCGCGCTCCGGGCGAGATAGCACTCCAGCGTCTCCCTCCGTAAATGTTTGTTGAGATATTAACAGAATATAGGTTAATTTATTCATCGCACAGTAAAACTTATTGATAATGAATAGATAAAGGGATTTCATCATGATTCTAGCCTGTTTCACTATATTAAATGGTGTCCAATATTTATTCACTCGCAAGTAATGCATAGATAGATGATCGAGATAGCGCCCCCAACAATTAGGCGCCCCGGGCAGCCGCCCGGCTCGTCCGTACCTCGGGCCGCCCCTGCGTGTAAACACAATCAATGTAAAGCCTATAAGTTCATCTTAAATAAGGAGGGAATTGATACAGAAAGGAACTGCGATGACCGAAAGTCTTTTTAATCATCAAAAAACTTAAGTACTACTTTCATCGGTATAGATCTTATTATCAATTTATTTATGGCCTATGTTTCCTTTAAATATATTTTATTTTCTGTCTTTCTGAAAGCTGTGGTTATTTTTACTTTACATTTATGTATTGTGATTTTGTAGATTTAAAAAATAATTTATTATAAAATATATAAGATTTTACTAAGCAAACTATTAACCTGTATCAAGCACAGTAAAATAAAATATTCTGGCATAAATCGACGCAATATGTTTCTAAAACATGCATTCTGAACATGGGATAACGAAGTTTGAAATTCGCATCACAGCCGCAATTTTAGGGACGGTTTACCTGGCACAATTAATGTTTTGGTGACTTTAAAAACCACGTCGAACCTGTATGCATGTATTGTTCTATCAAGATCAAATATGTAGGCGAAAGAATTTTTAGGTTTCCCATAATTTCATCCTAGCGTAAATTAAATCCTAAATTTTATTCGATCGCGGAAAACCCCGTGAAGAATTTCGAGGTGCAGTATGATTTTCTTACGCAGCGATTCGGCAGTAGTTACTTGATGGCAGTATTATTTCAGGCCAGAAAACTTAGGTACTAGGAGAAAGATAAACCAAGGATAAGAAATTATTCTGTAATTTTCAATCCGATTTTTATATACCGTTAGGAGAAAGCGATTAAAGATGTCTACGAAGGTGCGTGACGAAGAAGAAATAAATAAGATTTTTTTTTACATGGAGACGATGGAGTGGCTGTTGATTTCTTAGATCCGGCATTTATTTAAATTTTATCTACGATAGACGGCAGTGTGGGACGTGTGTGTGTGTGTGAGCCTTCGCGTGTGTCCGTGTCCTGGCAAGATGGCGGACCGTCCATCTTCCTTCCCCCATTCCTTTCTCCTCCTGCTTTTTTCTCTCGAAGCCATCCGTTGTCACCGGGAGAGAGTGAGGAAAAGAGAGAGCTTCTATTTAGAAAAACAAAAGAAACTTTTTTTATTTCTTCCGCGCGCATGAGAAATAGAAAACAAATGTCTCCTAGAACTGCAGTATTCCGGTCGCCTCGTACTTTTTCTTTTAAATTTTTACTTTGAGGCACTTTTTCCCCCATACGAAGTGGAAACAAATGAGCGTCGATATTTACTGCCCTTAGAGGTTGCGTCAATCACCTATTCTTCCCACGTCCGCGGTTATCTCTCGGCGTACACGCTTCGGAATGAGACTTTTCTCCCCCGTTCTTTCTTTTCGGACACGGATGCGATCGAATTCCGTTGCTAGAGGTAAAAATGACCAGCTCCGCCTCTCGAAGGATAGTCTTCGGTTCGACTGCCGACGTGTGCTTCTTAACTGTTGCTATGGTTACGGAATGAATGGGAAAGAGAACGTAAGCGCCCCTGGCATTGCCTCCTGACCGACAGTGTTGGCACGGTTACGGGAAAAAGAGGGGATAGACGCGCATTTTGCTTTGATTCCTCGCCTACAGCCTTTGGTTCGAGTACCGTCTTAAATTTCTGTTCCTATGGCAACGGGGTTGGAGTTAAGTGAGATTTTTATTGTATTGTATATTCGACTGCGACTTTTTCTGTCGCTGACGGTGATAGGATTGTTTCTCTAACATCATTTCACGAAGGAGAGTCGCTGGTTCCAATCCTGTCATGATCTTATGATCAGCATGTATATTCTTGCGCGTCAGGAGGCGCTATCGTACCTACTCGAAAGAGCCCAGTTAAAAGTTATAATTTCTCTATCATTGTTTTCACGTAACACCGTTATGATCTTCTTTTACGAGGTCTTCTGTTGTTTCCTGAGATATCAAAGTTCAGAAAAACAATCCAGAAAATGTACGCAATTACGAGATTTTGGAGAAATCGCCTCATATAAAGTCAATTTGCGACAAATTGCCTCAAAAAACTCAGCTTACACGGCATGCGTATCTCATGAATGAATACTGTTTCACTGAGAACCACGTCATTGCCTCTCATTCGCGCCAAAACTAACGAAATCCAGTAAATCTCAGAAATTTGCTGAAAATGATTCAGCATTTCATAGCATTGTACAAATCGTGTAATTTTAGTTCATTTGTAAGTTTATTTTTCGCGTATTTAAACGACCTTTTAAAATACGAATAATTATTTGATGGTAAATAATTTTTTTCGCGTTTCGGGAATCGGCGACTTTGAGCAAGGGTGCGTGTGAATGCGGTGCAGCTTCGCAGGAAATGGAGAAACTGATCGAGTGGCTTCATAGCGGAACCACACCATCCAAGAGGTTTCCTAAGATGTTAATTCAGGGCGCATTCAGCTGGTTGTCATGCTGAGGCTGTCTCTTTGAATACCGCCGTGTTGCCAAGTCTCCCCCACATCTTGGCGATGTTCGAATTCTCATTGGACACGTCTTTTAGCATCGAGCGATATTCGCGAAGAGGATGCGGAGTCCTTCGATGGCAGTTGTCGATACTACTTCTGTAAAAGATGCAATAACGCGGGTCTTGGAATTGGAAGAGCCGTGCCTAGATTTAATTAAATTACCGAGGGATTTTACGCGAAAACTTAGGAATAATGTATTTTCAGTTCGAAACGAGGAGAATTATCCTCACTGAAGCGAGGAAGGGTATTTTTTCTTTCTATCAGATTATATTGGACTGTTTAGGCTCATTTTTGAATTGCCCCACCATTAAACTAACTAAGCGGGAGTATATGTACTAATCGGAAAATTTGAATGCTTGGAAGTCAATATATATTTTCCATACAAAAGAATTCGCGTGTAATTTCCTTAACCAATAAAATTGTAGGCAGACAAACGAAGTGATGACACAGGTACCCCATTGCTCTTGAGGAAAGAAAATAAAATTTTAGCTAGCGTTGAATGCTTTTAATGTATTTTAGCTAATAACAGTTATTTTGTAATTGTATTAATTATTATTTTATGTGATTCTGAATACTCGATGGCAGTTTGATAATTGGATGACTTGTCTTCGGAAGCGGAAGGCCTTCAGGTCCTATAAGAATGCTTTAAGACGGGTACTTATTTTGATAATGAAGTTCTCTTTTCTCTTGTACGACTTAAATAATATATAACTCGAATAACGTTGTTACTTCCTATGGAGAAATAAAAAATTGAGTATTTCGACCCTTTTATACATGCACGCCTAACATTACCGTTTCCTACCCTACGCGCCATAAAGTTTCGATCTCTCAGATTTAATTCAAGATTATGAATTAAATGATACTAAGTATTTCAGCTTCGTCAATTCTAATAGCACCTAATACATGATTTTTGTGGACGAAATTAATCGCACTTCTCATATATTTCTCCCCCAATAATCACATAGCTCCGTCAGCCTTATAATCTCAATATATGTACGAGATATTACCCTACGTTTTTAAAAGCGCTTTTCCTCCCAAATGAGATGAATTGAAGACTTGGAGTTAAAGGTACGGAAAATTATAACTTTGAGTCAAGTTATTGGCTTCTCCGTATTTTTGAAATATTGTTTAATTAATTACATCAAAATTATTTATTTAAATTTTTACGTTGGATGTTAATGCACTAGCAACAATGCGTAAGAAATTATTTGCAGTCGGTGTTTTCCGCCCTTCCTTTGTAACAGTTACCAGACGTCCCCTGTTGCCGACCGAGAGATGCAAACGACGTATTCTCCTTCCCTAACTCACTATCTCTCTCTCACTCTCCTTTCCTCCCAGACCTCCCTCCCTCCCTTCTCTCCCTCTAAGTCTTTCTGTCTATCTCTTTTCTCTCTCTCTCTCTCTTTTTCCCCCATCATCAATCATTCCTTTTTCTCACACGCTATCCCAATCTCCGTTTGCGTGCTTGATTCCCGGCTGCAACGGCGGCGTGAGCGAGGGCGTCAGTGTTTCTTTTTTTTTCGTTACGCGTATGTGTCGCCCGAAAAGGAAACGCGAAAAAAAAATCAAAATGCTCTTTAAGGATTGAAGAGGCACGGAGATGAGTTTGAGAGAGGAAATGAACGTAGAAAGATCCGAAGGAATACGTAACGTAAACATCGCCTATTTATCTATCGTTCGAAAGGAAAAAGCAATGCTTGTATTTTTAACTTTTTAAGGTACTACTACTTCATTCGTGAAAAATAGACATTCAGATTCTTCAGAAAAAGAAGCTTTTAATTGGTGTAATCAAACGAAAACGACGTTTGAAATGATAAATTGTTTAATATATTCTTTATAAATTTTATCCTAATGATGTGATAGCGCATTCGACTTCTGGAGGGTTACTGTAATTCTCATTTCGAAGTTTGTTTTTCATTTTAGTACAAATTAATTTTTCATGTTTTAAATTCTTAGTGTCAAATGCTTTTTCGTTCCTAAACGAAAGAATTTGTTTGTGGTATTATTTTTACGGTAATAATGAAATATTTTGTGCATTTGCTAAATCGAATGTGCGTGATGCCAGTCTTGCCTGGATCGGAAATATCGTTCGGCGTTGGGTTCAAGGAAAAGAAAACGAAAGGAGTGCTCGCAGATTAGCGAATTCCTTCGACCGAGGAGTTCGTGACCCAACTTTAGCCCACTAAAGAATTTAACTTGAGAATTTCCTCCACCCACACTGATGGTGAACTTATTTACGGGACAAACTTAAAATAAAAACAGCAATATACCTATTTTTAGCTTCGATTTTAGGTAATATCGTATCGCAATCATTTATGGTAACATTCACGAAGAGCAGAGAATGCATTATTCATATCTTATTCTCAATTCCTGTAATTTCTGTATAAAAGGAATGTTATAAAGAAGAAGGGCGCGAAATGGCACCCGTGCTTCATCATCGTTCTCGCTTTCAGCATTCCTTCGTTGAAATATTTTTCCGGAATTACCTCCGATCTAACTTTCTTGAAAATCAACACGTCCTAAAATAATTTTGGTGAAGTGGTATTACTCTCGGTAGAAGAAATATAGCGATGCGATTCAAGAGAAATTGCTTAACTAGAGATATAAAGGTGTCTCATTCTACGAGCATGCATTTCATTCTCATTAATGTGAGTCCTTGCCGGTTTGGCTAACTGGTTTTAACGATCTCCCTCTCGGATGCGGCCCAATTATCAAACACAATGACGGCTCTGCAACCGGTTAAGACATTTTCAGTTGACTGGTAATGATTGAAAACGGAGTTTGTACGAAAGTGTTTACAAGATGCTCCATTACGGTAATAAATATCGGGTAATGTTAGCTTTCGGGCAAGAAACCGGAACAATTTAGTCTTCTTTGTGATTTACTTAGCGATGGATGTAGCTTTTCCTTTAAAAAAATGAACGCAAAAATCTATTTTGTCACATATGAAAGCCATAATCGACTATTTTGGAGTAATATTTAGAAAAATAAATGTTGGTTGCTTAATGTATTTCCAATTTTACTTAGTGCATCTCTTAAAGCCACTGAACGAAAAATATAATCCTACCAAATAAAATAATTTAAAATAGGTGAATAATTCGGCATATCAGCAATCGGTGTAAAGATTCTAATATTTTTCAACGGAAAGAATGGACATAATAGTATTCAGATAATTCGATGTCATCTTACGATATCGTCGCAAAAAGATCGTATTAATTTATCTCACTTTTTTCTTGTTTTCATTCCGAAAAACTTGAAAACGGCAGGTCGTTGTTCTTTGTCCTAATTTTGACAGAAAATATTTTCTTAGATTTCTCTTACTTTTTTACACAGCACACAAAGCGTCAAAAATTTTTTATGTACTCCACGAGTAATGTAATATGCAAACCATCATTATTTTTGGTTAAAATAACGCGTGTATTAAATTTTAGCGGATAAAACAATTCTGCCTCAGCGTGATTATTTACGATGTTTTTATAAAAATATTTAGGAAAATTCATCTCTTTTACGATTTTCGCGCATATCTTTTTGAAATTATTCATTCCACTTATCGTTTGTACACTTCCCAAGGAAAATGATGAAATTTATTTCGCCTAACTGCTTTAAAAGGATCTTAAATCGATTTGTTGTATCATTTAGTTTAAAAAGTCATCTAGGAAAGTGAGATTTTCTGCTTTTTGAGAAATTTAATTTCTATAAAAAGAAAGGGCCTGCTGTAATTTGTGTTTCTCTCATGCACGCAAATAAAGGGGACAATTCCGATGGACGGATTTCGATGAAATTTAAAATGTAATCAAAGCAGAAGACGAAAATGACATTCTATGGTCAAATCACTCATTCAAACTGCCATTTCGCTAGAAAACAATTTACATTTTTGCTTTAGCTGATAAAATACTTATCCGAAAAAATAGTTTATTTTCCTAAGTTGCAAAGCAGAGCAAAACAAACATTTCTTGCTATATACATTTTTGATAGGATTACCAGTTTTTAAGTTAAATGTAGCCTATTTTAATTCTGTATAAAATAAAACAATGTTCTACTAAGGTTAGAGAATGTTTTAGTCACAGCGAGATAATACCGAGTTTGAATCATATTGCTCCATATTGCTTAACTAGAGATATAAAGGTGTCTCATAGTACGAGCATGCATTTCATTCTCATTATTGTGAGTCCTTGCCGGTTTGGCCAACTGGTTTTAACGATCTCCCTCTCGGATGCGGCCCAATTATCAAACAATAACCTGAAAAAAAAATCGAAATAGCATCTGCTGAATGTCCTGACTCCTCCTTTTTGTCGTTTGATGTACAAAGTCCCGCACGGTTTCGGATATTTCAGCTTCCAACTTCGAAAGTGGGTCGTTTCATTTAAAATTAGTTGTCCTCATACTTCTTGAAAGAACCGTAGCGTGACGCAGGAAGTGGCGGGGGCGGAATACACGTCCGAACACCTGCTCTGGATCTTCCCTCCTCCACCACCCTTGGGATTTCCCGTGCCATCCGCGCTACAAGTCATATTTCCCTTCCGATAATTCATCCCAGTTTCTCAGAGCGGTCGCAGGGCGACATCTCTGGAACCGAGGCTTCCATGGAAAATTTCCGTTAGACCCTCGTCCCATTCACTTTTGTTGGGTTAATGTAATTCATCTAGCTTAAAACAGATTCAACCAAAAAATTCAAGATTTATTTTTAAATTTATATCATAAATATTTTATTTGGATGTATGCATTTGTGAAAAATATAAGTGATCATTGATAAAGAAGATTTATAACCGATGATGACTCAATCGTTACGTTTAACTCATCTTTGAACCGTGTTGCTTGTGGAGAATTTTTTGGAGCTATAATCTGTGAGTTTTAAAATTATCTCGCTCGACCTCGCATTTACGCGTATGTATTATAGGCGTCTGAGATTGCAGAGCTTAAGATAAAATTATCATCACTGTTTTAAGTTCAACGAATCTTTCTTTATTCTATTATCAAGGAAGGAGGAAAATATAATATAATATTGATAATTTGAATAATTGTGGCGTGAAATGAGTAATTTTATTTGTTATATAACCAAGATTACTTAGGTCATTTAATCTCAATCAAAAGATTTCATCAAAACAAAGTTTTAAAATAACATGAATTACAGAAAATCGGTTAAAAATTACGCTTTAGAAGTCGCAATTTTTCCCTAGCGTATATTTTCACGCTTGTTGTTTTCATGTGAGCGTATTTAAGAGGTCCGAAAGAATAATAAGTTAAAATAGGATCGTTAAAATGACTGCAATTTTTCTATCTCATTCAAATGCTTTATAATTTTTTCGAGTTAGAACAAATTTCAAGCATTCCATTTTTCGGACTGACATCAATCAACTATTGTTTTATAGCTCAGACAAGACCATTCTTAATGCAAACATGGCAGCAGTTCATCTTTTTAATGATCATGGTGCTTAAAAGCTCAACTATGAAATTTTATTAAAACACCATTATTTATCTGATCATGTTGAGGTGTTTGCATATACACATTTGAAGGGAATTTATGCGTTAATAAATTTTACGCGAGTGAAATAATGTCAATAGTTAGATTAACCCTAATCCTACCGGGCTCTATCACTGACGTAAACTACCGGGATGTCACTTAGGGACACACATGATATATTTGTAAGATATGATTTATTTGGACACTATTATTAATGGTTACATATTATACATGGTTAAATAGATCGAGTTGGCATGTCATCAAAACGCATGTAACGATGTAATGCGATAAGTTTATTTTTAGACATACATGCGCGAAAAATCGGACTACCAAACAATGGATCCCAAAATTCTTTGTAGTCAATTATACGTTTTATATATAGTCCAGCGTTAATTAGCAGTCCAATAAATGCCCTTATTTAACACAAGATTTTATATTAGGGACCATATAAATGAAACACAAACAGTTTAAAAAAAAGTTAATCGTGTCTATTTATGTAGAAATATAAAATAATAGAATACACATAGTCTCACTGCCAAGTAAATTTAATTGTAGGAGTAATCGTGAATAAAAATACAAATGTGTCTCTAAGTCACAGCCTGGTAGGATTAGGGTTAATGGAATAGTCCTTTTTTGAGGCCAAGAATCTGATGCATCAAACAATCACTAATTATTTAGCAAAATTATAATTCACCTGGATCGCTCCCTCATTCAGCTAGAATTTTTATTTCACTCGTATCCCATGTTAAGGACTGAAAGATGACCATCTTGTCTTCGAAAAAGAAAAACCAAATTATTTCAGCTGAGAAGGGTAACGTCTTTCTACGAAAAGATGCAGAGGACGACGTGGGTTGTGACCAAATTGACTTTATGACCGGCGCAATGAACGGGTTGCCGCCGCTTACTTTACAAGCCGCTGACACGAGAAAGATACGTAGAGAGAGAAAGAGACGAAGACATCTGCAGAGCGGCGAATTATATTTTGGAAGATTTCGCCACCGCTACAGCGGACGAAAACCCCAAGTCGTGCGTCAATCCAAACTCGGGAGAGTTTTTATTGCCTCTAGAAGCTCTATCTCTCTCTCTCTCTCTCCTTTGTTTACAATGGATTCAACGTCGTTAATTAGCTAATCGAGTGACGATGATGGCTGAAAGTTTGGTGAAGAGGTCGTTTACTTCGTGAACCCTGTTTTTGGGAGATTTGCATCGGGCGTCGTCTTAAAAAAAAAGAAAGGAGGAGAAGATAGTGGGAGAAGAGGGAGTGGGAGAGTAAGACAGAGAAAGAGAGAGTAAGAAAGAGAGGAGAGGGAGAAGAGTAAAGATAAGAAAGGGTTAAAATTGAGGGGGAAGAGGGGAGCAAGAAGTATAGGAGAGTGGGGGGGGGAGGGAGTGGGGAGAGAGAGAGAGAGAGAGAGAAGGGAGGGTAATGAAAGGAGGATAGGAAGAGACGTAAAGAGAAGGAGAGGAAGGAATGATAAGAGAAGAGAGGAAGTATAGGAGGGAAGGACGAATAAGTGATGGAGGAGAAAAGTAGGGGAGAGCCGTCAGAAAGATCAACGACTCTCAGAAAATCCAAAAGACATTTCGCACTCTATCGCTAAATGTCCTTGGGGAGTTGGCGGACGGTGGAGATGGGAAGAAAGGAGGAGAGCGGGGACTTCTGCAAATATTTCGGTAATATTTTCGCGACTCATCATCATGACGGAGAAGTCTTCTGAAAAATCTTTCTGTTATTCAACCGTAAATGCGACGGATAAATGAATGGCCAGTAAACTCTGGAAGCGGTCCTCGAACTCTTTAAGTTGGAATTTTTTTATGGGCTGAGAGATATTTCGATCGGCGGAATATTTGGAAACGAATATTGTCTTGAACGACCTTTAAAATCGTATTTTGCAAGTAATAGAGGACTTCTTTTCGTGCTGCTTTCGTCATAAGTGTGGCGTCCCCTCTCTAACGATATAACTGCTCAAATAAACATGAAGCGTGTGGGTCGTAAATGAGAAAACAATCGGTGTTTAAGTGTCTGCATTAACCACCATCTGTAAAAAGTATTACAAAGAACGAGTCACATAGGTGTTGCATCGTTAAGAAGTTTTTACAGGCCTGACATCAGAACGAGGTTGCCCCTGGAGTATACGATGACGTTTCTAGCGATCGGAAACAGTTGAATTTTTTCGAGTGAGCAATTTACAGGATAAAGGAGAGTTTAAAGAAAGCCATTCTGAGGATTGTTCGGAGAAGGACTTCATGCACGTGTCTTATGTGCAGTTACACCAAATGATGTTAGTAAGCCATGTCTTAGTCCTCATTCTAGTCGAAATGATCCCCAGATCTCGTTAAATATTTCGTACTCGTATTTTGTTCTAGATTATTGTGTGAAGGCATTTTCTCCATTCATATGATGTTTAAGGTGACAATCGAAGATGGAAAAGGATTAAACAATGAGAAGTATGACAAAAGATGCGGAACAATCACAGGAATGGTTTTCATTACAACTAGTATGAGAGAAATTCCATCTTCAGATTAAAATCGGATATGAAGACGTGGAATGTCGGAGTATTCCGTCGAAGCTAAGACTGGTTGGTAAAAATTCACATAGGAAAGACGTGAATCTCTTATTCAAGGTAGGAGAGATACACTTTAAAACGAAGGGACCTACATTTAATGAAGATTTATTGGGGTTATATATCTTGTATCAATCTTAACAAATAAAAAAATATAACTCACGTTTCAGGATCAAATAAAACTTTCATCTGCACTAGTCTATTGGATAAATAATCGTGTGACTCAGGACTGCATTTTCAAACATGAGATCAGTTTCAGAAAAACCTGGTGGAAATTACAGCTATTAAAAAAAGGTTATATTTTAGAATCGAAAATCGACTGGTTACTACTGGAGAAGGCTGCCTTACAACCGAAATGTGCATTTGCTCTTTCGAATGTTTAAAATCTATTAGTGCTATCTTAATTATCGGTGAGATAGTTTTGGCAATACAAAGGCAGCGAATGAGGAAATACGAGGAAAAGATCGTACCGTGTACGTAAAAGGACAAACGACATTACATGGGACAAAAACGAAAAACCTCTTTTACTCACCGGTTATGGTTTTGCAGTTCATCAAAATAGTCTCTGGTGGAACTCCGCCGTATGAGACACACGAAAAATACTTAACTAAACGTATCCTTGGAACAATTTCACACTGACTATCCTCGCACCCTTCACACAAAAACCCAGGGAGACGCGCACCTTGTGCGACGAGTCGTTTGGATGGCGAGGCGTAGAATGCGTTCCGAGTTAAAACGAGGTGCCGAATGGTTTTGCGGTATCTGAAGCGCCGTGTTATTTTTTTCGGTTGCTTCGCGGCTGTTAACTCTTCGCCACGGTTTGTAACATCTTGCGGCTTTTATTTTTAAGGCCACTCCTTCGAAACGTGTGAATCGATTAGGGAGCCAAAACGTATTTGCCCTCCCGTCGCAGCCCCCCCGGCTCTGTTCCGCGAAAAAGCCCCCTCCTCCCTCTCTTTTTTTCCCCACGCCTTTTTTGGTCCCTCGCGCGAAAAAATTGCAAATTTTCCGACGTTGCGATAACGAAATTCCGGCGTTTCGGTTCTGGAAGGGGTGAGAATTAAAATTGGTTTTGTGCCATGTGAGCAAACGCAGATTGAGTTTCGGGCGATGGACCCCCGAGCGTATTTTCACTCCTGTCAGAGGTGTCGCTGCTTACGTAAATGACATTTTTCAAACAGGAATTTACGTCAATATATTGGAAATATTTTTTGTCTAAAGAAATGAGCTTTTCCATCAATTCCTCATTTGGACAGTATTGGGCCTGCTTCTTCCGTACAAACATATTTTCTTTTATTGGGATGCGAATATTAATAAGGCTTCTTTTATCGCCCGCGGTTGCCTCTTTCAGCCAATCGTTGCTGTATTTGTGACGCATTTATCTATACATTATATTTGCTTGTAAATTATCGAATTTGGGCTTTTTAGCGGTTGGACATATGTATCTTCCCATATTTAAACTGCTTCCTACTGCCTCTGATGGACACAAGCACAATTTATTGTAGTATAACATGCTTTGTAAGATGGAGATAAAAATTTAGCGACTCTACAAAGAAATCGATTCTTCTCGCGTAGATTCTTTCCCATTCATCACCCATGGTTACTTCCTAGGCCACTCTTCGCTATATTCCTTTCGCAATTATTGCTCTTAATTCACGACTTACAATGAGGAACTAGTTGTTTTTCGTTATTATTGTTATACGAACATGACAGTTACATGCTTTTCTTGAATTTAGATTCAGATCTGAATCTAAATGATCTGGAATTAGCATCAAAGGAATTGTTGATATTCCGCACATTCACCTATCTGATCCAAACGTTTCTCGCAACAATACCGTATGCATCATAACCTGTCGTTCCAAACGAAGTCGTAAGTTATTCTCTACAGCAGAGGCGAATGTGTGAACGTGTATGTTTTCTTTTAGTGATAAATTGATAACTTTTTGTGAAAGACAGGCTCGATGACAGGATAAGCGACATGTTGCGCGACAGTTTGTACGACAGACTGCACAACAGGTGTTGCGACAGATTGATTGACGTTTCATTGTATACACGGAGCATATATCACAAGTTTGCAGACCTCGTATGCAGGCAGACACGTCTCGCGATGCGTCCAATTGCGTATTTTGCGGGAATATGACACTTCTCCGTCTTATTCATAAAACTCCGCCATTTCGTCTGGCAATGCATCTCGGGCGTCACAACGACGAGATTTTCGCGGCTCTTTGCCTCAAAAAAATCTGGTGTTTTTTTTTACTGAAAAGCTCGGAGAGGCCTAGGAAAAGGTTTGTGAGAGAGACGGAGAGGAGATGGAGGGAGCGAAGGAGTGAGGGAGATAATTAGAACCATTAGTCACGGATGGCTTCGGGACACGCATGTTTGATTTACGAGAGAAGTGTGCTTGTGTGTAGGATGGGTGGGTAAGTGATTGTTGGTTTTCGAGTTTCTCTCGCTCCCTTTTTCTCTATCATCAGCGGTGAGGCGAGGGGGAACTCCATAGTATCCGTAAACACGTAGAGATACGGAAAGATTCATCGACCTTTGCATAGGAGCAGTGTAAATAAAGTATTCGCGGGTGCTCTCACATACAGTGTTGTTCGAACGATTTTTTTTTCATGTTCTATCTGCTCCTTCCCCCCGAGGAGGCGTCCCGAGTTCGACGACCGTGGAGCCTCCTAGTTTTACGTCTTTCGTTTTTCACGGCAGCGTCTGGTTGCGACAGATAGTCTATTTTTTCATTCGCTCATTCGGTTTAAAAATAGTCGGCTGGATTCTCTGTACTTGGTGTGGGTGGTTGGTTTAGGGGTCTGCAAACGATCCTTCGTTTCGCCTTTGAGACCAATAAGATGTTAAAGATGGAATGATATGAATCCTTTCCGTCTATCTATTTGTGCACGTTTTCTTGAAGGGTCCGATAAAACGCGCAGGAAGTCTTGTTCGGAAAAATTGCTAACTTGTTTGTCCTGAGCATTCTTTCTTGAACGCACTGCGTTGAGAATGGATTTATTAAGATATTGGAAAAATTTTCAAGTTTTTTTTTCAGATGCCTTTTGTTTTCAACGTAAGCGTTTATTAGCTTCGGTCTGTCCGTCCGTCCATTCGTAAAAATAATAAAACCTGTAGAACTAGTCAAATAGAATATTTTTCGTTCGGTACATTTTAATCAAGAATGTCGTAACTCGCTTTGAACCCTAAATATTTATGCATATATACGTAATTGTTGTCAACGTAAATAATCTTCGCAGTAACTGAAGTAAATAATATATGCTAAAATTACGGAAATACGTACCATCAATATTATTAGGTGTGCATGCAGCATTTTGTAACCGGAAGAAAATGGATTAATTACGACGAAGAAAAGAACGTAAACGTAAATATCACAACTACTTAACTCAAGTGAGGTATATTTAAAATAATTTTCGGTACTGGTCGGTTATACACCCACACGGTATATACATAGAAAAACAAAGGTAAAATAGAATAATGGATGAGTTAAAAAACTTTAATTCCAGTATGTAAATGTTGCGGTTTTTTAAGTTTCATCGTTCTGCCACATTGAAAGGATATATTGACGAGCCTTCGACTCGCTTTGTTGTAATGGGTAGTCGTCTCCGGGCGCTACCGCGCTCTTCGCCTCGCCCGGAACCAAAGAAACCCTCCACGTTGTCCGGAGATTGGGTTTGTAAATGTCGAGACAGGCCAATCAGAAAATTATTATTATTTATTTTATGGGGGCTCCGCCCCCAAACCCCCGAGCAAGAGGGGGGGGGGGGGGGGAGGAGGAGACCCAACTACAGTAGTGCCGTTTGTTTTTTTTTCATTTTGTTTACATTTTGTAGTAGTGGGGTACCCATGTAAAAAAGTGCCCAAACATCTTTACGACATTCCTTTCATTAGAATTGGATTCAAAAGGTTAATCTTTTATTATTAGGAATGGTAACTATTAATAAAACTAGTAAATAATTGCGTTTCGTTAGCAACTATAAATAAAATTGTAATTAATTGCGTGTGGGCGTATAACCGACCAGTACCTAATTTTCGATTGTTATATTGATTACAACTGATAAGAAAATAAATCGCGGTTTTATGGTGTGCGTTCGTTCTTAGGCATATCATTTAGTGCCAAACACTTCATCACACGAAACGCACCTATTTGTGATACACTGTACACTTTCCTAACATGTTTAAACTCTTCCTGTGTTCCAAGGTTCTGAAACTGGAGTCCCGTATGTTAGTTTTCCCATGAAAAACTATTAGATGTTGAAGGAGTAATTTTTTCCTTGAAACAGTTACAACTACTTGCTATGCATTAAATCATAATGGAACAAGTTTTTCCCGATTATTCGACTAATAACAAAATTCATTGATTTTCGTGATCACCTGTATTGCTAATCGGTTTCATCTAGAACTGTAATCACGCAATGGCGGCCGTAATGCATTATCGAGTTTGATGTTTCCATGTTATAATTAATAACTGAAATACACTTAAATTCGCTACGGATTCTACAGAAAAAGACAATAATATAAGGTGAAACGATAGGCAATATGGTGCGAGTTCATAAAGTCAAAATTTGAACGACGAGATTGCTAGTGCACACACTGATGATGTTGCAGAATTTCCAGATGTAATTGTGAACAATGTTGTCACTATCAACTTCTTCTTCGCCTCCTTTACTCTCTCTTTTTTGTCATCATGATCCCAAAGGAAAAAAGGCCTCTTCTTTCAACGACGTTAATTTTTTGCAATGGGAGGCCATTATTCCCAAGCTGCAAGCCCGACGATGTTGACAAATTTTCATCTCTACGATCTTCAGGTGAAGATCGTAGCGATGAAGATCGTTGGACTATCATTATTCATCATTATAAATAAATACTTTAGACGACCAAAAGGATTTGAATGCATTGAAAAATAAGACGTTTTGCTTCAAGTTTAGTGATTTAATCAAAATAAATGTTTCTGTGGTTATCGGTACACAATCTGTCTTTCCTTTGCCAGAATGCGAAGTAGAAAAATGTGACTCTAGGAACTGCTTACCTCAACAATTAAAAAATATTCATTATTAATGTCTCGTATCCCATCAGATTTTAAATAATACGTGTATACTTTCTTGGTTAAAAATAGTTTATTTTCAATCGATACCGATGGTAAGCTTTTTAAACTTTGATGTTGAGTGCTGACAGATTTATTAGTATTAAGATCGTTCTTTTTATTATGTTTATAATCAGTGAAAATAGGAGTATATGGAGAACCAAGTTTAACCATGAATAATCACGGACCTGTCAACGGACAGACTACCTATGATGATGATGATGAATCAGTGTGGTACAAAAATAAGAAATATATAATAAAAACCTTTAAGAATTTGACTCGCTATACAACAGTTAATAGTTTTAGGATATCTACAAATAAAACAACGTCCAAAGATGCAAAGTGGTAAACTAATCTTTTTTAGTGGGTTCGAATCGATTGAATGAATTCGATTTTGATGCATTTGGGATATGGATGCTCATTGCTCTAGAATTTTGATTATCGTTCTCTGCCGACAAAGGCGTCGCCTTGTGATTATAACAGAATAAACAAAAACCTTGTTCATTTTCACCTTTACAACATAGCGGCTCGTTTCGCAGCTACCACCTTTTTGTTAGATGTTAAATGTCCCCAAAAAGTCAACGAAACGCTTACCATATCCAAAGATAAAAATTTCGAATAAAAATCACTAAAAAGAAAAAGAATATAAATATATGTTTTGCACAAATAAATTTTGTGTTTGCTAATCCGACATCCAAAGAATTCCTCCTTTGTTGTGCCGGTCTTAGACTTTCGCTGTTGTCTCGTGTCATTATTTTATCGGTGAACTATCCGCAATACAGAACAAGCACGTTATACGTTTCCTTCTTCTGGAAATGATTCATAGCCTTTGCTACGCGACAGCAACAGACGCGCACAGAACGGGCCAATTCAGGGTTTCGTTCCGGAAATTCCAGAAAATAAAGACACACGGAACAACCCCTTCGAAGAAACGAGCCTCAGAGGATAAAAATTCTCGCAGGAAATCACCCTTCGCTGCGGAACAACTCAACCGCGGGATTTTTTAAATGGAACGGTACCTGCCTTCGCGACGGCCTTACGTCTTCTTTTTTTACAAAATAAAACAAAGAACGGTCGACGAGATATGGGACGCAACGCGTCTTTTATTGAGTTATAAGTCAAGTCTGTGTGTGCGGAGCCTCCCTCCTTTTTCTCTCTCTCTCTCTCTCTTTGGTCGTTAAGGTCGAAACAATGGGAAGAAATGTGTATAAAAACGGAAGGTTGGGATGAGGGCGAGTGGGATGGAGTCGGGAGAGGGACGTGGGAGGAGGAAGAAGGGAGGGCTTACTCTCTTTCGCGCTCGTGTTAATGGCTTGGTGCGATAGTAAATTAGCCAGGATGACAATTTTATCACCCCTCTCCTCCTTTTTTAATTGGTCGGTTTTATTTCTGCCTTTGCCACCGATGCAGCATGGGGATAATCCCTTTTTTCCCTTTATTTTTTCCTCCATGCGGGAGCGTGTTTAAAACTTAGCCGGAGCATGCTTCGCGATGGCGGCATTCAGGGAATAAGGAAGGAACGAATAGGAGTGTGTGCTCATCGGTCAGGTATCTTATAGATTGAATCGCGAAACTCGTAAAGTTGTGGAGGTTTAAATGTCCCTCCCTTCGCAAAAAAATGAAGAAAATTGTTGGATATTGCAGTACTTTCTTGCCAATTGTTACCCAGTTTCAGAGAACATATTTCATTGGATTACTATCTTTTGCGGAAATAAAAATGAATCGGCTAAAAAACAGTGCACGAAAGAATAAAGAATTCTATTAAACTAAAAATGATATTGAAGCTGAAGGAAGTAGAAGGACTTTTTTGGTAGAGTATATTTCAAAGAAGCTTTTTGCGCGAAAGAGGAAGTTCAGCCTGTTATCTTCTCCATTGATCACATAAAAAGTGTAAATCACATAAACTATCAACATTCATACCAAATCTTGGAATTTTTCTATTTAACCATCGAGGTGAAGAGGAACTTCCCGCAGTTCCGTGTCATAAATAATCGATTAAAATTTTTACCTGAAAAATACTGCAGGGTCTAGGAAATTTAATCTTAAGTTAATTTACGTTAATGATTTTGCAATGACATACTATATTCCAGTTGTTAAAGTTTTGGGTCTTCATCAGGCATCCAAATAGGATAAAAATTGCACGACCTACAATAAATTTAATATTTTCAGATAAATTTCCAAGCGAAAGCTTCAGACAATTCCAGACCTATCGATATAACGTTCATACAGTGAATAAAAACTATCTATGGCTAACTTTATAATCATTATCATATGTTTTCTACCTTTCGGTAGAATCAAACTTCTCCCATCTATTCATATCCATTCCCTTATTTACATGCATATAATATTTCTTTTCTCTTCCTACGAGGATGATATTTTATATAATTTTTCTAAAATTTGAGCTAATCATTAATATGAGATAGATATGGGGTTTATTTGCATTATAATTAAATATTATACTATGCTCAGGGCAATCTTGGTGAATTTAAAACAGCAGTCGTTATAGGAACGCCAACGGAAATAATCGTTGATATATAGCAGCTGGGAAGTGGATACCTATCCTGCAGTGCTAACAAGACCGGCACCATATGCGCTTGAGTATGTTTAAAGAAGAACAGTAAAAAATTAACGGAATCTTCGAATATTTCTAGAATTTTACGGGTGAAATTTCTTTGGCAAATATTGACGATGTTAATTTGTCGCGACGAACATAGTTTGTGGTTATGGATCGATGCTTTGCCAAAAATGCAGACAGTTGGTCGAAGGGAGAATGAGCACGCATCGTTCCGATGGTCGCGTGGTAGCAAAGACTATGGAAACAAGGGGTACTACTCTCGTAGCTTGACAATCCGGAATCACTCTCGAATATATACTATACTTCGTTTTTAGCTGTCATAATTCTATCACAATTAGGTGAAAAGTTTTGTAGGTAAATGATATCACGAGATGCCACTCAAAAGCTTCTTTTGTCGAAAAGTAAACATTTTGTAAGGGAATGGAGCAAATGAATGACATCGGAATTCATGTAAGGAATATGTTTAAAAAATTAATATTCGAGAAGAGACTCATATTTCTCACATCGCGTAAGTTACAGATGACTCAACGGAGAACGTAAATATGAACGTTGGAAATGTCTTCGATAAATCGAAAACGAGACGAATGGGCCGTGAAACATGCAAGGATACTTTTGGCAGAAATTACAAATGAAATTGTAATAGAAGGAACACATTTCCAGAAGGACCGATCATTGCTAAATTATGTACGAATCCCAAGGATTAGAGAATGATCACAAAGAATACCATAGGAGCTGAATAAGTAAAGGACAACATATTTATAGATATTTCGTGAAAAGTTCATGGTGAACTATATTTAATGTAGTACGCCAAAATAGCTGATAATGATTTTATACAAAATATACTGCATGTACGTGAGTGTATTTAAACATGTATATAATATATTAGCGTTGAATATTATCCAAGAAAAGAAATTTTTTATGAGAAAGACATATTGAGTAAGTGAACAATAACTATACAATTAATTCTAGTCGAATTGATGTACCACATTTCGTAACTGAAAGGGAAGATATTAGATGCCATTAATGCCAATTTTTTATGTAAATTAGTCTCTTGCCAGGAAAGTGCTCGTAAATCGATCGCCTTGGGCACTTTATCATATGAAAGAACGTCAGTTTTGATGGTTTAATCGATTTCAATGTATTTAACAATAAGCACTATGGAGGGCAATGTGTGTGTATACACACACACACACACACAATCCAAAACAACAAATGTTGATTATGATATCAAAATATTTCAGGAAATAGCTAATTTCTATTTTTTTCTAAAAATATACCAAAAACTTTCATTTTTGCCTCCCCTTGAATAATTCAAAAGCTGGTCATAAGAATCATAACAACGAACTTTTAACCCATATTAATATCGGAGCCTTCATTCTACTCGTATTACCGTATCTGTTTTAAATGTTTCTTACTTTCTGAATCACAGACGTAAATTTCTTTGGAAACACGGATTAATTAATATAACTACGGCACCCATTCAAGAAACGAACTTAAATGTAGCCATATTTTTATCTGCTGCTATCATCGCTTGCGTACAAATCGCAATTTATAGATTCGACTGACCCTTATCAACGTCCGACGAGCATGGTAATTCGATAAAAAAACATGTTAATAAAGCTACCATAACAAGTTAAAATGCTAAGCGAGCTTCTATCTGTGACCTCTTTGGTCAAGTATCTGACCTCTCCGTCGAAAACAGACTGGACGATATTGTAATTCAGTGATATATTTCCCAACTGTTATGTAACGTAGCTTTTAAAATTGAAATTTTCATCGCGCAGCCTATACCACTCAGTGTCTTAAACTTTCCTTAAAACTTAATAAGCTTAGGAATAAATAGAAAACATTTACTACTTATTGGTTTAAATATAGTGGTTAAATAATATTATTATACTGGTGTAATGTCCGTTGAAATATCAACGGAAAAATTATAGATACATAGATAGATTATTATTATTTTCATTTAAAATAATTAATATCACACTTTTACATATGAAATATTTTGTCATACAACATTTCTAGTGAATACTCTGTTGTTGACGGGCTATCTTTAGTTAAACTTAAAATACTTGCCTCTCTTTCCCTCCTTCTCCCCCCTCTCTCCCCCTCCCCCCTCTACTTCCCTCTCCCCCCCTCCCTCTCGCTCCCCCTTCTACCTCTCGCCCCCCCTCTCTCGTATTAAAAGCATTCAAAGCACGTTTATACCCATAAGGATTGAATTAACATATGATATCGAGGTCTAACAATGGAATTGGTAGCCAAGGCAACATTCCGTTAAAATGGCAATATTTCCAAAAAATATGTGAATTAAACGTATAACATGAGCGATTTCCAACTGTATGCGGAAAAAGATGAGCAGAATAAGAAACTTTGTAATTTTTTCTTAAAAATGGTTCAGATTCGAAGATCGTAGGTAAATTCCTTCTAATTTTAATTTCCAAAACAATAAAAGCCTGCACTTCAAAAAATGGATTTTTACGTGTTACCTTATGGAAAATGGAAATGTCTTCCTTGGAGTCGAACCCAGAACTTTTTTGAAGATTTATTTTCGTCATTACCTTAAAATATGTTAATCAAGCATCCTTCCCAAATTTCAATCTTCTACCTATTCGGGAAGTTTGTTAAAACGCTCTATATCGGCCATTGTGAAAGCGTGACCAACCAACCAACCAACAGACCCGGGCTATTATATATTATTATATTCCGTTAGTGTTTATGTTGTAATTTGAGTAATAAATCAACAGACGCATACGAAAAAGCAAGCTCACAATCGATATTTCTTTACTTATAAAGCTTTCAATGTTTATATTTTTGAGATGGCGTCGATAAGGCTTTTCCGTCAGAAGACAGTAGTGTTCCTTATGCAATAGCGTCGTTACCTTAGAAACTGTCAATCACTCATTTATGACCGAATTACTCGCCATATTTTTTGTCTCCCTCTCTTTTGGCTTGTAACCTTTTTATTGAGCTGTGTCGGTAAAATAACGAGCTAGTCCAAAGCAATCCACGTGTATCTGTCAATCGTATCACTACACGCGTTTCTTATTTTCTCTTTTCTCCCACTCTATCTTCTCTCTCAGGTACCCTATTTCTCCCTTTATAGCTCTAACTCCTCCCCAGCATCTCTACATCCATTTCTTCCTCTTAAGTTCACCTTTCTTCCCCCCGCTCGCTCTCCTATACACTCCCATCATATTACCCTCTGTCCATTCAACTTTTACTCTCCCTTTCTTCCATTTTTCTCCCTCCCTTTCTCTCTCTCTAACCCCTCTTTCCGCCTCTATTATTCTTTCTCTCCCTCCCCCTCTCCCAACCCCCTCTCCCTTCCCCTCCTTCCTTTCTCTCCCACTTCCTCCCCCTCCCTCTCTTCTTCAGAATCTCCCTCCCTCTCTCCATCCATCTCTCTCACCCCTCTCTCCTTCCCTTTCTCTTCCCTCATCTACTAGCCCTCCGTCTCTCTCTCTCTCCATTTCCTCCATCTCTCTTCCTCCCTCTTAACTTTTCCCATAGCTTCCCTTCCATTCTTACTCTTATCCCCCTTCTCCCTTCTCTCAGTCTCCCTCCCTTTTCCCCTCCTTTCAGCCTTCTCTCCCTCCCCTTCTTCTTTTCCCCCTTCCCACTCACTCGAATCCTTATCACATCCTTTACCCTGCTCACAACTGAACCGTGACATGTGTAAGAGCGTTCAACTCTTCGGGGCATCCCTTCTATAAAAGCAAAATACGACACCACACTATGACCTTCCTCGTTAAAAGAGTTTGTCGAGGACTTTGCCACATCATAAGTGTGTAAGAACCAAGGTCCAACGTGCCAATGCCCTGGATGTTGCAATATTGTTACTGGGTGGGCGTTGGGAGGAGCTGAAGCGTAAATGATGTATCGACTGAGAGAAAAAAGGAGCTTCCTATCTTCGCTTCTAGCGATACCAAAAAAAAATACCGGATGATATACTGGAGAACTGAAATGTTGGGAAATTTAGGGCTCATTGAGCATATTGCTCGAGACTTTTCGCGCCCTATTCCATCTCGATTAATCACTTTTTAAGGTTTCGTATTAAAAAAATCTTTTCGCACATTTCAGATGAACAAGCGCGCGAAGATGAATGATGGATAATTCTTGCGCATTCATGCACGTATCCATTCCCCGCAGTGGCGACTCTGGTGGAATGCGATTGCGTAAATTCGCGGTTGCGAGGCAAAAAAACCGCTCCCGCTACTACTCCGGGTCTTGTGGCAAGGTATTGCACAATTAAGAGACCGGATAAAATTCCCTCATAAAGTTGTTAAATTAATTAATCTTCAAAAAGGAGGCGAAGGGCGATAGATGTTTTTGTTGATTTTTTGTTATTTACAGGTCACTTTAAAGTAATTTCTTTGAGTTCAGTACGAAAAATTGTCAAATTTACGCGTAATGAAGAATTTATAAGTGAAAACTTTAAACTTGATTCATAACATTAACTAATAGAACCAGAAAAATAAGTGTGTGTGTTTATACTGCAAGTGTACAGAGTAAATTTGGTAAAAAACAATGGAAGTATAAAATATGTGAGTTGAGTAATGTGAGTAGCGATCATCAACTCTCCAGCGATATCGTGCAATTAAGAAGAATCTTTCTAAACCATTGATGAATGTTTTTCGAAGTCATCTTTGAAATATCCTAATAATTAGCTAGAAGCGAAAAAGAAAAACTTTCAAAAATTCAGATGCACGGTAATAAAATAAATCAAAAACTGAATCTTTGAAATGTCTAATGCTTAGTTAACATAACGAATTCTACGGCGCATTTTCTATCCCATAATTTAAAATAATTTATTCAATTCTTGAACGTCTCTTGACACTGGTGAACATGCAAACGCATTCAGGACGTAGATTATTTTTTGGAGTATGTACGTATTCCTATTGAGGTGGTCGCACTCTGGAATTATTTTATTAATCTGTTCCTAATGTTGGTGGCAAGATGGTTGAAGCTACAATTCTTAGAAACCCTAATTTATCATTAAATCTGTCATTCGGAATAAGTTTTTTCCATGCATAAAGAAAAAAGATAACCAGAATTTAAAACAGTTGTATCATTTTCTTGATCTCCTCATTAAGAAATTTCATATGATTTTTTTTATTTCCAGTTGGAATGCTAGAATTTTCATTGTTTGCTAATGTTTGACATTTTCTATCGTTCAATTACCACTAAATACAGCTGCTTTGTGACCTTAATGCGCATCTGGCTTTAAAGCTTTTATAGCTATTTGAGCTACCTAATTCTTCAGGGCATAATTTATATTGAAATACGAATTATCAACCCTCGCATTATCACTCATTTTAAGCGAATACTACAATATCATTTATTAATACTGACATGGTTAAGTAATTATTTTCCGGGTTAGTATTAGTATTATTAGATAGGCGAAGGTTTCAAATTATTTAAAACATCGTAAACATGTCGAGTGTGATCCAGCTTCATTCAATTTCATTTACAATTTGTATATCTGATCCTCGTTTTTCTTTGGCACCAATAAAGGCGTTAACATACGGTTTCATTATAAAGAGAAGGAGGAAGGTTTTCCATTGTGAAATGGCACCTACCAGCCGCGTGCTCATGAATTGCTTGACAAGGAACTTAAGGTAAATGTTGTTTAAAAGTGTGTAGGCGGTAACGTGCTCTCCGTTACTACTGTGTTATTTAAAGATTTTTATCTCGGAAAAATACTTATACCTATACGTATATGTATATCTTGGTCTACGTAACCTGTACTATTTTTAAATCTTGGTCAAATAACAATTCCCTCCAAAACTCTAAAGAGTTTTCCTCATGGTGATTGCTGCAATCTCACGAGCTTTGGAAATAAACGTTCCACCTATTAATCAGCCGTCGTGCTTTAAAAATTCCTCACTTCGTAAGTCACTTATAGCTTTTCTTCTTAATGCAACGCAACAAACTTTCGAGATGTTTTCGTGAAGAATGGAAAAGGGATGTGAAAGGGGGGGGGGGAGAAACCTTAAAAAGGGGCCGTAGGGTGGAGGGGGGTTGATTTTAGGGTGGTGTCGGTGGCGGGCGCTAATTTTACGTGGAGTGAATCATTGGCTCAAAACCCTTGGCATGAAGTGGAGTTGAAGCAAAGGTGTCTTTTTCCTAAAAGGTTGACGACCGTTTGGAAGAGCGCTTTGCTCGTTCACACGAGATGAAGTATGAGCAAAGAGTGAGATATTTTTTTCATTATTTACCATCCTAACGTCTTTATCTCTCTCTCCTCCCCTTCCATCTCCCCACGCCACCTTTTCACTCCATTCTATTCCAACAACCTTATCTATCTCTCACCAAAAACACGTTAAGACTCGAGCCGTCGAATGAGATAAAAAAGAATAAACTTTGATTGTGGGTCGATTTTTTCATTATCGGACGTTAACTGCGCGAAATAAAAGGGCTCGGGAGGATGTCCTGCGGTTTTCTCCATCCTCCCTCCCAATTCCCTTTCCTCCTCCCTCTCTGAGACGACGCGTTTGGAATTCGCTGATTTTTTGCTCGCTTCGTCTCCTCCATAGTTCCCGACCTGTTTAAATTGTTTAGCAATCTCGGGATCTCTTTGAAGGCCAAGTTTTTTTTTTTAAGTTTGACGTTCTCGATTACGTGGCTATGTGTGTATTCAGGTTTTTGGTTTTCCTCCGTAAATAACAAACATATTAAGGTCTTATATCAATAACTATAGGAGCTGTGATATAGAGATGTAGAGGTTTTCATGAATTAAAATTAAATAGCCTCTCTAATTGTGGGCGTATACATTAGTAATTTAGAATTTACCCTGAGTTTACCTGACGTTGCAGTAAATTTTGTTATTTTCCTTTTTTGAAGAGTCTGAAAATGTTATTACGGATTTATAACTATATTTTTATTGCGTTATGAATGATTTTCCTTTTAAGACAACCGGTTTATATAAGTTGTATATCTTTAAAAATGCACAACGATAAATATTATCAATGAAAGTATTTCATCTAAAAGCCGTTTTAAGCAGTAAAACAACTTTACGAATAACATATTTTTAAACGAAATAATTTAATGGAAGCGCCCATAGCTAGGGCAATAAGTCGATTATTTCTAGAAGAGATCTTGAAAGAACGTTTAAATACATATGAAGAAGCAAATACACAGGATGAACTGCAATTCATTATACCAGTGGTTCCCAACCTTTTTCGGTCACGTACTCCCTGGCTTTAGAGTAAGGCCTTACGTACCCCTTCTCAATTTTTTTAGAGGTAAATTTTACTGTTTACCATGTATGTGTATACAGGAAAATACACAGATAAAAGACTTTTCATATAGAAAATTTTCGAGTTCTCCGTGCGAAAATAAGGCAAGTAATGGTTGACACATGTTACCAATAAATGCAGTTTATGAATTTAAACTCCTATATTTCATCAACCGTATTATAGTAAACTAGCAGAATTCCCGTTGAATTTCAACGGATTTAGTGAAGCTACTACAGCACAACATACAAACTCTGTAAAATACCTATATAGTAGATACTTTTAAAATTACAATTAGCTTTTCTTAACACTTAATCATATTTGCTTGTAACAATCCATTTCCGAACGTATTACATTCAGATATAACGATAATTTTATTTCCTTTCATATTACTTTCGCCAAACCCAGCTTCATTTCTTGTGTAATTATGCCTCGCTGAAATATTTACTTTTATGTCTTGTGAGCAAGAAACCCGTGAAAAAGCAACGTACAGTTGTCCATGATTGAACACTGACTCCGGTAAATGTACGCCATATACGTGAGCTTATTTACGTTAATAAACATTATAATGTAAAATATAATGATTTTACTTACAAAAAATGTAAGATTCCAGTATTCAGTAGACGAAAGAAGGTTCAATTACTTTCATCAATCGTTATAAACGCTTCCTGAATAATAATCAGTATTTATTTACGTTGATATCCATAAACATCCATCGTTCCGTTGCTTAAACAAAAGTGCGAATCGAATGACGCTAAACTTTCGTCTATTTGTAAGCTTCATTGAAGCTAATTGAATCGGAGCTAACAATGACGGCCGCCTTGGCAACGCCCGGAAAGAGTACGAAAAATCCACAAAATTTCGAAACAAAAAGCGTACTTCTGAAAACATCGACCGTGTAACATGTAAACTTCGCAGAAATAAGATAGTATAGAGTTTTATTCGTCGAATAAAGCAAAAACGAAAAAAATCGGTCCATACTTACATATTTTGATGCTTGAATGAAGAATGTCTTGCAAGTCAAGAAATGGATTCATACGTGTTATCTTATGGAAAAATGTTAATCCCCTATATTGGCAGCACTAATTAATCCCGGATGACCAAACCTTGACCATTCACTAAGTTAGGATGCAAAGAAGAATCATACCAAAGTTGGTTATTCTAGCTTTTATCGTTTAGGAGGAGTTCCGTGAACAAACACACTTAAAAATATATTATAGTAGATATTAAGTGTATCTTAAGGGTAACTTCGAACTGCATTGTATTTTTTGATTGAACCTTTGTTGATCAATTAAAAATTAAAATATGCATTGAGCGCTAAGTTTTTTCTCGTACTGTATTGACATATTAGTTACATAACTTTAAATCCAACGAGTAATACTTCATGTTCGAATATCTTTGTAGGTATCAACAATGGGCTGATGTTGCTCAAAACCCAAATTTGAATGTGGAAAAAATGACGACTGCTTATCTCTGTGCCCGTTATTTCAATAAAATCAGTTCAGACTGATTATAACTATAACATCTTTTAAAAAGCCAAAAACAAATCCAAATGTCTGAAAGGAAAATAACATTGAATTTAATAAGTTTTGGTGAGGAATAGAGATAGAAAACAGAGGCTTAGCGATTTTCAAAGACATCGTCTAAGCCCTTTTGAGTTTTTGAACATGTAAATTGTTCTATTTATCAAATATCTCACGTACCCCTTGATTTGGCTTCACGTACCCCAGGATGGGAACCCCTGCATTATACAAAAACACAGTTTACCTTATGGCTTGAATCTAATAGATGATCTACTTGGCTGATATATAATCATAAAATCCTTTTCCGAGCCTAGGAGATACTTATTCCGACTATAAAAATGAGATATTTAAAAGTACAAGGCACGTGTATAGATTGCCAAAGACATTTAATCTTTAAATAGTATAGTTGTTGAGGGTTTCAGATACGCGACGTATGTTATCGTGGACAGGTCTTCCATACAAATTAAGGTAAACTTATTAAGTAATACTCCATTGGACTTTACGGCATCGAGGACATGAAGGAACGTGTAGAAAGGCTCACCGATCCGATCCAAATCCATTTCAGAGAATCTGAGCAGACTGTATTTGAAGAAAGATGAGAATATGACGTAAACCAATCCGAGTTTCGCCGAGATTCTGTCAAAGAAATATCTCCGATGAACGGTTCCTGGAATCGTAAAAGGAAAATCCTTTGTAGAGGAAAATTCTCGGATCTTTTCAATTCGTGGGATTTTTCGCCTTTTTGGAAAAGGTAGACAAATCTCAAATTCAAATGAAAATTTGTCTAATCTGTGAGATCAAGTAAGAGGGTAAAACAAAAACGAATGAGCTTATTGATACAAAAAATTCTGTTTAGACGCAGAAATTAAGGCCAAAAAGTATCTTTGAATTTTGTCTCTTAACTCGAAAATTTTATTTGGGTGGTCTCCTAATCATTCGGCTCCAAAGAAAGTAGCTCATTGTTTTTTTTTGTTATTAAACTTTTCAAAAAACTTCCCCTTCATGTATTAACTTTGCTCGTGTATTCCCGTTTTTTAGGAGCACAAACTATGCTTTCATGGATGAAGAAAAAGAGAAATGTAACTCTCAGAAATGTTATTCGTATTCATTTCCATAATTTTCGGTTTAAAGTCATGTTAAAATAGGAATTGATTCCATCTATAGTTTATTATTATTGTCTAATTTTGGTAGTAAAATTTAAAATTTAAAATTGGTGATTACAGATTATGACTTATAAGAAATAAATGATTCCGAAAATATCTTTTGGCCTTATGAAAATTGTCGTTACTTACTCCATTCGTTTGGTTAAAGCTTTACGAGGAGTGATTTTGGACTGCTAATTCTGATCATCATCTGTTTTCCGCGCGTTGGTCCTTGAAATTAACCAGGCCAAAGAAGGATCATTGCCGGTACACCAATTCAGGTCGAATATATTACACGATTTCCGCTCCAGTCAAAGTGGAAAGGATATCAAAATATAACCACTGGCTACTACATATCGCGGATAAAAAAGTCACACCCTAAAAATATCTCGAGAAACTGATGACATCTCGCTTTATTTTTCTTGCACTCATTAAGTCATTAACTGGATTTCCGGTTTTGAACGACGCCCGGGGTTCTAAAACCAGTCCTTTTGGTTGAATGGCTTAAAATAATATTTTTTCAGCGCGGAAATCGAGACTACCTGAATTGACTACTAGACCTAACCCTAATTTATCATCAGAAAATATAAAAAAATATTTATTTTTTCTATTAAATGGAATATAAAGTGTAAAAATATCTAGATAATTATATTTTATGAATTTCTTTGCAACCTCAGTGAAGCACTCGCTTTATTCCTAAATTGTTATCATTCATTTATTTATATTGACTGACTATAAAAAGGTATTAGCAATTGAATCGAAAGCATCATACTCTAGAATTGTTAATCAGTATATTGTAAAGTTAATTAATTTGACCAAAATGTGCCAATAGAATCGTGAAAAACCTCCCATTTTCTGTTAAAATTCGATCAAAAAATAGGGTACATAATGTAACCCCTTGAAGAGCTCCGTACCGGAGACTTTACGGAAGCAAAACTTGTATGAGAAAAAAAGACGGACAGAGAGTAAATCATATAGTAGGAATAATTCACCTTGAAGTACGATGTTCATGCGAGTTTATAATATTACTTTCGCAAAAATTTTTGTTTATGTTAATAGTATATGGGATCAATATTTCACTCGTGTTTGGCCGAATCAGAAAAATATTTGTTGATCGAAATCGGCAAAACCCAGAACTATGAAACCTGACCGTATTTTTTTTACAGTTTTTGGAAAACAAAGTGTGTTCCTTGAAGTATTACATAGTACTGTACTTTATTTCGTGATTTTGCAGCAATATAATTATCATCATACTGGATATGATACGGTAAACACATATACATTGACCAGTATTTCTCGTATTATAAAAAAATGATACAGGAAACTTTTATAACGCGTATTGGAAAGTCATTAGGCGATCACAGCAACATAGTGTCATATGGAGAGATAGTCAAACGAGACATTTCTCTATAACCGGGAATCGAACCCGGGTCTTTCACTTGCCGGGCGGATATTCTACGACTTAACTACCATAGCAAACTAATTCTCCTGTTTCAGAACGGGAATATTTTCTTTTTCCCGTTTCATCCTAACCATTTCGCCCACAAACAGTTTCACCCAAAGACGTTTTACCCATGCCATTTCACCCATAGGTTTATCGCCCATTAGTCAATTCACCCATGAGACGTTTCCCTCAACGGGACATTTCACCCATACTGTTATTAGAATGTTATTTTGACTTATTTTTAAATGAAGTCTATGGCATCTATTGAGTAAAGGTTTATTGAATGGATTTTCGGTATTGCAATTCTCCGTTGCTTTTCATTTATAGGTTATTTATTAAATCCAAATCATATTATTTATAGACTTAATTTGGGTTAGTACATTATGATAACTGCTATCTTAACGGAGGAGACTCATTAATATATTTATCGTAGAATGAAATGGGTTAAACGTCTCGCGGATGAAATACTTTGGATGAAACGTCATGGAACTGGTCCGCAGCTTTGCGCAGGTAGGTTGCCAAACCTATCGTGTAACCACATATTACAGTGAGAAGCGCGTTACACATTCACAAAACATGACGACACTTTCTTTACCTAAATAACTCCCATAAGAGCTTTTTTTTAGTTAAATAGTGTCATAATTTTTGCTTTTCATATATCAGTCTGGTTTTGCTTGCGTGGAAATATACGTACAGTGATCGTAGAAATCGAAAGTTTCGATGATTGATAGAAAAACAAATATATGCAGCGGCCTCTCTAGGAATCCGTCGTTACATACGTGGTAACAATATTATAATTATTGCGTCGCAGATATTATCATTAATGTCTGTCACTATTTTATTTTCCTTGTTTGAAAGAATCTCAGAGAGGCTGCGACTACTACCTCCTTCTTGAAACCTGATGGAGCTGGATATGACGAATAAACTCAACATTTCTATACTATACAGTTTTTTTATTTCTAGTGATCGTTTTCTCAAAATATGTGATTTGCTTTTGCTCAAAATGTTTTTCATTACGTAACCAAAACTGATTTTATTAAATTTAATTTCAAAGCCCAAAACGGTGGGTTAACTCAAGAACCCCACGCCATATGTCACGTTTAAATTAAAAGCGAAGTATCTTAAGAGATATAATAAACCGCGCCATGGCAACGGGCTTCCGGGTTTAACAAACTCAGGATATAGGTTCTGTAAACCGCATCAAGTTTTCGCCATTTCAATAACGCAACATCTAATAAATCAGTTTTCTAATAATCTGAAAGAGGTTTAATTCGGTGATGTAGATAAAGGACCAACAGCGATGATTTATTCGACGATTTTTGTATTTAATTTTGTCCCGATTTTTATTACTTTACGAATATTATAATTTCCTTTTTCACGTTAGTTTACTTACAATTAGTTCACTTAATTGGACATATTCCTTTCAATACGTCTGATTAAAACAAAATTTATAGATTTATATATTCGTTGATTGATAGAAATAGTTTTTTCCAACTTCTGAAGTTCAGAAAATAAGCGATAATGAATAAAAAATTGAAAACATAAGTACCTTGTTATGGTTTATTTAAAAAAATCTATTTTAGCCATAAGATGAGTTCGATAGTTGATGGTCTGGCAAAAGAATCGTGAACTGATTTATTCCATCCGTCAAGACATTATTACAGAATTTGTTGTTTTTTCATGAGGAAAAATGCTACATGCTGATTTGAGACCGGAAAAAATGACCAAATTAAACTTAAGATAATTTCGCGTCGCAGTTCACCCTTCAATCCCCGGGGCAAAGAATTCCAATTGAACTTTTTTTTCGAAACATCCGTGAAAGGATTTCCGTTTTCCCTCCCATCCCCATACCCCTCTCGCAATACAGGCTTATCCTTTTCAAGGCACATCGCGTAAAACCACACTCGTCCGAATTGCGATTTCCTTTCCCCTCATCAATATTCCTTCCGCAATCTTCAATCCCATATTTTCCTACCCATTCAACCCGCTTGTATTCCCCCGAGTGCTGTCGTGCCAAAATCCCATGTGCCAACTGGGGTCTTCTTTTGACCACTGGGTCAATCAATCAAGTTTTCACCTGAATTGCGCGTTTGGTTTTCTTTTTTTGGCCTGCGGGTTCGTTGGCATCTCTTCGGGATGTTGCTGGAGTGGGTTGGTGTCGCTGCGGTGGGTTCAACACCCGTGCGATAACACAAGAGGCATCGTTACGAAATCCCTTTCCGTTTCTGTGCCAGGAGCGAAATTTATCGAGTTTCTGCGGCGATTCTGGACTATTTTTGGAACGAAAAATAAAATTTTAAAAAATCGAAAAATAAATTCCTTTTTCTTGCCGAAAAACATCTTATCCTGGAATCGAGGCGTGGGTACTTCAAAAAAAGACTCTTGACCCCCTCTCCAGTTTCCTAGAGCTTTCTTCTGGCGTCCGAAATCCTACATCCTAGTCATTTTTGAAAAGCGGTGTATTTTGTAGTAGATATGAGTTTATGAAGGCAAAAATTGTGCCTGTTAAGTAATAAATGGTGATTTAAAGTTCCTATCATTTGCAATTTATCGGTTAAGTGGGACATAATGGAATCCATTAAGTAATGTATGAAGAAAAACGTTTCATTTTGCATTGATGTAGGTGTTATCGCAATCCGAATGATAATATGTGGTCCATCTGTTATGAGAATTAGTGTTGAGGTTACCGTATTGGTATGCGTTTAAAGCTGCTGTTATGGCCAACCATATGCGCGTTATTATTCGCTAAAGAAGCGGCTACTATGACCCCATATTACAAATTTATATAGCATATGTGTATTTTTTTTAAAAACACACAACATATCCTTACTATAAGATATGACTTATACATAAAAAGTATAGATAAATTATCTTTACGATGCTATTCAGAGTGAAATGAGCTGGTATTGCGAGTCCTGTATATAAAATTAAATCGAAGATTTTTCTGTGATACATGTTAAAATTGAAGCTGGACAGTAAAAATTCATCATTTATATTTATTTATGCGTGTCGGCAGTATAAGCAAAATAAGTAATAACTAACAATTTATCGACGGCGTAAAATAATTATCGCCATGAAAATCTTTTTAATTGCTGCAATAGTAAAGTAAAAAATATGTGACACGTCGAAATAGCTGGAGGCAAATACGTGAGTAGAGGCGAAATATCAGCATTGGGATGAGTTAGCAGAAATTATAGTCCGGGTTAAGGTATTATACTTTCTTCCGTTCCAGAATCAGATTTTCAGAAGCGAAATTTCAATTCAAGCAACCTATGATGTATCGTATATAATTAAGTAACTGAAAGTGAGGTATTTATTTTATCGAATGTTCGTTATTATTGTTGATTTAAAATGTTTTTATAGCTGGAGGGAAATTTAAATATCTTTTTAAGAGAGCGAAAGTAGATTTCACTTTCCCGAGCACTTAACGATGAATAAGCGCATGTTATTACGACTGCGTGCACATATATAAAAACGAAGCAATGGTTTTGTTTCCATCCATCACGACGATATAAAATATTTAACAGGTAATTTTATAACTGTTCTTGGTCGATTTTTCTCACAGTGTGGAGGCATAAATGAAAATTTAACAGATTTTCCTAAAGGTGAATTCAGCATAACCTACCGTACTTATAGCACTTTCAATCGGGTAAAAATAACCACGTGGTGTAAAACAAAATGATTTCGTGACATTTTCTCGGAAACCTGAAGCGGCTCCCAGGGATGAAATTCTCGTGAATTTCAGAGGGCAGCCCTTTTTTATTTCGATTTTTTTCCAGTCACGCTTATAACACAGCCTCCGGCACTACGGCTTGCGTTGGCGAGCAGGTTGTGGTCCTTTTACGCCTCATTTTTCCTTATGCTGCGCTCTTTTCCTCGTTCTCTCTTCGGTTCTCCCATAGAGGTGGGCCATTTTCCACTCGCGTGACGGCGATAAATATGTACAAAACAAACTCGGCGTGTGTTTAATGCGGGCGGGCATTGAATCACGTGAGAAAAATCGCCGATTAATTGTGCTGAAAACGCTTTTAGCCATTTTCGGTAATATTTGGAAGAGTTAAGGAGACTGTCCCCAGGTTCTTATTTTTTGGAACTTTGCTGGATATAACGTTCATTGAACATAATCTTCTTTTAAATTGTAGGGAACAGTTTTTAATCCGTGAATAGTGAAGCAATCTCCAGCTGAAATAAAGCTTCCTGAATGTAGAAAATGCCGTATCTCGATATAATCTTTTTAAGATGGGTAATTGTCAAATTTCTCTTACATTGATTTGTTTTAAACCACCCAATAAGCACCGTCAACTACGATTGAAAGTACTGCTTACAAATATTCGATTTTTTGGGTCGAATGATGATGTTTCTCAGTTTGAAAAGCCGTCAGACTTGTAAGAAACCAAGCTAAGATTAATTATTCAATGACTGGTAATATTGTTTAATGATTTGGAATTTTCAATTATCTTACTAGGCTTCTGTTAATAAATTGGAAGCATAAAAGAAGGCATTCCCACTAATATTTGGTATAAAATGAGGCTCTTAGATAACGAATAATTTATTCATCCCTATATAATTATTTATGCCTCCATTTGAAGGTAAACTAAATTAGAAAGAAGATTTACTAAGATAAGGCAAAAGTCGTTCTTTTTTATTTTATTTCTACACTGAACTAATACCCCTGATATATATCTTTTTGGAGTTTCAATCAGCTTTTATTTCTTTTATCCATTTGAATTATGAATGTCTTGATTTATTTTACGTGCGAAAATGAGAAATAATGTAGTGAAAATTGGAAATCTAACGCCTTAGAAATTAGTTCAATCCTTTTCTGCGAAAAATTATTTATCCTATGCCGAGTTAACCGCTTCTCAGAGAGATGTAGATGAAATTTTTTAAAAAGGTTATTAGACATTGTTTTACAACTTAAAAATACATTCTTTCTTGCGGTTTCTCAAGAAATCCTTAATTAAACGAAAGTCAAAATCAATTTCCTCGTTTAAACACGGTTTTCCGACTGCGGCACTGTGGTCTTTATTTAATAATACATTTAAATAAAATATCACCAAGTGTATCTGCACACTATTCCGACACATACTGATATAGTAGACAAATTTCTACTCCATTGATGAACTTACGTATGATCCTAGATTCATGAAGCAAGTAACTAACATATTACAAACTTTATTCTGAATCTTTTCACAAGGACTCACTTGATTTATTTTTAAAAATCTATTCCATTGACGTTTTATGCAGAGCACCAGTCTTCCTGCTCTAGGACTGTGGTTCCGGAGGGGGTAAAAAAGAGGAGACAGAAATTTTCGGGGCCTCGACCCCGGAGTTTTGACCTCCCAGAAATGCTAGGACCGTGTACCCCTCCGGAAACGACAAAAATGTTCCGCGTCGGTCAATCCCACAATGATTTCCGTTGAATTTCTGGAGGTCTTTAGCACTACAAGGGAGAAACCTTTCCCGACTAAGGTTCAATCCCTTGATAAAAAATGAAAGCCGAAAAAATAGAGTGGGAGGGAATCCCACTTATTCCGAAGTTACCTGTTCCTGGAAGAGTAATTCACTTCTTGAGAGGGAGAAGTCGTGGTGGAAGGGAGATCTGGAAACAGGTGAACGGGTGGCCAGCGTAACTTTCTTCCTTGCCGAACGGTGAAATTAAACGACACTCCAGGGAGATGACAACGGAAAAGAGTCAAGTCTTTTTCTCCGTTTCTCGTTTGTCCCATAAACTTTTTTTCCAAAGGTGATTTTGTTTTAGAAGTTTCTTACTTAAAAGTTCAGGATTGTTCCTCTTCGCGACGAATGGGAATCCTTTTCGGGAAATTATTGTTTTCCTCGTTAAACTCCCGAATATAACTTCGATGTTGTGAAGTGCTCATGGACTGACTGTGAGTCGGACTTGCACTTTTAATTCCTTTAAGCGTCTGGCAAGATAAGCTAAAGGTCACACTTTACTTGATTTCTGAGTAGGTGCGTTTTTATTACTTATGGACTCTGTTTATTTTATTAAAATTAGAGGGTGCCGTGGCGTAGTAACGAGGGCGTTGGCCTGCTACGCTACGGTGCGAACCGGGTACGAATCCTGCGAAAGTAGGATTTTTTAAAGAGATCTTGCGGTCCACTATTTGCGTGTTTAGAGGAGAGCGCGAGACACAGCGCTCCGTCCTTCATAAGGGACGTAAATCCGTTGGCCCCCTTGGTGCTTCTCGTTAGCCGGGTTTCTCTCCTCACTTGCTTTGTGATTTAGACTGTTTGTGAGAAGCCTACTAGCGCTGGTCGTTGTTTGAAGTCACAGGGTCCCAATTCTGAATATTAAAATTATTTTCAATCATCTTCAGATTTCTTCCTTTTAATGGGTTCACACGTTAACGGAAATCCTTCGATGTATGGATTTATTAAGTTTTAGCGTTAACTTATTAACATTTTTGTTGTTAAATCAACAATCTGCCAAAAAAGTTTTTGTTATTGAATTGAAGACTTGTTGCGGCTTTCTTTAGGTTAAAGAAAATGGTATTATAAATGTTTGGACAATTATAAATGCGGAATATGACTGTTTAGTTGACATGAGTTTCGTTTTCTCATTTATAACATATTTAAATCAATAAAATTATTCGCATTATTATTCCTTTTAATTGAATCCCATTTTATCTCGTAGTTTAGATAAAAATTGCAATGGATAGCTGTAAGACAGATTTTATATAGTTGGATATTCGTTTTTAGAGTGGTCAAAAATTAAACGAGAAGTTTTTCGAAGATTTCATATAGAACTTATGATATTATCTCGTGAGGATGTATAGACTTGTATTAAAAAGGAACATTGCCAACTTTCCTCAAACATACAAAGCTTTTGAGTAGGTTTTCAATAAAATATTTGGGATATATTTCTGGATATGTGATTTTCTGCTATCATCGTGGATCCTCAGTGGTTCTTCCTGACCTTTTCTTAAACAGTTCGAAGACGTAGAACAAATTTTACCATCCCTATGTGACCAACATGACTACTGGCAAAAGATGTGGAGAATCCATCTAGCATTCTCTATATCTTAAATCAGAAAAGTCGACATGAATTTTCGTGTGGTATTGTTTTCATGAAAAAATTCGAATTCGAGATTTCAATGGAAATACACGTTTTGAGGTCCCCTGAACACGTTTTGACCGTTTTCTCGATGATGTCTGTGTGTATTAGAGGTTTTCACGGGTCGGGCCTGGGCCGGGCAAGGCTGAAAAGTAATTGGCTCGGGCCGGGCTTGGGCCTAGACAATTTGTCCGACGCCTTTCCCGTTCGGGCCGCTTCGGGCCAGTTAAGGACCCAGTGCGTTTACATTTGAAATGCTTTGAAAATTTTTAAACATAAAAAGATACTTTATAAAGGGTATATGTTTACTGACGAATGTAAAAAATGTCAGCCAGTTTAATCCTCCAACGGCACACTTTATTTACAGTTACAAGAACGGCACACTGGGGTCTGTGGGACCCCAAGTATATAAAATATCATAATAAATATCACATATCCAGAAATATATCCCAAATATTTTATTGAAAACCTACTCAAAAGCTTTGTATGTTTGAGGAAAGCTGACAATGTTCCTTGTTAATACAAGCACTGGTGGTGTAGTGGTTAGTGTGTCGGCTTTCCGTTACAAAGTTCCGGGGTTCGAACCCCGCGAATGGAGATTTTTCACAAAAACAACTATCATCGGTGCCTGACAGTAGGCAGCAGTACCGTCAGTATGGTATAGAGCCGAAAACAAATTACGTTGGCTGGGTCTATATCCAATAGAGCTGTAGGCGTGATCGGGACGACTTGAACGGCTACAGTACTGCGATATGGAAAGCAAGAGGGAAACTACCATATTAAAATTCCCTAGTAATGATTATATGGTTGGACAATATGAGTTCTCTCGAGGTAAAATATTCCGGAGGTAAAATAGTCCCCCAATCGGATCTCCGGGCGGGGACATTTGTCGAAGGTAACTTACGCTTAGGTACCTACTTGGAATGTAAAAACCACGAGGAAGACAGGAAAGCTAGAGAACCTGAAAGAAGAAATGAGAAGAAATACAACTGATATCATAGGGCTGAGCGAAGCTAGATGGGAAGGAGGAGGACAGTTCGACACGGAAGAATTCACGGTAGTTTACTCTGGAGGAAATAGTGGGGCAAGGGGAGTAGCTCTGGTACTTAGGAAAGATATGATGAAGAGCGTGACAAAAATAACAGCAACGAACGATAGGTTGATGGCAATAAAGCTAAAAGCAGTCCCAGTGGACATATTGATAATCCAGGTATATATGCAAACGTCCAGTCATGAAGAAGAAGCATTAATATTTATTATCAATATATTAACTTTTTTCATTTAATTTATTTTTTGCATATAATACGTAAAGCGTAAACTGCTTTTTAAAATTTTATAAAGTTTATTTATGAAATAGGGCCGTGTTTCTCACGACAGTGCTATTTAGGTTTTAAAAAATTCACCTTTTTTAAAAATTAATTTTGTATTAAAACATTTTTCGAATTTGTATATAAAAATAACAAAAACCTAACACTTAAACATGATTAACGACTGACAACAAATTTGGTAATCATAGTAACAGTAGAACAGCTCTAATTTTTGTCCAAATCACCCAATTTTACTTGCTGCACTCCTTACAAATCATCGCCCTATGCCCATAGCACATTGCTTGTAAGCAGCTTCTGCACAACAGTTTGGTTTCTCTATCTTTCACCCATGAGAAAAATGCACACCGAACATTCCTATCCAAATAATATACATATATATATATTCTTAAGATTTGAAAAGCTTTTGATAAAAATTGGTCAGCCGGAAGTACCAGTTTACTCCTGTAAAATTTTAGTTTTTCTTAAATATTTCGCTTAAAACTGAATTTTTGTTAACACACACACTCACACACACACACACACATATATATATATAAGTTGTAGACATTATTTTTTATACAATTATTGTTTGAACTAAATTTTCATATGAGGAATATTCAAGAGATATTCAATTTTGTTCGAAATTGACGGTTAGTGAGCAGCTCGCGCGCGTGGTAGTGACGGCAAGGGTGAATTTACAAAACAATTGAATCGCTAGCGCTGAAGCGTGTAAGTTGAACTGTTCCTATCGCCGTATTTATTTGGTTTTAGTTGACAACTTACGTATGGAGAAAGTCATGTGTTGGACATATTAATTTATTCATTGTCATTAGTTCGATTAGGTGAGTCTGCGACCGTCCTTTCAATGGAGAGATACCAGAAAAAGTTTCCGCACGAGCGGAAATTTCCACTGCTACGACTATCGCACAAAAGGACATAATGTTTAATGAAATCAATATTTACCTTGTCGGGTTCAGGATGAAACTTTCGAGGAAAGCTTTAAGCTTTAATTAGCGTTGGAGGGAAAGGGTAGAGAGGGAGAGTGAGAGGAAGAGAGAGAAGATGGGTAGCTGAACGATGTTACGGCAAAGTGAAGTCTGTCCTAGCACTTCGGAACCCATTCCGCGAGCCCTTCATAAACTTCCACCGGAGAGAAGGGAAGCAAGAGAGAGAATTGGGAGGCCCCCCATGAGCTGCGGAGGCCCGGGTGCTGTTCACACGATTGCAACCCTTAAAAAAAATATATAAACGCTCGACCGACCACTACCACTTGTGAATTCGTGAGAGTCACTCAGTGCAGTTTAGCATATGAAGTAGCGAATCAATGAATTTGTTTGTCGGTTCCCAGGATGGAGAAAATTGGACGGGACACTAGGATGGACAAGTCATATCCTAATGTTTTGCTAGATGTGAGCGGCACTTTATATGTTTATAGTGTTTTTATTTCTGCAGTTCTCTGAATTTATTGGTCTTTTATCGATGTGATCCGGATCCGTTAAAATGACTTTGGACTGAAACGAGTTTCGGCGAAACAACCTGTTGCGGAAGATAAGCTATCTATATTGTCAAATAAGGTGATCTTTCAAGTTGTAGTGAGAAACTGTCTCAAAAGTCGGTACATGATGAATGGAAAGGGCAGTTGGAAGTATTAATAAAAAACATGTTTCATACACATTCATCGAATCTGTTTAAATATCCGTCTATATACCACTGTGTGCATGTATTAACAATATAGTTATTTTAAATATTTAATTACGTTACTTATTCAGTTCAGTTTGCGGGAATGTTTTTTATTTTTTTTGTTTATTACCATCGTTATCGTTTATACAGCCTCATACCAGCATTATCTCTAGATAATCACGTAAAAAGAAGCACAAAAAACTAAACGTCCTTATTTCGAAATATATTTAATTACACAAAGTACTTTATCTCTGAAAATTTTACGAACCGCGTTGGAAAGGGTTTCAGACGCACCAGAGCTGCTAGCTTCATTCCGATTTTCCACTTTCCAACAATGGAGAGAGAGACTTTTTTACGCGTCTACGAAAACGTCTGTCCGCCGAGTATTCTTTTATTTCCAGGGAAATTCTCCTCTGGAAAGAATGGCGCCGAAAAAAGGGACGCATGAATTTTTCATGCGCAAGGAAAGTTACGATATAGGTTTCCATCAACATACGCAGGAACTTCAAAACAGTATTACCACATTATCCGAATTTCGGTAATAAAAAACTTAATATTTTCTTTCTCGTTAAAAGTTTTCTAAATATCTTTCTTATCTCGAGATCGTATTCTCGTTTTAAGTAATTTAAATTTGCAAAAGAATAAAATCTTGCGCGTCAAACAATCGATTGTTACGTGTTATCTTATTGAAAAATGTCAATCCTCTATATTGGTAGCACTAACTAATCTCGGCTGAACATTCACTAAGTTAAGACAAAAGTAAGAACAGTATCAAATTTGGTTGTTCTAGTGTGGGCATTCACAATGATTATAAAAAATGTTAATCCCCTGTTTTGGCAGCACTGACTAATCCCGGTTTACCAAACCTTGACGAAAATCTGGCTCGAAGTATAAACTATCTGTAGCCTTTCTCGAGTTTTAAGCGGACATACAAACCAAAACTTTATATCTTATTATATATTAAATTTATGAAGATTTTGATTAGCCACCAAGAATTGGATAACAAATTGCACTACGGTAGGACATGCAGCTCCAGGAAGCGACGGGAAGAGGAATTGCAAAACGATGTTTCAAATCCAATTAGCAACAATCCTATTTAATAACAATACAGTACCATCGCAACGATAAATTTTCACTCAAAAAACGTTAAATTTTCGTGTTGAAAACTAATTTATGGTCAGATTCTACGCGTATTTGAAAAACGACAGTAAGAAAATGAATTTTTATTCTTTAAGCGTTCAAGTCTCAATTTCGTACGATGATTCTAAGTAATTGAAAATGCAAATGAAAAATATGCTAAACTCATTCCCGATGCGAAGGTTCCGTTCTTTAGTTTTTATGACCATTTATTAATTTTTTGACCTTCCCCCACTTTCCAGGCTAAAATTAAAAAAAATAAGCCCGAGATGCACACCCTTAGGGTGCTCTTATTGTTAGTATGCATGCGAAGTTTCAGGTCTCTAGGTCTTACGGTCTTGGAGGTATGCAGCAAACACACACACACACAAACATTGACATTTATTAATATAGATTCCTAAAATTAAATTCAAATAATAGGCTGTCATAACGCAAGTATTAGTCTGGGTACCTGAAAGGTTCAAAAGGTACTGCTTAATGGAAGTAGTCATCCTCGATGAGATAGTATAAAACGTAGTAAAGCTATTGAATAATAAGTTGCGACTTAATTTGTTTGAACGACTGCTAGATTCAGGTTTTTTCTTACCTTTATTAAATGGATTGCTGTCTGAAAACGTTTAGCAGCAATTTTCACTTCTGTGGTATACGTGTTCTCAAAAAGGCGTTCCTGCGTTCGGGTTTACCCACTGGTTTCCCCCCTCCTCTTACTAACATTTCTAAGAAAATGTACGAATTTCCTTCCCGCTTGCCCCTTTGGTTCTTCGGAGCGGCTGCCATTCGACCTCGGTACTTTCGGGAGCATTTTGCCACCAGCTATACTCGCGGTCGCAGAATTTTTCGCCGCGCGGGAGATAGCAGACCCTGCTTCCACTCTTCGAGGTCGGTGTGCTGTGAGGCGGAAAATTTCCTTCCTTTTCTCTACTCGAAGGGTCGCTCGCTTCACTTTACGATGGATTTGTAAGGTTAAGTGCACATCCCAACTGCTTGGGTATATCCAGGTTTCGGTCTTTAACCTCTTTCTAGTCAAACCCGTATCTTGTTCGAGGGAAATTTAGTTAAAATAAATAAATATAATAAAATATTATTATTCACAAAATTAAGAAAAACATGTACACTTATTTCGAATCGCCCATGATAAAATTTTGTAAGAAATTCATAAAGGCAAAATTCCTTTTTGTAAAATTATGTAGAAGCCGAGCGGAGCAACGCGCAATCTTTTGTTGGAATTTACCGTTTCGACTACATTCGACTGGACAAAACAAAGGGGTCGCGTGGCAAACACGTGCAATTCTCCTTCCCTAACATCGTCGTCACGTCCCTCACTCCTCAGTTGTTTCCAGGGAAGAACCCCTGACGTGCTCGGGTAGTATATAAGGGCGAAATTTTGCCTATTCTTGGTTCACTGTGTTTTTAGACGTGGATGTGTGCCCTGTTTGTGAGACAGGAGCTGACTGGTTGTGCTGCGTCTTGAAGAGAGAAGGTATGTAACAATTTATATTTTATTAAACCTGAAGTGGTTTCAGGGTGGATTCACACCAGTGGCTTATCCAGGAATTTGTCAGAGAGGGGATTTGAGCCCGAACTCGAGAGGGAGGGGAGATTTGATCCCGAACTCGAGAGAGTGGGTGGGAGGGAGGGAGGGAGGGGTTTGAAGCTAAACCCATGATACTTTATTTTAGTTATTCGCGAGAGTGAAAGAAATTTCGAGGGGTTGTGGCCCCCAAACCCCCTCCCCCTTGGATACGCTGCTGATTCTCACACAATATTATCTTTCCCGAATTCACAGTTTCTGTATCTTTTTTCTTATTTGTCCTATCAAATGTAAAGAAAAATGTTTGTGTATGTATGTAGCTATTTATATATGCATATATGTGTATCGAAATCATTGTTTATGAGGCCACTAGATTGTATTTATAAATGACAAAGAGGTTAGACAGAAGAGGAGAATGACTTTGTTAGCCTCAAACTCGCCCCCCATTAAAACGTAATTAAATTCTCTTCCGCTGTGTACATTTTAATTACAATTATGACGATACTAACATTATTGCTAATGCCTGTCGTTTATTTTTATAATAAGTTGTATATTAATGTAAGTTCACAATTCTTTTTTCTTATATATCTTTAAATCTTATAATCTGCCTTGTTATGTTATGTAACTTTCCAATATATCGATTATGTGTAACATTCTAATGTCTTGTACCATATTGTAAATTTTTCTTATATACAGTAGATATGAAATTTCGCATGTTTTTCACCCCTTCCCATCGTGGGTGTTTACAAGGGAAGTAGAATTAAAAGGTAATAGAAGTATTATTTTTTAAATTGTTCGAAAATATGCTGTTTTAATTATTCAACTATAATCTAAATATGGCTTCGTATAACTAACGCATAAAGTTAATATACGAGGTGTTTAAAATAATTTACTGGGATTTGTCTTTTCCTGCGACACCAATTTTGTGGCTTTTATGGCGAAACCACCGAAGGTTTAAACGTGTCAAGAGACTTGATTTATTAGTTAACTCAAATAATCATACTAAGGTTGGAAAAGATCAGAATATGCAATCGACGAATTAACAATGACGACGGCTGCTTTAAAACCGAAATTCTCGTCTTAAGTTGTTGCCAACCTTTTTATGGCCATTCGAACTACCAAATTTTATCAACTGAACTGGAGGCATATAATGCTGGCCTAATGAGCAATTTATTTAATTAATATTAAACGTATTTTGTGACTATATATTTATTTTGAATTCGTTTTATTTTGTGGAGGTGAATCACTGATGGAATTTTGATTATTAAAGTTTTTTGTTTCTATTTCAGGTGCGGCTTATGACGTTCCGTGGCATCTCGCGTAATCCATAAAAAGTGTACGCGTCTTCAAAATATTTCGTCTGAAAACGATGTGCGGTTCGTCATTGTAAAGTGAAATAAGCGGTGCGTGTGTGGATGGAGAGGATCTTTCATCGCGAGTGCCATCTTCCTCCGCGGGAAAATCATTCCTCAGCAATGGTAGGGTGCTTTTTCTTCATTCTTCCATTCCCACTTTTTCGTGGTCTGCTTGACGTGAAAGTCGTTGCAACCAAAGAATCCAAACGAAATTAATATCAATTCTCTCGCAAGACGTGAAAAGGAAATGTTAGAATTGGGGCTTGATGGGAAAATCTTTAAAAGTGAAGGCAAACATTATTTATTTATGGTTTTCACGTGAGAGTCTTCAATTTGTTAAATTCTGGCCGCTTGACGATTGAACGTTGATATTTAAACTAAATAACATTCTCTTTTTACTAAACTGCAATCGATTACGTATTATTGTATTGCATTGCCCTTTCTCGTTGCAATATGTTTGGAATGTCGTGCGTATTTTTCAAATCCTCATTTGGAAATGGAAGGTCTTAGAAGAGGGTTCTTTAGCTCAAAAGGTAACAAGATGTCCGTAGTAATACAAAATTCCCTCATAATGCTGTTAACAGGATGTACATATGTACGTATATCCACTCTGCGCAATCGAACCGGATGAAGAAATTCTCCGCGACCTTAATTCTGCAGTAGGCTTCCATTTGTAATACAACGAAAAAACGAGAAATTCATATTATGGATAGATTTATTTCAGTAACACATTCTTCGACATAATAATAACTGTTCATTATTCCAGCTGCTTTAGTAGGCGTCCGTTTTTTCCACGAGTTGAGAATACGAAGTTTGCAGCCGTAAAATAGGCCTTTTTAGAGCGAGCCCATATCCCATTCCCTCTCTCGTTGACCATTGACAGCGGGTACTGAATTTCCGCGTATTTATTTAGGAAATTGTTTTATGTAGCGAACGTTTATGTCGAATAAATTGAATGTATGTTTAAACTTTTCTTTCAATTGCGGTCCATGGTCTGATCAGGCTGATTCCTGGCGAAATTTTGCGTTAAATTTTGTTACATAAATGTTAAATCTTGAAAAGTGGAATTACGGTTTAGGTTGTATGATTTTGAGATTTCGCCTTCACTTGTATTGGTAATATGATATAATTCGCTATTGCACTCAAGACTCCATTGAAAATGATCTAGCTAAAGAAATTCCCATTCCCGCTGTTAATTTATTGTCAGTTATCGCATTTGGAGAAATAGGCGTACTCGTAAAAGTTTTTATAAATATCGCGTAATCCATGATTGAGTCAGAGCGCAGCCGTATTTTTTTCTAAAGTGGCAATGAACGAGGTGCCGTAGTGTATATCTCCAGTCAAGCAGGACAATCCTAATTCACCTTCATTTACTTTCACGGCCTGGAAACCTCCTTTTATTCCCCCTTTCCCAACTCCCTCCCCTCTCCATCTCCATTTTTCACTCTCTTTAGAGACGTATCACTCGTCATTATATAAGCCGAGCTGTGGTATACGGGTTTCTCACTTTTACTCCTCGCTCTGTCCGCCGTCCTTTCTCGTCCCCTCTTATTTCTCCCGCCTATCTCTCCTCCTTCCTCACTCTTCATCCAACCTTCTCCCTTTCTTATTCCCCTCTCTTTCCTCCCCATCTCATAAACTACCTCCCAGCACTCCGTCCACTTCTCTCTCTCTCCTTCCTTTGCACACCTCCCGCTTTCTCACTCCATTCTGCCTCTCCGCTGTCACTTTCCTCCCACTCCACATGCCCTCTATAGTTTGTGTTGTATAATCGTTTGTCATTTGGATGGTACTTTCTCTCTCTGTTGCGGCCTCACTTACCGCCTTGCACCACATCTCCCTCCCTATCTCCTCCTTTTCCCACTCCTACCATCCTTACCATCTCGAGTTCCTGTGCGACTTGCCCTATAATTAGGCTGCTCTACTTTTTGGTTGGTCGCCGGGGTCAAACGAGAACAAATCGATTGCGTTGGGCTCCTTATCGATCCTCCGCCATGCCGCGGCATCTCCTCCGCCCCTCTCCTTCCCTAGCGAGCTCTCCCTTCCTCCTTTCCACCCTCAATGCCTCCCCATCTCCCTAGCAGCAGCATGTGACACGTATGCGAGAGGCCGAACGCGAGGAGGCTCTTCCCCTCGGCACTGTGCCGCGGCAGAAGAGAGGGGAGAAGAGGGAACGTCCCGCGCTTTGCCGCACCTCTAACCTCTCTTTCTCTTTATTTATTCCCATTCTACCATTCTCTCTTTTTCTCATGCGTTGGTTGCCAAAATTCATTATGATTCAGAGGCGATATGTACGTATGTGTGCAAGCTTGTTCCCATTTTGCTTCGATTTGGCAGGTCCTTCAAACCAACCCTTTCTCCAGTGGGCGTTTTCTTTTGGGGTGTTTTTTTCCGAATGTGGTCGCACTTGCTTTTCCCAACAACAATAACCTCTTTTTATCCCAAATAAGGAATGTGCTTGCGCATGCGAAGGCCAACTGGATTAGTCATTTATGGTGAACAGGTTGAATGAACAGAGATGTTATTGGAGAAATATTTATGCCAAACGAAGAAAGGAAAGAAAAGGATTATGTTGATGGACGATTTGAAGAGGATAGGTTGGTTGGAAATTCATGTGAGGTATGACGATGTGGAGAACCCCGTTAACTATATAATGACGACGCTATCCGCGGGCGGATTAGTAAAGACGATAATAGACATGATGTCAACGCCCTTTGATTTCATACAAATATTTCTTGTCGATGTTTGTTCCCAAAATCTTATCCTTTATCGGTTACGTGTAAGAATGGTTTCGAAGGTCTCCGTCTCGCCCTCGATAGACCTTTCTTTCTTCCTTTCTCGTCTCTTTGTGCTGCCCTTGTTCTATTATGCCTTTCTAGCACTCTACGCCATGAGTGAATGGGGAGAGGAATAGCAGACTATGAGAGTTGATTCTTCAATACTCTCCGCTACCCATTTTCTTTCTTTCATACTCTTTTTTCCTTTCTCTAAATAAATTTTCCTCTGTACTCTGTTCATTATGTTCCTATTCTTCTCCCTTTTACTGTTCATCCGTTTTACTAACTCCTCGTTAAGCATTTATTCCTTCTTCCTCTTTTTCTGCCACATTTAAGTCTCCTAACGCGTCTTTTTCTGACATTTCCGATTATCCTTTCTCCTTTTCACCTTTAATCTGATCTTCTTCCCTTATACTGCTGTTCGCTCTCCTCGAAGACTAAGTCTCCTTCTCTCTTCATCCCAATTTATCTCCTCTCATCCTCTGCCTCTTATCCATTCCTCTTTTACTCGGCCTTCAGCGGTTTTTTTTTCTTGCTCCGTTTAATCTTCCGTCGTGAAGCACGTTAAAAACCCGTTCGTTACACGCGCCGCATCGACAATCGCGTACGTGCGTATTTGTGTGTGTGTGTGTGCGTCTTTTCGAAATGGATCCCTTGATGAGGCGCGCCTGAATTCATGGTGCGGAATGCGCGTGTGCGTCTGTGAGGAGGAAAATAAAAAGTCACGCACGAACACGCATTATTTGAGCTGTGCGCGTATGTATTTTATTCGATCGTTCGAGTCTCTTTTTCGTTTTATTCTTTTACTCTGTCGCCGCTTTGGGTTTGTTTGTCAAGAGTCATTAAAAACTCCGCTTGGCATTGAGTTTGATGCGTCTGTCATCGTTTTGCCGTCAATTATTCACGAACCTTAATTCTATTGCTGATAAAGTCGAACCTCTGTTACTCGAAGGTAAAAGGGGAAGGTACTTAGAGAGTAGACGGATTTCAGGCCAACTCGTCGAAATATCTATAGGGAGAAGTATCTTCTCAGACTAACTGAGAATTTGATTGAGAGTATACAAGTTACATTTGTTGGGAATGCTTCCCTTAACAATTTTTTTTGTTATTGTACTGGATTAAATGATCTTCTGCACTAGGCCAAAGGTAGTCAGTCAACTATACTTAGTGTGAAGCGTTTGGCCACGCAGGTGCGGGGCAGAGGGTAGAAAACAATAACTAATCAACGGACCAAAAGCATTTAACTATACTATTCATCCGCTAAGAAAACGAAGTATATCTTCAGTTCGGTTCTATCATCTATTCATCTCGTCTTCTTGATGGTGAACTGGAGAAAGTAAAATATATAGTAAGTTTCCTTTTCTTGTTTCGAGAGTTTTATATCGGATTTCGTAATCTGTCGGTCTTATCCTTTTTCGGACGTATTTTTCGATTCGCCGTTTGTGAGGCTCGTTGAGTTTGTAACCGCAATGGGCCGTGGAAAATTTCGGCCATAGTGGGCGGGGCTTGAAGCCATCGGGTGGACGTTTTGGCGAGGATTTCGCATGCCTCATGCGAAACGGTTGGACGTCACGCTCGCTTTAACTCCGACCCAGAAAATGTAGAATCTCGGGTCATCGACGCCGTCTGTTTGCGTCGCGAAAAAAAAATCTGCGTCGAATCTTTTGGTGGCAGAGCGCTGATTCGTTTTATTTAGTCAACATACGATTCATTCGTTCGTGTTTTCTAAAGAGCGCCTTATCCTTTCCTTTTGCTTGAATGCATCATTCGGGATTATTTTTGCTTTTTGGTCGGAGTCCGAAAAGCGTATTCGAAAAAGTTCATTGTGCGCGCAGGTGTGCCTTCAAAGGCGTGTAAATTGTTTGCTCCATTTTGAAATTAGTGCTTTTATGTACCTTGCGTTGAAGTTCTCTCTGAAAACATTTTAAGAGAAATAAAAGCTTTGCAAATACCAAAATAAATAGGTTATTTTTTGTTTTAATCACTCTTGTGTTATCTCCTACGCGAGAGTTATTAAATGTTGATTTGGAATAAAATAAACTTGAATCATTTCTTCAATTTTATTGCATTTGTAATAAGAGAACGAGTTCTATACTATTGGCATTGAGAGCACATTATGGCAATTGCAATGCTCCTGAAGGTGAGTGCGACGTAAATAGATAAATTTGTCGTTCTATATCAGTAGTAGTTCTTCGGAAATATTATCTCGTAGGTTACAAATAGCGGAGGAAGTTTGGATTAAGTAAATGTAAAAGCCGTGAAAAATATACCTATTATAGAATTCGTAACTAAAAAGTAGCAAAACGTTCGGAAGAACCATATTTACATGTTGGCTAATAAACAGCCTCCCTCATTGGTTCAGTAGTAGTTTCTTTATGTTGGAGTATCACTTTGATTCTAACCTCAGATTGAACTCTGAATTTCATTTTTGGAAGATAAATTTGCAGGTAACTAATAAAAAGTGCTTCACAGCTGTATAATACTAAAATTTCGTCATCAATAATTAGTCATTTGTTTTGATTATTTTAACACGGAATGTGCGTTGTTTGCAAAAAAAAAAACATTTTTCATCATAAAAGTCTTATAAAAAATAAACCTCTGTAGTAATGATCGTAAAAAAAGTTTTGGCGAAAAAATAAGGTCCTTGCGAAAAGAGGGGTTGCGCGAATGTTCGAAAGCGTTTTCGCTTTAAGTCTTTCACCGATCCGTTCCTGGGACAGACACGCACTCGGCGCGCTACGCAAGGCCTTCCAGTGTTTCCTAATAGCCTCGAAAGGGGGTCATTAACCCTCCATCTTAAAAAAAAAACCAGACTGTATGACATTTATAAAAAATATGCATATCTCTACCTCCCTTTCTCGCGCCCATACCGAAAAATTCACACGGTCTAGGTTTACAAAAGGGAGTTAAGGGTAGAAGTAGAAGGGAGGCAGATCCGGTGGGTTCCGTTTTCAAAGAAAAAAACATAAAAAATATATATTTTTTGCCGGTAAATGGGTCACGTAGCTAACGCTGGGCTCCTAAACCAATGGACCAAAAAAATTAATCGAATCGTCAAAAATGTCGTATGCAAAATCTCCGGTCGAACCTTTTACAAAGGGAATTTTGCGCTTCATATGCATATAAAATGGTTTTGAGCAACACCGGTTACCTCATTCATTTCGAAAACAAATTCTCGGTCAAGCCACTTTCATCTCGTCCTCTTCTCTCTCTCTCTCTCTCTCTCTCTCTGGGTAGGCCTGATACGGAGTACGTTTATGACCTCCCTCACGGAGAGAAATTCTCTTTTTTATCTCTTTCCACCTGCCTCGAATCCGGAATCGTAAATGAGCCGAGAGGGGGAGGGGGGTGGATGGGGTCTGTCCTATCCCACACCCGGTTACCTAAAGACTTATATTCCTTCTCTATCTACCCGTCTCTCTATTTTCTCTTTCTTCTGCACTTTCTCCCTCTGCCACTCCTTCCCTCCCTCTCTCCTTACCCTCTCCCTCCCTTTCTCCATCCCTCTCTCTTCCCATTTCCCTCTCATCTCTCGCCATCAATTTTGCTTCTCAATTTAGTTCTCCATATTTTCTTTAATCTGTATTTTTTTATTTTCCTTTGCGCATACTATACCTCTTTTCTATATTTTCTTTTCTCTGCACCGTCTCTTTTTCCATTTTTCTAATTCTCTTCGTCTTTTATCCCGTATTTTTTCCACCCTTTCACTTCCACTTTCTCTTCCCTTCACTCCCTCTCTCGCGCTTTATCTTAACTTTTAATGCATACAGCTCTACTGTCTCACCTTTTCTGTCTTCCACCTTCCACTTTCATTTTCCTTACTTTAACATCACTATTTTTAGCGGAATGAGAGACTTTTCGCTTTTTCTCTCTCTCTCTTCCTCTGCCGAGACTGGAGGAGGAAAGTGAGGAGAAGCGGCGAAGTCAACTCGTTCGGACTATTCTCATTCAACTTTCTCGTTGTCTGGCAGCGTGCCAAACAAGGTGGACAAGGGGAGAGAGAAAGAGAGAGGGGCGGGAAGAGCGAGGAGAGGAGAGAGAGAGAAAGGAGTAGGTGAGAAGGGGGTAACGAGGCGATGGAATGGAAGGAGGAGCACGAGTGGAGGAGGAGAATGTGACAGGGGAAGACGAGATGACGAAGACTAAGAGAATAAGAACCGCCTCCGCGAGAGAGTGGTGTTCGAGGGAATGGGACTAGAGGAAATTGGAGTAAAATTCAGACGGCCACCTAATCCATCCAGTGCGGGCGGAATATCACTCGAAATAGAACTATATAACATTCGATGTCAGGATGAGAGAAAAGTGACAAACTGTGGAGAAACTTTTAAGGAGCAGAAGAGAGTGATTAATTGTTAGTTGGGATCCGCGACGGGATAAATATCTTGAGAGATAAAAAAACGGCAGGAAAGATTGAAGACCATTTGGGTAAGGGAGATAAACAGAGGTAAAAAGTTAAGCAGTAAGAGAAAGGTTTAAGAGGGGCGATAAAGGAAAGGCAGAGAGATCGAGGCCCAGGCAAAGAGGTGAAAGGAGAGACGCACAGGGGTAAAGGGGTGAGTGGAGAATAAAGGCAATAATCATGCAGCGAAAATATACCAAGAGAAAGCGTTTTAAGTGTATAAGAGAAATTAATTCGGGAAAAGGTGGTGGAATTGATTAATGGAAATGCGTGAGAATAGAAAATTGGGATAATAAAGAGGGAAATGGGGTTAAAAGGAGAGAAATAAGAGAGCGAATAATGAAATTAAGGCATCAATTTATGGATTAAAGTGTCATAAAGAGAGGTATTACATAATGAATGGGAATATATATATATTGCTTAAAAACTGTGAGCTTCAATGTTGAGCTGAAAAGTGTAGTAAACAGTATAATTAAAACGTACCCCTTCGGACAGAAGCTGGTGGGGAGAAGTGGAAGAAAAAAATGTTTATCGCTGGAGAAAAGAAAGATGAAACAAAATTAAGTAATTTAGAATGAAGAATAACGAAGTATTTTTTAAAATCTTACTTATTTTTTAAATTTCCAGAAAATTTACTTCCACGATATACTACATCAACGTATCGTTTATTAATTCTATGAACAAAATATAATAACGTGTCACGTACCCGGTGATAGAGTAGGTGTAAATACTAATATGTATATGGATTTTTATCTAATTGCAAAAATTCGGAAATATGAGAGGATTCTCCTGCTTTGATAAACATCAGGTGCTTGCCAGCTATTATTAGCGCATGAACATTAAAAAGATGTTACGCTAGTATGGAAAATTCAGAATTAATTTCCTGTTAGGAAATGAAAGCCGAATGCTTCTCTCTCCTCTTTCCTACGGTTTTATTATTTTCTATATACATATATCAGCTATCCTCTTGCCATTCCTCGTCTTTTTCTAATCATATGCTTACTGCCATCTTCTAACTCAATACGATTATTTGACCTTTCTTATTCTCGTATCTCCTTACTGATTCTTTATTCATTCTGGTTCTTCTCTTCTTACGACACATCCGCAAACGAAATCCGAAAGAGTGAGGGGGATGGCCACCCATTTCCTTTTGCCTTTCGCAGAACTCCTCTTACTCAAGGGGTCGGGCAAAAAAAATACCATCTCGGAGAAATAAAAAACGGTTCTTTGCCCTTTTCGGGACTCATTTATTATTCATTCGATCCTTCGTGTGACATTCTGACCCTTTATTTTCTTGGGCGGTCTGCAGAGAGGTCTCTTAAGTCTCCGTGCACTAAAAGGCGCAACCAATTTGATTGGTTACTTAAAGCGTCGCGAGATGGAGTGACTAGACCTCTCTTTTTTTATTTTTTTCTGAAAGAGGGAACAAAAAGATTTCTTTCGAGTAAGTGGCTGTTGAGTAAGATGGAGGCAGGCGGTGATTACAGTGAAGGGGTTGGAACGGGGTGAATGGTAACAATTCGTACGAGTGAGATTTCGAATTTTATGTCTCGTCGGGATTATCGTTTGGATGTCTGAAGACTGTGCTATGCGGATAACGACTGGCTTGGAACACGCACTTCCTCGCAATCGACTCGCATTCGTAATATCCTGATGTGACGCACAACCCGATAGCTATTTCGGTGGTCATAAAAATCGCCTACCAAAACCTGCTTGGAATATCAAATACAGAAATGGCCCGATACATAAACTGATACTTTCGCGTGCCTAACGTGAACCCGGAGGAAAAAACTTATATTTAGGAGGGAATAAAAAAAATTTAAATGTTGTGTGAGTACTGGGGATGCCTAGCCTATAGCACGCGTGCTCAAAAAGGCACGTGAGACGAACTCGTTCGGCACGCGGCTCCTGATGCAGCGATGTGTTTTATCACTTCCGTCGTTTTCTTGAAGCTTTCGAATAATTATATCTAGAGGAAAAGCAGTTGAAATTATATTGAATTTTCCATTTAAAAATTTCCAAAACAAACGTAATACGCAAAGTTTGCATAGCAACGAAAGGCTAAATTTAAATTCTTTTCCGTTCGCAACATTGTGTAATAAATTATAATAAATTTTAATTATATATATTTAATGATATCTGTAATTATTATTTAATATAGCTTTGCGAACATATTTTTCATGTTACGAATTCTCATTCATTATATCGAAGTTTGAGATTTCAGTATTTAGAGTAATTCGTCATATTGAGCTTGGGATAATTGTATTTTTTACGCCTGGTTAAATGTTTTATAATTATATTTGATTTAACGTTACAGAACTTTAGCTCGTGATCTCAAAGTCGATGTGTATACGAGGCTCACGGTTATTATCGAATTGCTATCCATTAAGCTTCCATTTTTTGTTTTTTTTTCTCTGGCTAATCAGTCTTATATCAGGCTCTTATAGCACTAACTCCTTCCACACCAGGCACACACAGAAGTGAGGAGGGAAACCTATTGCCGGCTTTAGCCTACTCTATACGAAGATTCACCAAGCTTCAAGCCACTGAGACTGTTTATATTATACTTGGACTGTTTATGAAAAGGCATTATTGCATCACTGCACCTCTTTCCGATTAAGTCGCTTAAGCTAATAGAATCTCCATCATGTGCGAAGCTCACAGACGATGTATCAATTAATTACCTCGACAGTAGTTGTAAAGCTTGAGTATTGTTCCATGTTGTTGTGGAACGAGATTTCGGCGCACTTTGCCTCTTATCGCCCTGCATTTTAAATGCATCGGCCTATTGACACGACTGATGCAAATTGGAATTGCAATTGAGCGCCGGGAAAGGGAAAGAGGAGAAGAGGGAGTGGGCGAGCGTTAATTTATACGCACTAGAGAAGGTGCAGACACGCGTGGGACTAATTGCATCGCATTCGCAGTGGGGTTATTTAATTTTTATTCACGACAAGCCGTCGCGTAAGTTCAGAGGAAAATAAAAAGTAGTCGTCCTCAAAAAAACCTTCTCGATGAAAGTGAAGTGTATTTAGCTCGTGGTTTTTTTCTTAAGGTCATCTCTTCATGCAGGTTTATTATTTCCATCTATGGTCTCTTTTGACTTTAACTCGAGTAGCAGTAAAAGATAGCCAACACGTTAGATGCTGTTATCTTAAATCGACAGTTGCACAGAATCAGGCTCATAACTATTGAGAAATGTTTTCAATGGTCCCTTAATTTCTTCGAAGGGTACCAATTGATTTAATTGAGATTTTTTTAGATTTAAAGTGAAAAAATAATGATTGGCCTTAAGCGGGATAAAAATCATTTTGCAATATTTTTGGTATATGTTATATTATTCTTATAAATCTTACTGGCTATTCTATGATAGAAAATATTAAGGAAATTTCATTTGGTTTATCCGCGTACTACGCCTAGCGAATATGTGCGTTTCTGTATAGTATTCTGTAAAGATGCTAAGTTACAAGCAATGGAATGCAATATGGATTTCATTTCATTCACTCGCGCAATGGCTCCGTCTTTAGTGTGCGCTTAAAAAAATGCCACCGCTCCAACAGAAATTCTTAAACATTAATGTTAATTTACATAAAATGGATGCTCACAAATGTGATGATTTTTAATGAACTTTTTTCATCATTTTTCGTGTTGATAAAATCTCGCATGTGTGAACGGATCGCAAAAGATTTATTTGGTACGGTTATTGCAGGCATCTGAAAATATAAACATTTCTTCGATAGTAGTAACGAACAAACCAGTTCGCATTTTCGTGCTGTCTTTTTCGCTGAAATAACTCTGTAAGCAATAGCAAGAGTCTTATTCATCGTAAAATCTAAGAGGATTTATTTTTATTTTAACGTACGCTTCAATAGCTATAAAACTGAAACTGTATGCGTTTGATCCTAGGTCACCCGGAGAGCGTATTAGGCACACGAACTTACATATGTATAAGCTAATAAACCGCTGCATACATGTAATGCGGAAGTCAATGCAAAGTGCACATTTTAAGTGCATGAAGAGTGGATGTATGCCTGTTTAAAAAATTAAATTTTACATAAATACGCCTCTAAAACATAATCCTAAAAAGCAACTAAATTTTGCTTTCATACAGTGACATTTTGATATAATTTCCGCTAACCATTAAAAGCTCGATTAATAAATTTCGAAAATTTAAAACTAAAAAGTTTTATTTACGATGACAGAGTTCCAGCAATATTTATGCGCGAATCTGCTCTCAAATATCCATTTGTTCGCGTTGGGAAATAAATTAAAAGTTATCGAGTTCGGCGAATAAATTTAAAAAGTCGATATTCACAATGAACTTTTTGTTTTTTCCCTCCACAACGAGCCAAAAAAAAAGGAATACGGCGTCGGTCATGTAACTAATGAAGACCTTGTAGAACCCTGGTGAAGTTCGAATAAAGTTTTGAATCGAATTTAAAAGGAAAAAAAGCCTATTGTCCTGTGGTTTACGAACTCGTCACCATAGTTCGGAAAGCGTTGAATATAAATAAAGTTGTAATGAAGCAGCCATAGAACTTCGTTCACCATACCGAATTCAGTCATTTCCCTGTTGTTTGAAATTTTTCTCATACAGTTAATTCGCTGCGATTATTGTAGTCGAGTGCGAAGGACTGTCGGTGGATAAAATTTTATTTTCTCAAAACTCAATTTTAAGCTTGAATATTTTTTTGTCGTTGATGTAGTGCGTTAATTTAAAAAGTTAAAATTCCGTAAAATTTCGGGCTCAAGATTCTTGGATCGCTGTAGTAGCTATGCAACTTATTTATCTACTTTAAATCGTTTTATTAGAATATTTATGCCGCTCAATTAACCGCTGAAAAGTTTTGATCCTTAACAAAAATGCAGAATGCAGACGAAGAAAATGGAATTTTAATTAATCAAACGGATGGATCTTTCGGGCAGGAATTCGCGTTTGGTTGTTTAGCCACAAAATTTGATTGCTTGTTGCTGATAAGTTGGCTACATGCATTCTAAACTCGAATAATACAGTAAAATAAATAGTAACGCAATTGCTGTAAATGTAATACGAGATCAGTACGTATAATAAAAAATTCCAATTAAGTGAGAGATCCTTTGTTTTTTTAGTCTCGAAAAACGAAGCTTTGTTAAAAGGGAATTCAAACAGAAATTTCAATTAAATTGCATTTTGGATAAGCAAATTGGCGAGCGAAATGTTGAGTGAGTTTGGTGGTGGTATTTGAAATAATAAAATAGAATTCAAACAGATTAAAAAGAGCATGTTCAACAAAATAGTTTACCGAATGAATTCCAATTATGTCAGTCTCAATTTAAATTTTAGATTACAAAATTAAGGAAAAAATATTAATCGGGGGAGATTTTCCCGTTAATCAAGTTCTAATGCATCGTTGTTTCAAATAAATTTACGAAATAGCTTCGCCGAGACATGGAAATTTATATCAATTGCAAATGTTTCCATTCTGCTAATTATGGTTGACTATGCTTTAATATTAAAATGTCTGCCTTTCATGTGACTAAAAACATAAAAACAAATTTTTGTTGCGAGTTTTAAATCACAACCATAAAATTGCATGATTAATAAATTCATGGTTGCGGCGCAAATGATTTTCAGCGATCTGCTTGCTAACGAACATATTCATATAAACTCAGTTCATTGGTAAATTTGGGACGCGAAATTCATCCGTAATATTTAACTCGGAAAATTTCCGCGAGAAAATTCTTTTTTGCTTATTTTTATGTTGTGCATATGGAATTCTGATTTGAAATTGTGCGAATAACATGCTACGCCAGTTCACTAATTTTCGGATATTATTCGCGCGTAATAAATTTTCGTAACTGTTTGGAATTTAATTTTATTGGCTCCTCATAGCTGTATATTAGTAGATAATAATATATATCAAGTCATTTGCCTTATCGTAGGTTATCTCATAGTTGAAGATGAAACGGTTTTAGAATGATTTAGAAAGAGTAGATTCGCGTAATTACACGAGATAGGAATCATTTTACTGAATCTTTTTTAAGCTATAAAATATCGTCCACTAGAGAATCATCGACCTTGCATTATTACTGAAGGCAAATTCAAGAATATACACTTGAAAAGTAATATCTTGGTATATCCAATGGCCAATAAAAACATGCACTGCAGCCGTCTTCAGTGGTGATTCACCGAAGTAGATTCTAAATAAGTTCTTTTCTCAGCAAGTTTGACAGCCCTGATACACATATTGACAGACAAAAAATCCGAATTATATTTTATTCCGACTACCGTTGTTATGGAACAATTCGATATGAATTAGCTAAGGAGTGTTGATTAATACTAGGTTATTTTCTATTCAACTAAATAAAGACTGGCGCTTCCCAGTCGAAATGAGTATTTCATCGTGCCAACGTACAGAATATTCGATATTTTATAATTATCCTGATGAAGAAGAAACAGTTTAATTTTTCGTACTGTGTATGTGATGAAATGTCATAGTTGTCCTATTAAAATATAAAATTGTAATTACGGGACGGAGCAGTAATCATTTGGTACGTGATTCCGCATGGCAGACAAAGAAGCTGTGGTTGCAGTATGTCATTTACTTAAGACTGTTTGCTCGCGAATTCGTCTCATGGCCTTGCAGAAATACAGGGTTGGAAAGCAAAAATTCCAAAATTCTCGAAAAGTGTCCTTGAGGTAGTGAGAAAAAGAAATAAAAGTGTCGCCGTACGCTTAATCAGCGAGGTACGCAAACGCTACCGAGAAAATTGGAGGAATCCGGCGGAGACCTTCGTGCAGAAGCTGAAAGAGAAAATGTTACATAAAAATCGAAGCAACAAGATGTCGCAATGAAAATGGAGGCAAGGCGGACGCTTGCCTAATAGTTGCCGGTGGGTCCACGCGGTGTGGGATGGAAAGTTTTGTGAATTTGTAGGGTTTCGCTCTACTTAGTCGATAGGAAGAGGTAGAAGACAACATCTTGATGCCTCAATGTTAATCGCATAGCACCCGCGAACGCTTAAACACTCATATTTATTTGTGTAATTTTTCCTACTGCTACATCTACAAATATTTCAATTTTTTAATATTATATCTTAAAATCTCTTAATACATCTTCAAAAATTGTGGTAAATATTATTGATTGTGTCTTAAATTATACTTTAATATATTATACGATTTATACTCAATGAAATCTAATATTCAAAACAAATATTTGGTTTTTTCGTCCATAGGCGACTGTATACAGAATTTCATCATTAAGCGGTATATTCATTAACTGTTGTTTTTAACACAATTTACTGTACAAGTTGTGTGTGGCAGTATAAATATGAAAATTAGATCAAATAAAACTACTTCAATTTTGACGGTAAAATGAAGCGAATGTTCTGCCCGCAACTCCTTGATAGATAATTTATGATATTTATAACTTCATCATAGGTTCATCACATTCGCGTAGATTTTTAGGATATAAGCGATATAGTGACAAAAGCTATAAAATTTTTTCCAATCTTAACTATGGTGTTGTTTGGAAAGGAACGTCGCCGTTATTTCGTTCACCATTCGCTTTTAATTCATTCCACGTCTCTGAATATCTATTCTCGCCTTACATTTATTTAGAGCGACCGTTCCAAGTCTTCTTTCAAGATTAAAATTGTTGTCAGCTGTCAAATAAACACACAATAATATGTTATATAGTACAGAAATTTTAATTGTTTCTTTTGTAGGCAAAAATTGCTGTCGCAGTAGTTTGTTTCACTCGCCGATAGCTGTTTCAATTATCACTCTCTCGCCGGACGTAACAGTGCGAAGCATTCCTTAGCGTTGAAGCTCACTGGACGCCGAACAGTTATCTTTGGAAGCATTTCGTCATCATCTTTGCCTGAAGAGCCTAATTGCGGTGTCGTTTACATCTTAAGCGCTAGCATCCCGTTCAAGGTTATTCGCTCGAATCCTCGGCGCGAATTCGGTGTTATTGGCAATTAAGTAAATCACAATAACCGATCTCAGAATTTTTTCTGCTCGTCAAGAAATGGCAATCGGACTTTTCTCATAAGAAATATGGCTGAAAACCAATGGCCGTACATATGAACAGATGCTAGCCGAACATTTTTTAAAAATTTCCTTCTTTGCTTATCTAAATAGAAGTCTCACTGGCTGTAAATCAATTTGCACACAGGAGGAGTCAAAAGTAGATACTGTCCAGTTTAGTACGGATCGCTTAGCGCCTCCTTGGCGGTTACAGTGACCGAAATAAGCTTTATTTCTTCATAAAATATGCACGACGAGTTTTAATTAAGTAGTATCCATCGTGATTTACCGATTTAAAAAATAAAATACGACTTTTTTCCGCTTGAAAATTTCTGAATTATCCATAAAAAGACCTTCGATAAAATGATAAATGGAGTCATTTTCTAAGCCATCCGTGCTTGCAAATTCCGAATGTTTACTTTATTTTGATCATCTTTCTGCAATCTGCTACCCTTTAATGATGCTTAACCGTACTCCCGTTGAAATTCTCACTCTCAGTTGATATTGTCGCGAATTTTCACATATCTTTCCTTCGAGAAATTACTAAATTCAATGCGTTTTTAAGTTATTTTTCGTGTCGAAGGCCAAGAATCTTCATTTTATTCATCCTCTTTCAATTTTTAACTTAGTCACGGTTCAATATCCCCATTTTGCTCCGCATGGAATTGAGGGGCAAATTAATAAAGGAATCATAAGTTTGCAGGCGCAATCTTCCGCCGCGTGAAATATAACTCATCCGTTTCGCCCTCCATTATTTTTTACTCGAGGAAGGAAACGCCGCCCAAGGTCAAGCGAATACTCGGGAAGAAGTCTCCCTTATCTCGCTGCTAGCGATCGTTGCCCCCCACGAAGCACATACCGGAGGATGCCTTTATTTTTACCGACTGCCGATGTCGCGCTTCTTTTTCTCGAATTTTACGCTTCCCTTTCGCTCGAATTCGTAATGGAAGATGCTCTAGTTATTAAACGGAAGAAAGAACTGCAAAAAATCGAGACGTAATGGAAGAATCGAAAAATAAAAGCGTTTACCGGTGGCAGGATAATGGGAGAGAGATCCGTTTACGCATCAAGTGGGAGACGGGAAATGGCTGTTTCATTTTAACGATCGGGATTCGCATTTTTAGAGTAGCGGAAACAAATGATGATCGTCGGTTAATGTCGTGAATGGTAGGAGGATAATGGAAATAAGGCGGTTGTTAAACGGCGCTCCAAATAAATGGAAATTGTTATAATCGTCATGGTGACTAAAAATCGAACGTCCATTGTTCTATAAAAGAGTCCTCTTATTCACATTTAATTTAGCTTTTGAGAGCATAGTGCCTTACTTATGGATGTCGTTTGAATCAGTGAACTGTAGTTTTACGGGAGATTCGCATTTTACCTTTCGATTAAAAAGTAAATATTAATGCACCTATTTATTTACTGGCACAATCTTGTAGAAACCTTCCAGGAACCGAGAGATACTTTTTTAAAACACGGTAATATAATCATCTGCTTGTGATATATCTAATTTCGGCGAGTTGGTCAAAGATTGCGCCGCACACAACAGACGATTTTCGAGCTATCAGACTGTTCAAAAATGTTTATCGATATAGTCGTAATGAAATATAAATAATTGCCATAACGATAACATGGGTCAAGAAACTGCTCTCTCTATCTTTCTTCCGATTAAATGCATCCGGTTGAAAACGTATGTTCTGGAACTTAGCGAGCGTTAACTGATTAAAAGCCGACATTCGCTTCAGTAGACATAAAGCATAGTTGTCTGTTCTTATAGCTAATGTCAACTTAATCGGGATGAGTCCAGCTAATGTTGCCCGGACTGTCTTATTCTCTGACAAAAATGAGGGTTTATAAGAAGGAAAACACGGGAACAATCTGTTAAATCGGTAGAGAATTATGGATATCGTGATTTGACCGAAAAAATTCAGGAATGAGATTGTAAGAATCAAAACTTGAAAAACAATTTATTTGAAGCATCTCGAGTGATCCATAACAAGGATATGGAAAACTGTATTTCGGCTAAAATGCAGCCGTCTTCCGTGGCGATTCAACAAAAGCAGGTTATAAAAAATAACTTCTAAAACTATTTTGATAACTGAGCTGGATTTTTAGTAAGTTACAGTTATTATTTTCAATAGCAGTAGAAGCCGAATAAAATTTCTCAATTATCCATGCCCACCCATATAAGATTAAGCGTAATAAAATCAAATCATCTAATTATGCTGTACGCAGTTTCTATATTTATGTATGTATGTATGTATGTGTATATATATATATATATATATATATAAAACAATTGTATATTGTGTGCTAGCACGAGATCGCGCAATTTCCGCCACTTACGTAATTCGTTTTATCTACCCAGTACAATAACACAATATTTTCAAAGAGCTGTTTGCCCCGAAAATTCCGTAGCGGAGGGGGGGAGGAAATAATTGGCCACGGAACTTTACTCAATATCGCATGCCAAGTTGATGATTGCCAAATATGAGGAATTTTGAGAAACAAACAAACACCCGAATATCGCAATAGGAACATCCGGGATGACCGAGAGGTATGGAGAGAGAGAGAGGGGGGGGGGGGGAGAGAAATAGAAAGAGGATGGTCGAGATGGATTCGGGAAGATAGAAATGGACGTCCGAAAAAATCTCTCGGTAAATAAGCTCGTTCGCGTCCATATAAGCGAAAGGAATGACCCCCATGCAGGACAAGTAAAGAGGTGAAGTCGTCACTAAAAACGGGGTTATGTTTACACTTGTTCTACTCTCTTTCGAGTGGCATTCCTCTCTCTCTCTCTCTCTCTCTCTTTCATTCTCCCTCGAGTGCTTAGTGGAATGGGAAGAGTGCTTGGAAGGGAGAGGATAAGAGGGGCGGAGAGGGAGAGGAGGGATTTGAAGGAGCGGAGTGGTAGGAGGAGAGGATATGAGCAGGGGCACTCGTATTCCTTCGAGTGGATGATGGAAAACCTAACCTTAAAGAGAGACCGAGTGAGTGAGAGAGATAGGGGGAAAGAGGGACAGAAAGGAGAACAAATGACGGCTGAAATATCCCCCTCGGTTGTCATATAACAATGAAAAGAACGATCGTAAACATAGGATATCGGAGAATGATTTTCTCGCCCGAGGACGTTACCTTGCTCTCCAAAGATGTAATATAACTGTTACTAAATAGATGTTTCTATGAAATTATACGAAATAATCGCGACATGATCGGTCGCGCATCAATGACGAAATAGTTTTTGCTATTAAATTATCAGAGAGGCCGGTTTAACCAAGCGCACAGCAAATCTTGTCAAGTTTTTATATGTAATGTTGAAAACCTTTATAAAAAATCCTGCTTGAAATTAGGGTGTAAGCCATTTAAAAGTCTATGGACAGATTAATGACGGAATGTTACAAGTAATTTATAGCTTACTAACAGAATTTCCCGTTGAATTTCAACGGATTTAGTGGAGCTACTACAGCACAACATACAAACTCTTTAAAATATATAGTAGATACTTTTGAAATTACAATTAGCTTTTCTTAACAATTAATCATATTTGCTTGTAACAATCCGTTTCCGAGCCGATTGCATTCAAATATAACGATAATTTTATTTCCTATCATATTACTTTCGCCAAATCCAGCTTCATTTCTTGTGTAATTATGCCTCGCTGAAATATTTACTTTTATGTCTTGTAAGCAAGAAACCCGTGAAAAAGCAACGTACAGTTGTTCATGATTGAACACTGACTCCGGTAAATGTACGCCAGATACGTGAGCTTATTTACGTTAATAAACATTATAATGTAAAATATAATGATTTTACTTAAAAAAAATGTGATTCCAATATTCAATAGACGAAAGAAGGTTCAATTACTTTCATCAGTCGTTATAAACTCTTCCTGAATAATAATCAGTATTTATTTATGTTGCTATACATAAACATCGATCGTTTCGTTGCTTAAACAAAAGTGCGAATCGAATAACGCTAAACTTTCGTCTATTTGTAAGCTTCATCGAAGCTAATAGAATCGGAGGTAACAATGACGGCCACCTTGGCAACGCCCGGAAAGAGTACGAAAAATCCAGAAAATTTCGAATGAAATAGCGTATTTCTGAAAACATCGACCGTGTAACATGTAAACTTCGCAGAAATAAGATAGTATAGTCGAATAAAGCAAAAACGAAAAATATTCGGTCCATATTTACGTATTTTAACGCTTGAAGGAAGAATACCTTGCAAGTTAAGAAATGGATTCATACGTGTAATCTTATGGAAAAAGGTTTAATCCCCTATATTGGCAGCACTGATTAATCCCGGTTGACAAAACCTTGACCATTCACTAAGTTAGGATGTAAGGAAGAATCGTACCAAATTTGGTTATTCTAGCTTTTATCGTCGAGGGGGAGTTCCATGAACAAACACACAAATACACAAACACACAAATACACAAACACACAAATACACAAACACACAAATACACAAACACACAAATACACAAACCAACAATTACACAAACACACGCTCCAAAATATATTATAGTAGATTTACTCAAGCAATTAGAGGAAGCTACTGTTGCAAAACAGTGTTATGCATCACAAAATCCTGTTGCCACGAATAATGATTCTTTCAGCGAACGCGATCGTAATGATCTCGTTATCAATAAAAAACATTACCAAATTAAAAATTGAACGAAATAGAAAGCATAGCATATTATGTCAGCGTGCATGTTATAAAAAAGTTCACATTAAAATATCCAACAATGAACTCGAGAGGATATTTTTTTCATTTTTGAAACAAACCCGAAGGTCCTTTCTTTGAAATAACCGGAGCGATTCAAGGACACCCAAAATTTCCACCCTCTTCTCCTTCCTCCCCCCCCCTCACTTTCCGATGTAACCTCTGTTTAAAAATCTTGCACGAGTTTTCTTTTCGGAGTCGGTGGTGGAGGTTCGATAGGGTTTGGGTAGCGGGGTGGTATATGACGTGGGATGGGTTTGGCTTCAAAGGTTGAAGGTTTTGGGGGAAGGGGAGAGAAGCTGTGGGATGTCACGGGGCAGAGAGAGAGAGAGATGAGGATCGGGGCACCTGGGGAGAGAGTTTCGTCACCTAAGGTGAGTGTATTCATTTATGCGCGAAGGAGGAGTTGAGGAGGCGGAATTTTTTCTTTCCGAAATCTCTTCCCATCGGGAGGACGCAAGGAATGACGGGAAGTTAAAGAGGCGTTATACCACGAACTTTGTTATAACCTCCATCTTCCTCCTCAATCCCTGCGACATTTTGGACGAAGTTTTATTACAAACTCCTCTCAAAATCGAGTGCCTTGCGCGTTTTTTATAACAAGAAAGAACGCCAGTTTGCTGCCTCGTATCTGGAGAAAGGTCGACAGATTTGGGCTATTATAATTTTAAAAGTGAGTGGAATTTTCCATCGTCCAAACTAAAGGAATAAGATCTCTTCGCGTTATTTTCTTGGGAAATTTCTACGTAAAATATAGTTTTTGTTTCAGAAAGTAATATATATATCAACAATAGCTGTCATTATATAAATGACATCCAATTATTAGTATAGGGAGTTACCTCACAATGACCTGCATACTTTCGTAAATTTGTCTTCTTGTAGCTAATAGTCCACATTTGCGCAGTTCGTGTTGACGGACGGACGGGTGATTTTTTTTTCTGGGCAGTTTTCACGGAGCAATAAGCTCTAAATTATAGTTCTAAGAGCCGCTATTATTCGGCGAAGAGGTCGGCACATCGTAAAATCCATGTTGCGGTTCCCGTGAGCGGCAAGTGCGCGAACTGGCCTACAATTTTTTGCATAGCTTAACGTGCGGTCTTAACGAAACAGTAAATTTGCGCGGCGTAAGAAGTTCAGTCGATCGCGGCGAGGGAGTTTCGCTTCAAATGTTACCCAGGCATCCGCGCACGTGTTGTTAACGCGAAGGATGGACCATTTTTCGCGTTTCTATGACGAGAAAGAGGACGGAAGCCGCCGAGAACGGGATTAAAAATTAATTGGCACTAACGAAGAAAACGAGGAAAATCGATGATTTTTTTTATTTGTAAAAAAACCTCGCAGGTTGGCCATGCAAAAAATAAGACGCGCAAAGAAAGACGCGGGACTTTTCACGCCGCCGCGTGACGAAAAAAAGCGGGAGAATGGGATCGGGCGAAAGAGAACACGTTTCGTAACCTTCACGGAGCGCACGAAAAATAACCTCTAAGCGTGGTGTTAAAAAAAAAAGCGAGGATGGTGAGCTATCGGTTTATAAAAAAAAAACACTCGCGCGTAGGACGCGCATTTAGCCGAAAGGGAGGGGGAGGAGGGGTGGCGGGAAGGAGGGCACGGTGCGTTTACCTCAGCTCGGTGGCCTAAGTCCAGAAGATGGGAAGAAACGCCGGGGATGAGCAGAGAGCGGAGAGACGACGGCGACGACACCTTCTCGCGTATGCGTGGTAGTAAAGTAGTACGCCAAGAGTCCGGCCTTCTCTCTCCGATACTAACTAGGAAAGCGGAGAGAGAACGCGCGCGCCGCCTCCTCACTTTTTCGGTCGAGAGGAGCAGTGGGGGGCAGAAGGGGGGGAGGAGGGATCAGCAGAGAGTAGGGAAGGGATGAGAGTGAGTTTGGCGGCTTGTGTCGCAGACGGTGGCGGCCGCGGCGGCGGTAGTAGTTCCCTTCTCTCTCTCTTTCTCCTCCCTGGGCGGTTCCCCCAGTCTGCCGCCTCGCCGGTTTGACGTCGGGCCCGAGTTGACGGCGCAGGGAGCGCGGAATATTCCCCCTTTCGTTCTCCAGAGTGTACTCCCCGGCAGTGAGACAGCCGGAGAGGCGCGCGAGTTGGGAAGGCGGGGTCTGTGCGGGGGAGGGGAGGGAGGGAGAGAGAGAGGGGAAAGGGGAGGGAGGGGAGCGGCAGGGGAGGGATAGGAGAGAGGCAAAAAAGAAACGGAAATAATAATGAAAATATCCCCACTTCCAAGTCTGCCCTACCCCTTCCTCTCTCGGCGTAAGCGGCCTTCGCTGTCTCTCTCCCTCTCTCTCTCGCATTACTACCTCCCCTCCCGCCCTCTCTCTATATCCCCCATACCTCTCTCGTCCTCCCTTGCGTACATAAAACCTTCCCCTTACTCCTTTCATTCTCCCTTTGCTCTCTCCCTCTCTGTCTTAACCTTCTCCCTCCCTTGACTCTTTCCCTCTCGCCTCATCTCTCTCTCTCCCTTCATGGTAGCGGTAGCGAGCCCGCCTCATTCAATTGCCGCAGTATCCCTTCTGTTTCTCTCTTTCTCTCACCTCTCTTCCTCTCATTGTATCCTCTCATCTACTTTATATTTTACTGTCTGTTTCTGTTTAACTTTATCCTCGCCTCCTCTCCCACTTCTCTTATTCAGAACCCAACATTTTTATCTACACTGTTTCTCCCTTATTTCTTTCCGTATCGCGTTATTTGTCTCCCTTATTCTTTATTCTTCCGATATCCTCCTCATTCACTCTTCCCTTTTCGATTTTTCGTCTCCCTCTACGCCGATTTTTTGCGATACTCCCGCTAGATGTCAGCTCTAGCAGGGAAGGGTAGTTTGATCTTCAATTTTTTACGCCATCTCACAGCGTGGGCGATTGTACGGACCCCTCTAAAACTCTCCTGACCCCCCTTAATCGCAAATTGCTCCCTTTCTCTCTCTCTCTCTCTCTCCTACCTCAAAAAAAACCTTTCTCTCCCCACAGCGATACGGGTCATCCTCTTTAGGTCGTCGTTCAGGACAGGTGGACCCACCCCAACATTCTTTCTCCTGCCCCCTCTCCCGACCACCTCCCGCCACCTCTCCTTCCCCCTTCCCCACTCTCCTCTTTTTTCTGGTCCTGTCGGCCGTGTTGTAAATCCGCATCATTTTTGCTTTCTTCGAAATCATCGTGGGGTATATAAGAGCAGGAGCGGTGCGTCTGGCCATCCCACATGTACGCTTTTTATTTTTATTTCGCCACCCCCTCCCTCCGTACTTCTTCAGCTGATTCTTACGCTCTCTTGCGGTGTGGCGTCACCGGAGGACGTACATACATACATGTTGGGGAGGTGGAGGAGGGGAAAGTGGGTGGGGTAAAGAGGAGTGTGGTGTGGGATGAGGACGATGCGAGGTAGGGGGATATACGCCGAGGAGGGAGAGATAAAGCGGAGGGGAGGGTGTAGTGGGAAGTTTAGCCCCTCTCCCACAACCAATAATTCCTACGGTCTGTCTCGACTCTGCCAAGGCTGTTGGCCTCTATGGAGGGATTCTCTCATATCTCCCCTCCAATTCTCTATACCACTCCTAAACGTCGACTATCTTTCAGGACGCGGTGATTCATGAAATTGTTATTCTATTATCATATCTTGATAATCCGATAGAGGCATAGCGATCTTCCCCTTCTCCTCCCCTCTCTCTTTTCCTCAATCGCCTGCGACTCCTTTCTGAGCAGCCGCGGTCGCAATCGTCTGGTATCGTATCTTCGGACACAATGTCGCTATTGTAACCGCCTCCTCCATTTGTTTGTTCCTCTCTCTCTCTCTGCTTGACTATTTACCGGCGCTTGCGTGTGTATGCGAGGGGGTGTGCTTCATAAAGCACCGACCGTACACATGCGCGATGTTTTCCGCCGCTACGCGCCCGTGTTTATCGTGCGTTCGCCGTTCCCGTCGCTAAGCTGTATGATTTACTCTAAATATTGACGCTATCGGTACGTTACGCGAAACTGGGTTGGTTTTCTGCCATTGTAAACCGAGGTAATATTTCTGGGGGATGGACGCTTGAGCTGGGTGTGTTATTTTCTGAGCTTCTGGTCACGCTAGCGAAAGAGTGAGCGGATGGTAGATATGGTGCAGATATTAAACAATATCTTCACTTGTTTAGAAAGTGATTGATGTCAAGATTCAACAGGAACTGACAAAGAATAAGAACCCGTTCACCTGTCGCCAGGCTGCGATTCGACCCACATTTGGCGGCGATGTTCGGTTGACGGTTGCGAGAGTGGTAACCGAGCGAAGAAGAAAGTGCTTCCGAAACGATCACACGTGCCGAATGCGAAATTTGTACTTTTTCCTCTTTTCTGTCCGTCGCCATGATGTTCGCGGAACAGAGAAATTCATCTGGCAGCCGTTTCAATGTTCATATGTCACAAATAATAATATTTCTAATATTTAAAACAAATAATTTACTCGTGACTTAACGGAAATAATTTTGATGAGTTCCAATACTTTTGATGCTAGGAGGAAAGGATGAGGCACGTATTTCAAAATTGACCGATTTCAGACAATAATCAAATAATCGCACGTATTTTAAATGTTACTTATTTATATAAAAAACGAATAATCGAGCAGACTTTATGGCTGAAATACTATTGATATCTCCTCTGGCCAAAACATGGAACTTAATATGTACTTCTACTAGAGTTAGGGACTGCAGATTAACTGTTTCAGTGGTAATACATCGGTCTTTGATTGTAATAATTGAAAATAACTTTCGATATCATCATCATCATAGGTAGTCTGACCGTAGAAAGGTACGTGATTATTCTTGGTTAAACCTTGTTCTCCACTTATTCCTATTTTCCGCAGTCCTCTTCATCTTTTGATAGCTTTTTTCCTTTCTAGTCCTCTATCATCTTAAGCCTTTTTCTTCCTCTTTCTCGTTTTCCATTCAGTTTTCCTTCTAATACTCTCCCTCTTCAGGTAATGTCAACCCCAGCTCGCTTCTTCTTTCTTATAGTCTGTATAATCATTCGCTTCTCTTCTATTCTACTTAGTACTTTCTTCCTCGGTTTTCATCCTATTTTCCATTTTATCTTCAGCATTCTTTTCTATGTCCACATTTCGAAGCTTTTCAAGTATTTAATATCATTTTTCATTAGCGTCCATGTTTCTGCCACGTACAAAGCAATATTCCATACATAGTATTTTATCAACTTACTTTTCGATACATGCCTTCGTAAATATTACGCGTTTATGCCCATTCTTTAAGTTTTTGCCGTATATTTAGCTTTCCGCGGGATTCTTTTGCACATTATTGCGTGGCCGTTTTCTTTCTAGTCGACAAGCAATAATGCAGTTTTTCATTAATATTTCATTGTAGTTATTTTAAATGCAGCAAACTTTTTTCCTGTGGAAACGAATTGAACAAGGCTGCCGAGAGGCTAAATCGGGCATAATCCAAATCATATACCTCTCGCTCTTTTCCCCTACCACCCTCTCTCCTCTCTCCATCCGACTCACCCCTCACTTCATCTTCTCCCCCACTCCCCACGATCCATTTCGTCCCTCATGTCTCATCACTCCCTCGGTCACTCTTTGCTTTTGTCTCCTCTCTTTCTCGCTTCTTTTTGGCTTTCCTTCGTTCCTCTTTAATTTTGGCGCTTCGGGCGAAAGATCTTTGGCGATTATCCCGTCTCTGCGCGAGAAGACGCGAGAGGGATAAATGAGATTTTTTCCTGCTTGTCGGGTTCGCACCACAATCGAGGCTAATAATATCCCAGTTAGCCTTTTCATTAAAAGCAGCTTTTCACGATCCATCTTTAAAAGGCAATGAAAATTGTAATAAGATTATATTCGGAACATAGACTAATCGATACTTCTAGTTGAAGCTTCTCACACAGCTCATCAAACCATCGCCTAAATTTAGCTAATGTTAATGAAATGCTTCAGCGCCGTAACACTAAGGGATAAAATTACTCGCACCATGCGGTCAAGGATGGAAAAAATACCAAACCGTAAAATTTGGAAGCGTAGATTATCTCTTCCGAAAAAAATGTCAGATTTCGATTGGTCGGGACATTCGGCTGAACAACGCTGGGCGTATCAGATTGGCAATCGTTCTACGGGACATGGGAAAACTTCACGGGGAATAATCGTCTATTTTGAAGACGACGCATGACAACTTTTACCCGATCAAACGTTCCCGCGTCTGTCTTTTTAAAAAGGCTGCAATTCAAATCGCGTCAATCCGGCTGCAGGGTCAGAGACCTTAAGTTTTTATTTTCGTCGCCGCGGCAACAGAGACGCAATACACAGGATAGGCGCTGGATGTCGGGTGTATTATGAGCACGAGTTGAATCGGACACGACACGAGATTTTATTTGGCCCGAAGTGTTATGTAGGTCAACGGAATTAGCAATTTAATCAACGATCTCTCGAGGGTATCATAGTCTACAATAATTGTTCACCTATTTATATGCCAATAAAACACTTATCCATGCATATTTGTAAAAACATATTATTCGGAATTTGTAGTTGTAGTTACTTATCCAAAGATGACGTATACGTTTGAAGTGAAATGTGACCGTTTTGACCTTGACCATTGCTTGAATATGCAGATGATTTCGGTACTCGATGGCTTGTGGATTTTTGGACAAAAAATAATTCAAATCAATGACTTTTAGTCAACATATTATAAGAATGTGTGGGATATGTACGAGATTGAGAAATCGGAAATTCAAATTAATGAAATCGAGAGATTATAACGAACTCCAAACAATGCATACCATGCATTGGTCAATCTAATCTATAGCCAGGAACCACTTCCATTTCAATTACTGATATCAATTTCTTAAATGCTTATAAAAATGCGCAGTGTGGCGGATATTTTTATTATAATTTAACCGATGTTATTACGTGCATACGAAAGATCTGGTATGGATACTTATGGATGTCAGATTAATGTTGCTGGAGTGGTGCTAAAGTTAAAGGACAATAACTGTACCTTGAAAATCCCGATTGCTGAAGCTTTATCGATACGTTAAAAATTAGATGACTAGGGTGTTGTTGAATTAACTTACGGACAGAATTTAGAAGTTGTGTAAGAGAAATTATAAATTTTCAGCAGATGTTCCTCCATTCCCTCGGTGGTTATTAAGGGTTACCAAGGAAGGGGCGACTGCCTCGGGCGTCGAAGGGAAGGGGTACAAACTAGCAAATAACCATGTCGATATTTCGTGAGAAATACTATTTGGAGATTATAGTTCTTGAATTTTAATTTTCGCACATATGACAATGAATGTAATGTTTATCTTATTTTGGAAATAATTAAGTAATTATTTGAGTATCTGTTAAAAGTTTGGGACGGTGCTCTTGGGCCTTGCCCCGGGCGTTAGACTTTCTTGATACGGTTACATTCCTTAGACGTGAAACGTTGACAGTGACGAGCGGAAACTTATCGGAGATGCAGGCTGAATAGAGCTTCACAACGGTATATTTTTATTACGTGCACCTTTGCGGCGACTCGCCAGGAGAGTCCTTCACGTGCCTTACAGTCCGAGAAACACCGGCCTATGGGGTGTGGCAGTGGATGTCAAGAACGAAACCTACGATCCGTAATGACTGCCATCGACGGAGACGTTCGGGACTTAAGTTAGTGGAAAGCACTTAGAGATAGGTACCGGGTTCACACCTAGGATTACATTATTCGTCGTGCGCGTTATGACGAAATTTCATAAATCTCTATAGTAAAACTCTGTACGTCCTAATTGGTTTTCCTCAATTTATCCTCGATTTACTTTGTTGCCTAGCTATCTACGGTAAAGCAAAACCGTTAGTGTTTATCAATGAATATGGATAAAATAAGGGTGTTTTTTCTTCTATCATTAAATTCGGTAATATTTGCGTTTTTATTTTCCTATGAATATTTTTCCCATTAACCTAATTGACGTACTGAGGATAATGTAGATTTTGATCACTGATATCTGCGTAAATTTAGCTTACCTTAATTTATTTTTCTGGAGTTATACCGCCAAATATTCGATCACTAGAGCCTCATTTGTGAAAATATACGCTCAAAATTTAAGCTTTCCATCTTTTATACCTTCGGAAATATAAAAAAACATTATTGTGCCCCTATCTGACCTTAAATACTTTTCTAAACTCAAATCCAAAGAAAAACAAATGATAAGAGTACAGAAATCTACACTCATAGTACCAGCACTCTATCCTTTACGGTTTCGTCACAGTTTCAATTTAAGCAATGGTACAGACGGACAGACCGCCAAAGCGAAACTATATGCGCATTAAAAACGCGATAAAAAGTACGGGTCATTTACATCCACATCCGACAGCCGCATTCGCAACATTGCTAGAGATTGAAAATGATTGTCGGTAACGATTGCGTGGAAAGTAACCGAAGTTTGGGTACCCAACAATAAGTACGACTGACTAAATTCCTTACACCCCATTTGTCTGATTGTTTGGTTAAGTTCTCCTAGCCTAGCAGGCATATGATCAAGCCGAAAGATGAAGCATGTAGGTATATAAAAACATTGTAAGACACATTCATCAACAGGTGATACAAAAAACATTTCGTAATCTAGTTACATGCTTCGCTATGGCCTACCACAGTTCAAACATTTTTTGCTTGCTTTTACAGTTAGTACCAGTTTTTAGGCGCGTTTCGCTTACAGCGTGTGTGCCTATTATCGTCGGTCGGTCCGTCCGTCCGTCCGTCCCCATGTTCGTTCTCGACTTCTACCAAACGGATTTTCATGAAATTTGATATTAAGAACTTACAATCAAATATAAGAAGAAAATCGCAAAAATGAATCTCGTACGCCAATCAGGGGTACCACTTTACTAGAGACAAAAAATTAAATTTTCGTCATATCTCGTAAAGTATTGCTCATATCAAAATATTTTTCAAATAACAGTTGTAGAACTGGTAAAGAAGAGTATTTCCCTTCCTATACATTTTTATCATAGAAGTAGCCGTTATTGAGAAAATCAAACAAAAACGTCCTAAATCGAGTTGAACAGAAAATTTCTTGCATGGTTACTTCTTCATTGTTGCTAACATAAACAATCTCCCAAACAAACGTTTAATTTCCTTACGTGTGCATGCAATATTTTTAAATAGGAAGAAAATGGATTATTTATGATGAAGAAAAGAACTTTAAAATGCTATTTTCCTTACGTATAGGTATATCATTTCTTTCTAATACTCCATTGCATGAAACGCGCCCATTTGTGATACGTTGTACACTTTCCTAACTTGTTGAAGGATACAAAGGACTTCAGTTATAATCTCTGAAGATAGGATAAGATAGTAAAGTAGCTTTAACACGTATAATGCAGTTATCATACTGATCTATGTTGATGTACGTATATATAAAACCTACCCTATTTAGTATATCATTCATTTTGATGCATATGGCACGCTCGCGCAGAATCAAAGACTGGCGTCTTAATTACTCGCTATCAGCAAAAAACTAAAAAGTGTAGAAAATTAAAGCGAACTCAGATAGTTAGTCCAACATTTAAAAGAAATTTGGTGTATTTTTGTAGAGCCTTGAGTTTACAATGGTATATTTTAATTAATTCGAAGACCGCACTAGCACTTTGTCAAGGAAGAACTAAACTGGGTAGGAGATGGGAGTTCGTATGATAATTACGCATTATACTCCACGTTTATTTTTATATGTCACTATTATCTATCTGACTTCAATTTTCTGTTGTATGTTATCTTCTGACGCGGTGTTGAGGTCTTCATAAAAATTAATTTTTTTTATCAATTTCGGATACGTTGCCGACTCTAGTAGATCGCCAAAGGTCGTCTAATAACAATCAAACATTTTCCAGAATTCACACTTATGCTTAAAAATTGTGAAATTCTGTGCATCTTAGGTGTCTCCAATATCCGTAGCAAGGCTATAATTTTATTCATAATTCATTCTAGAATTTGCTCTTTATCTGCGTCCTGTCCCACTCCATAAACACGAAGCAGGTCGACTAGTTATTGTTAAGCTTAATACATTGGTAAACTAGGTTATGTAAGTCGATATCCTGATAAACTTAACTGATATCGAATCACTTTCTGTGTTAACAAATGTATTTATGAAGATAGTAGTCATAAATAAAGTCTTATATATACTCATATATTACGTACTAAACGCAAAAATGGATTTGTATTTTGGTATTTTCCTCTGATAAATTCTTTATAAAACGTTTCTATAATATCAAACGGTAGTATTTAATAGGCATGTTTTAACATAGCATATTATGCATCGAATCATCGATATATCGACCTATGTTCCAAATTTAAACACCGCACATACCTTCCTAACTACATGAAGATTTCAAAAGAATTTCTGAGAATAATAAAAAAAGTGGCTTCATATCATGAAGCCATTTTTTTATTATAATCAAGTATTACGTAAATCACTTTAGCATTTGCAAAATTCAGTCATCAACTTTTAATTGCAAACGATGCAAGGGAATTGGATTTTTGCAGGGACGTCATGCATGCACAACACACCGAAGAAAATTGTTCCCGGCATTATATCAAACTTATACCATTTTATGTTAATCGAAGATGCATAATTTCTAAATTCGATCGATTATATGAAAAAGAAATCGAATATCATCATTCGACCTCTGTCTCTTCCAAGATAAAAAATGCTGGTAGTCCGTAAGATGTTATTCTCTCTGTCATGGTTAAAGAGTATGAAATTTCTCTCTTACAATATTTATTGATAAACAAATAGGATTTTGGATCCTTAGGTCCAGTATCTTGTCTTTGACTGTCGGAGATCATTTAATCTTTTGCCGTTCGTTATTATCATTCTACTACCGCTCCCAATATTGGTGAAACCTAGACTTTAACCTCAACGATAACGTTATTTTCCAAATAAAATTTTTCTTCCCGTGGTTACATATAATATGCTGTAACTGTCAACTTTTCACTCTCGACATGTCATTTTACTTAGCTATCTATTTAGGTTCAATTTATCGTATCAGAAATCACAAGTGGCTGTAGAAATTATTGAAATGCTCTCTAACGGCTGAAGATAGCTTTCTTTTTTGTAGAAACGTAAGGAATGTATTTTAAGCGCGAGAACAACTTCTTTATTAATTTATGGAAGGTGTTGAGCTGATTATAAGTAATACTAACAATTAACTCTTATGCTTCCCTTGCTTCTATGATGCCTACCATCCAAGTGTCTGCAGCGGTATGAACTTGGATTAAATAATAAATATGCAACCAGAAAAAATAATAATTAATACAAATTAATAAAAACAATAAATAAAAATAATTAATATAAACTAAAGAAAATAATAAAAATAATTAATAAAAACAATAAAGAAAAATAATTAATAAAAACAATAAAGAAAAATAATTAAAATAATAAAGAAAAATAATAAAAATAATGAAGAAAAATAACTTTAAATAACTATCAATAAATATTAAGAAATAGATAGCAATAATTGAAACCTACAAACATGAATTCTAAAAAAATTGGTAATCATTTGAATTGAACTGAGGACGTAGACATTGAAGCTTCCGTAGCACGGCGCGCTAACCATTCTGCCAGCGGTCATCACTGAATAACTGCGTATGCCATCAGGCTATATTATGATGCAAATTCTTTTTTTTTTCTCCCGAACCCGGGTCTATGGAGGAGAATGCTGAGACACGTGTCTCCCTATTTTGGGTCTATTTTCACCAGAAAAATCCTACACCCTGTCCGCGACATCTTTCTGATAGTCTCTCCTTGTAAGTCGATGAAACACTGAATGGAATTTGGGCAGCAAAGGAAATGTTCATCCCTAACTTATCTTCCATCACGCGAGCTTAATAATAATTCGTCAGAAATTTTGTGAAAAAATCTTGTTCAGAATTGAAGAACGTCCTCGCCAAGATTCTGACCCGCGTTGGGAATCAGCCACTCTAACCACCCTGTAAATCAAATCAGTATGAATTCGAAACATTTTGAAGTGAATGGCATTTAATCAATGCTATTTTCAATCTGGGAAAGTCTGAGAAAGACGTAGGCGACCCGTTTCGTCGTTGTAAGACATACGAATCGCCTTAAGTCGACTTGTATCACGAATATGACCACCGGAACCTAGTCTCGACCGATGGTTTCGGTAAATTGATGCGGGTTTTCATTGCGTAACTCAACCGCAGGCGTAGTAGGTATACGATCAATGACTGGATAAAAGAAAATCTTTATTAGAGTTTAAGCATGGCTTTAAACGGCGAAGAGAAACCACTCGTGCTGCATCTATGACCCGCACATCTGATAAAAGCAAACAAGTCATTTAGCATAATTTATTTCACTAGAAAGTCGGTCCAAAAAATACGAAAACAGTTTTCGAGTGCTTGATGAAATGTAAAAAAAAGGCACCCTTAACTTTTAAAGTTTTGCATGCCGTTTCCGCGTTTCGTCTCTTGGCGATGTTGCCAAATCTCTCTTGCCCATCGTCACTTTTGAATCCTTAAGGGGATAAGTTATGGGACCGTATTGCGAGATGGCGGGAAACCGGTTCCGGCGCTTGTTTTTTCAGCGCTTTTTGTTTTTGACCGCCTTACACTTGACCTATTTCCGCACAAAAGGCACGTGCGAGCGCAGCTAGTCTTTATCTATGGAAGCGAGAAAGGAATTAATGTGGGAAACGATCGCATCCGTCAAATCAATGGCTGCACAGAAAATGTTCTACGATTCTCTTTTTTTATCAAAAGAAGGTCTCCGTTTGCGACGTAATTCTCGCTTCTTCACTCACTTTTGCGGCTCGATTGCAAATACTTTTATTATTATTCTTAGGTATGAGTTAAAAGTGGAACAATTAACGTCAATAAATATATATTTTCAATGTTTACTAAAAGTGTGTGTTTCAAAGTGCACTATTATCGGTATTAATTAACGAGGTTGAATTAAAGGGAAATAAAGGAAGAATAGGTGATGTTTACCTAAGTATACATTTTTATTCTCTAAAAATCGTATAACTCTTTATTAGATTGTGTTCGATCGGTTGCTACGACGTCATGACGTATTATATTATAGAGGCAAGTTTTAATTAACAATGGCATTTTTAATTGTGATACTAGTGGCAAGAGCATTATTTGCTAGTCTTGTATAACATTTTTAGCGTTCTTTTAAATCCTCTTATGTGTTCGGTTTGTCTATCTGCCACACTAACTCCTCCTAAACAGCATCAAATAGAGACTTCATTGTTTCGTCAATCGATTCAGTATTCTGTCTCGTTGTGTACGTTTTCTCGATTTGTCCGTTTGCCTAACTATTTTGAAAAAAAAACTGCCTTTTGTTGTCTGCAGCTCTTTCCTTTCTATTTTTTATATAATTAAGCTTTTATCTTACCAGAGAGGTAACTTATGGTTGTAAATCAAGAAACGCAAATTCGGGAACATGCAATCTTAAAGGCAAAGGACAATTAAAGCAAAAATTAGCCAAAAAGCCAAGGCGTGGGCGGTAGGAGATTATAAGAAAGCTTCCCTAATAATATTCGAGATACACAAAAGAAGATAGAAATCTCTTTCACGTAATCGTAGTGGGGAAAGTGATTCCACATTAAGAGGGGTCGGCTTCACGCGATTTGAAGGGCGGAATAAACATGGGAGTGAAAGTGAAAAATAACTAGTGAACGTGGACCGTAGCATGTATGGAAGCGGATCCAAAAAAGTGTTACGGGTAGAGGGGAGGGAAACAAGTGAAGGACGAACAACGCGCAGTCATTCGTGGGAAAAGGAGAATCAGGACCAAGAAGAATGAGCCCCGGAACAAATAAATAAATACATATATATATACATTTTTTTTTTTTTTTTAGAGCATCTAGGTGTTGAAGGAAACCCAGTGAACACTTACCGGAAGGAGAGCCGCTGGGGTGTTGGAGAGACGCATTTGTTGTTGAGTTGTGTCTCTCTTGTGCTGACGAAAGGATCATCCCGAAAGCTCTAACCTCTACAAATGTGTCTCTCCAACACCCCAGCGGCTCTCCTTCCGGTAAGTGTTCACTGGGTTTCCTTCAACACCTAGTTGCCCTATATATCCTTACTTACCTTTCCTCTTCCGTAGTGTGTGTGTATATAAACACACACACAAACAAACATATACAGGGCCACCGAGAGGGCGGGGATACAAGGGCAAAATCCCCGGGGCCCGGTATTAGGATCGGTTATAAGGTATACTTATCGCAATATGCGTGTGCAAGGAACATAGTTAACCGATACCAAAGGGCGGCGTTTTCTCCATTTCCCATTTCCATTTCTCAAAGTTGGATTTGGGTTTTCCCAGCTCAACCCACTGCTTTTCTATCACCCCTTAGCACCCTGAAACTCCTCCCCACTACTCTCATTTTTCTCCTCTTCGGGAAATTCCGTCTTTGGGTCCGAGGTTCGGACCCACAAGCACTCGGAGTGTCGTCATACGGTCATTTCTAAAGAAAAATATTGTTTACCCTCTATTTCTTGGGGATGTGGTACCTTTTCTTTTTTTATTGACCATATTTTATGATGTTGAACTTGGAATATTTAAGTACGCTTACTATCGCATATAAGGCTGTCACGACGATAATTTCCATCGACTTAAACTTTGCTAAAAGCGCATAAATGTATGACTTACTTCGTGTCTGCTATTCTGTAAATTATAGTAAATGTGCCAACCATTTACCTGGAAATAAATGGGAAACTAAATTTTATTCAACAAGAGAGAAGTGATGGAAACTTTACTTATGTGCGTGACTGCATAAGACCGATCACAAATCACGTTTATAATTTAAATTTCCATTATTTCAAGATTGTGTTGATAGCTTAGTTGGTTAAAGCATCTATCCGGCACGTAGGAGGTCAGGATTCGATTTCGGGTCAAGTTCGTAATTTTTCTCCTCCTCGCATTTGTAAATTTTATTCGTTGAATCGCGCCATTACGAAATCGTGACTATTCAATAACAAACTTAATGTTGTGCTATTATAAAATATACAAACAAATTTATACGTAAATATTATGAAGGAAAAAGTTGCCAGGTTGGTAGCAAATCAGGAGGAAAAATGCTTAGAACGCAAACACGGAACGATGATTCTTTCACATGAATGGGAAACTCTCCTTCGGGGATGGATTTTCGGTATGTTTGTTATTTAAAATACCATAGGGACATATGAAGATCGGTATTCATTCATACTAAGATCTACTGTTCTTTAATTCACACTTTTGAACTCTGTTGCAGCGCCAGATACGCAGCTCCTTAAAAATGTCACGGGGGACCTCACAATGCAAAGTGTAGGAAATTCCGATTCAAATGTGGTCGTCTGTTATGACAAGCACCAATTTTCTTTTACGCGTTCCTGTTTTGGTACTAAAATACATTAGGTGTTGATTTGGAAAATCAAATTAAAAAACCATAACGTAATTTCACAAAAAATTTAATGATGAAAAATCTACACTTGTCGAGGGCAGGGAGGGCTTGAGGTAAGTTCCATCAGTGCGGCTGCAGAGGGCTCCGCGCGGCCTGATTTCACATCGAAACATTACAGACAGGCAGACGCCAAAGGGAAACTATAAGAGCATTTTTTTCACGCACCAAAAAGAATAAAATTCTATTGATTGTATGTACCTGCCGAAATCTCGTATTAAATTCTTACGTATTTAAAAATGCAACATTGTGATCTCTGTAAGTAACTGTTAACCCAAAATTTTGTAATATATAACCTTTGGCTTCTTGTATTTCCAGATGAAAAGCAGCCAGGATTGCTGAGTGGGGCAGAAACCTTGGAAAAAACTATTGTGCGACTTTTAATTCGGGGGTGTTGTGTTGCGAAAATCAGTAATTTTTTATTTAGTGTATATTCAAAAGTGCAACTCTGAACCAAAGAACGAACAGTTCGTGTGCAGTGTTTTTTTTTTATGCCACATCAAGACTTCGGAGAGCCTGCAAGTCACATCGGAGATCGTCTGTCCGTCGACGCAAGGGCAGCTGTGGTCCCAAAGGATTCGCCGATGGAATGAATTTTCCCTAAGGTCAGTAATTAATCAACGCAGATGGCACTCCCACCGTTGGACGACGGACGATGCTCCGGCCCCAGCGAAGAGTAGAAGAAAATTTCTGTACCACTAACCTTTAACTAACGCTTTAACTAACTTACAATTAGAGCAGTGTTTCTCAACCTTTTTTGCTCCACGGCACACCTTCATGCATGCTTAAGAGCATCGCGGCACACCAAACCACCCCTAATTAATTTCACTACGTAAACACTCATTTTTAAAGATAAAAAAAGTAGCGTAACAAGTAAAAATCGCAGTTATATTAGATTGCTACGATTGGTAAAACAGTAATTGTATAATTTTATCGTACATTAAATACATAATTTAAAAATTAAATATCTTTGGAGAGTGCGGCACCCTAGTCCCTTCCTCGCGGCACACCGGTTGAGAACCACTGACTTAGAGTAGCATTAATGTAAGACCGACGCAACAGAACATCTGTACACTTCAGTTACTTTCGTATTTCGTGTCTTCTAGGCGCTAATTGTTTTCATGTTAGGCACTTTTGGAAATAATATTTAAGGAAACTGAAACGCATAACTCTGATTTTGTTCTTGTTAGTTAGTTGGTTTTAACACACTAGTAACTAACACTTGTGCATGTTCTGTTCACTATTTCTTATCCAATGTTTTTACTTTCTCCATACGTAGTATGGGAAAGTATTGTGATCATGAATAAAATCGACTTCGAGATTTCAACGGAAATACACGTTTTGAGGTCCGTAGAACACGTTCAGACTATTTTCGGAATGTCTGTATGTATATGTGTGTGTGTGTGTGTGTGTGGGGAGGTTTGTGATTGTGGGCGCTCTAACTCAAAAAGTATTTGCCATATCGGTACCAAATTTCATATATAACACTATAGCTTGAGCACAAAGAACTGATTAGTTTTTGGACAATACCGGTTAACCAGAAGTCGAGGTTTATTCGAATTCGGTTCGGTTTTTGCGATATTTCTCCGATAATACTTAATTATTGTATACATTGACCATTACAACAACTGTAGAAAATATAATTTCGTAAATCTTTTATTTCAAACAATTTTATTTATAAAAAATAATCGGTTTTTTCGGTTTCCGTCAAATATCTCCTTAAAAACGTCGTAATTGGTCATCTTCGTGAGCACCAAAGTTGTAGAGTATAATATTTCTTCCAAGTTTCGTTTGAAACAAATTTTCGTAGAACCATTAATTTCGGAGATATTTTGCTTTTTCTTAACTTCCAGTATACAGCGCCACCACCATGTAGCGATGAATTCTGTAATCATATTCAAAATATACATAATTTACGGCAATAAGGACGACTGTATTCTTTTACGATACGAAATAATAATTTTTTCTTATAATGCTATTCATAATAATTTAAATATCTATGTATACCCCAAATATGGAGAAAGTCATGTGTTGGCCACATCAGATTTTTACTTTCTCCATACGTAGTATGGGAAAGTATTGTGATCACGAAAAAATTCGACTTCGAGATTTCAACGGAAATACACGTTTTGAGGTCCATAGAACACGTTTAGACTATTTTCGGAATGATGTGTGTGTGTGTGTGTGTGTGTGCGGATGGCTGATGTATGTGATTGTGGCCGCACTAACTCAAAAAATACTTTCCACATCGTTACCAAATTACATATATAACACTTTAGCATGAGCACAAAGAACTGATTAGTTTTGGACAACACCGGTTAACCTGAAGTCAAGGTTTATTCAAAACCCGATTCGGTTTTTGCGATATTTCCCCGTTAAAACATCATTATTGTATATACAATTCTATACAAAGGTTATAGAGAATATAATTTCCTACAACTTTAATTTAAAACAATTTTTCATAGCAGTTATTGTTTAGGAATTATTTATAAGTAATCGGTGTTTTCGGTTTTCATCGAATATGTTCGTTAAAACGCTGTTATTTACAATCTTTATAAGGAACAAAGTTATAGAAAATAACATTTCTTCCATCTATTGTTTGAAATAAATTTTCGTAGAACCATCCATTTCGTAGATATTTTGCTTTTTCTTAATTTCCAATATGAAGCGCCACCACCATGTAGCGATGAATTCTGTAATCATATTCAAAATATACCTAATTTACGGCAATAAGGACGACTGTATTATTTACGATACGAAATAATATTTCTTATAATGCTATTCATAATAATTTAAATATCTATACCTCAAATATGGAGAAAGTTATGTGTCGGCTACATTAGATTTTTACTTTCTCATACGAAGTATCGATAAAATATTGCTTTCGCGAAAAAATTCGACCTCGAGATTTTTACGGAAATACACGTTTTAGGTGTCGCTGAATCCGAAAAAGTGGTTTTCGCAATGCCGTCTGTCTGTCTGTGTCTGTCTGTTACTGGCTCTGGAGCCTAGACGGTAGAACGAAAATGAATGAAATCTCGTACTTGGGCATCTTATCATTCTGAGCAGAGTATACATAGAAATGGTTGACATTGATCAATAATTAAGACTAGTTTATTCTACTCATTTTTAAAAACAATCCGATTTTCTCGAAAACGGCTCTAACGATTTTGATCAAATTTCGTACAATTACTTGAGTTTACGTCTTCAATAATAAGGTAAGTTCATATTTCTCAAAAAATGAATATAAGGCTAGTTTATTCTAGGCAACTTTAACAATAATTCCATTTTCTCAATAACGGCTCTAACGATTTTGATCAAATTTCGTACAATTACTTGAGTTTACGTCTTCAATAATAAGGTAAGTTCATATTTCTCAAAAAATGAATATAAGGTTAGTTTATTCTAGGCAACTTTAACAATAATTCCATTTTCTCAATAACGGCTCTAACGATTTTCATCAAATTTCGTACAGTTACTTGAGTATACATCTACAATAATACTAAGTATTTTATTTTTCTCAATGAATGAATATAAGGCTAGTTTATTTTTGGGCAACTTTAACAAAAATTGGATTTTCTAAAAACAGGCTCATACGATTTTCATTTTCTAAAGATAACTAAACGACGCATTAGTACCCATATATGAGAAAGTTTGTACAATGTATGTTGTACCGATTTTTTAACTTAAAACACACACACACACATATATATATATATATATATATATATATATATCAACACGGATATCTTACTTCAAAAGTCTCGACCGTATGTGACTTGAAGTAAAAACATTCATGCGAAATTTCCTATCTCTTACGTGTTCTTTTACGATAGGCCGATAAGAATTTCCGATATCTCTGTCGCATTTTTACTATTCCAATTCATACATATTACCTTAAGTTTTAAAATAATGTCTATGTAACTCTATTCTTTGTCAATCCCTGAAGTTTAGCAATAGAGATTCGCCTGTGCACGATTTACATCTGTCTATGTATTTATAAAGTGCATAAGGTTGAAACAACTAATATCTAGCTTTTTGCTACAGTAGAACCTAATAAACCCGGCATTCAAAAACCCGGCATTCAAAAACCCGGCATTCTGAAAAACTCGGCACTTTTTGGAAAGTTATGTGTAAAAAATTCTAATACTCTAGAAATTACTTTAAATGATGTACGCTTATCTATTTTCATTGTTTTGTTTACGTCATTATAACCACATGTTTAGATTTGTGGCGATAGAGGTTGTTTTTCGTTAATGCAATTAGTACTTTTGTTAAATTTTATTTTGACATGACTTCAAAAAAAGAATACAACCCATAAGTGGTGCTACGAAACGTAAACAGAAAAATCTCACGATTGAAAAAAAGTGGAATTACTAAGAAAACTTGAAAAAGGTACTTCAGTGAAGAGACTTTGCGAAGAATTGGTAGTTTCTCTGTGTATGACTTAAAGAAGGAAAAAACGGGAATATTGAAATTTTATGCAGAGAGTGATACACTTAAAGCTACGTGTAGCCGTAAAACACTACACGTCCCGGGTAAATATTGTTGATAAGGTACTGTTTGAGTGATTTCGTCAGCGAAGAAGTGAAGGTGTACCTATTTCAGGCCTAATGCTGACACAGCAAGTGTAAATTTTTCACAATAGCAAAAAGAGTGAAAACTGGGTTGATATCGACAATGGTGCACCTGTCGTACTTCAGCTAACTGATGTGAAATAGTTGAAATAATGGACATGTTTTGGAAACCTGAGCATGAAAAAGATGAAGAAAATGAAAGTGACGATAATCAAGAGATAGTTAAGGACAAACCTTCAATAGATCGCTGTATACAGTTGGCCACAGATACAATATGTTTTAGAACAACGCTCTTGCATTGATTTTCAAGAGATTACGTGTTTTTGGTTCGAATACAAGGTAAACTTATGAAGGGAAAATCAAAATGCATGAAGCAAGCTAGTTTGCTTGATCTGTTAAAAAAAATTCTCAGAATAATGTGTGATGAAAATAATGCTGTAAATGCGTATTAGATATACTCTTTATTTTACGCTCGTTATTTACTTTTTAGTGGTTCATTTATAATTTCTCATTTTAGTGCATGTATAAGGAATAGTCTTTATTGATAACGGGTTCCCTTTTAATTGCTATTCATCATTTGAATTATATAATCAATTACCAAATATGTACATTACATTATTTTTTATACATTTTCAAAAACCCGGCAAATGCTAGGTTCCGAGGTTGCCGGGTTTATGAGGTTCTACTGTACTTTCATTAGTAAAATTGCTACTATTCCTAATTTGTTTCTTATTGATGTTATACGTCGAGTACCCGTTATTAAATAACCAGGGCACCGTACCGTCATCTGATGTGTTGATCATAGAACACCCTGAATTGAAAAAAAAACTGGTATTATTAAAACAAATAATTTTATTGTAAATCTAGATTTTCTCCTCCAAAATATACGACGTTCCATTTGAAGTTTTTTTTTAAATTTTAAAGGGAGGTAACTATGCCATCAACTCCAATATAGCTTTTTAATGTTCAATGTTTCACTATCAAAGTGTATGTCAAAATATTACAAGTATTATAAGTAAATTCATATAGGTACTCTACCGTAGCGCCAAGATTAAATTCGTCAGCACATTAAGAGTAAACGCTTGTTTTAATTAACATGTTAATTTACATTAGTTTTGCTATTGCTGAATCGAACTAGTAAAAGTAAATGAAATTTTAAAAGGAAAGCAACTTCGGAACTATGCATTAAAATATAAATGTGTAAACGAAAGTAATGACTAAGAATCTTTCCTCGCAATTTGTAACGAACCAACGAACTCTTGGTATTTTCCTTAGACTCTCTTACCGAGTCTTCCGAATTTATTTTTCTGCTCTGTAAGATCTCCTTGACCATGCAGGTGGTAGCGTGTCTGCTTTTGGTTCAACAGACGGGTTTTTTTACTTCGGAGTCCGAGTGTTTTCGGAAAACCCGAAGTTTTCAGTCTCTCATTACTGGCTGATAATTCCGTGCATTTGCCGAAAGTCGGATCCGCCTGAGTCTCACGAGAAAGAAAACCTTAATTTTTATTTTCGAGTGAAGTATTTTTCTTCCAATTCCACGCAAAAAAATATTTTTATTGAAATTTTTCCTTTTAAGTGATGATTCTAATATCGAATGGATCGAAGAATTGTTCATTTGTATTCTCCTTCAGGGAAAAACAGACACTGAACTCTGTATATGCATGCAAATTAATTTCAACAGAGAAGTATTTATGAGATGTGACAAATTATTTTAGATGGTTATCATCCCAAATTGAGGCGCAACTTCTTAATCCGTCGCAAAATATGTTCGTTCATTAAAATCCCAAATCACTACCTCTAAATAAATTAGGAGTCATGAGGATAGGTATTTTAAAATAAATATGAACTGGATTTTATTTTATTACATACGAAATTCGAATTTTCATACAAAATTGAAATTCTCCAGATTATCTCCAGTTGATTTATTTTTTTAAATTTTGACTCATCTGGTCTTCAAAGAGTAGGATTTTTTTTACAAAAACTGAGGTAAAAATCGTAATAAATCTTCATTAACATCGTTGTCTTTATTGGTCCCTTTGGTTGTATACTTAGGATTACCTTGATAAAAATTCCACAGGTTTCCTTAAAAATAGTGAAGCATATCACCATGGCTAAATACGTTGACATCATATCTAATAAAGAAGCACACTCACGCTCACTAGCGCACTCTTCTCGTTAAGTGGCCCTTCAAAAAAACCTGTTTGATGAATATTCATGCATAGGATCATTGCTTTTTGTGTTCATTTCCTCTTTCATCCTGCGCCTTCCCGTTTCTTCTTTTTACGATTTGTTTGCACCATCATTAGAAACTTTCTTTTTAACTTTATTTTTCTCTTCATTTGTATAACTGACTGTAGGCTGAGTCGTTCCATCGCCCTTTACAACAGTTTTCGGAAAGTTTCGTAAAACTGCTCTCATTGCGTTTGCGATTTCTCGACCAAAAAGTATAGGAATTACTACGCTTCTAAATGTTTTATAATTTATGCAAGTTGAATAGTAGTATTGCGAAGAAAATCTGTACAAAATGGAGAGAGATAAACAAAGGCTATCGCAAATTAGCGTTAAAATTGTCCGTAAATTTCTGCGTAGCTTGAAAGGAACAATTGTGGAGAAATGGCATTCGCTACCCACTCTCCCCTCTCCTCAGTCTCTCTCTCTCTCAATCCTTCCCCTTTCCTCTCTCCCTCTCTTTTGCCCCGCGGACAGACTGGATTTGAAACCTGGCCATCCCGAATACTAGGCCATTACGTTGGCTCGTAATATCGCCGCTCACTCCCCTCACTCTCTCTTTCACCTCCCTTTTCCCCTCCCGTCCTCCTCACTCCCTGCTCCAACCTCATTCGTTCCCCTTCTCCTCCGCGTCCTTGTTTGGATACCAGTCTGTGGAGCACACATATCTTAACACGCGATGCTTCACCGTCGCTCTCAAGCAGCCATTACGGTCAGCTGGTCGTCTGGCCTCCAGGCCACGGTTCGAACTTGGCGGAGGGATACGCTTTACGCGGTGGAGGAAGGAAGATTGAGAGAGAGAGAGAGAGAGCGAATTGCCTCGTATCGGTATGGTCGTCGGATCGTATCCCATTGTTTTATTTCATAGTTTATTTGGGCCTAGGGAACTCAAGGATATGCTCGTTAAAGAGAAAACGACTGTTGTGGTGTTTATGAAATTTTTTCCTTTTAGTTTCATGGTTAATGATTGGTTTTTGCAAACTCGACCGGAACATTCGATAGGTTTGATCCGTCGTTTCCGAATAAATATTTCTGAAGTCGGTCATTAATTAATCCACTTGTCTGCTGATATTTTTTGCTGTGTTTCCTCTGGCTTTTGTCTTGCGGTAATGCTTTCCTTAAAGAAGATGTCGGCATTATTAGATTTCAGGAAGACCTTGCCCGAATACTGACGCCGAAGAATTATTTTAAACGATGTATTATCCAAGATTTTATCTGCCATTGTGATCCACTTTCTTCAACATTTCTATAAATTGGGCGATGCTCTTTCCTCTCGGGTTGCTCGCAGTTTAACTTGATTAAAAGGGGTCTTATTTAATGCCTTCAGTGCTTATTAACTGACTCCCCTTCCTTAGAAAGCTCTCTGCAATATCAATTCACACTCGGAATATGTGTTCATTTACGTTTCTGATTATGTATCTGATTTTTATAGTACTGAAGAAAAATTTCTCCTAAAGTCATATTCACTAAAACTTCATTTAATTTCTGCTCCCCCGGTATCCTATAATCAAATCCGTGCAAAAAAAAGTGCTAACGAGATTATCCTGAAAGTCCGTGGAGCAATTACTTGTATCTCTGCTCTGAGTAGAATTTATTTGATATTATTTTCGCGAGATATCTTTTTTCAACACTTGTCATTGTCAACTGCTTAAATACATCAGCTGCTTGCATAGGAGCATATCAATTATAAGGCACTTTCAAATGTGATAGAGACTTTAAAATTTGGCACGATAATAGGTTTTTGGTCGCAACCAGAGGAAAATCCGACATCGTTAAAACTCTACTTTTTTGGGGTAGTTTATACTCCATTATTGATAGTAGACTAAAATGTAAGCATCGTCTACTATTATAATATATTATCAGTAAAGGATTTGAATTTATCGATTATCACAATGCTGATTTTATGGCACAGAATCGTAGATATATACTCGTTCCTTTTTGTACCGCCATCAAAGGTTTCCTGATTGACATTTTCTTCGTTAATCGTCAATTAAATATAAAATATCACGGAAAGAGAGAAAGCAAAGTGACGCGAATATGACGTGACGGTACCTATTTTCCCCATCCCTTGATTTTTTTTGTTCCTATTTTTCTACTCAGCTTAATTCCAATTACCTATACCTCGCTCTGGCAAATCATGGGTCCTTCCCGTCTTTTTTATAATTTCTTTGGCTCCGTTAAATCCGATTTCTCCATCACTCTCCGCTACCTTCGCTCCTTTTTCCCGGGGGGTCATAACACAATCAAGTAAGTTCTCAGAAATCTACCCCGAGGAATATTCAGACTTTCACCACGTCCATTTATTGCATCCTTCCTCTTTTCCATCCTGTTCTCTTCACCTCTTGTTATTCGTCGTCGCTTCCTACGCTCTCTTCCTTTTCCGTCATCCACTCTGCCAAACTCCGTCCTCCATCCCTCCCTTCCTCTCCTCTCCCTCCCTCCCACTCACTCCATCCCTTTACCCTCCCTCTCTCGCGTCCTTCTCCCTCCCTCTCTCGCGTCCTCCCTCCCTCCCTCTCGCTTCCTCCTTCCCTCCCTCTCGCTTCCTCTCTCCCTCCCTCTCTCGCGCCCTCCCTCCCTCCCTCTCTCGCGCCCTCCCTCCCTCCCTCTCTCGCGTCCTCCCTCTCTCGCGTCCTCCCTCCCTCCCTCTCTCGCTTCCTCCCTCCCTCTCTTCCTCTCTCGCTTCCTCTCTCCCTCTCTCGCGTCCTCCCTCCCTCCCTCTCTCGCGTCCTCCCTCCCTCCCTCTCTCGCGTCCTCCCTCCCTCCCTCTCTTCCTCTCTCGCTTCCTCCCTCCCTCTCTCGCGTCCTCCCTCTCTCGCGTCCTCCCTCTCTTCCTCTCTCGCGTCCTCCCTCCCTCCCTCTCTCGCGTCCTCCCTCCCTCCCTCCCTCTCTCGCGTCCTCTCTTCCTCCCTCTCTCGAGTCCTCCCTTCCTCCCTCTCTCGCGTCCTCTCTTCCTCACTCTCTCGAGTCCTCCCTTCCTCCCTCTCTCGCGTCCTCCCTTCTTCCCTATCTCGCGTCCTCCATCCCTCCCTCTCTCGAGTCCTCCCTTCCTCCCTCTCTCGCGTCCTCCCTCCCTCCCTCTCTCGCGTCCTCCCTCCCTCCCTCTCTCGCGTCCTCCCTCCCTCCCTCTCTCGCGTCCTCCCTCTCTCCCTCTCTCGAGTCCTCCCTTCCTCCCTCTCTCGAGTCCTCCCTCCCTCCCTCTCTCGCGTCCTCCCTTCCTCCCTCTCTCGCGTCCTCCCTCCCTCTCTCGCGTCCTCCCTTCTTCCCTATCTCGCGTCCTCCCTCCCTCCCTCTCTCGCGTCCTCCCTCCCTCCCTCCCTCTCTCGCGTCCTCCCTCCCTCTCTCGCGTCCTCCCTCCCTCCCTCTCTCGCGTCCTCCCTTCCTCCCTCTCTCGCGTCCTCCCTCCCTCTCTCGCGTCCTTCCTCCCTCCCTCTCTCGCGTCCTCCCTTCCTCCCTCTCTCGAGTCCTCCCTTCCTCCCTCTCTCGAGTCCTCCCTTCCTCCCTCTCTCGAGTCCTCCCTCTCTCGCGTCCTCCCTCCCTCTCTCGTGTCCTCCCTTCTTCCCTCTCTCGCGTCCTCCCTTTCTCCCTCTCTCCTTTCCTGCCTATCTTCCTCCAACACCCGCTATTCCGTCCTCCACCTCTTCTTCTCCTACTCACTTCCATTCTTCATCTCCTTGAATGTCCCTCATCCTTCATCTAGTTAGGCGAGGGGTTTCCTTCCTCACATTTTTAGGGATGGGATGGTCGGAGAGAGGAAGAGAGAGGTGGAAAATGGAGGAGTAAAACCTTTTACGGAGCTTTTAAGAGTCATATACCTTTTTTCATTCGGATTCGTACCGTCTCCATTTTGCCGTGATTTAGGCTCTTCGCTACTCTTACCGTAGCCCTCCATTCCTGTTTTCTCCCTCCCTTTAGGCATCCAAGCTCTCCGAGTGGAAACGCGTGTCCGGAAATGGGAGATTTCATTTAACTATTTAGTCTCTTTTTAAAGTACGACGTCCTCTTTTCACCCTATCTTTTCGTTCTTTTCCTATTTCTCTTTTTCTGTCTTCGCATTAGTTAGATACTTTAGCCAAACATTCGCTCGTTGGCGTTAAGTTAATGCGTTACATATTTTTAGACAAATTAAATTTAAATGGGGTTACCTGAGAAGTTCTGGGTTTGGCAAGAAAGGTGTTTTACCTGCTTTACTTGCTGCCCACCATTTTAAAGGGGTACTGGGTTCGAAATTTCTAGAGTTAAAAAGGTGCATTAGTAACTATTTATTTGTACCCCTTCTCAAAGTTTAACTGGTTATATTTATGATAGCATAGGATATTCGTTTATGTTTGTCTAAGCAAGTTTTAAATGTGACACACAGCGTACCGAACCAAACCAAGCCGTACAATAAGCACCGTTACGCTATACTAGGATGAACCTAAATAAAAACGTGATTAGTTTTAAACTTTGAATTTGCGGATCAGATTTGTAGAATTTCGCTTATTTTTTTACTGATAAATCCTTTTGTACGCAAGGATTGAGAGATGAAAATATTGGGAGGGATGGAAACTTATAATAGTATTCGTAAATATTAAGGTAACATACTAAGTACTGAGATTTATTCTGAACCGATGTAATTACGTTTTATTTTGCAGATAGTAGCATGCAGTGTAAATATATTAAAAATTCTAATGCTTGTAATAAATGAAGTCATCACTTCTAGATCAAAAATCGGTACAACATACATTGTACAAACTTTCTCATATATGGGTACTAATGCGTCGTTTAGTTATCTTTAGAAAATGAAAATCGTATGAGCCGGTTTTTAGAAAATCCAATTTTTGTTAAAGTTGCCCAAAAATAAACTAGCCTTATATTCATTCATTGAGAAAAATAAAATACTTAGTATTATTGTAGATGTATACTCAAGTAACTGTACGAAATTTGATCAAAATCGTTATAGCCGTTATTGAGAAAATCGAATTATTGTTAAAGTTGCCTAGAATAAACTAGCCTTATATTCATTTTTTGAGAAATATGAACTTACCTTATTATTGAAGACGTAAACTCAAATAACTGTACGAAATTTGATCAAAATCGTTAGAGCCGTTTTCGGGAAAATCGGATTGTTGTTAAAAATGCGTAGAATAAACTAGTCTTAATTATTGATCAATGTCAACCATTTCTATGTATACTCTGCTCAGAATGATAAAATGCCTAAGTACGAGATTTCATTCATTTTCGTTCTACCGTCTAGGCTCCAGAGCCAGTAGCAGACGGACAGACAGACGGCATTGCGAAAACCACTTTTTCGAATTCAGCGACACCTAAAACGTGTATTTCCGTAAAAATCCTAGGTCGAATTTTTTCGCGAAAGCAATACTTTCTCAATACTTCGTATGAGAAAGTAAAAAATAGAATTGAGCTACCAACAAATTTAGATTTTGAAGTTCATTATTTATTTCGTTTTATTGACCGCTCGGAATGGCAGCATACGGATTAGGGTTGCCAACTGGGTCATTTTGACCCGGAGACCCCGGGTGAAGCAATGTTTCTCTGGGCTCATGGTTTTACGACAATTTCTCCGGATCAGTGTCAGTAGTGGAACTACAAATTTTGTAATGGTTCTCCTTACACAAACATACCGAAAGTCACCGAGCATCTGCTTACAATTAGTAAATGTTGATTTTAATGAAGAAATGCACTTTTTACGTGTTTGCTTTACCCGCACCGTAAATCCCAAAGATCAGTGGCCTGATCAATATTTTATCATTTTTGTGGTATTGTGTTATTTGCCCCGTGAGCTTACAACACCAATTTCCGTTTATCTAATGTCAGTCCAGAATTACGTAACGAAAAGACTGGTGCAATAAGAGGACAAGAAGAATTACCATAAATACAAATCTACCACCAGCATAAAATTCCATCAGGTTTATCGGTACATAGGTGAGCTTTTGTGACGGTGTTTAGGATTTATCTGGCATTTGGTATAAAACCCGAACCTATGGAAAAATAATTATCTATGTCCTGATTTTTATCATCAAGTGTGCGTTATTCGCAAACATGTAGAGATCCTCTTATGTGAACTGAGGAAAGTTTAAAGATGGCCATGTGAAAATTCGTACGCTACATTCGAACTCTCTCTCTCACAAAGATTGAAATACAATCATTATTTCTTTTTGAATATATGAAAGAAAATATTTCTCAAATAAAGAAAGCGTAAATATGCAGAACTGTCTAGATTTAGATTAGTAACATTTTCTTTAAACTTCGATTTTGTAACCCACACATCTTTTGTTGTTCAGGTTCAATTAGAAACCTATCAATGTTGGGCATAAAATGACCGATATTTTAATATTGCGTTTTTGTTTACTTGACAGTTGTGTGTTTTACCAAGTACATATGACGTTAAAGTCAAATTAGTAAATTATTTTTAAGATTAACGAATCGTCTAAAAAGCGATAGGCAGTCACGCAAAGAAAAATTCGAAAGGCTGATTTCGAGGTCTATTTGATATATTTATAAACACAATACATAAAGAAAAAATATTAATTTTGAGCCCTATGGCTAATCAATGAAGATAAATGGAAGAACCTCGTATAATAACCATACAAATATTTTTCCAGCCACTACCTTCTATAGGCAGCCGCAATTTTAGCTATTCTTAAAAAGAAAGATATCATCCTCAATCAAGACACAGGTCCAATAGGGAAACACTTTCTCTTTCGAATAACGGTCATTCCAACGCTATTCCTAAATTCTCCATCGCTACATTGTACTATTTCACCCCCTCCTTTTTCTTTTCCCTTTTTCCCCCCTCTCATTTCCCTGACTCGTTAATCTTCGTATTTTTGATCGGCCAACTGACGATGAAGTCCTTGATTCCGAGGTGCGTATTTAGGCAATTTTTTGGAAAGGAAGTGCTCGTGTGTGTGTTTGTTTTGTGTGTATTTGTGTGTGTGAACAAAGAAAATGGGGGTCACTGACGTGGAGTAGATTCCCCTATATCGGAGTGCATGTATTTTCATTAAACAAATACGTTTATTTTTATTAGGAGGTTCTTCCATTTATCTTTGCAATACTTAAGTTCACGACATGATTTTCAATACATCTTCAGTTGCGACACAGTTTTTTAAACTCTACTAGCTCGAACAGCCACAACAGCTCTATTTTGTTTCCCGTGACATCGCGCGAAATAGCGCTCATTTCCTTCTTTTGTATATCTAGGCAAAGCCGCAGATAAATGACGCAACAAATGAAAAGAAAGAGGCCCTCTCTCTTTCTCGCCATGTAAAGCTGTAGGCCGAGGCAAAGAGGTCACTTTACTATCCCCGATATGGAGGGTGTGGGCGCGCGTCTGCGCGTATTTTGAAGCGTGTTTTCCTATGTCCTGCGATCCCAAACCTTGCACGAAAATGCTAGAAGTTATCAGAAACAAAGAAAACTCACTATTTTGACCAGAAAAATTTCGGCTGTTTTTATTCGAGTTAGACCAACTGCATGTTGATAGGAAAAAGGAATATTTTTCTTCTTTTGTGAAACATTTCGGTTTGGTATAGAAAATAAGAAAAAAGTGCCAAAAGAATTGTCATAGTAGCGCATTTTCCTCCCTTCATCAGAGGAAAACTTGAAAATCTTCTAGTAATAAAGTTTCATATCTGTCAGACCCATATCTGAAAATATGAAACTCGGTTATGAATGAAAGGTTGAAAAAAATGAGTGCGCTCGCCTTATTACGGAGATTTTACTGGAGTTACCTGATATTATGAAAGAATTTTTTCTTCAAAATATCATCCCTATTTTCCAGCTGTCCTAAAATCAACATTATCGGTGGTAAAAATGTGAACTCTTCGAAAAATACACTCTTATGCTTATCAATCACAATGGTAGTTTTCTGAAATATTTAGTGACAGATGATATTTATGATCCCTGAATGATGAATCAACATTCATTGCACAATAAGGTTTTTAAAGAAAGTGCGCTGAAGAGTTAAGAAATTGCAGCGTACCTACATGTTAATATGGGTTAAGTCAACAGGGTGTGAAGTTATTAAAGACCAAAGTAACCATTACGACGCAGAGGAGGAAGCTTCAACTGCGGTCGGTTATCTTTTTTATTGCTCTTCTCTTCAAAATATTCTCACTTTGATTAATAGTATCCCAGTGTCCTCCTCGTATAAACCGTACTATAACGCTCTGCTTCCAATTACTCCTTAATTATTAGAGGATGAGGAAATTAACGTATCAGTAGTTCAGATGGAGAAAGTCAATTCGCGCTCTTGGTGACTAACAAAAGCCCTTCGTATTCGCGGAAAGCCTCTCACTCTTCGGACATTCACAAGGGAAAGCATCGGAGTAGGCAAATTGCTTAATTTTATCACTACCGTAATCTATAATAATACATTATTAAAAATGCAATGGCAACTGAAAATAAATCGCAATTCCATAGATGTTTAATTTCCGGAAGTTAAATCCTAATCACGCTAAAATTCCATGTTTAGGGTTGGATGCCTACATTCCTTTTGTTGTTTATCGTTTCGAGAGAGAAACCATTTTGAAGTGCTATAATTCTCTTCGTTACTTAATATTTGGACACAGTTCGAATCTCCCCGTTAGCATGTGATTATTTAAATGCAGTTACTTTATTTATGATAATTTGTTTTAATACCCTTTATAGTTTAAAGATCTTCATGATAAATTAGTAAACTCCAATATCAATGAAAAGATTACAAGAAACTTTAAACGCATATCGGCTGCTTCGTCGATATTTCTACATAAATTCATGTTTTTTCAACCCTTTCCATAGCTGTTGGAGTTCACTAATTTACAGTGCTGTAGTCGTAAACAAAGCAGAGGTTTTCTGTATGCTAAAGTGAAACTTTGAGGCAGGGTTCTTCCACAGTTATTTTAGAGCAAATTACACGACTAATGTTACGATGCTAACCGTTTGAGTTGTTCCATTCAATAGACCTGTATAATTTTTCATAAGGTGTGGGTATACGCTATTTGTTCAAAAAAGAAGAGGGTATACGGCGTATACCGCCGTATACCCTCCACTACAGCACTGCTAATTTATCATTAGGATTTAAACTATATGCCAAGCTCAATAATTAATTATAAATTTAGAATTCTATTGAAAATTTCTTGTCTAGTTAAGTTTCATTTCAACCCCGAGATATTTTCCCAGCACTTGTATCATAGTATAAAGCTTCACACATCCAGTGGGATTGTCATAATTGAAACGAATGACTCAATTAAAGTTGACCTTATTTGTCCCTGTCATTGCAATTGACTAATTTGCTCGCATATCAAGCGTTCCATGTATTCTTTATGCGCTTCTTTACCAAACCTTGCAGCTCACACATACATGTTTGTGTGCGTCTAAGATCTTAATCTCTTTTTATCGCTCCGCTACATTTATTATAGCAGATGTGCGAATGTGTCCGCTTGTCTTTTCTAAGTGGTAGGATGACTTTCTAACTTCGCCCTCGTAACTATGTAGTGAAAGACTCGATAAAATGGCCGAAAATGTAAGATATAAGGCTCCATAGTTCCATAGTTCACCGTTTTTTTTTACATAATCTCATTAATCTCAATCTTTGAAGCCGTTTTTCTGACAGAAATAAGCGAGTACTGATTTGCTATAAATATTTCGTGTATTGTCTGGGGGTGTAATAACAGTGAAATCGGAAAAACAAGGGCAATTTGAGTTAAGTTGTTTTTATTAAAGTTTCTCAAATATTTTCTTGCGTTTTAATAGCAAGAAATGTTCGCGTGTCCCGGAAATTTTGGTTTTTTATTTCAATACTCTGCATCAGAGCGAAATTCTCCTGAAGGAATTTGGTTTTGACAACCATTTGGTATAAGATTTTTTTAAAGGAAAAAATAGAAATTTAACGAATTTTTCTCAACCGAGAGAAACACGCGGTTATCTATCCGTGTTTAATTAGGGTGGCGAGTCATTGGTTATCGCTGAAGCATCGTCCTCCAGCCAAGCCGTGGCTTTTAAGAATAAACATTTTAATTTTAGACGAGACAGTCTCCATGTCATCGCTTTTATGTCCCTCAACCCCCCACCAGATCTTTTTACTCCCTCCCGCTCTCACACTCTTTTTCTCTCTCTCTCTCTCTCACCCACCATTTTTCCTCCTACACAAACAAACGCTCTCGCATCCGTTCCGTCGGCTCTGCAACGCGTTGCACTCCGCTGCAGCAGATTAGTCGACAAAACAGAGGACGATCTAGCCGAAGAATCCGACCTTGGGTAGCCGAGCGGGTTTTACAATCGTGACGTCCTCTCAAACTACTACAAGGTCGCGTTTCTCTCTCTCTCTCTCTCGATGCTGGACACCCATTATCTCCACATCGCAGTCGCCATGACGATTAGCCCTCTTTCTCTTTAGAAGGGTGTTAAATGAGGCATCCTTTCTCGCACTTATGTGAAGGGGAAAGTTTAAATTAGTTTGATTGACCGCCAAGTGACAAGTGGTCACGATATAAACTAGGGGATACTTGATCACTGAGATGGTACAAATTCAGCTGCCCTTTCTTTCATTATTACGATTAAGTATATAGTCGATTTTTTTATATGGTATGGTCTTATGTTATTTATTATACGAAATTTATTTTGTGTTCGGATGCAAAAGTACTAATAATGTCAAAAAACAATTACATTCATAAAAAATACAGAGAACGTGAAAACTGTTTAAATATTTTAAATCGCGTGACGTCCTAATATTTTTTATCATGCACAACTTCTGATTCAAATTTATTAATATACATTTATATTTTGGATTTGAATATATGTATTTATCTGAGTGAAGTTAATAAAAAAGAGTAAAAAAGGAGTCTATTGGCATGAAGATGGCATAATTGAGAGGTTTTTTTGCGTAAACAGAGATAACAAACTAATTTTAAAGCAAATTTCATTATCGAGTGTAAAAATATATTATTTTTTGTATGCTCTTTCATTATTGGGTTTATTTAATACATTACATACTAACTAACAAAAACAATAAAACGTATTATGGAAGCTTCTGCTTAAAGAAAGGTTTCGCGCAAGGACGTATCCTTCCCACACTGCATGTATTTCTATAGTATAAAGTCTCTTTTCATTTAGAATACAGTATTTAGGAACACATTAACCGTGATGAATGAGGTACACCCGTATGTATGCACAGGTATCCCATGATTTACGCGAGAAATCTTCTCATTACGCGAAGACGCATATACCGACATAATTTTCCCATTGAAAAATAGGGATTAGTTACATTCTAGATATGATATATTCCACTGATAAACATGTTTAAAATAATGTTTTATTGGAATTATAAAATCGGAGTGTTATAATATCATAGAAAATAATTAAATATTTACACATTTTCTATCTATAAAAATTTTTTTCGTTCGCCAAACATAAATATTCGAGCGCAAGAGATTCCTGAAATATTCATCTCACATCAAATTAGGAACGCTGACGAAGGAAATCTAACACAGATAAGAGGCGAAAACATTTTATCTGTACGTCGCAGTTTGACTCTAGCTTTGAATCTATCCGTCATAGGAATTACCAGCAAATATACTCAAGTCACTTTAAATTATTATTTAGAAATGTTATAACGGGCCTACGAACACAGGAATTTGAAGGTTATACGCGTTAAAATTAAGTTTGTTTTTAAATCCATTCCCAAATAGCTCAGCTGATACCAAACTACGCATGGTCAACTCGCGGGACGATTCGCTTTAATACCGATAGGCGTCGCGTGTATCGGAAAACTTTCCTAAGAATGAGGATCGTGTATAAGTGAAAACGTGTTCAACGAGCACGCGTAAATCGGGGATGTGTGTGTATTGTATGTGTGCGTATGTGGCTGTTTATAAAATAGCTCAAGAGCATTTTCTGGTTTTGTTTTTATTTAGCTTCCTCCCACGTCCGTACCCTCCCCCGTCATCCAACTCACCACCTTCGGTAGAATTGGAATTCTGATCTCAAGGTTTCTCAAGTGCGCCATTCTCTCTCCTATACCATCTCTCTCCTCTCTCTCTTCTCTCTCTCCTCTTTCTCCCTCTCCCCCTCTCTTGACTTCCATTCTCACCGTGACTTTCCGCGCGTCGTTTTCCTTCTCTTGTTTTAACCCTAGAACGGTAGCGCCTTTTAGTAGTACGTTAGTAGCGGTGAGTAAATATTACAACTGAATGTATGTGTAATTTGGACTTTTTTCAGGTTATTCTTATTCAAACTAAATAATTATTCTTTATTCTTAACAAATAATAGGTATGCCTTACAGTAAAATACAAGAATATTTAAACTATACTAGAAATTACAGGACCATTAACCTTCGGAACTAAAAAGGACAAGAAAAAAATTACTGAAAGGAACAAGAATCATTATAAAAAAACTTGAACTCACACGATAATAAGTAACAATGAATAAAATTGACTAATGCGTAAAATTGACTCACAAAAACTTACATGCAGTAGTAGTGATGAGTAAAATTGACTGTAAGACTTATAGTATTAACTTTATCAGCAAAACTACGGCAGCGCTAGCGATATGTTCCCTTGACCTTCTTACTCATGACTAATCAAGGGAAGAATACATAGGCGGCCGCACACTTCGTGCCATATGTGTTGTGGTGGGGAGACATCTTTTACGTAGCTGAATAAAATTTACTCATCGCTACCGTTCTAGGGTTAAGGACCGATCTTAGTTTGTTTCGCGTCTTAAGCTGCGTATGCGGTGGCCGAATGTAAGTATGAGTTTAGCCAGTGGCGGATTTATTAATTATGGGACCCCCGGGGCTGAACAATTGGGGGCCGTACAATTTTAATATATGCGGAAACTTCACCAAACTACTACCACTTTATTTGACCTCTCTTAACGATCGCATTAATAAATAAATTATCACAGAGCAAAAAAAATCAAATTTTCTACGTTGTTTTTAAAATGACATATTTAATATTTCCGGGATTATATTAAAAACATTTTTGGGACCCCTCATTTCAATGGGCCTCTGGTGCGCGCCAAGTGAGACCTTTCTTACACACGCCACTGATTGTGAGTTTAGCTGCCGAAATATGGAAAAGATTTTGCTCTTGCGCGGACGGTTACTTTCGTACTCCGCGACGCGTTGCGCGACCATTCATGTGTTTATGGCGAGGGGATGCCCTTTATTTTCTTATCCCCTCCCCACTTGGTCGTCGGAAAATGGCCGTATAGTTCGACCGCGTCTTGCGCGCAAAAATATGCCCACGTACCGATCGTCTGATGACTGATAGTAGAGCGCGTGGCGATAAATTCCGTCGCGCGCCTCTCGTCGTGTTCTTCTTCGAATGGCGCGGAAAGGGAGTAAGTTAGTTAATTCTCTCTCTCTCTCTCTCTCTCTCTCTCTCTATATATATATATATATATATATATTAGTACCCTTTTAAGAATCGTTCAAGTTGTTGCAACTGTCGTTTTAGCCGATTTCATTAAAATTACAGATGAGATAGTTTCACTTTATTGTGTCTCATTAATAGATTTACACTTCTGATATAATATCAACAATGTACGTGTTTTCGTCCTCGGAAATTCTGCTTTATTCAGAAAATAAATTAACACAACTTAAAAAAGAAGGGCAAAAACTGATATCGAAAGCGCTGCTTTAAGCGTTCATGTATACTTTCGGAATATTCGACCTCATTGTGAAATCATTCCAATGAAGAATTTCCGCTTGGAAAAAATCACTTTATTTCAGATACATGTGAGGTTATAAAGTATTTTTTAAATATTATTTGATTTTTTTATTGTATTTTATGTAATTAATGCCCTCACGTCAACGTTCTTTTTATAATGATTTGAATTGAATTAAAAAATTAATATAAATCTTCATATATTAAGAAATATCCCATGCGAGATCAAACTCGCAGAAAAAAGGAGATAATACATGGCATCCAATATCATTTAGACCTCCAGTTTTGTGAAATGACCCACAGTCTTCACCACCAAAAGCATTATCCGGTTGCCGTGGGTCATACCATTTCATAAAGCCAGTTGAACTGAGTGGATCACCTAGAAAGTGAGGAACAGTATGAATATATGAAAAGGAAATTATAGTTATACAAAACATTAATTAAGGGAAAATAGGGGCTCCGCTTTTATTGTATACTAGCGGAAGTGCCCGTTGAATTTCAACGGATTTAGTGAATCTAAACCTTCGACCGTGTAACATGTAAACATTGTTGAGGCAGTACACATTTTTGACCGTCGAATAAAAAAAAATCGAAGAAAATCGGTCCTGGTACTTTCCTGTTAACGGGAATACCACTTTCCTGCTAACGGGAATATCTCTAGGACCCTTCGCAGGATCTGGTACTTACGTATTATCCCCATGCCATACTTACGTACAACATTAACAGAAACTTATTGGCCTGTCTCGACATTTACAAACCCAATCTCCGGACAACGTGAAGGGTTTCTTTGGTTGCGGACGAGGTGAAAGGCGCGGTAGCGCCCGGAGACGACTATCTATTACAACAAAGCGAGCCGAAGGCTCGTCAGTATATCCTTTCAATGTTTTATCCTCTTGACTGTTGTGCCGCAAATTGAGAGGATATATGGACGAGCCTTCGGCTCGCTTCGTTCTAATGGGTAGTCGTCTCCGGGCACTACCGCGCCCTTCGCCTCGCCCGGAACCAAAGAAACCCTCTACGTTGTCCGGAGATTGGGTTTGTAAATGTCGAGACCTGCCAATCAGTTTCTGTTAATGTTGTTTTAAAAATAGAATATCGTAAATCCAACAATACGTCAATATATCCTTTCAATATTATATCCTCTCAAACAATCATAACAATACATATTCATTTTTTAAGGTATTCCCGTTAACAGGAAAGTACCTCGGTCCGCATTTACCTATTTAGATGAATGAAGGAAGAAAATCTTGCACTGTAAAAAATCGAAAATTACGTGTAAACTTATGGGAAAATAATTATTGAATTAAGTACCAACCCCCCCCAAATATTTTAACCGTTATATAGCCTATGTTACCCGCAGGGTAAATATATGCGAAGTTACGAGACGATATCTTCAAAGGTGTGGAAATCAGTTTGTGGAAAATCTACGTCTAATTATTTAAGTTACTAACGTAGTTTTAAAAACAAGTTTGCATTGGAGAACTCTACGCTACACGAAAATATCATTAACCATTTATTGGTAATATTTCAATTAAAATCAACAAATACTTTGTTGCAAAATCGCACACACAAATTGAAAAACGATATTTTTCTAGGGCGTAGGTGGGATATAAAAAACCTTTTAATCTATGAAACACAAAATCACCTATAAAGAATACTTTCTCACTTAGCTTAGCTTTCTTAACGATTAACCAATTTCGCTTGTAAACAATCCATTTCCAAGCGTATCCCATTCAAATATAACGATAATTTTATTTCTTATCGTATCACTTCCGCCAAATCCAGCTTCATTTCTTGCGTAGTTAAACATTAAATAACGACAAAATATTTCATAGAATAACATTTTAAAACTGTGTAATTTTACTTACTTTTGCTTAATAGCATAATTGTTTATTTACATTCTTTGCGGCGAACACATCCAACAATATGAAAGCCACAACGGACCCGTATAGGTAGTTCATAAGGGTTTTTATAATATACTGTTAAAAGGCAAAAGGAGAGACGGACAGACCCCAATTTTTTTCCATATCTACTCCGAATGTAGAACTATATATCCTGAATATTTTATGTTTGTAGATTACGTAATATTTGAGTTATTTTGTACATGGTCAGACAGACGGATGAACCGAATACATAAGCTCTTTCTTTATTTAAAAAAGCGCTAAAAAGTCTTGCTCGATTAGTTTCAGCTCTGACCATTTTATTCAGTAGGAGAAAACATACGCCCTTGGAGTCAAACCCAGGACAACTATGTGCACGGCGAGCAGTATTAAATTGAAAATTTGAAAAGCCAAGTGATACCTGAAAGTTTGATCGACAAAATTGAAATTTTTTTAGTTATGAGGGGTTCCCCGCATTATCCCAACTCCATATAGCGTTTCGACGGGCAGATAGATATTATTTATGTAACTAGTATATAAGCTCGTCAGTATGACGGGCTATCATTAGTTAGCTTAAATTAGTTGCCTCCCTCCCTCACTCACTCTCTCCTTCACTCCCTCTGTCAACTCTCCCCCCTCTCTCACCTCTTCCCCCTCTCTCACCTCTCCCCCCCCTCACCTCCTCCCCCTCTCTCACCTCCTCCGCTCTCTCACACCCCTCTCTATAGCATATTCTTAAACTAAATGTTATTTCCAGTCGATTGACACCTACCTGTACATACATCATGAGGATTTCTTCCGTTCTCCCCCTTACTGCCCTTCCCCCCACATTCGTAATCTATATTTGCTATGTAATAGCATAATCTACAACTATATGTTATTTCCAGTCGATTGACACCTATATTGCCTGTACATCATGAGAATTTCTCTCTATCCCCCCCCTTAATCCCCCTTCCCCCTTTGCAATATGAATTTGCTAATTTATAGCATAATATTCAATTATATATTATTTCCTGTCGATAGACACTTATATTGCTTGTGATTCATTAGAATTTCTCCCTCCTTCCCCCTTACTAACCCTCCCTCCACCACAATCTAAATTTGCTAATTGATTGCATTTCACCATACTATAATAAACAGTTGGAACGACTATTTACGCTAACTTTAGTCGGAATGCAACATGTTCAATTGCTTATGCATCTGTTGTTTAATATACCCCTTTCAATTATGTTATACTTTTGGTGTTAATATTTTCCGTTCAATAGTTTATATACTATGTAAGTTAAAAATGTAACCCGTTTAATTGTTTAATTAAATTGATAGCGGTAAACATCGGCGAAAAAATGTCAAGTGGGGCTTTTGTCGCTTTTTCATGTTTAAGGGTGGGGCTTATGTCGGTGGGGATTTTATCGGCGGTTTGTAACTACTTTGGCAAGATACAAAATTGAGGCACTTCCAGATGTGCTAGAAACTTGAAATTTGGTAGGACTATAGGTTTTTGGTCACAACCTAAGGAAAAAATCCGAAACTGTCGAAATTTCTATTTTGAGGGGCTTTTTTGGCCCCTTTTCCACCCATTTTTTGCCCATAAGAAAACATGTAAATTGGTGTAGAGGTTTTTATATTTGCACTTTAAAATTATTTCCCGTCAAGATACAAACTCGAGACTTAAACTGTCGGATAGGATATAAATTGTAGTTTCTTATTTTTGAAGACAGAATTTCAATCCGAGTAGAATTAGCGTAAATTTATAGTTTTTATCGGAAAAAAGTGGTAATTTTTCTGGGTCCAACAATCAGCTACCTAGGCAACAGACTTAATGCTTTCATATGGGTAAGCTTTTAATGGGAATCAGAGTCTTATATTTCTCCTTTAAAACCTTATTAGCATAATGTCCATTGAAATATCAACGGGAGTAAAGATTCGATCGTATAATAAATGTTAAAATATAAAAGTTATAAAAATTTATTTTTATACTCATTACTTGTTTATTTTATAAACCTGGGGCTATTCAATTACTTTTTCACCTTAATACTTACAGTGGTACATTGTAAGATTATATAAACGTTTAATTTACTGAAATTACGAAACGTAATTCAAATATGCGTTTACCATTTTTATACAATAAATATTTTTTGTATGAAACTTACTTATTAATGAAAATTCTAGTACTGAAATGGAAACTTCTTTAGCTTCGAATCACGGTTTCATAATACTTTATAATCGTTCCTGTAAAATGAAGGATAAAATATATGATAGAATGGAATGCAACCATAATCCATCGATGAAAGATTTACGACGACCCGATAACGCGACAAACTATCTACTATATATTTTAAAGAATTTGTTTGTATGTTTGTATATTTGTTCATGAAACTCCTCCTAAACGATAAAAACTAGAACAACCAAATTTGGTAAAATTCTTCCTTACGTCCTAACTTAGTGAATGTTCAAGGTTTCGTTTCTCTCAGTCACTTTGATTCGAAATGGCGACTAAAGTTTCACATTCCTACCGTCGAATTTCAAATACGATTTGTCCAAAATGAAGGTTTTTACCACAGAATTTAACTTTTTCTGAACATGAAATTTTTCCTTGCCATGACAACCCAATTGTTAAGGATTTAAAACGATAGCATTGAGATAAAAGCCATGCTTATTATTTTTCGATGTACATACATATGAAATTGCGTGAAATGCTATGTTGGACTACGCACCTACATTCATTCTCTTTCGCGGAAGAATAAGTTTTAAGTTTTAATTGCTCTCACTTCGGAAATTTCGGCATGGTGTAACATAATTTTGAGTTCCATACTCCCACGTCGTTTGAAGTTTTGTTAAATCAAAAATAATATTCAAAAGTTTATCAGTCAGATAAAACAGGTAAATTGTTCCTTATGCATTTATCCTCATGTCAACAATTACTTCAAATTTATTAAATTCTATATTCCATAATTATTTCTCATGCATTAAATTCAATTTTCCTTGCATATTGAGTTTCGTTACTTTCCATGATTATGAACTGTATAAAATCTTCCGTTTTTTTAATGGATATTGTTGTTCAGAATTGGTTTTATGCAATAGAATATCTGTGATAACGTTTAACATTAAGCCCATATATTGGCAACACTGATGGAAGTATGCTTTTGGTGTTGCAGATTTCTCGAGAAATTATTAATTTTTATAGATATTTCCTTTCGACTCTAAGGAATAGTTTCTTTTTCCCATAAGGTAACACGCACAAATCGATATGTCTGACGTACAGATATTATTTCGTTAACATTTTAAAATATCTCAAAAATATGATTTGGACGCGAAACTTGCGCAGTCATGCGGAGAAAATTATGAAGATTGATTTCCATATCGTAGAAATTCAAGTTTCATCAGAAAATCTCCAAAAATATGTATTAATACGATTTTATCACAATTTTTACATACTTTCACTTAACTTACTTTCGTATTTATTTATTTGTCACACATCGACGCTCGCTATAAAAATGCGAATATCTCGAGAAAAATAGAGATATAAACTCTAAATATGGCAGAAATGCTCGATTCGCATATTTTAAGGTGATGACGAAAAATTTTCCAGATAAGTCACGGGTTCGACTCCAAGGAAGACATTTGATTCCTGAAAGTTTGATCGAAAACGATTGAAAAGCTTTTGGATTAAGAACGGTTTTACTCGTCCTCTCATCAAACTCCTTAGAACGCTCCAACAGAATTAGGTTATTATTATGTATATAATAACTATTTATCCCGAAATTTAGTCGGTATAAATCCTGATGATGGTGTAATCTATTATCGTAGGGTATCGTAACCAGGTTTAAAAGATAATAATTAGTGGAGAGCTACAAAGTTATTATTTTATTTATATTGCTACACTTAAGCGACAGCAGTATCGCTTCGTTTCTCGGTACGGCCCTCATAACACATTCTAGGAAAAAAATTAAAGATGGAGAGCATCGTCACAGCTCTGTAACTAATTAGCCAAATATGGCAACTGGCGATGGCGTTGGACAACGCAGCTCTTAAAGTAGTCTTTACAGTAGTATTTCCGCTTAAAGTTTGTATTATTTAAATGAAGAGTTGATGGGATATTTATAAACACAAAATATTACTGTGAGACTTACCGAATATAGTTACATGGTCTCCTTCTTTATAACGGTCGTGGATACCAACGAATGCAAAGTCATGTTTTGCCTTTCCACTATTTATGTATTCAACTAACATATTCTGCAAAATCTTGGCTTCGGCTTCCGAATTTATGATTGCAAGATGTCCGCCTTCCTTCGCACATTCAAGCATGGCTTCGTCAAAGGTAGAATGTTTTTCAGTATGAAATTTGTAATAACCAATTCCTGGGAATAATTTATAATCAGCAGGTCTTGTAGGAGGAACTAGAGAAAATAAGGATAATATCTGCATTATTTTAAAAATATTTCTTAGGAAACAAAACCTTGGAGGCATATGAGCTACATTGGGCATAATTATCTCATTTTGTGTCCTTTCAGTTAATACTTCGATTAATTTAAATTTAAACTATTAATGAGAAAATATGTAACCTACTAAATATATTTATCAAAAATTAAATAATATGCTTAACTGATATTAAAAGTATATTACCAATGATAACTCCATTTAGGCGATAATACTGGACATCTCCATATGCAGTAACACTCTGTTTCACTTGTATTTTCAGATTAGTTGGTAATGTTGGACTAGCTTTCTCGATGGAATAACCGTTAATCCAATGACCAGTTTGATTTCTTATACTAGTCACGGCAAAATCAATAGAACTGTTGAATTTATTTAAACTATACCGAGGGATGCAAGCAATTTCTGCTAGGCAAGTAATATTACAGAGGACGGATACAATCAAGCAGTACAGCAGCAGCCGACACATGTTGGGTATTCAGATATGAATATGATATCCAGAGGTCTGATACCAGGGGCTTAAATACCCTTTTAAAGATGAAAAGCAATGAAAATACCAGCCAATTGGAGATTACTAACGTCATTCAATGGTAGCATATTGAGACATCTGTATACTCTTGACCCATGGTGCTGTTTCATAACATATTATTGATTATTCCAAGTCAAAAACAAAGTCATTACCTCTGATGAATGATGCCAAAGTTGAAAAAACTTCATCATAAGGACTGTACTGAGTGGTCTAAGAAATTTCTGCTAGGATGGCGATATTACAGAGAACTTATATAGACAAGTAATTCGGCAGCAGGTGACACATCATGGCAGTTGATTCTGGCAATTCATGTTTACAAACTTCAAAAACAATTTCTATCATTTGATAATTTTAATTTTGGTTTTTTAGGAAAATATGTAATAACATTTTTATTAACAAAATTTATTCAAAATCAATACCGTAATATGTTGTCATTCAATCGGTGATTGCTTGATCTAAATAATATATGAAAATTTTGCTGTGAAAGAGGGACCCGGGACAAGGACAGGCAGCAAATCGGCTGACTGCCGAATGGCCGAAAATTTCTATTTAAAATTTTTAAATTAATAATTATTGTTTTTCTACGGTTCTGGTGTTATAATACCATTCAATTTGGTAGTATCTAGTCCTTTAAGATATATAGCACAATTGAAAAATTAAATCGGACCATTCGTATTTTCGGTCCTTAGACCCTTTGCCTCTTGTTGGCCAGTTGTTTCTTGTCGGTTATTCGGCTGTCGGCCCTTTGACCCAGACTCCGATAACGGAGTATTCTAAGCTTCTAACAATAAGTACATCAAGTGCTGTTACAGTGCATAAGCACACAAGCAGTTGATCAATGATAACAATTCCACCCAAGCAATATGGCATATACTATCTGTTGCTTGGCACGCTGCGCACAGTTCTGGAAGTGTTGCGTATTCTTTCAGCCTAACATTGTCAACATACGCATTACGTAATATATTTATTAAGTTATATCTCTTGGATTCCTTTTGAACTACCAGCATGTCATTTACAAAATATTATATAGAACGGGGGGTCAGCAGCAACCTATGGCACGCGTGCCAAAAGGTGACACGAAAATAGGTTTTACATGGTAGAATATTTCAAAGAAAAGTTATATTAATTATATACATTTAAAAGATTTTTTAAATTTCATATTGTAATAATTCCGCATTTTATCATCCAGAATTTATAATATTTTTTTCACGCGTTTTGGACAAAATTTATTGAATGGTAGAACGCGGTGGTTTTGTAGGTGTAATGCTTATTTGACGTCGGCTATCTGTCAGAAAATATCATTCATGCTCTAACATTAAATAATGGTGGCCGAGAACCGTGAGCAAATAACAGAGTGATATTATATTCGAATTATGCGCATATGATTTCTATGATTTGCTCAGGGTCAGTGAAGTATAAAATAATAATGATAAAGGCGTTACAAATAAGAGACGAGTCCAGTGACAGTGACGTTATAATCGTCGAAGTAGTCATTCTTGCAATTTATAAACCAACAAGGTGACTGAAAATATTGTAATGATTCTGCTAATTTGTGGACTCTTCAATACGCTGTGTGCAAAACTCCAAATATAAGGAAGAAAATGAGATAAAAGTTCTCCTTAAATAAGTTGCGAGTGTCTAGGTAAGCAAAAGTTAGTAGGAGATGGATTCGAAAATCGAAGACAATGAACTTTCTCACCAAGAAGCGAATCTCTTGTAAGGATACACTAAAACGATTATTTGTGAATGTGAATATGCGTGTACTACTGGTTATTGTGGGAACTGGAAAGTGAAATTACCCTGAAAAATCTTCTATTAGATATGCGTTGATGGAAAGGCTGATCGGAAGATCCTTATGCGACAGACATAATCTGAAATGATGGGAAATGTGGAAACAGGTGAAAAAATCTGCCATGACCGGGAATCGAACCGGGGTCATTCAACTTGCCGGGCGAATGTTTTACCACTGGTTTACCGTGGCAGGGTAATTCGCCTCTTTCGAAACGGGAATATTTGTTGGACATACTCTCTGCAAGTGCGGTCACTTGGTTGAAAGCCACCTCACGCAGTGGTGTAATTATTATCACCGCGATGCACCCAGTCACGTTAGGTCATTTAGTTATTGTTCATATAAGAAGTGTAAAGAGGAGTCGAAGATTGGATTTTTTCGTCCGCTTAATTTTGTCACGTTTCTCACAGCTCCTCTTCAAATTTTTAAAGCAGAGGTCCTCAACCTGGTGCTCTTTGGCAGTCTTACTGTGAAAGTCTACGACGCTTAAATCGATTTTACCAGCACAGGTATTTCACTGTGTTCGCCTGTTTTCTTGCTAAACATAATAAAGAGCACTTGGACGTAATTTATGATCATTCCTATTTTTGAAAAGTTAGTGGTGCTCGCTTATTGTACTAGGTATAAGTAATTTGGTTGTCTACTCACAATTGTATTTTCTTATAATTTTCTTATAAATATGAGATTCTATGGTTACATTCTCAACGAATATGCATCGGCTGATGCTAAAAAATGTGCAATCCCGAAATACCTGTTTATTAATAAATTTTTCGGCAATAAAGTTACAAGTTTAGAGTAAAGAAATGCTTGTGACATTATCAGTATGAACTTAACAATGTTGATAAAAATGTTTGCGAAATTGGTAATATTGATTTTCAGCCAAACATAGCGTTTTAATTCGTTATTAAATTTTAATAGAATAGTTATATATGTTTGCAACAATTCTCCAGAGGCCTCTTTCATAGCTAACGAAATATCTCGTCACGAATAAATACTGATCATTATATTGTTCACCGTAAAAGTGTAGGCATTACGTAAGATTAAGTCAACAGTCCTTACAAATATTTTCCATAGCTTCACAGTTGATTTAAATCGCAATTTTTAAGATTGACGGCTTTATTATAGCATTGAAAGGCCCTTTGATCAGTTCAAGTTTCATTTTCAAGCAGTGACTGAATTAAGAATGTATTGCTTTACCAATCTAGAATTTGATGTCGATGCGCTAGGACAGTGGTTCTCAACCTTTTTGGAGCCGCGGACCCCCATCCCATTAAAAGTTCAATAATGTTGTTTAAATAGAGTAAAAGGATAAGTTTCTTTTACATTTTACAGATTGTACATAATCTACAGGACATCACACTTTGCTGAATAGTGGTCCCACTCCCCCCCTGAAACCTAAAATTCCCCCCCAGGGGGGAATTCCCCCCTTGTTGAGAACCCCTGCGCTAGGATATTTTGCTCAAACTGTAGTTAACGATGAGTTTATATGATTATAAACATAATTTGCAATAAACCAAACGCCCTCATTCATTCGCTTATGACACAATTTAACGTTATCGTTGAGTTTTCAGTGTTGCCAAATTTATATTTTTTCTGACGTGCGAGAGAGAGGGAGAGAGAGAGAGTTGATTCATTTTATTTTAACTTGTGGCTACCAAATTACAGTCATTTTATGAGCTACATACTATTTATACACACAACTTAAATTTCATTATTCTCGTTTGATTGCAGATCGGTTCTACATTGTTACGCATGAAATACTAAACTCGTTCATAATCTTTATTTTGAATATTGTTTTATTTTCATAGCTAATCTTGCCTGACATTTTTTATTATATTGCCAACCTACGTCTAGAGTATTTAGCTACCTGAATCCAGTTTTATCTGCGTAATTTATCGCTAGCAGTTAAAGATATGGCATCGTTTAATTCCTTTTGATATCTTCTCATTTGCTCTTTCAGTGCTTTCCTCTATACGATTTGCAATTTTAGAGCCGAGGGTGAATTATTTGAAAGGAATATAAGATTGCAAAATCATAACTAGATAAGTGATGGGGTAATACCGATGAGTTATGCTTCGCTAGAGAATTGTCTAGTTCATCTTATGGCTGAAGACAAATTCAGGAATGAGTACTGCCATATAAAAAATGAAAAAGGAAGTAATTTTCTAAGATATCTGAAAGGTTTTTAGAGATGTGCATGGCAAATGGATCCGTGAAAATTCCACATTTGCGAAGATAGGTGGTAGTGGCTGTATTCGAATTTAATGTATTATTATTAATCAAATTATTTAAAATGTAAATCTATTTTCATTAGCCTCTTACGACAATAATACGGGAGAACGGATACTCACAACATACAGTATGCCTTAACCACTTTAGTAAATGTCAAACTTACTCGTAGCCCTGGTTTATTTTCATTTGGTGGGGTTGAAAATCGATTTTTCGGATAACTTCTGGTGTTATTTGATATTTTCTCTATTTTTTGTAAATAAATCAATACAAAATGTGTCAATGCTTTCGCACCACTTATTCAGATGCCATGAGATTGTTAATAATTATGATAATGAGCTTCGAATTGCAACAAAAAACTACAGTGTATAAAAGAATTATTTTTCAAATTTCATTTGTAGCAAAATATTCGACCCGACGCGTAATTCTACACGGTCTCGAATTTTGGACGCCCCATGAATTTTATTTGGAAAAAATCTCGTATTTAATTTCAGCTAATTATATTTTTCCATTATGACATGGAATTCATACCATAGTGGAATCATTTGGCGTTAATTTAAACCTTAATTTATACGTTTCTTACCTATGAGAGTGTGCATACATGCGCATAACTTTAAATTCGTAGTTGCAGATCGAGCCATTTCCGAGGCTTGCATTTTATTGCTATGGAAATTGTTTCAAATGAAAGTTGTGGGAAATTACATTATCTATAAAATTTGTATAGAATTGTATATATCATGTTGTTTTAACGGAGAAATATCGCAAAAACAGAATCGGGTTTCGAATAAACCTCGGCTTCCGGTTAACCGTTATTGTCCAAAAACCAATCGTTTCTTTGTGGTCATGCTAAAGGGTTATATATGAAATTTGGTAACGTTATGGCAAGTGCTTTTTGAGTTAGAGCGCCCACAATCACATACACACACGCACACAGACATCATTCCGAAAATAGTCTAAACGTGTTCTAGGGACCTCAAAACGTGTATTTCCGTTGAAATCTCGAAGTCGATTTTTTTCGTGATGACAATACTTTCCCATTACTTCGTATGGAGAAAGTAAAAATAACGAAATCTGTTCCGACTCCTTAGAAAACTTAAAAATGTTCCATATCTGCAACATATGTTTAGAAATTTTTTTTAACTATAATTCTAAATGAAAAACTTAAACTTACGATGTATAAATATCAAATAAAAAGTACTTATAAGCAATTAATTCGTTATAACGTTAAACGTAACGAAAAACGAAATGTAGATTTTATCGTAACGAAAAACGAAATTGATTTTTTGGCCCTAACGAAAAACGCAACGAATCGATTTTTTTTCGTTTGCCAGCACTGACAGCAATGCCCTACTACCTTAGGTGCAATAGCTCCATCAGAACGGTTCTTTTGCCGGAGAGCAGTTCATGTGAACTGTAGATGTAAATACGCTGTTGAAATTAGAGCTGCACATGAGAAAAAAGTAACGGATAGAAAAATATACAGGACAGGAGCATTGATATTATTGAGGTTATTCTATAAATCACTTTATTTTTTCATTCTGGATAATAAATCTTGTTTCCCAATTTTTTACTATATCTAACAAGAGTTGAAGATAAAGAATATATACAGAGAAGTATATTGCTAAGTATTTTGGTTTGACTGAGGTGTAGTTTGTTTTTTTTTCAACGCGTCTTATTGATATTTCCAACGTATCATTTCTTTGCACTACCCTTATTGTAGTTACATAATTTAATTATTCCTAACCCTAGTTATTTGATAGTGCATAAGCTCGTAGTATTAATTTCATGGCTTCTGCATAAGTACTTTGAAAACTTTGATTTATCTCATATTGCTTTGTACACGATAAATCAGAGGTTTTCTCAAAAAACGTATTCCAAAACAACAAAATAAAAATAAATCAGCGCTACGAATACATTTGCAATTTAGTAAAGTAGTTAAGGCATAATTGGTATAAAAATTAATTTGAACGTAGTCCAGATAGTAGTCTCCAGCTGTAACACAAAAACCTAAAATTCCCTTACCATATCTAGGATAGAATTATGAATCCATATCCCAGTGCATACATTGTTTCAGTATCCGTTCTTTTCTATTATTGGCTATTTATATTCACTCGAATTTCTTTTGGTAAGAGCTAATGAAAATAGATTTCATGCTAAATAATTTCATTAAATTTTAAATAAGTTTGAATCCGTCCACTCTCCTATTTCGTTGCAAAGGTGGAATACATTTCAGCAAATCTTAAGTCTGAGAGGATTTTGCACGAATTTCTTTCTTCTCTCTCTCGAAAATTTTCCCGAAAAATTACCCGAAATCGAAACTCAACATTGCGTGCTTCACGCGAGGGTTTCAAAATTTCCTTTCGTTTTGGGCTTGTTCTTCGTAGTAAAAAATTCATCGATTTTTTATGTCACGCGAGTTTGTTTGAAATCTTTTTACCGGCCGGTTATTTTTGGCATAGGGCCCTTAGGCAAAGGTTACTGACCCCAGTGTAAGGAGGGATGGTCATATCCTGTTAACGCATTCGCAATTAGACACGTTATGGTTACGAACTGCGAACTCCACCAGGTAGTGCCGTAACTGGGCCTTAACTTCCACGAAACGATGTTAGTGTCAAGCGGCGAATTTTTGAAAAGATTCAAGAATCACGCACTTGTACTTGTAGTACCCTACATCGTTATAATGAGAATTCATTATATTTTATAAAACACTTTTGGAGTTGCTAACTTTGAAATAAAATATAACTGATATTTAATTGCATTAATATTTCATCTTTCATTTAAAAATGCTAAAGATACGATTCTAGTTATTCTTTAGATACAGTTATCAGAATAGAAGTAAACGCGATCAACATTATCTGTGTACCCATATCTGGAGTTAAATAAACAGCCATATAGTAAATTTTTTGTGTGAGAATTTCATATTAATTTTTTTTAATTCTAAATTTAATTTTAGTTTGTTTGCAAGCAAACATGTCCTTATCCGTGGTGCCAAACGTCTGATTGACAGCAGCATATGAATGTATATTCATCCGTACGAAACGACTCCACATCCACAAAGGAATTTTTAGTGAGAATGATTTAGGTCAGGGGTCCCAAAACTACGGTCCGCGTGCCACATCCGGCCTGCGCCGTGATTCTATCCCGCCCGCCTTACCCCATCAATTTCTTTAAGTTTTGTGTAGTTACCTTTAGGAGTTTTAATTTGATATAATTTTTTATATCTAAACGATATTTTCCGAGTGTTTAGATGCAAAATACTTTTAATATAGGCGTATGACATATTACAGAATCAAAAAAATCACGAAACATGCTCTTAGAAATTTTCACACGGCCTGATCAATCATTTGAAAGGTGGTATGTGACCTGCAGAGTCGTACGTGAAACTTTATGTGGCCCTTTAAGTAAACATTTTGGTGACCGCTGATTTAGGTATATGTTGAATTACATTAAAAGATACCTCGGTTAGATGAAGCAATATTCCAAACGACTTCACAGAAAAATGTTTCGGTTACCGAAAAGATAGCACTCTTGACCTCTGCGTTAGGTCACGGTAATAGAAAGCTGAGTTTTGGTTAGTTCGAGTGGAAATCAAGGTCCCAAATTAGCGCCTTGGCAAAGATATTTCATCGTGACTTAATTCCATCTCGATCTCATCAGATTTATAATTGTACTTTTAACTAAATTATATAAATTGTTGGCGGAAATTGTCTTTATAAAATGTAAAGATTATTTAAAAATTGGGCTAAAAGTGTTTTTTTTAAGTGCAATTAATACATTTTTATCGTCGCAAAATAAATATAACAAATTGAGCTGGCGGAAATTATTCGATTTGAAGCAAATCTATTACGTCTTCAGAGATAATCCATTATGGAAGCCTTAACTTTGTGGAATTCTGTAGTTCAGAGCGAATAACAACAGAATATGCAACAATTCCACCATATTAATCAATAGCAAGACCAGGTTTCGACGTAAATACGGCACCATCATGTGAACAATCCGAAAATTTTAACCTAGTGGAATTTTTGCATAATTTCATATATTTGTCCTGTATTCTTCGCAGATCTCCTAACCTGATATTCTAAGGGAAGCGTTGAATTACAACTGTTTTTGTGAGCTAAACGCTAAACTTTTAACTAAGTTCTTCATAACCAAGGACAATTATACACTTGTTCCATTGTCTCGCGTTTCGTGTCCGTAATTATCATCCGATTATATTCTCAGATGTTTCGAAGAGCGGTTAGTTCTCCTCGAGCACGTGAAAGGCTATTCTTTGACGAAAAACTAGAGAAGGATGTAAATATTTTAGTCATTTATGGTCGGTCAGTTGGGTCAGGAATCCGTTACATATTTTAAATAGAGCAGAGGTGGTTGGCCGATAATGCCTCCTTGGATATTGAATGCAATTTTCATATTCAGCTCAGGTTTTCGAATTGACCTCTTCAGCGGGCGCGAGAAAAGGAAGAGGTGATGGAGGAGGAGGGGGAGAGAGGAATGAGTGGCAGGCAGGATGAAGAGGTGGAGGAACAAATGCTATGGACATACCCTCGATCCAACTCCCTTCATATTCGTGCAATTCGTGCCTTATGCATGCACTCGCTCTCCGCTCACGTCGTTATACAATCAAGCGACGAGTCATATTTTTTTGTAAGCGAGGTGAATAATCTCTTTATGAAAGACAACTAGATGAAAATCGTCGACATATTAAAGGGTGAGATACTAGTTGCAGTGGGGAGTTTTTTTTTTTAATTTGATGCCGGTTCACACTTTGTAGCGTTTGTATTAAAATATGTCGATTTTTACTTGATACATTTTTGGGCGATTATTTTTTACTCGTTTACTTCAAGATTTAAGAAAAAGTAATTTTAGCGCAGGTATCTTTTATTTTGACTATTTATTTAATTTTAAATGTCTTTAAAATTGGTATTATATAAATCAGGACTTTTAAAGGAACGGCTAGCAACCCAGTAGTAGATTTCGGAACATTTGAAATCATATCGTAATTCTTCCGAAAAGATAAAACGCACTAACAGTTTTAGATAGGTACTTCATACTTCCCTTTGAGCTGTCATCTTAACGGATTGGAAAATGTAGATCAACAGAGGAATGGATAATTTCTTTTAGCTTAAAAGCTGTATTTGCCTTAAACCATATATGTTCGAAAACTGTTTCATAGGTGTCCTTAACGTTGTGTTTTACCGTACAACACCAACTCTATAGCTCGGAGTAGTGTGGAACAAATGCCTTTTACAGCCTCGATTGTTCAGGCGGTGTTTGGACATCTTTTTGTCTGACTCCTACCTATTGACCTTAATATGATTGAATGGCCCCAGCATGAACAATATGTTTAGGTCAAGATAGCTAGCATGGACTAAATGTATAGAATATTGTGAAACGCAGATGAGTATGGGGTTATAAAAATCTTACTCGAGGAGGAGGAGTCCTCTTGTAACCTTTAACTATGAAGAAAAGAGATGCTCTATTTAAGTAGGTTTTGGTTCTCAAATATGTTTAGCATATGATGTCAATCTTTGTCTAGAAATTACTATAGATATTTTACCCTAGTAATGTACACTGGGAAACAAAACTTTTAAAGTTATTTACTAATACGTTATTCACACTAAATGACGAGAATTTGAGTTGCAATCTCTAAATTGTAAAAATATGATAGAAGATAAATTTTCTTTAAAACGGAGTTTAATGAGACAAAATTTACTGTAAATTACTTTGAAATCTTAACTAAGAAAATTAATATTGTGAGTGAGCAATATAATACCGTATGATAGAAATATTTTTCAATTAAATAATCAATGTGTATATAAGAAATACTTCTAAATTCTATTCTTAAACATTATAACCACAGTACTGTTATTCACGTAATGAATGACAGTCTTAAGTGTTACGTTTTTTCCGAAATTTCCTTCACTAACATAAGTTGTTCTCATATTTTCGTCCAACGTTCCTATAACGTTATTACATTTCCATTCGTCGAGCTATATCAGTTTGGTATTCCCAGCGTTTGATTATTGACAGAACGAAAATTTTCCCAAGAAGCCGAACCACCTATTGTATTTCTTTTTCGAAGCGGAAAAGATGAAAAAATTAATTTCGTCGCGCCCTCCATTTGTGAAGCGTTCCGTGACTTTCGGAAATGACCCCCTCCCTATTCTCAAAAAAGAATGAAAAAATTGTCCCCCTACGAACTCCGTTCACCCTCGTGAGAGAGGAGGGTCTTATATTCCTCGCTCGCTTTCGTTTTGTCTTTTGTTTTTTTTTTCGCCCGCAGTCGCGGTTGCCATGTCACGCGGCCATAAACGATTCCTTAAAAGTTTGATCCGTGACCCTTTAGAGCAGTGCCAAGGACGGCTAATCACCCCCGATGGAGGAAAAATAAGGCAAAAAATAAACGGAGGAAAAAGGAGAAAATAAATTAAAGAATATATGCGGGGTGGGTTTTCTACTCTCGGCTGTCTGACAGCGGCGCAACGGTTTGCGCAATACCGTCTCTTACACTTTTCCCCCACTCCGCCTCTCTCTTTACTGTCTTTCCCCCTCATACTACCAGGGTAACGAGAAGATTACTACCGAATGTAGAGGGGATGGCGGAGTTGGACGGAGGGTGGGTAATAGGAGGAAAAAGGGAGGGAGGGGCGATAAAGCGTCAGAGGCCATAGCCCCCGATCTATATCGAAAGCAAAATCCGCGCGTGATAAAGAGCGGAGGAGGAGGAGGAGAATGACGCCTTGCTCACGAAGGCAAGAAGGCATTAAAGTTGGTGTTTTATGGCACTTGTGGAGCTAGAGTATCTTGTTTTTTTGTCTTCTAATCGAAGACTCTAACGAAAATAATAATATCCGATGATTGTCATTTTACCACTATAAACTTTCCTTTTCGTTAGAATTTTGTTTATATAAAATGAGATTGAAGAATGCGTCTTATGGCTATTCGGGGGATTTTAAAGAAGGAAATGATGGCCATACGTACTAAGCATAAAAATATAGGAAAGTTATCGTTTTTAAAATGCATTATAATAAAAATATCAATCTCATTTATTGTAACATCGAGAGCCGTTAAAAAAGAGACGCAATTTTAGAATATCATAATTTATACTATATTGTGAAACAAGTTTTCGTTTTCTGTTGACGTGGCATCTCAATATCTCGATTCAATCCCCAAAAAACGTAAATCGGGGTTTTCCATGCACGTATTAATGAATAAACGGCGCCTAGTGTTCTTTCTTATTTAATACGTGCGATGATATTTAGAAAGACTAACTTTTTCAAGGACGGCTGAAGATGTCGGAGTTTGTTAACCCTTTTATAGGCACGTATCCATTCGGAGCGTCAGTGTTAAAAAACCTCCCAATTAATATTCAAGGTCGAATCATTAATCAGCAACCGCTAGTAGTGACAAGTGCTAAAACAAAGGAAGGCGACCTCGGAATTGACGCAAATTGAATCGGAGAGAATTTATGAGTAAGGGAAAAGTTCCAAAATAACTTTGTGATAGAGAGAGGATATTGGCCAATTGCTCTTTCAGAAGTTCATAAATATTTTTTAATACGATTATAAGTTTCCAATCTCAAAGCTGTTTTATCTATGTACATGCTGATAACATATGTATCTTCGTGAAAACATATGAACGGCAGACATTTTATTCAAGCTCATTGAAATTTCAGTACCGTTGTTTTAATTGTTGGTACTTACTGTCCTTTATAAATTCTCATAGAAATTAAAATTTGCGAAAGATCATCCATATTTAATAAGCAGTCATGTTTTTACATGGAGACTTCCTGAAATTTAAAGTGTTTTATTGATTCAAATGCGTTTATTAAAAGAAATATTTTATATAGATTGTGTATAATGTCTAGAATTATTTACCGTTGTTTTCTACTGTGGGTCCTTATTAAGGATGCTTTATAAGGCGAACGTCATTTTGCTATTGCCTCTTATAGATTTTTAAACAGGAATTATTGTATCTAGCGATGGCAAAGCAGTGGGAGGGAATGGTTTGTTAGCTGGGATGTCTAGATAGGAAGTCGACCTTATCGTCACTTGGTCACGGACCCTGTTCTCAACCACCAACAAAGCGTAGATTTCAGTCGTTTTCGATCCGTATTTGACCTCATGAGTCGTTCAAGAACTCGAAAGAGAAACATGATTGTGGGGGAGTTAAAGGAATAATGAGCGATATCGCGTGCTTCTCTTTTATGGATTTCCTGACACGCGCAAATAAAAGGTCAACCGTCAGTTGAAGCACCTTACTCTTATCTCTCTCCTGATTGGAAGAGGGGATGTTTGTAGGGGACAGTTATTGTGAGTTATTGGCTCCATATTCAATATGACTCCGGTCCCGAGAGGCGCGAGGTAGGAATTCGATGTTGGGACATGGTTCGTTCTCCTTGTTACATTTGAATTTTAATCCTGTTGAGATTATGGTATGCCTTCTTGAGATCTATTTGTATTTACCTTAAATTACAGTAACCAATGTTGAAGGTTTCCTCAGGCGCGTCTATTTAGTTATTAAATATTCTTTGATTGACATTTAAAATCATTTAAGAATACATGACAGTAATGCACAGTAAGGCCAAAAAAACTCAAAGCGTGACTAATTATTCAAATTAAGTTGAGATAACAATTTAGACGAATTGTTTCCAGAAAAATATCGAGATGAAAGCTAAGCATATATTAAGAGAAACTTTTTGGCTAACGTACATACCCCATTCGGGGATGAAAGCATTCTTATCGGGGCATGTCGGTGACTCTTCTCTTAGCCGAACATGACGAATCCCTCTTTAGGTTGAATCGATAAAATCTCTCCACATTGCGGTAGGTCATAGTGACTGCCCTCGCCTCTCCCATCCTCCCTAGTCTTAGAAAAGTAATGTTGTTTTATATAGTTTTCAACTACCCTATTTTTATTCTCTCATTTCTCGTGCTGCCCTTATCCTTTCCTAATTTTCGTTTCTCTCCTGTTGAAATATTACATTGTATTTGGGATAAATCGGAGATTAAGAAGTTCTTCAGACCTTCAATAAGTATGCAAGCCAATCTTCTCTGCTGTTCAACAGAGAATTATCGAGCTAATCTTATCAAGAACAAGCGCTTTAAAAAGTATTTGTCTCAGGTAACTCTGATGGCCGCAACAAGGTTATAAAAACCAGATGCACATTTTGGCTACAAAGTAGCCGTCTTGAGTGGCAATTCGGCTGTAATAGATTCTAAAAGAATTGAGACGAGTATTTTTTAAAGTTTTTGTTCACGAATTCTTCTCTACCATGTTCGATAACTTCAGCTTCTCTGTAGATATATTAGAAATTTTGAAAAAAATAAGATGAGGCATCCGTCTTAAGAATAAATATATTTCCGTCGTTTTTCTCGTGCGGGTGTAAATATTTTGTATTTAAGTTAAAATTTTGCAGAAGTTCGCAAGATCAAGGTTGAGAGACTTTTGGGTTGCATAAGGTCAAGGATAATTATTTTAAATTTCAGTCGACTTAAAAGAGTATAGAGACTCGCAGTTGTCAGCATTATTTTTCCCATGAGTGATATTTGACTACATATACTCATGATTGGTTGAAAACTTTGAGGAGACAACTGGACACGGTTGGTGAGAAGAGGACGCGGCATAAAGATTAGTGTCATGGCCCTTATCAATGAGCTAAGAATAGGAGGTCATAGAGTCGATAAGCAAAGATGCTAGACCCAAGCCTATTAGGTTACGGGTGAATCCAATTGAGAGAAGTCCGATTGAATTCGGACTTCGTGGGTCTATGCGGAGGCAAGGATAAAACATACGTGTCTATACTTGGATCGGTACTTCTAAAATAGCAATTTTCGGAAGACACAATCTATGAAGATAGTCTGAAATGTTGTCTTTATAATACTGTTACGGGAAATTTTCAGATAGGCACATGTAGTTTCTCGTTAATATGTTTACTTTTTTATACATAAAATTTTAATTCTAAAATGTAGTTTCTCGTTAATATGTTTACTTTTTCATACATAAAATTTTAATTCTAAAATGTAGTTTCTCGTTAATATGTTTACTTTTTTATACATAAAATTTTTATTCTAAAATCCTTGTCTTACTCCGTTTTCGGTATTAAAGGCACTTGTTTCTTCCTGCAGCTGCACATGCATAGAGGTAATTCGTACTTGTTAGTCCAACCGATTACCTCTCTCACGGCTTGGATGTGGTCCATCGTATTATACCCACTGCGAAATCCAGCCTGCTCTCTGGGTTGGGCAGAATCAAGATCGTTTTGGAGGCGCACAGTGAGTATTTTGGTGAACATTTTCTGGTTCCATGTTTCTGGTATACTTTTCTTCCTTACTTAGACACGAAGGACATAATTTCCCGTTGCTTTGAATACTTCCGCTGGGATATCATCAACTCCAGATGCTTTTCCATTCTTCATACTTCTGATTGCGTGTCTCACCTCTTCTGGAAGGATATCTGGATCCTCCTCTGTAGGCATATTTCCGTCTTCATTTACTTCATCATTTGCTAGTAATCCTCGTACAACTTAGTGTAGAATTCTTGAACCCGTTTTAGGATTAATTTCTTACTATGGGTTATGGAGCTGTCTTCTAACGTCAAAGCAACCAGCTGTCTCTTACCAATCGAGAGATGTTGTTTCATTTTCTTGTAGCGTCTATTGTTTTCTATCGTTTTCTCGATTAGCTCATAGTTATATTTCTTCACATCTTCTTTGATGCACTTCGTTATAGTTTTGTTTATTTCTGCAAAATCGATCATTTTTTAGGATCATTAGTAATTTTCATTTTCCTTTTTTTTTTCCATCAGCGGTCTTGTTTTTCTGTTAACTTTTTCTCTGGTTTTGTTTTAACTGTTCTGCCTATTTATTGTGCGGTTTCCTTGAATATCTTTATTAATTGTGATTCAACTTCTTGGTCTTCCAGCACACTTAATCGATTTTTCAGTTGGAGCTGAAATTCTTCCTTTCGTTCTTTTAGCACTTTAAAGGAAATAGGCCTCTTTATAAATTTGTCTTTCCAACTTTGAATTGACCTATATTCTGCATCTTACCAATCGATGGTCGCTTCCAGTTTTAAACGGATTGAGGACGGCCAAGTGCTTATTATTGAATAGTATGTAGTCTATTTCGTTTTTGTACCATTGTATCCTTTCCAGATCCATTTTCTATTGGGACTTTTTAAAGAAAGTGCTCATTATATAAAGACAAGTCGGTCCCTTCGTTCATTTCTGTGTCCTTAGCCCCATTTTCCAACTGCTTTGTCTTCTTCCTTTTATTCTCCTACCTTAGCACTGGAATCACCAATAACCACTTTCCTTTGACGTGCAGTCTCCAAGTTCTTGGTAGAAATCTTCCACTTCCTCACCCTAGTATGATGAAGTTGTACCCGCAGGGTAACATTATATACCTCTGCAAAGTTTTGTGACGATATTTTCAAAGGTGTGGAAAATCTGTCTAATCATTTAAGTTACTTATGTAGTTTTAAAAACAGGTTGCTTTGGAGAACTCTACACCACAGGAAAATATCATTAAAAACTATTTATTAGTAATATTGCAATTAAAATCGACAAATATTAGGTTGTCATGTAAACAAACCAAATCGCACACAGAATTGAAAATTGGTCTCTCAACTTCGGCGACAATAGGAGTTGTCATGGTAGATTATAATTGGTATTGTCATAAAACTGATGAAATCACGTATTTTTCTGATTATAAACGCATTTTTTCGCTAATTAGATCATAATTGGGATTCCGTCTTCAATAAAAATAAACTTTGTTCTTCCCTGCATGGAATCATCTAAGTCTCAAGTTCGTACCTGGTTTCTGAGTAATTTTAAAATTCAAATGAAAAATAAGCTGCACCCATCCCTATGTTATTCAGATGGAGAAAATGAAAAATAAAATATTTTTAAAAAATTAGAAAGGTTAATCAAACCGGTATAAAAACTTTACTACACGACTTAACTCTTTATTCCGATTTAAAGGACACATTCCTCTTGTTTCTACGTGCGTTAGTTGTTGAGTTATAAAAAACATACATACAAACACTTTACTATATAGATATCTATAGATAAATACACAACTGTCAATTTCTATGTCAAATGGAAGAATTACAAATTTGACCTTCCATGTATTTTCCTCGTAGTTCATAGACCTTGCCGCGCCAAACTACGCCGCCCATAAAATCTAGACGCGCACAAACACACCTCTATTGCACATCTCCAGTCGAACGAGGTCGTGATACGTCGCCTAGCAACGGTCACGGTGTTACGAAGAGTGATGGCGTAGGCGCAGCGTCGGCGGCACTAGTGTGTCTATAGGTTGATCCTCGGAGAATCAATAAATGGGTAGGCGCTGACCCGGATTTCGGATAAATGCGCGCTGTTTTCCCTGTTGATCATATGCACTTATTAATTCTCGGGACGGGTCATCGGGTAAATGAAACTCGCTTTTCGTGCGGGGAAATGGTAAAATCCCGTGATTTATGGAATCCAGCACGTCTGATGGAAATAAAAGAAGGCGGTGCGAATAAAATTGGAAAAATCAATGAATCGCCGGTCTCTTCACTTTGGCCGTCTCGGTTGGAAATGATGTGAAATATGCATAGGATATTCTCTACGCGAACAAGCGCGGTAGAGAGTCGATGAGAATTTACATGAAGGATATGTCCATGCATAGGGATTATCATGCATGAGCATTTTGAAACTGCGAGAGAATGCCCCAGCTTGTTTAGAAGACGTTGCATTATTTATTTTTATATATCAATTCTTGTGATATTATTAATTTTATCGTTTGAATTTTTGAAGTTCATAAGGTATGTTGTCCTACGTTTGAAACCCTTGTTGTTATAGTTTTTATAATTCAATTTTTAACTCTTACAGCATCCAAAAATCAACTTTCAGATAGTACTCGAGTTTTGAAAGAGAATAATTTTCTGAAAACACTTTAAGGAGGTGAGGTTTCAAAATGTTTTTATTAGTTCTTGCTTTATGTTATTCAAGGATCCTTTCTTGTTGATTATTTTGTCTCGTGTTGAATAATACATTTTGACATTAATTTTATCACCTTGAATTTTTTATATAGTACAAAATCTCGATAAGTTTCTCCCTTCGTATTGTTAACCGACGACCTGACATTTTCATAACGAGGTGCCTAAACCCACATGAAGACCTCGAGCACCAGTTATCTCTTGCGAGCGAGGGCTCTTCGCTGCGGAGTTATCTAGAATTTTTCCTCGAGCGTCTGGCAGTAAGGATGAAATTAATCCTACCGGGAGTTTAGAGCGTGTTTGCACTAAGATGGTTTTTAAAATGTTAGCTGAAAAAATATAAGTAGGTTTACTTAAATAAAGGAAGAGCTTTTATATAAATAAGAAATAATTGAGGTGCGGGTTTGACGTGCAGAATAAAAACGCATTTGAACGCTCGGAAAAAACACATCGCCTCATTGAATTAAACAAGTTAGGAAAGTGTACCACGTATCACAAATGGGCGCGTTTCATGCAATGGAGTATTAGAAAGAAATTATATACCTGTACGTAAGGGAAATTGCGTTTTAAAGTTATTTTCTTCATAATAAATAATCCATTTTCTTCCTGTTTAATAATATTACATGCACACGCAAGTAAATTAAACGTTTGTTTGTGAGATTATGTTAGCAACAATGAAGAAGTAACCATGCAAGAAATTTTGTTCAACTCGAATGAAGACATTCTTGTTTGATTTTCTCGATGACGGCTACTCCTACAACTTTTATTTGAATAATATTTTGTTATGAGCAATACATTAGGAGATATGACGAAAATTTAATTTTTTGTCACCAGTGAAGTGGTACCCCTGATTGGCTTACGTGATTCATTTTTGTGATTTTCTTATTATATTTGATTGAAAGTCCTTTAATATAAAATTTCATGACAATCCTTCGGTAGAAGCCGAGAACGAACATACGGACAGACCGACGATAATAGGCGCTCACGCTGTAAGCGAAACGCGCCTAAAAAGCGCCCCCTAAATCATTTGTCCCCTCCCGCCCCGTCCGAACATCTAAGTCTCCCACTCTCCCCCTATTATTCAATGTCTGGCCACACACATGCTGCCAACATTACAAGAAACTTTTAAATGTTATTTATGCCAGTTAAGGTTACTTATCCGTTTATCATGCAATGCAAATTAAATAAAACGATACAAATACCAATAAAAAATAAAATTAATTTACCTGTAATTAGTGGGATTTCTGCTGCTGTACTGTGGGAGATAGTTTTTGTATAGCAGGTGTGTAGTTTGTACATTTCAATGCTACACAAGCAGCACTAACATCATAAGGCAATCTGTTCCTCTTGTCTGTCTTTATGGTGTTACAAGCAGAAAACAAAGATTCACACGAGTAAATTGATGAAAAAAATTGTCAAAATCGCTTTAGCAATTCTATTCAGTGTGTCAAACATTTGCGGAATGGTATTCCACACTTTCAGAACCCCACTGTCAGCACTCTTATTCATTATTCCTGCTAACCGATCTCGTTCAACTGTTTCTAATTCTGATCTTAAGTCAATAAAACTTTTGCTTCTAAATTGAGCTGGACTGGAACTCAAGTAGCTGCACTTCAAAGTCATTTAAGTTCATCCAATCAAATATTTCTAATATTAAATTCTCCAAAATAACTGTATCAGGATAATTTATGAATTTTGCATTGTCTTCAAATTCCCTGAATTGAATGAATCTGGACGAGAACTGTTCGATTATTGAGGTTAAGATCTCACTAAACTGTTACACAACATTTTTCGAGTCAAGTTTGTCGTGAAATTCCGTTTCGCTAAAATGCTTCAAGCGCGGAAAGTACTTAAAACTACAACTTTCCACATCACGTTTGAATATTTTAATGATTCATCCATAAATATGTATTGATTTGCTAAGACTATTGTTGCCATGTCTCTAAACTAGCCATTGGCGTTTATTTCTTTTTCCCTCGCAGTGGCGTGCCAACAGAAATTGTCTCGCGTGCCACTTTGGGCACGCGTGCCATAGGTTCGCCAGCCCGGCCTAGAGTAAGGGTCGGCCGGCTATGGCACGCGTGCCAAAAGGTTGCACGCGAAGAGATTTTAAGTGGCACGATATTTTAGAGAATATTTACGAAAATTTGTATTTTAATGATACATACTGCATTATACATATTCAGAATTTCTTATAAAACATTGGAGCCGAGCCGACTTTGCCGAGATCCGAGTGCTTTCAATAGAGGACAGGCAACTCTGCAGTTCCGCCTCGGTTTTCAGACTCTCGTCCCATCCCATTTCTGCAGGTATAACTCTTGAATCTTCACAGCGGTCGCATTTGAAGCCTGCCTTTCATGTGCTATGCATCGGTCCGAGTTTTTATTTTTTTTAGCAGTGGTATTTTGTAATAAGCGTTTCTGTCGAGGTGTTTTATTTCTCCGTATTTTTACTACGTTTTTTAATATTCCCTTTTTTGTTGATAGAAGCTTTTAATATTTCCTTTAATTTTTGATTCAGGTGATGTTAATAAATTCCTATCTCCTGTACAAAAAATTCACTTATAATAAAATTACCTTGTATGAATACAGATTGCCCATCATAGACGCCATGGAAACTACTGGGCAGAATTTGTCCGTATTACGGAGACCCTCTGTAATATTAATAGATTCACATTTTCCGAAATACTGTGAAAAAAGAAATGATAGGAGGGTCCAAAATTGGTGTAGGCAAAAAAAAAAAAGAAAAAGTGCGAATTTCGACAAAAAACGGTCACTATTCAACAAAAAAATAATAATTTGCCTTCGAATAGGATAAGTAGACTATTAAGAAAAAATATCACAGATAAAAAATCCTAGGATTTCAGAAACTCTCGGAAAATACTATTTGGCTTGAAAGCGTCACGGACAGAATGAATTTAAGGTTGGCACGCGCGGAGGATCACAGATTACAAATATTGACAAAGAGTGGCACCCAATAGAACGTTGCCGACCCCTGACCTAGAGGGACACATACAATTAAAATTTAACAGCCTGTTAAATTTTTCTTTGATTTTAATGAGTTGAGCAAACATTAAAAAGCTCATTTCAACTATAAATGCGTTTATGATTAATTTTTCTTATTATAGAAATGCAAAATATTAGTACGTATAATAATTTCTCTTAATAAGAGTTATTAAGTGCCTGGATAGTTAGCGATTTTCAATTCATGGCCATTTCAATTTCAAGAATAAGCACTAGAGTATCAAAAATGAAAAATATATGCTTGGAGTTAGGTATTTCCAAAAGGCATAATATTGGAGACCTCAAAGATAGGTACCTAATTATTTTTTTCAATATTATATACCTACTACTGTTCTTGAAAATATTCAGCCATGAGAAGTGCTCCATAGTTTTCTTTGTAGTTGATAGCTATATCTTTGAAGGTAAACTTATTATCATCTATCTTTTGTAAGGTATAATTACGATACGTATACATGTGCAAAAGGGAGCAGAGAAATTTCTTTTTATAGGCCCTCTTACTGAAGTCTCTATGCACAGTATTTCTTATATAAACGACCACAGTGGCTCTGGCAGGAATAGACCTTGTGATAATGCCAGGATGTGGCGGAGAAAGAAAAACGATATGACAATGTTCGGTATTAAGAAAGGGTGAAAGTGCGATAACTGAAGGATGACATTTTCTTCGGAAAAACTGGGAACAATATAATCGCGTACAATACGCACAATTATCACACGTGAATGTTTTCATTGAGTTAATGTTAGCAATAATATTTAAAATGCTGCAGTATGAAACTTGCTTGTACTATCTACAGTACAACAATGACGTACACACTGCTGAGAGAGAGAGAGTCATTTGCATTTCAGAATTAAATTTAACTTTTCCTTACTAATGAAGCTGCTATGAAAGTGTATGGAATACGTCTTCTGGAATTTGAGCCACTTCTTTACTGCAAAATGTTGAGGCCCTCCTACATGTGTGGCGCCCCGGAGATTAACCTATTTTCCCATCCCAAGTCTACCGCTGTCTTATACTCTTTGGAGAAATGTATTTTGAAAACAAGTTAATTTATGAGAATTTATGTTTCATAAGTGATGTGCAAAGGTCGAATAGTTTGCTTTTCGATTGAAAAGAAGATGGCCGGCTGAGAAGGAAGTTAAGAGCCAGATTTAAAAAATTAATTATTTTTTCTAATAGAAAATGAAATGGATTGACATGATGGCTCTTAAGATTCTGGATTTGTATGACGTTGATCGACCAGCAGATGGATGTCGGGTATATCCCTTTCTATTTGTCTTGTTGTGAGAATTAAACAGGTAAGGGGAATATGTAAAGTGACGTGCGTAGCATTCAGCGGCGCCAAACGGAAGCAAACGCGAGGTAAATGAGACCGAAAGCGCTATGAACAAAGTGCGGAGGAGACAGATAGTCTGTTATAAGAGGAACGACCTGCTTTCTAATAAGCGGGGCGAACGGGAATGAGGTCGGCTTGGGAAGAAGAATAGGCTGAGTAATGAAACGGAGAGTAATTTTTTGTCGCCGTCACCGCAAGGAAGAAGAACCTGGAAGCAATCTTGAGGATTGCGTCTCGAAGGGAAGGGACTGGGATTAACAGATTGCAAGGGAGGAAAACGGGAGAAAAAAAATAAAGTGGGAGAATGCATTAACGGCAAAGTCTCGGTATTGCCTTTGTTATTTGATCACACTTTGAACTGGTTTATATTGAAATGCATTTTTAGGGTATGTACTTACTAGCCAGTTACTGGTCAGTTACTATTTTGTTGTTTTAAACTTAAATACGATTGTATTGCACTGCTTGTATCGTTGACATAATGCCATACACATTAGGTTCTTTTGATGTGCTACAATAAGTAATTAAACTACTGCATGACAAGAGTTGAGGATGAACCTATGCTCTTGACCACGGATCGTAATTTTTCCAAAGTTTTTGTCGCTCTTTTATAGATGGCTTTTGAAAAAATCGTCTTTCCAAATCTTTTGCTATATTAAACTGTTTATCAAGCTCAATATGGATACCTAAAAACATTTTAACCAAAGTTCCCGAAAAGTTTATTCCGAATTTGACCGAGAATCTTGTGTAAGGAGAGGATACGCCATAGCTACGAGAGAGAAAATGTAATTTATGCATATCACAATTGGTTTGTTTGTTGATTTTCGTATTAAAAAAATTAATTCGGTTTTTCTCGATACAGCTTTTGGCGTCGACAACACAGTTATATCCTTGGCCCCTCAGTATGATTTACGCGTATCATCTGAAGAATATGAACATTTTCTGTAACTTGTGATTCATTACGAATTACACAAAATTTTTGAAAGTTGAATATACATCTTAGCGGAGTATGCATTTATATTGTATTTGCTTCCTCAATAGGAATTCTTTGTTTCGATGGTAATTAAAAACACTAATATGTACTTCGTTAGACGCCGTCACATTGTTTACTTTGCAGTCACATCGAATAAATGGTAAATACATTTTTAGTATTACGATGAACAGTAACATTATTCATTCTGTTCCGCTGTCAATGGTTAACATCACACGTCCGAACCGTATCACGTTAAATGCTTATGAAACATTTCGGCAAGAAAGGCAGGTGGTTAATTAAATCACAAATGTATACGTCATCCGGTGTGAGAATTGTCAGAGTACGTGTTTATTCATTTGGCGATTGCCCCAGAGTTCGCTGGATTCTCAATAGCGCGTACGCACCTCTCTCAACCTAGAATGGAGATGCAGGCTTCAGATAGGACACTTGCGTTCCTCACATAACTTTGACCATGCCCCTGAATTTATTCCACGAATATGGCATGATGCCTTAAGCCTAAAAACTGGTCGATGTCTTCGGTAATAGTAAATGAGTTCCACGTTCATATGCATGTTGTACGCAAGATAATGTTACAAAATTAAACGGTAATAACGCTGAAATAATTGACATCTCTCTTTGCTATTTTATGCTTAAAATGTATAACAGATGCTAGTTTTTATACAATCCATAAAATTTCCATGCGAGCATCTTTGGTTGCTCGGACGATTTCCAAACGAAAATCAATTATAATCCATATGAAAAAGAAAGGTCCAATTATTCTCTCATGCATCAGGCCACAGCATGCGTTCACCTTCTAAATACCCCTCTCAAGCTTTCAACTTTTGAATGTTCAGATTCATATACCCTAACGTTTCGATTATTAAATTTCACTGATATGTGAAACTTCATCCGAAATCACTGGGAACTCTAAAATTTACCCTTACCATGGAAAACCTGGACAATTTGCACTGTGTATGTGTATAATTCAAACCGCTTACAAAGCATTTTGTGGATGGTTGACTGTTATATCGGCAGTTCTCGGGACGCACGGGGAGTCGCCCTTGTGAGGCTGTAGTGGAAAGATTTCTCGAACCATTCATTTTGAGTACCGGTTGCACGAGGTATCCCTAACCGTGAAGCATATAACGCAATGCTGGTTGCCATTGGATGATCAATGTTTTATTTAATGTCTTGGTGGTACGGTTGGTCCACGCATATACTCTCCTGAAGTTCCGTTGCACCCGAGTCCTTAATTTTGTCTCGATAAACCACTCCATACATCGCGCTTACTGCTGTACAGACGCCATTTTGCAAACAACAACGCTGACACGAGATATGAAGCACCATCTGCTGGCGATAGAAATTCCTATTATTTCTCTGTATACTCCAATAAACAACAAACGAGTTGCAACATTGGTTTATATGACTAGGTGGCAAGCCCCCTGCTCGCTGCTGCTCGCCAATCACTACCCCCCCCCCCCCCCTTTGCTCGCTGTTTCTTCGTTCCTACCATGTACCTATTGGATTTAGATTAGTTTAACGGGAATATGTTTTGAATATGAGTTTAATGAATATATTTTATAACGGATGTATGTTTGGTTTTTAATAACAAATTAAGAAAATTAGTTGAATAACTCGATAAAAAATAAACTTAAGAGGGCTGAAATTCCCGAAGATTAAAAATGGCTGAGGTATATAGGATTAAAGAGGGAGAGAGAGAGACAACCAGAAATAGGATTTTAGTAATATAGATAAAAAATATAAATAACAAGAATACTGCGTTCGATTTGTTTGCATTAAATTCATATCTTCGGTCATTTCGAGCAGGTTTTAATCTTATTTTAGATCTTTAAGCCTTTATTTAAGTGTATATGCACGGAAATTACCGAGTAGTCGGTGCGGTACACTGAAAAACCCTGCACTTTTTGATTGGAATATGCCACTTGGTGTGCGGATAGGTATGTGCAAAAGTAAATTTTTCAGATAGGGAGCCACCTCAAATTCCGTGTAGAACACCGTAATGACGGCCATTTAAAATGGCGGCGGAGGCTTTATTAAAATCGTTAATATCTCTGCTATCTTTCATCCGATTGTAATTTTAGTTTTTTTATCTAAAAGATTGTAAGCTATGTTATATTTTTTATAATCATCATTTTTTCTGTAAACCTTACGGTTTTCCCGGAAATTGCGGAAAACTGAAAATTTCTCTATTTATCTCAGGTTTTTTGCTTCATTACTTACATATAACGCAAAATTCCACTTTTTTGTCTTATAACAAAGAAAAAGAAAATTCTTTATGCTTTTCATTAATACCACCTTTGCGCTGCTACCATGAAAACTGCCGCGGTAATTAAAGGAAAACCAGCGGAAGAGCGTATTTCTGGACTCGGGCAAGAGCCACCTACACAAACCAGGTTGTCATTCTTAAGGCCATAATACTAGGAATTTATTCATTGTTAAATACTCTGTTACTAATATGTTTAGTGAATGTTAAAAACCATTATCTAAGTAATAAATCAGCAGCTGTCAGATATGGTGGCAGTTGTTCAAAGATGGCGACCAGACGGTTTTTTACATTTTTTAGAACTATATTTACTTTATTTACAAAGTTTATCCTTAATCTTAAGATATTCCAGAAAATGCATAACACTGTCATTGTTGTAATATCATTGTGAATTGCCCGTGGTCATTGTATATCTCTGACTTCACAGTCAGGGGGAGGAAACACTATGAGTGACGATACATGAAACATGTAAATTAATACTACATAATACTACTAAATTTATACTACAATACTATTGCAAAGTAAGGAAGTTAATCAATCACCATAAATAATTTTAAGCCTGGAAGTAGATATAATGAAAATCTCTGCCTCTGTTTTCAGCGTGCTAAGGTAACTTATCATCCTCATCTTCGGCTTCAGCACTGCATTAAATAAGGGCAAATGATGGAAATCATTCTAAAGTGTATAAACTTAAGTAAACCGTGTGTTTTCAAATGTTTTCTTTAAAAGTAAAGAATACTTTGTTATAATTGCCTTTTGTTGCAGCAGTTTTAAGCGCAGTTTGTGCAAAGAAGTGTGCATGGCACCTGTGCCTTCCGACAGGAGCATCTTGTTTGGCAGCCAGTGGAGCAGCCACACTTCACTAGTTCTCTGCACGTATCCCAAATCGGATGTAGAGATGACCAGACAGGTTGCCACTCTCTATCGATAATGGTCCAGCCCCATCCATTTGGAATTGGTATTGGGTCATTCACTGAGCAGGCATGGCCCCAAACTTGACCTGCTTGATATGTGGTGCGAAGAGAATGCTGCTCCAACGCCGCAGATGTGGGTGGCAAGTTATTCAAAGTAGGACTCTTAGATGTGAAGAGAACTTTTCGCACTTCATTCAGGGAATACTCTTCGCCACCTTTGTAGTATAGGAGAACTACATACTTCTCTAATACTTGAAATAACTTATCAGGAATGGAGGGTGGAGGACGAGAAATGTCTTCAAAAGCAGCTGTAACTTCAGGGAAGGATTTCCATACATGTCATGCACTCATTTTTCCTTTCATTGAAAAAGATGAGGTAGTACGGATCCAGTGAAAGAGTGAAAGCTTCTCAAGGCATTGGATTTATCTAGACCCAGAGATTCAACCATGGCATGCATACAAAGGTATCGTTGTGAATTTAGTTCCTGTTTTCCGTAATGGAGCAAACAAGCAGGTTTTGCTCCCTGGATCAAGCGCTCTCTCACAAAGTTACGGTATAGGCCTAAGCCCCTTTCCTCGGCATTGACTAATGCACTCACACGTTCCTTGTCAATTACAACCTTCGTATCCCAAACAATAAGATCAGAGGAGGATTCTCTGAAAGGATTTCCGAATTCAAGAAAACTATCTTTGAGAGCCTGCTTTTTTTCCTGGAACTTGACTTGGAATGCGGAATACTGTTCGTGATGGAGGCCTTTGTTTGACTTATTCGGAACTTGAAACTCATCCAGAATGCTGATCAACTCTGGACCTGCAAGTATACACCTCCTTAACATTGCAGGATCTTGCAGCAAACCGACAGCGCCACCATCTCCTTTTATGACTGCATTGTGCTGTTCGTTTGCTTGGTCGACAGCTATCGCAGAGAACGGACTGTTTGTCTTATGAATTACAAACTGCCCATTACAGAAACACCTGTGAACACTGGGTGCTTTCTGTTCCAGTTCCTCCAAATTTTTTGTGTGGACGGATAACCAGCGTGCATAATTTTGGTGGTCAAGCAAGAGAAACCAAGGCATCATGTTTTTCAGGGACTGCTGGAAGAGTTCATATTTCCCTTCCCTAACGGATCGAACAAAAGAGAGAAGAAGGATCTCAAGGTTGAGAACCAGAAACCAAAATCTAAATGTTGGAGATTGAGAAGATCTCTCTGCAATCCATTCTTCAAAGGATTTTTCAGGGCTATCGGCTGTATATGAATCTTGCAGTAGACTGTAGAGAACTGAGGCAGTTTTTTGATGTATTGCTCTAGCCTTGGTTACATAAGTCACTTTAAGATTGGCTTCTGCACTCGCTTCTGTATTTATGCCTGAATTGGTAATCACACCTACCCAGCCACTACCTTGGAGGATTTGTCCAAGCACTTTCAAAAAAGCCTGTTCAATATGAAAAGGAGCAAACATTGCTACGAAGCTGGACTCCCCATAAACCTCAGGCCAGTTCCACTGAACTAATTTACTTAAGGCGTACAAAGGTTGGTCTGCACATATGACAGGAACTTGCTCCGGATTCAGAAAATTTGTTAACTTCCTGATATGGTCCAATGCGTGTTTGAGCATCGATGCTGAAGAAGAGTCTTCATTAAATAGGCGCAGAAGAGAAGTAAGGGCTATGTCGAAGGAGCAATCGGCCTGATTTGTGGCATGGAAAGCAGCCCAGGTGAGATCTAAAGGGCCATCCTTTCCGTCAGTGAGCACATGATCTAGCCACTCTTTCATTTTTTCATTCCAGACCTATGACAGAAGGTAACATTTTGTCATAAATGAGCTCACAGGCTGTTGGCGCAGATGGCTGCTTGGTGTGAAGGGTTACTGCCTTTACGACACCGTAATTATCAGGAAGCTGAGGAACTGTACGACTCCTTTGGCTAACATGACAGAAATTAGTAAGAAAGTTTCGAGGATCTCCCGTCTGACCTTCGACAGGTATTTGAAACAAGGAAATACCTGTTCCATGGAAAGATGACTGTCCTGTGGTGCTGCTATAGTTGTGGTCTATATTGTCGTAGGCTCCAAATGTGCTTTTAGCACCTTTGTGGTAATGTGCCTTCCTCAATGCTTCTCACTGGTGCTTTCTTTTGTTCTCCGTGGAATTCACCAGGAGAAATGCATTCATTGGCCATGGTTAAGAGCGAGAGTCGACTTCACTTGACAGCTGCTGATTTCTTAAGCAGATAATGGTTTTTAACATTCACTAAACATATTAGTAACAGAATATTTAAGAATGAATAAATTCCTAGTATTATGACCTTAAGAATGACAACCTGGTTTGTGTAGGTGGCTCTTGCCCGAGTCCAGAAATACGCTCTTCCGCTGGTTTTCCTTTAATTGCCGCGGCAGTTTTCTTGGTAGCAGCGCATAGGTGGTATCAATGAAAAGCATAAAGAATTTTCTTTTTCTTTGTTATAAGACAAAAAAAGTGGAATTTTGCGTTATATGTAAGTAATGAAGCAAAAAACCTGAGATAAATAGAGAAATTTTCAGTTTTCCGCAATTTCCGGGAAAACCGTAAGGTTTACAGAAAAAATGATGATTATAAAAAATATAACATAGCTTACAATCTTTTAGATAAAAAAACTAAAATTACAATCGGATGAAAGATAGCCGAGATATTAACGATTTTAATAAAGCCTCCGCCGCCATTTTAAATGGCCGTCATTACGGTGTTCTACACGGAATTTGAGGTGGCTCCCTATCTGAAAAATTTACTTTTGCACATACCTATCCGCACACCAAGTGGCATATTCCAATCAAAAATTGCAGGGTTCTTTCAAATTTTGGGATGTACCGCGTCCACTAGAGGACAACAATAGGTACCGGTAACCATGGAATCTTATTATTGAAATGTAAAATAATTTACCAAAACTAAGAGTATAAATTCAACATATGAGCGAATTTGAATGAGATTATGTGACGGTGAGAATAAGAATCCTCATTCATTTTGGAGTGTTTTAAAGAGTAAAAGAATGAAAGCCTTCAAACCAAAAAGGTGATTTTTACGTGTTATCTTATGGGAAACGACATTCATCCTCTGGAGTACAGCCCTGAACTTTCTCAAAATTTTTTTAGTCATAACGTAAAGATTCATCAACACCGAAATCCTGAGAAATTTCTGGCTTCTACGTTTATTTATAATTGAGTTATTCACAAAATTAGAGCGTTACGCATCGTGACCATTACGATTTATAATATAGAGATATATAGTGTCTTCATGTTGTGGAATTATATTTTGTAGGTACACATTGTACTATCTGAACAAGTAAATGGAGTGTGATATTTCTTAATTTAAATTAATATATGAGGGAAGAGAGAGAAAAATTTATCACCGAAGATTTCTGTTCGAAATTTGAATAATTATTTAAATGTGGTATCTTAAGTATGTAGCTCAAACATCTCAATTCTGCTTCTCATTATATGGTATTCTATCCTGGCCTGATAGATCGATGCATTCAATTTGTTTGCTAGAAACCGAGACTTGATTTTCCTATTCGCATATCATAAACTAAAACTTCTGTGGAAATTGCATACTTCTAATAATAGAATACTCTGTAATTTTTAGACCTTTACATCATTATTAAATTCATTAATAATAATCGTTGTAGAAGAATTATGAAAACGATAATTTTCCATACCAAATCAGGATTACCTAAATTTCTTGTGAAACAACAAAGCACAGTTGTTTATTTATAATACGAATAAGGATTAGTAGAAGGAAAGGTTTTCGCTAATGGTCGGTGTCACACGTAATTCACCCACCAAATTATTTCCATTATGGGAGGAATGTGTCGTGTTTTCTAACCACGTCTTATGTTTTTCTCATAGCTTATCATCCTATAACGGCAAATCACATAAGTATCAATATCAACTGTCATAAAAGGTTTATTTCGAGGAGTCCCATTTCATTATAATTTTTGAGAAAGTATCGGATTTCTCGCTTCAAAACTTCCTTGATAACATAAGTGTCTTAACGAATCGATTAATTTATTAGGAACTATATCAAACCATAGGTCATAATAGACATTTTAATCACATTTCTAATAAGCGTTAAAGTGAAACATCATTCGTATACAACACGAACCATAATTCCCTAAGGAAGGGATAGAGCAGTATAATCCTTTAAAGAGCCCGAAGTATGACCCTTTCAGGTTGATTAGTGCGACAGTAACGTTTTAGTTACGGACATCGAGCACTCCTCCGAATCGGTTTTGCGCATCAAGGCGAGCACTAGAGTGCAATGTCGTTTCGTCTACATCTACATAAAACCCCGACAATAGGGCGGAGGCGGTTAGACAAGAACGAAGGAGGGAAGGTCGATAGAGCCAAAGTGACGCAAACAAACTGCGTTAACAGGTTGTCCTAAAAGGTTGTCTATTCTTAAGCTCCCGAGAAATTACAAGATTGGGACGAACTTAAAAGGGTGGACGGGCATTTGTGGCGATGATGCTGGAAGGGCGACCCACAATAATGCTATCGTTATAACATTTGTCGATCGATTGCATTATGTCCTTTAATTTTTAATAATATCTCTGAGGAGGTTAAAGGATTATTCATATCTGTTCATTTGCTCAATTTTGATTAAAGTTGCTAACATATGGTAATCAGTGCGGAAAACTTTTAAATTGCAATTTAAAAAAATAAGAATTGAAATGTGTGCTCTAAATGTTAGCATCCGAGTGGCCAGCATATTGCAGTTTTTATATTGAAGTTTTTAAAAAAATGTCTCGGAAGCGCGTAATTCGTTTATAATTTTATTACTTTTCTCGCCTGACAGCGATATTTTCAACACTAGTTTGAGCCTTCCAGTGTAAATATCGTAGCAAAAATTAAGCGCCGGGTATTATTAATTTTAAAAAGAGTAGTTGTTAAGGATTTAGTATTTATTGGAAACAATAAATCGCTGGCCTAACAAAGAAAGCGATAAATTTTATTTGGGAAATTCCGATTTTGTAATAAGTGCTTTTTGCTTAACTGAGACATGGAATGTTCGCATTAAAATGAGACCATTGGAATTGAAGCGTAGAATTTTCAACTTCGCTAATATATCTTTCTCTCGTTGCATTTCTCAGTAAAAAACAGTGATATAAAGGTCGGTTTATGTTTGGATATCTACCCAATGTTGGCAATTAAGTCATCCGTTGAAAAAAATAATAAATCCATTGCAGAGTGCATAAATGCATTACAAATCGTACGCCGTGTCTCCATTAAACGTCTCATTTGATTGAGTCCTTAGCTAATCGATTTTCGATTGATTTAAAACGCCTCATCCGATCGTGGTTCCGACGGAGAGCGAACCAACTGCTTGTCCTTTTAAGGACGGTCGCGGCGCAATCCTGTTCCTTTCCTGAGCGAAACGAGTACCTTACGCCGCCCACATTTGTTCTCAATGCGATATTCGATATTCATCACATTGTTACGTCTCATACCACGGACAAGGGCGTGCTCGTTACGACATGACGCGGTTGTAACTAGAAGAGAAATTTTGCTGTCGGGAGATACTTGCTAAAATCCTAATGCGTAGGGGGAACAATAAATTAAGAAGACGTGTGACAAGGCAGATTTCTTCAAATAAAGTAAAACTAATCTCCTTTTAAGTAGAAGATTAATCCGTTTTCGAGCATATAGTTAGTTATCCTTGGCGTCGTGGCAAAAATCGCTAAAAGTGGTGGGATCGCGTTTCTATAATAACAGGTTTGGTTTTGTACTTTTTTTGAACTTCGTTTCCACACGGCATTAAAAATAAAGGGAAAATTCTTATTCTTTCCAGAAAATTGTTAATTAAGAAAATAGGACAAATTTTACTATACTTAGACAATTTTTATTTTGATGTAGTAGCATTCCAAGGATAGGTCAGAGGCCCGTGCGCACGAGAGCATAAACTTTTGTTTAACATTTCAGTGATACTATGTATACGTTTTGCATATATATTTATAATATTCATTTGTATCGACTGGTAAATTCCGTATCTTTGGTTTAGATAATAGAAGAGAGAATCTACTTTCAATCTCGCCCTAATAAAGAGGTTAACCTATCTAGCTACACGTTGATTTCTAATAGTGCTTGTTCCATATCTAAGACGACGTGTTCTCTTACTTAACAAAAAATTTATTATATAGAATATTTATTTAAAATCTGGATTGTAATAATTCTTGTCCCACAGGCAATAATTCACTTAATTTTAAACCTGAAGGTAGCGTGCGTATTATTCTCTCAATTCTTAACGAACAACATATTACTTTTATGATAGCATTAATATAACAACTTCATTGGTCAATAACATTTGTACTCCAAAATTTAGGAATTTGAAAATTATCTTCAAAAGCAGCATCGTAGTAAAAATTTCGTTGGCTTTTGGAAGGGTAGGGCGTGAATGTACTATATGAGAGGTATTTTCCACAAATTTTTTATCGAATCTAGAATCTGTTCACTACATCTCAAATATTTATTCCGTAATCCTTGTATTTGAATAAGGTGTTATCTTGTAATCTGTGCATAAAATTACTAGGGTTAGATATTAGAGTACAAGAATGATTAAACATTAAAGTCAGCTAGTTGACGCTCGATAAATCCATAATTTATATAAGAATTAAATTTTCGATGCAGTAAAGATTTAACGGTATCAGGGGTTTATTACTTTGTCCATACGTAGTAATGGGAAAGTATGGTATTCATGAAAAAAATCGACTTCGAGATTTCAATGGAAATACACGTTTTGAGGTCCCTAGAACACGTTTAGACTATTTTCGGAATGATGTCTGTGTGCGTGTGTATGTTATTGTGGGCGCTCTAACTCAAAAAGTACGTGCCATATGGTTACCAAACTTCATATATAACACTTTAACATGAGCATAAAGAACTGATTAGTTTTTGGACAACAACGGGTAACCGGAAGTCGAGGTTTATTCGAAACCTGATTCGGTTTTTGCGATATTTCTTCGTTAAAACATCATTATTGTATTTGCAATTCTATACAAAAGTTATAGAGAATGCAATTTCCTACAATTTTCTATTGTAGTTATTGTTTAGGAGTTATTTATAAATAACCGGTTTTTTGGTTTTCTCCTTAAAAACATCGTTATTGGTAATCTTCGTGAGGATCAAAGTTGTAGAGAATAATATTTCTTCCAAATTTTGTTTGAAACAAATTTTCGTAGAACCATCCATTTCGGAGATATTTTGCTTTTTCTTAATTTGCAGTATACAGCGCCACCACCATGTAGCGGTGGATTATGTAAACATATTCAAAATTTACGTAATACTTTTACGATACGAAATAATAATTTTGCCTTATAATGCTATTCATAAAAAGAATTTAAATATCTATACCCCAAATATGGAGAAAGTCATGTGTTGGCCACACCAGATTTTGTTTCTTTTTGCAGTGGCTTTTACCATGATAACTAAGACGGGTTCTTCTTAGGTTTTCCCCACCAACATTATCATCTTAAACATCTTTCCGTACATTTGTGAATTTATTTTTATTAAAATTATTTAGTGTTCAAAGTGAATCTTTCTTTAAGTTTACTTTTTCAAATAGATAATAACAGAAGACTTTCTGTTTACACAATACAAGTCTAATTTTTCTTTTTCTTCCACCAGCAGTTTTGTTTTTTCTGTTAACTTTTTCCTTGGTTTTGTTTTAACTGTTCCGCCTATTTCTTAAGCGGTTTCCTTGAGTATCTTTTATTATATTATTTGGTGCGGAACTAATATGGTATAACCAGAAAGTTAGATGCGCTCTTAGACGACAAAGAAAACTTCACGCTCGCTTAAATAGTAATTCTGCTAAAGTCACGGAGGGACAGAGGTCAATGATACGGCATCAGTATAGGGAAGCGCGGTTAAGAGCTAGAGTAACAATGCGAGAAGCTTTTAATGACTACAAAAGGAATGTTCTGCATAATAATTGGAAAGAAAATCCGAAACCATTTTGGTCGGACGTTACGAAGGTTCACGGTAGAGGCCCGAGAACGGAGGAAGGTGATGTAGTTCACGATAGCGCGGAAAAAGCAAAATTGTTAAATGAACACTTTCAGAAAGTGTTTACTTCGGAGAGCAACGAATTTGAGGAACAAGCTTTGCATGATGACGGAAATTCGATGGAGAATTTGATATTCTCTGAAAATGGTATCGCGCACCAACTAGAGTCGACTAAGCAAAATAAGTCTCCTGGGCCTGATGGCATACCCGCGCGAGTGTTAAAAGAGTTAGACTCCGTAATCGCACCTTATTTGAAAATAGTATTCGAAAAATTCGTTGCACATGGTACCATACCGAAAGACTGGAAATTAGCTTACGTTACGCCCATCCACAAAGGCGGTGATAAAGAGGACCACGATAATTATAGACCAATTTCCTTGACGTCATTATCGTGTAAGATTCTGGAGCTCAATTCTGCGCTATTTAGATGGTCGTTCTCCGCTAAGTAAAAGCCAACACGGTTTTCGGAAAGATAGGTCATGTGAAACGCAGCTCGCCATGATTTGTTGCAATGCGGAGAGAAAAAACTCGGGTTGACGCCGTTTCATTAACTTTAAAAAGGCGTTCGATAACCTACCCCATAAGAAATGAATAGAAAAACTAGGAAAGTACGGCATAAACCCGAATATCATGAGTTGGATAAACGACTTCCTCTCCGATAGAGAACAGTTAGTGGTCATCGACGAGAAATCTTCCTACTCAATTAATGTCGCATTAGGTGTTCCACAAGGAAGTGTCATAGGCCCACTACAATTCCTGATATAAATAAACGATTTCTGCTCGGTAGTTTGCTGCAAAATCAAGACTTTTTGCAGATGATACCGTCTTATATAACGAGATAAAGAGCCAGGATGACCAAAAATCGCTCCAGGAAGATTTAAACGCCCTTTCAGCATGGTGTCATGATTGGCAAATCGAAATTAATCAGGGAAAATGTACCCTTTTGAGTTTATGGAAGGACAAGAACAATGAATTAGACTCGGAGTACAGCATTGATGGATTGAATATCCAATCTGCTGAATACGTTAAATATTTAGGAGTAGCCATTTGTCGTGATCTATCGTGGAACATGCACATTCGAAGGATCGTAGGCGCAGCTAATAAGAAATAGGGCTTCGTAGGAAGAATAGTAAGAAGTAGCACAGAACAGGTACGTGAAACGTGTTATTTATCATTGGGTCAGATTTCAGGTCGCATACGCTTCCAGCATATGGGATCCGTACGAAAAGGGACAGATACTTGAGTTAGAAAGAATCCAACGTAGAGCAACCAGATTTGAAAAGCAAAAATGTGATCAAAAATTAGGAGTTACATCACTCTTGAAAGAGTTGAATTGGATGTCGCTAGAGAACCGCAGACTTAACGCTAGGTTAAGGCTTCTGGAGAAGTTTAGGTCGGAAGTTCTATTAGAGGTTTCAAGAATATTAGAGGCACCTACTTACATGGGTAGGCACGATCATGAGGATAAAATACGAGAGATCGACTGTAGGACCGAGCGATATCAGAGTTCGTTTTTCCCAAGGACCACACGTGACCATAACAGGAGAGTAATTCCCGCAAGAGAAGTTATGTAGGCTTTGGTGCGCTGCACCCCCTGCCACACACCAAACTGGTGATTTGCAGGGTATGCAGATATATTAATTGTGATTCAACTTCTTGGTCTTCCAGTGCACTGAATCGATTTTTCAGTTGGAGCAGAAATTCTTCTTTTCGTTCTTTTAGCACTCTCATGTTGATAAAGGATTTAGGCTTCTTTATAAGTTTGTCTTTCCAACTTTGACCAATCGATGGTCGCTTCCAGTTTTAAACTGGTTGAGGACGAAGCAATTTTCAGCACCTGTTTTTTATTGACTAGTTTGTAGTCAGTTTCGTTTTTATGCCGTTGGGTCCCTTCTATGTCCATTTTCTATTAGGACTCTTTTAGACGAAAATGTTCATTATATAAAGACTACTATATTCAGCAAAGTCTACAAGTCTGTCTCCTGGTTCGTTTTTGTCTCCATTTTCCAACTGCGCTGTCGTCTTCCTTTTTTCTACTACCTTGGCATTGAAATCACCCATGACCACTTTTAGATGGCAGCTTCATTTGTCGTGCAGTTCTCCAACTTCTTGGTAGAAATATTCCACTTCCTCATCCGAATATGAGGAAGTTAGCGCGTGGACTTGCACTATTTGAAGTTGATGTTTTCATGTATTGGAAGCACTAGTCTAGCTGCCCACTCGGATGAACTTTCCATTTCCACGATATTATTCTTAAATTTTTCGTTGACGATCAATCCTACTCCTTCTGTACTTCCTGTGTCAGTTCTCCTGTAATAAAATATTTGTCCACTATTCAGCTCCAGTAGGCCCTTACCCTTTCTTCTCACCTCACCTTTATGAAAAAAATAAATTTTTGATGATTCATCGGGGTCGTCCGCTCGTTTGGAAGGTTATGAAAGGGCCGCCGAATCGATCGGTCGATAAACGGCTTTAGGATCGATACGTAATGCAAACAAACCTTGTAAAAAATGTATATTTTTTATGTGAATGGGAGTTTGATACTTTAGGAGACGGCATATTTGTTAGGAGTGTAGGAGGAAGTGGGAAAGGGAGAAAGTAATGCCGTGGAAGAAGAAAATTAAAGAGGAAGACGGGGATAAAAGATAGGGCTTTCCTTTGATAATTACAACCCACTTATTTACCACCGAGAGACGTAGTGACACGTAAATGTTCGACTCATCTAACGGATGATAGGCATGTGTTTGCAGTTTTGTGAATCTGAGTGTTCAATATTGAAGGAATGGTGGGGCGTTCAACAGCACTTCGATGTTATCCAATTATTTGGCTAGTAGTTCGATTTATTTGCCACACTATATAAAATCTTCGATGTTCGGACGTGGGTCAGGTTTATATGACCTCGCGTACACCGCGCACCACGAGCTTCACTCGAGTAGGCGTTCTACTCTCTATTATTGTTTTTCTTCGCGAAACAAATGTTTGCCTTCCATATTCCTCTCAACGACATGTTACATTTTTATCCCTCAGAGACAATAATCTATTTGGGACCGTATACAGTTAGGGCAAAGGTAACACGTCATTCAAACGAATCTGCTCTTCGGTCGATTTTAATATGTTGTTAGTTTGCCTTCTATTACTACGATCTTACAAAGGGAGGGTCAGACGTTCGGGTCACCGAATCTTTTCAAAATCTGCACGCATGTAGTACACGGTAAGGACTGACAATGAGTGTGGAAGCTATAGGGCGCACCTCTCAAACATTCTCGAGAAAATCAACCGAGAAGATTGGCGCGTTAAACTAATATGCTCGAACCGAAGTTTCCCAGCAAGAGTCTCATATAAAATGTGTTCAATTTATTTACTTCATTTGTTAATATTTTAATTATGGGTATTCTTTACATTTATTCATCACTGTCAGTATAAGTATGCGAAATTATACATAAAGAAGGAAGTGTCGAAGTTAAAAGATTGAAAAATAATGTCAAGAATACAAATAAGAAATAAAAGTAAAAAATTATAAAAACATTTAAAATTTAATAAATTAAACACGTAATTTTCCACTATTTATTGTTAATGTTAAAATAAAATCACGGCTGCGAGAAAAAATCAATAAGTAAAGACGGGGAGATTCGAACCGCCGACCCTCATGCTTCAATGCCAACACCTTAACCACTACACCACTGTGACTTGCTGGAAAACTTCGGTTCGAGCATATTACTTAAAGACTCCAATCTTCTCGGTTATTTTCTCGTGAATGTTTGAGAGGTGCGCCCTATTATTGCTTCCACATTCAATAGTCCTTACCGTGTACTACAAGCGTGCAGATTTTGAAAAGATTCGGTGACCCGAACGTCTGACCTCCCCTTGTTAGAGCTATTTTAGGCAAAGGTCGGGGAAAAAGTGAATGAGAGGGTTGAGTAACGTGAGAGCCAAGTCCGGTTGGGTTGGTTGACGGTCCCTTTGCCCTCTTTTTTATGCTGCTCGACAGCCATAAGGCGGTTTTGGCGTTTCGCCGCACTAGGGGATCTGACCTTTTGGGAACATCGAAAGACGTTTCTCAGTATTTAAGTAATCAATTATAATTATTATTATAGTTAAATTAAAAGGAGATTTTTTATTTTTCACTTTCATAGTTATAGAAAAAATTCCGGAAATGCCTTTATATTATAAATTTTTATTTAAAGCTCCTTAGTCGTGGCCCATTTGTACAGGGGTTTCGAGAAATTTAATAGTGAAATTTTTTCTTTTCGGATTGGCTGTACAAAATATTGATTCTAACGTCTTCTTAATATATTCTCATATAATTTAAGATTTTTGCATTCGAATATATTTACTATGAATCCAGTAGTTATCAATGTAAAAAATGAAGTGAAACCTTGCTCACTACGTCTTTAAGAGTGATAATTAAAATTTGAATGAATCATTTCATTAATATAAGTGATTAGCATTGAATTATTTTTTGTTTTAGAAAATTAAACTTTTAATAGGTTAAGTTTCAGGTTTTTACTTAACGTGTATTTCTAATGATTTTCCAGACAATTTTTTCGTCAAATAATGTAAAACGCAAGCTAATATTGCAGGTATTTTAACGTAATTTTGTATTTTTTTGATCGTATCTGTAGTCTAAGTATATTGGTGGTTTATTTATTAATTAGACGCGAATGTTTTTTGTCAATAAATACGCTATCCAATTTATCTCATTTGTATAACTATAAAAGTTTTAATTTGGATTCTTTGAAAGAACTTGTTTATCCTCCACTTTATCACCAATACATTATTCAAGTGTACCTAAGAGAATGCACAACTTAATTTTAACTATAGTAGCCGTTGAAGATGTTGATTGGCAGCTCACCGTCGGGATAACGCTCTCCTTAACGACGCTCTTCATTGCCGCCTTTAGAAGGTCGGCTCCTAAACTCTTTTTCCTCTCTCCATTACCGGTGCGTTCCGTAAAGATACGTTCAATGTCTGTCGTTAAAGCTTCAATTCAAAACGCGTCGACCGAGGTCAGTGACCCATAGCTATTTTTCCGTCCCTAGGGGAAAGACGTAAACAGGATAGGCAACGGATGTGAGATGAATAAGGAACGGACGAACCAACGCCAAGCTCTGGGCCTTTGGAATTCGAATATGACTGGAGATTCCTGATCAATATCCACCAATATAAATGAACATGATAAATTGTTAATGGCTTACGAAAAATGGGAGCATAAAAGCAGCAACATCTTGGAGTTTTTAAAAATATGAGCCGTTAGTTTAGATTTTGATATTCTCCAATAAGAAAGTATGTGATATTTAAGTTATAAAACATATTTGAGAAAATCACTGTTAATGTTAAACTATTTAAATTTGCGTCATACGAATACAATGAAAAAATTCAAACACTTCCTGTTTAATCACATTATTGCGGAACAGGAGTATTTGAAAGACTCGACATTATTATTTTTATCCTCATATTGCCATATTCGTGATAATTATGCTTTTTAACGAGTTTCCTGTACATATTTTCTATTATCCCGTTTGCATAAATCCGCATTTAAAGAGATCAAAGGCTCCAAGAATATTAAACAAAGAAATTTTTCTGCAGAAATAAATTTCGATTCTGATAATTGTAAATTGAGTCAGACGGTCTTTGGAAAATCTGAACTCAACTGTTCATGGTTGCACTTTAGCCCCGTGATAGTTAAAACCTGATATAAATGTATCCTCTATGCAGTTTCCGCGCTCATCGTAGGGTTCTCTGCCGAGTCGTGTAGAAGAAACGGCCACGCGGAGAGGAAGAGATGCACAACAAACCACTTGGCCCGGGTGTGTGATAGCTAAAAATATTCCCAGTACAAGTGCGGGCAGAGTGGAGGATATTTCGGAACTATGGCCTACTTACTGTTATTGTTCCGTCAGAGTCGAGAAAAGATAAATGCCATACTGACGAGACAAGATGTGGGCCTTTTTCCCTCAAAAATTGACCAATCGCCACTGCGGATAAGTTAGAATTCTAACGGTTTCCCCCGATAAAAAACTTGCGTCATAGAGTTTTTATTTCCTCCGTAATAGCTGCTTTTGGGAACACGATAGAAAAACGAACAATATTTCCTTAAGAATGCGAGTCAAAAATTATTTTTAATCTTTGTGTATGGGGAGAACTTTTTTACGCACTTTATAAGAAAGAATTTTCTACTTTTATTTTTCACACGATCGCTTGCTCTATTTTTACGATTGTTTATTAAATAATTTTATGAAATATCCAATTTTTTCCTGTTTTAGCCAAGTTTATTAGGATAAGGTGGGCATTGTAAAATACGCGTATCAGTATGTATTAGCTAACTTTCAAATGTCAGCAAAACTGACTGGCGTAGGAAATCGGAAAATTACAGGTTGGTCTCAAAAAAATATTACTTTGCGTTTATATTTGTCTTCGCGCCGCCGAATTTAAAAATCATAGTTCGAAGATTATCTTATTTAATTCGTGTGTGGATAAAATGTCACGTGATAGGCATCCAGCACCACGTATTCTGTTTGCTAGGTGTGTGGTGAGGCTTTCACTTGCATAGACAATGAGGTATCCAAGGCTTTCTGTGACTTGAGGTATTAATTCGGCTTGTAACGTATCTTTGTAACAGAATCAGCTGACCCGCCTCGTGAAAATTTCTATGGAAACTTAAGTCTCTTTATATTACCGTGATTATATTTGCGAGTATTTTTTTCTATAATTCTGCCATTCCATATTCTCTTCTGGAAAATTATTTCAACTAACATAAAGCGTACGTAAACGAGATTTCAAGGTAAAATTAAAGTCATTGGCTTATTTTGGTAACGTGCAACTAATTCTAAGTGAGACAATTTGCTGATGTTGTGCCAGATCCTCTTATGGGCTATATTTTCTAAACTTAGGATTAAAAATAAAGTATCGCATAGTGAATGGAAGAGTATCACGATATATGATTTCACTTGTAACTTATTATCAAAAAGATACATTTTTTACTTCAGAAAAGAATTCAGCAACTTTTAGAATCAAGATGCGATTGAACATTCTTTAATGACACCACAAGAGAATACTAGGCATTTCCCTTATGGCATAACAAGAAATATACGGACATTTCTCGTAAACACGTAAGGCTTTCGCGAACGTTTTGCCTCTCTCCGGCAAAATAATCAGCTAAAACAGTTCCTTTTGATTGTTCACTCACTGTTCTCCACCACTTAATGATTATTGTTAAAATACTGCATGATAATTAAATCTCACCGTATTTAGAAGGCTAGAGTAGGCCTCAGAATTTCCTTTTGGATTATTGAACAGTTATTTTATCACTACCCCTTCCGCTGCGAAGAATAACGCGCCCAACAAAATCCATAATGTTATTCCGAATGGAGTTAACGAACGGTAAATTTTAGTGAGTTATAAGCCCGCCTAAACTGAACATATATATACGTATGTATATATATATATATATATATATATATATATATATATATATATATCATTATATATTGACGGGCCTTACTTAGGATATAGGAAACAAATGTCCAGCCCAAACTACATCAGTTGGAGAGCTGAAATTTAATACATAGGTGAATCGAAAAAAATAATCTTAGGAAAAATTGCAAAATTGCCATAATGTTTATTTTCTTGGCCGTTAAAAATTAGAAACAATTTTACTAATATTTCATGGTTTAGGTACAGTAAAAGCTCGTTTTAACGGCATCCATTCTAGCGGCAAAGTCGCTCTAACGGCATCTTCGGTGAACTTACATTTTCCAATTGTCTAATTGATGTCACCGCAGCCATGACCGATCTCTGTAAGCTTAACCACATATTGCGAGTAGTTCCTCTTCTTTTCAAGGTGTCCACAGTCGTGACGTACTGCGTAATAATTTTGTTTGTTATTAACCTCATTTTATAAACATTTTAAAAAATCCTAAAGAACATGAGTAGTGGCAGCAGTAGTAGAAAACAAGAGAAGCGAATGGTGCTTACTTTACGACAGAAGATTGACATTTGCCGACGTCTGGATAATGGGGTAAATAGACATATATTAATGAACGAGCACAATGTAAGCTCATCTACCATATATGGTATTAAAGCAAGAAAACGGCAACTTCTAAAAAATTTTGCTGGATCTGAGACAAAAATATCCAAAAACGTAAAAATTTAAGGAAGCCAAAGCTAGAACAATTGGATGCAATATTATACGAGTGGTTTAAAGTGAAACGTTCTGAAGGTTTCCCAATCACAGATCCACTATTAATTGCAAAGGCAAAATACTTTTATCAGCGATGTATTTTTTCTGATGGGTGGCTATCTCGTTTTAAAATCGTCACGGGATACGAAAACTGGATGTCTCGTGTGAACTTAAATCAGCTGATAGTGAGGCTGCACATAATAATGTTATTTTCGATGGACCATTTTGGTTCCCAGAATTAGCATTACAAAAATTAATAAAATTACTAGGGCAGTCCCGGATCTCCGATCCTCAACGCGATGTAAATAAACTGAAGGTTTAGGGAAATAATTTTTATTGAATACTTAATGAAATAAATGAAATGTAAATAGTTCGGCCGTAGGTTAGATCTTCTTTGTTCCCTCTTCATTTGACGTGTTTCCCTATTTCTTTGTCTTTCTTGTACTCTCCGCACCTCATCTTCACGGGAAATCCTATGAGCTTCCGTATCTCTTTCTCTCTCTTTCCTACGATACTCTTCGTTTGATCTCTGGCTCCTCTTCCTTTCTCTGACAGCTGTAGCTGGGCTAATAGCTCTCCTTTTCACTGGTCTACCCCTTGGCATTTTTAATTTTCTGCGATTTTACAGCAATATATTAGAGAAATTACGTGATCACAATGTCACAGAATAACTCAATGCTAGTTTAATATCACGGTATATTCAAAGGGGAAATATTTTCATATCTGCCTTACCTTAGTTCCAATGAATATTGTTGCACCATTATAGACGAACTCACAAACAGTTGCTTTCCTTCAAGTGCTAACTTCTTACAGGAACTATTATAAAGGCGACGTCAATGCAACCGTTTATTTAGATTATCAATGAAAAGAAGATAACCATATAATGCGTTTACAAAATAACGTGCGTCCCTATTCTCATCTAATTTTTAATTTATGCGTGAGCCTATTTGCGTTAATTAGGATTACAGATTTGTAATATGATGGTTCTACTTACAAAAAAGTAAGATTCCAGCATTCAAACAATGAAATGAAGATTCAGTTGCTTCGACTACATCGTTAGAAACGCTTCCCATACGCAGCAATACGCAGTCAGCAGAATAATTGTTCTTAAATATTTACGTTGCTATGCTTCATTAATTTCGATGCTCAAACAACAGGTCGATGTGAATAACACTTCTCTTTCGTCTATTTGAAGGTTTAATTGGCATTAAATGAATCGGAGGCAACAATGAGAGTCTCCTTGGCAACGCCCGGAATGAGTACGAAAAATCCGCAAAATTTCAAAAAAGAATGTGTAGTATTTCTGAAAACGTCGACAGTGTAACATGTAAAAATCGCAATAATAAAATAGTATAGAGTTTTAGCCGACGAATAATGCCAAAACGAAGAAAATCGGTCCACATTTACATATTTTGGTGAATGAAGGAAAAAAACCTTGCACTCTGAAAAATCGAAAATCCCGTGTAAAGGTATGGGAAAATATAATCGTCTCCTGGATTTGAACCGGGGCACTATAGCAAACGAAAATATTTTTCCAGGGACCTCATAGCCAGTAGAAACATATCTTTACGACGAACGGCAAAAAATAGTAAATTAGATAACGAAGAACGACATATTCAATATCTTATAGGATAGAAGAACGTTAAAGGATACCAAATATGCTCTCAAAGTAATTGGAATGTAATTTTGCGGCACCATTCGTTATAGCGGCACATTCATTTTAGCGGTACGCCTTTGGTCCCGTGGGTGCTGTTAGAATGGGCTTTTACTGTACTTCTATATGTGCTATGAAGCTGAAATTTTTTCTAACGGCAGAATTAGCCAAGTAATGAAAACGGGATTATAGAGGTTTTAAAATTTTTATTCATTCGGCCGTAAAAATTTTTTACATGTTAAACAAATTGACTAATGTTTATGTACTTTCTGAAGGTGCAGGAAGCTGAAAATTTTAACCAATCTAGGTAATTATGTTCCGGTGGTAACTAACATCGAAAATTTCAGAAAAGTTTAGTAATGTGGCTGTTAAAAATTCATAAAATTTAAACAATTAAATTTATATAAAGGCACTCCTAGAGGTGCTACATCGATGAAATTTTACATAAATGTGAGATATTCGTAACAAATGATGAAAAACTATAAAATGTTTATAATTATATATTTTAGGGGTTGTTTTTACTCCAAAATTTTTAAAACAGAAAAACGCGCAATTCGGCGCAGAGATGCAAACTTATGCGTTTGAAAATTATTTTTCGGCTTTTAATTTTAGTTTAAGATGAGAGAAAATGCTTGCTTAATGCAAGCACACATTCGCTAGTATCATCATCATCATAGGTAGTCTGTTCGGTGACAGGTCCGTGATTTTTCATGGTTAAACTTGGTTGTCCATATACTCCTATTTTCCGCAGTTTTCTTCATGTCTTGATTGCTCTCTTTCCCTTTCAAGTCGTCTACCAGCTGAAACCTTTTCCTACCTCTTTCTCTTTTTCCATCCAGTTTTCCTTCTAGCACTTCTTTAATCATGCATTCTCAACGCAGGTAATGCCCAATCCAGTTCGCCTTTTTCTTTCTGATAGTCTGTATAATCGTTCGCTTCTCTCCTATTCTACGTAGTACTTCCTCATTTTTCACCATATCTATCCATTTTATCTTCAGCATTCTTCTCCATCTCCACATTTCGAAGCTTTCCAAGTATTTAATATCATTTTTCCTTAGCGTCCATGTTTCTGCCCCATACAAAGCTATACTCCATACATAGCATTTTATCAACCTCTTGCGGATTTCCTGCTTTATATTTCCCGTTAGTAGGAGTTTCTTTCTTCCGAAAGCGGCTTTTGCTTTTGTTATTCTAGTCCTGATTTCCTCAGTACATTTTGCTTCTCTCGTTATGATGCTTCCAAGATATTTATAATCTGAAAGTTATTAATGGCTTTCCTCCAGTACTTATGTTCAAATTTTCTTCTTCTTTACTTGATATTCGCATAACCTTGGATTTTTCTGTATTAATTTCCATACCGTATTTTCTACCTGTTATCACTAGTCTATATATCATTTTCTGGAGTTCCTTTTCCTTTCTTGCTATAAGTACTTGATCATCCGCGTATTTCACTGTTCTTATAATCCTTCCTCCGATTTTGAAATCTCCCGTGTCTTCTAACGCTTCCTGCATTAGCCTCTCTCCGTATATATTGAATAGAATCGGCGATCTCTGCCGACATGGATGAAGCCGCGCATACATGCATAATATAAAAGTTTGAAATTTTCCACTGTCTTGTGCGATGCTAGTAATATTTGTGGTTGTTGTTATATGGTTGAAAAATTAATGAATGAGCAATTTAAATACAAAACAAGTGAAAAATCCTTGCTAGTGTAAGAGGTGGAAGCACGTTTTCTTACATATCAGGGTTCTTCTTTGTCCCCCTATTCAGGGAGGGGACGGTCCGAACCGTTGGATCGTATGTCTTCCAATCAGTGAAAACGCCACCGTCCTTTAGCTTCAGTAGTTGGCTACAATACCATTTCAAAGTTTAAAATTTCCAAATTTGAAGCCACCTAGCGGAAAATCTATGAATTGCGTGTAAAATCCTATCGGTGCAAAAACTCGGTGATTTATGAGATATCTTATTCGAAAAGAATTTTCGACTATCTCTTAAGTAAAAAGCTGATTTTCAGACAGGCGTACAGACAGAGTGATCACATTATCACATATTTTTCTTTTAGGAAAACGTCCTAAAAACAGAAAGAAGTACTTGCCTCACCTATCTCCAATAGCCACAAAGAGGTTGTGAAAATCTGCTCATTTCGGTTACAGTGCAGCCATCTTCAGTGGTAATTTACCGAAAATAGATTCTATAAGGTTGTACACTAAAATACTTCGTGTCGACATCAACAAATGATATTTTATTGATGAATTTCATTCGCAAGTCGCGCACACATTACTAAAGTTTAATTTCAGCATTTCCATCTTTATTTTGGAATTCCAAAGGGCACACCACTAAAGCGAAACCGTTTTTCCTGCTTATTTTAAGGAAAAAATACGTCGTTGTAATGCTTGCCGTAACTTAGGACGACGGTGACGTTCAACTGTCGAGCCATTTTGTTGGGTTCAACAAACCTCTTCATTGAAAAACATTCATTGTACTCGCTTAATCACAACCCTTAGGTCATCACAAATGACATTAAAGATGCGTTATTGCTCATCCAGATCCTTTTACGGTCTCTAAATGGACGGCATGAATTATTCATCTCATTTGTATCCAATTGCTTGTGCTAGAAGAAATTGTAATGAAATGAAAATTGTTGTAAGGGCTAATTTGATTTTTAAACTGATCAGCAAGGAGACAAATACCAATCGTCACCTAATTAACAATAATATCAAGGGCAGGTACGGTATAATCAGAGTTCATCCACATTAGCATGAGGCTACCAAAAATTAGCAAAGGAAAATATGTATAGCTAAGAATTCTTTTAACTGCAAGAACGTCGTAGTAAAAACGCATTCTTTAACCAAGTATAAAGACATTCCGTGTTTAATTATTTTTAATTTAGTCGTTGCATAAATCAGACGTTTTTTCACATTAATATTTTAAATTTTATCTATATTTTATAGCTTTGTGGTCCTTGCATGCATGTGTAGAAATGAAACTCATTTTTTGACACCAAATGCGTATTTGGAAAAGCCCTCTTTCACCTTTGAGCTGCAATTAAATCGGTCTATCATCTTAACTTTTTCACCTCTTGCCAAGCAAGTTATATTATTGGGACCTTCTTTAATATCCACTCTATTTTCAAAATCTTCCTATTAAGACCCTCTCTCCGACTTTAGTCACACTAATTAAAACCCTCTTATTCCAACTGTTGTGTTTTTTAAAAATATTATTTTATCTAATTGCTTTCTAAAATTGTTCCGATAGACCGTACCTAAAATATTGATAAACATGATGATATATATGTATATGTAGGATGAAAAACGAAGAAGTACTAAGTAGAATAGAAGGAAGCGAACGACGATACAGAATATCAAAAAGAAGAAGGCGAACTGGATTGGACATTACCTTAGGAGAGAGAGCATAAATAAAGACGTGCTAGAAGAGAAACTGGATGGATAAAGAGAAAGAGATAGGAAAAGGATACAGCCTATAGACGACTTGAAAGGGAAAGAGAGCTATCAAGACATGAAGAAGACTGCGGAAAAAAGGAGTATATGGAGAACCAGGTTTACCCGTGAATAATCACGGATCTGTCTACGGACAGACTAATGATGTTGATAATATTCATTTTTATAGTTTAAAATTTTTACCATTTAATCTGTGTCAATCATATGACATACAAAGTTAAATGAAATGTAGCTCCAAATTTGAGCGGGTTACATACTTGTGAAATCTATTACTTCAAATAAAAGTAAAGGGCTTTTATTTTGACTCATTTCAAATAAACAAGTGCAGTTAATACATTTCCTTACATATGTCTAATGCTCGTTGCCTTGCCTTCAATAATCATTAGTTGTAAAAGATTGTTTACGTATTTTTCTAAGTTAAATGTAGTTTCAATATTACCTAATTAAACTCTGTTGATTTTATATTAAAATAAGTCCCCATTTTTCTGGAGATGCTCAAGATGATTTCCCGTCATCTCTTTCTGCTACCCTACATACCTTTGAAATTTTTCCCTGTTAACTGTTTTCTATATGCTCGTGTTTCTTAGGTGATATGAAAATTTAATCACCACTTGTTAGGGTATTGTCTAATTATATTTTTATTTTTTTTATTTTTGGAAAATTCAAAATTTTGAATTAAAAAAATATCGTGGTTTTTAATGCCTATTTATAATGAGTGGTGTGATGAAAATGAGCGTGATAGGGAAAGTGCTAGAGATAACAATTTTCATTAAGAATATATATTAATAATTATTGTATTAATGTGAAAAACTCCGCTTCCTAGAGTCATTAAATGTTAAATGACACTTTTTAATAGACTTTTACTTATGATCCAATTCCAATCCATATACCTTTGGCAGTAACAGTAGAAATTTATACGTAGATGCGTTTGTATAAGATTTGGTCCATCAAAGTTGACATTTTAGTAATTACTTTAAATTCAAGAGCGGAAAAAAGTTTTGGAAATTTTAACAGAAATATTCCCCAATGTTAATTTTTTTGCCATGGTTGTAAACGCGACTCCATGCGAAGTACGGCTGGTAGACGTGAAGGAATTTGTTCTGCTGAGGCGCGTTATAGGATGTAATAAAATTTACCGTTTATTTAACAGTTTTGGGTGAGCTACGTGGACAAGGCCATTCTTGTCGCTAAATAATGTAGCGGGAATGATACTAACAAACGATTGCTATCACAAACTGTAAAATTTACTTTCGTTTTTTGTAATATCATCGAAAACTACATTGTCCGCTTCACTGTCAAATTAATTCCAAAATATCGGGTAATATTTTGAATCTTTAAATAAAACTTTCCATTTTTGCATGAATGTATTATTTAATACGTTCCCCGTGGTTTGTAGTTTTGCAGAGGTAAGATTGAGAGCGCAGATTTTGTTAAGAAATTTTCATGGTATTTAAAAGGAATTCACAATATCCTTTGATGCTACTTTTATTTTTTATGAAAAGAAGACTGAAAATAAATCTGCTCCGTTCTTTTGGTAAATATTTCTTTTCGTAAAATTCGAGAGAACCTCATCTGTCCGTCTCCGCTACGCGTGTAATTCAGACGATTGCGTTGTTTTGCAGACACGCGTTTTTATCTCGCTCACTTACCCCGCATTTTTCGCGCCCCTCGATCATAAAAAGGCGTCTCGTCCCCGTTATTCTCCACTCATAACGCCATTCTCATCCACTGCCAACGGATGTGTAATGAATGACGACGCGCGAAAATTCGCAGGCCCCAGGGTAACAATTTCTCTCAACATGCGTGTAAATGGTACAATAAGGTTTTCAATGATCAATGAAGCTCGTGCGATGTTTAAGATTGTTTTACGGAGTCGTAAACATGAATGCGACCAAAGAAGACGTTAATGCTACGCTCGGATATCATCGCGAGAGCCTGAGGCGACAGCCACGTTGAAGGATTTCACGCGATAATTCTATTTAGCTTCTTCGTATCAATTCCGGGTTTTGGAATACTAGCACTCTCTCGAGCGTACTGACACAATTTTCAGTTCCTGGTTACCTTTTCTCGTATTTCTCTCTGTTCGGAATAGTTTTCGCATTAACACCTTTAGTCACTGCGCGAAATAAATGTAAGCGATATAAAGCGTTTGTTTAATAATATTTAAATTTCAGCCAATTCAACTCAAGTTAACATTGCATACAATTATAGGTCTCGAAGGCTGTTTTCAATGATTGTTTATTATTATTTAAATTTCTGAATTTTCTGCCGATAAAAATGCCGTAATTGGGCTAAATACCAAAAAATTAAGCTTAATTGCAATGAAATGCATGGAAAAATATTTTTATTTTAGTAAATATTACTGATTTTCAGTTGGTATATGTTAACACCTAGCAGCTTTTTATTACATTTTATATCAAATTAAATAAAAAATGCTGCTATTCAAAATGTTTTTGGAGTCAGTATTTTTATAACTGATTTTATACGGCCCTTCGTCCTAGTATGTAATCAGATTATTTTCTCAGAAACAGGGGGACGAGTAGAGGCGGTATTAATGAATACGTTTTCGTTTTTCTCTGGCTTGAAAATTTTTTAGCACTTTTTGAAATCGCTTATGTTTTCACTTTTTTCGTCCAAGGACAGAATTTTAAAGCAATAAGAAGAGCTAGAAAGCTAAGATATTCAGGTTAGTTTTGGCTGGTGACAGACATGGACCCCATTAATTTTGGATTCGTCCGTCCGTCCGTCCATTTAGCAAGATTTTAAAAAAATCCTTAACCATCTATACAGATCAGTTACTATGATTAAGTTACGTTTTGTTTACTACATTAATAAAAGCGAAGCGTTAATACGTTCAATTTACTTTCCAAAAGGGATAAAGGCCATATTACAACTGCTGAACTACGGTGAGATATGTTTTAAAAAGGATGAGTTCGAAGATTTCGAAAAAGAACACCTTTTGAATCGTCTTCTACATTCTTTTTTAACTTATTTAATTTCAATCCAGTCGAAATCCAGGTCTGTAGACAGTGAAATAATGGCTTTCCCTTCGTCATATTTGGCGACGAAGTCGTAAGCTACGTTCACCACGCGACGCGAACGCCTAGTATTTTAAGCAAATCATGTTAAATAAAACCCCTTCTATTTAAGAAATAACCAATGTTAACTTTGTTCCTTGGATTTCAAAAGTCGGAAATGAAGTGATTAAATTTTCAAGATTTACCCTTTTTATTTTTAATTATTCAATGCAATAAAATCTATACGTCTATACAGGGGCGGCCCGAGGTATTTTGGCGCCCCAGGCGAGAAACGGTTCAGCGCCTCCCCCCTCCCCCCCCCCCCCCCTCTGTAAATTTTTAAGAAATTTTTTTTAAAAAGTCTTTAATTTATTCATTGCCTCGTAAAATGATTGATAATGCAAAATAAAAGGAATTTTATATAGATTCCCGCCTGCCCCGCGATATAAATTTGTATCCATTATTCATCCACTTGCAAGTAATGCAGAGATAGATAGTACGGTTAGCGCCCCCAATACTTGGACGCCCCGGGCAGCCACCCTGCTCACCGGTACCTCGGGCCGTCCCTGCCTAAGCTAAACCATAAGCTGACTGACTCATTCGAATTTAATACCCCATAGAGTCCAAAAGAATTCGATAAAAAACGCAAAAACCTCGTCCCTTGACTCAAATTCATACTCATCTCGTTGCATATAAGTCGATTACACAAATTCATGAGCTATTCCTGATTCGAAATTTTTCAATTTCAAGTAAGTTAATTTATCGACTCATCTTAACACAGATACGTTTAACAAATTTGATGACTGGATTCACTAAACGGAGGGACCTTTAACAGTATTATTATTGGGGGATTACAATTGAGAACAAGAAAAGGAGAGACAGAGAGAGAGATGCAGGTCGTAGGGGCGAAACGAAGCCGAGTGAAAACAAGAAAATTAACTAAATTCCAAATTATACAAGAACTATAAATGTAAATAGAGATACATTGTTTCTGAGTATTCGTGTTGGAGTATTGTTTAGAGAAATATCCTTATAATATTGTCCTTCCAGGCGCCCTCTTGGCGCCCCCAGTGCCTGGCTCGCATGTACCTTGGGCCGGCCCTGCATCTATACATACATATCTATAAAGAAAAGTGTTTGTATGTATGTGCATATGCATGTATGTATGTTTTTTATATCTCAGCAACTACAGCACGTAGAAACAAGAGGAAGATATCATTTTAACAGGAATAAAGAGCTAAGTGGTGTAGTCAGGTTTTTATATCGATTTGTTGGACCTTTCTAATGTAAAAAATATTTTCTTTTTTCATTTTCTCCATTTGAATAACATAGGGATGATTGCAGCTTATTTTTCATTTTAATTTTAAAATTACTTAGAAACATAATACGGAGGTGAGACTTGAATGGTTCTATGCAGGAAAGAACAAACTTTATTTTTATTGAAGACAGAATCCGAATCCTGATCGAATTAGCGTAAAAATGCGTTTAGAATAAAAAAATACGTGATTTTATCAGTTTTTGACAATACCAATTATAAGCTACCATGACAACTCATATTGCCGCCGGAGGTGAGAGTCCTTTATATGGGATAAATTTTAACGTAAAATCGTTTTTCAATTTCTGTGTGCGATTTGGTTTGTTTACATGACAGCCTAATATTTGTTGATTTTAATTGAAACATTACTAATAAACGTTTTTAATGATATTTTCGTGGTGTATAGAGTTCTACAAAGCAAGCTGTTTTTAAAACTACGTAAGTAGCTTAAATAATTAGACGTAGACTTTCCACAAATTGTGACTGGATAAATAGTTTCATTGTTTCCAAAGTATTGTTGATATAAACAATTTTCTCGTAACAGAACTCATGGATGAGAGAATCGAGCTAATAGTTGGAGGATAATATTTACTCTGTATTTCTTAAACGGTCTCTATTATATTTTTTATCTTTCGTTAAATTAATTAATTTCGTTTGTTCCTTTGTTCATACATTTTCTGTAGATTATTGTGTTCTTGCTGGTTTTGCTTACAGTTTTCGTTTTGAAGATATTTTCACGAAACTTCGCATCGGTATATAATTTTACCCTGCGGGTAACACAGGAGGGAGACCTTAATACAATAATTATTTTCCGAAAAATTTACACGTAATTTTCGATTTTTAATAAAGCAAGATTTTCTTCATTCATATAAATGGGTTTTATTCATTTTTGCTTTATCGGACGGTTAAAACTGTGTACCTACTATGTTATTCTTACGATGTTTACATATTACAGGGTCGAAGTTTTAGATTCACTAAATCCGTTGAAATTCAACGAGGACTTCTGCTAGTATTTCCTATAAATTTTTATTTCGGTATCTACTTAAAACAGAAGTATTTCAATGTCCAGGAGCGGCCCGAGGAATTTTGGCGCCCCGGGCGAGATAGCATTCCGGCGCTCCCTCCGTAAATGCTTGTTCAGATATTTTCTAAGTACGTGTTAATTTATTCATAGCTATGTAAAAATTATTGATGATGAAAAAATTCACGAGAGAGTTGCAAGTTTGCAACACTACGCGGGGCACGAGTGCGTTTCCAATGTGTGGGGAGCGTGGAATGTTGGCTGATGTCAGATACAAGTGAAGAAAACAAAAGTTTTGCGATACATATTTTTAAACAAAGCAAACACATGTTGTCAGCTTACTGCTAACTATCACTAATCTCGAAGTGTTCGCTGGCAGCAATTTATATTATCAGAGCCAAATGATGAAACTAATACGCAGGATACAATGAGAATTTAAGTAGAGGTAGTCCCTTGGCAAACTAGCATCAATGATTCTCTCGTAGGTAGTTGAACACTCTACTTGGTTAAACATTTTTAATCCAATCTTCTCTTTTGCATAAGCGATAGTTTCTCTCCACGCGGCGGTCCTGAAATTTATATTGAAGTCACCAGCTATAACCAATGGGCTGTTGTTCAACGTAGCACTGTTGGCGAATGAATTTATGAACTCTTTGAAATGATTCACACGGTCTGTTAAACCTTCGCCTTCTACAAAATTTAAATAGCAGTTGGCAATGTTAACAGCTAGCCGTCGTTTACTATCTTTCACTGATGGTCGAGCGAGGAAATACGTCTGTATGTGATAGTCGATGGCTGGTGGTACAAATATATCGACGGTGTTGCGAAGAATGGAAAAGATTGTCGTAGCGGTTGTTGTTTCTCTATTAATATACGATGCTACGCCTCCGGTTGCATGTTCGTTTTGGGTGAATAGTCTGTATCCCGGGATTTCCAATTCTGTTACTGCATATTTTCTTTTGACCTCCGACAGAAAGATCACGTCGCTCGATAGGGCGATACGATCCTGTGAGATATCGGCAAACTGAGCGTCGAGACCCTGAATATTGTGTACGAAGATCGTGTACCGGATCACCGAGAATGCTATGGACGTACAACTCGGATGGTGCGCTGAGTCCGCTCTCTTTCTCCCGTGTGTATCTCAAATCTTTTCCGATGTCAGTCGAGTGTTTGAATCTCTTTGGTTTCCTATCGTTGACTAATAGATAGAGACCGTCGAGCGTACGGGCTCTTGACAATCCCATGTAAACCAACTGCCGTGTCATGAGATCTTCGTACTGTATGCACACTCGATCAAACGATGCTCCCTGCCATTTGTGGATCGTGATAGCAGACGAGTTGATGAGTGGAAACTGACGCCGTGCTATATGCGCTTGCTCGTTGCCCTCGACGCGGTATCGGCCGCGAGGACATATGGGAACCACGGACGTATCGATGTTGTGCTGTTGAATGTAACCGGCGCTCCTAACACGCAACAATCGTCCGATGCGTGGATCATCGAATTGAACCCAGAGACGTTTGATGGTTCCGTCTTCACGCTTCTCAACGTGTTTCAGTATACACACCGCTCCGTTGACCAAACCGTCGGGTTGATCTATGTTCTTTGTTAACATGTACGCTGTGTTGATCTTGATGTAGATCGAGTGCGGTAATCCCTTGGTATCCGTGACAGACTTCTTTTGTAACGATTTCAACATTTTGTTTCGTATGCATTTTGTTGCTGTCTGGCGCGATGACGGCGGACTCTCGCACGAGTCAACTCACGATTTCGCTCACGTCTTTGTATTTTGTTTTCACGGCGATCACGACTGTGATTATCTGAAAGAATTCCTCTCGCACGCGTGGCTGGCATGGTACTGACGCGTCAGTACCACCATCGCCGCCGCCGTCATGACGGCGGGGATTGCTGTGTAGGCAGGGGAAGGGAGGGCCGTGCCTGGCACCGACTGGTACTGCCGCGTAGCAGCGCGCGCAGGTGTTGAAACTCTTCGAAATCGAATAACTTCCAAAATATTCATTTTTCATATGTAACACCTATATATATTTTGATTCGTCTCACCGAGCCCGATCGAGTGATATATCTCTCGACCATGTACACCGAATATGATATATTTTTGGGGTTTTTCGGGACACACCCAATATTTTTTTGGGTCCGCTATTGTTATCGCCATACGTGCCCCGACATGAGCTATCAAACGGTGTGCATACCGTGTGTGTGCGATTCGTGGTTCTCGAATAATCTCGCGAAAACATAGCGTTACAAAATGGCACTTTTTTTTCAACTCGCTGTTTCACAATCAAAAATTATTTTGTTGATATTGAAATTTATACCTGACGAAACTACATTCTTTTAGCTATCGATTGACATGAATATCGTTTTGATCCGATAAACGAGCTCTGAGATATGAGCGATCTACGAAAAGTCGATTTGAATGACCTTGGAGCGAAAAGAATAGGCACTCACTCGTGCCTAAAAATGTAATTGATAACATCAATCTTATAGCCTGTTCCGCAATATAAATCGGTATATAATATTTATCCACTTGCAAGTAATGCATAGCTATATGATAGATATAGCGCCCCTAAGACTTTGGCGCCTCGGGCAGCCGCCCTGCCCGCCAGTACCTCGGGCCAGCCTGGCAATGTCCTATCTTAGAATTTTTATTTTCTCTGAAATTTCCATGTTTTTATAGCGTACGCCTTTTATAGTTACGAATTTCGTTAATAACCCAATATACTTTTAAGGTTGTAGCAAGATACTTTGCGATAATTTCTTAATTTATTAGGACATTATCTTTCACATATGTATATGCTCGTATGATTCTCATGCGTAAAAAAACGACCTTGAAGAAACATTACGTAACGGGTTCAAAGCTAAGCTCTGTTCCTCCAGGATTAGAAACCATTTGGTGCGGACATTGTCCTCACCTGCTTATAGGAGCATAATACGTCATCACACGTCATAACAAATCGGCGCTCTGAGAGTTTATCTTCTTCTATGATAAGCGTTTTCTCTTGTTATTGGAAAGGGTTTTTACGTCAAGGAATTTCTTTTGAAATAAATATTTCAGGTGATGATAATTTTCTATAAAAATTCAATAATTTATTAAACACGAAATGAGCACACGTAAGTGCGAAACATTACGGACGGTTGCACGAACCAAATAATGAAACATTAATTGGAAATGAGGTAGGTTTACACAGTTAACGCTTATAAAAAAATTGTTTACCTTAATTAAAGTTTGACAAATTTTTAAACAGCCAACCACTCTTGTAACTTTTCATCCGGTGATAAACCGGAGAAAATTGCCATCTGATAGGGCGAAACAAATTGTCATGAAGATTACCTTCTCTGAGGCTTACATCAGTACGCGACATAAAGGGGAAATAACATCTATAATAGTACAATAACATGTTAATAATAATATACCATTGTCACTTTGACATAGTTGACACTTCACAAATTCCATATGTAACTGCTCCGATAAACTCATATTAAAAATACAATTACTATTTACAAGATATTATTCATCCCATTAGGGAATAGCAATAACAAGGCTTCATGTGACACACACGTACGCACACAAATATATATCCATAAATCACAGTTATTTATCTCAACACTTTGTTTTTGTGGCAAGATGTATGAAAAACCTACAACTAATATTGTTTCACTAAAATTTATAAAATGTCCACACAATAGATATAATGTAAAACTAATACTTCTCGTGTATTTTACGGGAACATCACTGAGGCATGGTGATGTTGGAGCAAAATGTTGACGGTACAGAGGTAAAATTTCCAAAACTAAATAAAATTAAGTATATAATATGTAGATTTGTATCTTCTTTCTTCCAGAGAAGACAATTCAAAGAACATTTACAGTTTTATTTGGGAAAAGAATGCATTAAGTGATAACAATCCATTGAATTTAATTTAATGTCATTGTTCACAATACACTTATCTAAGGAAACGTGAATAAGTGGAGTAATGATAGTTTTTTAATGCTATTTGACTTTTTCAGGGTAATAGATCTTATATTAAAGCCTATTAATATAACACTAATAAATATTGTTTTACATACTCATAAATTTAAAAACAGACATTTTTCCGTTTATGTAATTGTTATAGATTAATATAGTAAAAATGATATCATTGCCAGAAAAATAAGTTTCAGCCGATATTTTTTCTTTCGCTCTACTGGATGATTTTCGATGAAACCGCACCAAAAATTCTTATTTTTCCCTCAAAATTCTTGTTTAAGAGACAACGGCATAGTCCTACTCTTGATCAAATACCTGAGTTTAACTTGCAGAGGATTCCCATGCTGGAGCTCTCGACTCAATTAAAAGTTACGCGATCATCGAATACATTTAGGATCTGAAGTTGATCATATTAACAGGATCATGCAGATATAAAAATGGTGATCACATTTAGAAAAATGATGCCTGGAACAATGTCCATTTTCACCCCATTCATTCTCACATTTTCCCTGCCTTATTACACTCTTGTACATTACTCCCGTAACTTATGCATGCAATGCCGTTACACAATAAATAAACAACTTGACCTTCGATTTCATCATTTATACAGGAAGATATCGTTTTTTATGAAAAATAACATCAGTGCGTGGCCTTTGAAGACATCGGCATAAAAATGAAGCTAAATGCACATTTCGGCCCATTTTTTTTCTATTTAAATTGTTTATTCAGATCTATATAAGCATTCCGCCATAGCGAAGATCCATTAAGCTTAAATTCTATCATTACAGTCATCTCGCCCAAAACGAGCCATTCGTTTTAAATAGAGTAAGCTCTTTACTGACTCGTCAAGCGCAGATCGTTACCTCTTCATTTCGTTGCCCGCTTCCAGTTCTGCCTTGGGTCACTTCTCAGTAGATACTGGACGAGAAATCAAAATAGAAACGACGCACTTGGTTTGTAGAAAAAGAAGCAAAAAGCTTTTCTCTCGTATGTTTCCCCTTCTCCAACGGAGATGGGGCATTTGTTTCCAAGTACTTGCTCGTCATCCGAATCGTCTTATTAAATTCTTCTGCTCCTTGTTTTCTTCTTCTTCTTTCCTTCCTTTCTCTTTATCCTCCCATCTTCCTGCGACCTTTGCGCCCCCACCAAGTGGCCACGAACTCCACGCTCCAAGCGATGAAGCACGCCATTATGAGGAGAGTCTGGACGTGGAGACAGAGCGGGTAGCTGCCTGTGGCGTCTCGTACCACACCTACAATGAAATGAGGAGGAATGTTAGATAGGATAACCACTGCGGGGCAAAGTTGCTTTAAGGACCAAGTCCGTTTTCTCCGTCTCTCGTAAATAAATACGATTTAGTTTTGCAAGAATCGGTAAAATTTATAATCGGAAGAGAAATTCAATGTAGCCGTCTCTAAATCTCTGTCAGATAATTGACAACTCAACTGAGAATTATCGAAAGTACTTATCTCAGGTTTCGCGACAAAAAGGTTATGAGAAACCGGATGCGCATCTCGGTTATAAAGATACCATCTTCAGTGGTATTTCACGGAAATTTATTTATAATCCCACTGGAGATACCTGAGATATGTACATTTTTTAAAGTGCTCGTTCTTGAACAATTGCCAATATCGGTAGACTGGATAGCCAAATATGGTTTAATCGACACAAAGATAACCTTCAATAATCTCTACCTAATTCCCCCGAATCTTTTTTTTTTGGCAGCATATCGTCGCAATAACGGACATAAAATAAAATTTGACATTCCGATTTTTTACTGCAATAATTAAGAAAGATTTGAAACTTTCCCGGCAGATGATCGCGATGAAATTAAAGTTGGCAATTATTCAACTGTCGCGGAATGTGATTTTTACACTCTCCACTGTGGCACGTGAAAAAGGCGGTTGCTCCTCGCCTCCTTGTCTCTGCGCTAAACGCGGTGAAGAGGGGGAATGCTCTTTTCGAGGACAGACAGAGTGACAGACGGAATAAGGAGGAAATGGCTTATTGGGCGTGGCGGCGGCGTTCCGAGGCCCCGGCGACCGTTCAATGGGCGGATTTGGTGGGCAGGCGGAAGCCCCCGGAGGGAGAAAAGAGAGGAGGCAATTAGGCATTCGGCGCAGACGTGAGGTGTGTGAGCGTGCAAAAAAATAAAAGTTGAGGGGCGATAGAATTTATTTGTTTAAAATATGACATTATTTTTCTATGTTGCTACTTTATTACACTCGTAAATTGAAAATACATTTTGTTTGTAATGAGTTCGAAAAATAAAGTGACACGAAAATAAGTGTTTTTTTAAAGGTGATATAATAAAAAAAATCGTGCTAGGGAGGTTTAATTTTGCTCTGAAATCATACAACGGCATTCTGGGCCATTGAAACAATGGCCCAGAATTTTGTTATGATGTAACGTCATTAGAGCTGAAAAGAAATGTCCCAATGAGGAGCATGCATTTCGTACCATGGCGACTAGGCAGCATTTTAAAAGGATAATTTCTTCCGAATTTATTTTAATAAATCGTTTAAATAAGTCTAATATGTTCTCTATAAAGGGATTTTTAGCCGAATTCTCTTGTATAAAGAAGTTACGATACATATTTTTGTTACCATAATCCTTGTATTTGAATCGTAAGTGGTTTATATCAAGTTGATGGGAAAAACTGATTTCAGAGGAGTGTTTGAGATTCGAAAGCATGTAAAAAAGCTCTTATGCAGGTTGTTTTCAGTTGTAGTGAATAAAATCCCTAAGTTAAAAATAATGCCAATAATTCACGACAATTTATTCCTAGATTGTCTTTGACAAAATGAGGGCCCCAAAGTCACCATAAATGGATTATGAGCAAAGAATTTATCACTCCATGAAATCAACCTATTTGCTAAGTTTCTTGGTCACGGGAAACATAAAAATAATACCGCTAGGAAAAATTGTATTCGACATAAACCTTTTACTGACACGTAATATTTACTGGGCGCTGTCCTTGTAGCTTTCGGAATTTTAAACACGTTAAACATTTTCGCCGCGTAAGAAAACAAGACCGACGCAATGGTTTTCTTCAAGATACCGTTTGTTTTGGGACTTTATGGATGACATACACAGGGAAAGAATGTCGCCTCACCTATTAGAGGTCCAAGGGCCACGATGAATATTCCCTTGAAGACCATGGAGAGGCCGTAGGCCGCTGGCAACTTGTCCAGGGAACATGACTCTGAAATCGTCAGCTGGAAGTTGATGAGCGTAGTGCCGCGTAGGAAGCCACCGACGATGGCGCAGGACAGCAGGGGCACCCACGACCTCATCTCGGCCATAGCTAAGGAGTAAAAAGAATGTGATTGAGACTGACGTTTTTAAATAAGACGCCACTCAAAAATACATTGCAACCAACTGCTTAGTTTTATACGGGGATGCAACGAATGTTCATCTACAGCTGTCTCTTTAATCCGTTTTAAAGACAAGTCAGCTTTTTAAAATTTAATTTTCCATCTCGTTTTTTCAAAAAACAAATGACTAGAATTAAATGATGTTGAGTTTCATATCGATTAAAACTACTATTACGTAGTGTTTCTGCTATAATAATTTTGTATACAATTTCAAACCAATATTCAGAATGTGGTAACAGTCATTAATTTTTCCATGTTTTAAGTTGCGGATAATTAAAACTTAGTCCGTATTCTAAACAAAGATTTATTTGGTGCAGCTAAGAAAATAAGCATTATTCTCAGCTAAGAAAATAAGCATTATTCTTTTCCAAAATCAGCCCAGCCAATGGTCAAATTTCCAGCACCGAATTATTGGCGACTTTTAATTTTGCAAATCTAAACGCGATTTAATGCACAAATGTATCAAAAGTTCTTAAATCGCCTCCAAAATTTATAATCTATACAGTCGGGGAGCCAAAGTAGCTGGATGCTGTTATTCACACGTCTTCGCTGTTTATTACTTCTCAAAAACAATTAGTAATGCGCCGGGGTGTATTACGTAAACCGAGACCTTGAAGCCCCAATAAATCGCACCCAGATCTAACTCGCGCCAATTAAAAAATAAAGTACAAATACTTTCCCGGGTAAAAAGAGCAGGTGAACGTCGGCGATGCCATTGAAAACTCCGATCAACTTCCGATATTCCAACATGAAAAATTCGTCTCCGTGAAGCATACCTTTCCTGAAGCTATTACGACGATAAGCATGCAATGGCCATTTGCGTAATAACCGATCGAGATAGCGGAGGAGATAGTGTCCACGCGATGTTTTTGCTTTCGTTTTTAATCGTTTAATGGCCAATGGTTAGATTGACCGTGGTCAAGACAGTTTTACTTCGCAACATATAACACGTGATAATTTTAGGTAATATAGTTAAATAGAAAAATGGGACGAAAGGGTACGTTGCCACCTCGCTGTCATTTTTTTTTTCAGATTACGTGAGGCAACGACCGTTTAAAAAAATATCTTCGTGAAGTTCGTGATAAAAGTCGAGACGCTTGCTCAGCTTTTATTTGGCGAAAGTTCAGAGAATATGATTAAAAACACCAGGGAGATCATGATTATGCATGGGTCACGTGACTTTACCAAGCTACATCGCGCGTGTGCGGGCAATCACGCAACACACACGCGTTTATAAGCACAAGATCATTGGACCGCCATAAATCATTTCGGGCTCTCGTTCCTTTTGTTTTCCTCGGTCGGATTTACTCTCAAGTCCCGCCCTTGTATCCTACAAGCAATGACATGCCATGGCGAAGGCTTTCTCGTGTCCAAATGCCGCCGGTTGTGCATCGCGAGGATTTTCCTCTATGGGTTTACTCCCTCGGGTCATTTGCAAATTCGTCGAAAGTACACAAAATTGTTTTCAATTAATCCCTCTGAATCCGTCCGTCTGGTCCTCTTTGGGCGTTTTATTAGGAAAACTGTTTTGAACTACGAAGTGGATATATCCTGGGATCATCTAATTGACAACTGTCGATGGAATGGTTCTGAAAAAAATTATTGCATGAAACCTCTTTTAACTCCAACGTAGAAAATTTTGAAATTTGATTACTCGAATTTTCAGTTTCTCGAAGATTGAATCATTTCCTGACCGTATTTCTTTTAAGCCGGAGTCCCACGACTCAAGTGTTCTGTATCCCAATCTCATATTTTGGTAAAGGCCATAGCAACAGTGTTGAATTTATATTCGTAATTTGTTTACTCCCTTTGCTTATTCAAATGTATTATGTGCTGGATGTATTATTTGCGGCTGTTAGAAAAAATTGTCGTAAAGTTGTTGCAAAGAATAAAACGTGTCGAATTCTATTAAGAGCACCTGAAGCTCGTCTTGTAGAGAGAGATATTTCGTGTGATATGCTCGGTTCTAATCCCATATATCAGGGCTTTTCCATTGATTAGTAACAAACTTAAACTGCTATTGAATAGAGATTTTTCATTCAAAGGTTTCTAAAACAATGGGTACAAATTCGAATCTGCGAGGAATTATTTCATAAAGGAAGAAAATAGGAGTGTGACTATTAACGTTCTGCGGTATGTTCCATGCTTCCATTTTCGGCACAGTCTTAATTTCAGCTGGTTTCTCGCGTGGTCGCAAAGTGACCTATGTAGGTTACGGTATCTGTCTTTCGCAACTCTCGCTCATTATTAGCCACCAAGAAAAAAAAACATTTTTTAAATGTGTGCATTTAGGATAATCATCGTACATACTAGATCACGTGGTCAGGCCAACAGTATGTTACGGCCAATGAGCAGTTCTTATTTTACGATGACCAGTATGACTGTTTAAAGCAACTTTCTGATTCATTTAAGTGTCAGAACATGTAAGCCATTATAAACATACTTCCTACAGAAAACCGATGAACATTAGCACTCCTTCTTGTTTAGCTTTCTCTCTACTCGTACCAAAACCTTCACGACTCGCGATGCCTCGCATTTTCAGACAAACGAAGCCTTATCCTCTCGGTTAGTCGAGGTTCGCGGATCGCTCACGAAAGGTAAAAAAAAATAAAAAAATTTCTCTCCGCGATCGAAAGTTTACCACTTGTTTCCATTCATAACCGCCAGAGGGGATGGTTTCGTCTATTCGAACCGACGCCGGTTTTTCCGAAACGGAAGAACCAAGCGAGAAGGGGAAAAAACAATGGAAAAATTAATTCGTTTTACGGCACCGGAATAATAGAGAGAGAGAGAGAGGGAGAGAGACGAATAGAAACGGAGAGCATTCGCAGTCAAGGATCGAAGCCGCTCCCCCATTATGATGAAGCTAAATTCCTATTGCTTTTTAGAAGGCGAGTGCGCAGTAAGAGGAAGGCGTGAAGCTATAAATCACCGCGAAAAGGATGTAATGTCTGCGAGAGAGGGGGGGGGGAGATATAAGGGAGAAAGAAAGAGATAAAGAAAGTTTGTTTCTGCTTTTAATGGACGCTAGAAGGTTCTATAGGGAGTGGTATGGGGAAGAGAGCTTGTGCGTGCTAGAGCGTTAAATTTCGCTCATTTACTACGCGAGAAAATGCGATTTGTTAACGTCCGCATATGCAGCACTGAATTCATTTCGAGAACTTTTGTTTTAAAAATACTTTTACACATCAACTTCACTTTCGTGGTAATGGAGAAGTTTATTATTCTGCCTCGACTACTGCAGGCATCGCTTTTGTTGCCCTTTGAGAATGCCGGCTGAATATAGCGTATTATCTCTCCCGTTGTTTTATTCCAGTAGAATTAAACAGTAAGGGAACGTTCTCTAAAGCTCTAGTTCATCAAAAAATGTATTGGATTCGATTTTGACTCATTTGCATATTAACGTAGTTTCATGAAACAAACGGGTAACTTTCATGGGATTAAATGCAGCTGATTGTTATGTAAACTATTATCCAACCATGACCTTTCTTTAGCTATCAACATGTCTTAAGGGAACTATTTCACTCAAAGAAGATTTTGCTATTAATTTCTGCAATTTACTTGAGGGAATGTCTACAAAAGTTTTCGTTTACTGGTGGATTTAGTGTACTGGATTGCGCGAGAAACAGCTTGCAGGAAAAATATTCCTCGTCTTAACCTAACTCCCAATATAGCGGAAATTTCTTTAAAAATTGAAGTCCTCATATTATTTATAGCTTGAATAATCATGTAGTTTTTCAAAATTGTCAGTAGTTTTCAAAGTGTGTGAAAATGGTAGAAAAGTGAAAAGCTGTAATCTTATCTAACGAAATACCGAGTAGCTTGAATTCAGTGAATTTCCGTTGGTACAGCTTCCTGCCAGATACGGATAGCAGCTCATTTTATAATTCAGGGAATCATTTAAGGGAGAAGTTCGCCGATCCCTATGTTGAATTCTCATGAAAATTTGCAGTTGCACTCGTCATATAGTTTACAAGTTTTTGTAAAGAAAATACCCCAGCATTAAATCCAACAGCACAAATAATTTGAAACGTCAGACTGAGGATTGTCTGAGAAATAAAAACATACTATGCCAGCCACCCATTTGGCTAAAGAATTACATTGTAAGCATTTGCGTTCACAGAGAAGCAGCTTAAAAAATATTTAATAATAAGTTTTTCAGCTCATTATAATTTATTTGTTATCCTCTACCTGCCGATTATTATAATGCTTTTTGATGCGAAAAACATTCATCCATACTGCGGTACAAATAGGAACTTCACGTTCATCGTTAAATTATGCGTATCTTGCCTCATTATTTTCACATAATCTCTTGAAACGTTCCAAGCTAATTTTGCATACTCGACCTAAAGTGACACAAGGATAACCAGATTACGACTGCAGTTTGTACAAAAGATTATCGCTATGACTTTCTCTTTCATTTCATCAATGAGATATACGGCCAAGAATAAACTTGAACCCATTTTGAAAGGTTTGTGCGTGCTCCGAACTCTCGTAACTTACCTTGAATATCTTGAAAATCTAAGATTAAACTTTTATAATGTTGTTAGACATTATTTGCTGATGTTTTTTCAACAACTGTCATGTTGGTAACTTTTCTTGGCAGGATGGATTTTTCGCTTGTTGTGGATGTTTTTGGCGGGTGGTGTTTGTTGAATCGGCTCTTTAAGCAACTTTACGCAAAGTTGGATTTTAAGCGTTCCGTTTTTTTGTCAGAGTTATTATAATAATTAGTGAAGTCCGTTTTACGATATTTTACCTCTAAAAATTATGCTACCTATTTTCCCTTAAACACTAGTGTATTTCAACCCGATGATACTAAAACAATGAGATGCTCTACAAAGTGGCCACTAGCATGAAATAAAATGCGACTTCTCAATGGTGAAAATTACTTGTCGTTGAGCTTCTTTGAATATATAAGTGAAAATACTGAATTATTTTTACTCAAGCCCACTTGTCGTTAAAACACGAGCCTACGATATATGATAATGTTATTTTTATTCGCAATGTCACGGCATTTTGGTTCAGAAGTAATTCATGAAAGCTGGAGTTTGAAGGAAAGTTTATCTTTAATATTCCCGTGCGCTCCTTAAATATTCCTCACGTGCACCAAGAGCTACGCGTAGGTACTCTCATTTTAATAATCATTTTGTCGCCTTGGCTCGGTCCTTACGAGCGTGAAATGTATTTTAAGAATTATAGCAACTTAATGTGAAGTAATCCAGGAATCGGCATTAAAATCGTATTATAGTACGCAGGCAAAAACGATTCCCTCTTACAATGAGTAAGACGATATCGAGAGCAAGATTGTAAGCATACAAAAAGACGAAATATAAAACGTTTCCGATTGTTGTTTTTATACGAAATACCCAACGATGATAGTCCATACGGTTTATTTTGACCGTTGAATACAAGATGTACATGAAAACTTAAATAAATGAAATTTCTTGGAGTAAGGTTCCTTCTCCTTCCTTATGTACGCATTATTATATTACTGCGGGCAACGCTTCCCAATTCTTATTAATTCGTAATATTTGTGGGTTTTTGGTAGTACAAAAATTGCAAATGATAAAGTATGGAAGTTTTAAACAGGAAAATAGAAAGAGACCGACGGCGAGAATCGTGTTTACCATAACTACGTTTTCAGTTTTTTTTCGAATTTCGCCCTTCGGAAATTCTTTGCTGAAAGGGGAGGCCCGTCACGTGATCCTTTTAAGAGAGAAACAGGCAGAACTGACTTTGGTTAATGTATCCGTCGTTCTGGTCTGTGTTCTAGGGCGCAATGGAACACACGAAGAGTGTAGCGTGTGTTTGTCTGTGTTTTTGCGCGCGCGAGCGATTGTGTGTTTGTGTACGTGTGTGTTTTTGTGTGTTGTGTATGTGCGTGCGTTGGGTGCGAGAGAGACGGAGAAAGAGGAACATGTTTTAAAAAGGTTAATGACCGGAAGAAATGTGGACCACATCTATAGATACAGTCTGCGGGTATTTTGGAAGTTAAAAAAAAAACTAAAGAGCGGAGGAGGAGAGAAAGAGAGGGGGGGGGGGGGGGAGTGGAGATAAGAACTGGTGTATGGAAAAACCAGGCCAGCATTGTTTTTTTCCTTCTCTCTCCTCCACTCATGTTTCCGGACTGCGCTTTTACATTAGAATCTACATTTTTTTGAATATCTTTATGTATATACGCGGGTTTATAATAAGTACTCCAGTCTGAAATGTTTCACCTGGCGATGCATTGTTTGATGTGTGAAAAAAGATTAATTCGCCCCCCGTAGACCCCTTACCATCGAATATATCAACATGAGATGTATAAGGTTTATAGTAGATCCCTTATCATGACGTTCCACTTTACGAGCATTCCGTCACGAAAGGCTTCGTGCTGTTATTTAGAAATAAAATATTCTGCGTATATAAAGTATAATGAAGTCCTTCCGTGTTTTGTTTTTACTTTATCTCTCTTCGATATGCTGTATGATTTTTCGGGACGTCGACTGAGATCGATAATTCGACACGATATGATATCGGCGAAAAGATAGAGATAATCATTCAGTTCTCTAGAGAGTTTTCATTTTCAGTCGTGGGAAGTGGAAAGTTATACGTAGATAAGCGAGCAAATGATTATTCTTGCGAACAGTCCATAGATTTTTCAAATCTTCTCGGTTGCAGTGCTGATTATTTTTTTAAATTTGGATTTTCACTTTACTCTAAAGCTGAGGCTATGAAATTTCGATTGAGTACGAATTTTGAGGCATCAATCTTCGAATTTATGCTCTTAGTGTCGTCGTAGGAAAGACGTAAAATATAAAATTATTTTATGGTGGGCTTAGAAAGTCAGATAATCTTGCTAAGGCAAGAAACGGAAGCATGTTTTCTTAATATATTTAGCACGTTTTTTAGGATCCTCCTTCAGTAACTCGCACCGTAGAGATAGATCCTTACTAGAACTTCCCATCCGTGAAAAATTCACTCTTTTCACTTTACGAATTTGGATGTAATACCATTTCAAACTTTCCAAGTTTCCAAATTCGAAACCGCCAAGCGGAAAATCTATGAACTACTGAGAAAATCTAATTGGTGCTCGTAGATTGACAAGAGCCACCCAATTCAGAAAGAATTTTTCAAAAATCTTTTAAAACCAAAAAATTGACTACCTACAGACGGAGGGGCAGAATGATCACATTAGCACGTTTTTGCTATTAAGAAAACATGACAAAAATCGGCATTTGCGATATGAAGATATAAATTTTGCGAAAATCGCATAGCTTGGTTTTCATTTCGGGTTTAAGAAGATCTTAGGAGGAGTAATGGCAGTTCGAGGAATACTTCCGTTATAAGCACGTAACGCGTGTTTGTATGCGACATTATCATTTGTTAGACTTTAATTTGGCTTGAAATTAGTTATTATTTTCCTCGAAGGAAAATCATCATTAATTGTAATTGAGCCCCCACTTCCTCCTCGCGGTTATTGGCTCTTTCAGCTTAAATTTCAAATATCGTCCATTTCATGTAATGAAAATTGGCTACCGTGGGAGATCTAGATGAATTACTTTTCGTGGGCTATTGAAATATAACATCACGATCTTTTATGACGTAACAAGGAAGTATACGCTTTCGCAATCATTTTATCTTTCCGGGTTATTTTTAATGTCGACGTTATCTTGATAAAGTTTAGCAAAAAAAACATCTTAAGACATCTAGGAAAATTCGACAAAAGTTTTGATCAAGTATGCAAAGAAAGAAGAGACATTTTCGGAATAAATGATTTTCTTGTGTTTTTGATCATCTGAATGAGATACGACTGCTTTAATATCCACTTTTCCGTACATTATGAAATGGCTAAAATTGAAATTGTTGCTGAACAAATGGTGTGTATTACAAATGTGAAATTTGGTATTATACGAGTAAAAAGTTGCCATAAATTAAGTCTAACACTTGGTCTAATTAAAAAGAACAACATGCACTTCCTCTATTGCTGTTACTATGGTCGTTACACTGCTTTACTAATATAAGGACAAATTAAAATGCTGTCTTTTTACTTAATTTTCTAATATGTGAAACCGCGTTTATGTCCACGGTATCGATGTCCTATTAATGAACGAAGGAAGTAGCATTCAATCAGCTTGTCTGATAAACGATCCATAAAACAAAAATAAAAACGTAACGTATGTCAAGGATGTCATAAAATAACGAATGAACACGCGGTTATTTCGATACGTTGCCAAATTAATCGTAGGCGGATTTTGTATTAGCACCCACTTCGAACAGAGCCATTCTTTTACTTCGAATTTCACGATGTATAAGACAAGCGAATGTTGCAGTGCGTCGCAGAAATAACAAAGGCGTGAGAAGAGCGGACCAGTTCGTGCTGAAACAAGATGTAGATCTACTTTCATTTGAAAAATAAAGAAAATAACGCCAAATTCCGACCCATTTCGAAAATAAAAACAAAGGGGAGTCTGCCTGACAGCTGAGGCAACCGGAATTGCAGCGAACGGCGCATGGACCACACGCTCGCCAAAGGACGCAGAAACGGAAACATACATGTAATCGTTTTTCTCCGCATCGCACTAACTCCCGGATGAAAATTGAAATTAAATCCACCAAAACTATCGTCGACGGTAGAATGGACATCAAATCGTTTATACTATTTTATTAAGGCTGAGTTTTTAATAAAAATGGTATTTAAAGTAAATAGGATCGAATGTAACATTTTAATCTATTAAAAATAATTAGGGAGTCCATATTTTTTTCGGCATGTTAGCAAGTTAGTTAGATTGAAGCATCCCCTACGTACACACGCGCAATACACAGACACCCACATAGTCACCGATACATAAACATTCACAAAGTTAGTGAAGGGAAACGGTTCGTCCGGCACGATAAGCTAAAACTCGCTTTAACGGGGTAAATAATAAACAAACCGGAGATCAAAATAAATTAATTACTCCACCCGTTCTTATTTTTTTCTCGTACGCACGCACGGTCCCTTCCTTCCCACTCCACCCCTTTCGCTCCCTCCCTTTTTACGCTAGTACGAGAGGTCAAAATACTCCTAAGTAGTGGAGGTAAACGCCCATAGACGCTTAAGAAGAGTTGGTCCAAATCCCTTCGGAAAGAGAGAGGGGGAGAGATAGGGGCGACCAGAAAAGCTATTTCGGATAGCCCAGTCGTGTCGTGGTGCCACGTACGTATTTATAAAACCGTTTCGGGAAAGAGGCGTATAGAAGGGTGAAGAAGAAAAGGGAGAGAAGAGGAGAAAGGAAGGAGAGGGGGAGTCGAGGAAGTGTGAAAGGAAGTTGGAGGGAGGTAGGGGAGGGGGGGGGGAAGTGTTTACGCGGATGGCTCGCAGGCCGCGTATAAGGTTTTGGATGGTGGTTTCTCGCGAGGTTTTCGGTAGATACTCACTGGATCTCGCCAGGGCCAGGAGTACTGAAGTGACGAAGAAGACGATCCTGCGCCTGACCCTAGTCCTGTCGATGATGGGCGGTATGACCACTCTGGAGAGGATGTCGGCGGCGGCTATGACCGTGAGGACGGTGGCCGTCTCTTTCCTTGTGTATCCGAGATCGGACAGGAAGAATGGGACTATCATCCTGTAGTTGACCTCGGCGACCCAGAAAAAGGACATTCCGACGAGGATGTTGAGGAAGACGGGGTCGCTGAGGAGGTCGAGGTCCATGAGGCGAACGAATCGGGAGAAGCAGCCGTCTCTAAGATCTTCGGACTCGGCCTCGGAGCTGGCCGTTTCGCTTTCGGCCTCCTCGAATTCCTCCTTCTAAGAGAGAAAGACAGACGCTTGTGTTAGGGATGATGAATAACCAGGGACTGCTGTTTGTGGTGTTATATGCCGCGAAGCATAAAAACAAAATAAGAAGATTAAAAGGAGTAACAATGGAGGAGTTGTCGTGGATTGTGGAGTGAAAAAGGCTGATATTGATAAAGAAATATAACGGAAGAGATAATACAATATCCGTATAGTTGCCAGTTCAAAAATGACACTGAAGATTACTAATGAAAAACATTCGTTAAAGTGAAAGCATATATGTAATATAAATTCTTAATCTTGATAAAATATTTAATTATACGATGTACCAATGCAAAAATTCAGTCAGTATTGTTCCCATTCTTTCGTATTCATTGTCAGTGGATAAATGTAAACAAAACTCGATATCATATCCATTTGTGGAAATTTATACTGAAAAATTCTAGTAGACCAACAGGGATTATTATCTATGAAGATTTCGTTTATTTAATAATAACCATCAGCACATTGCCGAAATATATGTAATAAATACATGATTTCATACTAAAAATACAACTGGGAAAAATTAGTCCAAATAGTTTTCATGCTTAAATTCTATGAAATTCTCTTTTGAATGCTGCTGCTTAAGGGGAGCGGTTCTTACTGGCACTACCGTTTTTCATGTTATTTAAATTATTGTTATAAAAGCATTTTTAGAAATTACGTTTTAGGTCAATGAAAACATTTTTCCACGGGAAAATTAATGCAGGATAATTTAAATATAATCTATTTACTTTCAAAGTAGCGTCTGACTTTTCGTAAGAGCCCGCATCCTTAGAAAACTCTAGGAGTCATTTCCACACGCATTTCTTAAGTAAACATAATCGATTACAAGAGAGCGCCAACGAAGTTCCGTAATTAATTTTCGGTGGCATCCTACGCGACTCATGCGCCACGATTCTGTATCCACTGGCGTCAGAGGCTGGTTTACAGGAAACGGTATACTATTTTCCGTAAGGCAAAAAAAAAAAAAAAACAGTAGAAAAATCCGCAAAATAAAGCCGCAATGAGTCTTCCCTTGTTATCCCTTTTTTTGAGCTCTCAAGGGAGTGAAATTGAGATAGAACGGGAGTTGGGGAAGAAGGTGATAGTAAGAAGGCAATGGGAGAGGGAGTTGGAAGAAAGGGAAATAGAAAGAGGACGAGAGGAAAGTCTCCCATATGTTTTGTTTCACAACTTGGATGAGATCCAATTAGCCATCGGCCAACTACACCGTGAACCTTTGGCGCCCAGAAGGGAAAGGAGTGAAGTATTAAAGAGTTTTTTTTCACCTGATCTCTTAATTACCTTAACGCGCAACGATTTACAACTTCGGAAGCGATTACGCGAAAAACTAAAAAATGAATAGTTTTAAAATGCTGACGGAAGTCGCTTTCGATTCTCGGATTTCGTAATTATTTTTGACACAATTTCATCTGTCGTAATATTAGCGTCGGCTATGTTTATACGTTCGCCCGTGAAATCGGCCGATAAGATTGGCTTATTTTTTAAAATTTTCGTTGGCTATTGAGCGACGCTTTTGCGGACGTCTTTATTTTAGGTAGCATCTCCTCCTACGCAGGTATATGAAGAAGGCGTTCACCTCCAGTTTGCCCGTTTTTCTTCTTCCTTCTCCGGAGTTAATAACTTTGCGCAAATCGGAAGTTTCTCGCCCCGTTGAATATTCAGAGGGTTTTATCGGGAAAATTGGAGCGTTCCGACTTACTTCCGCCTAGCGAATGATTTAATTCGTACATACACGCTCGCTAAGACGGTGAATTGGGGGAGATCTTAAAGAGTGCGTGTGTATGCACGAACCTTGAAAATACGGATCATGTGACATAATAAAACTAGCGATTGGCGCAAGGATAAAAAAGAAACGCTATTACGAAAACATGTTTTCGCGCATCAGTATGTTAGAACGACTATAAAAATTTGCGGGACTGAAATTAAGAATCGCGATTTTTCGCGCGCAATTATGATAGAGCAACTAAGGTAGATTGTGATATATATATATATAATATATTTTGCTAACGCGGAAGTTATGATACCTCATTTTAGTCATACCTTCTTCAATATAATGAAATTGGGAATAGTATAACTTTTTAATTATGCTTTATTCCAATACCCTGTCTTTTCAGGCGAGAAAATATATACCTCCAGAATACATTTAAAGTGCCTATGCATCCTATGACTGATTTGTTTTTAGATTTGCTATTATTAGACAGCAAAACTCATAGATAAAGCTGTCATGTACTACACTGCTCTAATAATGAAGTATTTTGTCAAAGAAGACAATATTAATTGAGGTGTTCGACGTGAAAGTAATAGTTTGACTAACTGTAAAGGAGATTTTTATTTTTTGATAATTAAAGGAAGACTGTTGGTGTATAAGAAAGGAAACATGAATAAGTAGTGGGTTTATTGACAGTTCGTAGGGTGGAGATGAGAAAATGTGGTGAATTTCAAGAATAGTAGACCTCCAGTCACAGCAAACACTCGTCTCTTAAAACTACATCTGTCTGCGTTGCTGGAAGAGAATACTTCCGAGCAGAAATGCTATAGTAAAACCTTAAGCAATTGGAAGTCTTTGAGTAGTGGGAGAAAATAATTTCTAGTGGCCCATTCGTCTCAAAATGGACGTTTAAAAAATATGTGATATACTGGGCGTGCGCGAGCTGATATCAATCTAAACAAAATGGAAAAATTTTAACACCTAGAATGGGAGTAATTTCTACGAGGTTAATAAGATGGTCACCAACCTCGAGCAGCACGTCCTTCTTGTCCTGCGCCAGATCGTGCTGCAGGTGCAGACTCCTGCATTCTGACTTCTTCCTGCACTTTTCTGTGCCGTCCAATGCCATGAGAGATCCAGGGATGTGGAAGGTGCTCCCGGATAGGTCCACGCTAGATGCCACTATGGATTCATTCCTTCGAAGTCTCAGTGTATCGATGGTGTTGCTGCTCTCCCTCAATGCTTGTCTCTCCTTTCCGGTTGCCAGCAGAGACTTCCAAGGGCCGTCGTGCATGGCGTCCACGGAAAAGTTCCTCGGTATGAGATCCTTCTGTGGTTTGTTCTCCGAACAGAAGCCGGCGTCTTCGACCACTATGGTGGTGGACTCTACCTTGTGTTCGCCTTTGGAAAAAAAAGTTTTTTTTAAGGAATGCATATGTTAAACCGGATAAATAAACGATGCTCTTCATATTCTCTACACATTTAACTCACACAGAAGCTTATCATTTCTGTACGCATCCTTTAGATGGTACATGTGAGGAGTTAATGTATTTAAAGCCAGAGTCTATCGGTTGTTCTATCGGATATTCAAAGTTATTAGTTTGGAATATGGAAATGAGGAACCAATTAATTTTTTGGAGTGATATGTGTGTGGATACTTCTTCACTCAAATATAATACTCGCTCAGTAGCTCTCTTGCAACCACCAAACAGCATTCACGAATGAAAATTTTTTCTGTTTCATCATCATAGGTAGTCTGTCCGTTGACAAGTCCGTGATTATTCATGGTTAAACTTGGTTCTCCATGTACTCCTAATAACTTTTTAATAATTTTTTCTGTTTATAGTAGTCTTAATAATTACGTTCCACAAACTGGACGTTTTCCTGGGGGTCCGCGAATATTTTTTGGTTGTTTAAAATGTTTTTCTAAAATATAGAAACAATAAATTATCCCAACGACACTTTCACACTAAAGCGAACAAAAAGCAAAATCTGTTTATACTTTCATTTTTCCGAGAATATCTTTCATATGTCAATAAATGGTTTACTACTCTTCCTTTCTAGTGTCCTTACTATGAGTGCACACACGTGTTATTCTTTCACCATCTTCTCGTTACGATGTTGCACTTTCCTTTGTACAAATGTCCGCTGGGTTTCAGTTGTTTATTTGTGAGAAGAGCATTATTTAAATACGGAGCTTTGTATCCAAAGGAGAGGAATGAATGCAGGCAGGAAAACGGATAATTGATAAACGAATTTGAATACGTTTGACTTTAATTTTAACTAATAAAATATGTATCGTTTATTGTAAATTTAAAATTTTAGGAGCTGCTGCATTAGGGCAATAATTTTTTCTTGGTTACATAAGACTGTTGTAAACCAGGAATGGCAAATACGTGGCACGCGTTCCAGAAATGGCACGCATGCGATTTTGCTTGGCAAGCGTAAGCTTGAATTTTCTGTATAAAACAGGAAGCTTTTTAGAGGAGTAAACTACTGGCTCGTGAAAAAACATTCTGGTGGTTCACAGTAATTTCTTGGCACGTAACTCAAAGCCATTTTCCATCCTTGTTGTACACCATCGAATGAATGTGTCATTATACCCCTGTGAACTACTATAAAGGTTCTTTATAGGTAGGGGTGACGCGAGATTGTTCAAGTTTGGAAGGGTCCCGCACGTACAAAAGGTTATCGAACTACTACTCTGCCCCAATTATCTTTTCTTCGAAGTTCATTTGACTTTCGATTAAATATATTTGACAAATCAAAAAATTAGGTTTTAAGAGAAAGTCAGGAATATCAAAAATTCAATTGTTGTTATCGATATGAGAAAGGAAAAAAATTCCCGTTTACGAACTAAATGCCGCAGCAAAACACTCGCGGATCTTTACCATGCTCACCGATGTGAAAAAGGGGCTTTCCTTCGAGTCCGTAACGTCCTTTGAAATCCAAGTTGGCGAGAGGAGATTCCGTCTTCTCTTCGATTTCCAAGGGAGTAGAAGGGGGCGCCTTCCCGACATTGTCTGTATCACCCTCGTTTTGCACCACCGTCGTCTCTCCTTCATCCGGCTGTACCACCTTCCTATACCATTTGAAAGGCCTCAAGAGACAGGAACCGACCACCGATTGCATGGTGAAACCCGCTAGGAGTAAAACGGTGCCTCTGAAGCCGAAGGTGTCCAATAGGACCCTTATGGTTGTGGGCATGAGGAGCAAGCCGACCCCCGTGCCGGCCATCGAGAATCCAACGGCCATCCCTTTACGCCGTGAGAAGAAGGTGTTGATTGCCACGAAGGTGGCGGATATAGCGAGGCCGGCGCCGATCCCTGAGGAAGAGAAATACATTGTTTCTAACGCTATTTCGACCTATTACGAAATCTAGCCATAATTTTCAATATGGGTAACATTCTTTCCCGTCTCCCAATGCGTTAGGTAGCAATCACCGACACGAAAGTAACTCCGACCGAAATTTATCATACTTAGAGTCTCCGCCCTCTAGGGACACGGAAAACCGAGCAGTACCATCGAAAATAAATTACACGCGACGAATGTGTCTCTTACGTTTTAGAGAAAATAGTCGGGGCTGTGCTTAGGTAATCATTCTTTCCATTTGCTCGTATAAATTATGGATGAAAAACAGGCATAATAGTTGTCTGTCATAAACAAAAGCGATGTACAGAGGTAAAATTGCAAAAACGTTGACAGTATTGGTATAAGATTTCCGTATTGGATAATGACCGCCTTGAGGATACTGACGACGAATTCTTTCTTACATCCGCTTAAAATGATGCAAATGTGAGAAACCAATATTCTGTACTGGAAGAGAATTTTAACGTGAAATGTAACTTAACATTTAAAGGGAACGTATCCATTATAGAGGCGAGGAAACAAAGACCATAAAGCGATATATCGGTCTACTATATGTCTTAAAATCTTGCCCAAGGCATTGAAATATTTTTTATCAGATGATATTTCGTTCTGAGTTGATATAATTGTACTTTCAATTAAAAATCGCTAGAATTACACTCTTATTACCCTCTTATAAAGAATAATTTTTCAATTTAAAAACAAATCTCCAACTATCCATATCAAATCCTAGAATTTGTCAGGAAGAAAACAAATTTTTTTATTCCAAAAATACTTGTTTTTATTAAGAGTTTTAAACCTTCTTTTTGATGTCAATAACAGGTTTGCTGATTTATTGCCGGAATTTTCCCTAATCGTGATTGAAGTTTATATATGAAGTCTTTACGAGAACATGTGCAATAATAAAGGACAGGGGCTTGGTTTCGTTTCAAACCGTGACGTATCTCGGATGCTGATAGTATGAGAATTATAGAATTTGACGATGTCCAGTATTTCCCAACAATGGATTCCGCGGCAACATAAGACAAATGGGCACATTTGGGCGAGTCGAAAATTTCGTAATGAGGAAAAAACTCTTCAAGTCGTGGTGCTAGAGCTCACCCGTAGTAAAATTAAAAATAAATATTTTCATAATATGTAAACGTTTGATCTTATGCTGTTGTTAATTTACTGAAAGGTTTATTATTATAAAAACATGCGTGGTCTTACCTCCAATTACGCTAAATGTGAGGACGATGTGGATGAAACTCTTAGCAGGTACCGTCAGTAGAATGGACAGGGTGCAGAGGATTGAGCCAATCAGAGAGACTTTTCGATACGAATATGTCCTTATGAGTGGTGCTACTATCAGTCCTATTAGAGTAGAGAACGTAATAATTATTATAAATTAGAAACAGTTGAAAATGCTAAAATATTATCGATTATCTGTTTTTGTTAAAATGATTTATTCATCCTATAGCTCTCCACTTCTTCGGATTTTAAGGATGCTGATAGAAATGATTAATAGCTTTCATGCCGAATATTAATTCGAAAATTAGTAGTAACAACAGCAAGATTATGAATCATCTTCGCCATTGGATGCATCCATTCTGCTAATTATTCTCTGAACGCTTATTTTTTATTGTAAAAATATACGAGAGAAAGTGCAGGTAAAAGCATTGCAGAGTTAGAAAATTACTGAACTCGTCATCTCAATAACAGAACTTGCGAGAAGATGACCCACATATGTAATTGCACTTGATATGTTAACTGAACCGAAGTTCAGAATTAGAAATATTATTACGAGCATTTTCCAAGTATTGGTAAAATAATCCTTAATATTTTTCAGTGCGAATTTTTTTACTAATTCCCGTATCGTTCTTGAGTCATAATCGATTATACTTCGTTCTTCCGCCAAATATTAAACAATTTCATTCAATTTGAAAAAATTCTCCCATTTCTTCCAGCACCGATGATATAATCGAAGAAATACTTCGATAAAAAATAAGTAAAAACTCGTAAGTGACGTTATTCTAAGAGAAAAGGTTTTTATATCGATTTTCGCTAAAACGTATAAAAGGTTAGCGAATGAATAAACTTAGGCAGTTCGTAAGATTTATATTCTATCCCAGGTATCAACACAGCTGGTTTACCAACGCATAAAAACGGGTTATAGTACATGCGTGCATTTGTGTATCTGTTCTCTGTTGCGAAGATATCCCATAAACCAGCGCAGCGGTGAGAGGTTACTGGAATGGAGTAAAATCTCGTAAAACAGAGAGTATGGATATGCTCCCAGATATGTTTCTCTATTCTTGGTTGAATTTCGCTGGAATCAATTGTATTCGATGATTCCTCCTTAGTCCTTCTGAGATAAGACTATGCTAGGAAAGTCGTATTGCGATTTTTTTTCTTAAATTTTTATTTTTATTTGGCATGAAGACATGAAAGTAGTAATTTTAGCATTCTGGTCATTTTTAAAACCTATTATTTTTGTCGTGTGGTGTAACCGATTCTCTAAAACTGAGGCGCAAAACATGATATTTTATAATATTTTTTTTTTCTTTTTTTTCATCTTCAAACAAATTATATTTCTGCGCCAGGCTGTTTTATCGCCGCTTTTTTTTAGATCCAAATGAAATATTTTAGTCAATTAGATTTCAATATTCTTACTCACCAGAGAAGTTCATTACTGCGTCCATAGTGTTCATTATAACAGCCGCGCCAGTAGTCTCCACGCCCAAATCATGCAGAAAATCGCCAAACAAAAGTCCAAACGAAGGCTCGGCGGAACGCGTTGAAACCTGCGGCACAAGCGGTGGAAGAATGAAGTACTAGAAGCCAAGCGCACACCGTGACGCGCCAAATTATAAAAAGAAGTCTAGAGCGACTGCTGCTCAATAAATAAGTGAATGTTTTCTTGCTTATAGAGAAACAGTCCGCTTTTGCTTAAAGAAATTTAGCTCAAGCAAATGGACCACACTGAAATAGTGTACTATATACATTTTAAAATACAAGCGTCTTATCTACTAAGATGTGCAATGAATATAGTCGGACCCCGATTTAGCGCCACCGTTTGTCCATCACTGATATTGGCGCTAAAGCGGGGGTGGCGGTAAATCGAGGTAAATGCTTGCTCTATGTCAGTGATGGCGAACCTTCTATTGCTCGAGTGCCAATATTATTAAAATTGTCAAATCTTTTCCGCCTCGCGTGCCACAAAAAGCCCTTAATTTTTTTTGCGTGCCAACTAAATTAAATTCGTGATCAATACATAAGAGATTTAAATTTGTAACTATAAAACTAATGTTTACAATACTTAACTAAATAACACAAATGTTTTTGCGGCACTAAATCAGTATGTTAAATGCTTTGATTGGTTTTTGCCTTTCGTTGGCATGCCAACCCAAATCGTCTTGCGTACCATAGGCCCGCCATCACTGCTCTATGTCATCATATGATGGCTATCCTGTTCACAACGATTGGATGGCACTATATAGGGGTTGGTATTTCGTGGTCTGACTGTATATAAACTTAGTGAAACAAATCGTTAGCTTATTCCAATCGACATTCATGTAGAGATGTTTTGAAATTTTGTATTTACAGTTCCCTTGTACAACTCTTGTACCTTTTCGGGATCGCACAATTATGTTTCCGTGATAAATGAGTTAATTGAACCGCAGTATTATAAATAATAAAGAGTACTGTTAAGACAACAAAATAGCCATGTTTTTGTATATACATAATAACTAATAATGATATTATTAAAATGTAAGGTGCTTATGTTGACAACGCTTCTAACTTATTTTAAAAAGAATAAACAATGAATACTGGATAGTTCAAATAAAATAAGACTAATGTCGAGTATTAATTTTTCGTTCGAAATGTGTGTTAAAACAAGGACATCGCCGTATCCCTAAGCAACCAATCCATCGCTTTGCGCTGATCCAAACAATGGATTTAATCTCCATGCTGTCATATAAAAATTCCAGCAAACTTAAGCGGTATGATCAAAGTCATATCCTCCTCGCGACATTAATTCCACGGCGATTAACGCTGCGAGTGCTATCGTATCATCCGACCGTCCAGATTGAAACTGTGCGAGACTGTGCCTGCTACTAAGAGATGGAGCTATATACAGCGGTACACGCCCGGTCCCCAAACCATTATGAAGTGACAGCACCGCAGCACTTGCGGTGGCGGTTAATGGAAGTAACGGAGGCTAGGCAAGAGAGAATGGCGTTCTCATACGAGCGGAAAGACGGAAACTCTGAATGCCAACGGCATCAAAGAGTTCCCTTGGTAGCCGCAGCGAGACGTTAACGAATTGAGCGCGTAATTGAATTTAAAGGCCTCAGGTAACATTTCTTTGTTGCTACGACACTCATGCAACCGTGTACGGGGTTTATTAAGTGATTATTTTACATAGATAATAGCCTTCAAACATTTGAAAAGCCAGAAATATCGTCGAATGACTAATTATAGGTAAAATAATTATTTAAAATTTTTAAAACGTCCTTTTTATTGTGTGTAACATAAGCATTATTTTTTTAGATTAGTTAATCGTTTCTTCGTACATGATGCACCGGCACAGTTTTTGAAGATGGTGTTTCATAAATACCAGTAGGTATATAAAAAGCCTCATACAAGAGAATTATGTGTTATCTTTAGTATTATTTCACTCGCTTTTTACATTAATGCATACTGTTGTTAATTCATAATCAATGAAGTATCACTTTTATGGTACACGGAACTTCTTATTTTAATAATAAAGTTAAGAGGTTAATTACTTTCGACATAATAACAAATTTAATATATTTTTAGGGAAAGCCTTGAAAATATTCTTTCGAAAGCACTAATAATTTTGGTGGTGTAGGCCAGTGGTGCTCAACCTTTTCTACGTGGCGGGCCACATCGTTGGTTGTGAATCCTTCGGTGAATCGGATGTTACCTGTACATTCTAAGATGCCATTATAGTGAAAATCAAGTCTAAATGGGATTTTTATGGTAAAAACTTGAATGTTAAAAGTTTTATTATAAAAAATTTCTTAAAAATGTATGAATTTGTGTGTTAAATTTTTCGGATTGCTTTTCTATCATGGCTTCGCGGGCCGCATAAAAACCCTTCGAGGGCCACATCCGGCCCGCGGGCCGTAGGTTGGGCACCACCGGTGTAGGCCATATGAATAGTTATAAATTTTGCAATCATTTGATTGCTATCATAACTAGTGCTCAAAACGATCGACAAAGATTAATCCAATGGCGTACTTCAGATAACATATACGATCCATTTGTGGAACGGATGAACATGTAAAATGCCTTATCGATCATCGCCAACTTTTTTTTATTACTTCTCTAGTCGGCGGCGCTAAAACATCCTGTTTCCGGGCCGATAACTTTAACAATCCTTTCATCTCTCGCGCCTCCGTCGGCCATGTCTAACAATAAGAAGAGAGGGAAGGCGGCCCCCCCTCCCCCTCCCGCCACCCGAGAGAGCGAATCCACCAGTCAGTCAGTGGGTCGATGACATTTTCGTAAGGGGAGGATAGCATTCCGTCATTCTTTCTCTGCGGTCGTTGCAGCCTCTCGGTTCTTTTGTCTTTTTATCGTAAATCCTACGTTTCCTCCCCTTCTACCATCTCTCTCGATCCCCCAAACCCTTCATCACTTGACTCGCGAGAAAGGAATAGAACTTGGGGCTCTTTGCCGAGTGGCCCAGAGTCGCTGAGTGAATCTGGTTTTCTGTCTCGGCCGAGAACTGGTTGGATGCGCATGCGCCTGGTAACCGCGCGCCTTCTAAAGAGGTGGCACGATAAAAAAGAAGGAAGATTATGGGGAAGAATACAAAGGGAAAGGAAGGTTGATGGAATCGCGAATTGTTTTTTTTTAACGAAAAATAACCTCTTTTTACATTCCGTACGTTGAATCGTTTCGCAAAGCGTCCGTCAAAAATCTGTGCTGTCCCAGTTTAATAATGTGATCTACGTTTATGATAGTTTAAAATAGTAAGACACCGTTACGTAGTTATGCGGCAGAAATACAGCCAAGTTACTGGCTCTTTTATTTTGACCTTTCACTTGAAATTTTTCACTTCTTGAATAAGAGCAGTGACGTAACTAGGAGCGAAAGGGCCCGCGGCAAAATATTTGTCCACTCTCCTCCTCACCCAAAAAATACATACGTTCAATTAAAAATTAAAACCATTGTAAGGCCTATCAAGTTGCACTTACTAATTAATTAAAGGGAATATTTTGAAAAGGTTGGGGCTTTTAAATGACTGTCCAAGGATGATGATTAATTGGAAATTAGAGTAAAAAAGAGAAATCGCAAAAAATCTTAATTTCTTCTTAATTCGAAAACATTCGGTGGCCCCCATTGGACCCGTGAAATTTAATCACCCACTCCACCCAATTGTTACGTTACCGAATAAGAGGTTAGATTCTATAGTTGAAACCTTGATACGCTACGAATTTATGGTCAGAAAAGTTCCTTTTTTCACTATCCCGAAAAAGAATGATGTAAGATGTAACGATTCAATTTAATAAACAAAATTAGACCCGCGGATTTAATTTTATTTTAAATAATCTTTCCGAAAACCGGATGCGTGATCGGTATCTCATATTTACTGAATCATACTGTGAAAAAAGTCTGATAGGGTCGCAATATCGACCACACCAACTTATGCGTACGCACTAATATATAGTTTTCTTGCATCTTAAATTATTAGTGGCTGGATTGGTGTTCTCTTGTAGCTATTCTTTAGGATCACTTTTCTGTAGAAATTGCCTAAACTTAGAGGTTAAACTTTTCTATAGGAAATTTTATGCGAAAGACGAATTTTTAAGAGTTTATCATCACCTACGTCTTAATTAAAAAGTCAATGTATTTTCCATATCTCGGAGACTTTCTCTACAATACAAAGAAGGATATTTTGTTAACCGCACGGGATTGCATTTTCGTGGCGCACTTGTTTGAAATTGTGCTACATATCTGCTGGGACCTGTAAAATGACTTTTTCATCTTTTACCCTCTCGCCCCCCAGCAATTTGGTTCGAGTTTAGATAACGCTGCTCCTTGGAATTATTTTTATGTCATTCGAAGTCTCATTGAAAACTAAACAATATTTAGTATAAAAGAAAATTATCTCAAAATAAAATAACATAATATACTTCTTCTGCCGTAAATCATCGAAACAGAAAGAAAAATCAAAATAAATTCCCAATGCCCTTCTGAAAGAAGGAAAATTTGGTTTTTCGTTGTTGAAAAAACGAATTCAATTAATTTCGTGAAAATGTGTAGCGATGACACAGAAAACTTGAATCCACCGTGCACTTTTATTATCACTTGGAGCCAGGTATTTGCCAACAAAACTATGCCGTTTCATCTTTTTTCTCTAAAACAAAAATAAAAATTTCTTGTGGTGAAATATTATTTTTTTATTTAATCAAATTTATTCGTTTTTTATGCGACTTCGTATCTAAAAAACACGCCCTACCTCGAGGATATTATTTTTCCGGCATTAGTAGTTCAAGGAGAGAGGCCTATCTATTATTTTTCCAATTTAAATTCGCCAGTTTTGCGAATTCCTTCGAGACCTACGACCCTGACCTGCATTTCCGCGAAAACCTTTTCGTCTCTTAATACGAAATCCCGCACATTCTCCCATTTGCATCACGCGCGCGGACCACGGCCGTAAAAAAATTGAGAAAAGGTCAACGACAGCGTGCCTCTCTCTCTCACTCTTCGAACGTACGTTTTAATAGATGTGTGTGTGTGTGTGGCGTTACTTTATTCGAAAACACCTCTCCTGTCGCGGTGATGTGAGGAAATAAAACAGATCCAGAACTTAACCGTTCCAAAAAAGTACTATTACCTACTGGGAAGGAATAAGATGGAGTGAGGAAGAGAGGTTTAAGAATTATAAAAACGAGATGGAAAAGGAGCGTGGCGAGAGGCGGGACTGATAGGTTTATAAGACCTGACTCGGTCCTCCTCCTGATGAGATTAATTTTCTCGGAAATGATTCCACTCCGAGGTAAGGCAATTTTTTTCTTAATTCGATGTTCACAAAAAATCGAAAATTTTAAGTAAAATGAATATGTTGGTTCCCAGTGAGTTTTTTAAAACTTGGTGTCTAAATAAATGTTGCTGTGTAAATAGTTTCTTGAGTAACGATAAAACCACGACGATTTCATCAGCAATCTCTTGTTTTTAAACGCATTAAAATGTGTGGTTTTAGGAGATTGTTATTTTCTTAGGGTTTTTTGCATTTCAATGTTTATCATGAGACGTCTAAAGAGATAATTAAACATGATCTTTAATTTGCTGCACGACTTAAAAAAGAAGATTTTTAGAAAGCTATATTAAACATAACTATTGGAGATCTAATTTTTTGAGCACCCTCGATTAAATATTAATCTATAATCCATATTCAAAAGCGATTAAATAATAGATTTTTTATCCGGGCGAATATACAAACAACTGCCTAAGAAAAACGGCAATGAATAATCCAACATTTATCCCTGCGAAGTTTTCATTATCTTGTGTAGCCATCATATACTGGAGCATAAAAACGGAAGGCATTTTAAAGATTTTAATCGGAAAGCGCCGCGCTACCGCTGAATGGAAAAAAGCTGCAACATGAAAAACGGAACGTGCAAATGGATCCTTGGATATGATGGTAAATCCACAATTCGTTTATACGAGAATAAGGGTAGGTGGAGGAGGTAGAGGAATAGCGTCGTCATGGCGTGGCGAAAGAAATGATAGTACGCCCGTAAAACACTGCGAAAAAGGGAAGACGAAATTGAGGCCAACGACAGCACTATAAACGGCCGAGGGTATTATTTTATTTGGGCCAAAGCAAAACAAGTTTACGCTACATCTCCCGTAATATGGGTCAAACCCGAATAATAAAATCGTTTAGTTACATGGAAGGTTTTATTTCAATTCATTATTTACTGAGATAATACAGTGTGTCCAATGCTGAATTTTCTGTATTTAAAACAAGATAGAATATAATTATTTTCTCCAATATTTAGTGTTACATTGATTATTGGAAGTAAGTTTTAATATTCTGTGCAAAACGGTCGGGTTTTCTGTGTGCCTTGGACTTTTCATTCAGAATAATTTTGCTTTTGCTAGTATTCCAAGTCGAAAATATGCAAATGATACGTTCTTCAATGTGGGGCAACTGTGTCCTAACTTCGCCTTCTTAGCCTAATTAGTCCCCTCAGAAAATATTTAAACCAGTATAAAGCAGGCAAGGAAGAAAATTCTAACTCATTTCCGTTTAATAAATTGTGTTAATAATAGACTCGTGAAACACTAAACCGTGAGGAACGGTGAAAACGTTAATTTCAGCCGAGCCGAGATTTTGATTGTGTGTGGGAGTTCAAGTGGGACACCTCCGGATAATCGAAGGACTGTGAAAAGGAGATAAAAGCGTTGGGTGAGGCCAATACCGGATGAATTCGTTCATTTTTTAAGCGGAACTTCAGGCAGTTTTACCCCCCACTTCAGTCAGCGTCTGTTTGAAGTGATAAAACTGGAATAAATGTGTTTGTCTGCCTCGCGATAATGGGAAGGAAAAAGAACTGCGGAAATAAAAAATCGTGAACGGAGGAGGCGTAATTTATGCGTCTTCTCTCATGGGTGAAAATGACGACGTTCGCACTTTTTCTTTTCACTTACTTACTTGTTAGTCCTCAAACGCACGAGGTATATTGAAAATGCGTCTTCTGGTGATCTACCAAACTAAAGGAAGAATTTAATGGGCTTTGCTGCAATCAGTGCAGACTTACAGAGAGTGACAGTTTTGCGTTATTTATACAAAAATTTTGAATGTGTCGTAGAATATCTACTTACTCTTTGGGCTTTTCTCCACACTACGAATAACGTGGTAAGGAAATTGGCATGTAATTATTCTTTGATTATATTAACGCACACATTGACGACAAAGGTTTACATCTGAAATATCTAATTTGATGATCTTCACGAGGAGCACTGTATTTTGACCCCAGCTTTAATATTAATAAGTTCTTAAATATTTTTAAAAAGAAAGACTTTCTCCACTGACATACACCACGGAAAAGTCCATTATTTATTTATCTAATATAATTTCTCGAGGAACAACGAAAGAAGTAAAATTTAGTAGGTTTTAGCAACAATATTTGAATAATGACAGGCATAGGATTTGTAGCAATGAAGGCGTATTAATGGAAATATGTACTTTGTTAATACCAGGCAAGAAAACAATTGAATCGTTATTATCAAAACTTACTATTGCTTGATAACTCATTTTCACAATTTCTTCGCTGCATGAGAGTCCTGGTGTTATAAACTTCTACTGGTACCTTCTACTGTACTCCTTTTCGGCATATAATGCTTGTAGTTTTAGATAGATAGATTATTAATCAGATGACGTAAGGGTCGATTAATCCCTTAAAACTCCAATGCATCAGCAAAAATATTATTTCTTTTATCAATTCAAATAGTTAAACTCGATATTATAGAAAGTAACACATCATTTTCTTCGAAAATAATGGCAAAAAGCTGAGAAATAAGCTTTATCTCCACCCACAGCCAACCAATTCCAACCAAATTTGGCACGACAGTAGGGGGAACTAAGGGGAAGATCAGTGTGAGGTTTTAGTGTCAGTCTGTTCGCTTGATTCAAAATGGTGGCCGATTTAAACATTAAACTACGCATATTTTCCCGAGTCCTACTACTGATTTGAATCAAATTTGGTACGATCGTCGAGGGCTCCCAAGAATAATTCAAACGTGATTTTCTTCTCTCTGCCCGTTTTATTCAAAACTGCGGCCCATTGAATTCTTAAATACAATGTATCAATATACACGACACCATGCATTTGATTTTAATTTTTCACATATTTGTTATCATTTCTATCACTATTTCTTTCACACGAATTAAATGTCCCGAAACAATGTTTATTTTCAGATCTCGGTATTTTTCATATATTTACAAACTCTTCCGTCACTACCTAAAAACATCCTATATAGGAGCTTATTTACCTTTGTGTTGAACCAAATTTTTGGCATCGCACTTCAAGAGTATATGCGCCTTCTAATAACTCTAATTTAGGACCACTTCCGCGAGAAAAACGACGTGGATTCTAAACAAAACCTCTGGCAACACCTGAATCTAAGAGCTTCTGCCAGTATATGTTTTCACAAATACACTCGCCTTAGCACTTGATATTGGCGATGAACGCGAAAGTATCTCGTATAATGTAATGTTTTTCATCACACTATATAAAATAACCGATAAAGGACTTCCATTTATTTAATATATACAGTCACACGATCCGAACTATTAATTGTAGAAATCATCATTCTTTGTATTTACTCAAAAGGAAATATCGTATCGTTGACGATTCATCCTAAATAAGTTGATTAAACTATTCTGCATGGAATACTTTCGTGTATATTGATGAATATAATCACGTGGTATGACATTCAAAACTATCAGGCCGAGTGCCGCAGAACTTTTTTCCTAATTAACCGTAAATGAATCCACGCACGGTGTCGTGTCATTGATGAATTTATTAGGTTAAAATAAATATACGTATGTATGGAGGTGTAACAAGAAAATCGCGCCAGACGCCAACTCCTGTCAATCCTGTTTTCGATAAACAACCCACGGTTTTCAGCATGGCCAGAGATTTTTTATTGAGATTAATCAGATACGAAAAGTATATTTGATTTAATGACTAGTTGATATAATTATATTGAGCAATTATTGACGAAACGTCTGTTGCTAGCTGAACCGCCTTGACTGCGTCCGTGTTATTTGTCTCAATTTTTAGTATCTCTCTGAGCATGCCCCACCCTTTCGAGAAAAAATTATAGAACGTGATATCTCAGGATACCTTGTATTTCTTACTTCATCCAAAGAAATTTTACTTAAAAGTGACACAAAACAGACTCCAAATTAGTGAAGCTTTAACTAAATTTTAAAACGAGAGAATTATCTTGCTACATATGACGGTAGTACGGTTTACCGCAGATTTAACTCCACTGATTATAAAAGAACAATTTATAGCCATATACTCCAGGACGAGAAAAGATTTTGGCCGACAAACCTTTAATATTAAAATTTACTCGAAGTAGTATTTTTAAGATTCGTCCGCTAAAACATTGTTTAAGAATTTTAAAATCATTTTTGTTCTAAGAAGCTTGAAATATTAATTTGAAATTCTTATCAGTATTTTTCCCACGAAAATACAAATTCATTTATGTTTTGCTCACCATTACGATGCTTGCTCCCAAAACGATCACCCAGCCGTAGCCTCCGTCAGGGGGAGCGTATTGTGGGGTGCTCTTTACTTCATCTTTCTTCTTATTATCTTCCATATTGAACGGAGCCGCTGAGTGTTTCTTCATGGTGATTGGAAGATTTGTTCATATATCCTGCCGGTGGAATAAAAATATTACGTAAATTTCAATGTCCGTTTCAGAAACTAAAATTATATATAAATGATAGGAGTGTAGCACTGCGTTCCCGAATATTTTCGAATGCTTTGAAATTATGAAAAAATTGATTAACAAATTTTAACAAAAGAAGGTACTTTTCATCCCATAGTGAAACAAATCTACGGTGACTATTGTAATTACCTTTCAGAGATTTCTATCTAGAACGGCCGTTTTAATTGTACGAGTTACATTAATGAATTGGCACGTGCTACCTCGTGGTGAAGCAGAAGTTTGGGTATATTTGATGGGGTAATCTCGCATATTACTCTAGTGAACACATCCGTCGACAGGCACGTGCGTTCGTGTCGATTGGCCCACGTGTTTGTGTTTATGGCGTGGTGGCCAAGGTCCGAAGAAAAAACATTTTCACGTGAAAACTTGATAACGATACCTCTTCAATTTTTGAACGAATATATCCATCGATAATAGCACGAGGTTGTCGAAGTTGGTTGCCTTTATCTAATAGCAGACGACTTCCGCTAATTGTATTCCTATATTTTCCTAAGTGCATACAACGAGCAGAAACAATTATTGGGAAACCTCCCTCCAAGTTGGGGAAAGGAAAGGAGGAGAAGTCGAGGGAACCTTTGTTCGGTTTCTCTCTTTCCCTTCCCTACTGTTTCCTTGTGTGCTGTCTGTCGCCCTCTAATGGAAAGTAAGGAAGGGGGATTGAGGAAATGCGTTGCCTAGGCAACAGATTAGGGCTCTTTGAGATTGCTTGTATTATGGCTTTACCTCTTGCTTGCGTCTAATCGTTTTGTTTTTGGAAGGATGTTGTTTGACAAAACGAACTCGGCACAAAACTTCGTGATGTCAGCGGAAGGTATCGAAAAGCAGTTAATCAGCGCCGACGAAGAGCGCCATTGCAACATTAGGAAACACAGAAATTTTTGTAATTAAAATTGGGGAAACAACATAATTTGAATGAAGTGCGACCAAAACAAGGGAAGCCGAGTTTATTGGTCCCGATGGAAATGAGTTTCCGTGATGGATATGAATCGATAATTCTTTACGATGTCATGTACTGTGCTGACATCAAAATTTACTAAAAACTTTGCATTCTCCCTTGGCAGTGCGATCCGAATTAGTAATAAATATATCTCTTCTCTCTATATTATAAAATCGTAATGGTCATCATGATGCATAAAGCTCTTAATTTTGTGAATAACTCGATAAGAAATAAACTTCGAAGCCTGAAATTTCTCAGGATTTCAGTTTTAATGAATTTCTATGTTATGACTAAAAAAGTTTGAAAAAGGTCACGGGTTCGACTCCAGAGGATGAATGTCGTTTCCCATAAAATAAAAATCACCTTTTTAGTTTGAAGTCTTTGATTCTTTTACTCTTGAAAATATCTTATAATTAAGTTTTCGACACGAAATTTCCGCTAAAACAGACCAAAATGAATGGGGATTCTTATTCTCACCGTCGAATGCTCAATCTCATTCGAATTCGCTCATATTTTGAATTTATACTCTAGTTTTGGTAAATTTTTTCACATTTCAATAATAAGATTCCATGGTTACGGTATCGTTGTCCTCGGTAATTTCCGTGCATATGCACTTAAAGGCTTAAAGATCGAAAATAAGATTAAAACTTACTCGAAATGACCGAAGATATGAATTTAATGCAAATAAATTGAACAGTATTCATGTTATATTTTTTATCTTTATTACTAAAATCCTATTTCTGGTTGTCTCTCTCTCTCCCTCTCTCTCTCTCTCTCTCTCTCTTTAACGCTCTATACCTCAACCATTTTTATCTCCAGGAATATCAGCTTTCTAATATTTTTATATCGAGCTATTCAACTAATTTTCTTAATTTGTTATTAAATACCAAATATCTCTTATAAAATGTATTCATTAAACTCATGTTCAAAACATATTCTCGTTCAACTAATCTAAATCCAGTAAGTGCAAGGTAGGAACGAAAAAACTGCGAGCAAAGAGGGTAGGGGGGTTGGCTAGCGTCATAATTATTTCTTTACCAATAAAAAATACTTCTACCATATAATAGCACAAAAAATATACCCTGAATGGATGCAATATGTTTTAAAAATCTACCAGAAGGACAACATTTTGTATCAAATGCTAAATCAGTGATTGGAGAGCCACATGCTCGTGATATTGTGCGCGGTTAGTGCAGGATTTCCCAAAAAAAATTCAATAAAATTCATATGGCGAAAACTATTCTTCTTTCAGAAATAGGATTTTCTGACTTCTATCTCAATTAAAAACCAACTACGCTAAAGTGATATTGGTCTATTGTTCGGAATTTAAAATAATTACCCGAAAATTACTGTTTGAAATAGTTTTTGGACTAAATGTAACGATGATATACAGCGTCCAGAAAGTCCAGCCAATTTGAATAAAATCGTTATCAAAACTTATTAATTTATTTATTTAATCATTCATTTCTGTAACTCTGGTATTCAGAAATAAACGTTATTATAATGAAATTAATTATATAAAAATAAATGCTATATGAAATGAACGGTAAATTTAATATGTACGCACACGTAGAATTTTTAGGGACTTCCTGGACACTAAATTCCAAGCAGTGGATCGCGTTTCGTTGGGAATTTCTTTTTCGCCTCGAAAGGCACGGTTTCGCTCTACACGTCTTTGGTTTAGGACAGGTTTCCTTTTCGAGAATTACGACCAACAATTTCGATTTAGCATGGGTTTTAAAACGGTCCATGAGCAATGAAAAACATACATACATTGTTCCAGGACACTCCACTAGTTAAGACATAAAGAGTTTTTAAGAAAGGATAAAAGGAAGCAGTTCTGACTACAGTGCGATTTAATTGCTGCACATTACAATGATGGAGATTCCCCTATTAAGAAAATCTCCTTTTCTTCAAACTAACCTTTACTTCGGTACTCAGCACGAAGAAAATATGTATAGTTAATTCCCAAACTCTCCGTTATCCTTCACTGTAGTTTCCCATAACTAAGCCACACTCTTGCCCTGGCCGGTCGTATATATACCTCTGCGGTGCGAGGTCGAGGTCTTTCCAGAAACTTCCCCACATGGGTCTTACTAGAAATCCCTCCCCTACCACGACCGTCAGCTTCGCCTGTAGAACGACGTCACCAATGCAGATTCTACATTGTTCAAGATCAGAATGCAGCAAAATGTTAACCCAAAGACGACGCTCAAGTGTATCATCACGTATTCATATGTGAAAACATGTCTTACTTTGCACGGCTGTATTCCTGGAATTTATGTGCAGTGTAAAGGGATCGGTTCAAGTAAGAAAATCGTCACTTACCGCCAAAAATATCGCCCGAATCTCCTCGTATTACCTCGCCTATGGCATAGCGGAGAAAGGCATCCCGCAATACGCGAGTTTTGAAGGATCGAACTAAAGCCTTTATCGCTCGGAAGTTATTTCAGGAAAATGCCTTTTCGATTATGCTGTGGCAAAAAACCTATTCAAGATATCCTTGCTGATTTTCAAAAACCGTCATGGATCGTTATCTATCTGACAACGAGTGAGAAGAGTTTCTTTATCACTTTTCTGTTTTATTTTAACTTGAATTGGCGATTTATGCGTACGGATATATGCGAGGCACCGAATTGGTGAGACTGTAAGGCAATATGTAAACCGACAGACCCATACTCCCCTTAATATCCTCCTTGAAAATATTTCTCTCCTCGCATTCAATCCTACAACAGGAATTGAATGCCGCCTGTTCGTAAACTTTAGAATTCATTCATATTTCCAAATGAGCCTTTTATTGTTTTTGAGTGTTCCCATTTACATAATTAAGGATAATATGAGGTTGCCGTATAATAGGGTCTACAAGGTAGCTAATATAATTTGGTAGGTACACTTAGAATTTTCGGCTAATGAGTACAAGTTAAGGGCAATTTTTGGTGATATATATTTCTTCTTTCATCCATCTAAATAGGTAATTGCGAACAGGTTTTCTTCATTTTTGCTTTATTCGACGGTTAAAACTGTATATTATCTTATTCTTAAGATGTTTACATGTTACACGGTCGAAGTTTTAGATTCACTAAATCCGTTGAAATTCAACGTGCACTTCTGCTAGTAGCTATATAAAATCTTTAATCTGCATTCATATTATTTTAAATATTTTAACTACACTTAGCCTTGCGATTTGGCTACATATCAAACGTGGTATATATTATATCACTTTATTTTACTATTTGATCTTGAAAGCCTTTGTTTCATTCAATGGGATGTTATCAATATCCGTATCGTTAGGTTGTGATAAGATAACGATCTTAAGACAACGTTGGTAACTACGCAAGTAATTCCGAAAAGAATAAACAAATTTACAAATTCGAAGATGAAAAACTGCTTATGTGCTTTTTGCGGTAACAACTAAAATTGTATTGTAGTACTTAATCGTGATTCATTTAACACACATTGGCAGAAAAACTTCAGTGAATTTCCCACTAAAACTTGAATGCCGAAGCAATGATAGCGCATTATTAGGTACCGGAATAATGAATTACCGCTACTCGCATGTTAAGATACCTGGCATATTTTAATTGCATATTGTTTTAGATTTTTGCTCGAAAATACCGTTATTGAGAAAATTCACCTAGAAATGAATGAAAATGTAACTAATATAAAAGCCCGTCAGTATGACGGGATATCTTTAGTTAAAATTAAAATAGTTGTCTCCCTCCCTCCTTCCTACCTTCCTCTCCCTCCATCTACCTCTCTCCCACCCCTCCCTCCATCCCCCTCACTCCCTCTCTCTCTCGTATTAAAAGCATTCAAAGCACGCTTACACCCATAAGGATTGAAATAAGAATGTGATATTGAGGTCTAACGATGTAATTGGTAGGCAATGCAACATCCCGTTAAAATGGCAGGATTTCCCCAAAATATGTGAATTAAACGTTTCACATGAGAGATTACAAACTGTGGGCGAAAAAAGATGAACAGTAAGAAACTTTATAATTTTTTATTCAAAATGGTTCAAATTCGAAGATCGTAGGTTAATTCCTTCTAATTTTAATTTCCAAAACGATAAAAGCCTGCAAGTCGAAAAGTCGATTTTTGTGTTACCTTACGGAAAATGGAAATGACTTCCTTGGAGTCCAACCCAGGACTTCTTTCGAGATTTATTTTCGTCATCACTTTAAAATATATAAACCCAGCGTTCCAACCAAATTTAGTTTCTATCTCGAGTTATTCGCGTTAAAGCATAAATAGTGACTATCTTATCACAACCTAACGATACGGATATTGATAGCATTCCATTTAATGAAACAAAGGTTTTCAAGATCAAATAGCAAAATAAAGTTATATATATCACGTTTGATATGTAGCCAAATCGAAAGGCTAAGTGTAGTTAAAATATTTAAAATAATATGAATGCAGATTAAAGATTTTATATAGCTACTAGCAGAAGTGCACATTGAATTTCAACGGATTAAGTTAATCTAAAACTTCGACCGTGTAACATGTAAACATCGTAAGAATAAGACAAAGTATAGAGTTTTAACCGTCAAATAAAACAAAAATTAAGGAAACCTGTTCGAAATTACCTATTTAGATGAATGAAAGAAGAAATATATATCACCAAAAATTGCCCTTAACTTGTACTCATTAGCCGAAAATTCTAAGTGTACCTACCAAATTATATTAGCTACCTTGTAGACCCTATTATACGGCAACCTCATAGTATGAAGTAACTTTTACTTTCAGAAGCTGGTTGGAAGACAAAATAATAGACATCATATCACAGAATGTCCTAATACAGAAGTCTGGCGACGACTAACCCGTCAAGAGTTGCTTGCCAACATATTTAACTGATTACATAATTTATCGGAAATTATAATCTCGAATTCATATCGAATTTGGGATTTTTTTTCTGCTTCGCATATAGATGGATCAACACAACTGAGAAAAACATTTTCGATACGAGAATTTCTAGGACAATTATCTGTTGAATTTGTTGGTATTTCTAGTCTTTGAATCAAGCCATTTGCATTTTGTAACAAATAAGAAAAGAGCAGTAAACAACGTTTTTTAAGTTACAGACAGACGGACTTTCACAAGAAAACGTGCTCAACGAGACAGAATAAGCCGATTGGAGGAAAAACGAAATGTCTGTCTGCTTTCTTTTAAGAGATGTCAGACACAAACGAACAAACCGAAAGCATACGCGGGTATCTTCATGAAAGCTCTCCTTAGGGCAATGAGAAAAGGAACAAATTGGTTGATTAGTATGTTTTATTTAAACTTGGTATAAGGAACATGAGTCATATGCCGAATAAAAAGCACGCTTGTAATGTGTCGGGCAACCGACTTGTCGGAAGGAATGCACGGGTGTTCACGTTTAGACTGGTCGGGTCACGACAAGTCTTGATCCGTCATTCTAGCTTTCATTCGAGTACAGAAATCACAAAAATCCAAATAATCGCCTTGACGCGTTGAACGCAATTGCCAAAGAATTGCAGTGCGAAATCTCATCCGTGGAAAAGAAAATTTCCAAATTAAAAAAAAAGAAAAGTGGAAGTGCACCCGAAGATGTATACAAATCGAGTTGTTATGCATTTGAGATGCTGAAATTCCTCAAATTCCATGGAAGACACTCGCACGAAATTATCGTATCCACTTTGGAGGCGAAGATAGTTCATGAGGGACTTGTATGCACAGCCGTTTACGTTAAGATTTTACAAGTCGGCGACAGGTCGGCGACAGGTCGGCGACAAGTCGCGTCTTAGCGTAAGAGTAGCTTTACAGTATTCTTTGACTTGATACCCACATCCTTCCCCCTGGTAACAATCTCAGTTTTCCGCACTGGCTCATTCTATTGTTCGATAAATCAAACATTTACGTGCACGAAAGAAAGAAGATGAATAAGGAATATTCTGTAGCCATACATGTGTTGAATAAACAAGACGCTAATTTTACCTTAAAACAGCCCTCCTCTGTGGTGTGATTAGCGGGCAGTTGATTCTAAAGTCGCCTTACGTTAATAGTAGATGAAATTCATATCTGATTACTAAACCGTTTAATAGATTCAACAGATGTCTTGATCGTATTCGGCATAGGTTGCACGTATAACTCCTTCTTAAGGAAGTACAACATATTGCGACCCACCCTTTCAGCTCGTTAAGCTAATAATAGTATCAGGATGTTTAAATTTTGAAATACTAATAAGTATATAGTACCATAAAACTCGATTAAAAGACGAAAACTTCCGATACGAAATTAAAGAATATATCCATTGCTCCGTCTTCGCCATCCACATTTTGTGAGACGGCATTATATTTGACACTTGACTACAAGGCGAGCAATATTATTTTTTAGTTATTCCTTTTTTTTTAACGGTAGCAAAACTTCCGTTGGATTGGTGACCAGGTTCCAAAAGAATCCAAGCACAGCACTTTTATGGCGACGATTAAAACTCTCTAAATTTTTCACTACAAGCGTTAAGTCCCTTTTAATCGGCACTGTACTCTTTAACTCTCTTAAGCGCACCCGAGACCGCGTTATGCACCTCACTCGCATCTGACCAACTTCCGCGGCGGAACTATCGCCCGGTTCGAGAGAGCCTTCGCACGCTGCCGCTAGAGAGAGAGAGAGATGCAGAATCTTTCGCAATCGGGAAAAGACGGATGACTCGGCTCCGAAGATCTCGGAGTCAACCGCGTGACGAATCGCGTACGTACCTCTCAGTCGGGGAAGGACGTCGCGACAGACACAGCGGACACAGTAGCAGGGCGCCTACCGGCGATACGTGTTGAATCAAGGCAGACAGCTGAACACTTGATTCACGGATTGGGAGGAAAGCGATATAAAAGCAGGAAACGGGTGGGTGGGGGAAAATAATGGGAATGGGAGGGGGAAGAGGAGATGGAGAGAATCAGGAGGAGAAAGAGGAAGGGTGGAAGATACGGAAATAAATGGATGGGCTGGGGGATGATTACGAGCGAGTAGCGGGGGAAGGATGAGAGAGGATGGAGGAGAGAAGGAAAGAGACGGAAGATGGCGGGGGGAACTGCAGGGCGGGGCGGAGGGAAGGGGGAGAAGAGGGAAAGGGTAAGGAGACGCGTACCCGTCATGAGAATAAGAAAGTTGGTGGTGATTCTGTTTTTCGACGGATAAGTCTTGAGGCTTTCGGTCACGCGGATAGCACGTGGTCGGTTCGGTTTTTATCTCTCCTCCCTCTTTCTTCACCTCTTTCTTCACCTCTTTTAACTCCTTCCATCCCGCTCCCCTTCGCTTCTACTCCCCTCCAGTTACCGGTCAGACGAACGGGGCATTCCCGACCGTAGATCTTCATCTGTTTCAAGGACCGAGAAACTTCCTTAAGACCGCTTTCATTCAACCCGTGGAAAGCCACCTCCGGTTAACCGGGAGTCGTGATCGACTGGTCTCTCTCCCCGCCGTAGTTGATTTTATTCGATTCCGTTTAAATCTTTCCACACGCCTTGATGGCAACGCTTACGTCATAAACTTTTCGAAAGCTGCCGGTCAAGTAATTGCTGCGGCGTAAACACATTTTTTCTTATAGAGTGCAGTTCTTCGGAATTAACCAAGCATTTTTCATCGGTAATGGATGAGGAGAATTTTTAGCTGTGATTCTGCTCATGACTTCTTTGTTTGTGTTTCAAACAAGCAGCGCTCAGCACAAATAAGCAAATATATGAAGGTGAATGTTGCTTACTTGACGAATTACGCTCTTGAATTACAAAAATGCGTGTAGATAAATTAAAATTTCTCAGATTCGTTTCTTTCCGTTATATTTTTCATTAGAAATACGCATTTTACCACTAGAACAATCATGCGATTTAGAGCGGGCTAGGTAAATCTCGTCGCCAAGAGGGAATTAATGCAAAAAGTAACTATTTAAATTTATGTTCTCCCGATCTTTGAGATTTACTTGGAAAAAATTTAATACAATTTACACTCTCAAGGCATCAGCCATTTTCATTGACTCCAGCTTTGCTTTCATTTCATCGAGTAGATCAAAATACTACAATACATTTTTCAAGCCGTATGATCGAACGGGGCCTTTCTCCAAAATAATTATGTAAATTATAAGCATGGCATTAATTTCTCTAATTGGAAATGCGTAGATCACCAACTAAGAATCTTTATCAAACACATTTGGACGTTTAGATACACTTGGCAAGCTCATAATAATGAATATTGCCGATGTTTTTTATCTAACGACCTATTGTAAGTGGATGTTTCAGGGCAAAACGTTGTAGTAAATAGCGTTGAAACTAGTACAAAACAACAACATAAAAGATAGTGTGCTATTTGGTTATCGGTCGCACATAGCAAGATAAGAGTGCGTGCTTAATGGACTGCTACAGACATGCGACTGAGTTCATGCCGCTGTCGGTGGAGTATTTCTTCCGTCGTCTTATCAACAAAAACGTCTACGAAACTCGTTTATCGGTCAGTTTCGCCAAAATGTTAATTTATATCACCACAGTTTATGTTATCATTCCATCATACATTCGTGGATTTGACATAGTTGGTTAATTATTGGGACAATCACTGACCAACCCTTCTCAAATGTGTCAGCAAGGAAATACTTTTCATTTGTCTTTATATTATTGTCTGAAACTATATGTCCAACTGGCAACTTGAGTTTTAAGATTTTTTCCCTCGCTTCTTTTGTTTTTCTCTTTTCGTCACTCGTGTCTTGAAAGTTGAGCAACTTAGAGCTATATCTCCCTTTCGTTTTATTATATTCCAATTAAAAGATGAGAACTTGAATGAGGCCAAAAATATTCTATCCAGTACGAGAGAACAACATAATAAATATGTTTTAATCAGACACTTCAGTCATCAGCATCGTATTTATTGTGAAACGAATTGAAGTCGTCGCGATATCACAATAAAGTCATAACAGTGGCGACAAGCCCCAATGAGCTTATACTTTGGTTATTGAAACAAACAACAGGAAACGATCATTTTGTTTATATTTTTTCGTCCATGACTCCTGTCGCGCAGCTTTCGTAATGCATTTCAATTGCTTGCGACTTAACAACACATTCTTAAAATTATATTTCCAACAAAATAAATAAAATGTAAAAACCTGAAATATAATACAGATTGAAATCTTTTTCTATGGAAAAAATAATTTAATGAAATATGAAAAAAGTGGAACGAAAACTAACAGATTGAAAAGCCTTCAAAGTTCATTGCGAGACTTTCGTAATAGTCGAAGAGGCGAAGTTCATTTTGCTTGCGACTTAACAACACATTCTTAAAATTATATTTCCAACAAAATATATAAAATGTAAAAACCTGAAATATAATACAGATTGAAATCTTTTTCTATGGAAAAAATAATTTTACGAAATATGAAAAAAGTGGAACGAAAACTAACAGATTGAAAAGCCTTCAAAGTTCATTGCGAGACTTTCGTAATAGTCGAAGAGGCGAAGTTCATTGCGAGACCTTCGTAATAATCGAAGAGGACCAAAGTGTATTATATCACCCCCCCTCAAGGTTACTATGTTTTTGTTCATTATTTCGTGTTTTCCTTTGTCCAGTTACTATGTTGTTTACCTTTTTATTTCATTCATTAGTTTAACAATCGATGATATATAGGAAGTGTAATATATCCCCTCTTATTACTTTCTCCATACGTAGTAATGGGAAATTGTGATAACGAAAGAAATTGACTTCGAGATTTCAACGGAAATACACGTTTTGAGGTTTCTAGAACATTTTTAGACTATTTTCGGAATGATGTCTGTGTGTGTATGTGATTGTGGGCGCTCTAACTCAAAAAGTACTTTCCGTATCATTACGAAATTTCATATATAACACTTTGGTATGAGCATAAAGAACTGATTAGTTTTTGGACAATAACAGTTAACCGAAAGTCTAGGTTTATTCGAACCCCGATTCGGTTTTTGCGATATTTCTCCGTTAAAACATCATTATTGTATATACAATTCTATACAAAGGTTATAGAGAATGTAATTTCCTACAACTTTAATTTGAAACAATTTTCCATAGCAGTTATTGTTTGGCAATTATTTATAAGTAATCGGTGTTTTCGGTTTTCATCGAATATGTTCGTTAAAACGCTATTTACAATCTTTATAAAGAACGAAGTTATAGAAAATAACATCCTTCCATCTTTTGTTTGAAATAAATTTTCGTAGAGCCATCCATTTCGTAGATATTTTGCTTTTTCTTAATTTCCAGTATGAAGCGCCACCACCACGTAGCGGTGAATTCTGTAAACATATTCAAAATATACGTATTTTACGGCAATAAGGAGGACTATATTTTTTTACGATACGAAATGATAATTTTTCATCATAATACTATTCATAATAATTTAAATATCTACTCCCCAAATGTGGAGAAAGTCATGTGATGGCCACATCAGATTTTTTTTCGAATGGAATTACAATACAAGGTAATTTAATTCTAACAACAATGCAGGGGCCCAGGAATTCGAACAAACCCATGACTTACTGGCCTGTCGCTACATTTACCAACCCGAATCTAGTGCCGCCATTATGAAGGGGGAGGGGATAATACACTCTCCATCGAAGAGGCCTTGGAACCCAAACTCTGACTCATCGCACCGAGAATATGTAAGAGGCTTCGCGGAAAAACATTAAAGGAGCGGAAATAATATCTCTGTGAAATCGACTCTTCTCAACCTTGCTAAACATACTTGACACATCTTATCCCTTTCATAATCTTGAAGACAAGTACTGCCTAAGGATTATTGCAAGGTGATTCTTGAGTTATATAATATATAGATTGTATAGTTTAATAAAACAGAACGCTATAACTTTACCCAGACTGATTGTTTGTTTATCGCTTATAAGAAACATTGGAGAGATGCACTGCAAAAATACCTTCGTCATTGATAATTGTTCTAACGCTATTAATATTTCTAGCATAGACGCATAAGTATGGTATCGGTTTTATGTTGTCGAAATTTTACGCCTGAATGTCTAATCTCCATCCGTAGCGGAAGTATTTGGTAAGATAGAACAAGTTAGGAAAGTGTAAGGCGTATCGTGCAGTGGAGTATTAGAAAGAAATTATATACCTGTATGTAAGGGGAATAGCGTTTTAAAGTTCTTTTCTTCATCATAAATAATCCATTTTCTTCCTATTTAAATATATTGCATGCACACGTAAGGAAATTAAAGGTTTGTTTGTGAGAATGTTTATGTTAGCAACAATTAAGAAGTAACCATGCAAGAAAATTTCAAGTTCAACTCGATTTAAGACTCTTGATTTTCTTGATAACGGCTACTCCAAAGATAAAAATGTATAGAAAAAGAAATACTGTTCTTTACTGGTTCTACACGTTTTATTTGAAAAATACATTACGAGATATGACGGAAAGTTAATTTTTTGTCACCAGTAAAGTGGTACCCCTGATTGGCTTATGTGATTAATTTTTGCGATTTTCTTATTATATTTGATTGAAAGTCCTTAATATCAAATTTCACGAAAATTCGTTCGGTAGAAGCCGAGAACGAACATGCGGACGGACACCGACGACAATAGGCTTTCGCGCTGGAGGCGAAACGCGCCTAAAAAACGAAATTTCCACACTTCTTGCATACATTATCCACCACTATATAAGAGTATTTCATCTTCTGGCCATCGTTTAGATTCTAGACTCTAGAACTTGGCATTAATAAGGGCGATACAATTGCCGTTTGGAGTGAGAGTCTTGATAGATATTACTTATTTTTATGTGCTAATTGATAAAAGTAGTTATTTATACGAAAATCAAATCCGGCGGAAGTCTAGATTTTTCAATCTGAGATCACCCTCTACTTGTGTGGTGTGAGGAGAACGCGCAAGTCAGCGCTCCGTCCTTCGGAACGGACGTTAAAGTTGGTCCTCTTCATAAGAGTAAGCACCGGGGTTCCCTCCTCCCTTCTGTTTGTGTCCAGTGTGGAAGGCAACCACCGCATCATTTGTGTATTATCTGATCAGTAAGACCCGTCGTAAGATTGGTAGTACTGATGGCAATACGCGAAAGATATATTTTTGTATTTATTTCGCCTAATACAATTGTCGAGGGTTTTCATCGTACTGCCAAGATAAATGAGAAATTAAACGACTGAATTCATCAAAGATATTAACTAATTGTAAACTGGCGCTCGAAATTCTTATTAACCATCAGATAAATGAATTGTTGTTTGTACGTATTCAGATTTATTAACCTTGAAACTATGATTCATCGTTTGTGACTCATCAATCAAACTGTCTCAACTTGTTTGTACCGCGGCAATTCATTCGGTCCCTTTCGCTTCGCGCTCTTCTCTGACGTCATCTTATTTCGCTCTCTTGCAAAACGCGTGCTTCAAAACGCCAATGGGAAAAATATTCCCTTGATTGGGTTTACTGGAACGACTTCGCGTCTTGCGTAACATAACTCGCCACCGTGGTAACTAGGTGAATGACTCAAAAAGATTGATGACCCCATTTTTTAAATTCTGAGACGCTGTATCTATCGCATCACGATTTCAATGGCCTTATTATCCGGCTAAAAATTTTATGGAAAATTACACTTTCGGAAGATGTTTGTGTAGGGACATCCCGACTTTGAAAAAGTTTGACTACCTATAGTTTCCTCGGAAGATTTTTTTCGAATACTATTCAGGCTCCCATGATGATGGAATTACTCGTTGTGGGCGCTGTTGCGGGGGCTCATCTTTTGCCCGAGTCAACAATTTCATCGCTGCTCCCATAGCTAATAGCAGGAAGAACAGGGATTGGCATGAGTTGATGATCTGCAACCTGCCTCAAGAGTTTCCTTATCTGTCCGCAAATCATTTCCGGTACTTCTCAATATCTGTACTATATAGATTATATTTGCTATCCCCATCCCACCATATGTGTACTATGAAACTGCGATAAAATCATACGTCTCTTTAATTTATTCACTTCTCACGACGACTGCACAAATTATTTTGTCTAAAATAACCGCGACGATATCTACTTCGGTTCACTAGTCGCATCTCTTTACATTTAGGATTCGTGATTTTTTGAAATATTTTTAGATATTCATAATCGACCCTATCCCACCGATTGGTAGTTTTTTTAAAATGTACGCAGTCGGGTAAAGTTAATTACAAGTGGAATAATAAAAGCAAGTCTCAAAAGGTGATGAACATTAAATATGGAGATTGGTTGGTCTATAGCAGTGGTGAGCAACCTTTTCTACGTGGCGGGCCGCATTAGTGGTTGAAAATTCCTCTGCGGGCCACAATTCAATTTGTCAATGCTTCGACGGGTCAGATTAGACCTTAAATTGGACGTTAAATAGAGAGTTTGAGGCATCATAACAGTGAAAATGACGTCTAAATTAGGTTTCAAGGGCTAACACTTCAATATAAAGTATTTTGTTGTCGTAACTTGAATGTACGATATATTATATAAATTTGTGTCAAATCTTTTTTTAATCGCAGCTTCGCGGGCCGCCTAAAATGCTCTCTAGGGCCACATGCTCTCTAGGGACACATACGGGTCTCGGGTTGCTCACCACTGGTCTATAGCATTTAATTTTTATTTATAAATAATCAATTTAGTTAGAAATTATTTCGTTTTTCTTATTTTATTTCCCTCTAATTTTTGTAATAAGATATGAATGAAACGTATTATCGATTGGTAGTCCGCTAAAAATTGAGTTCAAAACTTTTGAAATTACACGGGTTCTTATAACACGGCTTCGCTACAGCACGGTTTGTTTTTTACTACCAAAATCTCATGCAACACGGGTTACGGTTCGCATCAACGCGGTTTGGTCGAACTTGTGATTCCCGATTGCTGAGCGAGGGAGAGACGAGATGGAGGACTCTTGCTTTTCTTACCTTTTAAGTTTTCTTCCTTTTATTATTATTCGTGAATTCGTATCTTCGTTTATTTTTAACATTTAATACATATTGTGGCTACCTCCATGAAAAAATTCAGGACTGCACTAACTCTAGAATCAAACCTTGATATTATTCAATGACTTGACAGTGGAGAGACAACTTCGTCTCTTGGGCGTTTATATGTATAACGTGAACGAGTCAAGCATACGCACAATAAAGAAGAATGCGGGAAAACGTTTATGTCCCCGTGTCTCAGTCGTGTTCAATAGCTGCAAAGAAACAACCCCTAAAATTTATATTTATAAAAATCTTCTAGTTTATCATCATTTGTTACAAATACCTCACATTTCTGCAAAATTTCATCGATGTAGCACTCTAGAAGTGCATTTAATTGCATATAATTGTTTAAACTTTATGAATTTTTAACAGCCACAATAATGAACATTTTTGTAATATTCAATGTTAATTACCGCTGGGACACTTTCTCTAATTATCTGCAAAATTTCAGCTCCCTAGCTCAACAAGAAAGTACATAAACATTAGTCAATATTTTAAACATTTATGAATTTTTAACGGCTAAATAAATAAACATTTTCAAATTTATGTAAACCCGTTATCGTTATTTGGCAAAATTCTACCGTTAGAAAAAACTTTAGCATTATAGCGCATTTAAAAGTATCTATACCATGAAATATTTTTGAAATTTTAGGATTTTTTAACGGCCAAGAAAATAAACATTGTTGTAATTTTCGATTTTTTTCTGCATTTATATAATCGTTTAAACTTTATGAATTTTAATAGTTCCTATCGGCAAAAAGTGGTAATTTTTCTGGGTCGCAACAACGAGTGTGAAAATTATAAGGCACTTCTTAATGAGCTTACAAACTTGAAATTTGGCAGAATTATAGGTTTTTAGTTACAAAAGAAGGAAAAAATCCGATAATGTAAAAATTCGACATCTTAGGGATTGTTTGGCCCCATTATTGCCACATACGAGGATTAAAATTATAAGGCACTTCTAAATGAGCTATAGACTTGAAATTTGGCACGGTTAGGATATAATCAATTGGAAAAAATTCGAAATTTTAAAAATGCTAAAATTTATAAATGCTTGCTGAATGCAAGCACCGTCTACTAGTATTAATATGGTAGAGGAGAGGTGAAGGCTAAATATATTGCTTTTTATAATTACCTATTTTCGTTTTATGTTCACCGTTTTCTTTAATTACTAAAGTCATAGCGAGCCAGATGTGACCCGCGGGCCGTAGTCTGGGCATCACTGCGTTAGACGACAAAAGAAAACAACTTTGTTTTTCTGGGCCATTAGGTCAAATCGCAAAATTCATCTAATTCTCTGATTTTCCAGTAGATAATTGTTTTCGCGAAGCAGAACTTTTCATCTTTTCCGACTGGCACGAGGCCACAAAACGAACTTTACGGCTTAATCGTTTTAATCTGTGACGAACTCTGCAAACGCCAGCGGCATTTGAAAAATCGCCTGTTAGCCGAGTGCAAAGAACCTGTAGAAGGCTAAACAGCAATAAAAGCAGTGCGCTTAACCATTCATCGTGAATAAATTACTATATTTTTCTAGCTTTATATTTTAAATTTTATTTTGATCAATTACACTGATAGAGAAGTGTGTCTAGCAACGCGAAAATGACTATATTGATTGAAATGAAGGCACAGATATAAAATTTTGGCGACTTCTAGCACAAGGTTTTTTTTTTCTACAAAAACATATTTTTTTTATTTTGATAAATCCAAAGAAAAATTTTTCCAAACCCATATTCAGTTTAAGGAAAATTTCAATACTTTCGCTTATTCATTCATTGGAACTGCAGTGCGAAAATTACGTAGGTATATATTTTTAATTGCGGCGTCGAATGGTTTTTCTGCCTTTTAATAGAATCTTGCAATTTCATATTCTGATTTTATCCCCCTTGACTTTTCAGACACAACTGTGTTACAAATTTTTTAAGCTTGTAACCACAAGCTAAAGCAAGATTTTCGATAACTGAATTCAATCCGATCAAGTGACCACACTTTTTCGTCTTTGAACTACATAATTCTATTTTGTGGCTATTTCTCTTTAATATTAATTTAATATTTTTTAAGTTAACTTGTAAAAAGACAAAGATACATAGGTGTGAATAACATTATCAAGATTAAGTAAACATTTATTCAGGTAAAAAGACGATAAAAGAAAATATAATAAATAAAAAATTTCCAGAAATTCGGCTGGTAAATTAATTTCAAGAGCGGTCCACAGGAAATCAAAGAACTGTTTAAAGTAATAAAAGGCAATCAGAGATATAATAAAATTACCGATTCTTGCAGAGATTCGTAAACGAAAGCAAATCTACATTCATTTTATACAGATTTTAGTATTTATTATCGATATCAACATACTCTTTTGACGAATTACGAAAATAGTATCCTTTGACTTCCGGAAAGGGAGGGGGGGAGGGAGAGAGAGAAGCGGAATTGAATATATGTTATGGAGAGCAGTTTTTATTTTAAATAAAGAACCTGTCTTAGGACAGAGAACTATAATGAATATATGCCCGTAACTTGCTTCCGACAAGACGGGCACATTTAGTTTTCAAGCTTACGTATCCTTTAAAAGTGTTCCGCGTGAGTTTTTTTTTTCTCTCATTTCCATGATTTTCGACTCGTGTCCGGGAAGTGCAGCCGATAGGGGACGGGAACGCGGCACATGAGGTCGACACTATAGTAGTGTTCGTTTCCAAACTCGTACAAGATGAATTCCGGAAGTCCCCGATCGGCTCATTCAATCTGCCTGGTTGACCGTGGCTGCCCGCGCACGACCTTACGCACTTTTTTCAGGAGCACTTCAATAGGCCAAGGCCGTCGCCTTTTCCTATATCCGTTAACGCTCAGACAAGTATCCGTCGAAGGCTTATAGGATTAACTATTCTTTTTTGGTTAAAAAAAATGAAAAATATTTCGTTAAATGTCATATTTTGTGTTTTTGAGAAATGGGAACAAGGGCCGCAATTATAATTTTCCGCCGAAATGATTAAATGGATCGATTAAGATGAATGTGATCGATTAACTGATAATGCTGGTAAAGTTTTCGTACAGTAATGAATGGGTGGATTATATGTTTCGAAGAAAATTATAATCGAGCTTACCTTATAATTTTGGCGTTCCTGGTCACTCCTGCTGCTACGAAATGATCGAGTAAATGTATTTCAGCTATAAATTGACAGTCCACAGGGTAAATTTAACCGATTTTAGATTATTTTATCAGAAGAAAGGGTCGGTAACTGTAATGGGCTACTTCGTGGTTCAAGTGCGCGTTTGCTTTATTCAACTTCTTCGTGGCAACATGAGCTACCTGTGTGATGGTGTACGTCTAGAGTGATTTCACCTCTCGATTGTCTCTGACCGGAACCGAAAAGAGTCATCAAACTCTGTGCCGTATTAGTCGGGACTAACCTCTTCGCACCACGATTTGTTCATTTCGCGACAGTTAACTCCACTTTAGGAGGGTTTACCGCCTTTCAATAGACATTATGATGGCGTCACGAGTTGTTCGAGTCTTTGCACCTCTGACATGCCGATAGAAATTGTTCAAAGTTCCCTCTTTACGACCGGACGAGATATTTTAACGATAATCTTAGACAAGGGACAATATAAGAAAAATCTGACGGTTGTACATATTATATATTGAAATTTTTATATTATAAATGTATATAAACTTCCTGGCAGAAAATTAATAATAACACACCATTCTATAAGAAAAATACTTATAAACAATAGAATTTGTATACTTAGAAATTTTGTGAATTGAATATTTGATAGAATGAGAACGACATTATCTTATTATTATTATTATTACGCATTGTCATGAAGTTTTACATAAAAGTCCAAATTTATACAACTAGATTTTTTCCTCACTATAAATTTCGGGTTATCATGTGCTATGAAACAATTAAAGAAAACTACTTCTTAGTAATGCAATCTATATAATATTATAGACGTCGTTCCCCATAGCAACGGAAACTTCCATATATGTACATACGTAAGTGAAGCATTAAAGCGGTGTATTTCTCGAGAACCGTTCATCGTAAAGATATGCGGTAAACGACGTTTTGTTTTTACCTGCTGTCATGTCCCTGGAAAAATATTTTCGTTTGATAGAGAGTCCCGGGTTCGAATCCAGGAGACAATTATATTTTCCCATAAGTTTACACGGGATTTTCGAACTTTCAGAGTGAAGGTTCTATTCCTTCATTCATAAAAATCCGTAAATATAGACCGATTCTCTTTATTTTTGCTTTATTCGATGGATAAAGCTATATACTACCTTATTCTTGCAATTTTTACATGTTACATGCTCGAAGTTTTCAGAAATACACATTCTTTTTCGAAATTTTGCGTATTTTTCGTACTCTTTCCGGACGTTGCGAAGGCGACCATCATTGTTTCCTCCGATTCAATTAATGCCAATTAAACCTTCAATATAGACGAAAGAAAAGCATTATTCGCTTCGAACTGTTGTTTAAGCATCGAAATTAATGATGCATAGCAACGTACATATTTAAGGATAGTTATTCTGTTGACTGCATATGGGAAGCGTTTATAACGACTTAATCAAGACAATTCATTGTTTGTCTGCTGGAGTCTTACCTTTTAGTAAGTAAAACCTTCATATTATACATCTGTAATGCTTACTAATGCAAATAGGCTCCCGCATAAATTTTAAATTAGATGAGAATATGGACGTACGTTATTTAAAAAAATCATATATCATGGTTATCCTGTCTTCGAAGATAATCTAAATAAACGGTTGCATTGTTTGTTATATAAAAAAGAAGCGACATATTACAATAAAAAGAAACAAATAATATTATAAACAAATGTTCGCGATCAATTACGGTGTAGCATTAATTTCCTCTCTAAGATGACTTTTAAAATGCAGATTTCTGACTGACTTCGCAAAAATTTTATTCTCCCTGGCGCCAGGTGAATGTGAAAAAGAGACGGAAGACTTAACACAAACAGAGGTAGATAGATACGCCGAGTTTTTGCCGCCATCCAATTTTTGACAATAATATGCCAGGGTAAGAGTGCATCATAAAATTATCGTAAATCGATAAATATTTCAATATTTTAAGTAATGTCAATAGTTACAATGTTGTTTCGCCTTTTTAGGGCATTTACAAACAAAATTTCATTATATTTAAAAGTGCTGACGAGTTATGGAAACTTTCATTTCAGCTCTCTATATAGAGCTGCCCTATATTTATTTTTCAGATTTTCACCATCAACTCTGTTCCGCTGATGATTCTTGACGCCGCTGGCACTTTAATATCGTCACAATCTACTGACGCTTTTAAACACCCGAATTACCCTTCACATAGGTATCACATCGTTATTTGTCGAGATAGAAACTCAAAATTTAGCAGGAATGCTCGACTCATATATTGTAAGGTGGCGACGAAAAAAATCTCGGAAAAAGTCCTGGATACGACTCAAAGGTAGGCATTTCTTTTTCCCATAAGGTAGGAGGGAGGCTGAGAGAGAGGGATAGAAAGAAGGTGAGAGAGAGAGAGGGATATAAAGAGGGTGAGAAAGCGAGGAGGAAAGAAGCAATTATTTTTTTTTAAGTTTAACTAAAGAAAAGTAGCCGCGCGGAGCGCGGCACGGGGTTGGGCGCCGCAGGTGCGAGGGGTGAAGCCCCTAGTCGTGAAGAATATTATAAGTAACGCCGAAAAATTTCATTTAGGAAACTCTCAAATCTTGAGAATAATTCCGTACGATTAAGGAGTCTTAACCATCATCTTACTTGTCAAACTTCCAATGCTGCCAATTCCTCGAATCAATTGCATTCTCGACCTGTTCAAATACACGATGAATTTAGGCGTTTAACTCAGAGCGGGGTATGAAACATGCACGGAAGATTAACACATCCCAATATTTAGAGGCTTCTGTTTTCTTCTGCTTAGCAATAATTGTTTTTGTTTACTCTAACAATGTACAAAAGACTACACTAATTCTATTATATGCTCCTCCATACTTGTCTTTAGTGTACTTAACCGGCTGTTTATGAGAGTTAAAAAGAAAACTAATTGACCTTTAATAAGCGGATATGGCTTAAAGTTTTATTACAGTTTTTATGTTATTTTTCCTCGATAGTAGCCTCGTGTTTACATGACATTTATGTTATATCATTACTTAATTATATACATCCAAATATTTGAGACGTCTTATACGAATATCATTTAAATTACTCTTGTTAACCCGTCACATAAAGCAACTTACTTCCGAATATGAATTTTATATTTTGTAATTTGAAAATAAATCGTTGACTTTTGGTTGAAATGGTCTTCATTATTTTGGTACTCAATTTTCGGTTAAAAAAATAATTAGTTATTTGTTGTATTTTAAAACCCCTTCACAACATATGAAGTGAAATTAAGACTTTAACAAAATGAAATATCTCTAATTACCATATCCTGTGTGCGTAATAAGGAGGTACAGAGAAATAGAGTGAATTTGGACACAAACTTCGATTTATGTATTCCCACTCATCATATGATGAGTGCGTGTTTTAGTGCAAATTTCGTGTCGATAACTTAATTTTAAGATATTTTAAAGAGTGAAAGAATGAAAGCCTTCAAACCAAAAAGGTGATTTTTTTACGTGTTATCTTATGAGAAACGACATTCATCCTCTGGAGTCGAACCCGTGACCTTTTTCGAAATTTTTTAGTCATAACGTATATTCATCAACACTGAAATTCTGAGAAATTTCAGGCTTCTAAGTGTATTTCTAATCAAGTTATTCATAAAATTAGTGCGTTACGCATCATGATAACCATTACGATTTTATAATATAGAGAGATATACAAACACATATGGAAATTGTAAACTAAATATACATAGGTGTATAATGTGCAGTCGTACAAATGCATATCTACATGTATCAGCCTGACTGAAGGCAATGAGCTTTAACGGAAAAAAACAAGCAATTTTTGTTAATACACAAGCAATTTCTTTTATTTTTCCGCGCCCCCTCCCCCCCCCAAGACACCTTCGCGCCCCCCTTGGGGGTCGCGTCCTACACTTTGAGAAACACTGGCTTAGTGTATCGTGATAAACAATACGTTACAGCAACGAATTGGAAACAAGCTCATTCTTTGACGCTCCATGAAAAAGGACTTCCTCTAGTCTCTGACTAAGATTGTCCTCTCTCAGTGTTATCGATTAACCCCATATCGTAACTGAACGTGGCCTGAATCTTTGAATGGAAAAAATAAACATGTATCGCGTTTAGATGATTATCGTACACTTTGTGGTAATACGATAAGGAATTTGTAAATCTTTACCATTGAAAGAGAACGTAAATGTTTGGTTTGTTTTTTAAATGTAGTATTTAGTTAGGAAACTCTCAATTGCCTCGTAATTACTAGGCAGTGTGCATGGAAAGCACGCTCTCATTACACAATTACTGAATCCTCTGAATGTAAATAAAGACTCGGTCGGGACATCTAATCGTGTGGATATAAACATCGATTGTAATGACGAGTCGGATTCATCCTCATTCTCATCTGATATGATCGCCACGCTCATAAGGACGACCGATAATGTAATTTATCGCTGGCTGTAACAGAATTATTCAACGCTAACATGCTCGCCTCTCCACATGTTTCAAAACCTATAAATGAGTCCGAAAAGGTTAAGTTTTTTAACTGTATTAAAACTCCTCACGACGAAATTTAAATAGATACCCTTGTGTATGCCAAGCATTTCATAGATCAGTGGCTACTACCTATAGCAGTAGTAGGCAAACTACGGGCCACATGAGCCCCGTAAGGGTATGTAATGTAACCCGCGAAGCAATCATAAAAGCAAGCCTTAAATTCAATACTAATAATTTAATTTTTGTTAAACATGATCGTCGGAAAATTATTACATTCAAATTATTCGTCATCTATTTTAACTACTGTAGGATCCCTCGCGGTTTCTCTAGAAATTTCCAATGTGAACTCTTAACGCATAAGCCCTAGCAACTAGTAAAGCGATCCACCTAAATATTCGCTACAGCTGATGTATGTGATTTTACAAAGTTTGTCTACCCCTGACCTACGGGCGGATGTATTTTGGTGCCCCAGTGTCTCCTTCTGTAAATGCTGTGAAGTTATTTCAAAAGTAGGAGTTATGTTAGTGCTGGAAGACCTTATGTAAATTGCAAGTTGTCAATGCTTATGCAAGCCAGATCAAACTTAAATCTGATCGATCTGACGATGAAAAATAAAACGAATTCCACTGAGCTTTCATCCTGTTTTGGGAAATAAATTGGTACAAGCAAGTTTTTCCACAATATTCGATTTTGACAGTATCAGCGTCATCTCACTCTAAGTTTAGCATTTTAAAGGCGTTCTTTTATTTGACTGTTGCCTAAAAGACACAAGTACAAAAGTTACAGGCTGCTTTCAAATTAAATAAGTATCGTGAAATACGCAGAAAAGTAGAGCAGTGCGGAAATTACACGGATTCTAATTTTATCCAGATATTTCGATTTTTATAGTCCGAAGAGTTTACAAATCATCTTTTGTGATTTGGTGAAGAATGCATACAATCAGTGGACAAGAATTAATGTAATCTTTTATTTACAATTTTTCTAATAAATGATGTAATTCACCTTCAAAGCTAGGCAATTCTTGCTTTAAAGACAAGGAAAATATTGTAGATGTCTCCTTAGTGATCGCTCAAGAGTTGTGGCTGTATCGTTAGCGAGATACACATAAAAGTTCATTTAGGATCCATATGTAAAGAGCATGTCCTAACCGGTTAACATGCATCGAAATGAAATACCCTGAGCAATATACGGCGTTGATATCCCAAACAGAAATATATGGCGTTGATATCCCAAACCAAATCTGATAAAAATCTGTTTCTAACGTCATATGAGGTGAAAGATTTCGAGAGAAACCTGTATTCCCTTCATGCAATGCGTGCAAGGAGCATATGATATTCATGATTTATTCCATCTTACGTCTAGAACGGCCGTAAAAAAATGTTGTCATTATGACAATTGGCAATGCCATTTCAACATTTCATCATCTATAAGCGTATCAAATATTTTCGTCTTAACGCTCGAAGGTTCCGATTTAAAGAGATGGCATCACATTACGTACAACTTTCCGAGGGCAGGGTCTGAAAAGAATTCGGAAAGTCTCTCTCGTTCCTTATCCCGATAACACCAGTTATAGATTAGGTTAATAAGAATTCTTCGGAACCGAACATATAATTCTTGGCTAATATGGAGGTTTTTCCTAAGTGACTCAGGCCACCGTGGCGACAGAGGTCAGGAGCCTCTTAAGAATTTGGGGGATGACGAAATTCCTCGACCTTGTGTGAGAAAGGTCTTCCGCTGCGCCGTGGCGCATTTAGAATTAGTCCCTCTCAGCGGCGTTTTCCGAAAGTGGAAATCAGATTGTTAACGCCCGAGGTCGCGAGTAAATGTGATGGTAAGGACGCAGAAGCCTCAAGGGGAAGGTGCCAAGTGCATAATCGCTCCTTTATAATTAGCAAGGTAAAGCGTTAGGCCCGTTTTCCACTGCCAAGTTGGGTGGAGCGAGTTGTTGCTTTGTCATTGTAACTGAAAGCCAGCCCCTGTGACCAACCAGTATTGCAGCATCATGTTAGATTTTGTGGGAAATGAATAAAAACCAGAAAGTGCTGCTGCTATTGGAATTAAGTTTGGGGTTAGATAAGTCAGAAATTGAAGATGTGCAAGATTTGTTGCCAACAAGGAGGAAGAGAACTCATGAAATAGTAAATGAGCGGTCATCGTGATCATTATTTGAATTATTTTCATAGCTTAATTACAAACCTTAGTGAAAAACGTTTCCAGATAACCGGGGAGCAATTTGAAGAAGTGAAAGTGATATGAAAAAAAGAATATTTTTCAAAATCAGAGTAGAGAATCTTGGACCAACGTGTTAAAATATGGGAGCTTGGGTAGAATGTCCTTACAATTTTAAATCTTACCTTAAAATTTTTAGTGTAAAATGGTATCGGTAACGTAAATTTTCGCGATATTGGGAATTTTCAAACGTATCTAAACGTGGAACTGGAAATGGGGTTAATATAATAGTTGTTCAAATATATGAGAAAATCGTATGAAGAAAATTTCTAAAACTAAATTTGTATAATTTTTACTCAGAATTTGAGCTTATTAGTAGTCACTCTGTCTTTTCCTAGAATAATTTTTATTATTTCGTTGTAGAATTTTTTAAAAATATCACATTTTTGACTGTTTAAATATTCAGAATGAGGCTTACACAATTCACCCCTGTTAAACGCAGTAATTTCATGAAACGTAAACTGAAAGATAGCTTTCTCCTATTTTATTAATGGTAAAATTCAGCAATATGATTCGAATCAAAATAACACTATCACGAATGAAGAGAAAAGGGTAACGGTGCATTTTTATAAGTTAATAAAATAGGCAAATGGACAACTTTATCCTGAAACCCTGAGCAAGTTACTTGTACAGTGGTCTTATTATACTCTGAGAAATATTTTAAAGTTCTATCTATGAAATTTCATGGAAATTTGTTAACCTTTGACCCCGGGTCTTTATACAATTTTCCAAAAATGATTACGGCGCTGGTTGCTCTCTTCTGAGAATCAAGCCTAGTTAGGCTCAGCCGTGGTAATTTTCTCTCTGCATTAGCTTGGCGATTTTTACTTTCTCCATACGTTGTAATGGGAAAGTATTGTGTTCACGAAAAAAATCGACATCGAGATTTTTACGGAAATACACCTTTTGAGGTCCCTAGGACACGTTTAGACTATTTTCGGAACGATGTCTGTGTATGTGATTGTGGGCGCTCTAACTCGAAAAATATTTGCCATATCGTTACCAAATTTCATATATAACACTTTGGTATGAGCACAAAGAGCTGATTAGTTTTTGGACGGTATCGGTTAACCGAAAGTCGAGGTTTATTCGAAACCCGATTCGGTTTTAGCGATATTTCTCTGTTAAAACATCATTATTGTATATACAATTCTATAAAAAGGTTATAGAGAATGTAATTTTCTACAGTTTTCATTTGAAACAATTTTCTATGGGAGTTATTGTTTAGGAGTTATTTATAAATAATCGGTTTTTCGGTTTCCGTCAAATATCTCATTAAAAACATCGTTAATGGCAATCTTCGTAAGGACCAAAGTTGTAGAGAATAATATTTATTCCAAGTTTTATTTGAAAGAAATTTTCGTAGAACCATCAATTTCGGAGATATTTCATTTAATCTTAATACCAGTATACAGCGCCAGCACCATGTAGCGGTGAATTCTGTAAACATTCAAAATATACGTAATTTACGGCAGTAAGGACGACTGTATTCTTTTATGATACGAAATAATAATTTTGCCTCATAATGTTATTCATAATAATTTAAATATCTATATCCCAAATATGGAGAAAGTCATGTGTTGGCCACATCAGATTTTATTTTATTTAAGCAAGGGATTCGCCGTACACCTTCATCTACGCACTGCTCTGCAGGGTGCTATGTGGTATTGGCTGATGATCAATATCCATTTTCCCGAGATCTATTATATACGTTAACCACCTCTGATTACTCAAGTATTAGAATAAAATGATTTTGATATAATTTATCGAGCGTTTTGAATATTTTTTCATAGAAATACTGGTATAAAATTATGAAATTCTGGTTATGGTGAAAGACTGATGAGAATTGAGTAGACAACCCCACGATCGAAAGCTGCTAAACTCCCCCTCGAAAGAAAAATAAAATAAAATAAATAAATGGGAAACAAAATCTGCAGCAAGTATTTATATTTGATGGGAATTATAAATAAAAGTGTATTCGAAAAGAATGCGCCGAGATTCCAAACTTTCGCCCTTTTTATGTCGTTTCTGCAGCTCAAGTGTGAACAAAGTCGGATTGTTTGTTCGAGACATGCAACAGATTCACAACTGTGAAATTTACGTGTAAATTTCCCGTCTAATTTATTAATTTACCACAGATTATTATGTATTTAATCCCACTTAGCGCAGATAGATGGGAAGACGGAAAATTGCGCACATAATCGCTAATACATGCAAATTAACACTTCATGGTTATTTTAAATTAAATAACGGGCTCCGTATGGGAAATGTGGAAACGTGAAACAATCTGCTATGACCGGGAATCGAACCCGAGTATTCCACTTGCCGGGCGGATATTCTACAATGAACTACCCTAGCAGACTAATTCCTCTGTTTCAGAACGGGCTCCTGAGTTTTCTCATAACTCCATTTACTACAGCGCTGACCCTCGCGTATCCTCATTAGTGATGCTTTTATCTCGGATACGGATAATTCATGATTTTTACCTGATGTAGGCTCCCGTTTTGTTGGACTTGTCACAAATATGACGTGACTGAGCCATTAAATTTTCTCGAAGCTGTTTAGCATCTGCTTTTTATCTATAACGACAGGGAATTTTATTTATAAAAAAGGAACGCTGGAAATGTTTTCGTTTGAATCACATTCGGTGAATGAGAAACATTGAACAAAAACCTGCATATTCCGTAGCTCATTGTCTCGGCAATAGGATTTTCGGTCATGCTTCACATAGCTATCCAATCTTTACCAAACTACCTCAAGTTTTGGTTTTGCTTTTTAACATTTCTTAAATGTTTATTCTACCCAAACAACAACGCGAATTTAATTTAAGCCGGATTTTTATTTGAATATTCGCGTAGATTCGAGTAACCACGGAATTATCTGCTTAAGCAACTCTAATTAAAAATTGATTGTTGATTTTTCACTAGTCGGCAGACATCCTCAAGAAGTTCATCTTTAGAAGGGACGTTTCTCTCGAGCTCCCTCCTATCTCTCTGCTATCGTAAGCTATAATTTAATATCGACGAAACACTATATAATTCACCTAGGTTCTTATTGATTTGCTTATAGCGTATTTACTCTTAAATCTCACTTTGCTTACTTCATTCGACTGTCGCTGTTAAGAAAAAATTCCTCACCATTAGCAAACCTCTCCCTTGAGGAAACACAAACCTTTTTCATTGTTACGTAACATAAGCCAACCTCTCCCTTTAGGAAACGCAAACCTTTTTCATTGTTACGTGCCTCTCGATAAGTCAAAAGAGCCTTGTCCAATAAAACTTTTCCGAGGCTTGAGGGGTAGATATGTGATCGAAGAGATAAGGGGCGAGACGCCATTCGTGGAAAAAAACGAACGGATTGAATGATAAAAGAAGCGAGCACTCGGAAAGCTCCTCCCGGAAGTAAGTTGAGAGATATCAGGAAGTGCACAATTGGCTAAAATATAGCGTATCGAGTCATAGATTTGAAGAATCGGATATTTGCTCTATCCTAACAATTTCCAGTTTCACTCGAATACGAATAGTACTTGCTCAGACGAATGCGAAATACAAATTGGTCCTCTTTTTCGCGAACAAATAATTTTTTATCGTTATCTCGTGTGATAAAGAATCTAATGACATCTCTATACCTAGTAATTATTTTCCACTTTTTACCGGCACTTACCGTAAAGACGGACTGATCAGATACCGAACTGCTGACTCCCTGAAAAGGGGTAATGGCACGTGAAGTCGCTAACAAAAAATCGCCGGCTAAAAAAGCTTCTTTAATTACGCCAATATCTCAGGGGATATAATATAGGGTTTTTATAAAGTCCGTGTGCACCTTGAAACTTTAATAATTTTATATGTACACATGATATAAACAATCCATAAATGGCGCATAAAAGCATGTGCACATACAATGTTATTAAAGTTTAAAAATTCACACGGGCTTCGTGAACACCCTGTGTTAGTTTTATTGATAGGAATAAAGAGATTTTGAAGGGATATTCATTTAGTTTGATATGTAGATTTAGTTTCTCCAAATTACAAAAATGGAAGAGGAACTATCGTAATTTTACCCAATCACTTCGTATTTTCGTCAACGTATATTTCTTATCGCATTCGGGGAGTGTCCAGTATGACAGTATATTCGTAAGACGTTCCAATTCACGATGGTTCTCGGAAACGAACGCTCGATACGTGAAATTTAGCAAGAGATAATGCCGTTCCAAAGTTCGCGAGCAGACGTACGTAAACAGAGTTGAGCTACTCGAAGAATAACTTGTCATATACTGACGTATATCGCGCGTGTCCGAGAAAATACATAGAAATATATATCCCTTCACATTGCAGTGGCATACAAGAATGAATTAATGGCTATTTATTCTATCATAAAATCGTACTTGAATCGAGTGAAAGAAATTATTTTTTCTTAATTCATTCGTGCATAAACATCTGGAAAAAATCACCATGTGCTTGATGAACTGTTACAATTTGTAAACGGACAAAGAAATAAGTTGCATGAAGAATAACCCACATAGTCCATCGAACACGAAGTTTCAGAATTGAAACGCTGCAGAAGGTATTTTTCACTAAAGAAAAACTCAAAATTCGTAGAAATATGGTCAGATATAACTATACCTAGGCGCCCCGAAGTTGGTAGAGTAGTGGTTATTCCTGATAAGTAAAAATTTCCAAGTAAAAGAATGTTATTTTCCGAACTTTTCGCTATCGCCATTTCTAAATTTTGCACAAATTTCGTTTTATCCTCTTCACTATTCTTTTTATTTCGATACTATTTTATTTCCATATTTTACACTTCAGTTAGACGAAATTTATTTCTCTTCATTTTAGCAAGACCGCCTTTTTATCAAAATATTCCTTGAAATTATAAATTTTACTAACGCTTATTTAATAAAAATGCTATTGAACTTTGCACTATTTTTATAAAGACTAAAACGAAATACATCCGTGGAATATAAATTATTATCGCCTATTGCACGATTGCTTTCGTTGAGAATTTTGATGTGATCGCTTGCCATAGTGGAAATATTCATCCATTGTTTTCTTCTTCTCTTTCTTTCCCATTCACACCCGTTGATTTTGATCTTCATTCTACTAAAGCCAGAGCTGCGACTGAGTCAGCTCCGCGCTTGTCCTTGCACCGGATTCCATGGATTACCCGTCAATGCAACGCGATGATTAGGCCGCTAGGTCACGGTCGACATTCTTGCTAGTGGTTCACTAGTCTACGTGACGCCTCTCACAGCTATTAGCTGAAACAAAATGGTCGGGATAGCCCATTCCGTTAAGGGATGTAAGGTTCCTGTTTGCGGACAGTTAATCGTACGTGGGACGAGCCATAAAAATATTCACCACAGAAAGTGCTTTCGGCACATTCCAAAGAATCAGGTGTTTTGACGGTGTTTTCTTACATTTTCCTGGGCACGCCCACATTTGATTTATCGGGGCATGAATTTCGTAAGGACAGGATGTCCTAAATCTACATATTATTCACAAAAAGGGTGGGTTGCAGGGGGTGAAGTGCATTAAAGCCTATCTATTTTCTCTCGCAGCACACAATGAAACTTTTAGTGCGATTCCAAAAAAGACTTAAATTGCTCAATTATTTTTTCATATATTTTAAAGAAAATACGTAAATGATTATCGCTGCAGTTGGATTTTCCTCATATCGGATGGATTTCGTACTCTTCAAACTATTGCGCCAACGTATAGGAGTTGTCGAGTTAAATGTTTGCATTTTCTTACTAATAAATGATTTACTGAATTATTACACTCGGGATATTTTTTCACAAATTTTATTACGGCGTTGAGAATACTGATATGAGTTCCTTTAAATTGTTTTTTATTGTTTATAAAATAATGTCACAATTTCCAACGGTCACCATTCCATTATCATAACCTCATTAGTATATTATCTGTTTGGGCGTGCAGTACGCTGATGATTCGACGACTGACCACTTCAAGCGCGTGTCGGCTTGGAAAGAATCAGTGATACGGATTCGCAAATATTTTGAGTCACGCTGTTGTGTAAACACATTTTGGGACACGTTTATGTATACATCTCCGAGTACTAGCGCAACAGTTGGCGTTCAACCCTTACAATTCTATTAATTACTCAGGTAGGAATGATTTATGTTTGTAACAATAACATTTTATGACGAGTCGCTGTTCTACACGACTCTCTGCTAAGTCATTTCCGTCAGATACGTTTTTTAAATTTTTAAACTCATTCGAGTAAATATTTAATAAAATTCGGAAATTTTAGGTTTACGTATGATTTTTTAGTCGATTATTTCTCGACGCGATAGAGCAACTGCTTGGTGTCATTTCAATATTTGTTTCAAGCCTAATATGAGGCTGTTTTCTAAAAACCTTTCACAACTTACCTCGTCTTAAATCAACTACCAGACCGGTCCGTTTTCGGAGTTTCTTTTAGAAATTATTAAAATATTTTACAAAAGAACATTAACTGAAAATGTTTATTACGCACACGTGAATGTTATTGGATCCTGTAAGAAATACCCCATTCGTGAGTTCAGGCGAAGGGTCTCTTACAGATAGATAGGTTCAGCATTCCATTATTGTGCGGAGGCATGAATTAATATAGGAAAGACACTGAATGAAATGTCCATCGGAGCATCGATCGCAGATTGATTCGTCGTCGCTAAGGTTGCCGAGCACGCGGAACGAGCGAAACCTTCCGGTTAGCATTCCCTGACCTGGGACAAGAAACGCATGCGTGGTGAGGCGCGCTTGGAGAACAAACAAATATTTCACGGAAAACATTTCTCGGCAGTTAGGCAATCGTATCGAAAATGGCAGGTGTAAATTCCTTGTCTGAAAAATAACACAACGTCAAGAAGAGTGGTTAAATATTAAAAATGGAGAAATCGGAAAGCGCAAAAAAACGAGAAACAATAGGCGGCATTGTATATATCATTGTTGATCGATATAACGATTGTATCGCAAGCGTTTAATTATTGTCTCGATTATTCTGTTTATAAGCCATTCCCGCAACCTTTAAGCAGTGTTACATCATCCAAGTCGAAATAAAATAAAAATTTTTTGGATAGCCGTCGTTTACGTGGTAAAACAGATAAACCTTTAACATAGACGACCCCAATTCGTTTTCATACGTTCTCTCGAGGAAATAAAAAAACAGAAACTCACCATTAGACCGCCGGAAACTCCCTGGTCGGAAAATGAGGGTGAACCAATACTCGGGGGTTGACGTGGGAGTATGTCAGCTGTCCGATAACGAAACACGAAAACAAACGAGGAGGAGAATGAGACTTTTCGCAGAGAACGAGTGCGTTTAAACACGTTAGTTCACTTCAGTTGTTTGTGACGGTTACAGATAGAGTGTCGCCGGGGTGACTGATGCACGTGCAGGTCTAGGCAAGCGGGTACATCCCCCAAAGCTCCTTTTCCCCCTCTCCTCTATCCCTCCCTTCCACCTCAAACCTTTCCCGCCCTTCGCCTTCAACGCCGCTATCCTCGCTCACACGAACGCCCCCCGCCCTTCCTCCCCCATTCTCTCCGCCTTGCCTCCCCTCCATGCACTCTAACGGCGGATAGAACTTCCCATTTATCCAGCCCTGGGTGGTGAACGGGCCTGTTTGAGAGATAGGAAGAGGGCCAAAGTGGCGTAGGACGGTAACTTTTGAGATGGGAGCGAGAGTTATTAAGAAGGGGATGTAGAAAGAGGGAGGTGGGTGGTATGAGGTTTCGAAAAATCCCTCCTTCTCACTCGAGCCTTAAATAGAATTTCTGCAGATATGGAAGAGCACATTCTGGTTGCCTCGTCGGCCAAATAGAAATGTAGAGGTTTTCGGTAAATCGTTTCTCGATCTTGAATTTGCACCTTTCTGCCGTTTTTTGATATGTGGCAGAGGCTGATGAGCCCTTAAAAACTACCCTCCATTGCCATGCAAGCAATAATGACAAATGGTTGCATGTTTTGGGAATTTATGGATACTGCTCCGATGTTATGGAACCCAACGATAACTACTGATTAGGCAGTATCGCTAGGTGACTAAAAATTCCTCCGAAAACATAAAGTTTTGGATAGGAATCTGGTCAAATTGATGAATCATTACCGAATGCGTACCGTAATTCATTTTCTCAAGCTATAACAAAATCAAGAAGCAAAGGACACGGTCTTGCATCTTTTCCGTATGTTGTCATGGTCTCTTATAGATACTGAGGAACGCGAGGCAAAGAAAACGAGTGTCTAGCTAACGCGTGCAGTCGCGTACCTCTCTTCCGAGAGGCCATAACTCCGTATTTTGACATCCCGGAAAAAACAAGGTAGTTTTTTGTTGCTAAAATATGTTTATTTATAGCTGCACACGAAAGGAAATGCGCCATTAATGAGAGGGAAGTTCTCAAGGAACTTGCATGAGGCCCGCCGAAGATGGGGCCTACGAGGCGAACTGCTACCCCTCCCTAAAAAGGCCCGATTGGGTGCGGCCTTCGGTATGGCTTCCCATTCGCAAAAGAAGGGGTCTTAGTTTGAACCTCAGAGAGTGGTTTCAGGGACAGATAATTATTAGAATGAAATTACGTTTTCTTGCTAAAATTCGAATAAAAATCTTTATAAAATTACTACATGTGTGTTACGATTGAGAGTTACGAGTAAACACACTTCCAAATACAAATATAAACGTTATTAATTAATTTTTTATTTCAGTGATAATGGCTTGAAGTGAAGAATATAGCCGCAAGATTTTTCGCAAGCAAGATGAAGCTATTATAATACATTGAGTAAATTTTCTTCTGTTAACCGATTTGGTTGCAGTTGCAGTGCTTCTTTTCCACGGAACTATCCTCTCCCTCTCCTGTAGTAAATAGGCCCGAAAACTATGGTAAATTTCAGCGGTATGTGTACGTATTTATTATCTATATGAATGCTGATTGAACATTCTCACATTGTGCATCTAATTAAAAATAACGAGAGAGAAGTTGTTGAACATTCTCACATTGTGCATCTAATTAAAAATAACGAGAGAGAAGTTGTTGGAATGGCACCAGTGGCGTAGCAAGGTGAAGCCGGGCTCTGGTTCGAGAATTCTTTACGTCCCCCCCCCCCTCCCCCTCCCCCTCCCCCATCTTCTCCAATATATATTTTTTGGTTATTTTATTTTTTAAGGGGAAAATTTTAATGAAATAAGTTTCATGATCTCGGATTCTTTTCACTGTATTTAGCAGCTCTTGGGGTTTAAAATGACACAAAGGGTAAATTTTGTACATGTCGACCACGGGCCTTCGGGCCCCCTCGAGCACCGGGCCCTGGATCGACCGATCCATTGGATCCATGGATGGCACGATGATGAAACTCTCATTTACTGAGGACATTAGAATGGAATCTCAGGTTAGGTGGATTGCAGGTCTTTCTATAGATTTGACAGTGTAACTCATTTGGGACGAATGTAATTACCCTTGCATCGTCATTTCGCGATCTATAAATGGATGCTTTGATGAACTTCGGTGGAGAGAGCGTGAGTCTGAAATCGATAAAACATACGCGGCGTGGGAGCCAATATTTCCCCTTACATCCTCTTACCGTTCGGGTTAGTACACAGTGCGTATAACTCTTGGCATATGGTGTAGCCATTTACGTTGGCAGATATGTTTATCTTTTCAAAATTTCAAAGACCAGTTATATTCCTGCCCTACATACAGATCTACGTTCAAAATGATTATCCTCTATCGTATAGTATACATAAGTAAATATTCATAATTAGTTTTATCGATGTATCATTATTTATCTTGCGGCATCTCTACAGTTCGTCATCCAAAAATCTATACTTTCTGCACCGATCATTTTCATGTCAAGTGTTGAGAAAATACCGCCTTGATTTTTGCCTATTTATGCAATATTATTACCACAAAACTTATTTTAACATCCTCCTCCATCTCAAACTACGCGTTAACCGTTTCTCTTGTCTTCTGTCAAACAGTTGAACTTCAAGCTTTAATAATATTTTTAATAATTCCTAGTATTGTCTTTTCTATTTACTCATCATCGTACTTAGTAACATATCTTGTAAACATAATAATACTTATCACATTAACTCCCGGTGCAATATTTTAGCTAATGTATAATACATTCATCTCAAGACATTTTGTATCTTAAGCCCTGCGGCATATCACAATGGCGCGTGGCAAAGCGGAGCCCCAGATCTGTATTTCCTAGCTCAGCGGAAATATTTGTTCGAGTCAACTGCAATTGCTAAAGCGAAAGCTTTAAGCTTCGCTTACTCAATCCTAATGATTAGCAAGCACACACGGTAAAAAATTGGAAATCGATTAGCTTAGCGACGGATGATGATAATTTCAAAGTGTAGAAGGAATATAAAAATCACCGGTAGAAGTCAATCCCAGAGTGGAGTCATTTGCTCGTGTGATGTGCTTTAACATGGCTCTTCAGATTTAAAGAGTGGCCGATACGTTTGCCAATGTCGTTTCGCCCGTGCCAATTCCGTTTCGTTCCGCGTGTTTATTTATAAGCTTCGCTTATGGACCTGCTCGCTTCTGAGTGAAACGGCCAACTTTACTCGATTTTGAAAACATACCGATCAGTGTAATTGCAGCAGCTAGAATACTATTTTTAGTTGATGTGAAATTTATCAAATATATCCAACATATTATAACACTAAACTCTTAAAAAGGGGATAAAATACAAGGAAATTGTTAATCTAATAAATAATTATTTACGATAACAGTAATGGCCAATATGAATCTGTCATGATAAAAGACATTAGGACGTATCCATTTTACGTGCGTATTTGAGTTTCCACAGTGACACAGTTACGCTATCTTTCAGATTTATCGTTTTGCCGATGTCTCGATTATTTGTATTTTTGCCTCGTCTATAATCCGGTAACGGATCTGAACCGTTGCCATGGAGACGTTATTGATTTTGAGCACAACGAAGTCCAGTGCGTGTCGGGAATAAAAGTGCGATTTTTACTGCCTCGGACACTCGAAAAAGTTAAATCTCCAGTTGCATTCGATGAATCAGGACTAATCAATTAATGGAACTCTGCGAAAAGGGGATTCTTTCCCATTACGCCAGGCACGGTTGGATTTATCTCGGATCAACCCGCCATTGTAACCTCCGGTTAAAACGTTGGTATCTACCAAACCAAACCTCCTGTATAGCTATGATATTCTGTCATAACGATAACGATATTTTCGTGCGAGATCGTGTTTATATTTACGGTAAATGATAATACAATTCATCATTATCTAAGAGTTAATTTGAGGAGACAATCTTGCCAGCGTAATGAAAATCACGAATCGGTTAGCCGAAGAAAAGAATTCTTTTTATTAAACTTTTGCGAAGGAATGTCACCACGAGGGAAACGGTCTGCGTCTGATGGTCGGAGTGCGTATATATAAAAGAGATGCTCTGAAGACATCCGCTTAATTGGTTAGTAACGTAATATCTGGGGAAAGAGAGGACTAGCGACTTCATTAAGCCGTCTCCATAGAAACGTGGCTGAGACTGTTTTGTTTCTAGAAGCGAAAAAGGATGGAGATGATTTGCTCCATTCATCGAACCTAACAAAACTTCTCTTCAATAAATCCTCTTAATTTAATCTCTCCAATAAAAATGGGTATATTTTGTAGACGTTTAGTTAAAACCCGAGGTCCCAACATAGTTCCCTCTCATTTCTTCCGTCCATGTGCGGAATGAATATCGCCGTGCGCGTCTACAGGAAGCTGATGCGCGGATGTGCGCCCTTGAAAAACTTAGTGCGCGGCACTTCAAAAGCTGCTGCGCAGCCGCGCAGTCGCGTAGCTTACATGGGGAGTCCACGACATTCATATGGCCGATTTTCTTCAAATTTGCAGGGTTGGTAGCAGGCTATGAATAATGGAAGTATGTGAAGTAAGAAGACGCAACTCTTTATCGTTCTCGAGAAAAACGATCTAAAAATATTTAAAAATTTTAAGTTTTAAGGGGAAGCAGACATCATTTACGTTTAAAAAGTATTTTCTTCCGTCACTCAATTTTGAGGCGTACCAAGCATATTTAATAATGTCATGAAAAATCGGCGCACTCATTCTGTGATGGACGAGCGCATGAATTTTAATCGAGTCTTCCCGTGATGCTATATCCCGTTGTTCCTCCAGCAGCAGTGAGCACAATCCTAAATTTTTCTGCGCTTTCAAAGAGTTTGTTCTAATGTTGCCGCATCCTTCTCACTAATATATCTTGTAATTTTCCTTTACCTAATGTGCCTTTTGATTCTTATATTCTGCAACCCACGAATGACTGGCGGTGAAGCGAAAATCATTTGACTGAAGAGGGGAAGCTGCACTGCTGCGAAGTTCTAGTCGTCACCTGTTCGTGATTTCTTCTTGCTTCTATAATCCTTCGGTACGTCGAAGAATTAATCTTTTCGAATTTGTCTTGCTTGGTACTTCCTCTTTTCACGTCCTTCTGGCACTGTATCAAGTCTTGCTTGCTCTTCAAGCGTGATGCCCTTGTTTTTATAGTCTTTTAAGCCATACGCCGGATAAAGTTTCGCCAAGGTAATAATAACCTTTTTCTTATATTCTATAGAAATGAAGTCGTAATCGACCATTGGTTTCTTCTCCTTCGGGACATAGCGGTCTAGATCTCCATTTTCTTCATCTTCTCTTTCCGAATCATAGCCGTCACTTTAATCGGGTAGAATTAATTCATCTTCCTCGACGGTGTCATTTTCTCCAAGCATCTCAAGCACTCTACGAAATATCTCCTCCCCAATTGCCGTAGACCGAGTAGAAATTTCTGTTGGCGGTTCGTTTGAAATGAAATTGTTTTCCAGAAGCAATTCCTCACAGTAACGCCAAGCATGTTTTAGCTCTTGCTTCGAAACTCCTTCATTCATGAACGTAATGCTCACTCGACTACAACCTGGCTGTTGATTCATATTCTTATAAACAAAATAGATTATGCCCAAGCAGTCATAATGTAATACTACTAATTTCCTTTGTGATTATATGATTGATTGATTCAACAATGTTGTTAACCTTTCGTTCCATAGAAACAAACAAAGTTTACATTTAAATATTAAATATCCCGAATATTAAATAGCTCGATGTTGACGTTGAGTGATGGAAGAAAATACTTTTTAATTTAATTATTTTAATTTAATTTCCGAAAAAGGCAATAAATAAAATGGTTAATGTTCTTTTCGAAAATCAAGAGTGAATTTAATGAAGAAAAGAAAAATATCTCAAAAAATTGCAATAAATTGGGTTCGAACCACGGCAGATAGGTAACATCTGCGACCGTGGTTCGTCTCGTTAGCAACTAGTCTACCGTATATACGGTGGGTAAGATGATATCTGTTGTTAATATCAAGACATACGATTTTTTTAACATTTTAAGATCGTTTTTCTCGAGAACGAGAAAGCGTTGCGTTTTCTTACTTCACATACTTCCTTTATTCATAGCCTACTACCAACGGTGCAAATTTGAAGAAAATCGTCGATATGAATGTCGTGGACTCCCCTTGATAGAGGGGACTATGGTTCCAATTTGAAAATTATTTTTAGGGTCTATGATTCTTGTTAATACCAATAACAAGATCCAACATTTTGGCATTTTTTTATGATTAGAAATTTTATTTTTATTGGCAGGTTGAAATATTAACAAGAAATTATGATAATAATCTTTAGAAAATCTAAATATTGAATTTCTACTTTACCAACCGAAAGTGGGAGTTCATTCGTATATTTTTTTCCGTTTTTCCGAATATCTCCTTTAGAACTCAAGTTATATAAATATATTTTATTATCAAAGAGCCGTAGGCAATGTAATTTTCTACAAATTCTGATAATTACAGCGAATAAAATCCAGATGTTCTGTTTGCCGAGTAAGCAGCTCTGAGGACGCCATCCTCAGAATTGAGATAACTTTATTGCCTAAGTTTATTTCATCAAGGCAAACGGAATGTAAGTTTCATACTCCTTAAAAACTTGATTTTGTCCGACGTATGCCTTAAAATATATGGTGTACAAATTACCTTTCACATTGACCTACATTTTGTTTCTAAGTAACAGAACACGAGGAAATGGATGCGTTTTTCCCCACCAACAAAGTCGTGCGGAAGGAAATTTCGGGTTATGGAGTAATTACCTTGACTCAATGAACAGCTCCGCCCTTAAGAAATTCTCGAAAATTCGAGCCCCTCAGCAGAAAACCGGTTAGCTCAAAGTTCTCTTATGCATAACCCACGGCAAACAATACTCTTTGAAAAAGTAACAATGAAATAATATCAAATATAAAATTCAGGAACAGATGTAGCCATCTACATCAGTATTACTATTCCCATTAAGATTAACAGCGGGATTTTTACTGCATTCGTAAACACGACGGTCATATGTGGTAAATATGAAAAAATCGACCATTCTTTATAAATAATAGTATAAGAAAATTAATGAATAATTAATGTAATTCTGTTTTCAAATAATATAGTAATTATAAATTTAAAGGGAATACATGTTATGCAAACGATGATGTAATTGTTCTTCAGAAACCTCCTTGAAAATGTGAGAAATGAGGTCTGATGCGTTATGATTCGTTTTATTTAATATATTCCTGCATAAACTACGTCTTAGCAGCTCTGTCATCCTTGGCACCGAAGCAGAATATCTTTCCCGAAGGAGGTCGAAGTTATTTGAAAAAGAAGTTAACGCGATTCACGTTCGCGACGGAAGGACAAGAAACAAGTGGGCATCTATGTACTTCCCGCCTTCGCCAAAATCGTTTAAAAGGGCGGAAACAGCCTTGACCGGGAATTTTAGACCGTACGGGGCGGTTCCTGTTGGAGATTCTGGTTCGAGAATTCCCGACAAAAATTTCCCGGCAAATTAAAGAATTTTTCTTGTCTCGAGTCTCGGAAAATATTCATTCAAGACAGAGAGACTTTATTTAACTGAAAATATTCTTGATATATCGTATTTAAATAGAAGGCTTTGGTGGGAAATCTTTCATTTGAAATGCAAAAATTTTGTTACTAGTAACAGCCTGCGAACCCCTTTAGAACAAATGTATTGAGCATGCCCGGTGTTGTCTTCAGTACACCTTATTAGTAAAATATTAGACACGTTACCAGTGATGTAAGCTAATATATTTACATTTTAAGTAATTTAAATTTGCAAAAGAATAAAAGCCTGCACGTCAAGTAATCGATTTTTACGTGTTATCTCATGGAAAAATGTTAATCCCGTACATTCGAAGCACTGATTTATTCCGGTTGACCAAACCTTGCTCACCAAACGTAGTTGAAAGAAAAAATGATGATAATATATATCTCTTTTTTGGTTGTACAAATGCTTATGTTTTGTTTGATTAGTAACAGATTTACTAGCTGTCTTTAATAAAGAAACGTTCGCTGGGTAGGGAATATTTTTATTTGGGCGTTTATATGAATTCTGGCGTTCTATATAATTTAAATTCTGTGGAAAATCCCCATGTTTGTAACTATCTTCACATTTAATTAATACGTGTGAATCACATTAAAGCGAATTTGCAGTTTGAAAATGTTTAGAAAGTGAGTTTTATAATGATTTCTATGGTTTTTTTTAGTCATTTAAATAAAATATTTCAACCTAAAATGTACAGCGATCACTCTGAAGTGTTGAAACACCTTAAAAATATAAAAACGAAGAGTCAGCACAGTGTAATCACTGCATCCCCGAGAAATTCAACCGATTGACGGGGACTTGAATACGATCTGACCAGACAGCCTGGCGCCGCTGGAAAATTCCACTGCGCTCCAAATCGTCCTTCTGTTTTTTTTTATCATCAACTTCTCGAAGGCCGGCGGAGCTCGTTTTTTTTTTCGCGAGAATTGCTTTAGAAAACAGAGCAAAATGCCTTCAAGCGCTCAATATTTTTTCATCCTTTATATAAAAAAAATAACTTGTCCAAATGAATTGTGCGATCTTGATATGTTATTAATTTGTGAAGATATGCAGTATAAATTACCTACAATAGATGTAAATAATACGAGAGTTAACAAAAATAGCGCCTGACAGCAATTGATAAATTTCTACATTAAGGATTTATCTTTGTCTGAAATTACATAAATTATATTTATTTAATTCGTGCACACTGCTTATTAGTTTAAATTATTCCGTTAATTAATTTTACATTTGTATTTCGTTATACTCGAAAATTTTCATGAGCGCACGAATTTGCCGTTGGTTTCGAACCCGTTTCCTCGGTATTGGCGGGTGAGCCATTAAGCCCGCTCCGGCACTAAGCCCACTCTGCCACCGAGCCGACGTATGACAATAGGAAATAAGTTATAGTCCCTTCAAATGGCTAATGGGAAACTTCAGACGGGAGGTGTGTTACGAAAGGGTAGTAACCGTGTTGTTTAAAGTTGAGTTTTTTCATACTTTAATATGAACACACACGAACAATAAACATTGAGAGAGAAGGTCGCGATCAATAATAATTCTATGCAATCAATAAAAAGAAATAAAAAGACTTCAATCAAATTCGAGAAAGGATTCAATTGCGTCGACATATAAATGAATCCGATTTTCCAGATGAGTATGGTTTAATTTTTTTACATTGCATTTATTACAACTATAGTCTTCGGATCCACCTAACGTTATTAACCATTGGTGTTACGTAACATTTTTATATTCTGATTGTAACAACACGCAAAACTGCCATTACGGTTAGTGGACATTGCATAATATAAGAACACTGGAGCGCTCGAGGAACATGAAATGGCATCTTTTGGTTTTCTTGGCGACAGTAGTAATTTTCAGCCATTAGAACCATCTATGTTTCAATTTATATTTGTAATTAAGAGTTGTTAATCATGACTGTACTTTTGCAGCTATTACTAAGGTAGTGGCTTATGAGGACTGTTGCTCGAGATTTTTGGCGTAATAGCCTACTTAAATCATTAATACAGACGGAGAAAACAAACAAGTTTTTAGCAATTTTAAAGTCTATTATACCTATAATTTTTCGTAATTATTTTTTCTTACTAGGTCCGTCTTGAGGTACCGGGCGTCTCTGTCCGGGGCACCAATGTATTGAGGGCAGTATTCCGATCTATCTACACATTACTTGCAAGTGAATAAATGTTGGATACCAGTTAGTCATCTCAAAGATCAGGCGGGAATCTAGATCACACCCCTTTTACTTATCAATTATTTTACGAAACAAAGAAATGAATTTATATGTTTAAAAAAATATATCTTAACAAAAACTTAAGGCGTTGTAACGGTTTTTCGCTTGTTCTTCACAATTTTTATAAAAAATATTCCACAAAGTCATTTTTCCCTTTCCCAGTTATTGCTACGAGGGTTGTTCAAAAATTAAGTTTGCAAGAAACTGATTTTATTACGAGTCGAGTAATTATTACGTGGTTGAACTACTTTTTTTTTACATAATCTCCTAACAGTTTCGAACATTTTTCGTAGCGCTTTTCGATGCACGACGAGTAAAATGTAGGGTCTTCAAATTATACATTTGCATTTTGCATTTTGGGAACTCAATGCGCGAAAACTTTGTTGAACCTAAGCTTACCGTGAATAATAGTTCCAAGTGAGAGTTCAAATTTTACTTGGATCTCAGTAATTGAAGAAGGAAAGCAAATTATCTTACTTTGCACGAACCATTTACTCGGATCATTCATTCATGACGACATCATTTGCGAGGAGGTTATGAAGTGTCCTATAAACAAATATTTTTCCTTCCTCTTGGCGAGGCCTTATTTTATTGACACTGCTACCTTAATTATCATATGAAAAGTTTCTGCAACATTTCGCCTGTCAAGTTGTTTGTAATACTTGCTAAAGATTCATTTTTAAACGTTTGATCTATTATTTAAAGTTTATTTTCTTATTTTATTTTATTAAAGAATGAGACTATTGTCTCCAATCAGATGATTTGTTTTTTTCTCCTGCTGCTCTTCAGTTAATTTTTATGACGCTCCTTGTGTGAAATTCTATTAGTTAGTTGTGTTACTTACTCTCTGTCATGTCCCTCTGCGCAAATCCATGCCATAGATACCGCCAATGCCTCAGCTAATAATCATTTCCTCGCATTTTCGCGTGAATAACTCAGAGCGACTCCTTCTGAATCCAGAAGATTCTCCCGCTCGCATTCATATTAAGTGCGAGAGAGCTAACTGTGACGTCACTGAGGAATCGCCAATGGGAAAAAATAACTCGTTTACTCTTGGAGCGTTCGAGAAATTGGTTCTAATTGATTCAGAAAACATCTTTGATCATCCGGTGGCGCGGATGTTCGCCGTCGTGTCTTCAAGCCGATCAAAAAATCAGGAATAAGGCGCGTGATACAAGAGACCCGTTATTTGCTCATACGGAAGGGGAAAACGTAATTTCGAAAGCTGTTCAATCCGCTTCCATATGATCCGGCGAATTTCAACAAGAATGATCGATATCAATAAATTGAGATTGGGATTTAGTGAGAGGAATGGAGTAGAGTGGAATTCATATTTTAATCAACAGTAAATTGATCGATTGATGTTTGTAACAAACTAACAGAACCCCTTTCATAAATATGACCTTTTTTTAATACCCGATTTGCTGATGTCGACATAGGTATAGTATGAGAACGAACGACGACTTTAGTTTTAATTGATTGCTCTTTTTGTTCTCTGATTAGTCTTATCAAATTGTCGTTATTATGTATGAGGAAGGACGTTTGTGTATACATTTTACCAGCTGCAAACATGACAAAATGTATTCAAAAGCATCCGCTGACGATGTCAATCTCTAAAGTCTGTATGATATATTTGTTTATTTAATAAACTGAGTAAGGAATTACGTGTATTATGGCTAACGATTATATATCTTGATAAATATAAATAAAGTTATTTTAGTCCCGATGTTAAGACCACTGTATAAAGGGCGTTTAGCCAGGCCCTTATTTTTTGTTTTTCCATTATTAAATAACATTAATTTTGTGAGTTGAAAACAAAAGTTATTTTTATCAAGGTTTCGATAAATAGTCATGCGTTTAGGTTGGCTGTATGTTTATTGAAATATTTTTGTTTTGCATAAAGCTATGTCGCAGTTTAAACTGGATACAGAGAGCCTTTAATGCCACCCACTGTTCTTTGAGGTAACATTAGTGAAATGCCTAAGTTATCTCAGAGTCGTGGAAAACAAGGTCACTGAATCGGAAGCGCGATTTGTTTTTCATGTCGGTGCGCCGAATTTTCACGATTCGTTTTCGTAGTAATCTCATTAGAAACTTCAACTACAAATGTTAAATATTGCCATTTCATCTTGGTTGTCAATTATCATATCTTTGGCATGAATTACTGTAATTTACATGCATTTCATCTCATATGAAAATAGATCGATAACACATCGTGTCTTTCTGAAGTTCGGAATCTGAGAGAAAGTCACGCAGTATTTAGGGAGTATATCGAATGCATGATGCAATAAATAGTATGTCGACATCTTCACGGTTTCTAAAGGTGCATTCGGTGTAACTTTTATCCCTGTTTATTTAGTATTGAATAATAAAGAGTTTTACCACGTTACTCAAATATATGGTCTTGATTGTGACTTCTATAACAGATATGAGAACATCGTTTTAGCCGAAAGTCTCTTGAGCCCTAGATGCCTAGCGTAATTGACTTTCCGTCCAAAAGTTACATTTTTCTGAAACGGTCACGAATTCCAACTTTTGTGGCCTTAGGAAGAAATAAAATAAAGCTGAGGTAATTTTGGTATCCTACGATAAATAAAGTGGCCAACCGTATCGGTTTATTCAATACTTTTGGGCTAATTTTCATGATAATATACCTATTGACTATTAATATGAATGTTATAAGTTCTTATTTTATATGTTGCCTTCATGAAGTAATCTATTTCACTTTTTCGGATCTTCGCCATCATTTGCAACACTGTTTAATTTCCTATTGAAATAGTTGGAAATTTTAAGCGATTTATTGAACTGATATACTAAAAAAAGTCGTAAAATATAATACAAATATTTCCATATACATATTTCAAAGCTGATGATGCTAAGAAAAGGACTTTTGCGCTGATTTGGAAAAAAATGATCATTTTAACTACGAGTTTGCTTTCTATTGAATCCGTCTCACTATTTGTTCACTCGTAAACTCGATCATTTATTCGTGATTTGTGTTATTTATCAATTATATTATTATTAATGAACTTATTTTCTTTCATGGAGAATTACTGCCCGACTTCTTTCAGGCATGGTTTATAATCATGCTATTAAAAGTTTTGCTGTCGTCTCGATTCAATTGCTGAAACGGTTTTGCAGATGGGGAATGAAATTCTTGATGTCGTGATGCAGTATTCAATAGTGTTGGTGGTTGTTTGTCGTTAGAGCTCAAGTTAATAAGCTCCAATCGAATAACACGTGTACGCGAAGACATCGGCAATGTGTCACAATGAAACAAAACACGGTTGTTTTTCAGAGTTAAGGAATTACGTAACATTTTTAACGAACTGTGGAATAATACTCCATCTCTTCACCCCGTCAGCACTTCTACATCCCGCGTTTAAGATGAAATAACAGCAGTTTAAACGAGCACCTTTTCTATCTCGCACTAAATAAAAAATGAAATTCTAAATTTGTTGCGAGTTGTTTGATTTCGTAATGTGTTCAAATTTACCATTTTATAAAATAATGTATTTAAAATTTTATTTTCTCCTCTTTTTAGTGTCTAATATTATAAAAATCATAGGGTAAAATTTCAATTTACGTTTGGTGTACAATACTATATATAAATAATTATTGAACTTTGATTATAAATGATTCTTCGGCATATCTCACGCCTGCCTTATCCGCATCAACAAGAAGGGCGTGTCTGCGTTCGCCTCTTGATAAGGAAAATATGCCCGCTTTTATTGTCAACATCTGTTGCAGCGATAAATCAGCGATAAAAATTCGTGGGGAAATATGCATGCGTCACGGTTCTGGTGCACGGTTAATATGAAACAGATGTCTTAGGTGTGACGCAAATACATTCACGATTTATCAGATAAATTTAAGGCGACTAGAATTAACGTTTTTTTTTAAAAAGCTTTCCGTAATATAAAAAAATTGGGTTTATTATTACAGAATTGATTTAAAATTGATATAATAAAATTTTTGGTTCTTTAAAGAATGAAATAGTATGTCGTTACATTCATTATTGTATAGTTAATTTGAGTTATAATACATTGACAATATTCTATTCTATATATAATAGATATAGTATTCGCGATCTGTACGTATGTTGGTTTTTTGGTTGGCTTGTCTGATGTGACCGGTCGCTATAAAAATGCGAATAATAATTATTTGCATACATGCCTTCGGCAGGATTCGAATCCTCGATACTAGCATTGGGAGCTAGACACGCTAACCACCCCTCTATCAATAAATCGAGAAATAATCGAGATAGAAACATTCCGCAGGAATCGTCGATTCACGTATTTTAAGGTGTTAACGAAGAAAATCTATTTAAAATGTACTAGGTTCGAAACCAAGGAAGACATTTCCATTTCTCATAAAATTAGACGTAAAAATCGACATTTCGACATGTAGGCTTTCATTCTTTTTTAGATTATAATTAGAAAGTACCAAACTACGATCTTCGAATCTAAATCGCCCATGTTAAGCGTTTAATTCACATAGTTTGGGGAAATCTTACCATTTTAACGAGATGTTGACTTGCCTTCCTACTAAATTGTTATATCTCGAAATCCTATTGTTATATCAATCTTTTAGGGGTGCTTTGAATGCTTTTAATATGAGAGACTAGGGTCTCCATCCCTGGCGCCTCCGGCGCCCAACCCCGTGCCACGCTTTCTATCCTTCTCTCCCTTCCACCTTATGGGAAATAGAAATGCACAATTTGCAGTCCAACAGTACTTTTTCCGAGATTTTTTTCGTCGCCACCTTACAATATATGAGTCGAGCATTCTTGCTAAATTTAAGAGTTTCTATCTCACTTCTTTATCGAGTTATTCGCATTTTTAACATGGCTTCACGAATATCAAATTAATATATATAGTAGAAAGAAGATAACTTATGTGCGGTAACACATTTATTTATTTCATTAAAGATCCGCCGATTCTATTAGAATTGTCAGAAAGAATCGGCAAAGAAAACTGACAAACTTTTATACCTTGTCCATAATTTAAAAAAATAAAATAAATGAAATATATACAATCATGATGTTTTAACGGAGAAATATCGCAAAATCCGAATCGGGTTTCGAATAAACCTCGACTTCCGTCTAACCGGTATTTTCCAAAAACTAATTAGTTCTTTGTACTCATGCTAAAGTGTTATATATGAAATTTGGTATTATATGACGAGTACTTTTTGAGTTAGAGCGCCCACAATCACATACATCCACACAGACAGACACATACACACACACACCCTTCCGAAAATAGTCTAAACGTGTTCTAGAGACCTCAAAACGTGTATTTCCGTTGAAATCTCGAAGTCGATTTTTTTCGTGATCACAATACTTTCCCTGTACCACGTATGGAGAAAGTAATAACGTACGTCCCTATTCTCAATTAATTTCAAATTCATGCGTGAGCCTGTTTGATTTACTAATCATTATAGATTTCCTGCATGCAAACGATGAAATGAAGGTTAGATTGTCTTGTTAAGTCTTCCGTCTCTTTCACACATCCATCCGGCGCGAGGCAGAATAACCCATAAGTCAATCAGAAATCTGCACTTTAAAAGTCACGTTAGAGAGGAAATTAATGCTACACCTTAATTGATCACGAACATTTATGTTTATAATTTTGTTTCTTTTTATTTTTTATATAACAAACAATGCAACCGTTTATTTAGATTATCTACGAAGAGAGGATAACTATGTAACTCTCAATATGATTTTTTTAAATTACTTGTCCCTATTCTCATCTAATTTAAAATTTTTGCGCGATCCTATTTGCGTTAATAAGCATTACAGATGTATAATATAAAGGTTTTACTTACAAAAAGATAAGTTTCAGCATTCAAACGATGAAATGCCTTGATTAAATCGTTATAAACGCTTCCCATACGCAGTCAACAGAATAATTATCCTAAAATATGTACGTTGCCATGCATCATTAACTTCGATGCTTAAACAAAAGTTCGAAGCGAGTAACGCTCTTCTTTCTTCTATATTGAAGGTTTAATAGGTATTAATCGAATCGGAGTTCGCCTTCGCAACGTCCGGAAAGAGTACGAAAACTCCTCAATATTTCGAAAACAATTGCGTATTTCTGAAAACTTCGACTATGTAAATAATAAGGTAGTGTAGAGTTTTACCTGTCGAATAAAGTATAAACAAATAAAATCGGTCCATATTTACGTATTTTTATGAATGAAGGAAAAAAACCTTTTAGTCTTTACACCATGTAGTGGAGGGGAGCGAGAAAAGATGGGCATCGAAGGCTCGCGAGCATCCTCGAAGTGAAATCACCGCTCGGAGTAGAGAGAGACCCAGGGCCGGCGCAAGACATTCTGGCGCCCTAGACAAACTTTTATTTTGGCGCCCCTACTCCAATCTAAATTATACTAACGAGTAGGGAGGCTAGTACCCTCGAATTTTGTTCAAATTTCACATGGTGATAGCTGATGTGTTCCGATTTAACGTGTAACTTGCCGTTTGTGTGAATAGGCCTTGGTTGTCGAGATATCGCAGTTTGAAATTTTCGGAATTTCGGCCGATTTCCGCGTGCGCGTTAAGACTCGTGAAAGTCAAGCCGCAAGGACAAGTCGGCCGTAGCTGAGTTGGTAAGGCGTTGTGCTAGTAAGCCTGTCATGCGTGCCGGCAAAGTGGGGGATGAAAATTGTCATAAAAACAAACAAAGCACAAATGCTTCTGGCACCAGGAACACACAACAAACGCAACATTTTCGCATTCAAATTTCCTCTTACGCAGGCTATCGGGGACACAAATTTCATTTACGTTCATAAAAACACTCCTTGTCGTCGTTAATTTTGACGCAAACCACGCATATTTAATCATGTCTTCGAAAATGGGTGCACACAACTGGTGATGAATGATGGAGTGAATTTTCAATGCGTCGTCTCTTGTATTAATCTGACTATTCTCTCGCAATAAATACGTTTCCTATCTATAGTTGAAATGATTAAAAGCTCAAATTATTAAAATTATTAAAGTTAATGAAATATTATTATTTAATAGAAATATTTTAAGGCAATGTCAATCTAAGAACTCAAATGTACCTAAATAAAAGTCGGAATATATAGATATCGAAGAAGGTGTTTGTGAGTACGTATGCACGTATATATGTTACTAAACGAATATTATGCAACTTAATGAAAATTAATTTTCTAAATATAAATATTTCACTGAAAATGTCACATTATATATGAAGAGTTAATTTAAAAAATATTCTAGAAACATTTAAAGCGAAAAAAATATGTTTAAAAATTATCTTGAGATTTGAACCCCTGAACTTCGCGTTCGACCAACGCCACCTAGAAACAAGGCCTCCTCACGTTAGATGTGACGTCATCACTAGGGGTCCTATCACCGCCAACTAGAAACAGGTTTCTACGTGGTGTTGGTCCTATACGTCCTATGTTAGCCATCAGCGAAGTTTTAATAATTATTATTATTGACGTATTTTATTTGGTCTCCGCAGACGCCAAGGAAGGAATGGAAATTTAACCTGGATATTACCAGGATTCTTAAACGTACCGCGAAAATATAAATGACGAGAGCGCTCGTATTTTACCGTATTTGTTCATATCTCAACGGAAATAAAAAAAGCTGTTTGAAGGTTTTAATGGATGTTATTCTTCAGAAATGAGGCTACACATTTTCCTATTCATAAAGATAAACATGCTATGAACCAAAGATCATAAAAATAAAATTGTCAAAATTTGCTTGGATTTTTAATGTGATTCCATATTTTGAAAATACGTGTATTTATATTTATTCGTCATCTTCAGAACTGGTCTTTAACTATTCATATTTAATATATTCAGTTACTATAAGTTTATTTAACATTATTTTTTTTAATTATAACAAAATTAAATATTAATTTTCACTTTGACACGATTTCTCTCAAAACTTAAGATTATTCAACATTTGCTCCATTTTCTCTTAAATTAATAGAGATAGAAGCGCAAATGCACAGTTTATTAAGGCAAATGTTGTTCTAGAATTAGTTGTATGACACAATGCGATTTTCAGTAATGCTTATATATTATGCGAAAAAATTTAAATATCATTATATTTTGAACAGAAAGATACTTTCATACTTATAATTCTAATACTGATTAGTAATATTTTTTTGGATTGGTTAATTTAACGGTCATAGAATATTCTACGGCCGTGGTTAATTCACTGAAAATATTTCATGCAAGTACATACCTTAGCTTATGATATAACGGGTCAAATGAGTGGAAAATTTATAATTGGTATTATATGGTAGTCTATATCACCTGAAAATATTACATAACATACAGTTTTAAGGAGCTCTCTATGTAGTGGATGAAATAATTAGGCAATCTATAGTTGTATGACATTTAATTAATACATTCATGGATAACAGTTTTGTTTGGAATCACTTTTAACCATTACATGCTCTTTAATCTTTTATAATTATTTACATTCTTTTTTTTCAAAATGTCATTCACTCTCTTTGTGTAATTATTTAATAAGATGTTCACGGCACAATGTACAATCTGCTTTAATATCAAACCTACATCATGACCATTCATACAGTTATGCCCTTCACATAAATTACCTCTCATATTATTCAGACTTAGCTGAACTAATAATTTCCTTTGGTTCTTTTGTTGAAGGAACAAATGCTCCTTTTCCTTAAGTATTTTTTGCATGACAACAAAAGTATAGGCTACACACATCACAATATCTTCACTTGGATAGCATAAACCACCTCTGTCACTTGCAATTATTAAGCTATTATTTTCCTTTTCTTTAAATTCTACCTCATCAGCAGTTAGAAATATTTTGCAATACTCACATTTTGTTTTTTTAATAACATTATATGCACAATAACCACTTATATAGTATAAGATGGGCCATGTGAACTCACTTAATTCCTCTATATCATCCTCCACGACAACATTTAATGCCTCAGGGAATGTTACACTATCAACGTCAGTAATTACGTTTGCATCATCTATATACATGTCATCTTTTGTAATCATAACATCACCAACCTTTTCTGATTTTAATACAAGAGACAGAACACTTTGTACTCTTAATTTGCTTTCTGTTTCAAAAATCTGACGAACAGAAACGTGATAATTCCCGCCATTCATCTGGTGGTACTTTCCAAACCTGTCTTCCAAATGATCAGTCTGGACCTTCCCTGGCAGAAAATATTTCCTTTTCTTTTCATTAATCCAGTAGTTACCCAGATCCATGAGGGCCTCTGTAGTATGACTTAAAGCGAAGTGTGTTTCCTTACTGAGTCCTCTTGAACAATATTCATTACCCCAATGGCTTAACCATTGCAAAAATTCAGTCATGAAGTTCATGATATGGTGAGAATTTTCAGTTAGTGGTTCTTGAAACCTATTTCTTAATCTTTGACCTTTGAGCAAAGTTTTCACATTTACCACACACCACCACTTCCATATTAACTCAATGTATGTGGCAGTAGCTTCCCAATTCTCAATACCTTTCTTTGAGCCTAATTCCCTCAGAGCAACAGCTGTATTATCATTGAAAATTTGTAATGCAAGTTTAACATTCTGCCTTTCTATTGATGTAGGATACAAAGATTTCAATGTTAAATTATTGCCGAATTTTAACAAATTTCCTTTCTCAATCATATGAAGCATCTTCAAAGACTTTATGGCAGCATGACCTCCCCTCGTCTCACTATTGAATTCTGGGAAATCCATAATCTGTTCTTTCTGGTTCAACCAATTGTTGCGTATACATTTTAAAATGTGGACGCTATCGACAACATAGTACAATGGTCGGTTTCTGGCTTCGGGATTTGGATGATCATATTTTATTTTGACTTCTGGAGGATTACTAAAATTTGACACAGCCTTCTTGTTTATAGCATTATTGTCAGCTACAATTCCTATAACTTCAAAGCCTATTGCCTCTAATTTTAATATTAAATTTCTAACAAATTTAAAAAGAGTATCTGCTTGTATGCTTTTAATTGGAAGAATATGAGCTACATCCATGTACTGTGTCTCCAAACTGTGTATCATAAATACATATGCACTAGATGCACATTGAATATCATTGTATGCTTGGCCTACAATGTTTCCACCTTTATAATCTAATTGAGATTTTAAATGAATCTCATCCATTAACAGAATAACATTTCTGTCCTGTTCACACAGACTTTCAACCATTTTAGACAGGTATCCTAAAAATTGTCCAGAATCTTGCTCCTTTACAGGATTAGTGGCAAGGTTACTGCAAAGTCTAGAGAGAGTATTGGGGCTAGGCAATGTACATATATCTCTACTTCTTAAAAACTTATAAGCATGTGGACTAATGGAATGAACAAGTGACCATAGAACTATTGTTTCCCATGAGTATCTGGCCTGTAATTTACTACGGTTTAGTAAAGAAACTTGTTCTTTTAAAAATTTTATTGCGTCTTTTTTTTCTATTAACTTTTCAGATAATGTTCCTAAAATATCATCAATGAGACAAATACTTTCTTCAATGCTTTGGTCTTTTACACTGCTGAATTTGACATTGGCTTCACTAAGCAATGAACTTAATTCATTTAAATTACTGACATTCTTTGGAAGTCTTGTATTCCCAACACATTTCACAGGCACATCATTCACATAAACTGAAACTATTAAGTCTTTATCAATTATGGCATAGCAAACAACTTTAGGGAATGGAATGTCCTTCACTAAAGTAAGACAGATGTTATCATCTTTTTTTACCAAAAACCACTCACTATGCATTTCACAGTCCTGGATCTTGTTTTTCAACTCTTCCAATGAATGGAATGAGATTCTATTCATTAGTTCCTCATGTGTTTGTATGCTCTTTGCTATGGTGTTGTGGAGATATGAATTTTCCAAACGTTGTCTGCGATCTTCAGGATGCTGTCTCTTTGAAGCTGGTGGTGCAGAAAGATATCTAGGACATCCTGGCAACTGAGAGGGAACTGCATCTGTGAAAAATAAAATATGGTAGTAATCAATAAATATGCTAAAATCTTCAGAGATTAATGATTAGTACTTTCCGTTTATTTTTTACTTGTACTCAATACATTTTGAGGATAGTAATTTTATTTATAATTGCAAGATAAAGTAATCGTTAAATTTGAGTAATTGTTATATTTAGGATTATTCACAACTTATTTCTCAACTTAACTGGAAAAGTATAGGAAAATGGTGTTATTCTGTAAATCAAATGCAAAATATTCTACGTTAAATTTTTGTGTAAATCATTGTTTGAAGTTAACCTGATTAAAATTCCTTAGTTCATATATACTATGTTCATATGAATCAACTGAATATAACAGGTGGTGAATGAATTGTAAAACATCAAACCAGTTAGAAGCAGGAGTGATAGTTAAAACTAGAAATGTATATATTTAATGTAACTATTTCGAAGTATTCCGCAACTTAAGATTCAATTGTAATTTACTTTTAATACAATCAATTACTTTCTGAAATGTAATTTTACTTCTAATCATATACTATTCCATTAAGGTAATTGTAATCGAGACAAATTATATTTCTACACGAGCGTGAAGTTAGCACTAATCCAGCACATGAAGGACGGCCGCTAACTTCACGTTTGTCATTTTTACAGTATTTTAACCATCACTGGAAATGTCACAATATTAATTATATGTTAGAAAAATAACCTTTCTTTAAGCGTGGACGGTCCAAAGGTGCGGTAACTAGTTTTCCAGTTTTTGTATCGTACATACTGGTGCTTCTTTCAATATCATGTGGTTGAAAGTGTAACTCACATACCTGTAAAAAAGCAAAATGCAAGTTACAGTGTTTACATAATAAGAGTATCATAATATCTATAACATAATTCAGACACAATATAGCTGCATTTTGCACCTTTGATCACAAAATGGAAAATACTTAAAGTAGGATAAGTTTAATAGTTCAATGAAATTGAAGATAACGTTATTGTAGCTCCAAACCTTTTTTTTTAAACTACAATAATATCAAGCAAAATCCTCAGAATGTTCTACACTAAATAGTACTTACCACGGATTGATTTGTAGGAGAGTAATTCTCTCTGTGAATTGCAGTAATCCATTTTTCTCTTAATTTCCTTTCAGAAGGGAAAGAGAAAACGCTGACTTTTGGCCCAGTTGAATAATTGCCTTTACAGGCTGGCACACAACATTTTCGTGGCATATTATGCTATAATTAACATTAAGCACAATATACAATATTGATAGCAGCACAGTTGATAGCACAATTACTTCTTTATAGCGAGAAGCATGTATAAAGCACACGTGCGCGGCACACGATAAACACATCCAATCACACCGAATAGCACGGTAGGCCGCTTGGTGCTGACGTCACGACCAGTGAACTCGAAAGCGTTGAGGCCTTGTTTCTAGGTGGCGTTGGTTCGACGCCCGATACGCTAACTATTACACCAACGTCACCGGAAGTTTCAACTGCGCCGATAGGACTTCCGGTCTCGTTGGTGTAATGGTTAGCGCATTGGACGTGGGATGCTAAGTTCCGGGGTTCGAAACCGTCGCTCAGTTAATAATTTTTTTTCGTTTTAACGGTGTGTATTTGTATATAATGTCATCATAATTTACGCTAAATCATCAAAGATGCTTTAATTTAACTTTTTCCTTTTAAATAATACAAAGTATAAAGAAATCATTTAATTTCCATATATAATGGGTTTTCTTTGTGTCAACAAAGTTTACATATTATAGTGCATTACATTACTATAATTTCTCCGTTTCCTGTCTATATTTGAAACGATTAAAACCACAAATCACTAATGATAATGAAATATTGTTATTTAACTGGCAGAAATTCCCGGCGTTCTCCGGGGATATTTGGTTCAAATCCGATCGGAATAGTAGATGATACATGGTATTTAACAATTCTTTCGGCCGCCGCGCCGTTTTGAATAAAACGGGAAGAGAGAAAGAAAAACCACATATGAATTATTTCTGGGAGCCCTCCACAATCGTACCAAATTTGATTCATATCAATAGTAGGACTTGGGAGAATACGCGTAGTTTAATGTTTAAATTGACAGCCATTTTGAATGAAGTAGACATACAAATACTAATTAACCAAATTTGGTTGGATTCGGTTGATTGTGGGCGTGCATAAAGGAGCCGACAGATGGGTTGCCATTAGCATTAGCATACAAAGTTATTTTGCTTTTTGTACAATTACCTATATAAAATATTTGGGATTAAAAAGCAGCGTACGGCCTTTCTATTTGTGAAGAATGTATCTGTTGAAAGTTTGATTACTCTAACGGTGTGGAAATGTATAGATACACAAATAAACAAACAAACAAACTTTTATAAATATAGAGGAGATAGGTATTAAATCCAGAAATGCTAAATGTAAATGTAAATGATACCTTGAAGCAATATTGCATAATTTTCAGGATAGTTCAGCAATTACAATAATTGAGGGGTCTGACGCAAAAAGATGGTAACCCACAAACTTACCTATTTGTAGTTAGGTTGCGTACAGAAAAGAAAAAACTTCAATTATTATTTTGGAAATTTGTTTATCATTTGTTGTAGTTCATATTTTGTAACTTGCGTTTATTTATGATTTCTCTTACGGGTGCCACCCCCCTCCCCTTGGTCTGATTTTTCTCATCTACAAACTTTATCTTATACTTGCATTGAAAGTGACAAATATCAAATTTGAACTTCCTAAGTTAATTTACTTGATAGTTATCGTCGAAAAACCAAATCGATGCCCCCCCTCCCCCCTCCCAAACCCCCACAATTTTTTTTGAGACACACCACATAGCCTATATTTTAAGCTGGACCAGTCTAAATATACGCTGCAAGTTTCATAAAAATTCGATCAGCCGTTTTTGCGTGATGCGGTAACAAACAAACAGACAGACAACAGGTAACAAACAAACAGACAGACAACAATTGTGCAAACCGGTTCATACGTCTTCTTGTGATGCAAAACACAAAAAAAAGTAAAACCTCGACAAAAAACATGTACAGACAGAGGTTACAATTTTATTTATATAGATTACATATAGCACCGTAAGCAGTCCAGTAGCACCGGTGTGTGGCCGTTGCTATTTGCGGCGCCACAGTCGAGAGACGTCATTTCCGCGAAGCCAAAAATAGTTCATATTTTACTCTCCCTTGCCCTTATATTAAATGTAATGTATCGATTAATGAATTGAATCTGATAGAGAACAACATTTGCAACAAAAAAAGTCCGAGAGAGAATAAAATTACCACTTTTAATTTAGGGGATATAAATTGGAGAAGGTCCCGCATATACCTATATACATCGCGGTAAGTTAATTTAAAAGTTGTTAAAGAGTCAAACCCAGGACTATTATGAATACGTCGAAGAGTTTAAAATTGAAAAGTTGAGAAGCCAAGCGATTTCTGATAGTTTGATCGAAAAATATTGAAAAACGTTTTTGTTATGAGCGGTTTTCCTTATTCTCTCATCTAACTTTCATGAAAGAATTTACGCAACTACTTTTAAGATATAATTGTTCTCGCTTTGGAAATTTTGGTATGATAACGTCATTTTGAATTATCTTTACTCCCATCATTTTTGACGTGCTATTCCCTAATCATTCTATATTTCTTGTCACACAATCATACCATCAGTTGCTCTTCAAATGGAAATCTGATGTGTATCATGATAACAGGTTTGCAGGAGTGGAAATGGGTTTTCAGAAGTAGGTAGACACTCCAGAATCAGTAGAAGAACTATGGGGAGAAGGTGGTAGATAAGCAATACATTGAGATTGAAATACCACCCAATACTTCACCAGAGTACACTCCAAAATTGAAGCAAAGCAAACACATGAAAAAAATAAAAGCATTACCTACTTCTATTCTGTGGAAGCACTACATATATCATATATACAGGCAGTCCACTACTTTCGTACATAATGCGGTCCCGAAAACATGTACGAAATTCGAATGTACGAAAGTCGAACAATAGACACGTGTTAAAATGGGGGTTCCGTTCCCAGGGAGCCAAAAAATATTATAAAATTTCTAATTATGGTATAAACATTTAGTTTTTTAGCAGGGACCTTTTAGACACAATCGTCGACGATATATTTCCAGCATTTTGTACATGTTCTTTAATTTTGTTCTTTTCCTTCACATTGAACACACAATCGATCGGCTTCAGTCCAATGAGCGACCGATTGAGGCTAAAGATTCGCCGCTTCATTCATAAATTCATATCTTCAGTCATTTGGAGCAATTTTTAATCTTATTTTCGATCTTTAAGGCTTTATTTAAGTGCATATGCAGGGAAATTACGGTGGACAACAATACCGGTTACCAAGGAATCTTATTATTGAAATGTTAAAAAATTTACCAAAATTCGAGAATGAATTCAAAATATGAGCTAATTCGAATGAGATCGAGTATTCTATGGTAAGAATAAGAATCCCCATTCATTTTAGCGTTTTAGCGCAAATTTCGCGTCGATAACTTAATTTTAAGATATTTTAAGGAGTGAAAGAATGAAAGTCTTCAAACCAAAAGGTGACTTTTGTGTGTTACCTTATGGGAAACAACATTCATCCTCTGGAGTCAAACCCGTGACCTATTTCGAAGTATTTTAGTCATAACGTAAAGATTCATTAACTCCTGAGAAATTTCAGGTTTCTAACTCTATTTGTAATCGAGTTATTCACAAAATTAGAGCATTACACATGACCATGATGATGACCATTATGATTTTGTAAAATGCAATTAAATATTTAAACAATTGCACAAATAAATACTGCTATACAGACAAAGATGGCGACGTGGCTGAAACTGTTGGCTGGTAGGCAGCACCACTACGCGGTAATTCGAAATGTTCGTTCGTCATTTCGCTGACGTACGAAATTCAGAATTCGGCGTACGAAAGGCAATTTAAGGGTGAGAATGTACAATGTATGAAAGTGCGAGTTGTACGAAAGTCGATGACCACCTGTACTGCCATTTCCATCCTGCATCACTATTCATTCAGTATCTGGTTTCTATTCCATTTTCATCTTTTTGTTAGCTGAATTTCAATTATTGTATTCAACTAGTATGTGAATTAAGTATCAATAGGCAGTCTAATCAAGCGACAATTTTCACATTTCATTCTTGGAAGTTTTGATGACTCATCTCTAGAGGTTTTATCCTGTTATAATCTTAGAAAAAGTTCTTATATATGTCAAACAGAAATGATGATGAAAAATAGCTAATTCCAATTACATATATTGCATATTTCCTCTTAGGCAGATTATATACTATACTCATTTCCATTTTTAAATGTTGCAGTTATACATTCGATATCATTAATATTTGTTGCCAGGTGTTTACTGTGAATTAGTTGTTCTATGATGACTAAATTTCCCACTTGGAAATTGCAAAGATCGACATTTGCTATGAATGTACAAAAATTCAGCATTCATTTTGTTGTTGAGGTACTCATAATTATCTTCATATTTAAAGCATTCATAATATTTGGAGACCTACCACATTTTGTAGCTTATGTAGTGTATGATTTAGCATTGTGGCAGTCTTCAAATGTTTTAGAATTGCCGTAAATTATTATTCAGTCAATACCCTTAGCTTTAGTTAACCCTTGGATAATGACTGCCTCCTCTCTTTCAATAGAGATTTAGTTGTGTCTGAAAATTTGCTATACTAAGTTTCTTAAAAAAACAATGACTGCACATTATTTTAATCATTCATAGAAATTTGCTGCAGATGAAAGCTATACAAATTTTATGTTACTAATATAAAGAACCTGAGTATTTATTGTCTAATTGTAAGACATAAGTACATTTTGCACGAATCTTTATGTATCACTTTTCGTTTAAGATGGTCCTGCATAAAAAGCCATACTATGTGAAACAGATTAATTCCTTGGTTTATCATGCATCTTACAAAATGCTTTTATGAACGTTTAATGAGAAAGTTTTCCCTGTATGGGTTTTACTGTATTACAATCAAACTCCTCAGAGCCAGAACTCCAAAAGGCAACAAAAATTTCACTGTTAATTCGTTGGATTTTGCTTTCCAACTGTCTCCTTAATGGCTCCTTTGTTCTTCAAACATTCATTTTTTGTCTCCTTCATTTCAATATTATTATTTTTGTCTCAAATTCAAATTTACCATTCGTTTTCCAGCCATGTTTTTCTACAAAAAATTTGAAAAATGTCATTTAAAAATTTTAAGTATAAATTGATTAAATTTGCTTCTTACTTACTTACTTGCAAAAATAAAAAATCGTTACAACATACATTGTACAAACTTTCTCATATATGGGTACTAATGCGTCGTTTAGTTATCTTTAGAAAATGAAAATCTTATGAGCCTGTATTTAGAAAATCCAATTTTTGTTAAAGTTGCCCAAGAATAAACTAGCCTTATATTCATTCATTGAGAAAAATGAAATACGTAGTATTATTGTATATGTATACTCAAGTAACTGTACGAAATTTGATCAAAAACGCTAGAGCCGTTTTTGAGAAAATCGAATTGTTGTTAAAGTTGCCTAGAATAAACAAGCCCTATATTCATTTTTTGAGAAATATGAACTATACAGTATTATTGAAGACGTAAACTCAAGTAATTGTATGAAATTTGATCAAAATCGTTAGAGCCGTTTTTGAGAAAATCGGATTGTTGTTAAAAATGCGTAGAATAAACTACTCTTAATTATTGAGGAATGTCAACCATTTCTATGTATACTTTGCTCAGTATGATAAAATGCATAAGTACGAGATTTCATTCATTTTCGCTCTACCGTTTAGGCTCCAGAGCGAGTAACAGACAGACAGACAGACGGCATTGCAAAAACCACTTTTTTGGATTCAGCGACACCTAAAACGTATATTTCCGTAAAAATTTCGAGGTCGAATTTTTTCGCGATAACAATACTTTCTCTATACTTCGTATGAGAAAGTAAAAATCTAGCAATTAACCAAAATTATAAAAGTTGAATTATTTAAAATATCATTTAAATCTTTTCATTTCGGTATAATTCCTTCCTTCCTTTCTAAAATGATAAAAATGAGAGCTACCTATTTTATGTCAGGTGGTATGCTGTCATTTCTATTTCTGTGAAGATAATGCTAACTTCGAATAACAACTCGAACAGCTAGTTTCCGGAAGAAATCAAAGTATATTTTACTCATTAAATCTTAATAATAAAGTGGTAAAACATTCAATGAAAAATTAAATGATGTTGCTATGAAATGCTATCATATTCCTATTTCTGTAGTTTTAAAAATAAAAATTTGTTGAATAACATACCACGAAGGATAAAAGAAAACAGCCAAAGTCAAAATATGGAATGTTGCTCCTTCACCTTCAGCCAAGAGACTGAGGAATGAGACACATCGTTTGCTGGAGGATGGTACATAGATGGAAGAATACTTAGTAAACATAAAATACAAAGGGAAACAAACAGGATAACTTGAAGAAATATATATAAAACCAAACTTTTTAGGATCAACTTTGTACATCTAGTAAATACTTTTTATAAATTACCGTAATTTTCCGATTATAATACGCAACCTATATAATACGCACACCCATGTTTTCACGAGTGAAATGTGAAAATTCTCTTATCACTATGTATAATACGCACCTATTTTTTTAAAAAAAGATTAATGTAATTTTACTGGACTATGTGTAGTACATATCCGAACAGTTCTCGTGTTGCTTCCAAATGAGATATGTGTGAGAGAGTTTACAAGAATATCACATTACGTTCTGACTCTCCCATTAAAGATTCCTATGCTGTATAAAAACATGTGTGAGAAAGTTTACGAAAATATCACGTTACCTTCTGACTCCCGTTAAAGATCAATACAATGTATAAAAATCTGTCTCAATGGTGCCTTTTGTATTAACCTGGTCGATTGGAATAACAGTTCGTCCTTTACTGCCCAGCGACATCCTTCATACAATCCGATTGAGGTGTGTAAAATGTTCTCGGCGACACAATTTACGTAGACGATGAGAGAGAACACATGATTGCCGAGGAACTGTTTGAGGACAGTGAGAGGAGTGGTAATGAATTCCAAGGCTTTAGTAATTCTGACAGCTAAAGTAAATAAATATTCTTATTACTTTCTCCATACGTAGTAATGGGAAAGTATTGTGATCACGAAAAAAATCGACTTCGAGATTTCAACAGAAATACAGGTTTTGAGGTCCCTAGAACACTTTTAGACTATTTTCGGAATGATGTCTGTGTTGTGTGGATGTATGTGATTGTGGGTGCTCTAACTCAAGAAGTACTTGCCATATCGTTATCAAATTTCATATATAACACTTTTAGCGTGAGCACAAAGAACTGATTAGTTTTTGGACAATAACGGTTAACCGGAAGTCGAGGTTTATTCTAAACCTGATTCGGTTTTTGCGATATTTCACCGTTAAAACATCATTATTGTATATACAATTCTATACAAAGGTTATAGAGAATGTAATTTCCTATGACTTTCATTTGAAACAATTTTCCATAGCAGTTATTGTTTAGGAATTATTTATAAATCGGTTTTCTTGGTTTCCATCTAATATCTCCTTAAAAACGTCGCAATTGGTAATCTTTGTGAGGATCAAAGTTGTAGAGAATAATATTTCTTCCAAGTTTTGTTTGAAACAAATTTTCGTAGAACTTATCCATTTCGGAGATATTTTGCTTTTTCTTAATTTACAGTATACAGCGCCAACACCATGTAGCGGTGAATTCTGTAAACGTATTCAAAATATACATAATTTACAGCAATAAGGAGGACTATATTCTTTTACGATACGAAATGATAATTTTGCATCATAATGCTATTCATAATAATTTAAATATCTATATCCCAAATATGGAGAAAGTCATGTGTTGACCACATCAGATTTTCTTTGTTTTTAAAAACAATATTTAAAGGAATGTTATCGAAATGTGTTGAAATGTACGATTTATTTGTAAAAACATGTTCCTTATCGAAATGCATTGAAATGTGTGATTTATTAGTAAAAACATGTTCGAAAATATAAATTATTTCCGTACTGAAAAAAGTTGTATGCACTTATATCCATATATAATACGCACCCTAACTTTTTGTCAACTATTTCGAGAAAAAAATGCGTTTTATAATCGGAAAATTACTGTAAGCATTTATTGCTCTAAAAGGCTATCTTTCGGTGACAAAGTATGCTAAAAAGTACATAATATAAAGAGCTATGAAGGACTTCTAAACACACATGTAAAAAGTATACCAATGTAGTTACTTATATGTAGGGAGAGGTATCAATAAGAAAGACATTGAGGGAAAGGGGGTATATCTGGCTCTCAGGAGGTAAAGTGCAACATAATTATATGGGGAGGAAAAATTCTGTCTGGGTCTCAGGATTTCTGGCTCATTGGAGTTCATATTACATTGAAAATAGGGTCATGTTTAAAAGACATCTGGTTCTCATGGGTTTCAGGCTTACTGGATTTCTGGCTCTGAGGAATTTGATTGTAATTCCCCTTTTGTCTCTTAATAGTATAGCGTTTATTTGCTTCAAAATAAGTCTTCAGTATCATACAGCAAGATTAATTACCGTGTTTTCCGCTGTATAAGATGCACCGGCGCATTAGACGCACCCTTATTTCAGAAAGGATTTTTTTTTGGAAAAAATGTTTTTGTCCATATTCTCATACGTGTATTTTCTATTTACTGTTACCACAATTATTGAATGAAAAAACAATTTCTCATTCACCTTGCAGATATGCCTTTTCATCACTCACAATTGGCATAGAATGTTTAAACAATATTCTAAATTTTCTTTCAAGATTTCAGATGCATTTTTTGGCTACAGTCTGATATTACATATGTTAATACCCTCCGTTTTTGCAGTGATGCCAACATCATAATTTCGACTTTTTGGCTAACTTAATTTATTACTTTGTGTGTTTTGTGCATTATTATATGTGTAAACAATATATAAAAAGGCAAAGTTATTCAAAGCATCAGTTTTTATGAAATCAACACATTTTCAGGTTCACAAAGATTCCATTTAAGGTAATCCTTAAATGGAAAGACATGCAAGACCACATATCAAGAGTGGTGTCGAAATTTCCGGAATCCCTCGGTATTTTGTGTAACTGTATTCACTGTTACACAAAGCACAAAGAACTGATTAGTTTTTGGACAATAACGGTTAACCGGAAGTCGAGGTTTATTCTAAACCTGATTCGGTTTTTGCGATATTTCACCGTTAAAACATCATTATTGTATATACAATTCTATACAAAGGTTATAGAGAATGTAATATATAGAGGTTCACAAAGATTCCATTTAAGGTAATCCTTAAATGGAAAGACATGCAAGACCACATATCAAGAGTGGTGTCGAAATTTCCGGAATCCCTCGGTATTTTGTGTAACTGTATTCACTGTTACACAAAGCACAAAGAACTGATTAGTTTTTGGACAATAACGGTTAACCGGAAGTCGAGGTTTATTCTAAACCTGATTCGGTTTTTGCGATATTTCACCGTTAAAACATCATTATTGTATATACAATTCTATACAAAGGTTATAGAGAATGTAATTTCCTATGACTTTCATTTGAAACAATTTTCCATAGCAGTTATTGTTTAGGAATTATTTATAAATCGGTTTTCTTGGTTTCCATCTAATATCTCCTTAAAAACGTTTTTGCAGTGATGCATTTTTTGGCTACAGTCTGATATTACATATGTTAATACCCTCCGTTTTTGCAGTGATGCCAACATCATAATTTCGACTTTTTGGCTAACTTAATTTATTACTTTGTGTGTTTTGTGCATTATTATATGTGTAAACAATATATAAAAAGGCAAAGTTATTCAAAGCATCAGTTTTTATGAAATCAACACATTTTCAGGTTCACAAAGATTCCATTTAAGGTAATCCTTAAATGGAAAGACATGCAAGACCACATATCAAGAGTGGTGTCGAAATTTCCGGAATCCCTCGGTATTTTGTGTAACTGTATTCACTGTGCTCCCTTATCTTTAGTTATTATTTCATTTGTCTTGTAATAATTTATATTTGTTTTTAGTAACACCAAGCTATAATAAATATATCTTTTAGGGTTCTACTGGGGGCTGAATCAGACCATAGATCTATCTAAACAGAAAAAGATAGCATTTTCCTTAGTAATATTTTTGACTTGTGCTGTATTAGATGCAGGGTGAATTTCGGACTTAGTTTTTTTTAAACAAACAGCGTCTTACACGACGGAAAATACAGTACTCCAACAAACATTTAATAAGTTAAATGAATAAATAAAAGAACATGTGCACCACAAAAATACATCTTTATTTCACAACATGCCCATTAACACAAAGCTTAGTTGGTACATTATTGTTACCATCTTTCAACTGTCGTATATTTATGTTATTATTTCTGTAAAACATACTAGGTCCATATTTTATAACTCATAAGAGAATTGATTAATCAAATTCTGTAATTGCAATCCTTCCATCTTTAAAAAATTCCATGATTCATTTAATTAAATTTTTAAATACTTTCAAATTAAATTTATTTCAAACTTTTTCCAACACTCTCATAACTCACAACTGTAATGATTACTTCCACACTAACAAAAAAAATTACAGAAAAATGTATATGCCACTTATGCTCGTTTTAAAGACATCAACTCTGCAGTATAAAACACAAGTACTTATTCTACTCAGGTGAAATCATGAAAGTGTCAGTCTACCTATATATACAATGGAATTCAGTTACATCTTCACAGTCATGTTACCATATTAGATGTCCACATTTGAAAGGCATGAGACCACTTATGCCATCAAAGAGTTCATTGTCTGGCAATATAAAGCTTTAAATGCACAAGTGAGCAGATTAGGGTTAATAAGAGCAATAGAACATTTATGAGAGAATATCAGGCTCTCACTAACCTGTTCTTAGAACTCTAAGCAATATGGGAAGAAACAGTTATCAGGAAAATAACATTCAATATACAAACCCATATAGGATATCTTTAAACAAGTAATTTATCAATAAGTACGTATAATAACATGATTTAAAGAAATAAATGTGAATTTATGAGCACCATAATAAATATGTTCTGTAAATACTTTAATTGCTCTGATCTCCTTTTACCCTAATTAAAAGGGAATCATGTAATTTCCGGCAAATTGCATACAAATATATTTTCTAGAAATCAAGCAATTTCTAAAATAACATTTGCAGTTTTCACACATTTTTATGGTATTAAGTCAAGAGAATTTGCTTTTATCATTTTGCAAATTTCCTTTGATGAAAATTTTATTAAAACTTTCAATAACAACAGCCTTAATTTGTGACTGATAGAAAAATCCCTGCAGTGAAATTAAGCGCTTCTAATTTGTGAGTTTGTTTATCAACAGGCCTATATATATGTATATATATCTATGAATGTGTGATTATTTTTTAAAAGCAATGCTTAAATAAGATATTTAAGGTGCCAAGTTTAATGGAATAACCACAGATTTAAATATGGATCTAAGTAAGGCCTTTTGAACGGGCCGTTACAGTAGGCCTTTTGTTAACAATACTCATTATAGAACACACACATGACATAGTCCCTATTTATTGAATCTATTGATTGCCATGCTCAATCAGTCAGAGACTACAAAGTAGAATATGAGTCCATACAGCTACAGGATTTCTTCAATGTAATATATCATAAAATGTTTCCATTTTGCTCTGTCATTTAACGCATTAACAAAATCAGGGTTGAGAAATACCATCTAATTTGAGTCCTACTATTTTTTACATTTTGACTGGCAATCGAAAATCGCACAATAGAAAAAATAATAATGCCATATTTGTAATTATACTGAAACCAGTGAAATGTTAGTGCCTTTTTATACTTTGCATATCTATGTATAATAGATGGTAAAATTGTTAAAGAAATTTTGTGTTCTAAGGCCATCATATATTGGTCCTTAACATACCTAATTTTTTTTGGAGTGAAGCAAATTACTCCAGCTCACTTTTCAAAAACAAATGTTTGTTTTTGTAAAATTTTTCCACCCAATCATTTATAAAATTCTAATAGTGATTGGCTGTTACATTTTGGACACTTCATACCAAGCATTATTTTCAGTCTATAAAATAAATGCAAAACTTGTGAAAATTTTAATTTCAGTCTGTCTTGAAATCAGTAATTATCAGGACAAATGCATTTATTACCCACGTATTCATAAACACATTGTGACATCATATACATCATGTCAGGAATTATTCTAAACATCTACACACTGCGACAAAATATGACCATGAATGTGATTTTCTACGATGTTTATTTCTTGTGCAGCTACAAAGATATGTTCTTATAGGGATACTTAATTTTTGCCAACATTCAGTTTAAGTTAAAATTCATAATCCTAAAATTTTATTTCTTTATAGATGTATTATCAATCACATTGTCCAATTTAGGAAGTTATGATGATTGCATAATATGCATAAAGTTTATATACCAGTGATTTATCACTAATACATTTTTCACAGCTTACAAAGCTGCCGTATATAATATTCTTCAAAGTATACTTTAGAAATTTAACAGGTTACATTTAATACTTTATAGTATGTACTGTGACAACAGTGTGAAACAGCAGAATATTTAAATATGGGGCCACTTTCAATTTTGGAAGATTATAAACAATACCAATTTCAGGTTACTAAAAAATCTACTTTCTTACATTAGAAAATTAAGCCATTTGCAAATAAATTCTCTCTTTCAGTTTTACAATTAAATTTCCCATTGTTATTTAGAAGGCCAGGCAAAATTCACATGCAGATACACTATTATTAACACAGATTAAAACATTATTGGACGGAGAGATTTTCTTCAATGAGCCAATTCTTTGATAAATCAAAAGAAAATTTAGGATATAAAGAGCACACTATTTTATAAAATTCTGCTGGATAAGTTTCAAATTATATTGTGGTGCAATATTATTTTGATATTATGACTGCAGTCTTCCTACAAAACTTTTACGCTTATATACAAAGAAAAATACAACCATACCGCTATTTTCATTGCCTAGCATGTGGAGCTGTCATGTTATTTTGTGTAATGATGAAAAGTAAATTGTTGTTTGAAAGCATTTTCCCACAAATTACGTGCTATATTTATAAACAGAAACATAATGGCCAACTCTGAATGCAATTTGCACTTTTATGCAATGATACACATAAAATTAGTGCTAGGTTATTATTATTATTCAGTGATATTAACCAATCTTTTTCCTGCTTTTTCATTTGACATTTGACTCCACCCATATTATCATGTAAGGCAGAATCCACTTCTGATTAAGTATGGAATGATATGTGGAAACCCTGAAAATTCATTCAGCCACTGGTAAAGTGATTACAGTGCTGTTATACATGCTGGAATACACAGTTCCTTCAAAAATTGAAAAACAGCCCACATTAGTGACACAGTAGTGAATATAAATACAATAGTACTTCCGAATATAGATTTTGATTATATTGAAATAACAGTTCTTTTATTTTTGACCAGTAAGAGGTATCAGAGAAAGTGAGAATATCACATATGGTAGTATATATGTACTCAATTTAGGAGTGAAATACCACACAAAGTTGGACATCACTATCTGGATATACAATAAGATACCAGAGAATTTAAGTTTTGACATACCTTTATAAATACTTTGCATATAATTAACTAGGCATGCTTCCTCATTTACAACCTAGGAAACTTTATAACCATAATTATATACTTTTCATTCCTGATGTTCCCAATAATAAAGATATCTCAGTAAAATGGACTCATCTTTTTTGGTTATATCTTCTTATAGATATCAATGAATTCATTTATAATTTACCTTATATTAAAAGATTCTCATATAAATTTTTCAAGGACAGTTTGGCTCTTGCAATGCCTTACTAGCCATTCATATGATGAAGAATAAAAGTGTAAAACTTTTGAATGGAATATTGTTTGATTGTTCAGTGTTTTAGCTTGCTAGTTTAAAAAAATTATTATTAATCATTATATTTTCCATGAATACATAGAAGGCTGGCATCACATTCGTAGATTTTATAAAAAGCAGATATAAAATCAATAAATAATCCATTCAATAAGTTAAACCCCTCATGTCAAACATTAAGACAATAATTCAAATTCATTCCTGCAAATGAATAGGCCATTCATTCCTCTGCTTGAATGACTTACTACATACATACATTTCACATGAAATGTATTTTTAGGTTACATGCCAGCATAAATTCCACGTGGTAATTTCTAGCGCAGCGTGTGCCACATGGCCACAGCTTTTCTAGGATTCTGAACCATATCACTCCAGTGATCTTGCTCTGGACCAGGTGCTTCATGTGGTCCAAGAAGACAGCATCCCAATAGTGGACTGTTGGCCCCTATCAAATCATTGCTCTGACCCATGACACAAACCTGGGAAAAGAGAATAATTAATATATATTATATAAAAAATAAGGATCAGACACACTTTTCATCCTACAGGTGACTCCGAGATTCCAACGTTCAAAATTCAACCAAATTGATAGCACGACAGCTTATTTGACCCAGCTGATCGATTGGTCGAATTAGAAGCCATTTTACGTGCAGTAATTTTTAGCCCGCCTGACCACAGGAGGTTCAGTTTCTGTGTAGACATTCTTATTTCTGCTAATCTGTGCAGATGTGACATTTAGACTGTTCGAGGGACAACCACAGAGAGAGGGGGGGAAGAGAAGGGGGGGACAGAAGGGGGGAGAGAGCAGGGCAGACATAGGGGGGGAAATAGAGAGGAGGGGGAGAGGAGGGGAGGGGAGAGGAAGGGAAGGGGGAGAGGAGGGAGAGAGGGGAGGAGAGGGGAAGAAGGGGAGAAGGGAGAGAGGGAAGGAGGAAGAGAGGGGGAAAGAAGAGGAGGGGGAGAGGGGGAGGAGGAAGAGAGGGGGAAAGAAGAGGAGGAAGAGAGGGGGAAAGAAGAGGAGGGAGAGAAGTGAAAGAGGGGGAAAGAAGAGGAGGGGGAGAGGGGAGGAGGAAGAGAAGTGAAAGAGGGGGAGAGGGGAGGAGGGGGAGACGGGGGGGAGCGGGAAAGAAGAGGAGGGGAAAAGGGGAGGGAGGAGGAGGGAGAGATGGGGAAGGAAGAGGAGGGGGAAGGAAGAGGAGGGGGAAAGGGGAGGAGAGGAATAGGGGAGGTATAGGGGAGAGGAAACGAGGTGAATAGGGGTGACACGGGAGGAGGGGGAGGGGCGGTGGGGAAATAGGGGAGAGTGGGTGATGAGGGGAATAAGGGAGAGCGAGGGTGAGAGGAATAGAGGAGAGTGGCGGGTGAAAGAAATAGGGGAGAGAGGAGAGAATGGGGAGGAGGAAAATAGGGGAGAGGAGAATAGGGGAGAGAGAGGAGGAAGAGGGGGAGGATTAGAATAGGGGAGAGAGGGAAATAGGGGAGTGGGGCAAGATGAGAATTGGAGAGAGAGGAGAGGAGGGGGAGAAGGGGAGAGAGGAAGAGGAGGGGAATAGATGACAGAGTTTAGGATTAGGGGATATGGGAGGAGAAGAAGGGAGAGAGGAGAGGAGAGGAGGGGGAGACGGAAATAGGGGAGAGAGGGGAATAGGGGAGAGAGAAGAGGGGGAGGGAAATAGGGAAGAGAGAGGGAGAAGGGGCATAGACGGAGAGAGGGGAATAGGGGTGACAGGAGAGAAGGGGGAGGAAGGAAATAGGAGAGAGAAGGAATAGGGGAGAGAGGGAGAAGGAGATGAGGGGGAGGAGAAGGAGGCAAAGAGGGGAGAGAGGTGAGTACAGGAGAGAGGAAAGTGGGGGAGGACGGAGGGAGGAGAGAAGGAGAAAAGAAGAGGAGAAAAAAGTGGAGGGAAAAGACGAGGGGGGAAAAGGAAGAGGGGGAAAGAAGAGGAGGTGAAGAGAAGAGAAGGGGGAGAGGAGAGTAGTGGGAGAGGGGAAGAGGGGAGGAGGGGGAAAAGGGGAGGAGGGGGAACGAAGAGGAGGAGGAATGAAGAGGAGGGGGAAAGAAGAGAAGGGGGAAAGAAGAGGAGAGAGGTGAGGATGGGGAGAGGGGGAGAAGGGAGAGAGGGGGAAAGAAGAGGAGGGGGAAAGAAGAGGAGGGGGAAAGAAAGGGGGAAAGAAGAGGAGAGGGGAGGAGAGGGGGGAGTAGGGAGAGAGGGGGAAAGAAGAGGGGGGAAAGGGGAGGAGGTGGAAAGGGGAGGAGTGAGGAGGGGAGGAGGAGAATAGGGGAGAGATGGGACAAGTGGAGGAGAAGTGGAGGAGCGGCAAATGGGAGAGGAGAATAGGGGCGAAAGGTGTGAAGGGGAATTGGAATAGGGGAGAGTGGGGAAGAGTGGAGAGAGAGGAATAGGGGAGAGAAAAGAGAAGGTGGAGGAGAAAAGGGGAGAGAGAAGAGGAGGGGTTTAGGGGAGACGGCGAGATGGAAATATGGGAGAGGGTCGATGTGTATAGGGGAGAGAGGAGGATAGAGGAGAGAGGTGAATAACGGAGGGGAGGGAGGAGAATAGTAGTGTGAGGAGGGGAGCAGGAGAGAGAGAAGGATAGAGAGGGGAGAGAGGGTAATAGGAGAGAGAAAGTTAATAGGGGGAAAAGGGTGAGAGGGGAATAGGGTAGAGCGGTGAGTGGGGAATTGGGGAGAGAGGAGAGAAGGGGGAAGAGGGATAGGAGGAGATTAGGGTGAGAGAGGAATAGGGGTGAGAGGATTATAGGCGAAGGGATTAGGGGAGAGAGGGGAGAGAAGGAAATAGGAGAGAGGAGGGGAAGGGGGGAAATAGGGGAGAGAGGGATACAGGGGAGAGAGAGGCAAAAGGGGAATAGGGGAGAGAGAGGAGGAGGGGAATAGGGGTGGGAGGGGAATAGGGGAGAGGAGAATAGGGGAGAGAGAGGAGGAGGAGAAGAAGGGAGAGGACTGGAAGTGGTGCGAGAGGGGAGAATAGGGGAGAGATGGGAGAAGGGATGAGAATAGGGGAAAGACGGGAATAGAGGAGGAGAATAGTGGAGTGGGGAATAGGGGTGAGAGGGGGGAGGGAGAGGAGAATAAGGGAGAGGGGAATAGGGGGTGAGGGGAATAGGGGAGGGAGGGGAAGGAGGGAGAGAGAGGAGAAGGATGAGATGGGGAGGAGGGGAGAGAGGAAATGAAGGGGAATAAGAGAGGGGAGATAGATAGATAAGTGGCTTTATTTTAGGGCGAAATTGAGACCATAAGGTCCCCTCTTCCATTTAACCCTACGTTATTGATTACAAAATAATAACATGCATAAGTATATATACAAACAGAACTAGAGCAATAAAAGGTGCGTCTGATAAATACAACAAGAACAGAACAATAAATATCACATTACACATTACAGAGGTTTCTAAGAAAGATATGATATTTGTGGTAAAAATAGAGTGGGGAAATACGTTGAGGGGGGAGAGAGAGTAGTAGGAGTAGTAGGGGGAGAGGGGGGATAGAAAGGAGGAGGGAAAGACAGGAATAGAGGAGAGAGGGGAGAGAGAGGAATAGGTGAGAGAGAGGAGGAGGATAATAGGAGAATAGGGGAGAGGAGAATTGGGTAGAGAAAAGAGAAGGGGGAGGAGGGGAATAGGGGAGAGGAAAGAGAAGGTGAATTGGGGAGAGAGGTGAGGAGGTAGAGGGGAGGGGAATGGGGGAGAGAGGGGAAGTAGGGGAGGAGATTAGGGGAGAGAGGGGGGATAAAGGAGAGAGAGGGAGAAGAGTAATCGTTGAGGGAAGGAGGGGTAGGAGGAGAGGGAGGAGAGGAAGGGAACAGGAAAAGAGGGGAATAGGGGAGAGGGGAAAAGGGAGAGAAGAGAATAGGAGAGAGAGGGGAGGAGGGTGCGGGGGAATAGGAGAGAGGGGTGGAAGAGGTGCGAAAGCGGAAGAGGGTGAATAGGGGAGCGAGGGGAGAAGGTGGGAGAGGGGAAGGAGGGTAATAGAGGACGGAGGGAATAGGGGAGGAGGGAATAAGGGAAAGAGGGGAGGAGGAGAATAGGGTAGAGAGGGGAGTTGAAGGAGGGAGGGAGTGCACGAGGTGCGAGAGTGCAGGAGGGGGAGGTGGAGAGAGAGAGAGGGAATAAAGGAGAGGGGAGGAGGTGAACAGGGTAGAGAGGGGAAAGAGGAGAGATGTGGAGGGAAGGAGGGGGTGGAGTAGAATAGGGGGAGTGAGGAGAATAGGGGAGAGAGTGGTGGAGGAGATGGAGAGGAGTGGAATAGGGCAGAGAGGAGATGAAGGGGAGGAGGAGAATAGAGGAAAGAGGGGTAATCCGGTGAGAGGGAAATAGGGGAGAGAGTGGAGGAAGTAGAGGAGGGGGAGGAGGAGAATAAGGGAGGGAAGGAAATAGGGGAGAATGGAATATGGGGGTGGGGGAGGTGAACAATATGGGAGAGGAAAATAGGGGAGAGTAGGGGATTAGTGAAGAGAGGGGAAGATGAAGAGAGGGGAATAGGGGAGATAGGAGAATAGGCCAGAGAGGAGGAGGAGGAGAAGGAAGAGTAGTGGAGGAGGTGCGAGAGAGGAGAATAGGCCAGAGAGGAGGAGGAGGAGAAAGAAGAGGAGTGGAGGAGGTGCGAGAGGGGAGAAGGGGGATGAGAGAGGGGAATAGGGGAGAGTGGAGAAGTGGTACAGGTTAGAGAGGGGAATAGGGAAGAGAGGAGTAGGGGGAGGAGGAGGAGGAGGAGGAATGTAGAATAGGGGAATAGGGGAGAGTGGGGAGGGGGGAATAGGAAAGAGTGGAGAGGAGGGGAATAGCGGAGGGACGGGAATAGGGGAGAGAGGGGAATATGGGAGAATAGGGTAGAAGGGGGAGAGAGGGGAGTAGGGGGATTAGTGTAGATAGGAGATTAAGTTAGAGAGGGTACGAGTGGAACGAGGGGGGAGAGTGAGGACAATAGGCGAGGGGGAAAGGGGAGGAGGGAAGAAGGGAGAGGGGGAGTAGGGGAATAGGGGAGGGAGGGGAGGAGGGAGAGAAGGGAGAGAAGGGAGAGAGGGGGAAGGAAAAGGAGGGGGAAAGGGGTGGGGGAAATAAGAGGGGGAAAGGGGAGGAGGGGAGGGAGGAGGAGAATAGGGGAGGGTATAGGGGAGAGGAAACGAGGTGAATAGGGGTGACACGGGAGAAGGGAGAGGGGCGTTGGGGGAAATAGGGGGAGGAGGGGGAGAGGGGAGGAGGAGGAGACGGGGGAGCAGGAGAGTGGGAAAGAAGGGGAGGGGGAAAGAAGAGGGGTGAAGAAGGGGAGGGGGAAATAGGAGGAGGGGGAGAGGGGAGAAGGAAGAGGGGGAGTAGGGGAATAGGGGAGGGAGGGGAGGAGGGAGAGAGGTGGAAGGAAGAGGAGGGGGAAAAAACAAGAGGGGGAAAGGGGTTGGGGAAAGAAGAGGGGGAAAGGGGAGGAGGAGAATAGGGGAGGGGGGGAATTGGGGGGGTATAGGGGAGAGGAAACGAGATGAATAGGGGGTGACATGGGAGGAGGGAGAGGGGCGGTGGGGGAAATAGGGGGCGGAGGAGAGGGGAGGAGGAGACGGGGGAGCAGGAGAGTGGGAAAGAAGAGGAGGGGAAAAAGAAGAGGGGTGAAGAAGGGGAGGGGGAAAGGGGGGGAGGGGAAGTAGGGGAGGGAGGGGAGGAGGGAGAGAAGGGAGAGAGGGGGAAGGAAGAGGAGGGGGAAAGGGGTGGGGGAAAGAAGAGGGGAGGGAGGAGGGGAATAGGGAGGGTATAGGGGAGAGGAAACGAGGTGAATAGGGGTGACACGGGAGGAGGGAGAGGGGCGTTGGGGGAAATAAGGGGAGGAGGGAGAGAGGGGAGGAGGAGACGGGGGAGCGGGAGAGTGGGAAAGAAGGGGAGGGGGAATGAAGAGGGGTGAAGAAGGGGAGGGGAAAAGGGGAGGAGGGGAGGAGGGAGAGAGGGGGAAGGAAGAGGAGAGGAAAAAAACAAGAGGGGGAAAGGGGTTGGGGAAAGAAGAGGGGAAAGGGGAGGAGGGGAGGGAGAAGGGAAGGGGTGGGGGAAAGGGGAGGAGGGGAGGGAGGAGAATAGGGAGGGTATAGGGGAGAGGAAACGAGGTGAATAGGGGTGACACGGGAGGAGGGAGAGGGGCGGAGGAGGAGACGGGGGAGCAGGAGAGTGGGAAAGAAGAGGAGGGGGAAAGAAGAGGGGTGAAGAAGGGGAGGGGAGGGGGAAAGGGGGGGAGGGGGAGAACGGAGAAGGGGGAGAGGGGAGAAGGAAGAGGGGGAACAGGAGAGTGGGAAAGAAGGGGAGGGGGAAAGAAGAGGGGTGAAGAAGGGGAGGGGGAAAGGGGGGGAGGGGGAGAAGGGAGAAGGGGAGTAGGGGAGGGAGGGGAGGAGGGAGAGAAGGGGAAGGAAGAGGAGGGGGAAAGAAGAGGGGAAAGGGGAGGAGGGAAGGAGGGGAGGGAAATGAAGGAGGGGAGGGGAGGGGGAAAGGGGGGGAGGGGGAGAGGGGAGAAGGAAGAGGGGGGAGTAGGGGAGGGAGGGGAGAAGGGAGAGAGGGGGAAGGAAGAGGAGGGGGAAAGGGGTGGGGGAAAGAAGAGGGGAAAGGGGAGGAGGGGAGGGAGGAGGGAGGAGGGAAGGTAGGAGGGGAAAGGGGTGGGGGAAAGGGGAGGAGGGGAGGGAGGAGGAGAATAGGGAGGGTATAGGGGAGAGGAAACGAGGTGAATAGGGGTGACACGGGAGGAGGGAGAGGGGCGGAGGAGGAGACGGGGGAGCAGGAGAGTGGGAAAGAAGAGGAGGGGGAAAGAAGTGGAGGGGGAAAGGGGAGGGGGGAAGGGGAGGGGGAAGGGGAGGAGGGGAGAAGGGAGAGGGGAAGTAGGGGAATAGGGGAGGGAGGGAAGGAGGGAGAGAAGGAAGAGAGGGGGAAAGAAGAGGAGGGGGAAAGGGGTGGGGGAAAGAAGAGGGGAAAAGGGGAGGAGGGAAGGGAGGAGGGGAATAGGGGAGGGTATAGGGGAGGGTATAGGGGAGAGGAAACGAGGTGAATAGGGGTGACACAGGAGGAGGGAGAGGGGCGGTGGGGAAAGAGGGGGAGGAGGGGGAGAGGGGAGGAGGAGGAGACGGGTGAGCAGTAGAGTGGGAAAGAAGAGGAGGGGAAAAGAAGAGGGGTGAAGAAGGGGAGGGGGAAAGGGGAGGAGGGGGAGAGGGGAGAAGGAAGAGGGGGAGTAGGGGAATTGGGGAGGGAGGGGAGGAGGGAGAGAAGGGAGAGAGGGGAAAGGAGAGGAGGGGAGGGAGGAGGAATAGGGGAGGGAGGGGAATAGGGGAGGGTATAGGGGAGAGGAAACGAGGTGAATAGGGGTGACACGGGAGGAGGGAGAGGGGCGGTGGGGAAATAGGGGAGAGTGGGTGATGAGGGGAATAAGGGAGAGCGAGGGTTAGGGGAATAGAGGAGTGTGGGGGGTGAAGGAAATTGGGGAGAGAGGAAATAGGGAGGAGGAAAATAGGGGAGAAGAGATTAGGGGAGAGAGAGGAGGAAGAGGGGGAGGATTAGAATAGGGGAATAGAGGAGAGTGGGGGGTGAAAGAAATAGGGGAGAGAGGAAATAGGGAGGAGGAATATAGGGGAGAAGAGAATAGGGGAGAGAGAGGAGGAAGAGGGGGAGGATCCCCTTTAGAATAGGGGATTACGGGAGAGTGGAATAGGGGAGAGAGGGGGAGGACAATATGGAAGAGAGGGGAATAGGGGAGAGAGTGGGATAAGTGGGTGGAGAGGGGGGAATAGTCTGGGGAGGAGGAGAGGGGAGGAGGAGGAGACGGGGGAGCAGGAGAGTGGGAAGGAAGAGGAGGGGTAAAGAAGAGGGGTGAAGAAGGGGAGGGGGAAAGGGGAGGGGGAAAGGGGAGGAGGGGGAGAAGGGGAGAGAGGAAGAGGAGGGGAATAGGTGACAGAGTTTAGGATTAGGGGATATGGGAGAAGGGAGAGAATAGGGGGGAGAGGAGCGGGAAGACGGAAATAGGGGAGAGAGAAGAGGGGGAGGGAAATAGGGAAGAGGGAGGGAGAGGAGCATAGGGGAGAGAGGGGAATAGGGGTGACAGGAGAGAAGAGGTAGGAGGGAAATAGGAGAGAGAAGGAATAGGGGAGAGAGGAAGAAGGAGATGAGGGGGAGGAGTTAGGAGGCAAAGAGGGGAGAGAGGAGAGAGGGGAGTACAGGAGAGAGGAAAGTGGGGGAGGACGGAGGGGGAGAGATTGAGAGGGAGAGATGGAGAGGGAGAGATGGAGGAGCGGAGGGGGAGATAGAAGGGGCGGAGAAGGAAAGGGGGGAGGGGAGGATTGGGAGAGGGGATTAGGGAGAGGGGGAGGAGGGGAAAGAAGAGGAGGGGGAAAGAAGAGGAGGGAAAAAGGAGGGAAAAAGAAGAGAAAAAAGTGGTGGGAAAACAAGACGAGGGGGAAAGAAGACAGGGGAAAAGGAAGAGGGGGAAAGAAGAGGAGGTGAAGAGAAGAGAAGGGGGAGAGGGGAGGAGGGGGGAAAGGGGAGGAGGAGGAGGAAAGAATAGAAGGGGAAGAGGTGAGGAGGGGGAGAGGTGAGGAATGGGAGAGAGGAAGGGGAGAGGGGGAGGAGGGAGAGAGGGGGAAAGAAGAGGAGGGGAAAAGGGGGGAAAGAAGAGATGGGAGGAGAGAGGGGGGCAGGAGGGAGAGGGGGGAGATGGAGAGGGAGAGATGGAGGAGCGGAGGGGGAGATAGAAGGGGCGGAGAAGGAAAGGGGGGAGGGGAGGATTGGGAGAGGGGATTAGGGGGAGGGAGGGAGAGGATGGAGAGCGGGGAGAGGGGGGAGGAGGGAGAGGGGGGAGGAGGGAGAGGGGGAGGAGGGGAAAGAAGAGGAGGGAAAAAGAAGAAAAAAAAAAAGTGGTGGGAAAAGAAGACGAGGGGGAAAGAAGACGGGGGAAAAGGAAGAGGGGGAAAGAAGAGGAGGTGAAGAGAAGAGAAGGGGGAGAGGGGAGGAGGGGGGAAAGCGGAGGAGGAGGAATGAAGAGGAGGGGGAAAGAAGAGGGGTGGGAGAAGAGGAGGAGGAAAGAATAGAAGGGGAAGAGGTGAGGAGGGGGAGAGGTGAGGAGTGGGAGAGAGGAAGGGGAGAGGGGGAGGAGGGAGAGAGGGGGAAAGAAGAGGAGGGGAAAAGGGGGGAAAGAAGAGAGGGGAGGAGAGAGGGGGGCAGGAGGGGGAGGAGGGGGGAGTAGGGAGAGGAGGTAGAGATGGGGAAAGAAGTTAAGGTGGAAAGGAAGAGAGGGGGAGGAGGGAGAGAGGGGAAAAGAAGAGGGGGAATGGGGAGGAGGTGGAAAGGGGAGGAGTTAGGAGGGGAGGAGGAGAATAGGGGAGAGATGGGACAAGTGGAGGAGCGGCAAATGGGAGAGGAGAATAGAGGCGAAAGTTGTGAAGGGGGATTGGAATAGGGGAGAGTGGGGAAGAGGGGAGAGAGAGGAATAGGGGAGAGAAAAGTGGTGGAGAAGAAAAGGGGAGAGAGAGAGGAGGGGTTTAGGGGAGACGGCTAGATGGAAATAGGGGAGTGGGGCGATGTGTATAGGGGAGAGAGGAGGATAGAGGAGAGAGGTGAATAACGGAGGGGAGGGAGGAGAATAGGAGAGAGGGGGAGTAGTGTGAGAAGGGGTGCAGGAGAGAGAGAAGGATAGAGATGGGAGAGAGGATAATAGGAGAGAGAGGTAAGGATGGGGAGAAAGTTAATAGGGGGAAAAGGGTGAGAGGGGAATAGGGTAGAGCGATGAGTGGGGAATAGGGGAGAGAGGAGAGAAGGGGGGTAATAGGGGAGATAGGGGAGGAGGGATAGAAGAGAAAGGGGAGGAGAGGAATAGGGGTGGGAGGGGAATAGGGGAGAGAGGGGAATAAGGGAGAGAGGCGGGAGAGGAGAATAGGGGAGAGAGGGGAGGAGGAGGGAGAGGAATGGAAGTGGTGCGAGAGGGGAGAACGGTGAATAGAAGAGCAAGGGGAATAGGGGAGAGATGGGAGAAGGGATGAGAATAGGGGAAAGACGGGAATAGAGGAGAGAGAGGTGAGGAGGAGAATAGTGGAGTGGGGAATAGGGGTGAGAGGGGGGAGGGAGAGAAGAATAAGAGAGAGAGGTGAATAGGGGGGTGAGGGGAATAGGGGAGGGAGGGAGAACGGGGAAGGAGGGGAATAGGGGAGAGAGGGGTGGAGGGGAGAGAGAGGAGAAGGATGAGATGGGGAGGAGGGGAGAGAGGAAATGAAGGGGAATAAGAGAGGGGAGGAGGGGAATATAGGAGTGGGGAAATACGTTGAGAGGGGGAGACAGAGTAGTAGGGGGGAGAGGGGAATAGGGGGGGATAGAGAGAAAGAGGGGAATAGGGGAGAGTGGGGAGGGGGGGAATACGGGAGATTGGGGAAGGGGGGAATAGGGAAGAGAGGAGAGGAGGGGAATAGGGAAGAGAGGAGAGGAGGGGAATAGGGGAGAGAGGGGAATATGGGAGAATAGGGTAGAAGGGGGAGATAGAAGATTAAGTTAGAGAGGGTACGAGTGGAACGAGGGGGAGAGTGAGGACAATAGGCGAGATAGGAGAAAAGGGAAGAGGGGGGAGAAGGTGAAGGAGCGGAATAGGGGAGAGAGGGGAGGAGGATGAGGAGGGGAATAGAGAGAAAAAAGGAGAGGGGGGAGGAGAGGGATGAACGAAAAGAGGAAAAAGGGAAAGAGGAGGAGGACTATAGGGGAGAGTGGGGAATTGGAGTGAGAGGGGAGAGAGTGGGAGAGGGGGGGAGGAAAGAAGGGGAATAGCGGAAAGAGAGGAGGGAAATAGGGGACAGAGAGGGAGTGGAATAGGGGAGAGGAGAGTGGGGAAGGAGAGGAATATGGCAGAGTAGGAGGGGAATAGTGGGGAGAGGGTAGGAAGGTAATAGGGGGAAGAGAGTGGAATAGAAGAGAGATGGGACTAGGGGAGAGGGGAGTGGAATAGGGGAGAGAGGGGGAGGACAATATGGAAGAGCGGGGAATAGGGGAGAGAGTGGGATAAGAGGGTGGAGAGGGGGGAATAGACTGGGGAGGAGAAGAGGAACAGGGAGGAGAATGGGAACAGGGTGAGAGGGGAACAGGGGAGGGAGGGGAATAGGGGAGAGAGGAGATAGAGGAGAGGGGAAAAGGGGGTAAGAGGGGAATACGGGAGAGGGGAATAGAAGGAGCGGAATAGGGGAGAGAGGAGAATAGGGGAGAGGGGAATAGGGGAGGGGGAGATGGGAAGGAGGAGAATAGACGAGAGAGGGGAGATGGAAGAGGAGTGGAAGAGTGGAAAGAGGGGAGGAAAAGAGAGAAAGGGATAGGGGAAAGGGGAGGAGGGGAACAGGGAAGAGATGGGAACAGGGGAGAGAGGGGAAAAGGGGTGAGGGGGGAGGAGTGAAAGGAGGGGGAGGATGGGTGGAGAGGAGAGAGAGGGGAATAGGGGGGAGAGGGGAGGTGGCGGAGGAGGAGAACAGGGGAGAGAGGAGAATAGGGGAGTGACAGGAGAGAGGGGACTAGGGGTGAGAGGGGAGCAGGGAGAGAAGGGGAATGTGGAGAGGAGAGAGAGGGGAATAGGGGAGAGGGGAATAGGGGGGAGAGGGGAGGTGGCGGAGGAGGAGAACAGGGGAGAGAGGAGAATAGGGGAGTGACAGGAGAGAGGGGACTAGGGGTGAGAGGGGAGCAGGGAGAGAAGGGGAATAAGTGAGAGAGTGGAGTAAGATGGAAGGGAGAGAAGGAATATGGGAGAGAGGGGAGGAGGGGAATAGCGGATAGCGGAATAGGGGAGAGTGGGGTGGAGGATAGGAGGAGGGGAATAGGGGAGAGGTAAGGAGGGAGAGGAGGGGAATAGGGGAGAGAGGTAAGGAGAGAGAGGATGGGAATAGGGGGGAGGTGAGGAGGAGGGGAGGGGAGATGGGGAGGAGGGAAGAGAGGGGAATAGGGGAGAGAGAGGAATGGGGAGAGGGGAGAGAGAAGAATAGGGGAGGGAGAGGAATGGGCGAGGGGATGGAGGGGAATGGGGGAGGGGATGGAGGGGAATGGGGGAGAGAGGAGAGGGAATGGAAGGAGAATAGAGCAGAGAGGGGAATGGAGGGAACAGAGCGAAAGGAGGGGGAGGAGGAGAATAGAGAGGAGTATAGGGGAGAGAGGGTTATAGGGGAGAGGGAGAGACTGGAGAAGAATAGGGGAGAGAGGGGAGTAGGTGAGAGGGGAGGGGAATAGGGGAGACAGGTGAACAGGGGAGAGGAGGGGAATAGGGGAATAGAAGGAGCGGAATAGGGGAGAGAGAAGAATTGGGGAGAGGGAGGAATAGGAGGGGAAGAAGGGGAGGAGGGAGAAGGGGGAGGAGGGGAATGGGGGAGAAGGGGTATTGGGGGAATAGGGGGAGAGGGAAAAGGAGAGAGGAAAGAGAAGGGGGAGGAGGGGAATATGGGAGAGAGGGGAAGGATGAGAGTGGGGAAGGGGGAGGGAGGGGAGGAGGAGCTGAATGCGAATAGGAGGGAAATAGGGGAGAGATGGGAGAAGGGAGAGAGGGGAATAGGGGAGAGATGGAAGGAGGGAGAGGAGAATAGGGGAGAGATGGGAGTAGGGGGAGAAGGGAGAGGAGTGGAAGAGGGGAATAGGGGAGGAGAGGGGGATATAGGAGAGAGGGGAAAGCTGGAGCACGGGGAGAGGGGGAAAGCGGGAGAACGGGGAGAGGAGGGGGGAGGAGGGAAGGGGAAGGAAAACTGGGAGGAGGGGATGGGGGCGAAGGGGAAGGGAAAACTCCAGGCAGAGGAAGAGGGAAAACTGGGGGTGGGAAAACTGGGGGGAGGCAAACTGGGGGAGAAAGGGGGAGGCGGAGGAGGAAGAAAGGGGGAGCGGGAGAAGGGGGGGAGAGGAAGAAAGAGGGGGAGAGGGAGAAAGTTGGAGGGGGGAGAGCGAGAAAGGGGGAGGGGGTAGAGGGAGAAAGGGGGAGGGAGGAGAAGAAAGGGGAAGACGGGTCGGGGGGTGAAAGGGGGAGAGGGGGAGAAGGAAAGGTTGGGGAGGTGTAAAAGGGTGTGGAGGGGGAATAGGTTATGGAGGGGGGAAAGGATGGGGAAGGGGAAAAGGGTGTGGAGGGGGATAATGGTGGGGAGTGGGAAAAGAGGGTGGGGAATGGGAGGGGGAAAGGGGGGAGTTAAAAGGCATGGTAGGTGTAAAAAGGGAACAAGGAGGGGGAAAAGGAAGGTGGAAATGAGATGGGCAATGTGGGAAAAGAGGGTGGGGTGTGGGAAAAGGGAGGGGGAGTGGGAAAAGTCTAAACATTTCGTAAATATCGTATTAAAGAATTTATATTTTAATAATCAAATAATGAGTTATAACATTCTAAATTACATTTATTTATAATTTAATGTTGTTATGATATGTGTAAAATGCAAACAAATCAAGTACAAAAAAGTATGTGAAAAAAAACAAAAAAACGAATTACAAAAAATAAGCGAAAAAACAAAAAACAACATACAATAAACGCATAATAATAATACAATTTTACTAGTTAAGCTACACGTGCAGGCTATTTCTGAAAATTAATGAAAAAAAAATCCTTGCACCCGAGATCGATAACCTGGCCCATCTGTTTAGCAGACAATCACTCCACCCATTCAGCTATCACCACTTCTGCTTGAAGCTTTATCATTGACGGTATTATGTCACATCCATTTAAAAGCCTGAATTTAAATTGTTAATACTTTTAAACAAAGGCCCATTGGCAAACACGCCGATAGATATTTTATATAATTTAGGTCTAGTTTCACCACTTAAAAGAGTTTTACGAATTTCAATATTAATGTTATGGCCTCCCCTTGTCAGTTCAGACAATTTTATACCTATCATACTGTATCTGACAATTCACTAAATGGTAGGTTCTTTGTTACTCGATTTACCATGCTGTTTTGTAATTTTAAACTAAATACAGTAAAACTTCACTAATTCGGACTGCCATTACGAAGAACAGTGATTATCCCTAAATGAGAACTGGATGGTATAGAAAATTTCTGATTTCTTCAAAAAAGACAATTTGATTGACGGACCTTCTACAACCAATTAAAAATTTAGTTATTCAAATTTAACTCATTAATTAAAAGTTTATTGTTTAAATTAGGCATTCTTTGAGTTCAATTATTTGTATTCAAATTTGCTTCCGCAATAAAGTATGTACTGCATTTTCAATTACAATAGTAAGATGATGTAACAGCGCTTTTGATAAGAAATTAGCTATTATATATGTACCTTGGTATGAGAATATGCAATCATTAACATACGTTGCTGGATTTTGTTGCTGATTTTGTTTTTTTAAATAAATAACATTTTCTATCAAAAACAGGAAGATGACATAACAGCACTTTACAATAAGATATATAATATGGATATGTAATAACCTTAGTATAAGAAAATGTAATTAATAACATACATTGCTGGATTGTGAATAAATTGTGTTCTATTCGATTAATATTCTTTGTATTTAATTTTTTTCCGTGAAAACGCAACGTATTTTCACTTACAAACAGCAAGATGATATATCAGTAGCTTTTGATAACAATTAAATATGATAGGTGAATAACCTTAGTATGAGAGATTATGATTAATGACATATGTTGCTGATTTGAAAATAAATTTGCTTGCTTTTGTAAACTACGACTTAAAAATACGTAATTATGTTCTGTAATTCGAACTTTTCACTAATTTGGACTACCCCTTTCTCATATTGGCCCGAATTATTGGTGTTTTACTGTATTAAAATTCATAAGTTGAAGTATCTATTTATTTACATCAGAATTAATAATTTGATATTAAGTCTAAGTTATTGGGCCACAAACAAAATAATGTTATTCGAAAACCTTAACATAAAGAGAAAGGCAACACATTACAATAGTTAAAGTATGTATTTTTGACCTGAGCTTCTGCAGACCAAGCAAATAAGTTATCATTTATAACTAACCCTCAATCTCCTTATGATATTATACAACAGGCATTTTGAATTGGTAAATGTAAAACAGATCCTATTTCCTTTAATAAACACAAAATATGTAGAATATAATGATTTTTACTTACGAAATAGGTATTCCAATGATGAAAAAAGATTAAATTGCTTTTGGCCAATTGTTATATAATAACTCTTTATGTTACTATGTATAAATAATAACAATAATTTTGATGCTTAAACAAAAGGGCAAAGTGAATATTGCTATTGTTCTGTCTATTTGAAGGTTTAATTGATGCTAATTGAATGGATGGCATCAATGAGTCGCCTTGTGAACATCCAGAAAAGGTACAAAAAATCCACAACAATTCAATAAAGAATGTGTATTTCTGAAAACTTTGACTGTGTTACATGTAAACATTGAAAGACTAAGTTAGTACAGAGTTTTAGCCGTCGAATAAAGCAAAAACGAAGAAAATTGAACTATATTTACATATTATGAAGGAAAAGAACTTTGGACTTTGGATGTGTGACTGACATTATACTCAAGTAATATTATTAATTATGTATATACATACATACATACATCTATATAAGCTTAAAGAAAAGGAAAGGTAATAATAAAGGTGCCAACAATGTGTTAGAGGAAGCCCAGTGGACACTTACCTAGATTGGAGAGCAGCTGGGGGTGCTGAGGACACACGATATATATATACAGGGCCATACCCAGACATTTTGCCACCTGAGGCAAGATATAATATGGCGCCCCCTTAATTTTTTTACTAAGTAATGTTATTATATGTTAGTCAAAAATGATAGGAAATAATAAAAATCTATTTATTCATATCCATAATTTTATTTCAGATCGATCTAAACTTTTATTTAAATTTATTATCAAGTAAACTTCAAGAAGTTAATTTATTTGTGTGGAACTAAACACATTTAATTAAAAATTTGAAATCATGTGATAGGCTTAGACAGGGCTGACTCAAGACATTCGTGCGCCCCAAGCAGATTTCAGTTATGGCACCCATAGAGTCATACAAGTTATATGAGGAATAGTTTAATAGGATACAATTATTTTGATTTTGTGTGTATTTTTATGATTGATGAAAAGAACCGTATTTTCATTTATGGATTCTCTCAATGCTAGATCTTCTTTGAGGAATTTATGTAAAGACCCGGATTGCATTTTCAGTTCTAATTGAGTCTTAGCCTTTCTTTTGCGATATTCAGCACCAGATAATTTTCTATGGCCAACAATCGTCCACTTTAAAAATTGTAAAATGTAAGGTATGGCCTCTTAATTTTTTATAAGAGTAATATGGAAAATATACTAACACTAATAATTATTATTGCACCTTTATTTTTGTAACAAAGTCGTTCACTCAACCATGCTTTGCATGGTTAGGCTGAAAGATTGTTCTACAAATATGCTATTTCCAACTCAATATAAAAACGATTCTTTGCAGCATTGTTTAAAAAGGAATAAATGATATTGAAAAATAATGAATATACATTGTCAGCCCGAGGTATCGTATTTTGATGCCCGGCCAATCAAACAAACAGCGCCCCCTTTTGCTTATAAAAATTTCACAAACATACCATTAATATTTATCTTCACTTATACTCTTTGTTGTAATAAATACAAAGTTGCCGCTTCGTTAATATGTGATTCACGTTGGAATGCAAAAGAGAAATTTGCAATAATGATTGATATATAAAAGTTCTTTAAACGCCCTAACTATATTGACGCCTCGGGCGCGGGCTGGCCTTATGAATTTATTTAGATAGGTTTTCATTTTTGTCAAATTTTGGCGCCCCCCTTTGAGAGGCGCCTGAGGCAGTTGCCCTGCTGCCTCACCCATCGGCATGGCCCTGTGTATATATATATATATATATATATATATATATATATATATATATATATATATATATATATATATATATATATATATATATATAATGGTACTATGTTGCATGCATTATTATTTAAAATTTTTATTATCATTAATTAATTGAACATTATTTGCGGATCCCTAGACTACTACTGAACACCCATGGGGATCTACTGACCCTAGTTTAAGAAACCCTGTTCTACTTAATATTTCAATATTATTTAATAAAATTAAAGAAAATATTGAATACTTACTTCAAGGGCAGCTAGACTTAGGCTATTTGCTGGTACATTGAAAGATAGAGCTTCATTCCAAACAGGATTTGCGCTTCCTTTCCTTGCTGCAGTTTTCTTTTTCTTGACGCGCTTCCCTCCCACCAGCAAGTAGACCTTGGCAAATGGATCTTATAATGAAAGAGATGGAGAAAAATACTATCACACAAATTGCTTTTGATATAATTTTAGCATGATTGCTATGAAACATATACAGTATAACAAGTAATAAATATGTATATATATTGTTATGATGAATTATTAAAATTGATTTATATTTAGAATGCCCACAGTTAAAACTTAAATCCAGTTATAAAATTACAGCTAAATGTTAATTAAAATTTACTGAATTTATATCTACTTCATTTTATTTATCAAAATTTTGAATCTCCATAAAAGTATGATTCTTAATGAAATAAAACATCATTATTAATTTTTATTTTATCATTACAGTTAAATTCATTCAACAGCTTTATATATAAAATATGGCTGAATTTACCTGGAGGATCTCTTTCTTGAGGAGGAAATAGGTTTCTTGCTTTTAGAAGTACAACTGTAAGTCTCTCTGCTGATGGAAGATAACTCAAGGACAGCAAAACTTCTTGTCTTTCTTCTGGTGGCTAAAATTAAGAATCAATTTTGAAATAAAGCTCATATCTGTCTATTTAAAAGATCATATAGATAAATTTTATTAAGGAAACATGTAGAGGACATGAATTAACAATTATACAAGTTATCACCTAGAATGTTGTGAAGTCTTGAAGTAACAAGCAATGCTATGAAAATGTATTTAGTAAGAATAAAAGAGTTATGCATAATTCATACCTTTTTATTTTTTGTGATCTCTCCCCAAACTTCAATGCTGGATGTGACATCAAACTCATCCATAGGCATGCACACTTCTCCTACCACATCATTTCTTGAATACCGGTCGTAGTCAAAGACCTATTTGAATGAATGATATCAACTAGTGAGTTTTGCATATTTAGCTAATAAATCATAGCCAAATACTAAGCAATAAGCAAAATGTGTACAAACCTGTAAGACCAGAGCCTTGTCCTGTAACTGGTCATGTGCGACAGGAAACTTAAAATGCTCATCAAAAAATGGGTTTGGATCACATCTGTGAATTGACGTCTGTCGCTTCCTGGAATCAACTTCAGGAACCAACCTAAGCCTCACATATGGATCATTGAACCCTCCTTGTGCACTTCCAGCCAAGTCATGTGCTGCAGAAAAACAAAGACACAGTATAGTCACATTTGTCAATAAGAAATAAAGAAAGCTGAAGTGTAGACATAAATTTATTTTGGCAGTTGCGCCTTTCATGCAAGTATAGAATTTATAACTATGGTTATAATAAAAATAAAAATCTCATTTGGCACAAGTTATTGGAATTTTGATCAATTAAGTTCGGTTATAACCACACTAACATTACTTCTTTGCAGTTGAAATTACAATACATGCCTATTTTTGATTGGCATGACCTAGCAATTCAAGCATAATCTCTCGCACATTTTAGCTTAGCATTCTGTCGTTGTGGCAGTGCAATAAAATTTCTGGTAACTGATATAGATTTGCATGAAAATTAAATAAAATTCTCCAAAGAGGTTAAAAAGATATTTGCATCTTCCTACAATAAAATATTGGATTCAAATGATAAGCAAAAAGAAGGAATTCTTAGTGTTATTTCAACATGTTTTATTAAAAAGTGTATGATCAGAAACTAACAGTAAGTATATGCAATGAACCTTTAACAGCAGCTTGAATTTAAAATATACGCCATCAGTTGAGTTACATGAGAAAGATGAACTAAGTTCAATCAGATAGAAATTTTATGCATTTTTTCTCATTACATTTTAATATAAAGTGAATGGAAAAAACGTAATGTATTCATTTTTTCTGCTTTTGATACAAAGAACAATTCTGTAGAATTCAATTTTTTTCACTAAGAATACAAAATAATGGACCTTTAATGCTATACCTCTTATTTTTTTCACATAATTAGCAGTTCTTATCTGAAAAACAGCTGCTGATATAAATTTGCAACAATGGTAAATTTGAGAAATTATGTAGCTACATTCCATGATCACATACATATAGTTCGGTTACCTATTTCATTAAAAAATGTTTCAAAGATGGAAATAATTGGAGAAGAATATTTTATATGAAGATGTTCCCTAACTTGTGGCTTCAAGTACATATTTTTAACTGTTATACTTTTGTTTACCAAAAATAAGGGTAAGTTTTTAACCACGATTCATATGTACAGTTATGTGGCAACAGAGGTATTACACTGTCCTTCGAATAGTGCTTCCTGAGGCTTTCATCTCTCAAACTCACCTAAGATCATCATCCTGTCCACTAGGGCCACAATTAAAAATTGTGTTCGTAAATTATTAACTATATTTTTCATATTTTGTATTCAAAGATTTGAAATCAATTTAAAATGAAAAATTTTTGTTTATGTTGCTATCAAAAGTTACATAACTTTTTTGAATGGCAAATGGTAATAAATATATTATATCTAACAACATTAAAATTTAATGTAAACATAAAAAAAATAATTTTTACTTAATTTTCACGCAAAATAGCTGAACATTAATTTTATAAAGTAAAAAATTAATATTCTCCTTCTTGGCTATAAGGATAGGTATTAATAATAATAATAATTACACAGCCAGATAAACTGGCTTAGGAAATTTTTCTATGATAAACAGACTAGCTCACTGTTACATAGAGCAACGGTATTGGCAGACTTACACTACACTGCATTAGATCTCAATAATGTTAACTACCACCCTGAGAGAGAAATAGTGAGTCAGAAGGAGAAGAGAAGGCAATGGGGTGAGATGGCAATGCATGGGAGGCACGCTTATGAGCTCGAGCAAGAACATGTCGACAAAGTGGCGTCAAACAAATGGCTCAGTCATGGGGAGCTTTTCCCAGAAACGGAAGGCTTTATGATCGCTCTTCAAGACCAAGTTATATGCACTAAAATTATAGAAAGGATATTATAAAAGAGCCTGGAATGGAAAATGATAAATGCAGAAAATGTCACCTCACTAGCGAAACAATAGAACATATTATGGCCGGTTGTACGATGATGACGCAAAGTGACTACCTAATGCGACATAATCAAGTTGTAAACATTGTCCACCAAAAGCTCGCCATAAAATACCAGATTTTAATTGAAAGACAACCGTACTATAAGTACAAGCCAGAATGCATGCTGGAAAACTCAAAATATCGTTTATATTTCGACATATTATAATTGACATAGCAGTTCCAAACTCAAAAAATATACAAAAAACGATATCAGAAAAGATAACAAAATATGCACATTTATCGGAAGAAATTAAAAGAATATGGAAAGTGAAGAAGGTCAGTGTAGTACCGATAGTATTATCCGCAACTGATATAATACCATGTGAAATACACACGAGTATGAAAACATTAGATCTGCCAAAAGGAACATACATAGAACTACAAAAAGCTGTGTTACTCAACATCTGTAGAACTGTAAGAATCTTTCTCGGAATCTAGTCTACACAAAATTAATATCATAACATAAACACTTGCTTTGAATAAGCTGTGTTTATGGTTTAAACTCTACCTATAAATAGAGTAATAATGAATGATAATAATTATGATTATTATTAATTATTATTATTATTGTCAATTTATAAATACTTGATCAAATTAATTGATACTCATTTAACAAATTTTTAATGACTAATTACTTTCTATTGCTACAATTTATCTGGCTATTATATTATTAAAAAGTAGCATAATTGTTCAACATTGGCACCCATAGCCTTAGTTAGATAGGTTACTGCCCCTGAACCTGGCTGTAGGTATAAAAGGCTACCCAGTGAAAAATGGAGAAACAGAATCAAAGGAAGGCCTCAGAGAAAAAGCCGCTGCCTGAGGATCGCCAGGGCACCTCAGGAGGTAGCAGCATGCGAACCGATGGTGGTCTGGAACCGACCAGGCAGGCATGGACCGGGATACCCAAACGAAGTACAGCCAACAATAACAATACCCTCATCAGCCAAATTCCACCTACACAGGCTGCACCAGCTGAAGATGTTTCCCAGGGAAATCCTGGGACCACTACCGAGAGTATGAATGAAATGGACTCAATAAATCAACGAATTTATAATCTGCACATACAAATTGAAACCAAACTTGAAACCGAGAAAACTCTTCATAGAAAAAAATTCACAGTAAATTTCTTGAAAAATTTCCGAACATAAATGTGAGTGAGCAAAGAATTATGGATCAGAAAAGAGCTATCTTTATAAATAATTTAGTCCCACATTCTAGGATACAGTTGATCAAAGAGGAAGTAGCCGAAACCTTAGAAACCTTAAATGCCGAAGAAATTACATTGGAAGAGAACAAAATAGAAAACCTGAACCAGCAAAGACCTCAAATGATAGAAAACGAAGGAGTTGAAGATATGACGGAACAAAATGACCGAGAACAACTGCAAAGCAACTCCGATACAACAGTATTAGATGAAGAACTGAATATTTTAATGAACGATAATTATTTAAAGTATAGTGGAATAAATCCCACTGTGAGACCCACAATCCCAAAAGTTCATTCTTCATCTCAAACAGCTAAAATTATAGAAAGAATGAACGAGGTTATATTACCTCAAGAGGTAAGAAACATAGAATCCTTAGAAGATATTAATGTAGTTACTTATTGCGCCGCATTAACTGTAGTCAGAAGCCTAGGAATTAAAGTTACCCCAAAATTACAAGATGTATGAAATGTAGAAAAATCCCCAGCTTGGGAGAAATGCCTCAACAAGCAGATACGTGAATTATGAACAAATATTGCGCAACTGACACAGTATCATGAAGATATCAGAACCAGAAGACTTATGTGAAAAGTTGCTGCAATTTTACTGAGAAACCAGATACACCACAAAAATGATAACACACAAATACTACAAATTCTTGATACCCTAAAGCAAAAATTGGCTTTTAAAGTGGGCAGATTAGTGTGATATAAGAAAAGTTACGAAAGGAAAAACCAAAATGCAATGTTTATAAAAAGTGAGAAAATGTTCTACCAAATGTTTTTGAGAAAAATGTTGCATTTAGATGAGTCACAAGTACCTGCAAGAGAAAATATTAAAAGCTTCTGGAAAGAGATATGGTGCAAGCCAATAAATCATAATAATGAAGCTCAGTGGATACAAGAAGAAGTAATGGAAAACATACAGGATATGAGTAATGCGATGATTACGCAAGAAGAACTACTGACTGCAATTAGGAACACACATAACTGGAAGGCACCAGTGCGATATTATACAAAATTTTGGATATAAGAAATTTCTTAGCCTTCATAATAAAATCCGGCAGTGTTTCAATGAAGTAATACAAAACCCAGGAAATATGCTAAAATTTTTAATGATGGGCACAACCTACCTAATACCCAAGGAGGGAGATACAACACAACCTGCAATGAATTGGCCAATAACTTGCCTACCAACTCTGTACAAAATGCTTACAGCTTGTATTGCAAATAAAGTCTATAAACATCTAGATAATAATGATGTCCTCCCAGAAGAACAGAAAGGTTGTTGTAGAAACCATCAAGGGTGCAAGGAACAATTAATAATACACCAGGTAGTACTTGAACAGGCCTATAAAAAGCAAAGGAAACTTCATACTGACAAGGAGAGTAGGGAGGCTAGTACCCTCGGATTTTGTTCAAATTTCACATGGTGATAGCTGATGTGTTCCGATTTAACGTGTAACTTGCCGTTTGTGTGAATAGGCCTTGGTTGTCGAGATATCGCAGTTTGAATTTCGGCCGATTTCCGCGTGCGCGTTAAGACTCGTGAAAGTCGTTGCAAGGAAAAGTACGCCGTAGCTGAGTTGGTAAGGCGTTGGGCTAGTAACCCAGACGTCCGGGGTTCGAGTCCCGGTTGTGGAATTTTTCGTTTTTTATTTTTATCTTTTTTAATCCTGAAAAAATGTACAATTCCCATTATTAATTTATTACGACTGTAAAAATTTAAATTGTACTATTTTTCTCGATTATAAGAATATATTTTTTTATCTTATAGTTGCGATTCAGCAATCTTTTTAAATAAATTCTTACACTTTTTATTGCTACAAAATAATTTGCATCATTATTTTGTATTATACATCAATACCTTATAAATTAATTATTCAGATTCTTCTTTTGAAAAAAATCTGTCATGCGTGCCGGCAAAGTGGGGGATGAAAACTGTCATAAAAACAAAGCACAAATGTTCCTGGCACCAGGAACACACAACAAACGCAACATTTTCGCATTCACATTTCCTCTTACGCAGGCTATCGTGGAAACAAACTTCATTTACGTTCATAAAAACACTCCTTCTCGTCGTTAATTTTGACGCAAACCACGCATATTTAATCATGTCTTCGAAAATGGGTGCACGCAACTGGTGATGAATGATGGAGTGAATTTTCAATGCGTCGTCTCTTGTATTAATCGGACTATTCTCTCGCAATAAATACGTACTGTTTTGCAGGCGCTTTATGAAATTTTTGATTTGCCTGTAAAAATAGACGTCGCGCGGTTGGCAGAAAGGCATACAACCCAGCGGAATTATCTTTACTGGATCTTCAATTTTTGAAGTACTTGGATCGACTTCCAAAACTACAGGAAAAATTTCTCCCAGCGTATGCGTCCTGCTTTTTCAAAAGAAGAATCTGAATAATTAATTTATAAGGAATTGATGTATAATACAAAATAATGATGCAAATTATTTTGTAGCAATAAAAAGTGTAAGAATTTATTTAAAAAGATTGCTGAATCGCAACTATAAGATAAAAAATATATTCTTATAATCGAGAAAAATAGTACAATTTAAATTTTTACAGTCGTAATAAATTAATAATGGGAATTGTACATTTTTTCAGGATTAAAAAAGATAAAAATAAAAAACGAAAAATTCCACAACCGGGACTCGAACCCCGGACGTCTGGGTTACTAGCCCAACGCCTTACCAACTCAGCTACGGCGTACTTATCCTAGCAACGACTTTCACGAGTCTTAACTCGCACGCGGAAATCGGACGAAATTCAAACTGCGATATCTCGACAACCAAGGCCTATTCACACAAACGGCAAGTTACACGTTAAATCGGAACACATCAGCTATCACCATGTGAAATTTGAACAAAATCCGAGGGTACTAGCCTCCCTACTCTCCTTGTGAGTGCATTGATTATAAGAAGGCATTTGACAGTGTCCCACACTCTTGGCTATTGCATGTCCTGAAAATATACAAAGTACATCCCGAGTACATTCAGTTCTTGACTATTACTATGAAAAAATTGGAGATAACCCTTTACCTTACTACAAAAACTAAGATAATAGAAATTCCTAATATCTCTATTAAAAGAGGCATATACCAAGGGGATTCATTTGGCCCAATTTGGTTTTGCATGGCCCTGATCCCCTTATCCAACATACTTAATAAAACAACATGAAGATTCCAGATAAAAGCTAATGCCAATATAAATTTAAAAATTTCACATCTAATGTTTATGGATGATATAAAATTATATGGAGCAAATAGCAAGCAGATTGAGAAACTGCTCTAAAGTACTTACACTTTTTTAAAAGACATCCATATGGAGTTTGGACTCTCGAAATGTAAGGTACTAAACACGAGGTGTAAGGAAATCAACGAAGATGTGAAAATAGGTGAATTGGAAATTAATTAATTCAGACGAAGATGCCAACTATAAGTACCTTGGCATTACACAAAAAGAACGAATTAACCAAAAATATATGAAACAGGAATTGACAATAATGGTTTTAAATAGAATTAAAAAATTAATGAAATGTAGGATAAATGCTTGAAACACCATAAAAGCCATAAATACGTTTACTGTTCCAGTGCTGACATACTCATTTGGTGTTGTGAAGTGGACTAAAACAGACATAAACAACTTATTGTTAGAAAGATCTATACGCAAGTTACTCATGAAGTCCAACATGCATCACCCTAAGTCATCAGTCATAAGATTGACACTTCCAAGGAGGGAAGGGGTAGGGGTCTGATAGACATTCACAACCTCTTACACAGCCAGATAAACTGGATTAGGAAATTTTTCTATGATAAACAGACTAGCTCACTGTTACATAGAGCAACGGTATTGGCAGTCTTGCACTACACTGCATTAGACCTCAATAATGTTAACTACCACCCTGAGAGAGAAATAGTGAGTCAGAAGGAGAAGAGAAGGCAATGGGGTGAGATGGCAATGCATGGGAGGCACGCTTATGAGCTCGAGCAAGAACATGTCGACAAAGTGGCGTCGAACAAATGGCTCAGTCATGGGGAGCTTTTCCCAGAAACGGAAGGCTTTATGATCGCTCTTCAAGACCAAGTTATATGCACTAAAAATTATAGAAAGGATATTATAAAAGAGCCTGGAATGGAAAATGATAAATGCAGAAAATGTCACCTCACTAGCGAAACAATAGAACATATTATGGCCAGTTGTACAATGATGACGCAAAGTGACTACCTAATGTGATATAATCAAGTTGTAAACATTGTCCACCAAAAGCTCGCCATAAAATACCAGATTTTAATTGAAAGACAACCGTACTACAAGTACAAGCCAGAATGCATGCTGGAAAACTCAAAATATCGTTTATATTTCGAGAGAGCAATTTTGACGGACAGAATTATAAAATATAACCGACCTGATATATTACTGTTGGACAAAAAGAAAAACTGCATATATACAATTGACATGGCAGTCCCAAACTCAAAAAATATACAAAAAACGATATCAGAAAAGATAACAAAATATGCAGATCTATTGGAAGAAATTAAAAGAATATGGAAAGTGAAGAAGGACTGTGTAGAACCGATAGTATTATCCACAACTGATATAATACCACGTGAAATACACATGAGTATGAAAACATTAGATCTGCCAAAAGGAACATATATAGAACTACAAAAAGCTGTGATACTCAACACCTGTACAACTGTAAGAATCTTTCTCTGAATCTAGTCTACACAAAATTAACATCATAACATCAACACTTGCTATGAATAAGCTTCGTTTATGGTTTAAACTCTACCTATAAATAGAGTAATAATGAATAATAATAATTAATATAGTTATTAATTACTAGCAGAAATTCCCGGTGTTGTCCGTGGAAATTTGGTTTAAATCCGATCAGAATTCTAGATGATACATGGTATTTAAGAATTCACTTGGCCGCCGGTTTGAATAAAACAGGCAGAGAGAAACAAAAATAACGTATGCATTATTTCTGGGAGGTCTCCACAATCGTACCAAATTTGATTCAAATCAATAGTAGGAAAATATGCGTAGTTTAATCAGTACCCGCCGTCCAATTACGGATAAGGAAGTAGTTGTTTCCCACCTTTCTCACTGTGTATAAGATGTAGAGTTACCTGTTCTTTGAGAACAGGAAGTTTGTGAGAACAGTTATTTTATTGAACAGTTTAGGGATCAGAACAGTTTGAAAAGAACTGTCCCGTTCTTTCTAACTTATCTCTAGATGGCAATCCATTACCATACAAAGTCATTTTGCTTTTTGTACAATTAATATAAAACATTTGGGACTAAAACGTAGCCTACGGCCTTCCTATTTGTGAAGAAAGTTGGATTATTCTAGCTTTAACGGTGTGGAAATATATAGATGCACAATCAAACAAACTTTTATAAATATATAGGAGATTGATCTTATACTTGTATTGCAAGTGACAAATATCAAATTAGAACTTCCTAAGTTAATTTACTAGAGAGTTATCGTTGAAAAACCAAATCGATGCCCCCAAACCCCCACTTAAAATTTTTTTTGAGATACACCACACATCTTATAAATATTTTATAGTGTATGTGTATGTATGTTCTTAAACTTTTTTACACCGCTGAAGCTATCGAATTAAAAAGTGTCATGGGCCATCCCATGGACCAAAGGAAGAACTTGGTCTAGCTTTGCAGACCGTGGGGTCTCTTATACCCCATGGGGTCAACAAAATACTATTTCCATAAGAATGTACGGGAAATGGTGTCGAGAAACCCCAAAATGCCATGCAGCCCTTCACTGATGTGGATATAAATATACATAAATATTAACTTACGATCATGGGAAATGGCTTATTTTACACATGTTTTGTCGTATTACATGCTAAATTGCTGGAAATTTTCCTTTAAGCGCAAAATTTATCGATTTAGATGACCATTTTCCATGCGGCAACAAAGCTAAATTTCATAATTGTTGTCCTCTTCAAAGTTAGAGATATCCATGCTGTGGCGCGCCGTAGAGGAAGAATATGTAACTCCAAGATAAAGGGTACAAATGGATTCATGCCTAAATATAGTCTATGAATACTTTTAAAGTGAGTCAAATGATTTTTAAGGAATATTAGAATATTTTTATCTTTTACCATTAAAATTGAAAGATTTATCACAACATAAATCGATACATCTACTTACATTTGTTCTGTAACTAAGATGTTGTTTGTTGTTTACGTTTTGGCTAATAGTATTGACATAATCCACATAATTTTATTGCTGCTCTAAAGGCTTCGGTGCATCTATCCATGTGAATATTAAGTAAGACGTTAATGCATAATTATATTAATGTTAAAACTTTACAATACAATACATAAAATAGTAAGTGTTAATGTAAGCATCGCTTGCGTAATTAAGGAATGGGGAACATTTGCCCCGAACAATAAAAATCGTTTGCTACTTAAAAGAAAACTTTCCCGAGCAAAGCTGGGCGTTTCAGCTAGTATATAATATAGAAGGAGAATGTATTGAGAATTAAACTATACGATTAGGAGGGAAACCACAAAAGAGAGAGAGTTGAGTTGAGTTGCCCCAAGCAATAAAAATCGTTTGCTACTTAAAAGAAAACTTTCCCGAGTGAAGCCGAGCGTTTCTGCTAGTAGCCTATATTTTAAGCTGGACCAGTCTAAAGATATGCTGCAAGTTTCATAAAAATTCAACCAGCCGTTTTTACGTGATGCGGTAACAAACAAACAGACAGACTGACAGACAGACAACAATTCTGCAAACTGGTTCAAACGTCTTCTTGTGATGCAAAACAAACAAAAAAAGTAAAACCCTGACAAAAAACAAATGTACAGACAAAGGTTACAATTTTATTTATATAGATTATTAATGTCAATTTATAAATACTTGATCAAATTAATAGAGGCTCATTTAACAAATTTTTAATGAGTAATCCTATATATTATGCACATAGTGAAGCTGCATCCATCCGTCCGCCAGTGCGTATGAAGCCTCCCGTAATTATATCGACGTATTTCTCGAGAACCGTTCGTCGTAAAGATATGTGGTAAACAGCGTTTTGTTTCTACTGGCTATGAGGTCCCTGGAAAAATAATTTCGTTTACTGAAGTGTCCTGGGTTCAAATCCAGGAGACAATTATATTTTCCCATAAGCTTAAATGGGATTTTCGATTTTTCAGAGTGCAAGGTTTTTTTCCTTCGTTCATTAAAATACATAAATATGGACCGATTTACTTATTTTTTTGCTTTATTCAACGGCTAAAGCTCTATACTATCTTATTCTTGCCATGTTTACACGTTAAACGGTCGAATTTTTCAGAAATACGCATTCTTTTTCGAAATTTTGCGGATTTTTCATACTCATTCAGGGCGTTGCCAATGAGACTCTCATTGTTGCCTCTGATTCATTTAAGGCCAATTAAACCTTCAAACAGACGAAAGAAAAGTGTTATTGTTATATTCTCTTCATTGATAATCTAAATAAACGCTCGCCTTTATAGTAGGTCCTGTAAGAAGTTAAAAGCAGTTGTTGATAGACACTTGAAGGAACGATAATCATTGGAACTAAGGTAAGGTAGAATTAAAAATTTTTCCCCTTTGAATATACCACGATATTAAACTAGCATTGAGTAAATCTGTGGCATTGTGATCAGGTAATTGGTCTAATATATTGCTGTAAAATTGCAGAAAATTTAAAAATGCCAGGGGGTAGACCAGTGAAAAGGAGAGATATACCCCAGCTAAAGCTGCCAGAGAAAGGAAGAGGAGCCAGAGATCAAAGGAAAGGATTGTAGGAGAGAGAGAGAAAGAGATGCGGAAGCTTATAGGATTGCCCATGTAGATTAGGAGCGGAGAGTACAAGAAAGACAAAGAAGTAGGGAAACACGTCAAATGAATAAGGAACAAAGAAGATCTAACCTAGGGCCGAACTATTTAGATTATTTGCAAGCGTAGCTGCAGTGGGCTGCTGACTAATTTCTATTGCTACAATTTCTCTGGCTATTATATTATTAAAAAGTAGCATACTTGTTCAACAAATGATGGATATGAATGAATAAAGAATTACACTGAAATTAAAACACTTTTAATTTTCCTCCCTCTCATTCCTCTCTACCTCTCACCTAAGATTAACTAATAACTCAAACCTCATGAGCAATAATTACAAAATACTACACAAAATTAAGCAGTTCTTTGCAAAAAATATCATGCAGACCCAAGAAAGATTAGGCTACCAGTTTAAGTAAAATGTTGGCATTTCTGATCCTTAGAATGTTGTAACATTATATCAAAACAATTGAATTCATATAAAGCTGTGATATATATATATGGAATATAAATAGTCAGTCACAATGACACGAAACGACATTAAATCCTCTTTTACTCACCCTCGATAAGATGCACATGTAGGTCGGAGCGGTCGAAATCGTACCGCAGCCTCAGATGCAGCCTCCCCAGAGACGGACCAGACCTCCTCGGCTTCCCCAAGAACAGCGGGCCATCTCTGCGGGCGTAGAGGGACGGCTGGAGAGCTCCAAGGGGTGAGGCCGGAGGCGCTGGAGGAGCGGAAGCAGCCTCGGCCGCAGCGGCCAACGAAACCGTGGCGGCGGAGGACGAGGAGGAGGTGGTGGAAGTGGCAGAGGGTGACCTGGGAGGCTGGGGGATGGAGGCGGAGGACTGGGGCGGGATGAGGAGGGGTGAGAGGCACCGCTGGTGGGCGGCCGATGTCGCGTAGGAAAGACCAGAGGTGTTGGATGGGGAAGGGGTTCTCGGGGCGGGTGCAGAGGTGGTGGCGGGATGGTGACAGTCCGACCCCGGGGTGGGAGAGGGCGAGCGACTAGGTGGGCCCGTGGAAGAGGGTGGATGGTTCGCGCTCCCAGTGGCCGAGCGTCCCTCAGGCGTGAACGTGCGGATCTGCGGTGAAGATCCGCGGTGTCCCTGCAGGAGATAAAGAATGGGTGCGTTAATTCATTCGGTGTCCTTTATGGTCTGCACTATTAATTCGAAGAAAAGTGGCACAGCTACGGTCGGACACAATGGTTTTGTACAGAAATTTTTAAACACCGTAAACGTGCAGTAATGAGCTAAATATTTTGTTGTGTATTTCTGGCAATGAATTCACCCTAAACTCATGAAAAGATCTCAATCTGAAAGTTTTTGTCTATGGGATAAAATGCTGAAACACTGCGCTTGTTAATGATAGAAAAACTATGGAAATAATTAAGGTCCTACTCTAAAACGAAGTTTCAGAGCTATTCGGGTTGAATTCAGTTTGCAATAGTAATTGGAATAAAAAGAAACATTACATTTTATGCATATCAGTGGTGTGTTATTGCCACCATGCTGACCTTTTTATTATGTAAATCAAGTCGAGAAGGAAAGGTAGATGATCTTCTCCAGGTGGAATATTGGAATGAAAATGTACTACATTATCCCGTTTCTAGGCTATCATAATCTAAGCCAGGCACAGTAAACTCGAAGAGGCGTTGAGTCACATTACAGTGATGGATGCTAGATAGAACAGCCGCAGTTGTTTAATAAGGTGCAGAGCAACTGACTTTATTTAGAAGACTGAACGTCCATTAAATATTAAGAATTTAGAAAACGCTTTCTACTGTAATTCAGTAACTATTAAAAAATATTGAGTTATTTTAACTAAAATAAAATATTTACGTAAAATATAAAACGATTTAGTTAAGACAAAAATAAGCATTCGAGTCGCCAGTTTGACATGCCTGATATAAATGAAAATTATAAAAATTGAACCAATAAACCCTCCGAAAGGTACAAAACATATGATGATGTAGTCATACAATACAATCATATACAATCATACATACAATCGTCTTCTGTAAGTATATTCAGGTTTCTCTTCCTGCATAGGACAAATTTCAGACTTGCCTTGCCCGAATAATAATAACATACTCTCTCAGCATATCTCTCATTAGGAGAATTTGCGCAGATTCATAACTACATATATAAAAGGCTTAGGTACGTATTTCATTTATATTTTCCACTAGCAGGAGTGTCTGTTGAATTTCAATGGATTTAGTGAATCTAAAATGTCGACCGTGTAACATGTAAGCATCGCAAGAATAAGATAGTACACAGTTATACCCGTCAAATAAAGCAAAAATGAAGAAAATCGCTATTTAGATGAATGAAGAAAATCTTACGAAAATAACGTATAAACTCCCTCCCCCTCCCACCTTCTCCCTCCCCCTCCCCTCTCTCCCTCTCCTTCCCTCCTCTCTCTCTCTCCCCTCTCTCCACTCCTTCCCTCTAATTCCCTCTCTCCATATCCCCCCTCCGTTACCATCCATCTCTCTCCCTCCCTATCTCGTATTAAAAGCATTCAAAGAAAAACGTACAAATATTCTCCTTTATATGTTAGATTAGAAGATAATTCAATGAAAAACAACAAATATTTGGTTTCCATGTAAACAAATTAAAATCGTACACAGAAATTGACAAACGATATTACGTTACAATTTTTCCCTCAATTTCGGCGACAGTGGGAGTTGTCATGGTAGCTTATAATGGGTATTGCAATAAAACTGATAAAATCACGTATTTTATTGATTCTACATGCATTTTTGTGCTAATTCGATCAGGATTCGGATTCTGTCTTCAATAAAAATAAACTTTGTTCTTTTCTTCGTTCAAGTCTCAAGTTCGTACCATGTTTCTAAATAACTTTAAAATTCAAATGAAAAATAAGCTGCACTCGTCCCTAAGTTATTCAAATGGAGAAAATGAAACAAAGAAAATATTTTTTTAATTAGACAGGTCTATCAAATCGATATAAAAACTTTATTGTACCACCGTACTCGTTATTCCGGTTAAAATGATACCTTTCTCTTGCTTCTACGATCTGTAGTTTTCGAGTTTTAAAATTATGATACACACACACACATTCATTTTTATATATTAGATAAGATAAGATGACACGTAAAACTCGACTTTTCGGCGTGCAGGATTTCATTCATTTGCTCATATAAATTCGAAATATGGGCTTACGAGCTTCGGATCTGAATCACTTTAAAGAAAAATGATCAAGGATTCTTATCGTATTTTTTCGTTTACGATTCTAAATTTTAAGTTTAACGCACATAATTTTCACTAAATTTGCCATTTATCGTTAAATGTCTTGACGACGGGCATTTTCGTGCTCGAAGTCCTATTGTTGTAAAACCGAATATAGCTAACGAACGTCAAATTAACGTGTTTTATAAGCTGTTTAAATGAAGAGAGGGTAAGGGGAAAAGGATAGAGGGGGAACAGAGAGGTGAAATGGAGAGAGGGGAAAGGGGAGAGACAAAGAGGGGGAGGGGAACAGGGAGAGAAGAGGACAGGAAGAGAGGGAGGGGAGAAAGAGTTATGCAAGAATATAGTATAAGACGTCTTTAATAGAATAATTTTCTATGTGGATATCATTTGCACCGTTAATTGATTCACATTATTATTACTAAATTAATTGAAAAAATCAGCGCAAAAATTGCGTGGTTACAGCTAGTCTATTATAATATATTTTGAAGCGTGTGTTTGCTGGTTTGTGTGTTTGTTCATGGAACTACTCCTAAACGATAAAAGCTAGAATAACCAAATTTGGTACGATTCTTCCTTACATCATAACTTAGTGAACTGTCAAGGCTTGGTCAACCGGGATTAATCAGTGCTGCCAATATAGGGGATTAACATTTTTCCATAAGATAACACGTATGAATCCATTTCTTGACTTGCAAGGTATTCTTCCTTCAAGCATTAAAATACGTAAATATGGATCGATGTTTTTCGTTTTTGCTTTATTCGACGAATAAAACTCTATATTATCTTATTCCTGCGAAGTTTACATGTTAGAAGGTCGAAGTTTTCAGAAATACGCTGTTTCTTTCGAAATTTTATGGATTTTTCGTACTCTTTCCCGGCGTTGCCAAGGCGGCCGTCATTGTTACCTCCGATTCAATTAGCTTCAATGAAGCTTATAAATAGACGAAAGTTTAGCGTTATTCGATTCGCACTTTTGTTTAAACAACGAAACGATCAATGTTTATTGATAGCAACGTAAATAGATACTGAATATTATTCAGGAAGCGTTTATAACGATTGATGAAAGTAATTCAACCTTCTTTCGTCTATTGAATACTGGAATCTTACAGTCTTTGTAAGTTAAATCATTATATTTTACATTATAATGTTTATTAACGTAAATAAGCTCACATATCTGGTGTACATTTACCGGAGTCAGTATTCAATCATGGACAAATGTACGTGGCATTTTCAAGCCATAAAAGTAAATATTTCTGCGAGGCATAATTACACAAGAAATGAAGCTGGATTTGGCGAAAGTAATATGATAGGAAATAAAATTATCGTTATATTTGAATGTCATAGGCTCGGAAACGGATTGTTACAAGCAAATATGATTAATTGTTGAGAAAATCTAATTGTAATTAAAAAAAGTATCTACTATATATTTTAAAGCGTTTGTATGTTGTGCTGTAGTAGCTTCACCAAATCCGTTGAAATTCAACGGGAAACTCTGCTAGTATTCTATAATTCACTATGATGAGCTTTGTCTTTGTGGTGTTCCATTATAAATCAATGAAAACAAAATTTTTCACTGAATAACTTGAGTTGATTCCATAAAAAAATTATACAATAACACGACCTATGTTTCGGAGCATTGGCACATGACGATGTACCATCATCAGGACTGGAATTTTTTTTCGTGCTTTCATAACATAAAATCAGTACGTGATCCTATGAACTAATAATCTAAAAATTAAAAGAAATCGACCGAGTTTGAATTTGTGTCGCGAGTGATTTGATTATCCTTTGGGGTAGAGTGTTACATAGGAAAGCAAGACGGCGTAAACTTCTACGCCATGCGACGCATCGTTGATGGATGATGCTCTGGGATGTACTTCGAATTACTACTCTTCCCACTTCGCTCCCTGAATTCCACGCCCCTATAAAGTGCTGCTTTCAAATGTAAGGTCATAACGATAACTTGCGAGAAATGGGAGTTCCACTGGTTAATATTAATTGCGACGTCCGACGTGCGATGGCGCATTTTCCATCAACGCTCGGCACGGGAGCGTTTGCGAGTGGAGGGGGGCAGAGGGGGGAGGGGGAGGAGAGGAATGTACGCGCCTCCGAAGTAAGGTAATACAAATAGGTACTTCTCTAAGTTGGTTCCCGGGGACAGCCTCCTAAGAATTTGGACAACAACCGCTAACAGAAATGGACGCCGCTCTGGGTTAATATTTGACTCTTTGAATGCCCGAAAATTTATAATAAGAGAGAGTACCTTTCGAATACGCTCTATTTTCCTGAGCGAGATCTTTAGTAAGAAAAATAGAAGAACAAATTATATTGAAATATAAACGTGAAATCTGAAGAGAAAATCATTACTCAATGCTTAATGTAATGATAAATAAAGTGAAAATTACGCCCAGTCTGTGATCCCATACTTGCACTAAAAAGCATGGCAATATAAAAAAGATTTTGAAAGGAAAAAACCCGTCTCTTAATCCAAGTTTTATTAGTGAAATATTTTATATAATAAATTATGAATTATTCTCAGAGATCCTGAAATCAGTATATGTCGCAATTCGCAGAATCTAGAAGTTATGTAACAGCAGTTTTACTTGCTGTGCTTCGATAAAAAAATGGTGGAGAACTACTAATTCAATTATTTTATAATAAAAAAGAAGCAAGATTGAAATAATTACTCTCCAAACTCCACCTTATTATCGTTTATGGAAGCCAAAGTTGATGAAACGGACTAAGCCTAAGGAAAGTAAGTTTTCGGTGTGGTACTTCATTTTCGTAGGAAAACCAATTATTTAAATAATATTCCAGAATTTTCAGAAAGAAACTCCTATACTGAGGGAAGGCTCGACCTTAATTATGTGAAATAAAAAATATAATCCTCTTTAATTTTTCGAGCAAATGCGCAAAGTTCACCGAGTTAGAAGAAAGGGCGATTAAAGCACAAAGCAAGTGTTCATTTTTTCCTGCGATTTACTGACTCTTGAGATGAAGAGAATACGCTGCAGAGAGAGAGAGAGAGCTAGCGAAAGAAGAAAAGGTTTTAATTAAAATCTCGCGGCACCTTTAACCCTTTGCATTATTATGTCAAGTGGAACTCGACGTTGCCTGGGATGGCTTAGGGCTCTACTGTCACGCTTATTATCATGTATATCTAATGACTAAATTTATACCTATCTCAGTTTGTTACCAAAATTAATCGACTCAAAACGGTCTTAGAGGCCATCAGCGGCTACTTTCCCAAATAAAAAAATATATAGTCTATTCATTTAATAGGATTAAGGAAAAATCATAGTGGAAATGGTTCATAGGGTGATTTTCTTAAATCCGCGAAATTAAAGCAATGTTTTAGAAAATATTAGGTCTACCTTATCTCAGTAAATAAACTACATAGTGTATAAATAGTAGTTAAATGCGAGTTTTGAAAAAAATTCAAAAATATAACAAAAAGAATTTAACGTATTTCTTTGAGGCGCAAAACAGAAGTGTACGTTTAGCACCTGAAAATCACGCGGTGGAAAATATATTTTGTAACAAAACTAACTTTAATGCCTTAAGGACTGAGAGAGAGCAAGTCATATTCTAACATTTCAAGAAAAATTTCTTTTGAAGGTAAAGTTAAATAATAATTTTATTTAAACGAAAGCAAGGATTACTTTCATATCAAGAAAAGATTTCACAGGTACAGTATAACCTGGTTAATAAAAAAATTCAAGGGACTAAATTATCATGATTTATATTAAGTAGGCTGTAACAACGAGGTCATTATAACAAGCAATGGTACTGGTCGGTTATACGCCCACACGGTATATACATAGAAAAACAAAGGTAAAATAGAATAATGGATGAGTTAAAAAGCTTTAATTCCCGCAAGTATGTCCATGTTGCGGTTTTTTAAGTTTCATCGTTCTCCCACATTGAAAGGATATATTGACGAACCTTCGGCTCGCTTTGTTATAATGGGTAGTCGTCTCCTGGCGCTACCGCGCCCTTCGCCTCGCCCGGAACCAAAGAAACCCTCCACGTTGTCCGGAGATTGGGTTTGTAAATGTCGAGACCGGCCAATCAGATAATTATTATTATTTATTTTATGGGGGCTCCGCCCCCAAACCCTCGAGCAAGAGGGGGGCAACTACAGTAGTGCCGTTTGTTTTTTGTCATTTTGTTTACATTTTGTAGTAGGGGGGGTACCCATGTAAAGAAGTGCCCAAACATCTTTACGACATTCCTTTCATTAGAATTGGATTCACAAGGTTAGTCCTTTATTATTAGAAATGGTAACTATTAATAAAACTAATAAATAATTGCGTTTCGTTAGCAACTATAATTAAAATTGTAATTAATTGCGTGTGGGCGTATAACCGACCAGTACCCAAGCAATATACAGTAGAACCCCGATTCTCCGACCTAAACAGGACCGAAAGATGGTCGGATAATACGGTATACTAATGAAAAAACGTAAAAATATCTATAAACTCCATTTATTACTAATTCCAACAAAAATACGATACGACCATCAAATACAAAACAATATGGGAAATGTGGAAACAGGTGAAAAAATCTGCTATGACCGGGAATCAAACCCGGGCCTTCCACTTGGTAAGTGGAAGACCCGGGTTCGATACACCTTTGCGAAGTTTCGTGAAGATATCGTCAAAACGAAAACTGTAAGTAAAACCAGCAAGAACGCAATAATCAACAGAAAATGGATGAACAAAGAAACAAACGAAATAAATTAATTTAACGAAAGACAAAAAAGTAAATAAAGAACGTTTAAGAAACACAGAGTAAATATTATCCTCCAACTATTAGCTCGATTCTCTCATCCATGAGTTCTGTTACGAGAAAATTGTTTATATGAACAATACTTTGGAAACAATGAAACGATTCAGACAATCACAATTTGTGAAAAATCTGTTTAATTATTTAAGTTACTTAAGTAGTTTTAAAAACAGTCTGTTTAGGAGTTCTCTACGCCAAACGAAAATACCATTAAAACCATTTATTAGAAATAAATATTTCAATTAAAATCAACATGTTTTGTTGCCATGTAAACAAAGCAAAATCGCACCGAGAAATTGAAAAACGATATTACGTTACAATTTTCCTCGTATAAATGCATAGGACTCTCAACTTCGGCGACAATAGGAGTTGTCATGTTAGCTTATAATTGGTATTGTCATAAAACAAAAATTCACGTATTTATCTTGTTCTAAACGCATTTTTACGCTAATTCGAGTAGTACTCAGATTCTGTATTCAATAAAAATAAATGTTGTTCTTTCCTTCATAGAAGCTTCCAAGTCTCAAGTTCCTACCATGTTTCTAAGTAATTTTAAAATCCAAATGAAAAGTAAGCTTCACTCATCCATATGTTATTCAAATGGAGAAAATGAAAAAATAAAATATTTTTACCTAATTTCATACGTTCGTGTTTTTTTATTAATTAGTTACGCGGAGGATGCTACTTATGTCGAGTTTTCCTTGTTATTTTACTTACATTTCTTAAAGTAAACTACCTACGTACAAATTGCGCTAGAATACAAGTAATGGGTATAAAAATAAATTTTTATATATAATTTTTATATTTTAACATTTTTTATACTCGTTACTTCAAATTTGGTGAAATTACCTGCATAAGTTACCTTTTACTGGTGGAGGCGGTGTTATATTCAATTAATCTGGATATCAAGGCTGAAGACATTTCTTGTCGTATACAAATCAACGAAGCGCAACACGAGTAATATCAAAGGTAAGTAATCGGTACTATTACACAATCATTATGGGCGTAAACGTGCTTTGATTGCTTTTAATACGAGAGAGAGAGAGGGAGGGAGGGGACAAAGGGAGGGAGGGTGAAATGACTTTCAACACAATTAATGTTTCTGATGCCAATTTGATATCCATAAATAGCTTGTACGATCGAATCTTTACTCCCGTTGATATTTCAATGGGCGTGAAGATTCGAGGAGAAATATAAGACTCTGATTCCCATTAAAAGCTTACCCGTATGAAAGCATTAAGCTGATTGTTGGACCCAGAAAAATTATTATCCTATCCGATAGTTTAAGACTCGAGTTCGTATCTTGACGGGAAATAATTTTAAAGTGCAAATATAAAAACCTCGACACCAATTTACGTTTTCTTATGGGCCAAAAATGGGGCAAAAAGGGGCCAAAATAGCCCCTCAAAATAGGAATTTCTCCAGTTTCGGATTTTTTCCTTCGGTTATGACCAAAAACCTATAATCATACCAAATTTCAAGTTTCTAGCACATCTGGAAGTGCCTCAATTTTGTATCTTGCCAAAGTGGTTACAAACCGCTATATATATATATATATATATATATATATATATATCGAGTGAGGTTAATATAAAAGTTATTACAAAGAAAAAGCGCGAGGTATGATATCGTCAGACAGATCACAGTAAAATTTCATTGCTACTTACAATTTCCCTTAGAATTCAGTAAAGGAAAGCCTAAGTACTTGCCAAAATCGGTAAACCTCTAAAAATTCTACCACCAAAAATTATTTAGATGGTGTATAAGCCGAGGAGGGAAATTTAAGGATAATTACTTCGGCTTCAAGCGTCCCCTTATTCACCGCGAATTGCGGCGGCTCAAAGTTTTATGAAGACGAGCCCTGTGGCTCTCACCTGTCTGGGCTGCGGCGCGCCCTCTAAGCTCCCCTGCGACGACACAGACGGGGTGCGGCAGAGGCGGGGCGGGGGCGTGGAGGAGGTGCACTCGACGACGGCCGCGGTGCTGCCGAAGGCCCCAGTCTCGAGGGGCGAGCGGAGGGGCAGGAGCTGCTCGTGGTGGTTGAAGTGGTGATAGGAGTGGTGGTTCGAGTGGTGCCCGTGGTGGGGCGCCATCGGCTGCACCGGGTGCGGCTCCTTTGACGGGTTGAAGTCCTACGGGGAGATATGAAAGGGATGACGCATGGAGACGACATTCGTTACGACGTCGTGCGGTGTAAATGATGTGATGGTACATAGTTGAGGAGACGACTAAAAGAGAGCTTTTACTCTCGTGATGGCCGACGCTGCTACTGAGCTCTTAAAACAATGCTTCTTTTATGTTTTAAAAAGCTATTGTGAATTATATAATAAATTCTTTCCGGCAATGTTCTCAAATATTAAAAAAAACTGACGCTAAGAGCATTAAAATGAAAAATTGTAATTTACCATACAACAGCCCATAACATGTTTAGCTACGTCAAACTTTTCAATGTTTCATTTGCATAATATATAGAAACAGTTGGGGAATCACCCTTATTGGTTTAAGTGTTCGTAAGTAGAAATCCTGATGAATTACGAGCACGTTTATTCTAGTGCAAGGCTGAAAGATAATAAGAACCATCTGGTAGCCTCACCAGAGACTTTAGATAGCAAACAAATATACCCTCACAAACTTATTTACACATATGTTCTTATTTACGAAGTTTGCCTCCATTTTCCGCATTTTCTGGCATCGATTCACGCTATACGAAACTCTTTCATTTACATAATGCGTCATTTTCCTAACACGTTCCTGCTGTTTGTACACCTTTAGTTTTTAGATAAACATTACGAAAGACTACTCGACGCACAACTCACCTAACTCACGTTGCGAATTCTCACCGACAAACTTGAATATATTCTCCTAAAAACTTGAGACTAATCCCGTTTCCACGTGAACATAATACAGTCACAACGACTCGTTAGTCTAATCAATTTAAAATCCGTTGTTTTACTAGTTTACCAGTGCGACATTTATTTATTCTCCTAATCAAATGCTTTATTTGATACCTATTATCTTGTATCAATGAACTCCACTACGATATTATAATCCGGTTTGCTAAAATTTTCCACGTATAATTTTTCTTAATGACAAACAAACTCGCAAACCAATATCGGTGCAGGCAGTTGGAGGGATTCTGTCAAGAGATCATGGATAAAATAGTTTAAATCAAAATTTCTCCTTCTCAATAAAGAGCAGAGCTCCAGTATTATTAACACGATGTGCTTAAAATTAAAATCTATAATAATTATTATCGTGAAAACAAAACAAGAAAAATAAATGAATGGCTAAGAAAACTATTACTAAATTTCCAATCTAAAGAACAGTATCAATGCGAATAATACGTTCCGTTTCAAACTGCTCTGCCACAATAGTTTATAGCAACGGAAGTGACCAAGACAACAGAAAAGATATTGTAACATTTATGTGAAAAGGAAGACTAATAAAATATAATAAATTGTGATTACTCCACCTACTAGTATCTTGCTTACTGTTGTTTCAAAATGAAAATATCTTCAATTTTCTTTTTACTTTTGAATAGAACATCAGTGCAAGATATTTGTACGTAAAATATGCTCTTGAAAAAGGTGGTCGTATACTCTCAACTTACTATGCGGATGTCGAAACTTTTAGACTTGGCTCGCCAATATTTTTGACTCGATACCAGGAAATATTAGTTTCTCAACTTTCACAAAGGATCTAATATGAAAACTTTTCGAAAGTCTCGGCAAGCTGAATAATTTTGCTCGGCGCTATATTGAGATTGAATTCACACTTCGGATGTTTCAATAAACGTAGCTGAAAAACAAATTCTGCTACTCTATCGACAAGAGTTATTTTCGCTTCCTAGATATAAGTATTCTCCTTCACCTCTTTAAAAATGTAATTATTTGATGTAAACACATGCAACTTTATTTATATGCATTAGTGTATAGTTTTACCTTGGAAGCATCATAACGAGAGAAGCAAAATGTACCAATGAAATCAGGACTAGAATAAGGAAAGCAAAAGCCGATTTCAGAAGAAAGAAACTCCTACTAACGGGAAATATAAAGCAGGAAATCCGGAAGAGGTTGATAAAATACTGTGTATGGAGTATAGCTTTGTATGGGGCAGTAACATGGGAAAAATGATATTAAATACTTGGAAATCTTCGAAATGTGGACATGGAGAAGAATGCTGTAGATAAAATGGACAGATAGGGTGAAAAACTAGGAAGTACTACGAAAAATAGGAGAGGAGCGAACGGTTATACAGACTATAAGAAAGAGGAAGGCGAACTGGATTGGACATTACCTGAGAAGAGAGAGCATGATTAAAGAAGTGCTAGAAGGAAAACTGAATGGAAAAATAGAAAGAGGTAGGAAAAGGTTTCAGCTGATAGACGACTTGGAAGGGAAAGAGTGCTATCAAGACATGAAGAAGACTGCGGAAAATAGGAGTTTATGGAGAACCAAGTTTAACCATGAATAATCACGGACCTGTCTACGGACGGACTACCTATGAATTGATAATCTTGGGAACTCATATAGAAGGGCTGAGATTTTAATCACGATGCAGTCCGGATTTGCTGCAAGTCATTAATCGTAAATTCAAATAAGATCGCTTGTATTAAAAAGCAGGACGAAGCATCCTTTATATAATTTTACAAGTGTCTGTCTGTCTGTCCGTCAGTCCCCATTTGTATCTCGAGAACCGTTCGTCGTAAAGATTTGCGGCAAACGATGTTTTGTTTCTACTGGCTAGTTGGTCCCAAGATAACTATTTCATTTTCATAGTCCCGGGTTAGAATCCAGGAAACAATTATATTTTCCCGTAAGTTTACATGGGATTTTCGATTTTTCAGAGTGCAAGGTTTTTTCCTTCATTCATCAAAATACCTAAATATGGACCAATTTTCTTCGTTTTTGCTTCACTCGACGTATAAAACTGTATTCTATCTTATTATAGCGATGTGTATATGTTACACCGTCGAAGCTTTCAGAAATAAACAATTGTTTTAGAAATTTTGCGGATATTTCGTCTTCTCTCCGGGCGTTGCCAAGGCGATCATCATTGTTGCCTCCGATTCAATTACTATCAATCAAACCTTCAGATAGATGAAAGAATAGCGTTATTCACCTCGCACTTATTTTAGCATCGAAATTATTGCAACGTAAATATTTACGGATAATTATTCAGTTAACTGCGTATGGACAGCGTTTCTAACGATTTAATCAAAACAGTTGAATCTTCATTTCATCGTTTAAATGCTGAAATCTTACATTTTTCTAAGTAGAACCATTATATTATACATCCATAATGCTTATTAACGCAAATAGGCTCGCGCGTAAATTTAAAATTAGATGAGAATAAGGACATACGTAATTTTTTAACACATTACATGGTTATCTTTTCTTCATCGTTGCATTGATTATTATATAAAAAAGAAAGGTCATATAATTTAATAAAAATAGCCAAAGAAAATTAAAAACGTAAAAGTTCGCGATCAATTACTGCGTAGCATTAATTTCCTCTGTAATATGACTTTTAAAATGCAGATTTCTGACTGACTTCGCATAATAAATTGTCAATACGCGCACACAGCAATGCCCTCAGCGAGCTTAGAACCTGCGAACTTTACATTGGAAGCCAAATGCATTACAATCTTATACTGGGGAAATGCATTATTAGAGTTAAACGTTAATTTTTGAGATCAACTTATTTCACACACTTAATTTTTTATTAATTAAATGGAGAAAACCGCGCAAACATTGCGCGGGTACTGCTAATGTAGGCCTAAAAACGCGTGTGAATAGATGATTGTGTTTCTTGATCAGCCAAGGAATTGTGAGAAGAGATGCAGTAATCTAAATGAATACGTATAAAAGACAAACCAGAATGAAAATAAAAAATCTGATGCGGCCAACACATGATTTCCTCCATATTTGGGGTATAGATATTTAAGTTATTATGAATAGCATTATAAGGCAAAATTATTATTTCGTATCGTAAAAGAATACAGTCACCCTTATTGCCGTAAATTTCGTATATTTTGAATATATTTACAGAATTCACCGCTACATGGTGCTGGCGCTGTATAATGAAAATTTACGAATAAGCAAAATATCTCCGAAATGGATGGTTCTACGAAAATTTGTTTCAGACAAAACTTGGAAGAAATATTATTCTCTACAACTTTGGTCCTCACGAAGATTACCAATAACGACGTTTTTAAGGAGATATTTGACGGAAATCGAAAACACCAATTACTTACAAATAATTTCTAAAAAATAACTGCTATGGAAAATTGTTTCAAATGAAAGTTGTAGGAAATTACATTCTCTATAACCTTTGTATAGAATTGTATAATATAATAATGATGTTTTAACGGAAAAATATCACTAAATCCTAATCGGGTTTCGAATAAACCTCGACTTCCGGTTAACCGGTATTTTCCAAAAACTAATTAGTTCTTTGTACTCATACTAAAGTGTTATATATATGAAATTTGGTATTATATGATGAGTATTTTTTGATTTAGAGCGCCCACAATCACATACATCCACACAGACAGACACACACACACATCCTTACGAAAATAGTCTAAACGTGTTCTAGGGACCTCAAAACATGTATTTCCGTTGAAATCTCGAAGTCGGTTTTTTCATGATCACAATAATTTCCCCATACTATGTATGGAGAAAGTAAAAACGGTAATCGTTATATCGTTGAAATGTAAGTTAGTTAAATTGAGGAAAGAAACAAATTCAAATTAATAAATCAAAGAAAATTTATAAAAACAAGTTTATGAAATGATAAATTTGTACGAAGTGATTTAATAAATTTAGTTTTACACATTTTTTTCGACTCACAGTCATCAGTACCTGATGATGACTCTGATAATCTAAGCCAATGTAGTTTCATTCACTTCTTAGTGGAATTGAAGTCATTTAATAAATTCCTTTTTATAAAATTTGACTCGGAGTTTTCAATATGCAATTTCACATAGTTACTGCTACAGCAGTCGAATTTATAAAAGCATATATTTCGCGCAAAAATTCTTGCAGCCAAGTTATTAAAATAACTGATTTATGTCGCCTCTACTTGTGTAAAAGTAGCATGGTCATGGTTCTAAAATGAATCTTACCTTTTCCCATTAAACGATAGGACGGCGAACAATTTAATTCCTTAAAACGACGTAGAAATTTGATAATTTGGCATGAGTTGCGTTTGATGGTGACGTTTGCATAGCCTAAATTTAAATTAAGGGCTTTCCTTAGCACTCACTCACTCTCTCTCTCTCTCTTATGGCTTCTATGTTTACTTTATTCCCCTACTACTATTAAAGAGTTGTTGAATTTGCATTTGGATGACATGGTTCTAAACGACCTCATTTAAAGTCTTGTATCACGAACATTAGTTGAAATTTTTATACAAAATATTCAATTTGTGGATTGATCACTTTCTTAATTAAGCAACATTTATTTTTTAGCCGTTTTGTTTAAACATTTGAAGCAATATATGTGATTTATTTTGAGTAATATAGATTACTAGTGTAATGCCCGTTGAAATATCAACGGATTAATTATAGATAGATTATTAATATTTGCATTTAAAATAATTAATAGCACACTTTTAGATATGAAATATATCGTCATATACAACATTTCTTGTGAATATTCTTTTGTCGTTTAGTAAATGCATTGGTTTTTATTTTCGGCTATAAAATTCTGATATTCTTCTCCCACCTTGCTCTCGTCAATGCTACATATGATTGCCGGTGTGGAAAGACAGGGAAATAATTATATGTAAATATAACGTAAGGAAAATAATTAAATTTCGTGCACTTACGTTATGATTGTTTTAAAATTTTACTTTGTACTTGCGAAGAAAGAACGCTTACTCGAATCCTCATCAATGTTCTCCGTTGTTATGTAAATAAAACTCTTTCAAAGTTTTAAATGAAAAACTAAATAATTAATAAATCAGTGGAATAATAGTATACAGAAACATTGAAATAAAAATTGATCTTACTAATTAATCAATCAGCGGAATAATTTCTTTGAAAACTACCTGAACAAAAACAAATCACCAACATATTTCAACATTGTAAACTGTTAACATACCAAACTTACCTAAATATTACCTTTCAAATGCTTTAATTTGCTTAAAAATGTAATTTTCAGTGAAGAATTTATCGAAGAAAAATTGATTTGAAATCTATTCTGAATAAAGTTGGATTTGCGTTATAATACAGACGATATATTAAAGTGAGAATTCCAAAACAATTATCACAAAATATTACAATTTTTATTCTAAACAAATCAAAATAAAATATTAGACACCGATATCTAAAGTAGTCCAATTTCTGGGTTACTATGTAAACAAAGCGTTTGCCGGACGGTAATATCTGGCCTTTTATGTGTATAACTTTCTGGAAGTACCCGGCGATGCCCGGGTTATGCCAGACGTCTTTGAGCGAATACAATTATGTATTATATGGTAATACAATCATTTCTCCCTTTGCGCACCTCAAAACGTGTATTTCCGTTGACATCTCGATTTCGAATTTATTCATGAAAACAATACAATACAATATTGAAGAAAGTAAAAACTAATTCTGAGATATCTCTGATACCTATGAATTGGGCCAGGAGGGTCCATGGAGGTCCGGAGAGAACGTGAGCATACGTGAGAGTAATAGGATTTCGAGTTTAACAATGTAATCGGTTGGCAAGGCAACTACACTTTAAAAACGCTAAATTTTGTCAAAATATATTAAAACGTTAAATTCGAAAGATTTAGATTCGAAAGCGATAAAAGAGGATAAGAATAAGAAACTGCATTTATTTTTCTTTAATACAGTCCAAGTCCGAAAATCGTAGGTCAAATATGTGAATTTTAATAAACAAAATAAAATAAGGTTGCAGGTCGAAATATCGATTTTTCCATGTTATCTTACGAGGAATGGAAATCATTCTCGGGAATCGAACCCGGATCGATTTTGGAATTTTTTTTTCGTAAATGGCTTTCTACATTAAGAACCGAACATTTCTACCAAATGTAAATCTTCTAGCAACTCGGAAAGTTTGTTAAAAATAGCATTACAGAGTTTCCCACCGACGACGTCGATGACGAAGTCAATTTTATACATTAGATAATAATGGTTGGAATTGTTATAAACCTTCAGACCTGCATGGCTATTTTATAAAGCCATTTATGTGAATCAATTAGTTAAGTATATTTATAACCTTTTCGATTACATTCTCTAAATAAATATAAAAATTTCTAAGTAACTCTACAAGCGCACTTATGAATACCGGTATTATTTCGTGTTTGAATGCCAGCAAATAAAGATCTGGTCCATAATTATGCCAGCAGTCAAGCGATCACGTAACGATGAAATTGCATCATGGCTTTCACATGCGCGCGTTTCGAATGCCTCGCCAAAAGAGGGACGGGGAAAAAGGTAGGCCGCATAGTCGTATGAATTGCGAATCATTAATTTTCCCATTGTTAACTTGCGGCCAGAAGGTACACGCTGGACTCAATTACGCTCGGTAATTGTTTGCAAGTCGCGGACCTAAAGGCAAACAAGGGAAAGAATTCTCGTTTATGGATTCGTGGAGACGAATGAAGTTTGTTCAAATATTAGTTTAAAAATAGGCGCGTAGAGAAACTGCAATAAGACACAGAAAAAAGTCTCCCTTACATGCTTCATTTACATATCCACTGCAAACATCAACCGAAGATAAACATTTTCGTAAAGTTTCAAGCGTAAAATAATAAGAAACAAGTTAGGAAAGTGTACAATGTATCACAAATGGGTGCGTTTCGTGCAATTGAGTATTAGAAAGAAATCATATACCTGTACGTAAGGGAAATTACGTTTTAAAGTCCTTTTCTTCATCATAAATAATCCATTTCCTTCCTATTTAATAATATTACATGCACACGTAAGGAAATTAAACGTTTGTTTGTGAGATTGTTTATATTAGCAAAATGAAGAAGTAACCATGCAATAAATTTTGTTCAACTCGAATTAAGACATTCTTGTTTGATTTTCTCGATGGCGGCTACTCCTACGATCAAAATGTATAGGAAAGGAAATACCTACTCTTCTTTACTAGTTCTCCAAATTTTATTAGAAAAATATTTTGGTACTGATCGGTTATCCCCTCACAAATTACATTGGTTCCATTTGCGGCGCAACAGTCAAGAGGATATAACATTGAAAGGATATATTGATGAGCCTTCGGCTCGCTTTGTTTTAGTGGGCAGTCGCCTCCGGGCGCTACCGCGCCCTTCGCCTCGGCTGGAACCAAACGATCCCTCCCCATTGTCCGGTGATCGGGTTTGTAAATGTCGCGACATGTCATGTCATGGGTTAGCAAGCTTTAGGGTAAAAATATTACCTAGCGATCCCATGAGCCTCTCAACAATAAGTATTTACTATGAAAAATATTTGCGGGACCAAAACAGGATAGTACCCTTTGGGGGGAGGGGGGAGGGGGATAACCGACCAGTACCAATACATATTTTGATATGAGCAATACTTTACGAGACACGACGAAAATTTAATTTTTTGTCACCAGTAAAGTGGTACCCCTAATTGGCGTACGTGATCCATTTTTGCGATTTTCTTATTGTCTTAGACAGTAAGTCCTTAATATAAAATTTCATGAAAATCCGTTTGGTAGAAGCCGAGAACGAACATGACGGACGGATGGAGAGACAGACAGACCGACGATAATAGGCGCTCACGCTGGAAGCTAAACGCGCCTACTAAGATAATAATAATAACTGAAAAGGAGAATAAATTTATTTTTTTACTTCACAGGCTATTCAAATACAGCCGAATAAGCGCACAATATATTTTTTTATCATCATCCACTTCTTCCCACGGATTATAAGTACAATAGTATTTAAAGTAAATTAACCCTAACCCATTGCACAACCCTCAAAGTGGAGGAAAAATCCTCATCCATGCTTACATTCACAACAAAGGGAAGAGGGAAACCCGGTGCTTGCATTAGACTACTTGTGTGAATAGCGCTATACACCGCTTAATGTTCCATCAGAAGGACGGAGTGATGTTCTTGCGTATCCTCCTCGCAAAACACACGTCTGGAAAAGAACAAGCCCAGATAGAAAAACATTCTCCACCGGATTTCAAACTCAGACCTATTAAGTGGAAAGTCTGCATTCGAACCACTCCAATTTTTATTAAATTTCCAGTATAATTTCGCGCACCAAATTGTCCCATGAAACTGATAAATTTATATGTCACGATTGGATTGAATTTTTAAACCGAGTTCGCCGATTATAATCTAATCATCTAATTATTAGATTAAAAACAGCACATTTACGAATATAATTTAAATGTGCAGTTCAGTGAATTTTTCATAAACGTATTTTAATGGAAATGTTGACGTTTAATTTCGTTTCATCTTAAAATCGTGACTTTAATGTCAATAGAAGTTGAAGCACAATTAAATAAGGATAACAGCTTAGAACCATAAGAAAAATATTCACTCTAATTATATCCAGGTGAAATAACAAGAAAATTGACAATGGTAACAATGTTATCCAATACGAAGAAAGGTAACGCCGATATAAATTCCGTTATCAAATCCAGTAAATACTATTAGCGCCGGTAACTTTTACCAAGCTGGAAAATTGTTAGATCACGTCCATTGATGTGCAATGCCGTGCGACTTCTAGAATCCTAGATCCTGTTTTTTTATTTTATTATTATAATTTCTGTTATTCAAACAAATTCACCCTCAGACTTATGGAAAGGATGTGAACAGGAAAAAATTCGTTAACAATCTTGACTAGAATTTAAAACAAAATAAAACATCGACATCAGCGAGGGAAGCATAACAAGTGCCAACGGACATGCATGATAGAAAAAACTTCCTTTTTGTCACGCTAAAGGTTAAATGCTTTGCAGTTCCGTAGAGAGAACGAATAACGGAGAGAAAAGAGGAGATGGGTTGTCAGGCAGAATTGTGGGAATGCGTGGAAATATTTTTTTAAAAACTTTTTTCTGATCCACGCCATACCTTTTCATTCAATTCACGGAGGGAATTCATAGAACCTTTATGCCAGCGTCCCATTATTACTCAACAGCAGAGGGTATGGTTTTTTTTTGTTAAAATGACAATGCCCTGCCACAAAAAGCATATAAACAAAGATTCGCACAAATAATGCCACATAACGGCTGAAATTTTTTAAAGGAATTCAGCGAAGAATAGAGAGATTAAGCCGTCCTGAGAAACAAATGCTTTCCGCGCAGAATTTTTTCATAAACAAGAAAGTTGCACTCCCCGTTAAACTACTCATCGCTCCCAAATGCGTTATATGCAGTACTACATTCACTATAATAGTTTTAAGTCCAAAAATCAGAAATAATCTCTTTTAAGAAAGCAAAACTTTGTAAACATCTTCTTAATGACTTAAATATGCTTATCTAAGTTACACCAAAAATAACGATGAAAATTCCACTTTATAATTATTTACTTGGAATTTTCACTTTTATTTTTCTGTTACTTAAATATGATATTCCACAAAACTATGGCTTCCCCAATGGATTATGCGCGTATCACTAAAGAGATAAACGTAAAAGTTCGTTTGGAACTTTATGTAAAGAATGCCTTGATTGGCAAATGTAAACCACAGAAGAAATTTCGATACGATAACTTGCAGTGTATTACCTCCCACACAATATCTCACGCAAATATGTATAGTGGTTTATGAGATGAATGATGCAGAAAGACTCCACTGCACGTACATGAGTCCACTATGTGCCGTACTCGTAAAAAAACGCTTAAAATAAAACTTTATATTGGGTAAAGTGTTTATTTATTATGGACGCCTCTTTAAATCGTAATAAAAACGACAAGTGTGGGCCATCAGAGAAAATGTTTTTGACGTGAATCCTAGTGGAGCCCTAGGGGCTGTTTTCGAGAATAGAGCGGGGATGGGCGAGTCAATTAATCTTCGATAGTGAGTAAGCAAATATGATAAAGTTAAAAATATATCGTTCCTCTTGGTTGTCATCTTAAGAAAAAGTTTTTGCGATAAAAACTAGAAGAGATATGAGAAGGATTAGGCGGAGATACCACTAACATGAACGGTTTTGCTCGCTTTAGTTATCGTGTTTATTAATTGTCATAATTTCGGATTTTTTTCCCAAGTCTATTTCAATCCAAAAATATCTGACTATTTGTTATTCAATATGAGACATTAATATAACTGATCAATTCTATTTAAGATAACATTTCTCAATATAGAAAGTTGGGGAATGTAAATAGTTTTTATGAGTGGAAGCATAAGGTTAATCACATATGCGAAGTTTGAGAAGAATAAAAAAATCCTGAGTTTGACTATGAATCGAACTCGAGTCTCCCGATTGCCGGGTAGGTGCTTTGCCAAATACCCTAACTCGATTAGCGTTGTTATATGCCAACAATATGTTAATATTGGTATTAATACAGACCTAATATAATTGAAAAGTAACAACTTAAAAACTCTTGCAATACATTAGGTAGACATTTTCTTAATAAAAACAACGATCCAAACAAACTTCATTCAAAAATATTAAAGCTTGCTATAATTATTTAGATAAGGAAGCTCACAAATATTTTATGAATTAGAAAATACGTTTGATAAGCTTGAATAATGATTATTTTATTAAATACAGGAAATCTTGCTCTTTTTTTCTACAATTAAAGAGTGATTTACGACGCGATTCATACAAAATCGCTTTATTTTGGTACAACGAACCAAGGCGGAAGTAAAGGTAACTTGCTTCAAAGTATTGCATGTGGGTTTATTTTTGACTGTGTTTGTGTATTATCAGAAACTCGACGTATCTCGTGACCGACCGACAAAGCTGGGATTCCGCTGCGTTTGTATGTCTTAACGTATGATCGACTGAGATGTCCGTTCACGCAACGTTTTCACGCTGCCGAATACTATACGAGTAAAGTCGTGGCCAAGAGCGAGCTGAAACGTTTTGCCTCGCAATCCAAAATTTACGCATCGGGAGCGCTGAAAATAAAACTGTTTTGAGCATTAGCACACGCGTGCTCGTGCCTATTACGTGATTTCGTGTCGCCGCATCTCGCACGCGGCAGATTTCCTGGACACGTTACTTGGAATACTGCAATTATGAAAGGAACATTCTAGCTTCGAGAGTTTTGAACACCATCGTCCAAAAAACAAATAGGAACAAGTAAATAAATGACGAGGGAACTCTAATGTTCAAAATCGGATGATTAACGATACTTGTATTTGTACTAATTATCCATCGTCTCTGGCGATGCTTGTTTTCCTTTATAAAATTATAACAGAGAGAAAAATCTCATTAGCGAATTTTCTCTAGCCTTTATAATTGATGACATGAAAAATATATAATCGGATCTTTGTCTTCACACGAAAACGTTATTATTTTACGTCATCTATATCCTGCGTCTTTCTCAATACCGTTCTTCATGATAACGCCTCAATTGTTTCTGGTGTTTCAAGGTGATATCCTGATCCAGTGGGAAGTTTTAGTAATACGTCATATGTCGAATCAGCATAGGATCTTGTCAACTTGGGATGACCACCTATACTTTAAATGAAGGGTCGCATATTGTTATTTGAAATCATGTTGCAATTTCATCCTTCAAACACTCACGGTAAACATACAAAACCGCTGTTTTTTGGACCGGGCTAAAGTTTTCCAAATTATTGCGGAATGCGAAGCAAGGTACACCTTCAGAATTTCACAATACCACCTGAAATTATTCGCAAACGCAAGCGTAAAAGCAAACTCACGTCAAGAAAAAACTATACTAAATTAAACGTACAACTTTCAAATGCGGGATGCATAGCAAGGAGTTATCCATCGGAAGAAGTGTGTACTAGATACGGGAACGTCGGATTCGAACGTGTTGGCACAACCCTACTCTCTCGACTGTTTGTATTTTACGCACTTCCACCCTTTATAAAGGACGTTCGAGACGTGAGCGGCCCCTCTGAGAATCACAGATAGGGAGGATAAACACAGACATCTGCCAACCGTATTATGCCCTCGTGTAAATCTTGTGCCTTCGTGCAAATAAATTTGTGCGCGTGAATGCATGCAATAAAGTCCAAACGCGGGGGTTTGGGCTCGATTGGATTTCTCCGTCCGTGCCGAAAACCCCATTCTAGAAAATCGAGCGGACGTATACCTTCACGAAAGTGCTGCTCTAGCGGAGAGAACGGATACTAAACCAGGTAGTTGAATTTGGTCACTTTTATTTCAACGTTTTCTTCTATGTCTACAAAAATCAAATGTATTTTTAGACGAGTTTAGCCTTTCATTTAAAAGTTCCTTCGCTTTTGATTAACTCGTATGATCAATATAAATTTTTTCTTATTAGCGTAATAAATTCAAAGAAAAAAGTAGAAACGTTCTCAGATGTCTCTCCTGTGACATGCTGTTATCGCACGCAATGACACGAGGAAGGGGAGGAGAACAGAATATAGAACAGAATATATATATATATATATATATATATATAGAGGCAGAGGAAAAGCAAGGAGACTATAGCGAAAGAGAGAGACGTAAGGCAAAAGGAAGAGGCATCAAAGAAGATAGAAAGTGGAGATGTGATGGACGAAACAGAACTGAAAAAAGATTGTTACCTTAACATAAATTTATTTATATCCGTCCCATATATAACATTTAAATCTCTTTAAAAGGTAATGTATTAGCGCCTTAAGCTAGTATACTAACTGCAGATAAAAATTGAGGCATTTACTACGGCCACTAACCCAGTGGAAACACGAAAAAATGCATACCATAAAAAATACAGAAGACTCCAAAAAATTTGACAAAAAAGATATGATCCAATCCGGCGAAGAACAAAAAAATGACGCAAGGGCATGCACGGAACTTCGATTGATACAGGAGACAAATTAACCCAGCAACCACCTAACTCGCTTATTCATATATTCTCTCGAAGAGTGAGATAGAGGAACGTGACATTTCAGGAAACGCGGTAGGAATTCTCGGTTTCGGCTCCGTTTTTACGCTACGGTAGTGGCATCTGGCGGAAGGAAGGCGGAAGCGATGTAAAGGGGAAGGGTAACATGAAGGACGAAAGAGAGGGAGAGAGGGAGAGAGAGAAAGAGAGAGAGAAAGAGAGAGAGAGAGAGAGAGAGAGAGAGAGAAAGAGAGAGAGAGAGAGAGAGAAAGAGAGAGATTAAGAAGGGATTCTTAACAGTAAAGGATTGGAGTAGGAAGCAAGGACGATTTGAGAGAAATAAAAGGAGTAGGGGAAAATGTGCAAACGGGGAAGATGGAAGGAGTGGGACGGCAAAAAATGGAAAGGAAAAAAGTAGTGGAGGGAGAATGAAGGTAGATGAAAGGAGAATGATGGAGAGAGAGAGAGGGGGGAGGGGTTGAGGGTTTAAATGTAGGGCATGGGCAAGAAGAGCTTAAAAGGAGACTAACGGAGAGAAAGGGGAGGAGAGAGAGAGAAAGATGAAGAGAGGGGAAAAGCGACATGGAAGGAGACGGAGAGAAGGAAGTAAGGAAGCGAAGGGACGAGTAATGAAGGAGAATGTAGCGGGGAGTGCGAGAGGGAGAGTGGGGAAAAGAGAGAGGGGAGGGGAAGAGGGGGGGACGGAGAGGCCAGCCAAGGAGCTCGCCCGTACTCGAAGCAAATGGAAAGGTCAAAGTTCAAGAGAGCGGTGCAATAGTAGTAGGGGCAGGGCGGCGCCGCGTGTTGAGACTGGATAGGGAGGGGCAGCGGAGGGGAGGGAGAGAGGAGAGGTGCAGAGGAGGAAGGGAGTAGCGACGATAAGAGGGGGGAGAGAGAGAGAGGGGGAGAGAGAGAAGGAAGGGGATGAGAGGAAAAAAACTCGAGGTGCGGAGATGCGTGGAGTTTTATTCTTTTAATTAGGTGAGGTTGAGGTTCCCGTGTTTGACGCAAAAAATAAAATAACTGGAGGACTTGGCAGTGGCATCAATCGTGGATTTGGGTTCAAGGGATACGCAGGTCATCGACTGTTTTTTTCCTGAAATGGTGTTGGCACAAGTTTCGAGAAAATTTACCTATTTGTTTCCGTGTCCCGACTGTGACGAAAAAAAAACGCCGACTGTGCCTTGTTTGTTTTTTTATCTGCATTCTAACATGAGATGTTATTTGTGTGTGGGATTTTGGAGTATTTTTGGAGGATTAAAAAGTAAAAACGAATCGATTCGCAATTAACACGCTTTTATGACAATAGATTAAGCTTGAAATTTATTTTTAAAACGATTCTGATAACTCGGATCATGTTGTTGCAATAACATTATAACGGAACGCACCAACTGAGTCAATCTGACACATTAAACGATAGAAACGATTAACAATAAGGAAGAACAAAGTTTATTAAAACTGCTGGATTTCACTTGAAATTACATAAAGTCCGTGCAATGGTCATGAAGAAAAGCGGCATTATTTTTGAAAATCTTTTGAAATTAAACTCCTGATGATTTTTGTCACGATCTTTACTTTATTACACCATTGTGGATTCATTAAGGCCGTAATAGCAATACAAAACGGCGTGTAGTTAATTATGCCAATATATCCCGCGTTAATTTAATCATTAATGAGAGAAATGTGAAAAAACAGAAGCGAAACGATTCTATTCTTCACACGGCTGATATATCAACAAGTGAGCGTTCAAATTGGTTTCGGATTGTAACAGAATATTACTATTTATGAGATAATACTGTTAATCCCTATGCCTGAATGTGTAAGCTCTTTGAAATAAAGAATGAAAACGTAATAATTTTTTAAAAATTAAAGTACGGGTGGCATTTTGCAGTACACGGAAACATGAAATTTAAATAGTAATTTTATGAGCATTAAATGCAACATAGGCCAAAAAAATATGCTAAACAACTTTTAGTCATTTTTCAAAAGTTAGGATGTTAAATTTACCTTTTTTCAATATAAAAATTATTGATTTTTAAAAGAATTTTTTAAAAAATGATTAAAAATTTTTTTTTGTTTAATAAATAACTTAAATTTTTCAAAGTTAAAGACTACAGATTTTCGGCATACATCACGTTTGATTCATATTAAAGATCCAATTGAAACTTATCTGTTAATGACACAAATACTTATTGTTAAACAAATATGGTGTTAAGGCTATGACGGGTAACTGCTGGTGCCAAAAACCTTTCCTTCTAACCTGAAGTACACAAATGACGAAGGAGAGCAACTGCAATAAAATTCATCGTTTGCCTATGGAATAACTCAGAATGAAAACAAGCACTAGTAGTTCAACATAAATGCTAACCTAACTGGAAATGATTTCAAACTTATACTGTGAGGGCACAATCTGTGTTAAATATCTCGTATTCGATTATTCCACCAAATCACAACTGTATTTCACATGAAGCTCGGTTCTTTAAAAATCACATATTTTTAACGGCGACGTAATTTCTCCAATTCTCCCCCTGGAAGCAGAGGGAAAGGGTAATGGCGGGCGAGCTGGATATGGAGGTAGACGGAGGGGGAGAGATGGAGGAGAGGGAGGGAGGGGAGAGGGAGGGAGGGGAGAGGAGGGAAGGAGGAAGCTGACGCATACGAACGCCTTTGATAAAGTATTTTTTTCTTCACAAAAATGAAGTCGAATAATAGCGGAAGAAAGGAGGAGGGAAACAGAAGGAGCACACGTAGGAATGAACCAATGGAGGTTATGGATGTCGGAAGGGGAATGGAGGGGCAGGGGGTTTGACAAAAAAGAGGGAAATAGGAAGGAGAAAGAGAAACAGGTGATGCAGGAACCCCTGGTAAGGAGGGTTCCAGCAACCCTTGAAGATCGGAGAATGAAGTGAGGGCAAGACAGAGGGGGAGGGAGAGGGGAGGAGAAACTGGAGAGAAGAGAGGTATGCCCGGGGAGACACCTAGCGGAGAAATTCCGGAGAATACCTGAGCAATCGAAACGGAAAGTGAGGAAAATTGAAAGTCAGAATGTCGATGAGAAATGTGGAAACAGGTGATAAAATCTGCTATGACCGGGAATCGAACCCGAAACTTTCACTTGCCGGGCAGTATCCTACCACGGAACTACCATAGCAAACAAATTCCCATCATTCCAGTTTATGCCCGTCGCATAAGGATCGTCAGATCACATTCATTGCATCAATTCATCATAATGTCGAGTTAAATTGAAAAATCGAACGTTTTTAGGGGAGTTACAAGTATAGGAAGAGAAAAATTTGTGTAGAACAATTCTCGCGTATGAATTTTATTCCCCGAATCTGGACTTCCTCAAAATTTCAGATTTGTAATTTATACAAACGCATACATTATGGATAGTAATATTATAGAATAATGTCTTATTAACTCAGCTAATAGATGTGCTCATCTGGTTTCATTAACGTTTTTATTGGAGCTACCTAATATGTTTCCCGTTAAAACTTGTATATGCAATATTTTTATCTTATTTAGGTAGTACGTATTCTTATTCAGGATGAAAGAAGTAGGAAAGAAAAAACGAAGAGAGTTATTGACAGGAAATTTGAATTAAATTGAGAGATGTGTCTCACTTGCGCTGTCGAAGGGATCATCCCGTCTCTCTCCACACCCCAGCGTCTCCTCCGGGTAAGTGCTCACCTTTCCTCTTACACACACACACACGTGTGTGTGTGTGTATGTGCGTGCGTTTTTGTGTGCTTAAGGAAAAGATGAAAAAGAAAGGTAATTATAAAGGTGGGTGGCAACAAGGTGTTGGAGAAAACCCAGTGGACGCTTACCATAACTGGAGAGCCGCTGAGGGTTCTGAAGACACACGAAAAACAGAAACACGACAAACAACACAAATTTGAAAGCTTTTCGGGCCGAAGCCCTTCGTCAGCAACGGATAGAGATGAAGGGCCATGACTGTACCAAGTCATAGGTTAACGTGTGCAAACTTAATTGGCGGCTTTTTAGCTGTCTCTACCCTTTACGCTCTGAATGTAATTTCTTTTGTTTACCGCCGTCCCCAAAAATGTGTGCACCCTATCGCATTGCATTATAGATCAGAATTTTCATCCAAGTCGTCGATAAAAAAGCAATTATTGAGGAGGGATTTACTGATTTTATTTCTGTCAAATAGAAAAATGGAGACGAAATAATCTAAACATTGGAACAGAATGGATTAGATTTACAAAACAAAAGAGCCCAATCGTATGAAAATGTTCCTAATATGACCGGTAAATTAAACTTTTGGAAGGAAATAATTTTAAAACTCTTGCACGTTTCATACCATGTACGGAGCATCCGCTTAATTTAGCTTTTTATCATTCCACTGAATAACTAATCGTCAAATTAGGGATTATTTTGCAAAGGACTGTTCCTATATTTCATTGGTTCCACAACGAGATGGGTTACACTCATGGAGGCCCTTAAGGTGACGTTGAAAAAACATGTCACTACACGGTGGTCATCAAGAACAAATGCTCTGAATTTGAGGTTACAATTGAAGCAAGTTTTTATGGTGCCGATGTAACTGTGTATAGAGCCGTTGGCATGATCCACAATTTGATACCAGACATAAAAAGTTCAGAGTCACGACTGGAAGAGTATATGGAAGAGGCAAAGAAAATTTACAATGAAAAATGAATACCTTCTGTGCTCCTGAAAATAAGAGGTATAAAAAGGAAATTTAATGACATGATGTAAACTGAAGCACCCTCAATACCTGAAACAACAAAATACTATCTACGATGCAGCGTATCAGGAAATAAATTCTCTTCAAAGGCGCATATAAATATCGTGAGAAAATATAATAACTCCTCTGGTAATACATTGAAAGCAAAAACTTACACATCATCCCACTGGTTAAATCTGCGATTCAAGTAAAATCAGCGTGTAAAGAAACTCCTCGGGATTAATCAAAACTGCAAATATTGAGGGTTTATTTATACCCGAACATCTATTTTTTGCACGCCCTATTTTTATCAATACTCTAAACGTATTAGAAAATATTTTCTAACGTTGTTGATACGAAAATTTTAACAGACATGGTTTAAGCCCATAAAATGTGGATATATACATACATAGATACGTACATACGTACATATATCTCTACATATAAAAATAAAAACGTAGTGGTCATCATCATCATCATCATCATCATCATCATCCTCATCATGCGGGAATGAGTGCAGCTTATTTTTCGTTTGCATTTTAAAATTACTTAGAATCATCGGACTAACTCAGGACTTGAACCAAACAACGCCTAAAAGAATCAAAATTTATTTTCCTACCAACGATTTTAAGAATCACATCATGGAAAAATAAAATATCCCGGAAAAGGTACCTGTCTCGACTCCATAAGTTTACGCGAGATTTTCTATTTTTCAAAGAGCAAGGATTTTTTCCTTCATTCATCAAAATACCTAAACATACACCGTTTTCTTCATTTTAACTTTATTCGACGGCGAAAACTGTATACTATCTTATTAATGCTATGTTTACTTGTTACAAGATCAAAATTTTCAGAAATAGGCATCCTTTTTTTACATTTTGTGGATATTTCCAACTCTTACTGGGTGTTGCCAAGGGGACCCTCATTGATGCCTCCGATTCAATTAGCCTCAATTAACAATAGAATAGAATTTAAAAATGACAAAAATTTTTGTTGACTTAAATAGTGGTATGGTAAGAATCAAATCGTATTCATTACGGCGGGAATATTACAATAACGATGAAAAAAGAACAGCAGCGTAGGGGAAAATTGAAAATAATATCATCTGAAAGCAATTACCATACGATAATCATATCGTACAAGTGTCAGGCAGTTCCAAATATCTAATGCCGTTTGAAAAAAAACAGCTCATAACGCGATTTAAGGGAGTTTTCGCTCGCATCTCTGATGCAAGGATTAATGTGCACCAAGACGTTTAAATCTCCATCGTGAGCTTAGGCTATACTGCATGATGCCTCTGCGTTTCCAATGCATGTATTTAGGCGTTATAATTGCCGAAGACCTTGATGTTTGATGGTTCTAGGCAACATGTAAAACCGAATGTAAAGGTTGTTTTGCGCGATTTTGATGGATCAAATACGAACACGTGTAAAAACACTCATAATAGAATACAGTGCAATTTATACAATTTTCATGTAGGATCAACATATAGATAAACTATGGTTCGTGAAAATCTTCGAATATTGTATGAGACAAAAAAACGTATAGAACGCGGATAATAAAAAATGGTAATCCTAGATTTAGCCGGTTCCGAGGAAGATAAAAGGAAGCCAATTTTATTGAGATAAATACACATTATGCTAGAGGGATTAAAAAATTGAAAAAGAGGCTACGAAGGAATAAAACAGGAGGTATTCATTCACAAGGAGAGGAGTGGCGAGTAGGAAACACTTTAACCTGGAGAACTTCCTCTAATTGTAAGTCTTTACCGAACACCATTAATAATTCAAATGCTCGAGTTTTAAAATTTATAAATTACGAGGAGAGAGAAATTCTCGAGAAGGGTTAACTGTAACTTCGGGGAACGCCGTCGATCAAGTTGGAATCCGGTTACGGCCAACTTTGAGCTTCTTAAGGTGGGAGCGTAAGTGTGTTGAATTTCGAACCGAGTTATGCTTGGAATGGTTGTTAGGCGTGTTTTATCTCGATTCCGTTCGGGTTAGGTTTGTTGACCGAACTGTAAGCATTGATTTCAAAACAAATGACTGCGTGTTGATCAGGTAGCATGGAATTTTATTCGCACAAAGTAACGTACTTTGGATCTGCTATGATTGTCCAGAAAAAATAGATACATGAGAGAAAAAATACGTTTTGTAATTCAGTAATCATGAATGTTAATGAAAACAATATCCGATTCAATTATTTCCTGTACTACTTGAGGAACCTACAATACTGAAATACGTTCCATATTTACGGAGGCATAACATTATTAATGGCATTAGTACAAGAAGAAACAATACATATCGAATAAAAATAAAAATAAACTTCACAATTTATTAACGAGTACCTAACAAGCAAGAAATCTGTATATGAACCAGACTGCGCAGATAAGGGTAGCCAAAGGAGATTGGGCAATGCTAGAGAGAGGGGTGAGGAACATTTTTTAACTTTTATGCCGAGGAAATGATAAAGAAGGCATAGGAAAATGTAGAAACAGGGATAAAAGTGGACGGGAGCCTGGTTAAGTCGGTTAGATATGCAGACAACGAATCATTGCTGAGTAATTCTGAAAGGGGCCTTCAGATGCTAGTTAGTTCTTTAAATGAAAATGCAAAGGCATTTGGGATGAAAATTAATACACGAAAAACGAAAGTTATGATATTTTCCAAGAGTGGAGATACCCAGGTCGATGTTATAGTGGATGAGGAAAGGCTGGAGCAGGTAGAATGTTTTACTTATTTAGGTAGTAGTACTCTGTCAAATGACGGAAGAAGTATGAAAGAGATCAGGACAAGGATAGCAAGAGCAAAAGAGGCATTTACGAGAAGACGACAGCTGTTGACAGGCAGAGCTTGAGTAAAGAGATTAAAAAGTGTTTAGTGAAAACACTGGTATGGAGTGTAGCATTATATGGGTGCGAGACATGGACAATATGAAAAGAAGATGTGAGGAGATTAGAGACATTTGAGAAGTGGGTATGGCGTAGATTAGAGAAAGTCAGTTGGACGGAGAAGAAAACGAATGAGGAAATTTTGAATATGGTAGGGGAAGAGAGGAATTTAACTAGAGTGAGTGAGTAAACAGGGGAAATGGGTGGGTCAAAATTTGAAAGAAAACGGTTTACTGAAAGACGTCATAGAGGATTGGTATATTATATTCGTTGAAAGAAGGGATGGGATATGAGAATTTTAAGGGAAAGGCTTTGGATAGCCAGGATTTGGTGTTTTGTGCTTAAAACCTACAAGAAGGTAGAATCACTTTGTATTGTACCTGACAAGCAATTATATAAAAATACATCATTAAAATCTACATAGAAACATCAATGTAGATAACTCATAAGTGTCCGATCGATTTTTAAAATCTTTAATATAAACAAGAGCATCTGAATCCTAGATTTGAAGTGTAGGATAACTAACAATCAAAAATGACTTTTTCTAGTGATAACAATTTCCAGTCCTAGACGCTAGAGAAAACCATGCCAATCCATAGTTCGGGAGCAGCCCGTTGCCTGGGAGATATTTTACCTGCGAGTCGGATAAAGTTCTAAGTAGTAACAGATTTGAGAAACTGCGATTAATTTCAATCTCCTGTTTAACTGCAAGGTATTACAGTGGAGCCGTTATTAGAAGACATGCCCAATTAGTAAGAGGAGGAGTCAGTATTGCCAAATTGAAGGTTTAAAATACCGCAGTATTCCTAGATATAAAACGTAGTTATTTTTTATAAATATACATTTACAGTTGAGAGGTAAAAAATTAAACAATGTTCTCGAAGTTCTGTATTGAAAAAAGTGTCCTTCAACAAGACCTCGAACTATTTATGCACGTTTCATATGAAACGTTTTTAAAATAGTGAAAACACTTTCGGTGGGATTACATCTCTATAACTTGCTTGTGTTAAGAACTGTGATTATTTTTATAAACGCTAATACAGCGCTTGGGCTAAACCAAGGGGATCATACTGCAGCTACGGCTGTCAGACTCGGCCATAAGGCTACATGTAATAATTAGGATGATTAGATATCTTAATTGTCCCACGGACAATATAAGGGGTTTACCTTGGAAAATTTGGATAAAGGAGAGTTTTTAACATTCCTGAGTGGTTTTAGAAAATTTAAGATGCCTATACCGCGACCATCGGAGATATTTCTCATCGACTGTTCTGTTAGTGTATGTTTTGCAGTGAAATTATGGAAAAATCGAGGAGAACCAATTGATTCTGCAGATACTAGAAAATGATCGAGGAAGAATCGAATCTTTTCACGCAGACAAAAAGATCCCTTCAAAGGCAAGAGTTACGAGTGGCTTCATTCATTAAAGAAGATAGTATACAAAGGCCAGAATGAAATACACAATACCGAACATTCAATGACCAATACTAACCCTATTATCAATCTCCGGTCTTTAAAAGATACAATAAGAGCAAAAATCCTGACGTACTTCAATATACAGTGGGCCTTCCTCCAACGCGGGGGTTACGTTCGTCGAGAGCGCCGTGTTAGGCGAATCCGCGTTGGAGGAACTTAATACCAGGTTATACTGGTAGGCAGTGCGCTTGCCTTCTAACCCAAAGGTCGCGGGTTCGAATCCCGCTTTGGGCAAGGATGTTGTGTTTGTCTTTATTAAAATACATGTATTTGGGGCTTTCCTGTACGTATTAAATAAAATATTATTATTATTATTATAATTATAACTTATGGGACTAATTGGGATACGTGAACGCGGCCGCGTGAAGTCCCCGATAAATACCTAAATAAGTAAATTTTGTATACACATAAATGGAAAGCCCTACCTATATTTTATATTAACTAAAAATATAAAATCATAAACATAATGACCATATTCCCGACCTACTGATGCTACACTCATATAATTCGTAACTTATCCAGGATCTTAATTTTCTCAGCCAGTGTCATACATTTGCAGCTTTTCTTTACCTCACTACATCTTGGAGATGCTTTACGTTTCGATTCTATACTGCTCTCAAAGGATTATTACCAAAAGCTGCAAAAAGTTGAAGGAATAAATCGAATGTACGGCACCGAATTTAGCGCTGTCACAGCTTACACGAGACAGAGAGAAAGGAAGATAAGCGCTGTCATTTGTTTATGAAGTTCGAGAGCGCGCATACTGTTGCGGGTTTGGCGAACCGCAAATATTCGAGCTTTTCGCTTTCAGCAGATAATTTATCGTATTAATTTTTGAGCGTATACGCGAATCCGCGCTGGAGGAGGGTTTGCTGTATTACATTCAATGACACACCTCGCGCGCTGACTCATTTTAGTAAAAAACAATGAAAACTTGAAAATAACTTACTGATGTTCTTACGTTTAAAAAACTGACACCGACAAATAAAAACATAAACTACTAACCTAACGATGAAATGAAATGACTAAAATGAAAAAAAAACAAAATGTAACGAATCGTAAACTCATTGGATAGTTGCAGCCAGCGTGGAGGCGAAACTCCAACACAAAGGCAAAGCTAAGGTGATCTAGTGGTTCTTATTGGCCAGGGGGTCCCTCCATTCCCGGCGGATTGGGGGCGGAGAAAGGACCAATTTATACCCGCTGGACCTTAGCTAAAAGGCTCACGGCCGAACAGACTGATTTTTCGTGCTCCCATGTGTATTACGGATGATCGAAAAGAACTTTTTTTTAAAATTCAATATCCGACCATGCGGAAAAGTTGCCGGTTGCGACCAAAAGCACGCATAAAAAATTATTTTAAAATAGGTTAATTATCTTGAGGTGCCCCAAGTCATGTAAGTCATGGCACAGCGAAAACTAAAATTTCGTGTGACGTGGATTTGATCCCCAAAATAGCTTATTTTCTTCTTTCTATTTACTCGAGAGGGACAGTAGGGTATTTTATACCTGACTTTGAAATGCTTATACATGTATAGGAATTCGGCTATCAAATATCTTTGTGGAATAACATTACGTGTACGTAGTTGTCAAATTCAATTATAAATTAAATACACGCATGACATAGCTTGCCTAAGATTGCAAAAGGAAATATCTGAAGACTGCATTACTGTTCAAAATGAATTTTTATTCTAAAATTTAGCTTCAAGTGGGAGACTTCCAGATGGTGCTTGAGTAAAACTACCACGTCCTTTATAAGAATATATATTTTAAAAGTTGAATATGTGCTATATAGGATATCGTTTAGCTACGTAAATGCAGTTCTCCGTTTCTAAAATCGCACAGTAAAAATCAATATGAGCAATCGCTTCTATTTTATTAGAACGGAATAGACGTAGACATTTTTATGATAATTAACGGTAGCAAAACGACGAGCACACCGATACCATACAAACGAACGAGCATCACTAATTTGATAAGTATGGGCGAACAAGCTTCGATCTGCATTTTAAATCATGAAATGTAACAGAGAAAGAGAAAATCCGCATGGGGGCTCTATACAGGCTAGATAACTAAATCCCTTTTCGTCACCCTTTTGATGTAGATATTTTTCCTTTTATTGGTAATACGGATGAAGAGAACGGATTAGATAATTAAATTCGAATTAATATTCATTATTTAGAAGCATAGAGGTATAATACGGAATTCTTTTTCTCTACGTATCATGAACTAAATACACATTTTAGTCCAGCTGACATTTTTTGTTTGGATTTTAATATAAATTCATGAAGGACATAAAATAAATAAAATATATGAATAGCACCCAGTACACCTCTTCCCGAAATAATGTGTCCGTACAATCAAAATGCAGTAATAATAAAAGGATTTCCTCTATACAGCTATGCATGTTGATCCCATGAAATCAAATCTTTTAGTTGATAAAAGCAGTTGAATGAGGACTTTTAATAACCTTAACTGTGAACAATTTTCCCAATTTCCTAACCACGATAATTAAATCGAAGCCTACAACGAAGTTAACCCAATTAACCTACATCTTCCCAAAGCCCAAAGCGAGCGAAATATTCGGTGAAATTTATATGGCTCTTGGAAACCGAAGCTTGGATGACGGTAAAAAGGTTCGAGTAAATGACTTCATTTGCCGTATCTGACGCCGAACTATTTTATAAAACGAATAAAAAATTCAAAATTTCTAGTATTTTCCATCACGCTTAGTGGAAGTGCAGTAACGCAGGATGTGCAGGAATGAGTAATTCACTCGTAAAATAGTATCAGTCGCAGTTTTCACAATAAATCGAGCTTCAAAACTATCTTATGCGAATGTTTTGAAAAAAAATTAAACATAGTTCTATGAAAGAGGATCTTTCGCGCAAATAATGATTATGAAGAATTAAATGAGCACCCTTCATTAATCCTGGAAATTTAATTGAGTAAAAACAACGTAGCAACAGAGTCCACGACAGCTGAGAAATCTTGTTCTCTCAACACCGATACCTATAGTTCGAAGGTCGCATGCCATTGAAAGGAAACGACAAAGGAAATGTGAAGCGAACGTCTTCAGGAAAAAAAATAAACGGGAATAATATTTCCTCGTAGGAACACGAGAGAGGAAAATCAAAAAGTGGATTAGATAAACGGGGAGAGATAGAGAAAGAGAGAGAGAGAGTCACGTGATATCCGCGAACGGGTCAATATAGACAACTCCATCATTGGACAAGAAGTCAGGGAATGTTCGGAGCATAGAGTAATGTAAGGACGATAGTCGAATAACAAGACAGGTATTTGAAGTGGAACCCTAAAAGGGGGAAATGCGAAGACGACCGCGGGGGTGAGATCGATAGCCGGAGAGGCAGTAAAAGGAGATCCCCTAAAAGGACTTGAACTGGAGATATTCCCAGAAAAGGGTAACCGGAGACAAGGTGAGGGAGGAAGGGAGGGGGGGGGGGAGAGAAGAGGGGTGGTAAAAGGAGGCTAGGGTCTTTAAAAGGATGCAAGAGACTGCGGCGAAAGGGAGGGGGAATTTTGGACGTGGTGAAGGAAAAACAAAAAAAAATGCGTATAGCTCGAAACTTCTCTATTTACTTTCAACCGCGCATCCAGGACTCTTACAGGGAGTCTATCCATCTTTCACTTTGTCAATAAACATCTTCGCTTTTCCTGGAGGTTAATATAAATGAAGGTTGGTTTCAATTCATGTCTATGCATAACGTCACACAAACATACATAAATGCACGGTGCCAAAAATTACAATACCAATTACTAGAAAGTCTACACCTCTACGTAATATGATAGTGGATAACGTCTTCAACTCTCTTATTTTTTTTTACAAGTCAACGTTCTCTAGCTTGGCTATTAAGCAACTCAAAGTTAAAAGATAAAGATACGAATGAATTTTTTGAACGCTAATTTACAAAAAAGTTATTTTTATTGGCATCTTTGGTTATCTGGATTATCTGTATATGCAACTACATTTTACGTATTTTAATTTCCAACTCATTGAGAAAATTAACACTATTTTAACCAAATATTTGTGGACACTTACTAACATTGTATAAAGTACCAAGATTCCTAGTATGATTGATCTCAAACCTATTTAGGAAACAAAGAAACGTAAAAGCTGAATCTTTATTAAGATTCATTTTCACGTAAACAATTTAAATTATAAGAAATGCATACTATATCGTTAGCCAAGTGGATACGGCGTGGACAAGGAGTCAATCTACCGAATCCGAAGAAAGGCGTTTCGAATCCTGAATGATGCAAGATTTTTTTCTGCTATCGAATTGGTTGAGAACATATACATAAGATATAAGTATATACTACTTTCGTAGTTAATATAAGAGTTTGTAATAAATATTATTCGTATTTTTTATAGCGCGCGGGTGTAGCGTCAGGGTACGAACGCATAGAAAGCAGGTTGCCTGCTTTCCGGTGATCGGCGCCGATCAGCTGCTGAAATGATACATGTAAGTTAATGGTGACGCACAAAGCAAAAAGCTTGTCTCATCGATTGTTGGCGCTGACCTGCTTGCCGGAAAGCAGGCAACCTGCTTGCTGTGTTCGTACCCTTACATCAGACAAACCAACAAGCAAACGTAAAGATCTCCGAAACTATATAATATCGGTGGCGTCGATGAAAATAGGCACAAATGTTTAAAAGTTTTCAATTCTTTCTTTCAAACAGTATGTTATTTTCTTTAAAATAAAAAAAACGCTCAATTCCAGAATAAAAAGATTCGAGTACCTAGATAAATATATCCTTTATTTCATTTTCTTTAGATCACGTTTTATCCTGTTCCCACTATCAAAAATAATTTCCAAAGTTAAAGCAAGAAGAAGAATAAAAAAGGCGGGTATTGCAATCATATTAAAAACTAAAATTAAAACCTGAATACATTTATTTCGCTTAAATATACATGTCATGTCCATATCGCATTATTGCTTGCCATTTCTCATATCAAACCCGGTTAGATGTACTGATTATATCATATTTAACAATATCAAGAGGCACGTTCAAGGACTGAAAACTATTTATCTCATATTCTCAAAAAAATACTAGATACTTTGCCAATAAAATATAACTAGATAAATCAAACAAGCAAAATGAGAGGCGTACAACATAAAATGGGAATGCGTTTACTGTGCAGAATATAGGACCAAATAATATTTTTCCTTATAAAAATAGCACTAGTCTATCTTAAATTTTACTTAACTTCTAGCCCAATTAATATCATCTTTATCAAGAATGCGAGCAAAATGCTACGATACACTCGAAAGAGGACGAGAAGAGTTCCGATGCTTAAAATTATACACTCGTGAATTAAAATATGCGAATTTTTTTAATGGGCTGCGCGAAAATGTGTAAGATGACACCTTACTATTGGGTTTCATAAATTTCTACTTAATAGGGCGAAAAAAACGGCGTCACACAGCGCCTGAGCATCTCCCATTTTCTCCCCTCGTTTTGGTCGTTCCAACTTTGCGATCGGCGACAGTCAGCCGCTTTATTTTCGCCGTTAACGACGGGAACCAGTCGACAACTTTTTTTTTACTCCTCGTAGAAGGTAAATTGTAACAGGATCTCCAGCAGAACCGGGAGAACTTAAACTTTAATTGCCTTGGACAAAAATAACTTGTAAAGGTAATGGCATCCGAATAATTATTGGAAACGCTTCAATTTTACGCCAGTATTTTGACGAAATTTCCCTGTCCGTGTTTTGTAGATTTTTGTCTAATAGATGTCATACATTTTGCACGCTAAGTTTCAGCCATATTTAAGCTTGAATTTCCGCAAAGATTGAAAAAATATAGAAAATAAGAATATTCCGAATGAATAAAATCTATATCTTAACTTCCATATACATTAGATTTGATTTTGGATGTTAATTTAGTAATCGCATACGAAAATTAAGTACCATAATTTGTTAGAACAAGTTAGGAAAATGTACAGCGTGTCACAAATGGGAGCGTTTCGTTCAATGGAGTATTTGAAAGAAATGATATACCTGTACGTAAGGAAAATAGCGTTTTAAAGTTCTTTTCTTCGTCATAAATAATCAATTTGCTTTCCATTTAAAAATACGGTATGCACACACAAGGAAATTAAACGTATTTTTGTGAGATTGTTTATGTTAGCAACAGAGCTGGAAAAGTTCCGGAACTGGAACGGAAAAATTGATCGAAACCAGAACCTGAACCGGAACAATGATGGTTCCGGAATGGTTTAATTAAAAATGAATAAATTATTTTTTTATTTTTTTATTTTTTTATTTAAAACAGATTTTTTAATTTCTACTATTAAATTTTTATGAAAAATTGCATGCGAATACTTTCTCTGATTATTATTCTCCCTTGTTAAGTTGGCCCTAGTGTTTGGACCTTGGCATCCAATAAATCTACATTTGGTTTCCATATTTCACATAATAGATTCTGGTAAAAATATGCGTAAAGCAGGAAATAATAAGTAGGTAACATTCAATTATTTACTCTAATACATTGTGAGAGCTCACTTTCCAATCAGTTTTATCATCTTTCTTAGCATAGTCATAAAAAATATTATCTACAATAAAATTGTAGGCTTGTAAGATTAGTCGTTTCGGATCTATTCTGTTATAGCACCACCACTTAGAAATCTTCAGTTATAGCACCACAACTCAGGAAATATTTATTGTTGAGAGGCTCATGGGATCGCTATGTAAATATTAATTTTGCGAGATTACGTATAGTTGGAATTTTTAATTACAAGTAACCGAGGATATTGGCGAGCCTTCGGCTCGCTTTCTTTTTAAATTATAATGACTTTTATATCGGGTGTAGCCATCTCCGGACGCTATCGCGCCTTTCGCCTCTCTGGAACGAAACTATCCCTCCCCATTGGCCGGTGATCTGGTGGGCAAATGTCGCCACAGGCAGATCAGATAATTTTTTGAGATAACCCTTTCACGCAAAACGAAAGCTTGCAAACCCATGACTGATCTGCCTGTTGCGACATTTACCCACCTGGTTACACCCGATATAAAAGAGATTATACACCCGATATAAAAGGCATTATAATCTAAAAAGAAAGCGAGTCGAAGGTTTGTCAATATCCTCGGTAGCAGTATGAAGCTCTGCCCCCAAACCTCCGTATGCTTCGGCTCGCTTTGTTTTCATTGTTATTGTTGGATGAATAGGTTTCAAGAAAGTGGTGGTGCTATAATAGAAAAGATCCGTCGTTTCTTGATATTTTAATATCATCCGTAATCGAAAGAAAAAAACTCATTTGAAGAATATTATTAAGAATTTGAAGTTGTTGTTTAATTGAGCAAAAATATTTTTTTAAGACGATCATTCAAGAAACGCTTTATGGACTTGAAGACGAAGATATAAATCCAACGTCTGGATGCTATCGACAATATAAAACTACGCCTTAATCAACCTCAAAATAAAATGTTCTCATACAATGTTTGTATTCATCGCGTAAAGAACCAAAAAGGTCACCCATAAATCGTTTCATGAACTGCAGGCTTGGGCAGAGGGCGGTAATTTATGTCTACCTTCAAGGCGGCAAACTGTCTGAAGGTAACCGTGGCTGTAAGTAATGGATGGTGTAACTAATTATCTAATAAATGTTAAAGTTAGGGAAAAAAGAGAAGGGTTGGTTAATTCCATACGATACACTCCCAATCGAGTCGAAATAACGTACAGTCGATATAGACATTGAAAATATTTTATCTTCGCAAAGGTTGGAAAAGAAAAGCACACTTTCTATCTAGACCCAAATACGTAGGCATTATTCGCCCTTGTTTCAGACCGAGCAACCGCGCCGCAAATCGCTGAGGTAGAGGAAAGTTTTCCTACACCCTCGCTACTGTTGAGGACAATGGTTCTTTCCCATCCATTTCATACCAGGAGCCATCGTTTTGTCTCTAGTAAGATAAAATCTATTGCACACTTCAATGGCCAGAGGAAACTTTTATGAATGTGGGACGAAAAACTAAGTAGTGAAATCTTCTTATCTATTCTGAACAACCCTCGGCCTGGAGTGCCCTTCTTCGTGAGAGGTATTGTCTTCATTCCGTCAAAAGGGTTTTCTCCAAGTACTACGGATGAATGGAGAATTCCTACAGCAGAGGGCAATGTGCAACAGACTTCAACCCCTCCCCCACCCCTTATCCAGATAAATTCTTAAGAGAATTTCAGTCTTCTCTTAGCAGTAGAAGCGGTGATATTCATGATTTAGAGCTACTTAGTTTTTGACGATTACTATTTGCCAAGTCGTTGGTTGAAGGTCAGTACATTTTCTATTTTTTTAAATTTATTAAAAGCTTGATATTATTTGCGGGCGCTGATATAGAAATAATTAAGAATTAACAACGGTTAATTCCACTTTTGCTTACACACACGGGCACCATCGAGAAAATAGTCAAACAGGTTTATTTACATTGAAATCTCGAATTCAGTAATTTTCACGAATACGATACTTTCACATACACTACATATGGAAAAGTAAAAAGGAAATTTTCTTTTAAAAGATTACCTTTGGCGACACTGCATTTAAGACACTCATCATTTTTTGATGTAATTGAAAAAAGTTGTAATTCATGTAAAATTTTATCAATAAAAAACACGTTTTTAGAACTAGGAACGGATCCGGAATCGGATCCGAACCGTTCCTTCTTTTGATCGCTCCGAACCGAACCCGGAGCGGAACGAGTTGGGAAACCGGAACGCTCGGAACCGAACCGGAACTTCCCAGCTCTGGTTAGCAACAATGAAGAAGTAACCATGCAAGAAAATTTCGAAGTTCAACTCGAATTAAGGCATTCTTGTTTGATTTTATTGATAACGGTTACTCCTACCACAAAAATGCATAGGAAAAGAAATACTCTACATTACTAGTTATACAGGTTTATTTGAAAAATATTATGATATGACCTATACTTACGAGATATGACGGAAAATTCATTTTTGTCACCAATAAAATGGTACCCCTGATTGTCATACGTAATTCATTTTTGTGATTTTCTTATTATCTTTGATCGTAAGTCCTTAATATCAAATTTCTTGGAAATCCGTACGTAGAAGCCGAGGACGAACATGAGGACGGACGGACGGACGGACGGACAGACAGACCGACGACAATAGGCGCTCACGCTGGAAGCGAAACGCGCCTAAAAATGGTTATTAACTTAAATTACGTATATAAATATACGGCGTTACCGATAAAAATTCTCCCAGCAATAAAATCGATGAAATCTAACACTTTGTTACAAAAATGACAGCCTTAACTTATATAATAATATCTTTAATGAGATCAAATGTTACGCCATCATATACTGACGCAATGCATCGAAAATCCACTCCAATCAGAGGTTATTTTTTATTCAAAGAATTTTAAAAATCTGGGAGGCGGTGTTGATACAGAGCGTACGTATAAGCGAGCTGAAAATATCCTATCAGAGAAGACACTTGTTGCAACTCCGTGCGTGAAAAAAACACGACCGAAAGCGCACGGCGTTTCAATTGTTACTGCAAAGAATTGAGGCAGTTGGACGTGCAAACAACAGTTGCGCCTCACCTGCTCAAACATTTCGGTCGGAATACACACACGCAAATGGCAGCGACGTAAATTCATTCGTCCTGGTTACCACCTATTCATTTTCAAGACCTTCTATGAGAACCGGAAAGAAAACGAAGAGAATGTAAGATATAGAGCAGAAAGAGAATTTTTTCAGTTATGAGGCTTGTTATATACTTAATCATAAACATTTTCCGTGTTCTTATCTTTTGAAATAATAAAAGCAGTGCTACAACTACAATATTAAAACACTAAACGAATTCACCTATTTATGAATCCACTATGTGACCTCAGCAACAAAAACGAGAGGAAGACGCGTTTGCTGCCGCTGTTCCCGAGAAGGAAAATGTGAGAGGGAAAGAGGGCGAGGGTGAGAGAGAGAGGAAGAGAAAGAAAGGCAGAGAATGAGGGATGGAAAAGAAAAGAGGGAGGAAGAGATAGGGGGCGGAAGTTGGAGGTGGGAGGAGAGGGATGGACAATTTTAAATGAAAGTGCGACGAAGAGAGAGAGAAGAAAAAGAGTGCTCAGAATGAGCAGAGAAATGAGGAAGGTGCTTAGGATTATGGAGATGGGGATCCATTGAAGAGTGCTGGGGACAGAAAATGTTTCTTTTTTCGACGGAAAATGCGTCGAATAGGTGTTGATGAACCCCATTCTCTTGATATTTAAAAAAAATGGACCAAATCTTTAACAGGCAAGCAGCCCTAATGCGGCCTATCTCCAGGCAATGTTAGTCATTGCCAAGGCAACCAAAGATAATGGCGCGTTACCGCTATATTGATGTCATAAATGTCAATAAATAATAATTCATTAATTCCGGCGAGAAATATGGTCAGCACACCTTCGGGGAAAGCAAACACGCTATAAAAATTATGAAAGAAGATAATGCTAAATTACTAAACCGTTACTATCGATTCTCTTCAAATTCCTGGTTTGCCATCTTCAAAATTAATTATATATGTAAGAGATGTGTTTCATAAACCTTACCCGAAATTTTCAGTGTACAAACTGGACTTGGCAATGGAGGAAAGCTAATGAAATGCATATGATTTTGCGAAGCAAATAGAGGAAGATTCTTGCTTCCATAAAGCTAACATTATCCAATTATCCAGGATAAAGGAAACATCTCCTACTCTGAAATAAATTTTCCAGCTGAGCTGAGATTTGTATTGAAACTCGGCGAATCACAAAAAATACAAGGCTGCTGTTGTAATTTACAAATATTTCTACATGACCAAGAGGAAATGGGAATTTTGAGAACAGACTTTCAAGGATATATTACGACGAGTAGCCAACATTATATCACCAAAAACACCTTTCAACAAGACATTATTTATTGCTTATAAAAATTCCTATTATTTCAAACTCTCTCCCAGCAAGTAATTACATATAAGTACTCAATAATTTCGAAAGTTTGAATATATGGGATAAATAGCACTCTGTACTTGACTAGAGTTCGAGTGCAGTAGGCACTCAACATTCGCTGGGTATACGTTCTTAGAAATCACCGCGAATGTTGCAACTTCACTGATTAAGTGTTGACAGCATGAAGCCGAATGTCAAATAAATGTACATAGAAACTCTTCCAAATAACCAAACCCGCAAATGTTGACGACTTACGGTATTTTCTATTCAAAATTAACATTCCATTACGTTTTGAAAGAGTTTTTCGATTGGTACAAACACTCAAAAACAAACTTTTATATTTACTTTATCAAATGTGATAATGTTTATATATTAATTTTAAGGAAACTATGACTTCTTTCATCAAGCAAGGAATTCGTACACCATCCCTGGGTATTACAATTCAGTGATAATGGTGAATTCTCGAGGTAGTTATAGAATTCCTTTGTATTAATTTTTGAGTATTATTCGCATACTGAAATTCTCACAAATTCCTCCTAATATTATTTACGCTATTAAAATGCACTACATTTTTAATAACAAATCCTGATAATACACCCAAATTAAATATTGATAATATTAAGCTAATTTGCCGTGTATAAATAAGGTATGCAATCCAAGCGATTCGTTCATTTCGTAATTACATCTCTTACTACTGTTGAACTTATAAAATGAAATGCAGTATACAGCAGTAAACAAAGAAAGAATAATAAATATATGTATAGTTATAATACATAGTCAATTATAACCCTGTTCTTTAAATAAATATTTAATAATGAATAGTAAAAACGATACGTATTAATAATATGTAGCCCGAAGTTTCAGCAGACAAAATTAAAAATAACATTTGGAAAAAATATGAAACTTTGAAACAATATATAACTTTTTATATGGGATTATTAAAGATTTTGTTGACCTTTTACGTCATGGTCGTTTAAAAACAAAACCACCAAAACGTGTTTTTGACCGCTGAAACAAAGTTTTTGTGGACAAATCTCACTTGATTTGTTTATGATAGTATAGTAGTTTTTTTTTGTTATCCAACTCCATGTTATTCTGTCCAAGAAATTTACAGAATACAAAAAAGAAATAAAATTATTTTTCAAAACTGATTCGTGACTTAGGTTAGGGTTAAAATCCTTATACAAGTGGGCCAAAAAGTGTAACCTATTTAAAAATTTGAAAAAGTAAACTAACTGCAACATGAGTGCGAAACAAAAAACAATTAATTTATTTTCATTAATATTTTCAAAATGCCCTCCATCATTATGAGCAAAAGCGAATGAGCACAGTACAATTATTGATTAGAACCGCAGGATTGAACGCCTAATATTGGCTGTAAGGGTGGTAAAATTATCTGAAGCATTTTGAACTTGCGACAAAAACGGTAATCTTAATGTTTCATCCTATCTTGTATGACTAACCTGTAATTTTTGTTTAAAATCGGGTACATTTTCTGGCCCATCCTATATTAGTCCTTTCTACTTGTCCGAAATGAACGTAATCAACGGTGCGTGGTAGGTTACTCCCACACACAGTCGCTCTGGTCAAATTTTAAATAATATTAGTACACGTAAATGCTTTGATACCCTTAAAGATGCAAAAAAACACATTTAATTTGCAAATAAAGTGAAGAAATAGCTTTCCTTATTTTATGTAGATACAAACACTGTTTCTCGAATGACTAAGAATGGAGTGTCTTGAATTAATTTATTGCTTACGTGAAAAGCAGTATTTCGTTCAAAAAGCAAGTTCACGAATTCATTTTTTTTAATAATAAGTAATAGAAAATAGCTTTTGAACTACTTTATAATTTTCGAAGAGCGACGGTGATGTTTAAATATATATCTTTCTCTATTATATATATATATATTCTACCTCTACAAATGTCTCTCTCCAACACTCCAGCGGTTCTACTTCCGGTAAGTGTTCACTGGGTTTCCTTCAACGCCTAGTTGCCCTAAATATCCTTACTTACCTTTCCTCTTCCGTAGTATATATATATATATATATATATATATATATATATATATATATATAAAATATACACACACATAATACTTTTTGGTATCTAATAATTTGAGCCTTTCATTTAAGCCCATATATAGTAATGATTTTTGATCAAAAGGCTATCGGATATTCTGTCCCCCTTTTTCCAATAGCCTGAAGAGGCCAACATACATCGATTTCATAGAGAAAATAGATCCGGAGAGGGGGAGAGTAAGATAGATATAAAGAGAGATAGAGGGAGATATCGACGTTTAACTGACCTACTTATCACCACAACTCATTCTAATTATTCCCTTATTCCCCTCAAAACTCACACTTCACCTCTTATCTATTTCTCTCTCTCTCTCTCACTCCCTCTGTACGCCGAATTGAGATTCTTACTTCAAATTTTCCCAAAGAGAGTTGATTTGAAACCAGAGAGCCGGACTATAATAAATTTATCATAAAACAATAGGGGCGTTTGGGCGCTCCGAATGGGGCTTCCAGAAGCAATTAATTCCGAGCATTGTGCGCGTACGGCCGGGTGTGAAAAGGCGAGAGAGGGTTTTGGAGTTTCGATATGGAGAATGGGGGAGAAGGGGCTTTTTCATCTCCCTCCCTTTTTCGGCTTGTTAGTTGCCATGGGTTCGTTTGGCAAGTCGTGTTTGCCTACTCTTCTGGATGCCATCTCCAAGACTACGTGATTAACGCCAGGACAGCGAGTTCCTTCCGTAACGACATTTAAAAAAAAAACAAAACGTGACGCAAAAACGTTGCTAGGTTTACGCCCTTTGTGCGTTAATCCTATGTTTACTTTGGTTTTATTTATACGCCGTCGGGTGCACGGACTCAACAGCGAGAATTTCGACACTCTTTTGACTTGCTCGCTTATTAAATGAGTACCTGTTGAGTAAGGGGTTCGGGGGAGAAGTTCTGATAAACGATACGTTAGGTTTTGTTGCTTAAAACCAACGCGAGACGTATGACCTGGCATTATAAGAATTAAGCACATATAAGCACAATACTGAAAATGTAATCGACTCAGAAAAATGAATTGTTTATTAAATATTTTCAATGACGCCATTGACAAATAAAATAAAATATAAAAATAGGATCTTAATACCACAAAAAAATAAATAATATTAAATTCTGTTACCGTGTTTAAACATTGTGTTAAAGGTAAAAATGCTGCATTAGTGTATCGCCGCTAATAAACATGCTTGTCATTCACAGTAAATTCGTCAAAAATAAATTATATGGCACGATTTGCAGCGAGGAATTATATCTTATCACATCACGAAGGAGCGTTGCTCATCCACGCGTAAATATCCGTGTACCTCAGACGCAGATCCCTTTCTAGCAGTTGTAGCAGCTCCAGCCTCCGTCGCCGTCTCCACGACAACAAGCGGCGCACCGTCCAGCGAGCCCGCACCGGACAGGGCGGGCGATCCCGGCAATCCCTCGTCCGAACCATCTATACCGGAGTCCCTCCTCCCGGAGGAGGTGCGGGAGAGTGACCTGTGCGAGGGGGAGGGTGAGGTGGGCACCTGTTGTGACCTCCTCCTCTCCCTCGCCGCCCTCGCCCAAGTCTCTAGGCGGCGATGAGCGGACCAAGGGGCAGCTCCTGCTCCCCTCGCCAACGCAGCCACCACAGAGGCCAGCACGTCCACCCCCCTCTCACCCGCACTGCTGCTTCCGCTGCCTCCACCTTCTTCCTCCGTCGACGACCCCCTCCCGCCCCCTCCTCCCTCGCGGACATCCTTCTCCGTCGCCTCCACTTTGCAAGGCAAGACGTCGGCCCCGGTTATAGGTCTTTATTTACTAAAAAGCCACCCACTTATGAAACTCCCCCAGCGGCTATCAACTACCTATCCAAAAAAAGTCTTTTATCTCCCGATTCCTCCTATTCCCATAAACAGTCAAACGCGTCGGAGTGAAGAGGCGTAAAAACCAATCTTTCACAACGATCCTTTCCTACCAACAAGGCCAGTCTTCAGACCCGCGCCCAACGGCACCACTTTCCCGCATAGGCCAATGCCGCACCTCCAGAACCCTCGTCGGCCGCGAACATAGAGCGAGCCATCGCCGTCTTCACCGGAGGCTCGCAGGTTATCAAAAACCGGCAAGAAACAACGACAACACTCGAGGAAACACGGATTCACATACGCACAGCGAAGAACACCGAAAACGAATCGTGTTCTTCCCTTTCCTATATATTAAGGGCGGAGGCTTGACACATTGGGAGAACACCGCAGTTGCAGAAACAGTTAACGGAGATCCTCTTAATATGGAGAGGGCGCCGTACGACCTTGAAGCTCGCGTGACAACGGATGCGAAGGACACCTCTTAATAAACCTCCCCTACCGAGTCCTGCGACACCCTTCTAGTGGGTAACCAGAGGACGCTCCCGCTTGGATCACAACATGGCTGTGCGGTAGGTGACTGGATGCCACTCGCTCCCTCTCTCGGTAGGAATTACGAGCGCGTAGAGGTGGAGGAAGAGGAGGAGGAGGGAAACGACGCAGAGAGCGAGGGGAGAGAGAGAGAGAGAGAGGGAAGGAGAGAGGAGAGGATGACCACGAGGTGCGTCTTTCACGCGTTCGTTCTACGCCCTGTGTGCGCGCGAGGGAGAGAAGAGGGTGAGAGAGAGGAACAGGATATGCGCGGAGAGGACGAGGGTTTTCGGGCGCGGCTTTCCCCGTCTTGTATGTGTGTGTGTGTATGGGTGTGTGTGTGTGTGATGGCTCGGTGGCCGTAGAGTGGGATCTAACAGGGAAGAGAGAGGCGGATCGAGCGACTCAACAGGTTGGAGGGGAAAGGGGACAAGGGGAAGGGGGAAGGAAGGGAGGGAGAGGAAGGACGCAGGGAGGAGAAGGTAAAGAAAAGAGGGAGGGGTCAGGCAGGTAGGGGAAGGCAGGGAGAGGAAGGATGGCGGGATAGAGGGAGGGAAGAGGAGGGTGAAAGGGAAAGAAGATGAAGCGACAGATGGGGAAGGACTGATGATGAGGGCTAAAGAGAGAGGGATAGAAGAGAGGGAGAAGGAGGGAGGGAGGGAGGGAGGGAGAGGGAGGGAGAGGGAGGGAGAGAGAGAGGGAGGGAGAGGGAGGGAGAGAGAGAGGGAGGGAGAGGGAGGGAGAGGGAGGGAGAGAGAGAGGGAGGGAGAGAGAGGGAGGGAGGGAGGGAGAGAGAGGGAGGGAGGGAGAGAGAAGGGTGAGAGGGTTTTTGAAAATAGATGGCGTGAGAGAGGAGAGAATGAGAGGAAGAGGGAGAGGCAGTGCCAAAGAGGGAGTGAGGATAGGGGGCAAGGAAAATGGACGGATAAAGTAGCGGAGGAGGAACGAGGAAGGAAAGCGAAAAAGAACGGAATAGAAAGTAGTGAAAGAGGGAAAGTTTTAGACGCTAAGAAAAGAATTAAATTTGCAGAAGGTATAAGGGACGGAGAGGAAAGTTATGAATTTATAAAAAAAGGATTAAGCGAAATGGAGTGGCAATGGGATTAGGAGACGTGAAAGAGGAGGTAAACCAGAAAAATGGATAATGAAAAACACACAAAAGAGACACGCAGGAGAGGAGGGAAGTGGAAGCGGCGACGAGGCTGCGGACTAGCGACGATAGACAAATGCATCGAAGAGACGAAAGAATTTCAGAAACGGAGCAAAAAAAATCCTTCAAAGAGAAAAACGAGGACGACTAGCGATCCGAGAAAACGAAATAAACTCGGGAGGGAAAGCCGAAAAATAATCAGTACTTTCGCGAGAAAGGAATCCAGACTATCAAAATTGAAACTTTTTTTTTTCCTATTCTGCCTTGTAAAAGGTTCGTCTGAGTCGGAGGGAACGCTTACTATTCTCCCGCAGGCTGAGAGAAAGGAGGGATACGTTCGGAGGAGGAGGAAAGGGGGGAGGAGGAGGTTAAGGGGAGGGTGGAGAGATCGGAAGGCTCTTTGCAATTACGACCACCCCACCTCCTTACACACATACACGCACACACACAACAGGTACCGACTTTTCCCCCCCTCACCGCGCTCCACCTAGGGGCAGGGGCCCCACGGCATACCTGTTCTTCCCTTCGATACTACGCTACCATCCCCTCTCTTCTGCCACCTCTCTCTCTCTCTCGGGTCAAATCTCCCGAGTAGAGGAACATCCTCCTCCTCCTCTCCCTATCCCCCACACCCTCCCTCGGCTTCCTCTCCCCCTCCTCAAAACCCTCTATCTCCTTCGCTGTTGTGTCATGCGTTCCTGCCAGAGGTTGGAAGGGTAGCTTAGCGGACGCGACCTCTCCAAACTCTCTCTCTTCCTTCCTTTCTCCCTCTCTCTCCCTGTTTTCTGCCACCTCGAAAGCAATGCAGTACCTATTCAGGCTACATAAACTATTCCTCCGTCTTTCCTCTCCATCCTCCCTCACTTTCATTGCATTGTAATAAATCCTCTCTCTCCCTCTACTTCCATTCCGTGGGTTGAAGAATGCGAGAGAGGAAGCAGAGGAAGTGAATACGAAAATAAGGTGCTTTTTCAACTCGGCATAAGTGATGTGAAGTGAGATTTCGCCGCATTTGGCGCGTGTATACCCTTATATTGATACAATCTTTCTCTTCCATTCTCTCCCTCACTCCATATCTCTCTCTCTCGCTCTCTCTCTGTCACCCTCTCTTTCTCCCTTGCTCTCTCTGCCTCCCTCAAACTCTCCTCTCCTCTCCTTCACACGCATCCCGTGCGGGTTTTGCTCAATCGATCGATCAGCAGGGCCTCCTTTACCACCTCCCTCTCTCCCTTTGCACCTCCACCCCTTCCGCTCCTCCTCACCTTCCTCTCTCTCTCTCTCTCCTTCCCAACCACCTCCTCGCTTCGCCCCTCCTCCGACATTCCCTCACCCTCTCTCCTTCCTTCCCTCCTCTCTCTCTCTCTGCATTCCCCCCTCTCTCTCTCCCTCGCTCACCTTTCTCCTCCCAACCCCTGCTACACCATTTCTACGCTAAGGGATGTCCTCCCACTTTCATACCTCACCACCTGTCTCCCTCTCTAACCTCTCTCCTCCTCCTCCTTCCCCTCCGACTCAGTTTCTCCCTTCTGCGCACCATACCTCATCCTCCTTGGAAAACTTTCCACTCCCTACTCAAGGTTCCTTCTGACTCTCTTTCTTCTTTCCATCAGTCATCCATCTCTTTCTTTTCGTTCCATCTTCTGCTTTTCGCCCTCTTCTTTCGAAAGTTTCCACTGCATCTCTCTCCTCTTTTACTCCCGTCACGCTTAACCTTTTTCGCGGATTTGCTCATTTCGCGAGTGACCTATTTTACTTTACCAATTTTGTTCGTAAATTTCGAATATTTTTTTTTCAAGAATTATTTTTCAATCTGATCCTACGTTGCTCTTTGCTCCTGATTTTTGTCTCCGCGTTACCCGTCCTTTATTTTAGCCTTTATTTGCCTTCGTTTTGCTACGTCTAACGCCCATAGTTTTGTCATTCATAGATCTCTTTCACCTTTCATTTGTCACGTTTTATCTCTATATTTCTCATTATTCTCTCCTCCGATCTCCATCGCTATTTCCGTTTCTCGTTCTTTTTCTTTGTCATTTTATCTTTTTCTTATCTTCTTTATCTCTCCATGCATTTTTCTGCCACATAACTTTACCTATCTCCCTCTTTTTCTTCTATTCATTTATCGCTATTCACACATTATTTATGTATGTACATTCAGCTTCATTTTTCTCAAATAACTACTCTCTCTACCTCCTTTATCTCTTTATTTTTTCTCTTTACAATTTTAATTTTACCACCTCTCTTATTTTCTATCCTTTCTATTCTCTTACTTCCATATATATATATATATATCTCCCTTTATTTAAATATTTATAACCAGATTAATTTTCTTTCTCTCTTCTTAATTTTATACCCTTTCCCTTTCTTTTTCCATTTCGTATGTACGTATTACTTCTCTCTTTATCCCACACTTCTTCCGTTTTTCGCTTTACATGATCATTCTCCTTTCGAGAAAACAATGTCCCATTCATTTCATCAAAAATCCTTTTTTACAGTTATTTGTAAAAAAAACGGCGAGCATTATTTTTCGAGCCGTTTCTCCAAATTTACGACCTTTGCTGTTATTCCCTCCACCAAGCATCTTTATTTTACAACTGGTCGTCATTTTCTTGTCGCAACTTGGACACTCCGACCTTTCTTATGACGGAAAAAAGGAAAGGTTCGCAAATAAATTCAATCGTGTTCTATTACTTACATCCAGTCAAAAAAGCCAATTTCTTATATTTTTTTTACTTATCCCCCGTTTGGAAGTTTTGGGCGATTAGAGACTCCCTCCGCGTTATTTTCCGTTTCCGAATAGCTTCGCCAGCAAGTAGACCACTGAAAAATTAAGGAGGCGATTGATTCAAGCCATACAACCAAATCAATAAAAGCTAAGATTGTAGCCATTTGGCAGGCGATTAAATTCTGCTTTTCAAGTAAGGCGGGAATACCGTAACTTTTCTTTGGCTGCAGCGCCGGAATACACTTTACGGTTATACTTTATGTAACGATTCTCAGTTCCGAGCACTACTTATGCGTTTATAAACCCCATATAAAATACAACCTCATCTTTTCGAAACATTCGTCGGAATCTCGTGTGTTTAATGGCTGGTGCGCAGGCACTTTTTACGAAACGTTCGGCGCACAAAAAATTATTCGCTCGATAAATTTGGTAATAATATGTAAAGTGCTTTCTTCCCTACGTCAAAATGAGATTAGCCCCTTTCACCCAGCCCTGCAGGCGTCAACGCTACGTTGTTGTTATAATACTAAACAAAAGTTTCCTTTTGTGAGAATAATATCTAATCTATTACGCTTTCGAAGCACTAAACTGGTTTATGTAAAGCGAAATAAAATTGAAAATAAATTTGGCATATTTATTCTGCCTTTAGCCCGTGGTGAAATACATATGTTTAAGTATACTTCTATGTAGGCCTCATTATGAGATTTGTGTGTTCTTTACTTTAATCAGCAGAAGCTAGCCTTCACATACCTGTACACTCACACGTGTGTGTTTCACTGTGTGTGTGTGTGTAGTCAAACCATGTTAATAGAAAAGTTGTCCGAGAAATAAAAAAATTAACTGGGAGAAGGCCGAATGTTACGGACTCTCAGGTCCATCAATAGGTTAGAAATCATAAACGTCGTTCCGAACACAATGCATCCTCCCCTACGTCATAACTCAGAAAGGATGGAACAAATATAGCGAATTTGTTGCCCTAAAATGTTCCATCCTCTCTCTCCTCCCCCTCTTCCGTCTGTCGGCGAATGACGTCACGCGAGGCGTGCTTAAAATCTTTATGACCGCCCATGGGACGCATAAACTCCGCTTTATTCTGTCACTCGTCGCGCACTTTTTTATCATTTCATTTTCCCCCCGCTTTCGCCCTTTTTTATCCGGCTCACGCATTTCTTCGAATACTCGTTGCAATTGCGGGAGTCTTTCTTTTTTTCATCTTTCTATATCGCTTCGCGAATCCATCGTCATACCTCGCTCGCATACCTCGCGTCATTCCTTCATAAAACTCCGAGTTACAACGACGCTGCGAGGAACACACTAAATAAGGATCGTTTTTTTTTAATGTGACAGATGATCGACCGATTATGGCAAAACTACTCCAGGCAGCGAACTGAAATTTCGTCCATGTTGTTACGAGTTGTAAATTTAACCCGCTGATATTTTAGAATTTTTTAATATAGACTTATTTTGAATTTTGAGGTTATTTTCCTGCATTAGGATTTTGTCTGTGGTAACAAAGCTTTATTGCTCCGTTATTTTTTAACCACACAAACTTCAAAAGAACGAAATAATCATTTGAGTCTCACATTCGCACCGATACCTCACTTTTAAAATTTCAAACTTTTAAATAATTTCGTCATCTTTTTTTCTGTGCAGCTATTTAAAAGTTATTTCGAAGCTGCTTTGTATGAAAAATGGTTTAAATTTCAAGAAGAGAAGGCGCTCAAATAATTACGTTGGTTTGCCTATCTACTAATATCTTCATCATCAGTTTTCTCTTTCTCTGTTTCTTTCTTAACTCTAGCTGTCTATAATTTTCTCTCTCAATTTATTTCTCCTCCTTTCCATCCCCGTTAGACATATCTGTCCTCATTTTCCTTCGAAAGAAATTTCCTTCTCCCTACGTCTTTACTTCCACCTCTTGTTCCTTACTCCAGAATACTCCATATCTTTCTATTTTTCTCATGCCAGTCTCTATTTTTTCCTCTCAATCTTCCCTTATTCGTATATTTTTAGCAACAGTCGAATCCCTGCGCCATGACAATCCTCTCAGAAAAAATATTCTCCTTTTCGGAAGAACTTCTTGGGCTCCAAATTTCCTAACATTTCCTAACATTTAAAAGGCCACTGACCGAAAATTCACGCCAATTTCGCACCAACAACTTACGCACGCGTACAATTCCCGTCAAAAACACTCGCCTTTCTTTGAATGTTTCATAAGAAAAACTTGGAGATTTTGCTATTCTTTAAATGATTATCAATCTAATAATAATAATAATTGTCAGTCATTCTGCCGAGCTCAGAATGCAGTTAAATAGGAGTGTGTATAAACACTAATTAGTCAAAAAACTTATTCCAGTTTCAACAATGCCATCAGTATATATATTCGCCTTCACCCCTATTAAATTTTAAACTGTTCGCAGGTCAAAGTAACATCGTTTCCAGGAGCGTTTCCTTGTTCCATTTCATTAACACGGGGTGGGCTTATCATTTTTGTTGTTTGCCTTTTATAATTACTTGGAATCACGGAAAAAAACTCCGGACTTAAATCCAAGAATGCGTAAAAAATTGAAATTTGTTTTCCTACAAAATACAAATACACGTCAAATTAGCGCAAAAATTTGTTTTAAAATTTTTCTTCATTAATGGTAAGGTTGTAGCATTACGAAATTACGAAGACCGAATTGTATTGGCATATGGGATGGCAATTTTTATTTGTTTAGGTATCTGAGGAACAGTTAGATTACAGTGAGCCGGTGAAAATTAAAATTGATGTTTAATGTAAGAGATACGAGTAATAGGTGTTTTTTATCGGAATTGCAAATGGGCAAAATTATTTCCAATTTATAACATCATATGTTTTTATAATATTCTAGCATTCATTTGTTTTGTTTATTTATTTTATTAGGAATCAAAGTTTCACTATGGCTTTAGTGGAGGAAAGAAAAGATAGAATTTAACTAAATTAATATTTACTCGCCATGTTTCTGACGTACAATTACCCTGGTTAAAGATAATACTGGATGTAAACATTTTGAGACAATGATATCATATTTTTAAAAAGTATTATAATGAAATTTTTTTAAAATTTTCATAATTTAATTTTTATTCTAAATATTTATCACTATTTCCTTCTTTGCGCTTTACTCTTATTATTTTCTGTTGACTTTTCGCCCAAAGGTCGAAGTGAACCGGATATTTCTGATGAAATTAAATTTCTCAGAATTTTCCCGAGTTTTCGTTATATTATTTCACCCAAAAATTCATGCATCATAAAAATGTAACGTCCATCACCGTCTCTTACCCTGCAAAGTTTATTTAATCACAACGTATTCCAAAACAAAAACACGCTTTTGCGTTTTTGTCGGATAACTGGCTGCCAACACCTTTTTTCTGTTATTATACCTTAAAACCAGTGTTTTTAATAGGCGATTTTTGATTATCCCGACATGGCGTTTCTTTGATTAATTTCACGTGTGAACTCCGGAAAATTTCAGCAGGAAAAAATTAACAGCTTCTATCTTTTGTCGTATTTTAACATCCAAGGACGCGTGAAGGATTTCACGGGAATTAAAAAAGGAGAAAAACTAGTTATCGGCTGTTCGATTGAGAATAAGAATCACTTTACTGATTCATAACCGCCCTGATCCCGATGCGTGGGATAGTAAATTTTCGAGCAGCATAAACGGGTCTACAGATTTATTCTTGGAAAGAAAAATTTTCAAGGACGAATTTATCGAACGATTAACTTTTCGAGATTAATGCTTCGTTTTAAAAAAATAATCAATCACTGCTTTAACTGATTCAACCGTTTAGAAATACTTTAACCTATCACTTGATCATTCTAATGAAACATTAGGTCATAAAGATTAAATTAATGAACAATTATTTTTCTGTTATTCTATTTATTCGTAATTATACAGCGGTTGGCCATATTATTAGACTCGATCACCAAATTTCGTATTTTCTGAATTCAAGCACTCGTACCAAATTATCGGTTCATGGACTGTAAATTCACAAACGAAAAGTAAAATCTACGCGGTAAAGTTCAGAAAATACTCTAGTAGTATTACGTGCAGTATATGTACAGTACAGGAATCCTTCGTTTAATGCTGTTGATGCGTTCCTGAAAAATACCCCGTTACTTAAACACACGACAAATAAAAACGAATTTCCAATAAGATTAGATGAATGATTGGATGCATTTCTGGCAAAACGTTACTGCGCATATAAATTTTAAAAAACGTATTTTATGGTTTTAATAAATGAAAATCATCAAATACGCGTTACTATAACGTACCTTAACTCCCGCGACTGGTCTAAATAAATGAAAATTTCCGTTATGAAAACGGTTCTAATATGTAACGCGCAATTCGGGTTTTCATTTATTGTAAAAATATGAAAATTAAAATTAAGAAAGGAATTAAAATATAAAGAAATAAACGTGGAATTTGTCCTAATCAAGTTGAGACTTAGGATTTGTAAATCCTGTTGAAGAGTTGAGCTGGACACAATTTCATTCTCTGCTTGAAGGGCCTGGTTGAGACTCACTGATTGGAGGCCCCGGTGAACTTCTAAGAATTTGTATATGCACAACTGCATTGAAGTGTTTACATTTTTTTCCAAACGTGTTTTTCAAGTGTCAATATGTAAGCATCCTTTGTAAGAGGGAGAATAGGGGAAAACACCCTGGATTTTTGACTGCTACGTTTAGAATTGCGGGAGGCGGGAAAGTGGGAATTAAAAACCGGCAACCGAGCCTTAAATAAAGGCTTACGATTGGCCCATTCCACTCCCTCATCTCCAGCCCCGCCTACTACTGAGCGATCAACTCTCACCGGCCCGACTACAGAGTATTAATAAATTTTGAGGCATAAGGAGAGAGACAGCAAGGATAATCGGGAGTTCACTGTATATGGCTAAGCAGGAACACGAATGCTAGTCAGATTTGACAGCATTCAGTTTTTGCAAACATAAGGAGATATATTTGTCGGTACCACGCGCATACACAAATGTGTTTCCAACACGATGAAAAAAAATAGCCGCAATTAATCTCTAATAATATGATTTTAAATAAAAGTAAAATCTTGCTGTTTACACTTTCAAATATGAATTGTTAAAATTAATATCCTTCTACCATAATATAAGCCAGTCTCATCCTGTCTTTCTGCGTGAGAAATAATGCGAATTATTTATAATCAATTAATTCGATCTCGCTGGATCCAGACGAATCCTCTAAAGCAGCGTTTCCCAACCTTTTGAACTCCGCGGACCACTTCAGCAAACCTTCCAAGCCCTGCGGACCACCTCATTTCTTACACTAACCTACTTTCTGTATCTACGTTTAAGAAAAGGTGTTACTTGGTTACGTAGTTAATTTGACCATTTTCACATATATTACACACGTTATTAGAAGCTGATAAAATTAGTTTGTTATCAAGTAAGAAGTTTGTTTGATAGCTATATTTTTGATATGTAATTATTCCCATTAAATGGCTACTAGATGCACTTAACGATGTAATTTAAATTTATATACTTACGACAAAATATTTACTCCTCAAGTGTATGGCAGTTATTGCTGTCACCGTCGGATATAAATAAGGCAAAATTTTATTTCATTGTTATAAATTAAAGTTAAATATTAAAAAATGTATGCTCGAATCGCCTTTTTTAATATAATTACTCTTTAAACATGGGTGTGTCTACTTCTGACGAAAGAAATAATTCAACTAGGACGAGGAAGCAATTTTCGATGCTGCGATACCGAATTGCTCAATACAATGTAACAATATATCCTATCTGTATGCATATATAAAATTCTCTCGGTCGTTAAGTGTCACAAACGATATTCGCGACCTTGTGGTAAAGCTGAATAAAGAGTAACCCAGTGTAAGCCAACCAAAAATACACAAAAAATCAAAAATGAATCAACTCCAAATGTTGAACACGCAGGCGAACTCCCAAAGAACACTCTCACAATCAGATTAATGAGGCACTAAGACCAGTAAATGTAAGTTATGCATGGCAGAGAGGTGGAATCGGGAGGTATAAAGGAGTGGGAAAATGTTTACGTAAAAACGCAAAACAATATTCAATACCTGTGATAATGTAAAACCTGCTTAACTTTTCCCAAAAAATCCAACTAAATTTGAGGTGTGGCCTATAAAAACTACATCTTGGAAACCTCCGCGGACCACCAACAAAATCTTCGCGGTTCATAAGTAGTCCGCGTACCATAGATTGGGAAACGCTGCCATAGAGGATTTTAAACAGTTATGTACTTCCTTACTGAATTAATATGAAATTGAAAGTAGGATATTTTTTCGTTCAAATTTTAAATTTACTCAAAATCGAAGTAAGAGCTTTAGACGTGAACTTCCTGACGTCAAAAAATAAATTTATTTTCCATTCATGAAAACTTAAATAAATTTCAAATTGGCTTCAAATTTTACTTTCAATCCGAAAAATTAAACATTTCAAGCGATTTCGCTATGGAAAACTATTTCTGTCATGACTTTCTAACGTCTAACGCAATATTACGGTGTCGTATAATCTCACCAAATAGTTGCTCATGACTGACGTGCATAGACCAACTAGCACAAAATATAATATCCGATCACAATCAATATTAGCACCACGACTTCGGCTGCAGGAGTTTTTCCTTTCTTTTGTAAAAACGAAAACGAATATAAAATATTTTTATTTGTGTTATTAGAATTCAGATGTAAATTCAAGGAGAATCGGAGATTCTTTTTCGTTTTTATCTTTGACTAATTTACGTACTTCTCCCTTTTTTGTGGACACTAAGAATTCAATAGGTACATTATCAAATTAACATGATCTGCAATTCAAATTGAAAAATGGTATACTTTAGAAAACAAAAGCGTCTTGAGTAAAATTCCAATGCCGACGTTTGTCTAACATTTCCACCGGAAGTTTCTTCCTCTTACGAACCGTTCGCCTCACGCGATGCTGCTTTGATTCCATCCCTTTCATCATTAATTTTGAGTCCCTGTTATCCGACTTTCGCCTTAACTACTACCGCAGGCAAAAGAAACCAAAGTAAGGCATCGAAGAAAATTTGACAGGATTGTTCATCCATGTGATCGATTATTAATCCAACTATTCGAAAAATAAAGTCCAACTAGATAAATAAATGGAATGCCTGCTATTCGAATTTCACGAATTTATTTCCTCTCTTTTATTTTACGTAACATTTCGATAAAGTTTTCCATAGAGCGCATCGTTTCTGTCATACCGTGAGGGACAATTCACAGAATATTTACTAAATATCAACACCCGACTGAATTCATATTTAAAGGACTGGTATTCGATAAATTGAGCTTCTAATTGATTTTTGCCCGTTCTGAAAAAAACATGAGCCCATTCAAAAGCATATAGTCAAATATTACTTTTGATTTTCTAGATATTCATACCTAATAAATAATCATTAAAAGAAAACAAAAGGAAGTCATTTACAAAAAAATCATTCATTTTGGGATAATTATTTGATCAACTGGATGGCAGATATTAAGCTCCTAAATAAATGGTCAGTGATTTAACTTGCATATTGAGAATGTAATGTAATCTTGAAATATAATCCAAAAAATCCCATTTCGACTTAATAAACACGCTGATTATCAATTAAAAAAAAATAATAATACATCAATTTTAAGGCGCACTCTATATTTTATCCGCGCGTGTCACCGCGAAGACATCCTCTGTCACGCAATATCTCTCTTTTTTTAAAAAAAATAATCACTTTAACAAGCGCTAATGAAGTTCAGAAACGGGAGCGTTATTAACGCGTTTAACTGTGAAGGTTGGCGTATAATTCGAAAGGAAAAAAAGCGACGTCCGCCATTCGTAATGATGCATAATTGGGGCAATTTATCGTTTCAGTGAACCTGAAATGAGCGCGCAGGATGTATGGACACGGACACAATTTCCGCCCAAAAATAGCGCTTCCGTTTCGTGACATTTCATTTCGTTTTTACAGAAAAGCCATGAATTTTCCTCGCAAAGGTTCCCATCGCGTTAGAGCGCCACCCCGGTGAGAGGGAGACGCAACGCAATGTAGATTAGATTAAAGCTGTAAAAACATCGTGGTAAAGACCATTTTAAAGGAAAAAGCTCGCATGGGTAGGATAATTGCATATCGAGCGATTCTACTCCAAAATTGACTAATCTCGAAACACGGAATGTTTTTTTTTTTAATATTGGCTCATGAATGTTTTTAAACATTAGCCGTGAATAAAAAAATAAATTTCGGGTAAATGAAAAAATCTTCAAACGTTTGTCGTTTGTTCCCGGAGCCACTTAAGGCTATAAAATTACTCCGCGGTTTGCGCAATTCGGAAAATAGTCGTATTTTTTGCTTTGAACTTCATCCTAGACACACAAATATCATTTTGTCACTTCGTCATTTTGTCCATATGCTTCATTACGATAAATTTTCCCGTCATGATCGCACCGTCCAATTATCGCATTAGAGACTAATTAGTTATTACTGACAAAGAGTAAAATGTGCCTTGCTCTTTTACGTGCACTATCGCATTAGTGCCAGCATAACTTTATTTTCGATTCTCAGTCAATGCAAAAGTAATGCCATTTGGTCGTACAAAAATAAAGGAAATCCCCTTCCATTTCTCTCTCTCTCAACCTCTCCTTTCCTCGTTCCCCCCCTTCCCTCCCTCCCCACTCACCCCTCTATCTCTTCCTGAGCAAGCCAATACTCTTCCCGCTCATCCTCCGAAATCCCCTGATTTGGCGCAACGCGATTCCAGTTTTCTCTTTCGGAGAGAGAAGGAAAAATCCTTTTAAGGGAAGTCCCATTCCACGAGACTTGTAGGCTTTGGCGTCGACGCTTGAAACCGAAAAATAACACGGTCTTTTTATCCGCCAAACTACTCTCTCGTGTGTCCCGTATCGAAGATGGCAAAAGAAGACGCAAGGGTTTTTCCTTTTAAGGGTAATATGCTTCGTTTATAGGGCGCTTCTCCGTAAATCACACGCGTTCGTTCAAGGCCAACGTAACGGTAACCTCTCCCTATGTTAATTTCTGATCCTTTCGTCTCTTCTGTCCTTTCCATCGAAATGCAAAACGTAAAATAAAGCTAAAACTACTTATATTTATAACTGATTGGGTTTTAACATTTTTTTAAAAAAATTCAGATTTTATTGGACATGACATTCAAACACATTACAATGAAATCTCGTTACAACGTACTTCACAATTACGTATGTTTCAAAGTAACGGACATTTTTTGGATCCCCGTCATTTTCTCCGTATAAATACTGTACAAGTAGGTATTTCAAAATAACGTACTTCAACTTAACGTACATTTTAACACTACGTATGAGGTCCGGAAAAAGACATAATACATCAATTTTTAAGGCACCTTTCGTCTTTATTACGAACAGATCTGCGGATCTCCGCCAAAATCCCAAAAGAAGGGATTTTCCAAACTGAAAAATTTAGAACCGAGTGTCAGTTATCCCTCTCGTCTTTTCACAATCGTCGGGGCACGGAGATGCCAGCGAAAGGACAATTACCAATTGCTGTAAGAAATCGGGCATTAGAGTTTCATCGCACGCTGCAGATTCCACTTATGAAGAGGATTAAATGTTCCCGGAGAGCTTGCAAAGATGTCTCCTCAAAACTCCAATTTCATTATTCACTCACGTTTGAAGAGATTTCAGTTGTTGATAAAAAAAATTAGAAATCACGCTTTTATTAACGGACGGTGTCATAGTAGAGAACATTACTGGTCTAGGTGAGGAAATAATTAGTCTCTGAAGACGAGGTAGAGGTTGAGTCAAGTGCGACATAATTAGTGGCATCGTTAGAAAATGATGTTACGTGTCAAATTCTAAAAAATATGAAACAAAAGAAAATTTCAGATTATTTTGTGAAGCAATAAAGTAGTGTTGGAATATGATCGTTTTATTTTCTTTTTCCTTTCTGCTGTACTACTTTTGGGTATTTTCAAAACACTTTCAGTATAAATTATACAAATTCATGCTCCGTAGAGTTACGCTGTATCGAGATTTTACTGTAACGTCTGTATAAAAAACCAGGTAATACCAAAAAAATCTGAGTCAATTTATGCACCAATTTTAGTTTGAACTTTATAATCCCACAATAATAGTAATTATTTTTTACACTCAACGTCTTAAAATACACTATAATAAATAATAATAATTAAATATGAGAATAATATGTAAAGCTAATTAATTGTTAGAAAGCTACACGCTTAAGTTTCAAGTAATAATCGACCACTTCGAGTAAATAGCCGATATGATTTTTATTCCTCTTAATTCCGCAACAATTTAAAAGAATTAATTAGTTGAATTCAATCACTCCCTCTTTTATTCACTTCTTTCTCACTGAGGTCACCTTGTATCTCTTTCTCATTTGCCTTTCTCTTCCGCTTCACCCGCCTAATACCATTGCTTTTCACTCACTCAGATTATCTTCTTCTTAAACTCTCCTCCTCTCTTTCCTCAATTTCACCAATCATTACATTCTTTTTTTAATTTCTCTCTCCTTACTTTCTTTTTTCCTTCAATCGCCTCCTCTTTCCCTTTCTTCTTCCTTCCTAACCACCTATTTCCTATCACGTCCTCTTAACTTTTTATCTCATCTTTACTTTCTTCTCTCCTCTCCTCCTCTTCACAAAACTTTCCCTCTCTATTCTGTTTCAAATATTAGTATTGTAAATCACTTCAAAACAAAAACCTCAAAAAGATGCAACACCACGTAGCACATATAATCAAAATATGGTTTTATAACATGAATTACAATAACAATACACGTTTCTAATATATTTGATTCCAGGTTTAGGATTGACACTGCGACCACGTGCTTATTAATCTCCATAGGGGATGTGGTAACGACATGCGTAAATAAATCTACATTTCCTTAACCGATTAAGGGATTTTCTCTGTTTTTTGCCTCCTGTAGGATTGTTTTCATTGACGACCAACCTTCATTATGCAAAGTCTGTGTGGTGCACACCAAACTCCAAATAAAGGGCATTATATTAGATAATTTGGATTTCACGTTCTCATTAATAAGTTAATTTTCATATGCCAAACACTTTAAATGGCATTGTATCTATTGGTACTATTTTAATGTTAAATTATAACCTATTTTGTATACACAATTGCTACCGGGATGAAAAAGTCTCCTTTCATAGTCAACATTTCCTCCTCTGCTTCTTCTCCCTCTCCCTCCATCTGGAGGAATCACCCCCTTCTTCCCTCCCTCTCACTTCCAGGTTCAACCAATGCTTAGCTCTCTCACTCTCCTCCTGTTCCGCTCTCATACTTAAATGGACACACCTAATTTGCCAGGGCTTTCCTCTTCTATCATTTCTTTATCCTCCTACCTTCATTCTCTTCTCTCTCTCTCTCCCTCTCTCTCGACCATTTCACTCTCCGCTTACCTCTTTCTCACAGTCCTTAAAACTTAAATCTTTTTTTTATTGTCCCATCCCAATTTCGCGTGTTTTCCCTCTCGAAAGTTTCTTTTTTTTTTTTTAATCCTCCGATTCGTTGTTTTATTTCTCCTCTCGTTCCTTATTTCGGAGTATATTTCGAAGGAAAAACAACTGAAGGTCGAGTTGGGAGTACTTTTTTCTTTTAAATGAGTGTTTACCCTCCGGGGGAACTTTTTTTTCGCCATCAACGCGTTTCGCTGTTTGAGTGGGTAAATTAATCAATATATTTCTAATCTCGTTATTCTGACGAATCGGGAATTTAAATTTTATTGACAGTTTTTGTTTATGAATGATTTGGCATTTGTCGGTATCGAGTAATAACAAGGCGATAGCAAGTGCTTTCGTATTCTTCTAGCTAATGTTTCAGACCGACAAAATAATCTTTCGATCACTAAAGTCATTAAATAAGTTTGATAAGGAAATGTGAGCTTTCACTGGCTATATTAAATGTAAATGTTTTTCTACATTAAGTATTTTATTAACCATACTGGAAACTTGATGATTCGAACGAAAAATGTATTATTAAGAATCTGAAACTTAACAAAATCTCGGCAATTATCGTGCAATTAAAAAGTATATACATATATACTAATGATCATGCATTAAAAATTAATTTTGATTTCTAAGCTCAAACTGATAAAAATTAAAGGAAATTGAGATATCCGAAAGGTAAAGTATTACATTGATTTGACTCCCCGCATTTCAAGTAGGTACTACGTGACATCCACTGCGAGTCAAAGATGAAAATTTGCATTTCCAAAGCGTTTAAATAAAAAAGAATACTGAGTGTCAAGAATGGACCACTGAACAATAGATAGCTGTGAAATACGAAATATTATTCATGGATGCATCGAATTCTCATCACAGGACCAGCTTTTTCCTTCTTATTACATCAACGTAGACTTCAGGACGCTTACAAATCACGTATAGGTCAATCAGACAGATGATTTTTCTCTATGACAATAAACAATCGCTTTCAGCAAATAAGCTTATGCGTGTCACAATTTTTTTTCGGATGTGATAATTTGTTAGTCAATATGCAATATGCCTATATGATAGCACTAGTATAAAAGCTCGTCAGTATGACGGCTATCTTTAGTTAAACTTAAAATAGTTTCCTCTCTCCCGTTCTCTCCCTCTCCCCCTCTCTCTCCGTCTCCTCCCCTCTCTTTCCCTCTCTCTCGTATTAAAAGCATTCAAAGCACGTTTATACCCATAAGGATTATATATTGATTAAAATATGATACCGAGGTCTAACAATGGAACTGGTAGGCAAGGCAACATCGTTAACGTGACAATATTTCCTCAAACTGTGTGAATTAAACGTTTAAATTGAGCTATTTCGAACTGTAGGCGGAAAAAATGAACAGAATAAGAGAATTTATAATGTTTTCTTCAAAATGGTTTGTATCCGAAGATTGTAGGTTAATTCTTTCTAATTTTAATGTTAAAAAAATGAAAGCCTGCACTTCGAAAAGTCTCTTTCTATGTGTTACCTCATGAAAATGTAACTGGAGTCGAACTCGGGACTTTTTGCGAGATTTTTTTTCGCCATCACCTTAAAATATGTGAATCGAGCATTGCTGCCAAATTTAGAGTATCTACATCTTTTCTTTATCGAGTTATTCGCATTTTTATATGATCAGCAACCAACGAGCCAACACTTGTCTATTATCATAAGAGATTATAAATTTAGAAGAACTTTAATGTTTAAATTTATTTACCTCGCATACATAACCGTTCTAAATGCCTACAGCTTAAATGAGACCTCGTACAGAGCAATTGATATCGGTTTATGACATGTTGGAAGTATTTTCTCTCAAATAGGAATGAATAATCCATTGAGATAGCAGTTAGAAGCAAAACGCCATCTTTGAAACTTTAAAGAAAGAAAATTTATGTTTGAAACCGTTAAAACTCGCAAAAAAGTTCATTCATTCAAAAAAAGCCGTATAAATAATTTTTAACTAATGTTTAGATTTTTCGTAATAAAATTAAATTTTTAGTCCGTAATTTTATTCTAAAGTTATTTGTACAAACCAATTATAGTCGGAAATTGCAGAAAAGATAACCTTTGATGTTTTAAATCTGTGGAGAAAAAATGTAAAATATTTGGTGAAAAAGTCCAGCACTTAAGGTTTTCCTAAGCAATGATTCGTTCTCATTAATTTAATTTTTCTATTACTACGCTGGCGATCTCTTCGATCACAGCCACACATAGGGCCGCAGGAATACAATAAATGATAAAATCTTCCGCCTAGTGCAGAAGGAACCCTGCCAAGACAATTTCTCTGAAGCATTTTTCGTTTACCAAAAGAGACCGTTTCTTATAAGACTCAAACGAAATAAAGTGAAATCATCCGCGGGGTATGAGAATAAGAGAGAAGAAAAAAAGCGAAGTAAATAACGAAAAAAAAAGAAACTCAAAAATTAGTAGCCAGGACTCGGAAAAGGGCTTATCCTATAATTTACGTTACAATTCCGGAAGACTTAATGATGTGACGGAGAAGCCGAAGAGAAAAAAAAACAAACGAATAACATGTACCAAAAAAAAAGACCCAGAGAAAACAAAGGGCGAATAGGCATCAAGAAATGGGAGAGACCCAAAAAAAGAGGAGGTATAGGTGAAGGGAACAAAGCAGAGACCAGGGATAAGTAGAGAGAGGAGAAAATGAAGGAAAGTATCAGGAGAGTATTAAAATGAGAGAGATATGAGATAATGAGAAAGGTAAGAGAGACAGACAGACAGACAAACGTCTTTACTATGGCGAAATGTATACCACGTAGTCTCCTCGTGCATTAAACCAATCGTCATATGATGGAGATTATATTTTAATATTTACGTTTTAAAATAAATGTGATAAAGAAAGCTAGTTAGCGTTATTTCAAAGTTAAACATTTGAGTATCGGCGTATTTGAGCAAGAGAGGAAGACAATATAAAATAAATTCCCGAGTTGGAGGTTTATGGGATAAAAACTGAGCAATTAGAATTTTACATCGGAGAAAACAAATCTGACGGAAAGAAAACACAAAATGAGAAGTCTGGTAAGAAAAATTGCAAAAAATCCCCGTTACAGCGACGATATTTCACATAAAAATACACCCTTGAGATGTCTGCACCTTCGAAAACAAATCATAATTGCAACCATATGGCTGTGACAGTGACAGTTGCAAGCGTAGAAGACAGAAGGACGGAGAGCCGGAAAATAGTGTTATTGAGATAAAAGGGGAAAGATGTAGAGGGAGGCGAAAAGAGAGAGAGAAGGGGTATAGGAAGAGAAAGGCAGGAGAGAGATAAAATGAGAGAGAGAAAGAGAGAGAGATGGGGGAGTTAATAACATTGGGAGATAAGTGGGGAGAAAGAACAGTAGATACAGGGAGTGACAGATGTAAGGATAGGGCGAAAAGGCAAAAGAAAAATTCGAGGGACAAGAAGGGAAGAGAGATGGAGAGAGAGGTTAGGGTGGAAACAGAAGAAAGAAAAACGAAGGGAACGGAATAAGGGTAGGGAAAGGAAGAGATATAGAATATAAAAATAATAAAAGATTGGTTTTTCGGTTTCCCCCATAATCTTCTTCAATTTCATCCCTTCCGGACCTAGCGTTTCTCCAGTAACCTTCCTCTCCTCTCCCTTCATCATGGCCTGCCATACGCTCGCTCACTCACTCACTCACCAACCTACTCTTCGTCCTCCCGATAATTCCACTCCCTCTCACACACACACTCTCCCCCCTCCCTCCTTTCCCCACCCCTCCTCTCCCCGCGATGCCTTATAGGGACGCCATCTTACCCCGGTTCCTCCTATGGGTACCTCCACGTGCGCTGACGTCATTCATCCGAGAGAGAGGTCGTCGTAGCAAGGATGAGGAAGAGGGAGGAAGTGAGGGGGAGGAGGTTAGGAGATACAGGAAGGGAGCAACGGAAAGGGGGGGAAGGGAGAGAGGGGAGAAGAGATTTGATTTCTATGGAGATGCAGGGAAGGGGATGGTTAGGAATAGTTAACGAAAGACACAGAAAAGGGGAGAGAGAGCAACTGTGAGGTCATCCGGAGAAAGCGCCGAGGAGTTGGATAGGGTTAGAATAGCATGAAAGGAGAAGGTGAAATTGAAAGTTCAACCAATGCTCAGATCACTCACTCTCCTCCTTTTCCGCTCTCCTACTTAAATGGACACACCTAATTTGCCAGGGCTTTCCTCTTCTATCATTTCTTTATCCTCCTTCCTTCATTCTCTTCTCTCTCTCTCTCTCGACCATTCACCCGATTTCACTCTCCGCTCACCTCTTTCTCACAGTCCTTAAAACTTAAATCTTTTTTTTATTGTCCCATCCCAATTTCGCGTGTTTTCCCGCTCGAAAGTTTCTTTTTTTTTAATCCTCCGATTCGTTTCTTTATTTCTACGTACGTCAGAGTTTAAAAAGAAATGGATAACGGAAGATGCTTATTCGGAGATGAAGGTAATGAGACATGGACTGTTTTATTTATGCATTTTTAATTAGTTCATAAAGAATATTTCCAGATTTCTTTACAATTTGCATGCAGACAACGAGAAACACATCCCTCAGCAGGATTCCAAATTGTTACTCACTGATACACACGAGGACACGTTTAAGCACCGCTAACGAGTTCCAAAAAAATCTGATATGGCCAACATATGACATTCCATATTTGGGGTATAGATACTTAATTTATTATGAATAGCATTATAAGGCAAAATTAATATTTCGTATCGTAAAAGAATACAGTCGTCCTAATTGCCGTAAATTTTATTTTGATTATATTTAAAGAATTCACCGCTAGATGGTGGCGATGTATACTGGAAATTTACGAATAAATTAATTATCTACTAAATGGATGGTTTTACGAAAATTTGTTTCAAACAAAACTTGGAAGAAATATTATTCTCTACAACTTTAGTCCTCACGAAGATAACCAATAACGACGTTTTTAAGGAGATATTTGACGGAAACCGATTATTTATAAATAATTCCTAAACATTAACTGCTATAAAAAATTGGTTCAAATAAAAGTTGTAGAAAATTACATTCTCTACTTTTTTTTGTAATGATCGATGTATACTCTAATGACGTATTACCAGAGAAATATCGCAAAAACCGAATCGGGTTTCGAATAAACCACGACCTACGGTTAACCGGTATTGTCTAAAAACTAATCAGCTCTTTTTGCTCATATCTGTTATATATGAAATTTGGTAATGGTATGGCAAGTACTTTTCGAGTTAGAGCGCCCAAAATCACATACACACACAGACATCATTCCGAAAATAGTCCAAACGTGTTCTAGGGATCAAAATATCTAATAAACTATCGGGTTTTCGACAAATTCCTATTACACACAGGCAGACAACATCGATAAAAGAGTCAAAACGTTTTCTAAGGACCTCAAAACTTGTAAATATTTCCGTTGAAATCTGGAATACGATTTTTTTCATGAATACAGTACTTTCTCTGTACTACGTATATGGAGAAAGTAAAAATATAAAAGGGAGAAAATGAGAAAGTGATGGAGACGGGAAGAGAGAAAAACCGAGAGAAGGAAAAACATTGCAGAAACTGAAATATGGATTACAGAGCTTATCGCGGTGAGAAAATGAGGGAAACAGCGAAGTTATTAAAAAAAGAAGAACAAAGAGAAAAAGGGTAATGCTAACAGGTGAGGAAGATAGAAGTTAGGGAGATAAGAGAATAGGAGAGATAATAGAAAAGAGGGAGAAACATATAATATCAGAGTCTGAACGAGCATCGAGAGATAATGGCAGAGATGCTAAAGGGAAAGCTTATGGAAGAGAGGAGATGAGAGAGAGAGAGAGGGGAGGGCGTGACGGAGATAAAGAGGAAAGCGAGAGAGGGCGTAACGCGTGAGGTTAAATGGGAGTGGGAAGAGGGGAGGGAGGAGGAAAAAGTGGGAGGGTAAAGCGCGCAAAGAGATGAACGCCAAAATGCAATTACCAGAGGGAGGGCGCTTGCGGGAGGGGGGGGAAGGGGGGAGATGTGGATAGATGTTGGGTGCAAGGGGACGAGAGGGATAAGGGAAGCGAGCCATGGAATGAGTTAGATATTTGCACACCCGCCTTTTGCCCTCCTTCAGTATATATTTTTTGCCGAGAGGACGATACTGGGTTGTTCCTCCTTTTTTGCCTAAATTTTCCTAGGGAAGATTACTATATTGCGATTACACGAGGAGAAATTGGGCGGAGAGAGTCGATTTGGCGAAGAGTTAGATTGTGATCTCATATATATATATATATATATATATATATATGTGTGTGTGTGTGTGTGTGTGTGTGTGTGTGTGTGTGTAAATAATAGCGGCGTTTTTTCTCCATTTTAAGAAGTAGGAGTATTATAGGGTCGGTCAGAGATCTCTAGCAGTGAAAATAAATGGAAAATATAACGGAAGGAGAGGAATTGGGTTATAACGCACACCCACAAAAGAAAACACATTTATGTATATGTATATCAATTAATTTTTATTAGAATCGATCACAAATGCGATTTTAAAGACAAATGATTTCTTTGAGTATAATTTTTTTTACGGATGTATACGTCTGGCGAAAATTTAAGAGTATCACATCTCCTGGCCTCTCTGGCTGTAAAATTGCAGGAGAAATTCCGAATGATTTTGGCTCAATATTAGTATTTCGTAATTCGCGTTAATATATTTTTAATTTTACCACAATTTAATCCAATTTTTTAAAGAGATTATTTGAATTTATCTTCACGTATTTATTCATACAAAGTTTATTTAACATGATTTAATTCGACGTTAAAACATATTTTACTCATTCCATTAACTTTGCATGTTTTTATCATCTTGTCGTTTATTCCGTAAGTTACAACTTGTTAAATGATGTATGATTGAAGAGATAGCAAATTCACTATTGGAACAGTGCAGATTGTTTAAGGTTATTTCAACAATGTTCAACCTTCTGACGTTCAAGATTTTTTCATTGGAGTTCCCGGGACGATAAGTTTTTTTCTCCTGTTGCACGATTAAATCCACTCACATCGATATAACGCGTAGACTAATGGAACATTTACAGCAGTGGAAGCTCCAAAGGTACCGTAATGAGGATTCGTTCAACAAATATTTCCCTTCCGCCTGACAAATAGCTTTCCGTAACAACGTAACTTATTCGACCAGAGGTCAAACATCACGATCTATTTATTTTTCGCACTGATTTGTTCTAGTTAGAGAATATCGATTGGAAATTTTACATTCACTTCCGTACTTGGGAAATACCTTTCACAAATCCTTATACGTCACGTACAATTCACTCTTCTCATCATGTGACCCGTACGTTTTATACCTCTATCATTAAGTTACGAACATTACAATAATTTTATAATATTCTCATATCGTGCTTTTAAATCTAGGCCTTCATCGCAAAAATGAGTGAGTTATGTCAGTGAGATACCTAGGAGATTAAAATTATTTAGAAATTAATTAATGGAGTTAATTTGTTGCTTCGGTTCTTTGTCAAAACTTTGAAATATTATAAACCTTTGTACTTTATCCATACGTAGTAAAACAGAAAGTGCATATTATATTCGTGAAAAAAATCGAATTCGGAGTTGCAACGAAAATAGTTTTGTGGTTCCCTGAGTAGGTTTTCACTATTTTCTCTATGATGTCTTTGTCTGTGTGTGATAGAAATTCGGTGAGAACTCAAAAACTCATAATTTGATAAGCACAAAACTTCTTATAAGATTTTTATTAGTAAATCAAGAAAGTTTTGGCTGAAACTGGTCAACCGTAAGTAAAGATTTATTCTTGTAGATTATCCGTTGTTTTTTTCAAAAAACTCCTTCAGACCTCAATTTATGTAATTATTTCTTGTTATCTAAGATGTAGACCATGTAATTTTACACAAGTTTCGTTTGAAATATTTTTTCAAAAGACTGATCGTTTCAGAGATAATTCGATTTATCGCGGAAACATGCGCCATAATTCAGAAATTATATTTTAACCTAGACAAATAAAGTCGAGTGTTTGGCAAAGATAACAGCGCTATCAAAATGTTTACAATGCTTCGAGGCAATGTTTCCAAGGCGAGAAAAGATAAAAGAATATGCTTCACAAAAAGAAAAAAATTGTCCAAAATGAACTCGCTGGCATTATGGGAAATCGGAATTTTCCTTTGTTCTCAATGACCTCGCGAGACCGCAACCAGGTGGAGCTTAAAAAGAAACTCTTTGCGTGGGAAGACACGTGCGGTACAGCGCTGAATGGATTCGAAGGACAAAGTGAAGGGCAAAAGAGAGAGAGAGGAATGGAAGGTAGATCAGATCAACAAATCAAAGGAAAGAGATGCTATACGAGTGGTTCACAACCTTTTGGTCACGCCCAGGGTTGGCAACGGAACCCATACCGCAGAAACGGTTCTGTTCTGCTACGGAACCGAAACTACGGTTGTGGCATTCGGTTCCGGTTCCGACAGAACCGTTTGCTTATTTTGGTGTTTAGTTAAACTCCAGAATCGAGTGTGAAATGGTTTCTGTTCAGGTTCTGTGAGGCAATAGGTTTCGGTACGAAAGGGCGGTTGGAGGGGGTAAAGGTCCGGCGAGAACCGCTTCGGAACGGGTTTGGTTTCGGTTCTCAACTCTAGTTCATTGGGTTCCGCTCCTGAACTGACATAGGATACGCGGTAAAGCTCAGGAAATACTCTAGTAGTATTACGTGCAGTATATGTACAGTACAGGAATCCTTCGTTTAATGCTGTTGATGCGTTCCTGAAAAATACCCCGTTACTTAAACACACGACAAATGAAAACGAATTTCCAATAAGATTAGATGAATGACTGGATGCATTTCTGGCAAAACATTACTGCGCATATAAATTTGAAAACGTATTTTATGGTTTTAATAAATGAAAATCATCAAATACGCGTTACTATAACGTACCTTAACTCCCGCGACTGGTCTAAATAAATGAAAATTTCCGTTATGAAAACGGTTCTAATATGTAACGCGCAATTCGGGTTTTCATTTATTGTAAAAATATGAAAATTAAAATTAAGAAAGGAATTAAAATATAAAGAAATAAACGTGGAATTTGGCCTAATCAAGTTGAGACTTAGGACTTGTAAATCCTGTTGAAGAGTTGAGCTGGACACAATTTCATTCTCTGCTTGAAGGGCCTGGTTGAGAGTCGCCGATGCAAGGACCCGGTGAACTTCTAAGAATTTGTATATGCACAACTGCATTGAAGTGTTTACATTTTTTTCCAAACGTGTTTTTCAAGTGTCAATATGTAAGCATCCTTTGTAAGAGGAAGAATGGGGGAAATCCCCCTGGATTTTTGACTGCTACGTTTAGAATGGCGGGAGGCGGGAAAGTGGGACTAAAGGCGCCCACCGATCAGATGCTGATATATATATATATAGCGGAAGTGCCTGTTGAAATTCAGCGGATTTAATGAATCTAAAACTTGGACCGTGTAACATGTAAACATCGAAAGAATAAGATAGTACATATTTTAATAGTCGAATAAAACAGAAATGAAGAAAACCGGTTCCCAATTACCTATTTTGATGAATGAGAGATGAAATACTTGCACTTTGAAAAATCGAAAATTACTTATGGAAAAATAATTATTGAATTAAGCACCCTCCCCTCCCCTTCCCCCGCAGGGTAAAATTATATACCTGTGCGAAGTTTCATGATTCAAAGGTTTGGAAATCACAATGTGTGGACAATGTACGTCTAATTACGTAGTTTTAAAAACAGTTCGCCTTGGGGAACTGTACGCTAACCGTTTATTAGTGATACATATTTCATGATGAACTCTTCTAGGGTAATATTTCAATTAAAATCAACAAATATTTGGTTGCCATGTAAACAAAGCAAAACCGCACACAGAAATTGAAAAACGATATTGCGTTACAATTTTTTGCACATAAATACATTGGACTCTGAACTTCGGCGACAGTGGGAGTTGTCATGGTAGCTTATAACTGACACTGTCATAAAAAAAGTGTTAATCCTAGGAAGTCACCTTTCTTCCTAAAAGTTTGAACTGACCAGCTATTCATTGCACTACCTCTTAGATACGCATTGTGCATCCTCTGGAGTCGAACCCGTGAACTTTTTCGAAATTTTTTTAGTCATAACGTATGGATTCATTAACGCTGAAATCCTGAGAAATATCAGGCTTCGAAGTTTATTTATAATCGAGTTATTCACAAAATTAGAACGTTACGCATCATGGTGACCATTACGATTTTACAATATAGAGAGATATACGTAGACGCTGCTTACACATGATATACTATATAGGAGGATATAAATTGAGACACTTCCAGATGAGCTAGAAAAATGAAATTTTCCGCGATTATAGGTTTTTGGTCACAACCGAAGGAAAAATCCATAATTGTGGAAATTCCAATTTTGAAGGGCCATTTTGGCACCATTATTGCCCAGTAAAAAAATCACGTAAATCGGTGGAGAGGTTTTTATATTTGCATTTTAAAACCTTCAAGATTTGTACTCGAGACCTAAAATGTCGGAAAGATTAGAAATTTTAATTTTTTATTTTTGAAGACAGAATTCAAATCCGAGTAGAATTAGCGTTAAATTATAGTTTTTATCGGAAAAAATTGGTAATTTATCTGGGTCCCAACAATCAGCTCTCTTAGCAACGAGTTCAATGCTTTCATATGGGTAAACTTTTAATGGGAATCAAGAGGCTTATATTTTAATGTCATTAATATAAAAGTACGGCCAATGAAAGAAATCTTATATTGGTATACTCTCCATTATTGGGGCGGTTTTGCCCAATTAATGTCCTACACGAGGAGAAAACTTATGAGGCAGTCCAAAGAGCTACAATCTTGAAATTCGGCACTGTTGGAGGTTTTCGGTTACAACATATGTATAAAATTCGATATTATATGAATTCCAATTTTTCAGGGCTATTTTGTCCCATTTTTGCCCCGTACGAGGATAAAAATTATGAGGCACTTTCAGCTGAGCTAGAGACATGAAATCTGACCAGGTTTTAGGTCACAGTCTATTTAGGAAATAAGATATTATATAACTTTCAATTTGTAAGGCCGTTTCAGATGAGCTAGAGACATGAACTTTGGCAAGACTGTAGATATCTGGTCATAACCGATGGAAAAAATCTGATATAACAATTCTAATTTTTAGTGGCTGTTTTACCCCAGTATTGACGCAAACGATGATAAAATTATAAGGCACTTCTAAATGTGATAGAGACTTGAAATTTGGCATGTTTATAGGGTTTTGGTCAGAACTGATGGTAAATATCCTAAATTGAAAAAAATTTATATTTCGAGGTTGTTTTTACCTATAATTCAGTAAGAGAGTAATGCTTGCAGAATGCAATTATAAATATATATAAAAGACAGTGACACTTTGTCCCTTTGTCCTGTTGTCCCTTTGTCATGTAATGCTTTTTGAAGCTTAATATCTCGCAAACGACTGAACCGAATTTGATGAAATTTTCAGTATAGCATTATGATATAATAACAAAACGTTTTAATGTATCGGTAATATATAAAAGCCTTATTATGTCCCTTTGTCACTCCCTCTGTCACGCTCTACCCCACAGAAATATACCTGGAAAGAGGGGACTAAGGTCAGCTTTTGAAGCACAATAGATACTCCCGGCGAGGGTTTCGAATCTTCGTTCGGATCGAAGGCAACCCTCTCAGCAAGAGGTATGATTTCAGATCAAAGAAGACTGCTTCAATTTTATTTCAGAATAATCGATCATCCCTGTCATTTTTGACGGACACTTATACTAGTAATATAAAATCGGTGGGTGGGTGCATTTAAGAATTTCAAAATAAGATTCTGAGCAAATGGCTTTAGCTAGGAAGTTAAAATTTCTTAATGAATGACTAAACAAATTACCTTATCATACAACTGTAATACTAAACTTATAATTTTTAGTTTAAATCCTAAATAAATAAGACGCCCCTTTTCATAGTGCGTCAGCAAATAAGGCTTCATTTTTTTCATTAATTGAGTCCCATAAGGCCTCGAAACTCATAAGTCACTGAAATATCAGTACAAGTTACCGTTAATGAAAATTAATTTTAAAATTTGTTATTACAAAAATCTATTTCTTATGGTTTTATTTTATATTTACGGCTATCAATTCTTATCCGCGTGTTGCAGAATTAAATGGCCCCTGTTATTTTCATTACATCTGCCAGTGTATACGCAAGGGTATTTCAGCGCCCCTCTGGCCGAATGAGTTTTCATTAATGCCCTTAATAAAAAGTATCGATCCGATTCAGTTTTGATACACACCGGAAGATTTAATTTATCGATTTGCATGAAACAACAACAGCGGAATTAAATAAGCCTTTGTAGGTGAAAAATTTAACTTCCATAAATATCACGCACGTTGTAGCTCCGAACTAAAAAGCCTCATGATAGCTCACGACAACATATTCAGTAGGTCCATCACAAATAAAAGTGTTAATCTTAGGCAATTAACTTCCCATTATTTTTTCAGATTCTCTAAGTTTTAGTATCTTTGCCTACGTGATATGAATAGAAGAGGGATATTAGATAAATTAAAAGAAGAGGAAGCTTGATACATATTTCAGCAAAAAAACTAACGAAAGATAGAATAGCTATGGTGATGCCTGTATACACCTTCGTTAAAAAATAACGAGAGTAATTAATAATTTTGTAGAACTTGTAGAACTTCTGGGATTAAAGAAAAACGCAATACGGTTAAATTGATTTTTACTGAATAAATGAGACATAAAATTTCTTACGAGCGCCGTAAAATAAATTTGCAAAATTTACAAATTAATAATAATAATAAAATACAGAGCTCATTTAGGGGGTACTTAGTCAATTAGTGAATGAAATTTGTTACAAGCTGCACAATATAATCTACTATAATATATTTTGAAGCGTGTGTTTGTTGGTTTGTGTGTTTGTTCATGGAACAACTCCTAAACGATAAAAGCTAGAATAACCAAATTTGGTACGATTCTTCCTTACATCCTAACTTAGTGAATGGTCAAGGTTTGGTCAACCGGGATTAATCAGTGCTGCCAATATGGGGGATTAACATTTTTCCATAAGATAACACGTATGAATCCATTTCTTGACTTGCAAGGTATTCTTCCTTCAAGCATTAAAATACGTAAATATGGACCGATGTTTTTCTTTTTTGCTTTATTCGACGAATGAAACTCTATACTATCTTATTCCTGCGAAGTTTACATGTTAGAAGGTCGAAGTTTTCAGAAATACGCTATTTCTTTCGAAATTTTATGGATTTTTCGTACTCTTTCCGGGCGTTGCCAAGGCGGCCGTCATTGTTACCTCCGATTCAATTAGCTTCAATGAAGCTTATAAATAGGTAAAAGTTTAGCGTTATTCGATTCGCACTTTTGTTTAAACAACGAAACGATCAATGTTTATGGATAGCAACGTAAATAGATACTGATTATTATTCAGGAAGCGTTTATTTATGAAAGTAATTGAACCTTCTTTCGCCTGTTGAATACTGGAATCTTACATGTAAGTAAAATAATTATATTCTACATTATAATGTTTATTAACGTAAATAAGCTCACGCATCTGGTGTAGATTTACCGGAGTCAGTATTCAATCATGGACAACTGTACGTTGCTTTTTCACGGGTTTCTTGCTTACATGACATAAAAGTAAATATTTGAGGGGCATAATTACACAATAAATGAAGCTGGATTTGGCGAAAGTAATATGATAGGAAATAAAATTAGATATCGTTTTATTTGAATGCAATAGGCTCGGAAACGGATTGTTACAAGCAAATATGATTAATTGTTAAGAAAAGCTTATTGTAATTTAAAAAGTATCCACTATATATTTTAAAGAGTTTGTACGTTGTGCTGTAGTAGCTTCACCAAATCCGTTGAAATTCAACGGGAAATTCTGCTAGTACAAAATATAACAAAGCATTTTAGCTTTATGCAACGAATTGCGAAACTTTCTTTGATTTGTACCAAAAGAAATTATAGACAATAAGGTCGCATAAAAGTTTTTCGCTTTTCAAAACAAATGTGGCTGCTTTATATAAAAAGAAGTCACTTTTTCATTGGTTCATTGTTTTTCTCTCTTATCGTGATAAAATCAGAGACATTTGTCAATTCTAGTACTCTCCTTCAGAAAAATTAATTGATTTTCTGCGTTGTGAGGGAGGAGGGACTTGTAAGTATTGCTACAAAATGACTTATTTAAATTGAAGGAATGTGACTTATACCGCAACACGTGACGTTAATATTCCGACTTCGGAAATAAAGAAATGTCGATAAAAAAGTATCAGCTAAAAAAACGTGAAATTTGAGGCTAAATTTAAAAATAAAAACAGGAGCTAAATACCTCCACATTACTGCCTGTTCGAAAAAACATCATAGGAAATCTTTCCATTACTTCTTTCGCGATTTCTCTAAACTGTGTTTTCCTTAAAGGCAATTCTTATAGAGAAATAAAAAGCTTCTTCCTCCGACTCCTTCCGGTCGCCTTCATTAAAAAGTATCGAATCGCGATATTTCCTCCGAGAGATCCCTTCTCATTCCCTCGTTCCTGAACGGAGAAAGAGTATTTTTATATCTCGAACTCTCTCGGATAACTCGTTAAAAAAATAATAATGAAGAGGAGTAACTCGTAAGGGTATTGATTTGTAGCTTCCTTCCCCTATGACTAACTTCGCAGTCAAAAATAGAATTATTGGAAGTGTAACTACGATAAAAATTCGACTTCTGCGAGCGGCACCTGTTTAAGTTCTTGAGTAAAGGCAGAAGTGTTTTATGTCTCCTTCGTTGCGAGCGTTCCTATGAAAAGAATTCTTCCTAAAATATTTGCTGCCATTCCAAAGTTTCAGTACTCTTATGGGGCCGCGTGTGTTTTCCCCATCGGATATTTCGGCAGTTAAATATACAGTTACATCCAAACGGATGCAATTACAAGGTTTATCATTCCCGATCGCAAAAAAACACGGATCTGTTTAAAGATAATAGTATCACGGAGAATTTTTGGTTCTTTTCTCGTCGGCCACTTCCGTAGTTACTTACATGACAAAATGTGCCTGCAAGGTACCTGTGGATTTTTATTACGATACATAAAGACTCTGTGCAAAATTAAGCTCTAATGCGAACGTATAATACAAAAAATTAGAAACACAGTTTAACTCACTTGTTCAAAAAGTCATAAGTGAGAGAGATCTGAACTAATTTTTAAGACATGAGTTTCTTCTTTCTCGGAGCAAAACAAACTGCATTCGAGCAGTTTCCCATTACAATGCTTTTTAACTCTGTTAAAAAAATAAATGGCAATTTATAATCATGTTCACGTGCCACCTAATAATACTATGGATTCCAAAATCAATACAGTTCATGTCCGTTATCAGTTTAAAATATTTTCAAAATCTTAGCTTCTCAGCTCTTCTAGTCACGTCAAAATTTTGCGCACAGTCCGACGGACTAAGTCAAAACATGAGTGATCAAAAATAAAAGTGTTAAAAATATCAAAAATACACTGGCATGTGCGTTATTCTTAAGTATAAAAGTTATGAACAAAACCATTCCTCCAATCTTTTGGTGAGTCTTCGCACGGTTAAGTGGGAGAGAGAGCTAAGAGGGATGCTCGGGACGGGACCACAGTTTATGGGACGTAAAGTAAAAAAAAAAAAAGAAGCGTAGATAGGAGATAAAGATAAAAACGTTTATATCTATCGTTCACGTGTATTGGAGCTATATGAGACGGCGTCCATCTTGTCTCGTGCGTTGCCCGCATTGACCTTTTCCACTTTAGATACGAGATAAAAGCACGCCGCAGGTAGGAGGAGAAAACTTATGGGACACCAGGACGAAAAGTGAGACCATTCATTTCGATCGCAGCAAAGTGTTCGGGACGTGAAAGAAATTAACGACGACAAAGGAACGAGAGGAGTGGGGTGAGGGAGGGGAGGGGAGGAAGGGGAGGGGGGTAGGAAGTGATCGTAAAAAAGTGGGGAGGAAATTCCTCTTCACTCCAATCAGCCGATCTTCCACCCATTTAAACGCCCTCCCTTAAAATAACTGACATCATCTCTGTCTCTCTCTCCCATGCAAAGGTAGTAAAGCGTTTTTTTTATGAATCGCCCTGAAATTTGTGATCGAAATTCAATTTATTGAAGCTAATGACGCTGAATGATGAATGCATATCGATGAGATTTTTTTCCGAGATAGGCTTTAAAATATAAATTTTAAGTTATCCTTTCTATACAACGTGTGTAATCGATCTTATTAACTGCGCGAAATTAATTTGGCACCTAAAATGCAACTTTAATGAGCAAAGGCAAAGACAAGCGCGTCGTTTAAATTTAAAGTGAATGAACTAATATAACATCTATGGTATCATTCTTAATGATTTGTTAAGGGCGTGTTAAAAAAACTAATAGAAATTACAATAACCTGAGTTCTCATTAGTTATTTTGAATTTCAAAAAATAAAGTCAATTAACTTTACGCCTTTCATTTGAATGTTACTATGGAAAAAATTTTTATGACACGTTTCGTAATTAAAATATATACGCATAATTTGCGATGAAGAATCACGTTAATAACAATTCCTTTTCTTCCTAAAGTCACTTTTTAGTGAATTTCATTTTACTAATATACAAAGTTGAAAAATAATATAGACAATGTTGTTTTCCAAGCCGTATTGTTGTTTACTATTGCATGGTAAAACATTTTCGGTAATGATTAAACATAGTGTTATAAATTACTTTAGAATTTAAGAATAGATCTTGACATCTTTAGCGAAGTAAATAAATTACAAATACATTCTACTATAATGGTTGCAAAAAGAAGAAATCTGTATAGTTTATAGGACAAATAAAATGCCTAAGTACAAGATCTCATTAATTTACGCTCTACCGTTTAGGCTCTAGAGCCACTAACAGACAGACACACAGGCAAACAGACGGCATGGCGAATACCATTTTCTGGGATTCAGGTACACCTAAAACCTTTATTTTCACTAAAATCTCGAGATCGAACTTTTTCGCGATTGCAATACTTTCTCTTTATACTAGGTATATGACAAAGTCAAATTCATAACCAGAACTTGATGTTTATGAGTCCGTTATAAATTAAAAGTTGCCACATTTGCGCCACCGTAGTCAATAGTGATAGGAATTTAAGTTCTATTATTCAGGACAAAAACAAGACTACGCAAACCATTAAAGAAATGACTTTATTTTATAAGTTGGAAAATTCATTTCATAAAGGGAATAACAAAGTAATTCATATAAATAAATTCCAAAGGAGACGGAAGTAATATATATTTAGAACACAAATCAATTACACGTTAAGTTTCCAACACAAACAAATAAGTATTTCGCCGATTTTATGTGATTTACCCCAGAGGTCACTTATGTTAAACTTATTTTAATGATGACAAAGAAACAAGCAGCAGCATTTCACTTCACTTTACACATTCTCACCTAAATTTAAGGGAAAATGTTGACACATATACATTGTACATGTGTTTCGCATAAGTTTTAACGAATTAGACGATCACTCGTGGCAGTTATCGATTCGAACAAAACTTATAACTCGTGTCAGCATATCGAACTGACTAAAGTATTGCGTCAGAAAATATCTGAAACGTTAACGCGATATTTCTAGAAAACTGATAGAGCACGGACGCATATCAGAGAGGTAGAGAGAGAGAGAGAGGTTGACGCAGTTGCCTCTTCCACTGGAGAAAATAAACGAAGACACCATAGCAACGTCAAAAAAATACATCGCCGAACCTTACTAAGGACTCGAACGCAACGACCGCTTCAAAGAAAGGACGGAATTTCGCTCGAACGGCGCCAAAGGGGCCACAATGGACGGGGTTTTCCATAATAGCGTATTTCGAGGAAATATGACGTAGGGAATGAGAGAGAGAGAGAGAGATATAAAGGAGAGAAGAAGAGGCAAGGAAGGAGAATGAAATTTTCAGGGAGGGCAGAGGAAAAGTGATAGGTCGTTAGGGAATGGAGGAGGAGAAGCAGAGATGAGGATACGACTTCTTCGAGATGAATTCTTGCATGGTAAGGCAAGGAGGAAAGAAACCTGATCGCTCCTTCCTTCTTTTTTTCCCCCCTCCTTTTCTCCTACCTTCTCCATCTCTCTTTTCCTCTCCGTATCCTCTCCTCTCTTCCTTCTCCCCCTCTTTTCTTTCTCCCTCACTCCTCACGTCTTTTCGTTTCTTCATTTTTCTTTCTTCCTCTTCTTCTCTTTCATTTTCCTCTATCCTCTCTCCTCTTCCTCTCCATTTATATCCTATTCTCTTTGTCCCTTCCTCGCCTCCTTCTCTCTCTCCATTTCTCTTTCATACTCCCTCTCTCCTTTTATCTATTCCGTACACTCTCACTCGACATCTTTCCCGATCTTAATGAGGCTTATTTTACGGTACGAGCCAGGTAGGACTGAAATTTGATTCTACCCGGAGTTTGTGTATTGAGTGGAGGAAGAGAGCTGGGCTGAGGTCTGATCTCGGGATTTAAGGAGGAGGAAAATCGGGCGAGTGAAAGATTATAATTGAAAAAATTTTGGCGGTTGAGATAGAGATGGGTAGAGAGAGAGAGGAAATGAGGTAAATGAAAAGTCTTTAAAATAAAGAGGAATCGATCCCCTGGAAAATACTGCGGCGATTCTCGAGGACGACGGGGAAAGAAGTTCGGATAAAATAATATCGATTAATAACATTGATTTTCACGTTTTAAAAGCATGGGCTTACTTTCCGCTAGGGCATGAGATTCGGCGATTGTTCCAGGAGCAGAAAATAAGACCCCTTGTCATCTGAATGGAAAATAGGGATTCTCGGTGTTTTTACTCTTTATATTTTCTCTGGAAACGCGCGTAACTTTAGCATTTAAGGATGTTGACGTGATGGTGGAACGAAGACAAATAATCAATATTTGATGGAGCTGTTATCGTTAAGACAAGCGGAGAATTTTTTGGGCGAACGTTTCTGGGACAACTTGCAAATGAATAAATGCCCCCCCGGAACGATTTTGCATCATTGCTTAACTGTGTTGAATTGTTTAAAATATTCAAAGCTTCTGACCTTAGCCCTAGTGTAAACACGCGTTACTTGTTTCTGCTGAAGCATAGAATCCTAGATCTTAATTAGATAGTATTGCTTTATTCAACGGAGCGGCTGCCTTCCTTGGGTTAATGATTGCTTTCAGGATGCCACCTTAACAAAAATTGATCTTTCAGATAATAAATATTAGCTTGCTTAGCCTAGATAAATCAATTACAATTATTTGTTCATGAGTAGCGGCTATTAAAAGTGAAACTCCTTCGAAAACAGTCATGTTTTTTGAGACTTATTTATGCTCTTTTCTCAGCTACCCGTATCATTTCTACGTTTTTTAAAGACAAATATATAAGTTAAATTCCGTAATATACTAAGTCAATTCTGGATCATTACGCATAGTTCCGGTTTTCCATTTTAAAATTCGAAACGAGAAATATCGAGCATGAATCGTTTTTATTCATAATGTAATTTTGAATGAATGCTACGATAGGCATCAGTGGAATATTAGGTTGACGATGAATGGAGTTGCGGATTGTATTCCCTTTACCATTTTAAATGTTTCGTGAAACGGTGTTTTTTTTTTGGTCTAGCAAGCACAACTTTTCCGTTTAGGCGATTGCCTTGTCAGATCCTGATACGTGTTTCAATGCGACTTTTTTCTCCTTTCGAGTTAAATTAGAATGTCGCCAGAAAAACTAATTATACGTACATAAGTTAGAGAGACAAAGTATGTCTGGCCTTCAGAGGAAACTCGATAAAACAATTACTGTGCGCATGCGAGTTTTGGTCTTTGTGCGACGTTCCCGTTTAATCGAAATCAAAACTATGTCGACGGAAAAACAAAATGGTTTTACAAAAAGTAAACAATGCTTTTCAAATATTGAGTTTTGAGAAAATAGTTATCGATGGTTATTATTTCGTAATGATATAAACTTTCAATGTCACAACGAAACGGCGCCACAAAATTGTATCATATCAGAATCCTTTTTGAAAGTTTGCTAGCATGTTACCGACCTTAAATAGCTTCTAGAAATCAATTTAAACAATAATGAGAAATAGATCCGAACAGAACCTAAGGTGTATTATTATTTTTTTTTCAAACCTAGAAACGTTTCATTTTATCGCTGTGGTCTATCTGGATATTTTGATGTGTTTCGTCTTTCTTTTATGGAACTTCAAACTAGACTAGATGTTAGTACAAATTTCTATTAAGTCCGTCATAAGCTACTTCGGATTTTTCATCCTCTTGTTTCAAAAACCTGAACCACTACTAGACTATAAATACACATATCGAGGTTACCGCAAGATTTGATTGTTTAAACTTTAAATTACAAGCACCTCCAAATGTTTCGAAACAAGCAGGATGCTTTGAGAATTTTAGTTAATAATACACTCGGTTTTCACAACTTTAGAGTGTTGTGCCACCTGTGCGCATAAACCAATTAGGGGGGAAAATCGAAAAGTGTATGAATAATAAGCCAGTTCATATTCCACGTGCACCACCGGTGGTGTAAGATCCAGAAGCATATAACACACTATATAAATAATGAGCTGTTTATAATTCCATCACGCTGAGGAGGATAGCTAATTTTCGAGGGAAAGTGAAAGGGAGAGGGGAAAGAAATGGGAGGGAGGGAGAGGTAGAGAGAGAGTGGGAGGGAGGTAGAACGGGAACTATTTAAATTTAACACTTAATTCACAAACAACCGTAAGTTTGACGAGAAATTACACAAGTTTCTCATATTCGATGTGTTATAAAAATTTCTTTAGAGGAAACTCATTTATATTCAAAATCTTAAGAATAAATCACAAGGAACAATGGATGACTGCGAAAGCGACAGAGAGACAGAAATCCGACATTCATCTGTCCGTTATTAATTCAATTTGATTGTTGTATAAGGAGATATATTCGGCAAGGAAGAATATGGTAATACTGGAGTCGCATTCTACGTAAACTAATTCTATGCTCCAAAATTCTTAAAGCTTGCAATGGTATTCATAGGTGTTGACTTTGTCTAACAGAAACTTAAAATTGCAGAACATTTGAGTTTTAGATACGCGCAATAAAGTGCGTAATGACAATTTCGGTAACAGCGGATACTAAAAATCGTAAAAATATACGAACTATTAAACTCATAAAATCTTGTTAGAAATTTTTTTATTTCTGCATAGTTTACGACTTAAAACTCAACTCTGAACGGAATCCGGTAATTAATTCGCTTTTTACCGGCATTCATTTCCATAATATTTATTTTCCTGAAAATTATTTATTTAGTTATGTATATAATAAAATATTATATTCTAGTTCAGATTACCATTTCACTAAAAACTATAATCATTACGGCCGTTACGATTTCTAATGGTCACGGTAAATATTGTTGCTTACTTTGATGATTAAAAAAATAAACACTGCAAATATGTTTCAGTACGTTAAATGGTTGGAAATGGGCTCGCTTAAAAATTCATCAAAAGGGAAACGAGCCGTAAAATCGAGTTCTAGGAAACTGTAGTTTAAAGGAGAATATATATATATATATATATATATATATATATATATATATATATATATATTTCTCTCTCTATATCATCATCATAGGTAGTCTGTCCGTTGACAGGTCCGTGATTATTCTAGGTTAAACTTGGTTCTCCATATACTCCTATTTTCCACAGTTTTCTTCATGTCTTGAGAGCTCTCTTTCCCTTTCAAGTCGTCTACTTTCCTACCTCTTTCTCTTTTTCCATCCAGTTTTCCTTCTAGCACTTCTTTAATCATGCACTCTCTCCTCAGGTAATGCCCAATCCAGTTCGCCTTCCTCTTTCTGATAGTCTGTATAATCGTTCGTTTCTCTCCTATTCTTCGTAGTACTTCCTCATTTTTCACCCTATCTGTCCATTTTATCTTCAGCATTCTTCTCCATGTCCACATTTCGAAGCTTTCCAAGTATTTATTTATTTTTTAAAGTATTTCTCTCTCTCCCTCCCTCTCTCTCTCTCTCTCTCTCTCTATATATATATATATATATATATATATATATATATATATATATATATATATATATATTTCTCTCTCTCTCTCTCTCTCTCTTTCCTCACTTAACGCAACGAGCAAACTCATTCGGGCTGAGGACTTCCGAGAATACTTAAAGGAATGCATAAAAAGGACCAATTCATTTGAATAACGTTCTCGGAGAGGATCTCTCTCTCTCTCTCTCTCTATCCCGGACGAAAGGAGATGAGAACAAAATAATATGGAGTACTCTCATAGATTGAAAGAATCAGCAAGTTATTGTGAGTGGGATTTTTGAAAGGGATTTTCGTCCAAGCAAAATTCAGACTGCTTTAGAAATTTAAATCGCTAAAACGATATGGAATTTATCTTCGAATCGCTACAATATGTTGAACTCTATCCGTTTTCTACGAAAACAAATATTAGAAGAAGATCCAGAAGCGACTCAACTGAGAACATCACGCACAAATAATGATTGTTTTAATGGTATTAGGAGTGGCATCCCTAACCGCTCATAAGTTAATTCTATATAATTTATATAATCAAAGCTTTCATGATGGGAATAGTAAAGTATTGAGTTATTCACGGTAGAATGTATATATGTGTGTGGTAAATGTATATAAGTGTTATTTGGGTCAATGTTTGCGCGTGAATGACACAAAAAAATTAAAAGAAAACATTCAAAAATTCAACTTCATTGAATTGAATTTCGATAAAATTTCACTCACATAATTTATTCCAATCTATTATATATCATTAATTATTTATATTGCCCATTAAAATAAAGTCGTAGATTTATCAAAAAGCAATTACTGCTTTTATTAAGACGAATTTTTCCCGTCTTTCTCGCTGGATCAATAGAATCACTCCAGCTCCCTCGAACTCTTAGAAATTGTCTTTGAATTTTCGAGCTATTACATGCCGCTTCTCTTCCCTGTCGCATTCCAAAAGACTCCGAGGTCAACAAGTAATCCTTAGAATGCCATTGCGAGTAAAAGACACTTTAAAGGGCATTTGCATTTCATTGAATCTGAAAGGATAAATACCAAAGGACGGAAAATCAGAATACTTCACGCTTTTACGCCGGTTACGCGCTCTTTTCGACAAAAACACACATTCCTGATGTAATGAAAACATCTTATTCGCTTCAGATTCCTATGTATTTCGAGCTTTTTTCCAAAACGTAGAGAAAAATTGCGACGGGATGAGTGCTTATCAAGCCGTTTTCTTTAAATGCAGCAATAAAAAATGAATATAAATGAATGGAATTGGTTCAGTTTTTATCCTATTTATTTATATGTTTCCCTGTGTTACGACGAATTTGTATCATTTAAAGTCCTCGAATAAATAAGAAAATGCACGAAGGTCAAAGCTGAGCTTGAATTAGCGGATTTTATTAAACTTAATTTATATCAATACGGCTAAAATCGTGATATATAATTTTCTTCGCTTGTCGCTTGTCATTCTGTTTCGCTATACGAACGCGAATAACTTCGAAAAGATTGATTCGATTTTCACTACTGCTCCAGTCTTTCGTCAGTGTGACGCTTCAACAGGAATTGTGCACTCAAGAGTGTAAAACGACGGCCCGAATTCGTTTCTAGGAAACTTTCATACTTTCATTTGAATAACATGAGAATGGGCGCAGACTATCATTTATTATCGTTTAAAAATTATTTATAACCGTCGCAGAAATATGGAACTTAAACTAAAGGAAACCTAAAAGATGCAAATTATTTTTGTAGATGAAATTGGCATCAGAAACATATATTGTATTGAAAGTCATTTCCCTCTTCTTCATTCCCCCTCTCCCACTCTCTTCCCCTCTCTCCTTTTCCTCTCCCTTCCTCTACCTCCCTCTCCTTCCCTCTCTCACCCTCCCTCTCTCTCTCTCGTATTAAAAGCAATCAAAGCACGTTTACACCCACAAGGATTGAAATAACAACATGATATTAAGGTCTAACAATGGAATTGGTAGGCATGGCAACATCCCCTTAAAATGGCTAGATTTCCTCAAACTGTGAATTTACGTTTAAATTGAGCGATTTCGAACTGTCTGAGGAAAAAGATGAAAAGAATAAGAAACTTTATAATGTTTTCTTCAAAATGGTTCACATCCAAAGTTCGTAGGTCAATTATTTCTAATTTTAATCTAAAAGCGAATGAAAACCTACGCGTCGAAAAGTTTATTTTTACGTGAAATTACGTGTTATCTTATTAGAAATGGAAATTATCCCCTGGAGTCGAACCCGGGTCGAGTTAGATACATTAAAACGTTTCTTTATTATATTATAATGCTATCCTGAAAATTTCATCAAATTCGGTTCTGTCGTTTGCGAGATATTAATATTCAAAAAGCATTACTGACAAAGTGAGTCTTTTATGTTAGTTTAGATGAGTAGAATCGCTTCACGAATTTGATGCACATTTTAATGGAAAAATCTATCGTTTTCAGGGGTAACCGCTTTGTTGCTGACTCCAAAAAATTATGTACATTCAATTGAAATAAATAGAAAATGAGGAAATTTTGCGAAACTGTAGTGAAAAGGATTATTTCTAGTGAATACTCAGCCTATTAAAAAAAAGTAAATACAACAACCAGTAATACATTGCATCTGCGATTCTTTATTCCGATGGAAAGACAGCTGTTGGTAAAAAAAGGGCTGTAATGTAATTAGCTCTGCTATTCTTCCCCCACTTGTTTTCTTTCTACTTAAAATTCAAGCAAAGAATCGAACAATACATTAATTCCGATGTCAAATTATTTTTCTCTTTTCCTAGCATGTATAATATATGCCTAATATATTGGTATATCAAAAGATCGAAATTAAGAAATATAATGTTATTGTATAGCAGTTAAATGTGCAAAAGAATTTGACTGGTGCTGAATTTAACAAATCTCATCGATTGCAACAAATTTAAGGGCATATTATTCAGCTGTTATTCAAAGATATATCAGTGTAGTTCGTTTCTGGCACTATGGTATAATCGGCTGAATGAAGAATATTTTCTTTGGCAAAAATCATTTGGTGTCCTTTTTGGTTCAAACGATGGAAGTGAAATTTTCTAATTTCTTTATCCAGAATTTATAAGATTACCTTTGCACCAATTTATTTGCAAAACTGAATTAAAATTAAAGGGGCCATACCTCCTCATTCAATGATATTTATGCCACTTTTAATATTTCCACATACAGCTCTTGATCGATAATACGGCTATATATTACTTTTCTGTAATGAAGTTTAAATTACTTCACAGTTTATGCAAACCAAATAAAATCAATTCAAAACCAAACTAATTCTGTCAAGTTGACGTCGTAAACGTATTTCTCTCATAAATTTCACTAAATTAACATCAAATTCTAGAATGGCAACACTTTGATTGGAGAAATGGGTGTTCTAAATTAATTATGTCTTTCATATAAGAGAGTCCGTATACAACAATATACTACACTATTCTAAAACATAACGATCCATCGACTTCACTCATGCACTAAATTACGATGAATTTCCCTTCCTTAATATATAAAATTAAACCATTACCGCCGTAATGTGTACTTGGAAAATTTTTTCAATAATTCGACATCATTGATTTTTTTATTTCCCTGCAACGCTGAAAAATAGAGAATCTCCTATAGTTACAAATAATCCGGACAAAAACTGTTCGTCATTATATGAGCTATTGAGAAAACTAAGTAAAAGAAAAGTCATAACCTATGATTAATTCCATTAATAATCATCGCAACGGAAGCGGTGAAAAAATGAAGAATTTCAAGTTCCTAGCCACAATGGAAATGAATCAAATGAGGGAACGCAAAGCTTTTCAAAAATAAACGGTTGTCCTATAAATTTCGATTCGGGTGTCAAATAAGTGACAACATCGATGCTATAAACGCACAGATCATTTGCTCCACCTCTCTCTTTCTTTGCCTGTTCATGTATTTTTGACAATATGCTCTGTGAGGAAGAGTGAAAGTACGAGTATGAGAGAAAGTTTAAAAGGTAATTGGAAGAGAAAACTATACAACCCTCCCATTTGTGAGAGGAATTTTTATATCGATAAATAAGGAATCACATAAATACATGTTTCTATATTGTGGCGGTACAGGTTCAACCTGTAGCACTGTTGGCCACATTAAAGCCTTGGTTGCAAAATTGAATAGGATTTTGGGCGCGCCGAAGACGAAGGAGAAATCGACGTCAGCGTGACCTTCCAGGTTCGTGGCCTGCGAGTCACGTTGCCGGAAGGGGGAGTGGAAAACGCAGTGCATCACCCGCGCCCTATATAAGAAGGCGTCTCCGACGCCTAAAAAAAGAGACTTCACCTGGGTCGCGTCGGTGCAACAGTTCGAGTCAGTGGTATAATTTTTACAAAGAGTGCTTCAAGTAGTCGGCTGACGGAGAAACACGCAACCTAGAGGACTTCTGTTCGTAAACGGAGGAGCAAGTACGCTGTGGACTGGTCTTGAGTTTTAATCTCAAAATTTGAGGACTATCAGGTTTTCTGGAATTACTTTTGTTGAAGAACTTTATATACCTTTTGTTTAAGAAACTAGAGTCTACATAATTAGTGGTGTATTATTAGATAATACGTGTGTGATCTTTAAAAATGTTTGTGAATTAAAAACAATAACTTTGGAATGTGAACTAAATGATTGTGACTTTGGTTGTTCTTGAACTATCTTGTGCACTTGCGACACGCTCGGCTCCGAACCTTGTAAATTAAATCGAAGCGAAAAATTTCACCTTTTCGGCTACAATATATATATATATATCATCATCATAGGTAGTCTGTCCGTTGACAGGTCCGTGATTATTCTAGGATATATATATATATCCACACAGACTCTATGTAGAGCACGCTCTTATGTCAGAGAGCGTGTTCTACAGCAAGTACTTTATAGCTGAAGGCAAAAGGTACGAAATAAGCAAATTTATGGAATTTTTATCGGTTAATGATTTATTTTAACAGAAAATTTTCGTCATATTCTATAACGGAGTAATGTAAGTTGAGCTTCTTGACTTTTTGTCCGCATTTTTTCTCGAGTAAAACAAAACGTTTACTTTGTTACTCCGTTGAGAAAAATTTTTAAGATTTTCGTTAATTAATTTTCTCTCATACAGCCTTCTTTTTAGATAAACGTTTTAGGTGATTGCACTTTTGTAAAATTGTAAATCATCAACGCAATCCGTTATTTACCGAATGTCAGAGGATCGTATGCATACCTAAACTACAGCTCCTTAGAGGTGAATGTCCCCTTAAAAGATCGCAATTTATTCTTTTAAGTTATATATTAATTCTGTAAATAAAAATTTTGAAGTTTTCTTACACAATTCCTTTACTAGAATATTCGTTATTTTTTAGACAAGGAAAATCTTCAAGTCGAGAAAGACTAAAAGAGAACGGTACTATAAATTTTCTATGAGATATAAAGACATTTCAAAATTCAGCTTAAAATCAGATTACATTATACTGCTGCATTAAAGTTCATTTATAACTTACCGGGTCGATTGTAGCAATTTCTTATTTATTTATTCACGTTTGAAACCTAGTCAAAGTTTCAAACTTTTATCTTTCCGCTGTTAAATATGAGTTATACATTTGCGTATTTAAAAATAAATCTTTTTCTTTGTTATACAGTGTTTAAATTTCATAATTTTTGGTTAATTTGACTTCGTTTCAATAAATGCAAATTCTTATACGAAAGAGATGCTAATATTTAGTTTTTACCGCATTTTAATGAAGCAAAAATTACTAATGGTTCGGAGATTCTAAACAAATTTTATTAACAGATGCATTATGATTTCACATCGCATATGACGACCCACTGCCTTATTACTTTATCGGATAGAGTTAATCTTATCCACAACAACAGATAACAGCCATTCTCTCAATATTTACTATGAAAGCTACGAGGTTACGCAAAAAAGGGTAAATTTTGATCGCTTTCGCAATTTAACAGCAACATCTGACCTAACAATGGTGATTCCGATATAAATTTGTCTTAAAGGATTTTCTAAACGGATTTACCGAGGTGTTACTCAAAAGATTCCTCAAGGCCTCTACTAACAAGATCATATCACGCCTCGAAGAGCATAATGATTGAAATAATTTCTATCGTTGGAAATCGAATCATGTGTTTATCTATTTCATACGTGTTGGCGGAATTCATGACCACTTGTGGTATGAGAGGGATATTTGTTGCAAAGTGTACAAAATGTCAGAACAGCGAATGAATGTATGTTCCGAAATATTTGAAACAAATATTTGAAACAGCTGGTAACATAATGAGAGGTTCGGTCGCACCAAGCCTAAAACCCACTATTAAGCTTAGTGGACCTTTTTGCGATCTGAACGGTATCGAATCAATCGCCGTACATCGGCAGTAGTTGACCAAACGCATTATGGCGGCGCAAGCGTCCAACGGCAGGATGTTCCCTTAGTTTCGGCAAATGCCGTCGAATGCTTCCGAGGGCACTGTCGGCGATGTTACCGCGCATTTTAGAAATAATCGATTGGAGGAATAATGTATTTTAAGCTCTATTCGTTGCATTTCGTTTTATTTTACATCTCGGTTATTGGCTGGTTTTGGGCGTAAAAGTAATAATAAAACATCTTTTAACACAAAATGAAATAACGTAGCTGAAGTAATAGGAAAAGAAACCTAGCAGGCATGGATTTCATTTTTTTCTGCTTGAATATTTTGAATGCTATTGTTTCTACTTTCTTCATACTAACAAAGATCTTTGTGAGAGCGAGTTTATTTTAGAAATGAGAGTTCTATAATTAATTTTTCCATCGTAATACCATATTTCTGGGATTTTATAGCAAACGCTTTGTGTAGCTAATGCAATTGAGGAAAGATGGAAGCAAACAGAAATTTTGCGAATCAGAAGAATGTGGATTTGCGCTACTTTACAAAAACAATGTAATAAAGCGATGCGCGTTTAGGTTATTTCTAAAAATAGTAGGAGAAATATACGCAAATCTAATATAATGGAGAGAGAGAAAGAAATTTCAAGGAGGTTCGTACAGTTATTTCTCATTTTTAATGAGACAGCGACATTGGAAGAATTATCTGTGTGATTCTAAAAAACGAAGAAAATAAGACGAGTGTACCTCTTCGGAAGAGATATGCGCTTGTCTGACGCAGGCGCACGTTTCCGAGATAGAAAAATCTTTCTGTCGAGCTGTGTCCTGATCCGAGTAAAATATACATTTAAAGGCAAACGAACAAAATAACAAAACAGAAATGAAAATTTTAATTCAATTTCAATTTCTTGTCAATTTTACGAGAAAGAACTTCCAGATACACCCCACAGATACTTGGAGAAGGGTTACTTACTTCTTGTTTAGATTTCCGTCTTTCATTCTCATTTTACCATAGTTATTTGAAAGGATTTGTAATAACGTGCAAATATGTCCACTTTTATGAATAAGCCTTCTGGTTAACTTTTATGACTGTAATGATGTAATTCATAGCTTTACATAGATATTAACTAAATCGGAAGAGATGCTACCAAATGATGAGGTCTAGCGGTCGTAGAAATCAGTATCCTGTGACTTATGTAAAATTTATACAAGCATGTTCTGGGGATTGCCTAACCGCAGGCGTTCGCCGTAAAACTTCTGGTTACATGCTATATTCATTTAATTATTGTAAACGCCATTAATTATCTTGAAATGCTTGACGGATTAATTATTCCCTCTTTCGTTAAAGGAATTATCAACAGTAACAAGTACGTCCACAGTCCACGGTAATTTTGGGAGTTGCATATTGCCATTTTAAACCATTTTTTGACAAAATGTTAAGTCGGCGATTTATTATTGCTTGGTGTAACTTCAGTCACTTAATATTTATTTTGTAAAAATATTACAATTTTCATTTATGAGCAGTTAATCTTTGAAATAATATAAAAATAGAAAGGAAAGTTAATTTTTTGATATTTTGAATTTAGCGTTCAATTGATGAAACTTATATAACACAGAAAAATGAAGATAATGGGAGTTATCTTCTATAGTCTGGAAATGCTGGAGAAACATATTCATACAAAAGACAAAGTAATAATGACATATTATAGAGAGGTGATTAGCGTGTTTGACTCCAATCGAGTCCTTCAAGAGCCTGTTTGTGTCTTTTCACTTTATCTAAATACGTAGTATAGAGAAAATATTGTTTTTGTATCGTCATTACGATCATCGTAAAAGAAGCGTTACGGCTTTGTTAAAATAAATAAACAAATATTTTGAAGATGGCGCTGTAAAAGTGGATGAATTCGACGTGAGATTGGAGCTTGATCTCCTGGTACCAGGTATAGCCACTAGGGGGAAAGCGCTCCCGGTCTCAGGGAGAGAGAATCCTCAAAAACGTCTTTATAATAACAACAAGTCCAATAAAGTTAAACGGGAGGTCTTCATGAATATTTTTAAAATTATAAATATATTTCTTTCAAATAGGAAAGCTAATAGTTAATAACAATTCCAAATATCAAATCAAATAAACTAATCTCAATTTTACTATCAGGTAAAATAAAATATAATTTTGCAAGCCAATATACATTTAATTCCATTAAAACATAAACGAATCCTTCGATAATTTTTCTATAAAGTTTAGGTTCAATTTTCGTGACTCAAGTTTTTATGAAATCTTAAAATTTACTTTAAAGTTGCTGCTCTTTGGATAACTCAAAATCCTTTAACGTAAACTTAAAAAGTCGGAAACGATTTGGTTATACATAACGAAAAACCTTATACACACAGATGACCATGGAAGTTTAGTATTCAAATTAATTTTTGGAATTTAACAAGATTTGCATTAGAATTCTGCCAGTAAGGAAATTAATCGTCATTTACCCTCCGTCCATATAGAGTTCGCATCCCGATTAAAATTAGTTTTCAAATTGTTGCGAACAAAGTGCTATGCTTATATCCGTGCTAACAAATGGAGAAATAATCATTCCAATTTAACAAGAGATATGTTGAGAAAATCCAGAACGTATTATTAAAATAGGAATGGCCACTCTTGACGAATTAGGGTTTAGACATCCCATTAAACTCAGTTTTGTTTTTCGGAATCTCAGACAAGATACTTTTTCACATAGGATACTCACTTGTTTTTTCGCAAAAAATGTATCATTTATCGAGAATTATTTATTTTATGGTTTAATACATTAAGCGAGGAATTATTACATTATTGGTGATCAATGCGTATAAAGTCGATGCGAATGAGAAAACAGAAAAATTAGCCTTACACATGACGATTTACGCAACCTAATACTCTATGCACACATTTAGCAAGATCCTATGGACTCTTGACAGTTAGTGCATAATAATCCATCAAAGATGGAGCGTTTTTAGCAAGACGAAAATGTAACACAGAGAGAATGAAGATGTAAAAACAGAAATCCATGCATTAATTTAAGAGCAAGAATTCCGCAACTTCAATAACAATAGTCTCTTCTCACATTTAATCCACAAAGGAGAACAATACGAAGACCCATTTCACTGACGGAGGAAGGAAAAACTCGTCGAGGAATTTAAAGAGGCTGTTATTCTATTCCATATTTTAAAACATTTTTTGCGGTTATCGATTATAGGTAAGTTGAATTACATGCTTTTGGCTGTTGTGAAATACTCATTTCCTATGACAAAAGAGGGTTCATATTGGCTGGAATCACAACATCCATGCCCGAAGCGGGATTCAAACCCGCCACCTTTGGGTTAGAAGGCAAGCACACTGCCTACCAGTATAACCCGGCCGCAGACGGGGTTATGGACCAGGATTAGCAGAACGAAGCCTACCAATTTGTTTAGAGATCACCTATTGTGAAAAACATTTAACCTTAAAAACAGGTATTGACCATTACCCCAAGACAATAAAATTAATGCTCTGTCTAACTTTCTTAGCATGTTTTCTTAAAACTTATCACACTGGCTGTTCGTCCGTCCCTGTGAAATCAACTTTTTTGTTTCAGGAGATATTTAAAAAATTCTTTTTGCATTAAATAACTCTTATTATTCTATTAATTTTTCAATAATTGGATTTTCCCTAGGTGTCTTAAAAATAGGAAAACTACAGTGCTTGGCATGGTATTGTAGCAAAACTACTACAGATATTTTTGAAATTGTTTTGAATAAGATAGCTCTCATCAATCTATGATTTTTTCATTGATTAGATTTTCCGCTAGGTGGCTTAAATTTTGAAAATTCTAAGCTTTGAAATGATGCTGTAGCCAAACTATTGCAACTACAAGAGTGAGGATTTTCCTCTCCCCCAAAGGGGAAGATATACCAGAAGTCTGAAAAATTTTAAGAAAGTTATTATGCCTCTTAATTTTGAAAGAGCATCGTACATGTTGCTTTCTATCTTGCTTCAGAGTTCATTAGTTTGCAACTACAAGTCAAAGCTGAAACTTCAAGTTAGATCGCGATTCGCGAACCTTCGAGTCTCTGTCGCGAACGGCAACGGTTTACTTTACCTTATATTACGGGTAGCATAATAATTACGCAATTCTATAAAATTAGAATTCATGTTCTACCTAAATTTTTCTCTATTTGTTTTCAACCAAACAAATTCTTTTTTACATACTGTTTCACAAAACCTACATCGAATTCGTAAATATTTCGCGGAAATCGTTTTCCCCGTGCTCTCGATTGGAAACTAATCATGACCGTCGCAACATGCAATATCCTGGAAGTTTCGACGTGGTCACGCAACGAGGCAGATTGCTAAAGCCGACCCAACATAGCTCACCGTTTGATTAGTTTTTTATGCGGCCGTTTCTCTAATGTGATTTACGGTCGCGGTTTGTTCACAGTTTACTTGCAACGCGCGCAATTCATCCCTCACCCGAGAGGAAGATGCTTCATAAACCAATCACGATCCAACAAGCACAATTTTACCGTGTTGTCCTTACAAATTGATACTTAACAACCTTTACGCTTGAGGCTGGATTTACTCACCAAAATATACCTTTCCTAATCAAAATTAAATCCATTCGCTCATAATAATATTGTAAAGTACAACTAAAGGCTAAACAGAGAATGGGTAAGAACGAAATAATATGTATACTTTAAAACTGATTTTTGGTCAAGAATATTGACACATACGTGGCCATTAAAACGGTGTAGAGATATAATGGACAACTTTCAACAAACGGGAAAGTTATAAGTATAAAATTCTTTTTTAGGACAGTCTTTAAGAAACTAATAAGATGCTTAATTTATTGTCTTTGCAATTGTATTACATCGCTCCCTGGTTATAACGCCGTCGGTTACATCGCGGATCCTCCTCCTCCTCTATTTCTTGTAAAGAAAGTACTGTCATTTTTTAATTATTAAAATAAAAACGACAAAAAATTACAGACTTTTAAAAGAATTGATTAAATGCATTACTTTCACTGACTTTATATTGTTTTTTGTTGTTTGTAGCAATTGAAGAAATTTAAAAATAAGAAGTTGTATGTACAAGTTATAACGCGGGTCACAGCACCTCTCCTGAAACCCCGGCGTTATAACCGGGGAGCGGTGTATCTCTAAGCAAACGAAAAACGTTAAAAAACATTTGTTGATGACGAAAGTAGTTTTTGATCGATGATTTTTAAATTAAATTAACATTAGAAAATGGAACCGATAGCTTTTTGAATTTATTTTCTAGAGAATTACTTTTTATGTAGAAACCGTAATCAGGTACATAATGTTATGCATAGATGCTATTCATATTAAAAATAAATCCGTAGAACAACAAGGCTGAAAGGGACTTTGGAGTTTTAAGGCTAAGGAAAATAAACAACAGAAAAATTACGAGGTTCATTAAGATATTGCCTAAACCATTACCTTCGTCAGCAACTGGCCAATAGTCGACTTAAAATATTTAACGATTTTCATCGAAATTCTGAGTATCTAAGCTGAGCTGCGAGTACTTTAAAACAGTGTTTCCCAACCTTTTCAACTCCGCGGACCACTTCAGTAACCCTCCAGGCCACCTCATTACTTACACTAACGTGCTTACTGTAACTACGTTTAAGAAAAAAGGTTGATTGGTTACGTAGATTATTTGAACATTTTGAAATATATTACACACGTTTCTGTCTGTTCTAAACTAACTTTTCCCAAAAAATTCAACTAAATATGAGGTGCGGTCTAAATAAACTACATTTTGGAAACCTCCGCGAACCACAACAAAACCTTCGCGGACCATACGTTGGGAAACTGATTTAAAACCATGAAGTGCATTTTTATTGACTAAACTTAAGCTCATGTTATACATCGTGGTTGACGAATTTTGCCTTTATTTTAAGGAATATTAACAGTACTTAACATTTCATTTCTAATTAAAATTTTCAGAGTTCATTTTAAAAATCAACTAAAATATTTTTTCTGTAGTAAACAATACGTTTTCACGCATAAAATTATTATAGCATTTTATAACCACACAGAAACTTGAAGATATTCAAGGCTGATTAAACTAGTGAAAAGTAACACTAACAAGGAAAAGTTCTTTTTTATGTCTACGTACATATGACACCATATGAGAGCCGGTAATATTCTACAAAAAGTATTTCAGAATATGTATTAAAAAATATAAAAAGCTATGGTTAAGGTGAAATCAACTATTACTGATATCATACGTCAAAGGAACGTGAAGAATATAAGTCACCGAGCAGAGTAAAAATTCGTGAAAAAATTCAAAATATTTCAAAAAAGTAGGTACTACTTATCTATTCTATTGAACAAAAAATACGTTTCGAAATGCTTTGCTCAGTGATAAGAGGTTCTATGCTTAGCTGGTAGGCGGTGCTGGGCACGGAGATAGGACATCGAGTTCCGCAGTTTGATCGGTAGATGGCTATGCAGGATGGAAACACGAAATTCTGAAGTAAAAATATCCACAGCTAGTTCTTTGAATTTTAAAAATTAAACTAGGTTATATGACGAAAAACAATGCTTTATATATCAAACAGATATTCCAAATATAATGTTTAGCTCCATTTTTCCTGTAAAAAAAGAGCTGGTATTAAAGTTCAAGTTTCTCAAACTTCTGGCAGGAAACTTACACAAAACGTCAATAGCATATAATCTTTGTAAACATTTCTATAGCAACAGAATAAAGTTTCTGATATTCATCCTTTATTTTTTGCGACAATTTCATTATTACTTGATTTTAGTCGAAAGGCAAAAGGCGAACAATTTGAAAATTTCATTTAATGGCGATTTAGCCTTTATATATTAACATTCTTTCTGGTGAAGACAAACGTTTATAGGATTATGTTTTTACGTGTTGCACTACGGATTCGCGCACCTTAAGTTCTTTCATTCTCTGCTCTACGGCGTTCTAATTATTCCTGGCCTGTCAGCGTGAGTTACCTTTTACCAATTGAAACATCCTGCAAAACAGCGTAACAATGTCTTCGGGGAGATACACATCACTATGGATTATCAGCCTACCTTCACCAATTATTAATACTCGTGCTTCGAAAACTATGATTAAATACGTTTAGTAACTAGTATAACAAGCGTAAATATTAAAATCCAAGGAATTTGGCTCAACTTTGTGGTAAGTGATACTCATATTTCAGAGGAAAGGAATAACTTTGTTAACTTCACAAAGATATTCTTTTTCTCTGAAAATAAGCGTTAATATTGTGCGTAAAAGAAATCCGAAAAATAATCATCGTTTTAGCTGCACTTACCAAATGTTCTTTGATATGGTCCCTTTCACTATTTTAAAACTTTGCTCACTATCTCTAAAAAAAACAATTTATGACTCATAAGATTGAATTATCGCATAGAAAATCATTTCCTGAAAGTCAATCCTTTCATTGCCAAATTATTAATTTTACGTAAATTCAGCAAGACAAATGTTCTTTCTTATGTAACCTATTTCTAAAATGTGCTAACTCTATATACCGATCAACAAGCAATTATAAAATATTATTAAATTGATATTTTATGCGGCTCTCTCACTGATCTCATTCTAATTATATACTGTCGAAGATGTTTTTAATTTAAAGATTTAAAAATGTTTTTAGTCCTTTTGAAGTGTCATTTTTTCGTTTTTGGCCCGCGTACGATTTGAGTTTGAGACCCCTGGATTAGAAGCTATAGCATTTCAAAATATTTTGATATTAGTAGACGGTGCTTGCATTCTGTAAGCATTTAGCGTAATTTCAATTACAATGAAAAAATAACACCAAAGAATTACAATTTTTACTATGTCGAATTTTTCCCAAATTTAATGACCGAAATCTTATAATCGTACCGAATTTATAGTCTGTAGCACATTTGGAAATGTCTTATAATTTTTATCCTCGTATTAGGCAATAATGGGGCAAAATAAACCCTAAAATTTAAAATTCTCACAATATCGTATTTTTCCATTAGCTGTGACAATAAAATCTACAATCTTGCCAAATTTAAAATCTCTAGCTCATCTGGAGGAACCTTATAATTTTATCCTCGTGTGGGTCATTAATGGGTCAAAACAGCTCCTAAAAATAGGAATTTTCATTGGTTATGACCGAAATCCTATAATCGTGTCAAATTTCAAACCTCCATCTCATATAGAAGTGCCTCATAATTTTTATCCTCGTATGAGGCAAAACATTCCCTATGATTTAAAATTTTTGCAATAACGGATTTTTTCCTTTTGTTTCAACCAAAAACTAATAATTGTGCCAAATTTAAAGTCTCTAACTCATCTAGAGCTGCTTTATTATTTTCAAACTCTTGTGGGCAGAAATTGAGCAAAACAGCCCCAAAAATTGGAATATATTAAATATCTGATTTCTCCGTTTGGTAGTAGTTTAATATTAAATGGCATTATGCTATAGCCCTCTGGTTCCCATATAAAAGCATTGAACTAGTTGCCAAGAGAGCTGATTGTTGGGACCCAGAAAAATTCTGTTTTTCCGATAAAAACTATAGATTTAGGCTAAATCAACAGGGATTTGAATTCAGTCTTCCAAAATAATAAGCTAAAATTTATAATCTTTCCGACAGCCAAGTTCGGAGTTCGAATCTTGACTGGAAATAATTTCAAAAAGCAAATATAAAAACCTTCACAAAGATTTATTTGCGTTTCTTATGGGGTAATAATGGGTCAAAAATAGTCCCTTAAAATTGCAATTTTGACAATTTCGGATTTTTTCCTTTGGTTGAGACCAAAAACCTATATATCTGCAAAATTTCAAGTTTCTAGTTCATCCTCCTATAATGTGTAAGATGCGTCTATATCTCTGTGTCTATATTATAAAACTAGTGAATGCGTGCTTGCATTCCGCAAGCATTTTCTCACACATTAATGTAAAGAATAAAAGGCGACAAATAATTCTTAAACGCATGAGTTTGAATCTCTGCGCCGAATTACGTGTTTTTCTGTTTTGACAATATTGGGGTAAAACAACCCATAAAATGTGTACTTAAAATTTTTTTATAGGTTTTCATCATTTGTTTCGAATACTTCACATTTCTGTAAAATTTAATCGATGTAGCACCTCTATAAGTGCATTTATATAAATTTAATTGTTTAAATTTTATGAATTTTTAATAGCCATAATAATAAACTTTTCTGAAATTTTCAATGTTAATTACGACCGGAACATTATTCCCTAACATTGTTAAAATTTTCAGCTTCCTGGATATTCGGAAAGTACATAAATATTAGTCAATTTGTTTAACATTTACGAATTTTTTAAGGCCGAACGAATAAAAATTTTCAAATTTCTATAATCCCGTTTCCGTTTTTCTGTAAATTCTACCGTTAGAGAAAATTTCAGCATTATAGCACATTTAGAAATACCTAAACCACGAAAAGTTCTTTTAAATGTTTATAATTTTTAAGGGCCAATAAAATAAACATTGTTACAATTTTCCATTTATTCTGGCGGTTTTGTGAACAAACCTACCTATGTACCATATCTCAGCTCTCCGTCTATTGTAATTTGGGCCAGACATTAGTATCCTTCTATATCCTCCTATCTATACTATAAGCTCAGATCTTACAGAAGAGGATATAGGATAAATGATAGATAGGAGGATACTAATGTCTGGCCCAAACTACAATAGATGGAGAGCTGAAATTTTGAAAAATTGTAGAAGGCATGGAGAAACCGCCAGAAAAATTGAGATCTCATACCTTAGTGTAATGGGTTCGACTCCATAAATTTCGAAAGTTGCATTTTTCCCCATAAGAAAAGCATTGCGGCATTTTTGAAAATTAATTTCGGGCACTTTCCTATAAGATAGAGAATTGAAACTTGAAAGGTCGTTAGATATCCAAGAGATCTATAGGAAACCGTTATCAATTTTTCTTCAAGTGTCCTGGGTTCGACTCCAGAGGACCCGGTATATCTCCCATAAGAAAGCATGGAAAAAATAAATTCCTTCATATAGACGAAACTAAGAGGAATAAAGAGCTGATATTTTCAGAGATTGTAGATGTCATGAGAGTATCTCCATATTATATGAGAACTCCTGCGTAGGTGTCATCGGTTCGACTCCAGGCAGCCCTAAATTATAGATTATTTCCCATAAGAAAACCATTGAAATTGGCGCAGGGCGCTTTTGCGTTTAAAATTTATTTGTCGGCTTTTAGTCTCTCTTTTTAATTGAGAGAAAATGCTTGCAGAATGCAAGCGCACATTCACTAGTTATCCTATATCCTCCTCTGTAAGAAGTGAGCTTATAGAATGAAGAGGATCGAGGATAATCTTATATATAGGATAGGAGGATACTAATGTCTGACCCAAACTACAAGAGATGGAGAGCTGAAATTTTCAGAAATTGTAGATGGAGTGGAGAAACTGCCAGGAAAATTGAGATCTCCTATCTAAGTGTCATGGGTTCGACTCCAGAAATTCCGAAAGTTGCGTTTTTACTTCATACGTAGTAATGGGAAAGGATTTTGATCATGAAAAAAATCGACTTCGAAATTTCAACGGAAATACACGTTTTGAGGTCCCTAGAACACGTTTAGACTATTTTCGGAATGATGTCTGCGTGTGTGTGTATGTGATTGTGGGCGCTCTAACTCAAAAGGTACTTGTCATATCCTTACCAAACTTCATATATAACACTTTAGCACGAACACAAAGAACTGATTAGTTTTTGGACAATAACGGTTAACCGGAAGTCGAGGTTTATTCGAAACCCGATTCGGTTTCCTCGATATTCCTCCGTTAAAACATAATTATTTTATGTACAATTCTGTACAAAGCTTATATAGAATGTAATATCCTACAACTTTCATTTGAAACAATTTTCTATAGCCGTTATTGTTTAGGAATTATTTATAAATAACCGGTTTTTCGGTTTCCGTCAAATATCTCCTTAAAATCATCGTTATTGGTAATCTTTGTGAGGACCAAAGTTGTAGAGAATAATATTTCTTCCGAGTTTTGTTTGAAACAAATTTTCGTAGAACCATCCATTTCGGAGATATTCAACTTTTTTCGTAATTTTCAGTATAGAGCGCTAATACCATGTAGCGGTGAATTTTGTAAACACATTCAAAATATACGTAATTTACTGCAATAAGGACGACTGTATTCTTTTATGATACGAAATAATAATTTTGCCTTATAATGCTATTCATAATAATATAAATATCTATACCCAAGTATGGAGAAAGTCGTGTTGGCCACATCAGATTTTTTAAAGTAATGATTCATGTACGTCTGCAAAGGAATGTACGTGCAATTTATTACCGAAAACTGAATGTGGCTTATAAGCCTAATAAATGTTATTCCTATACGTTAAATTTATGATAAATGCTGAAATTAAAATATTTTATGCATTACGCCTCAATATAAAAGTTTATACAGGCTAGATATATTATCTTTTTCACATACTAATATGCCATTTTTACATGTGAGTTTCCGGAAATATATTTTTAAGTAATAATAATATTGCCAGCATTTATTCATCACCTTTTAGAAAATATTTTTTTCCGAAATTGTTATTCGTTTTGCTCTGAGTACATTTATATTAAAACAGCTTACCGTAAAATATATTTTTTAGTCCTCGTTCGTTAAATGAAATCCCTCAGAAAAACGGTGCTGATTTGATTATTTTTATCGAAACTCGTTTTCACTCTCTTTATAAGCGCAGTGGAATGTCCGAATGAAATTTCTCGTGTCGCTTTCAAAGCACTCCTAGCGGACGCGTCACTCATCTCGGTCGGATCGTTTCCAAAAAAAGCTCTCAAACGACAGCCGAAGTTCTTTCTGTGAGAAAATTTTCCGTGCCAGAATCCATCGCGGCTGCGTAACGTCCGGGCGTCCAGCCCACACGATTCACCGCAAATATCGAGAGAAAAGGAGAGAAAGAGAGACGTTAGGGAGATTAACGGCATTTGCGCACGGCATCTGAAAAAAAAATGAAACGCGAAGGGCGAAAAAATGCTCGGAAAATTTAATCCGAAGAACTCCACTTTTATCGTCCTTCTAAAAATATACAAAGTCCGCAAAAGATGATTCCGAAAACGACGAGAGAGGGCAATATTTGTGAATTATTTGTTTCCCGAGACCTTTTTCTTTTTTAAAAGTCTGTTTTATTTATTTATTTTTTCGAGGTTTCCCTAGAGCTTTACAGTGTTTTCCAGACCCATTAACGTTTTCCTACCCGCCTAAATTCACGAATCTCCATTGGATTTTTTAAAAATTTTATTAGTGCTCAAGCACGCCTGAGTGGTCGTAAATGCTTTCACATTTCACGCGAGAAATTCTGCGTGTCCTTTTAATAGAGGGTCAAGAAACAAATGAAGCTGTTTAGGTTCAATGTATCTTGAAAAATTTTCAATCAATTGTCGAGCGAAATGAAAATAAATTGACGCATTCAAATTGTTTCGATTTCAATGCAAAATATTTTCAACTCCAAAAAATGAAAATATTTTCGAATGGCGCACTATCTTATACTTTATTTTTAATCGGACTGATGCGAAGAGTGAATCATAAATTCATATGCTATAGACATGTAAGTTGTAATATGGGGAAAATTGTAAACCAGGGGAAAAAATTGACATGACCTGGTATCGATTCCTGGTCATGGCAATTTTCCATCTGATTTCCAAGTATTTATTTGTAATTTAAATAGTTTTGATTAAAAATAATTATCAGAAAATATAAAAAAATGAGATTTTTTCCTGTACTCTTGTTATGTCTTAATTCTTATTAGAATAGGCTTCCGTTGCACGTTGTATTTTGGAGTATATATAAATTTAATTTTTTTTCGCTATCATATGTTGCTTAGCTCCTTGCTGGTCATTGTGTGATATTCTCTCAAAATTATTCATATAATAAATTTATTAGAAGATTACAATTCGCACACTTTGTACGCTGCCATCTATTCGCGAAATTTAGGGACTTTGAAAAAAATCCAGTGACGTAGTAAATAAGGATTTTCATTAATTAAAAAGCTCTTACATATGGTAATAAAAAATTAATCACGCTAAAACCATAATTTTCCCAATTTAATTAAAAACAAGTTAAAAATTAAAATCGTTCCATTTTTCGGAGTGATAAATTCTCTCTTTAAAAACGTCTTTACGAAACGTACAAGCAAATAAAAACTGAACGGACTCATATATGAATCGCGCACTTTTACTTTCCTTTCCAAAAGTCATTATATCGCCTGTTTATTTATATTCAAAGGGAATAAAATACGATACATGACTTACTCAGCTATCAATATTTTAACAGGAACCTCTTTCACCCATCCAATTAGCTCCACGCCTTTGTTTTTCCGTCGGAACTGTATGACTTAAGAGTCGTAGAATTGTGAATAGGCAAGAAATACCAATCTCACAAAACTTTTGTAGGGCCTTGAAGTTTTTATCAGGGAAGTAATAAGATCGTAATTTCGGAGAGGTGTTATTTAAAATTACGAAGGAGCAAAGGCCCTCCACGGATCCTCCAGACCACTTCCTTCTCATTAATTACACGTTCGAAAGATTTATTACGCCCTAAACACGATTTATCACTCATTACGGCCACGGGGAAGTCATATCTAATTCAAATGGAGAATTCGTTCATTGGAAGTTTGGTGGATTAATTTTTAGGCGCGTTTCACCTCCAGCGTGAGCGCCTATTGTCGTCGGTCTGTCCGTCCGTCCGCATGTTCGTTCTCGGCTTCTACGGAACGGATTTTCATGAAATTTGATATTAAGGACTTTCAATAAAATATAATAAGAAAATCGCACAAATGAATCACGTACGCCAATCAGGGGTACCACTTTACTAGAGACAAAAAATTAAATTTTCGTCATATCTCGTAAACTATTGTTCATATCAAAATATTTTTCAAGTAAAAGTTGTAGAACTGGTAAAGTAGAGTATTTATTTTCCCGTACATTTTTATCGTAGGAGTAGCCGTTATCGAGAAAATCAAACAAGAAAGTCTTATATCGAGTTGAACTTTGAAAATTTCTTGCATGGTTACTTCATTGTTGCTAACATAAACAATCTCCCAAACAAACGTTTAATTTCCTTACGTGTGCATGTAATATTATTAAATAGGAAGAAAATGGATTATTTATGATGAAGAAAAGAACTTTAAAGCGCAATTTCCCTTACGTACAGGTACTTATATAATTTCTTTCAAGTAATCCATTGCACGAAACGCGCCCATTTGCAATATGCTGTACATTTTTCCTAACTTGTTAAAATGAGAAGTAGAAAAAATCTGATGTGGCCCACACATGACTCTCCATATTTGGGGTATAGATATTTAAATTATTAGGAATAGCATTATAAGGCAAAATTATTATTTCGTATCATAAAAGAATACAGTCGTCCTTATTGCAGTAAATTACGTATATTTTGAATGTTTACAAAATTCACCGCTACATGGTGGTGGCGCTGTATACTGAAAATTACTAAAAAAGTTGAATATCTCCGAAATGGATGGTTCTACGAAAATTTGTTTCAAACAAAACTTGGAAGAAATATTATTCTCTACAACTTTGGTCCTCACGAAGATTACCAATAACGACGTTTTTAAGGAGATATTTGACGGAAACCGAAAAAACCGATTATTTATAAACAATTCCTAAACAATAACTGCTATGGAAAATTGTTTCAAATTAAAGTTGTAGGAAATTACATTCTCTATAACCTTTGTATAGAATTGTATATACAATAATGATGTTTTAACGGAGAAATATCGCAAAAACCGAATCGGGTTTCGAATAAACCTCGACTTCCGGTTAACCGTTATTGTCCAAAAACTAATCAGTTCTTTTTGCTCATGCTAAAGTGTTATATATGAAATTTGGTACTAATATGACAAGTACATTTTGATTTAGAGCGCCCACAATCACATACATACATCCACCATCCATCCACACACACAGACATCATTCCGAAAAATGTCTAAACGTGTTCTAGGGACCTCAAAACGTGTATTTCTGTTGAAATCTCGAAGTCGATTTTTTTCGTGATCACAATACTTTCCCTATACTACGTATGGAGAAAGTAAAAATTGAAACTGATGAAATTACCCTGAAAGCAGTAGGAAATGTGGTTATCTAAGATTTTTTTAATTACATAAAATAATTAAATCAAAAGAAGCAATTCCAAATAATCTTTGTCATGAAGGATTAGTATTCGCAGGTCCGGGAATAAAATAATATCATCAAAAAGGCAATGATTCAATTCATTTTCAGAATAACTATTCATCGAGTACTCACAGACTTTGCTTTCAACATGACGTAACATTTATCCTAGCAGAGCAAATCCCTTTACGAGATATACAAGTTCAGTTACTGCGTGACGCTTAGGATATTTATGTAAATATACGTGCATTTTCATGTTGCTGAGATTTACTGCGATGTATTTTGGCGTATCGAATTAAGTATTATTTTTTTATTGAGATTTAAGCAATTATGTAACTTGTATGAGTGTATAATTCTCTAATTTAAGGAAAAAAACTGTTTAGCAATGTTTGGGATGTATCATTTCTAATGTTTTTCATATGTATTAGGTGAAAAATTGTTGGTTATTTGAGCTGTCCTATTAAGCTCAATAACGAATGTACAAGTTACGTAGATAATCTACTCCTGGAGTAACTCGCATATCCAAACCAAGTGCGGCTAACAGTTATCGAAACTATTATATTTTTTTCTAGAATACTCTTATAAATTAAAATGCGTTTCTTCCTAAACTTTATAAACGCCATTTTTTCAGTTAGTAGCTTTTTTTCTAAATATCAGAGAAATAAATGGTTCATCATTCCCACTTCCTTATACCATCGAAACTGGGTGAAATAATAAGAGGAAATTGGTCAGCAAAATAGGAAAATAGAGCTATAGGCCAATCTATCGCGCTGCATATTTCATCAAATTTTCATATCAATGACTGTGAATTTATATTAAGTCAAAGAAGTTACCTTTGTCATAATTATTCCTTCGAGTTAAACACAACTTCTTTATCTCCAATTTCTCTCAGAATATAATTGTAAAAGACTGAAATTTCATCCACGGTTTAACCCTTTTCTAGAACCGGATTAAAGAATAACGTAACTAACATAAGACACAGCTAAGCGGAAAGGGGTAAAATAGGCCTCCTTTAAATGATACCGCTCAACCACATACAACCTCCATCGTTAAACCTTGCCCATAAAATAAACAAAAGCGAGGAAAGAAAAAGTAAGCTTCACTACTCACTTGCGTCGCGATGGCGAACGCCGGTGGCCTCTTCTTCCCGTTGCCGCTCCTCAAACTGCTCCTGCTGCCCCACGTGGATGTCGAAGATATAGAAGAGGTTTCGTCCAAGAGCCGCGGTCTGGAGGACCTGTGAGCCGTGGCGTCGCCCGCGAACCGGTCCAACCGCGACCAGTCCTTGCCGTGGTGACGCTTCGAGTAGTAACGACACACCAAAAGGGTCATTGCGACGACGAGGGCCAATCCGGTCCCCGCCGCGGCGCCCAATACGGCTGCCGAAGCGACCGCCATTTCACCGGCTAAGGGTCACGGTTTTTTTAAATCCCTCGCTTGTGAACACTAACAACACACGCGCGCGCACACGAGTGGGACAGCGAAATAGATGAGCCGGCGGAGATGCGGTAAACGAAAAATAAACTGTTCCTTTCTCTTTTTTGGGGTAAAAAGGTCTAAGGGAAAAACACGGAGGGAGAGATAGGGAGGGAGGGAGAGAGATAGAGAGGGAGAGAGAGAGAGAAGGAAAGGGTGAGTGCTGGGATAATGAGAGAGAGTTTCGGTTTTCGGAGATCCGTTGATGATCACGTATAAGGGAGGAGGAAGGGGATTGATGAGAATTCTGGAAGAGGGAGAGAGAGAGAGATGGTTAAATAGATTTCGATGTAACAGGAATGAGGGAAGGGGGAAAGAACGCTCGTTTACTTTTCGGAGGCCGATGAAGTGGAACGGGGAGACACCGAACGCCTGTGCGCCAGACTGGCGGACTGTCGATTATCCCGGAGATTTGCGTGAGCGGAGGAGATAAAGAGAATCGATGGTGAAATCGAAAGAAAAATAGAAGCGAGGAGATCGTTGAAAGAGAAAAAAGAGAACCCGAGGAGCCGCACAAACCGACCCGATCCGGTAAATTCCGGAATATATATATATATATATATAAAACAGGTTGTTTTGGAAAATTGGAAGGGTACACAAACCGGAAAATTCGTAAGAGGTGGGAAACCGGCAGTGTTCGTCAAACCGGTGGCGTGGAAGTTTTAATCCGAAGTGTGATTATTTGATCCCGAAAGGAGACAGAACTGGAAGTTCTTATAATACTAGGAAAAGATAGTTTGGTTCGGTCTGTTTCACAAACCGACACAACACTATTCGGGTGAGCAGAAAATGTTTCTCTCTCAAAATATATACACAGTCGGTGCAAGAAAATGTATTACAAATCGGCTGAACTTGAGATTTTTAAATTGGTCGAGGGTACAAAGACAATAAAATTAGTTGTGGCTGATATCGAGAGTTTTTTTTTGCAAAAGATTCAACAGTACGAAATTGGCAGTAGCAAAATTATATCCAAGTCTGGATGCATTGCGCTTTGTCGCGTAAAAACGGATGCGATACAGCACCTTAAATAAATTAAATATATTCGTCGTAGGAATAATGCTTACTCAAAAGCTTTAAAGGTCACACACATCGCGTACTCGAGTAATTTTTTTTAATCGGCGCACACAAGCACACGCTATCTCAAATTGTTTTGATTGAGGGCTCAGAGCCGAGTAGGGTATTATTAAAATACTTTCATTCGGAATTTTTGAAAAATAAAAATATATATAAAAATAAATCCAATAGCTCTAAAATTAATAGGTATTCCTCTGGACTTAGGTCAAGGCGATAAAAAAAACCATTTCGTTGCCGGCCATAAGTTTAATAAGAACAAAATAATCCTTAAAGCGACGTTCAAGGGAGAAGAAAAACTATATAAAAGTTGGCCTTGCGAACAGAGACTGTAACTTTGAAGGAAGTTTTATTTGTTTTTAATACTGTTTTTTTATAAACAAAGAATTGAGCGCGAGTAAAGAAGTAAAATAATAAAGCTTCTTTCTGAGCCTTCTAAAAGTCTCTTCGAAGAAATCACGAGAGCGCAGGTAGATTTTGTTTTTCGGAAGAAGCACGGTAGATGACGTGAGGAAAAGAGTAAGAGAGATAAAAGGGGCGAAAGAACTGAGAGTGGAATTGGTTTTTATGTCAGGGGAAGAATAGAAAGACGAGGAGGGCAGAGGTGAAAGGGTTATGGAAAAGGATTTCTGAAATATATGGTAAAGGAAAGGTTTTTTTTTTTTGCTTTTATGGAGCTATAAGGTTTATGTGGAGGATAGATGTAACGGCAAATGGGCACTACGGCCTATCCTCCAGAGCACCGCTCGCCTCCTTCGCTTCCGGGAGTCGCACCTCCCGTGTCCTCCGGGAGGGGAGGGGAGGGGAGGGGTGGTCTCCGGTTTTGCGGCTCGGGTCGTCGACCGCTCTAAAAGTTAAAAGGCTGGTATAAAGGGTATGAGGGCGAGAGATTTTCAGCGCCGCCTTGGGCTAGCCTCCGGGTCTGGCGTCATCATCGTCCCTTCCCGCTGCCTCCGCCTCCTCCGGCCCCTCTAAAGATCCTCGCCGACTTCCGTTACATCTGAGCGGACAGGGAGGCGGGGGCGGTTGAGCGGGTGGCCACGGGACGGTCCCCAGCCTTGCCAAGATGTGGGTTGGATGAGCCACGCCCGATGAAAGATATCGAACGGACTTCTTGAGGGCAAAGTTGAAGAGCGGGGGCATGGTTTTGAGGAAGAGAGAGAGAGAAAATAAAAATAGAATTAATTTTAACAATATTGGATTCAGAGGGAAGAAGAATGTTACTTTTAACGGAGACAATACACTTTTTTGCGCCAATGGAGAGTGAAACAAAATATCAACAAACAATTTTTTCGTTCATAGCGAACTTTCTGATCGACCACTTAGAATTTATTTTAAATGAGCTTTGTTTATGATAGTAACTAAACTAGGGTACTTTATGATACCGTTCTTTACAATTGACTTTTTTTTTGTAAATGTCCTCATGCTAAAAATGGATTTCATGCCAATCAAATGTAAAGTTGTCCGTAATTTGATCGAATGTGGATGCATTTCACAAACAGGAATCACGACAATTTACATGCATTCTAAACTAATTTAAAAATTAAATACGCACATCTTAGTCTAAATAAATGCCAAAATTATTTCAGTACATTTGAAAATCTGAGATAAATCTGTTTTTAACGCTTTCAAACATATCAACGTGAAATTAATTACGTGTCGCAAGGGCTGTTTTGTTTTACTTTTTCGTAACGGAGAAGCTTGGGTCACTGTTCCTAATGATATCAAGCCGTTGCCAAAGGAATTAAAGTCAGCCGGAGAACAAAGCGGCAACTTTCGTGCCCAACCTAATCTGCAAGTGAGACTCGCATGGTAGCGGATTGAAACGGATACGGAGATTACGGAGTGAAGATAATAGACGCTACCGATTGCCTAGAGTGAAATAATTACACCGCTAGTCCGTTTCCGAGCCATGTATTGCATGAATATGAAATACATATCACTGCCATAAACTTATACCTAATCATTTTCTAATCGTTTACCTATTTACGAAATATTTATATATTTCAGACGCTTCGAAATTGTATCTTTACGTCGCCAAGTACAGTTAAACCACTTTAATGGCGTCTTTTTTTTTTAAACCTGCTCAATCTGTGATGTCGATAAACAAAAATGGAGCTCCAAATTTTGAGAATTCTAACGTCACTTTTAATAAGACTTTAGAAATCTGCTTTGAACAACTGAGCCGTATGAGGATTCTTCTGGCGGGAACCGTACTTTAAATTAAATATCTAGACTTTGAAAAGGGCCTCTAGGAAACTTTCGGATTTTTTCCTATTACTATCCGTAAATATCGACATTTTTTAGGAATACGAAACGAATAATTTCTGTGATCTGCATCGATTTTATTGCGTCAAGCCCAACCTAATCTGCAAGTGAGACTCGCATGGTAGCGGATTGAAACGGATACGGAGATTACGGAGTGAAGATAATAGACGCTACCGATTGCCTAGAGTGAAATAATTACACCGCTAGTCCGTTTCCGAGCCATGTATTGCATGAATATGAAATACATATCACTGCCATAAACTTATACCTAATCATTTTCTAATCGTTTACCTATTTACGAAATATTTATATATTTCAGACGCTTCGAAATTGTATCTTTACGTCGCCAAGTACAGTTAAACCACTTTAATGGCGTCTTTTTTTTTTAAACCTGCTCAATCTGTGATGTCGATAAACAAAAATGGAGCTCCAAATTTTGAGAATTCTAACGTCACTTTTAATAAGACTTTAGAAATCTGCTTTGAACAACTGAGCCGTATGAGGATTCTTCTGGCGGGAACCGTACTTTAAATTAAATATCTAGACTTTGAAAAGGGCCTCTAGGAAACTTTCGGATTTTTTCCTATTACTATCCGTAAATATCGACATTTTTTAGGAATACGAAACGAATAATTTCTGTGATCTGCATCGATTTTATTGCGTCAAGCATCGGGTCTTGATAAGCTATTATCCATCTTTGCTTTATGGATTTTTTGCGATATACAAAAGAGGAATTCTAGTTGGTAATGCTTATATTATAGGCACGTGCTATTGCGTATTTAAGTATCCAGTTTACCGTCGTTCAGAGGAACGATTCTAGGAGAGTTCTAGCACAATGTTGCTTAATTGTTAGCATTCCTTAAATCGGTAAGGCCGTTTAAACAGCACAGTTTTTAAAATCTATAAAAGTTCACGAAAACGATGAGTATTTATAACGATTGTTTAAGCATGGTATTGACGCAATTCTTCGCATAAATTTAATAATTTGTTTAATTCATCGCTGACTCGCGTCTGATCTCTAAACATTAATAAAAATCGAAGAAACTCCTTAACCATTAAGAAAACACATGAGTGAATTGTGGAAATTTAACTTATGTGCATAAGACTGATCACAAATGTGAAGATGGAGAAAAATTCCGAATTTACGGTCAAATTCAGATTTGTGATGTCTTATGCACTCACGCATCTTATAATATAATATTAAAATTCTAATCGTACGTACGTGAAGCATTACAGGTACATATTTCTCGAGAACCGTTCGTCGTAGAGATGTGCGTTAAACGGAGTTTTGTTTCTACTATCTAGGAGGTCCCTGAAAACATATTTTCGTTTGCTATAATGTCCCCGGGTTCGAATCCAGGAGACAATTATATTTTCCCATGAGTTTACACTGAATTTTCGATTTTTCAGAGTGCAAGATTTTTTTCCCCTTGATTAATCAAAATACATAAATATGGATCGATTTTCTTTGTTTTTGCTTCATTCGACAGCTATAACTCTATACTATCTTATTCTTGTGATGTTTACATGTGAAACAGTCAAATATTTTATAAATACGCAAATGTTTTCGAAATTTTGCAGATATTTCGTACTCTTTCCTGGGTTTGCCAAGGCGACCATCATTATTGCCTCCGATTCAATTAGTGCCAATTAAACTTTCAAATAGACGAAAGAAAAGCGTTATTCGCTTCGAACTATTGTTAAGCATCGAAATTATTGCTGTGGCAACGTCAAACTTTATACATAGCAACGTATATATTTATGGATAGTTATTCTGTTGACTGCGTTTCTAACAATTTAATCAAAGCAATTGAATCTTCATTTTATCGTTTCATTGCTAGAATCTTACCTTTTTGTAAGTAAAATCATTATATTATACACATGTAATGCTTATTAATGCAAATAGGCTAGCGTATAAATTTACAATTAGATAAGAATAGGGACGCACGTTATTTTTTAAAAACATATTGGAAGTTACATAGTTCTTTTCTCTTCTTAGCTAATCTAAATAAACAGCTGCATTGATTGGTACATAAAAAAGGACATATATTTCAATAACAAAAAGCAAAGAAACTTATAAACACAAATGTTCGTGATCAATTATTGTGTAGCATTAATTTCCTCTCTAATATGACTTTTAAAATGCAGATTTCTGACTGACTTATGGGTTATTCTCTTCCGCGCCGGATGGATGCGGAAAATAGACGGAAGACTTAAAACATATAAGCTATTAAATAGAGCTAGAAAGATGCGCTTAGTTTTTGCCGCAAATCTCACGGTGTTGGGCCGCGCTACGGCCAGGGGCGGAGCCCCTTTAGTTAAGGAAACCTCTAGCGTAAGAAATGGAATTGAATTATATGATCATAGGATTTGAGAGCGTAGTCCGATTATATTGGCAACTAAAAAGAATATTCGCAGAAGCCTCTAGCAGAAGAAATTCTATTATATGATCATAAAAGGCTTTTAATTTTGTGGCATGCTTCGTAGTCCGATTAGATCGTGCGGAGCGTGGCACGGGGTTGGGCGCAGGAAGCGCCAGGGGCTATCCATCTCCTGTAATATTACTTGCCGTCTCCTGTCACTTCCTAAATCTCAAGTCCCCACTCATCCTGCTCCTCTCCTACCGTCTTCCGCCATCGCTCTCCTATTCACCCTTCCTCTCTCTCTCTCTGTTTCCTTTCCTTTCTCCCTTTCTATCCCGCTTTCCGCCATCCAACTCCATCGTTCCGTGCGTCCATTTTTTGGCTTCCTCTTTCCAACCATCCCTCTTCACCCACATCCGGACAAGAGTCATTCTGTAAAGCTCTTTCACCGGACATATCCCTCCTTAACGTTATTTTCATCGAAAGTCGTTTGAAGAGGCCGCTTTGTTAAAAATGAATGTCAAAGGTCAAAAATGCCGACGAAAAATAGGAATCGGATCCAAACCTTATGAAGCGAATGACGTGAGCAAAGTTTTTTTTTTGTGGATTTCAGCGATTGGTACAGGTTCTTGTCATAAGCGCTTTCACCGAAACGTGACAAATAATTGGAGAATTGTGTGCAAATGAATGATATCACCTGTATTAAACCGTTGCTAAGTCCGAAAATATTTGTGTTTTCAACGCTGCTATGACGCAATTTGTTTTATTCACTCAATCGAAACAATCTTTGTCCTCATACATTTAATAAACCTTTTACCTCCGGCACACAATGAAGACAGTCAAAAATCGTTTACGAGATTGTAAATGTTCCAATTTTTGCTCATGATAACTTTCTGTAAATAGGACCATATTTCGTCCACTGAATTCTAAGCAAGTGCACTAGGTAAGTAAACATGTTGTTCCGCAAGCCCTCTAGCTATCCCCAAAAAACACCCTTGTACGGCAATAATTCTTCGTGAAACGTTGGACCAGCTGGAGGGCGGAGACCAGTTTTAGAATCCCGCCGTAATTGGGAATACATCGCTATCCTTTCCTTAATTAGGATTTACGACTTCGAACTGAAATGAACGGGGCCAATTACATCACTTTCGCGGTGCTTTCTATATGTAAAACTATGAAAAATATTCAACGGAATACAATTATCGAATCATATGAATTAAACTCTATTGCTTTTTACTTCACATAGAATATAGCATAAAGTATATGTATAATTAAAACATTTTCACATGAGATTGTAGAAGATTTAAGAGATACGCCGATTTTTTTCCGTCTAATAGGCGTAGGGTTTCTTTTCTTTATAGGATATGTTAATACGGCCTCTTACTGTATGAAGCTGGTTAAAATTTTCGTGCAATCTTCTCCTTATTTCTTTGGTAAATGCGAAAACGAAGTCAGTTTTTACGTATATATGCTTACTTTTTAAGTAAATTTGAAGTGGCGCATGAGGTTAGTTGGCGCGGAAGAGTGAGTTCACGGACTGTTTATAGTGAATTTAACTGATCAAAGCGGAAGAATAAGCGAGCTTTAGCAACACGATAGAAATTCCCCTTTGAGTTGAATCTGTCTTTATACTTCAACGCTAATACAGACATGCTTCCGCCAATCTACCCTTTCGCAGTAATGCAGCATATATTAAGCTCACAAACCGATGAATAAAACGATTACGCTACAAATACACGTGCATAAAAATCAATTTAACAAAGATGTCATGAAGGCAGGACATAGGCAAAACCTTAATAATAACATGAAACTGCACGCGGTACAACATACCATTCATTGCGAGCTATGTGCGACCATTATTTTTTTCATTCGAGGTACGTAATCCACTACATAACAGAATCCGCAGTTTTACGAGGATCGCCATGAAAGGCATAAACCGCACAAAAGATGATTAAAAAAAGTAATTAGGAACCGCGAATAAACAAACATACAAAAATACAATCAAGCGAGGAGAGATCCGATTCGAAATATGGGAAAAACACTTAAACGTTCTTCGACCTCATATCTTGGGCAAGAGATTGCTCTATAGTGGCACAGATTTTAAGGATCCAGGAGGCAGCAAAAGGGGACTAAATCGGGACGATGAGAGAGAGAGAGAGGAAGAGGAGAATGTTATAAAAACTTCTCCCTACTCTACCCGTGGGACCGAGGAAAGTGGCATCCTTGAAGCCCCTAGGGACCGCGTGGCTTAAAACTTCCAACCGGAATGCCGGTGCGGGGCAGAAAGAGAGAGAGAGAGATCCGGACGTCGAATGTTCGCCGCAACGTAAAATTCTCTCTCGTACAGAAGAGCAACCCACAACCGCCTATCCTTCCTTCCCTCTCTCTCTCTCTCTCTCCTCCTCCTCATCCTCTCCCTTTGTCCTTTCCGTTCCATCCGCGGAAATATAAGGATCGTAATTTGATTCCGGAAATAAAAGGAGAAATTCGTGCGAACTTATTCTTCGAACCTCTAGGGAAAAGCCTCGCCGCCATATAATGAGGTCTGCACGACAAGATGACGTCGGTCTACATAATTCAAAGACAGGGTTAACAATCCATCCCTTTCTAAAAATCGGAGAAGATAAGTTAGGTAAGATAAGGTTGGGATCAATTTGGGGGAAATTATACACGATGAAATGGGAAGATTGAATAGTATTAAACATCCATTCCATCTTGATAAGGATTAGGAACTGAGATATAATCACACTGTGAAAATTGGATGTAAGTCAATAATTTCAATTAAAATGCATCTTCATCAACCATTTCCATGCCAAAAGTATACCGTAATTATTCTAAGAATTTGTATGATAAAAGATAATGCCAAAACTTTTGCTGAAATATTTCATTTAAACAAATGACGTCCACCTTTAGCCGAAGTTAGATACTGTAGGACAAGGAAGACATTTTCAACGTTTTTGGTGAGTAATATAAAAGTAACACACACACTAATTATCGAGAATTTTAATTATCGGAACAATGGACACACGAAATTCTACTTATGTTTACTAGAAAAAATCAAATGGACACTAAAACGAATACGCTACCACGAGGGTTGATGCAGGTCTCTATTTAAAGATTTTGAAGTCCCAATATTATTATTCAGAAATAGGAAAACACAAGGAGAATTAAATTAAAAATTTCAAAAAATACTAATTATTATAGCCTGAAAAATTGCAATTTACATTTTTCTGCCCTCGTGTTCACCAAGGCCATTTTCGTTCGTTAAATTTCATTATGAATGGATGAAAACGCTCCGATTACTGCAAACGAAGAGGTAAAGGGTTAGGAAAGGTATATTTTTTTAAAGTCAGAGACCTATGCAGAGAGACGCCTTCATCGAATTAAGTATCGGAAATTGCGTCTACCTTGTTTCGTGGAAAGGATTCGGTACACACACGCAGACAAAATACAAACACGGGATCAAGCTACGGGAGGAAATTCCGTGAGGAAACCTCCATCCAGAAGCTTTTATCCCCTAGCTTTCTAAAGGAGCGACCTTTTAAGGAAAAGAGGGAAAGGAAGCAAACCTTTCTGGAATGTTCCAGCGCTCACGAGAGAATCGGATAAGACGAAAAAAACGATGTTTTCCAGTGCACTTTTGAGAGCACAATTTAATTCCAAGTTCCAATGAAACAACTGACCGGCGAGATTGCTCCTTCCAGTTATCTATGTACAGTCTTATGCAGTGATAAAGGAAACGAGTGTTCGTTTTCCTACTTATGAGGATTAAATAAAATTCTGTAATACTCGACGATTATTTACGGCACATATTTCGAATAAGTGAAATTAAGGAATACATAAATATCAAAACATTTTGGTTGATTACTTTTTTAAAAAATCAGCAAAATACGATGAAAGTTTCGGAAATTTTTGTTTCCACGAAACTATGTGAAATATAATAAAGAAAATCTTCTGATCGTGTGATTTACCATTCGATGAAGTTAAATAAAATACAGATTTTTGTGAGGTGCGATTCCATAAAAACGATAATCATCATCTTGGGAAAGTTGTACCGCATACCCTTGACCCTATTATTTGCTGTTAGAAATATATGTAAATCGATGAAAAGTGATGAAACGTTTTCATCCTAGAATTTCTTGTCACTGACTATTGATCTACTAAAATTTGACAAATTGCTTGACGTTAATACGATAAACGTTATTCAAACTACCGATTATTCGCATGAGACGGTATATCATTTATATTGAAAAGGAAAGGAAATTTAAAACATTATATTATATTATAGACAATATAGGAAAATCATTTATTTAATTAATTGTCTCAAGCGTGGCTTCGTGGAAGTTTTTGACGCCGTATCAAGGTGAAACCGGCCGTGAGAAAACAGATCTTGTGGAAATGTACTTAGTGTGTTTCATTATAAAGAAATCCGTTTATTCATTATTATATTGAATGCCAATACATGTTCATCTATACGAATATTCGCTTTCGCCCAATAAATGAATACTGAAGCTGGGTTTCGGCAGTTTTAGTAACAAAAATCTTTAAGAATAAATAAATAAAGGATAGGGAAAGAAGGAGAAAACTTCTTTGGCAGGAAGCTATGTCATGGAGCCCACGTGGGCAACATTGCGGGTGTTGAGATAAGGATGGACATAGCGTTATAACATTCAGTGATGATTCATAACCTCAGATTTCCTTTACTAAAACTGTATTAGCTAGCGACATTATGATAAAAATAGATATATACGGAACTATATCATGTATTTAAAAAAATAAATTCTTGCGATGAAATATTCATGTTGGAAACCGTACATAGATCAGACGACAAGAAATAAAAAGAATAAAATATACCTTAAAGATCGTCCCTATTTCTTATTTAGTAATAGCCATTACATTTTTTCTGGATCCTACGAATAAATTCTTTGGGAATCAGCACTTTTTATCAAAGAGATGCCCGGACTTTAAAATGTCCATTCCGGAGGAGTCCTGCCGAGTGCTTTAAGTACAGGATAAGGGTTTGTATGGAGCTCGTTTAAGTGACGTCACAAGGCCCATCTCGCCCCCCTCTACATTTTCCTCTCCTTAGACAGTGAACGGCGGATACAAGAGACCGAGTTAGCGTGTTTAACGATCTTCCATTTGACTGCCAGGAAGGAAGACTCCGAAACGGAAAATGACGCGCAGTTCACGACTCGGCGAAATGTGTTTTCACTCGCTGTAGCAAAAAATAAGTGCGGTATACTTTTTTCTCTCTTATTCTTTACGGATTTTAGAAGTACAGCTATTTGATTAAATTCAATATAAAGAAATTTACGTGAGTAATAATTCAGATGCCTCTTAATAATAAGCGTGAAATATAAAAAAACTTTATATATACACCTTATGCAATTGGAAATATATTACCCCGTCGTCCTAAAATTTAACTAATAGATTATTCATTTCGAGAAGCAGGCAATGAATTTCTTTGGCTATTTGAAATGTCATAGCTAGGAAATCTGTATATCAAGTCGCCATCAAAGATATAAAAGCATAGTATTTGTGTGTGACAAATATATATTTGGCCTTCAATACTTTTATCAATATTTTAATGCATTTTATATATTTTATTTGATTACGGTGTAATAATTATTGGTAAAGTCAGATGTGCAAATAATTTAACGGTATCTTGATTGGCCACTTTTTGATTTCAATTTACCAGCAATAGTAAATTCTCGCAATGGATAACATTTGAATAATTTAACTGTCTCTACAAAATTCCCGATTTAAAAGTTGCCTCCCTTTTATTCCATGTTTTCACCTCCAGGTTAAGAAGGGTTTATTATTAACTGAATCTTTTATTTTTGCTCAGAAAACAAACTCTCAGTACTTCGTTGTAATGTATTCAGAATGTAGCCTGCAGAAATTAGAAAACCCTAATTCTCAACTTCTCCGACGCATGAAAATTTAAAATGCAGTTTTTTTATTATAATAAGTTTTAACATTTAAAGACGTAAATATTTAAGTTTAAACTGAATCCTAAAGAGAGCCTTTTTATGAGACACTTATAAAAATAATTTACATCATTAGGTTAATGGATATTTTTTGTGAGAGGAACAAAAAATGTTTAATAATATGTAAAATACAGATTATAACGAAAAATATGTAATCTTGTAAGTCTACTTTGCTTGGTGAACGATACGACAAAATAGCATCTCCTCCAATGTACAATTTTAATTGTGCTGTACCTTATATAGGTACAACGCATTCATAATGTTTTGCGCTATCTAGAACCGCAATAAATCACTCAAATTATTAAGGACGTCGGTGTGGAAGTACTACTGCGTATTCCAAATCCCCGCACATTTGTTAATTGACTAATTCCTTCATTTATCGTTTAGACGCGGCTACTGCACCTTTTATTTGCAGAGCAGGATAAACATGCCGGCAGACATCGTCAGGGCCATCGACACAAGTGCAAATGAGCAAACAACGCGAGACCGATGGAATGCAAGCTCGATAAATAGTTTACACGTGTTAATTCTCCTGTGCAAGAGTAAACGTGGTGTCTAGTTTCAACATGGAGTCGTCTATTTGATGTCTCGATACGCGTGATTTCGCGTTGCAGGCACCTTATTTCATTTCAATACATTTACTTTTCCACGAACAGGAGGTAGCATGTGAGTGTCTAAATTTGAACATTTCAAATTAAAAATCTGCGTAAATTTCGTTTTAAAATTAAGACTGTAAATTTTTTATTGCGCCGACAGAAATTTAAAACTCGATCTTTCAGCCACGCTCTTGGTTTACCCTTTGAAGAATGGCTCCCGTGAAAAGGGAACGGTAAAAAACTGCACACAATGTAATTTATTGTTAAGCCTAACGTCTCCTACAAATTCACTTTATAATTGAATCAGAACAATAAAGAGAGATTTAGCATGAGAACTGAGAATCCTAAAGGAACACTTTGTCCTGTTTTGCATTTTAAGGTATTTTTTCAGTGCTTATGGATGTAAGACTGATTATTCGTTTTGACCCTAGCAATTTTCGCTACTTTGATGTAGGGACTACAAAAGACCTAATTAATTCAAAAATAGAAATCTCAAGTATATTAGTTACCAAGTATAATAAAAATACTTTAAGTGAAAAAATCTTTTCAACTTTAACCTGAGTTCTGGGTAATTGGAATAGTACGCTGTTAGCTCGGTATTTAACATCAAGTGCACTACCTTTTTTGTGTGAAATAAATTGCGAGAGAGAGAGAGAGAAAGAAGGGCAACGTAAATGCAAATAGGAAAACCAAAGGCAATCACTTGAAAAAATTTCAGTTGTAAAATGAGGAAATTTTCTCCCTCTCTTTCTTGTATTAAAATAAAAGATTTTAACTTATTGAGAAAAATGTCTCTCAATTTTAATTAAAAAGATTCCCTGGAAAGCATGGTATAATGTTGTCATTGGGTCTGGAAATATTATTAGTAATTCATGAAATTCATGAACCGCATATGTTAATTTTTTTTTACGTATATGTTATCCACGCACGCAAATACTTTTTTATCTCGTTGGAAAGAATATGCCAAGGGTTTAAAATTAATAAAATTTCAGTACAAAATCAAACAACTTTTTTCTAGTTTACAGCAACTCTCGATCGAGCACAACGTATTATCTGGCATGTTCTGCAAAAACAGAACTCCAAAATATTTTTTTTCTTTAACAATTTCTCGAAACCAATTAAAATTTGCAAAATATTATATATAGGTACATATACATAGTAATCATTAGAGTTATATGAAATTATTTAACAGTTAAAACTTTCCTTCAGAGGTGCAAACCGAACTACAATCGTACTGCTGAGCCGCGAGCCGAACCAAATTTTTTTTGCAAAAGTGGTTCGGTTTGATCTCGATTTACTCCATTTGTACCCCACGAACCGTACAGGCAAATACTATGAGGTGTCTTAACACAATACCTCCACTTTAGAAAGCATTCCTCAAAAGTAATTGGTATAATTATGCCCCATATTTCATTGTGAAACTTCGGGTTCATCAAGTAAGAATCAATACATGGATTTCAGTTAAAAAATTGTTGGAATTTGTTGGTATTCGCAGAGGTTCGCCTAACGCTGATTCTACAGGATTTCCCGTTCAAATTAGACAACTAAGAAAAATAAAGATACCCCATAATTTAATATTCGTCGCATTCAATTTAGACATCGTCGCATTCAAATTACATGTTTGTTCTGTCAACATTTGCTAATTTGTGTAATACTATTATAAATGTTTTAAAAGATTATCAAACAGAAATTCTTAACTAATATGCTAAAATCTTTCAAATTACCCGTCGAAGAACAAACAGTCAGTTACCCTGATATTCATCAATAGGACGGTATTATATATTTCCATTACATTCAGGTTTAGGAATAGGAATTTTAAGGCGCATGAAAAGTTAAATAACCTGAAAAGATGCATTTATCGAACAAATGTAAATTAAATTATAAAATATAAATTAGAATAACATTGGTAAATTTTATATTCTATCGAATAAATTTAAATTCCGGGTATTCAGAGCATCGATACTGCTACTGTTTATCAATTTTATTTAATATATGTATTAATTACACTGTGTACGGTATTTTATTTAAGTATCTCTTCATTATAACAGTATGGCACTACAATGCGCATGATGAAAATAAAATAATAAATTCCCAATTTTGCTTGAACCGAACCGAAGCACTATCAAATAGTGAGTTACGAAGCAAAACCATTATTATAAACTGCCACCCAAACCACTGCAAAATTTAGAATGGTCTGAAGCTCTGCTTTCATTATAAAATACGTGAATCAATGCTATAACAATTTTCAAGAAAGAAATACTGTTGGAGTTACGAATTTCAACGGACAAAGTGCTAAAGGAGAAAAGTCTAATCAAATTGCTAAAATTACTATAAAATAATTTTTTTTCAAGGAGTTATTCGGTAGAATACTATCATTAAAAATAAAAGATAACTTCCTCCGAGTATAAAAAAATTTGATTTTATTACGCAGTCATGTTTATGGCATCCTACATCTAGATGAATGCATAATAATGTCGATATTATGAAAAAAACGCAATTCGAATAAAAACTAAAACTGCAAGATCGTCAGTATTTTACTCGTGACATATTTTCTATTTCCTCTCTATAAGACCAAAATTGGTATATGTGTTGGTTAGAACGATGAAGCTGCGAGTTTAAACTTTGCGATTGGGTTGGTGTTTTGTTTGTATTTTTATGGTAAAAAGTGGTTAAATATGTGCACATTATATAATAAAAATAAACATAAAAGGTTCGGCCAAAATACTATATCAGACACAAAAAATTTCTAAGTTTAAACAATATTATAAATTTTCTTCGTCGGTTAATTTATATCCCACCTAATCCCTCCGGCTTCACTCAACTCTCTCTCTCTCTCTCTCTCTGTACAAGCCAAATAAATAAAATAAAAGGAAAATATGTGATTAGGAGTTCTTTTTGTCTTCCATGAATATTCCAGGCTATCGCTTGTGTTGGCGATTCGCGATATTTCTTTTGTTTTTCAGTTTTTTTATGAAAACGTAGAGGCGAATAAACAAGGGGCATATCTGAAGCGAGGCTTCAAATTTTCTCGTGGGGGAAAGATAAACGGAGCTTTTCATTCGTGGAAGAAAGCGAGAGAGAGAGAGAGAGAGAGAGAGAGAGATAGTTTTATGAAAATTGGAGGGAGAAGTTTCATCGGGGAAATATAAGAGGGCGGGGAAAATAGCGGAAGGCGAGATTTTAAATGGGATTCAAAATAAAAAGGGGCCACTTCTTATTAATTCCATTTCACGTGGGTTTTTTTTTTAAGTGAGAGGAATAGAAAAGGAGAGGGAGAGAAGGAAAGAGAGAGAGAGAGAGAGAGGGAGGGAGTGTACCACCAGAGAATACATTTTTGTCTCTCCGAACAGATAAACAAAATAAGAGAGCTTTTACGCCTCTCGCCCTCTCTCTTTTTTCATTTGCAACTAATGTGGTTGTGAGACTGACAATTAGATCAGACAGATCGGAACATGATTAATGCCAAAAAGATGGATAACCCACGAAAGAAACTTAAAAGACTGCCATGCCTGCAGAAGATTGGTGATGAAGAAACGAAAGGAAGAGAGGACCGGAAGAGCAAAATCTTGCGATGGTATGGACATAATCAACGGATGACAGAGAAGATATGGCCAAAGAATGTTTTTGGGGGCGGTATCCACCTGGGGCAGGTGGAAAAAAGGACAAAGACCTTCGAGGAGAAGGGTCAAAGAAATTATGAAGAAGAATGATCTCCTCCAAGAACAGTGGAAACACGTAAGTCTTTGGCGACTGAGAACCAGCAACTGACAATAACTGTAAATATGGATTTAATGAAATATGTTCGGAATTTAAACCTTTAATGTGCTTTTAATAAAATTGAATGCCCACGCTAAGAGCTTTGTATTTCACAAGACTGATTAAATAAAGGTCGTTACAATGTATATAAATACTGAAGTGTATTGGAATATATAGTTATATTATTCTATTTAATTGGAATAAAGTCCACTAAAACATTACTTCTAATAGTGGACGAGTTAATATTGTTATCAGTGTTGTAGATCAGCACAGACACTGTTTCTAGGTCTTCACATGTTAACTGCTTGTATGTCTTCACATATTAAACCTTAAAATCAATTTCATCTCGCTTTAAAATCGTTACACCCATATTGCAACGTATAGATTATTACAACATGGCTCCAGGGCCGGTTTTACCATTAGGCGAACCTAGGCGATCGCCTAGGGGCGCCAAGATACGGGGGTGCCTGTCTTACTCATAAACAAAGAAACGACAGATCGTTAAATCTTCGTATAAGACTAAAAATAATGACTAAAATGTCAAGATCTTACAAAGTTAACGGTTACGTTATAATTAATAAAGCAACGAACGTCAATAACGATACGTCTATGAATGGCGTATGAATGGCGAATTCCAGAAAATACTTCTTCATTAGATGTCCTGTCATACATATGCAAAAATAATTTAGAAAATAGTGTTCCAAATGTGTTTATTGCTCTGAGAATTTTTGCGACATTGCCAGTATCGGTAGCAAGTTCAGAAAGGAGTTTTTCAAAATTAAAACTTATAAAAACGTACACTCGCTCTACGATGGCTCAGGAACGACTCACTGGTCTAGCAATAATATCTATAGAGCATGAAATTGCATCTACAATCGATATAGATGAATTAATTCAAAACTTCGCCGAAGCAAAAGCCCGAAAAATTAATTTTTCATAATTTTTGCATTTAAGATGTAATAATTTTCTTGCTATACAGATATTAGGAGTAATCATATATGTATACAAATGTATTAGTGTTAATTAATAAAAAGTTTTTAAAATGTTCATAATGATATTATTTTTATAAATATCCACATGTGTAGGTGTATGTGTGTGCTTGTGTGAGTATGACAATATATGTATAGACAATGTATAGGGGCGCCTAAATTTTCTTTGCCTAGGGGCGTCAGATACTCTTGCGCCGGCCCTGCATGGCTCTTTATCCTTTGTCGTCAAACATATCTAGATAGAAATTTAAAAAACCTTGACTATTTCTGAATAATTTCTACGTGACTTCTCTTTCGACGTATGGATTAATTCACTTTGTCCTTCACAGAAATGTACTTAAACACAGAATGATATATGCAAATACCTTTCAAAAGGTCAGATGGTACTTCAACAACCCGCTTAGGATTTATACATTTATCATTCTCGTCAAGTGCCAATTATTTAATCCTCCGAAATTAATTTGCTAACTGAATTATAATGTACACAAGTGTAATTTCCCGTCAAACATGACGCGTATGCGTGAAATAAGTATTAAGTTAAAATAACATTTAAATAAAAAATTAATTAAGCGAACATTTGTGTACACTATAAAGTAAACAACAAATATTAAATACACAATTGAATTTTTTCACCTGTTTCCATATTTCCCACATAATTGAATGTTCAAGAAAGTGAAAATTGTTTTGGACAAATAAAGTTTTATGGGACAGAAATATGATGAATTATTCATTAATCATTACGCTAGACCAGAGGTCGGCAACCTTTTCTATATGGAGGGCCGCATTAGTTGTTGTGAATGCTTCAGAAGGCCGCATTGGAAATCGCGAGAGCTTCGGCGGGCCGAATGGGCGTTTAAATCAGAAGTTACCTTGAGATTTTGCGGTCTCATATTAGTGAAAATAAATTAATTCTTTTAATTGCGTTAAAACTCCACCGGAAAAGGTTTTGAGAGCGTAGTTTCACTGAAAAAATATGGAATTGACTGTGTTAAATTACATCGATCACTTATTCAACATGACTTCGGGGGCCGCATAAAACGCTATCGGGGGGCGCACGAGGCCCGCGGGCCGTAGGTTGCCGACCCCTGCGATAGACTAATGTTATATGCCCAACACTATTTACTTCATCGAAGATTCAATTATCCGAATTTTAGATATCTTTACTTTTAGTGCGTTCAAAACGTGATTTCACTCCAATGACTATATATTAATTTAAAATACGTAAAATATTCGCGTTAAAAACTAATTTGTGGACCGATTCTACGCGTATTTAAAAATCTACGGCAGGAAAATGAAATTTCCTTCTATCGGGTGTTTATAGTTTTAAGTTCTGAATTCCTACGACGATTCTAACAATAAGTATAAAATTTTAAAATGTGCTAATGTACTAATCCCCGTGCTCATTAATTTGAGAATATGAACGCACCTCGAATCGAATCGTTGATCTTAATATAGAGGATAACTTGCGTAAAATGTGCTAGAGGTTGATCCCATTGTATCACGAAAAAGTAATTGAAATCGTATTAACCGTTCCCGAGTTACTTCACGCCAAATTCCAGATAGAAGAACGCTCACACAGACATAGACTATAATATAAGAAGATAATAGAATGAAAATTAAAGCATGATCCAATGTCAATTCCTATATATTGCATGATTTTAAAAAGTCATGGAGTTTGACAGGACGGGATCGCATTCAAATCAGCTCCATTATTAACGAAAATAATGAGTATCAATTTTTTAATCATCGAAATATTAACGCTCAATATGATCAATTATTCAGACTTGAATATCTTTCATCAACTCACTTGTAACGCCGGATACAATCCGTTCACAATGATGCGGCATATGTAAAATATGTTTATCTTGTATTTTTGTCATGAAAATTGTGTGTAATGAGAATTTTCCTACAGCAAATAAGATATTATCACGCTAATTCTGAGACCTCATGAGTTTCCATTTAATTAGGATTACAAGGATTTCCCGCCTACGCCTCAGATAAACATGATGCAGATAAAAAAATAAGTCTTCGGTTCCACAGAGATGGCGAAAGTCTTAATAAAGGTCGCGAGAGAGAGAAAATGAAACAGAAAATGTTTGTGTGTGGGAGAGAGAGAGAGAGAAAGAGAGGTGCCGCTCGAGATGTCCTCGTCACTGATTAGACGACATCGATGCAGCTCTATTTCGCTCTCCTTTGTGAACAAAACGAAGTAAAATGTTTTTTTGTGACGCTATCTATATTTTTTTAATTTTCCATCCATTTCAATTTCCAAGCACACAGAGATGGTCCTTTTGAGCCGAAAAAAGTTCTCTTTGTCTATCTTTCGAAGGAGATTGTGATACAAGCATATCGATATTTCCAACGGAAATAACGGCCTCCCCACTCTGAGTAAATTATCTTTACAGGATAATCGTAACATAGGTAGACGCATGTTTCATCTGTTCCTCCCAAATCGTATCATATGCTGAAATGAACTCAAAACAAAGATGTTTTGTTATTGATACATATTGAAACGAAGATTGGATATCTAAAGCATACAAGCGTACGAAACTAGATACATTAATACTTGGCCTCCCTTTGACAAGCATATGCATTGATACACTCGCATATTTCATGAGCAGAGGGGTTAATTTCCGAGGGCGAGTCAATAAGTAACCGCAAAGTGCTCATATTTTCTGTTGAGGTTGGCCCCACTGCTGAATGCGTGCGCAATAGTAAGCACGAAGCATCTCTGTTGTTGTAGTGACATATTTGACCTTGGCCATGCAGTTGAATTTCTACAGTAGCAGTGTCAACATGTCTGCTCCGCTTACCACATGCACGAAAGAAGAGCAGCGTGCAGTGATTCGATTGTTGTGAGCTTAAGGTGTAGCAGGTGCGGAAATTCATCGAAGACTATCAGCGCAGCATGGCAGCAGTGCTATTCCACAGCGAAGCGTGTACGGGTAGATAGGCATAAAAAATGGCTGAACCAGTGTCACAGACGAACATCGACGTCTGATGACAACATTGGACAAGTCCGCGTACTGGTTCTCGCCAACAAAAAGGTTAACTATCGATGAAGTGGCAAACCACCAGCAGATTACTCACGGATCAGCCTATGAAATCATCCACAACAGATTTCTCTTTCATAAAGTTTGTGTAGGATGGGTTCCCTGGCAACTCACTGAACATTGCAGGCGTAACCGTTTGGACATTTGTAACCGACTTTTGAACCGGTATCAAGACGAAGGTGACGCCTTCCTGAGACGCACTGTCACTGGTGTCAAAACGTGGGTTCAGCACTATGAGCCGGAGAACAAACGTCAGAAAGAAGTTCAAATCTCAGTCGACAGCGGGAGAAGTGATGCTCACACTTTTCTGGGATTTACAAGGACCAATCCTTAAACGTTACCAGGAAAGGGGTATGACGATAAACAGTGTACGCTACAGTAAGATGCTGCGTGATGAGCTGAAACCGGCGATTTGGAGTAAATGTCGAGGAAAACTGTGTTGTGTTGTTGCATGACAATGCCCGTCTCCATAATGCTGTCCACAAAGTTGAAACGTTCCAGCAGCTACGCTCTGAGATCCTAGAACATCCACCATATAGCCCTGACCTTGTTCCTTCAGAATATCATCTGTTTGAACTCCCCCAAAGATGCTTTAAGAGGCCTTCGTTATGCCAACGACCACGAGCTGAAGAAGGCGGTGTATACGTGTCCTGCCGCTCGGCCGAAAACTTTTTTCTTTGAAGGCATACAAAACCTTGTGCAACGCTGGACCAAGTGTGTTAAAAAGTAGGGTGACTATGTTGAAAAATGATACACTTGAGAGTTCTGTATTGTTCTTGTGTTAATTTATATAAATACATTGCGGATACTTTTTGACTCACCCTCGTATATGCATACTTATGATAAAGCGTTCGGATGATCGAACCAATACATTTAAGAGGGTATATGACATTAAAGGTGCGACTTGTTTGGATTTATTTCCAACATAATTTGTCGAATCGTTGTCGTCTATTCGGGCCAGCGACGTGGTTTCTGTACTAGTTTAAATTTTGAGCTAATTTCAAAATATCCTTCATTTGCCTCCAATGTGGAGGGATTCGATTTGAATAAAGACCATGTGCAACACTACAACTTAACGCAATGGAACGTTACTTTAAAGTAACGTTTCCCAAATTAGGTGCCGCGGTACTTTGGTGTGACACGCGAAATAATTCGCTAAGTAACTCATCGATCTGGAATGTTGGTAGGGCATTAAGGAAGTAATCTTCAATCTAATAAATTGCCAACAAATGGATTAGTCCAAAGGTTGTGAAATCCCTGAATAAAACTTATTTTCAAAGGAAATGTGAATTTATTTTTAAATATAAAAGGATGCCCACAAAAAGTTTGGAAACCACTACTAAAAATTTTATGGGCTAGATTAAATGACAAATAATTTCCAGTAGTAAGTGGTGAATATTGTTTTAAAAATACCCTGCAGATACCTCAGTGTAGAAGAGTTTCCGCAAAGCCGTAGAAGAACGAAGCAACTCTCTCTGAAATTTCTTATACTCTGTTTTTCGATTAAAAACGCCATTTAACTTTTACAAACGCCTCCAAAATACAAAGAAAAATAAACTAAAAGTATTTTTAATAACCGAAAAGGAAGATAATCTGAATTTTATACCGTTTTTTCATTACCTTTATCTTTTTTTTTCATTGTTACATTGAAAGTTACTTTTTCTCTATAACCAAAAAATGAAATTGGATGGTCAATTTATTTCTTTTGCACTTACACAATTTCTTATTGCTTATTATTATTATTGTCACAGCTCATTAGAAGAAAACATAACTCAGGAAAAAGGTAAAGCAGAGAAATTTATTTAAAAAATTTATGCCATCGCCTACGACACAGTCCACTCGCTCTCTCTCTTGCAAATAAATCTACGAGGATGTATCTTTCGGACAATAAAGCAATGGGAATCAACCAAGTAAGGGAAGGGTAGGAAGGATAAAGATAGGTAATGACGTAGATGTGCTCCGACGTCTCAGATTTGACTGCGTAGGGAGAATTTTCCGCTTCGTAACGCAACTGTTGAGAGAAGCGGCCGATGGAGGAGAGCTGTCGGGATGGAGATGTAATAAAAATAAAGGAGAGAGAGAGACACTAGAGAGAAGAGCGGGGATTGGATGGGAGAGGAAAGCCGTAGATGTCTACGCTAGAGGGCTCCACGATCGTGATTGAAGATAGGGTTCGCGTGGGAACGAGTTAAGAGAGGGATTGGATAGAGTTTCCTTGGCGACGGAGGAGGACATGAGTGGATAGAAAGATTGTTTAAAATTTGTTTGCATTCAGTCTCATAATTTTCCATTTCACGAGAGGAGGCATAAAAAACTAATAAAAACACAGTTGAGCTGCTGACATCAATGCTATACTAATTCATGACTTTTCTACGCCAATCATGTAACATAAATCCGATTTTGAGAGAGCAGAAAAATAATGCAATGTTTTCAAAGATATTTGAAGAATAAAAGCGTTTCGGCGTAATAAATAATTTTACTATTTTTCATTCCTAAAAGTTAGTTTGTTTTATTTATTGGCATATACGTACGATGATTGTTTAAAGAATACAAATTTATCATCACGTGGCAAAAATCGATTTAACTTTTCTTGTACAAATTTCAACGATCTGAGAATTTTTAAAGACAGATCTCTCTATAAGACACAGCACATTAGTGTGAAAAGATTCGTAAAGTTTAAAACAAAATAAATTTGAAAGCATTACCGAGAGAGAGTAATTTAAACTTGATTGAAAATTTAATATTACTCGGGAAAACACATAAACTATCCACTCATGATTACATTTCTCGGCAAAACTCTACCCACACAGTTAATTGTACGAAAGTGCACCTTTTTGCTGTATTATGGGGTCATATTGTAAGCTATATTTGTCCTGAAGTTTTCAAAAGGTTGCAATATCCGACAATTAATTAGAAGAATGTGCCATTTAAAACTCGTGTGATCGCGGAGAGGAAATTCTCCTATCCATTAACGATCCGCTGGAAAACGAATGGGTATCCACAAAAAAACTCCATTCTAAATTAACCTTTCGATTCTGAAAATAACCTCTGACCTCTATTGCGCAGAAAAATAAAATAAACGCACCGAAAAGCCGTAAATCTAGGCAACTAAACGTGCTTGCCTCAATCATGGCAGGAAAAGCGTAGGACTCAATAATGGAAACCCTAGATTCCTATTGGTCCTTCGTGTCAAACCGAAAGGAACAAAAAACCAAACGAACGACTTTTTGGTCTCCGAGGAAAACGTAGAGATCGATGGGAGAGCGAAGAAGTTTTCCATTCGAATGTAATCGGACGTTTGCAATAGAAAAAAACAACGAGGAGCGCACGGAGTGCAATAAAAGTACTTCAAGTTCAAGTTCAATAAACGACGGCCGTTCGCAAACACTTTCGCGCGCATTTTTTTTTGCAACCCATACTCCCGTCGAGATAGATTTTTCCCCCAAAGGATCGCGTGCCCTAACTCCATACTGAAACGCGCGTACTCCATCCTCTGGAAGAGCACACACGCCCTGATCCTTCCATTCGCTACGTTCCGTCTACGAGTACCCGTTTAAAGTAGCTGGTAATAAAACTGCACTTCGCTGGGGGACTATTTTTTTTAAGCCGCGTGACCACTACCTGTATCTATCGCTCCTTGTAGCAATTAAACTCGGGAGATACGTACGTTTTTTTTACTAACGCTCTTTGCAGCGACGCGGTATCGGAATCCATCCCGTTTGTACTTGTGGTCTCTGTAGCATCGCCCTGGTAAAAAGTTTGATTAAATTTGGGCTTTATTCAAATTTTTTATGATACGGATGATTTGGATGACATATTTGCATGACATTTTGGAAAAAAAACTCTCCACTTCAACAAACCTCGGAGCATATTTTTTTTACTTTACTGACTGTCTAGTTCAACTTAGCCTCCTGTATAGACACCGAATTATTTGTCTTACTTATAAATATTCGGCCACCTGAATTCGGTTAATACATTTTAGTAAAAACAAAACTATTATGCAGTCGTATTTTGAATAGTTAAGATATTAAAGACAACGGCTCTTTTAATGCGTGCCCGACCTTCAGAAACGGTGTAACGTGAACACTGGCGGTTAATGCCGATTCACGTTCGCTAGAAAATCGGTCGAAAAACTGAAGTGTTCGGCATGTAGTGCTCCGCCTTTTCACTCCTGGGTTAGAATCCCAGCCTCGGTTAATTTCATCCGACTTAAGCCTTCGGAGGGAATGCGCACCAACGGAACTACTCCCTTAATGGAATTAGTCAAATCTGTTTGCTCATTTGCTGAATGGTGGGACTGCTGAGTGGATTGGGTGGCTCACCACAGGGGCGAGTCCTTTTCTCATTCGGTGGAGTAAGCTCTTGCAGGGATGCGAACCCAGACCTACCTCCTGCCGGGGTATTTTATTCTATGCCAAAAATTTTCCTCCCACCCTTTTGCAACTGTCATCGGAATTACATTACACATTGCAATATCCGACAATTAATTAGAAGAATGTGCCATTTAAAACTCGTGTGATCGCGGAGAGGAAATTCTCCTATCCATTGACGATCCGCTGGAAAACGAATGGGTATCCACAAAAAAACTCCATTCTAAATTAACCTTTCGATTCTGAAAATAACCCTTCCCTTTGAACCCATTTCACGAGATTCTGCGGAATACCAACAAAAGACGATAATTATGAAGTTACAATAAGTTTGGCTATTAATTCTCTTACAAAATATGCTACTTTTTCGGCGAAGATGAATTTCATAAAATATTCCGTAAAAAGTCGGCAATAATATTTTAAGGAAATTGGCGATAGAGTTTGCATATAAAACGACTATTCGATTCGCTGCAGTTGAAAATTATAGAAGTAACCCTAGAAATTTTTCTTGTTAAAGCCAAAAATTATATAAAAACTACATAAGTAACTGTTCGGTATTGGGAAAATACAAATGTTCTTTTTCTTGGAATTAAATAACATCTTAGTTAGTGCTAGTTCTGAAAACTACCCTCTCATTTCATTATTACGAGTTTATATCAAATCATGGTAAATTATAAAAAAATTAAATTCTATCACAATAGTTCATACATGAAAGTCATTCACATATCGTATATCATAAATCTTAATCCTTATTCTACAAATTAATTTGAAATGCCTCAATATTCAGTGATAAATAAAAAGAATTTTAGAAGTAGCATACGGACGAAAACCTTTTTCCTAATGCTCACAAATAAAAACAAACAAGATGGAAACAGTGTGAAAATATTATAATATTTTATTTGCCTTTTCCTCGTCTTTAATGGATCTGACATCGTCGCCCACCACTTACACTTCCCTAATTAATCCAACTTCACTCGAATCAGAAGGTCGGAAATTATCCCTATTCATCTTCAATAACGGGAAAAATAAATAATTGTTCGTTCTCCCTCTCTCTCTTCCCCCCTCCAATTTTGTTTGTTTGTCAACCTTTCGTTAGAGAAGCGTAATTTATTTCCCAAAACAGAACAGTAGGGATTATTAAGAATTCCAAATGAAAACAATACAGACTAATTAAAGCATTGACTGCAAAGACGAGAATCACAACTACAATTTATACTTGAATATGCACCTTTCTTGAGAGGCGTTTCGGCAAACTGCTGTAACTCTTAGCTCATTAAGATGTACTGATGATTCGTTAAACAGATGTCTGAAAATTAATTTATACCAGATAAGGTATACTATAGTGACTTCGTGTATGTGATATTTATAGTTTACTAAAATGACATTCTTCGTTAGTTTTGCAAACAAAAAGTGTTGGAAAGTAACCCCATTAAGGTTAATTCCTATATTTATTTTGAGATTCTTTGCTTCTACTTATTTTGTATTGTTGCAATAAACTATTAAGGACCACTATAGCATGACTGAAAATAACAATAATTAGTTATCCAATTGAAACGGTTATCAATTACATTGCTTGGTACGACTAATCAGAGTTGATGGTACCTGAATAAACGGTTTAACCAAAAGTTATATTAAATGATGTGTAAAATTTAAAAATTAGGAAAATAAAATTATAGTTAGGTTTGGTAGGATTCTATTTCAACCGAAAAACGTCGATTTTTTTTTAAGTTTCGAATTCGACGAAAATGAATACCTACTCGTCGATTTTCCAAAAACATATTTCATTCTGCGCATGCGGCTATTTGAGGAATGACCTGCGGCTCCCGAAGCTCACTCTCCAGCTTAAAGCGCACCAAACGAACACCCGACGACAGACATCGACCCGGTGAAAAACAAAATGATGAGCAGCCTGATTTGGCGGGTGCCAGAAGTGGGCGTCGCCAATGGCCTCGTCAGAAATTGTTACTCTCCTTCCATGTTGTTACTTTTTAGTGAAATGCATACTTTGAAGTTCCTATACTCTTTCGTACACAGACGGATCAAATACAATGTAATACAATATTTTTTAAATGATGGCCGTCTGTTGTAATATTAAAGGATCAAATTCCTGGAACTCGTTTCTAAACGTGCTTGAGCCGCGGCTTCTCCGTATGAACTGAAACCGACCTTTTGGCGGTTTTTCTCTATCAGTTACCCAGAAAGGATCGTTCTTCTCTCGTGTTTTTTGGCCCTTCATTTTTTGCTGTAGGTTAGTATATTTAAATTAATATATAATGGTTTAAAAAGCTGCACAAAAATTAGCAACTGCCACTTAAAATTGAAGAGGTACTAAGGATTAATATGTATTTGCTATTTGTAGTAAAATATTTTGCCGATTGGAATAACATTTAAATCAGAAGTTGAGGCAAGACTTTTGACTGACTGATGATTAATTAAGTCTAATTTTTCTCTATGTATATTTTATGTTAAATTCAGAAAATATTTAGTACAGTGACGAAAAATATCAAATTATACAAAGTAAAGTAAGAGATAGTTATTTTTTGACGGCTACAATATTATGTTAATTATATCATTAATGTGTTTGCCATAATTAGTCTTTTATTGGTATTAACGAATGTGTAAAAGCCTTTGGGCTGTACTCGAACATGTACCAGCTTACGATATTTGAGGTTAAAAATACATTAAGTTTCAGTGCGGTAAAACAGCGAAAATAGTCTTGAGTTCAATATGCAAGGTGCTAATTTGGTTTAAACATCAAGGTTCAGTAAAAGGCGTGAATTAACTATTAATAAATACATGTTTTCTCATGTAGGTTGGTTGTCGTTTGGAGAAATTTGGAAGGAAAAGAATGAAAAATATGAGCAAGACATATTGTTTCGTATTTACACAATGAAGTTTTTTTGCACTAACTATTATTAGTTACTTAAAAAGGCAGGTAAGCTTTTAATTCAAAATATTCTTATATATCACTCATGAAATGATATCACCAAAGCTCCAAATATTTGATTGTACCCTTTGCATACGTCTCACTAACTCGTGTAAACAGTCGATTTGTTTTAAATCGTAGTAAATCTGAAAATGTGGAAATGTTGCTTCTGAAATCCGTGGTATTAACGCAGCGCAATGCTTCAGTTCTATTTCTTCTGATACAAGACCTCTTAAACGAACATAAAATTCTCTGGCATAACTGTGTTTCTATAAACAGCGATTCTGCAGTTCACAGGAGACGTCTTGCTTCAGATGTAAGACAAGTACACCCCAACGTGTTGCACATTCCCCGTGTATCCCATCTTATACACGTTGCGATTGATTTTGCTGTCAAATCTGAAGAGTTTTTGGACTTAAATAACTTGATAATTCACTTTCCTGCGATATTTAAATCCGCTAATAAACAAAAAAGGCTACATTTCAATATTTGCCGGGAGAATGGAGTTGATATTCGAACACCACCAACAGTAGTTCCAACAATGTGGTTTACGTGGTTTGAAGCTGCGAAATATATAAAGAGCAATTGGGAAAATATTGTTGATTTTCTCAAATCTGACTCAAGTGAACCAAATAATACGTCAAGAAAAAGAGAGAAATTGGAACGATTAATACAAGTTGAAAAAACACAGGGAAATTTACATGAAACTTTGCTTTGTAGTATCTGTTCTGGAAAAGATTCATGCAATTCAAAGAACTCTATGTTCGTGTGCGCTACTCATCCACAAAGTCCATGATTTAGTTAAGAAGGATTTAATTAATTCGATGGAGGTGAAAGGAATTTTATTTGAAGAAGATGACTGCAGTAGACCGCACAGGATAAAGAAATAAATGCATACATTTTGCGAGAAACTAAGGAACAAATTTGAAGCAGCAATGGATAACAACGTTCCAGGATACCTACATGGAGACGAAGGTTTTTTCTATCACGACAGATTGCTTGATCCTTTTCTGAAATCACAAATGTCAAAGATTTTGACTCTTACAAGATACTAATAAAAGCATTAAATGTGATATAAATGAAAAAAAGAGGATTTTAATTCATATATGCTTCAAGTTGTTCCCACGAATTCTGAAATTTCAGCTACCGAGTACTGGAAAAGCGAAAAACAGAGACTACCAGAACTGAGTACACTTGCACTCAGCACATTTGTAGTTCCAGTAACATCTGTGGGTGTTGAACGCTCTTTCAGTTTATTTCGCAAAGTTCAAGAAACAAAACGAATGCACCTTCCTTATAAAAAAACCTGGGTAAGCTGAATGTACTCTGTTTCAACAAATATTTGACAAAGAATTTTAGTTTAGATCATGAACATCAATTTAACCAGGAATTAATGGATTGTGGCACATCGAGTAACTCTGAAAGTGAAGAGGTGAGTTAGTCGTAATTTTGTCATTATATATTAATGGAATTTCCATATTCTCTTGTTATAGTGTGACAATTCTCTTCTCAGACGTGAATAGCCCTCTGCTGATACCAGCATCAAACTATATGATTGGCCATTCATGCTTTAAATCAGGTTTGAGAGAAATTAGAGTTTTTAATATTAAATGTATAACTTTTTCAAGTAAGTAAAATATAAAAGTAATATCAATAAATTTAGCCAATTCGTTATTGAGTTTTTTCTTTAATACGATCATTTAAAATATGTAGAAGGATCGAAATGCATAAATAAAATTTATGAAGAACACGATACATTAAACATTAAATACCAGTTGGGTATATTTAACTTCATATAAAAATTTTAATAAAGAAATTATTTAAAAATGACCGTACTTATATTTTACGTAGAATTTCGCAGTAAAATTTAAATTTTATTTATCTAATTGAGAGTCCGAAAACTGCCAGCCATGCATATGTGGTAATTTTAAACGTCGATATTCGTCGAAAATCTGGGTAAATAAACGTCGATTTAAATCGTCGATTTTCAAAGAAAATAAACGTCGAATCCTATCAAGCCTAGTTATAGTTAAACAAAAAAGCCATTATATGCCATTCAACTTTATAGGGGCTGCCAGTCCAATTTTCCTCGAGTAATTTCACAAATTACCACCGGATTTTTCATTTTATATATGTATCAAAATACGTTTTCATCATTTTAACGAAACGAAATACTTGCACCATATTAGAATTGCTCTTTTTTACAAGGGACTCTGCGTACGATGAAACAAACGAATTGGTGCTGCGATATTCGGGTATATCGTGTGGAATGGAACCCTAGGGCGATAGTACGGGCAAATTAGCTACCGCCAAGGGATTCCGCTCTGCTCGCCACAGCAAGATTTGTAAGGTGTGAACCCAAATACGCATTCATATCAAATTTCGTTAAGTGTATTAAAGCATTTCTGCGATAGACCAATAACACTTTCGGATTAAATATTTTCATTTACTCGAACTATTTTATTTTAATATTTCCTCTCATTAAGAAAGCGCTTTTTTAAATTAGTATATTAACGACAAGTTTAGTAGATTAACTGAATGGTAACTTAAAGGATGAACGAAGCATTTATATAATATACTAGAAAATAACTGTATTATTGTTCAATGCAGGTTCCCATGAAGAACTGAATAGAATTAATGTTTGTTGAAATACCTTCGAGTTACAAAAAATACACTAAGAAGACTATCCATCTACTAGAAAACGCAGTAAAGTAAAAATTGAAAGAGAATGGAAGTTACGTAGCAAAGGAATAGGATCTCCTGAAAGGTAGAGTACATTTGAAAGGATCCGTAATGCATTATAAATTGCATCGGATGCTTCTCTCGACGCTTCTTACTACCGCGGGAGTTACTTCGAATATGATATGTATAAAGAAGATCCTTGTCCCAATGCATTTCGTGTTACGAAATTTATACAGTTGCGGTACTCCTTCCATAGAAATGATTCCCTAGGAATGGGAAGGCGTTTCTCATGGGTTTTCAAGGAAATGAAAAGAGTTTCTTCGAAACTCAGTTTCTCATGTTACTTTTCTATTTTATTCCTTTCGCTCTCAACGTTCTTTCTCTCACTCACTCTGCTACATACCCCTGTTGAATCTACGGTTAAAATTTATGGGATAAATTTTGAAGTTTTGAAGAACACATTCCTGCTGGCATAATTAGACAACCACGTAGACCACAATTTATTCATTTTAAAACAGGTTACATGATTGTAAATCATTTGGCTAAACTTTGGTTGAGATCGACTAAAAATGACTGGAATTTTTAAATTTAAAGTATACTTACATAAGCGCAGCTCTCGCGTTTACTTTTAGGGTGATAAATGTTCGCGGGTAAAATTGTAGTCTTTCAAATTTTATTTTACATATAATCCACTGAGTTAAAAATAATTTTCAAAGCTTTATACATCAAATTTTAATCTAATAAAAATTAATGAAGAAAAGGCAAAAATATTTTTCACGTGCGTTAAAGTAGAAATAAACTTTTGGGAATAGTCGAGACCTCCGTTAAAAACTAGATATCCAACTTAATGTGAGCTTAAATGTTTCGTAGATGATTAAATTTGAGCTGGAAAGCAACTCTATTATAGCCGTTCGCCAGCGCGTTAAAAAAAATCTGATGTGGCCAACACATGACTTTCTCCATATTTGGGGTAGGTATAGATATTTAAATTATTATGAATAGCATTATAAGGCAAAATTATTATTTCGTATAGTAAAATAATACAGTCGTACTTATTGCCCTAAATTAGGTATATTTTGAATATGTTTACAGAATTCACCGCTACATGGTGCTGGCGCTGTATACTGGTATTAAGAAAAAGCAAAATATCTCCGAAATGGATGGTTCTACGAAAATTTGTTTCAAACAAAACTTGGAAGAAATATTATTCTCTACAACTTTAGTCCTCACGAAGATCACCAATAACGACGTTTTAAGGAGATACGAGGTCTGACAATAAAGTAATGACACTGATTCGAAAAAAATTTTTATTCTGTCTGTTGATCAATTATATTGTGGTCTCCTTCAAAGTAGTTCCCTTGTGACTGCACAGACTTACGCCAAAGGTCCTGCCATTGCTTGTAGCATTTCTGGAACGCATCTTGTGGAATGTTGTTTAAGGCCTTGGTCATGGCCGTTTGGATGACTTCTGTTGATTCAAAAGGACGTCCTTTCACCACCGATTTGACTTGTGGGAATAAGAAAAGGTCGCAGGGTGCGAGATCGGGTGAATAAGGGGGCTGCGGCAGCACCATAATGTCTTTGAAGACCAAAAACTTCCCTACTGACAGTGCCGCATTGGCTGGCGCATTGTCATGATGGAGAATCCAGTTTTTCGCAATGTTTGGACGAGCCCGAATGACTCGCTTTCGCAATCTTTCAAGAATTTCTGCATAGTAATGTTGATTAACTGTCTGTCCAGGAGGTACCCACTCTTTGTGAACAATGCCCTTGGAATCAAAGAAGCACGCAAGCATGCATTTCACTTTTGACTTGGACATGCGTGCTTTCTTGGGTCTTGGTGATCCCGTTGAACACCACTGCGGAAAGCTTGTACTCTTGACATTGCCTCTTCCCCAAAGGCCTGCTGAAGCTTTCCATACATTGTGGTGACTCCTTCACTGAGTTTAACACAAAACATGATGGCATACCGCTGCGCGATGTTCCGCGTTTCCATTTTCTTGACAAGGTGCACAAACATGTCCTCATTCGTCAAGCAACTACTCAAGACTGAAGGAACGCAAGGCAGTGCCACTTGGAGTAAGGGTGGGGGAAGGATCAAGGTCAAACATGGTCTGTGGTAGCAGGCCGCAGCATTGCCAATACAGCAGGAAAAAAATCAGTCTCATTACTTTATTGTCAGACCTCGTATTTGACGGAAACCGAAAAAACCGATTATTTATAAATAATTCCTAAACAATAACTGTTATGGAAAATTGTTTCAAGTAAAAGTTGTAGGAAATTACATTCTCTATAAACTTTGTGTCGAATTGTATATACAATAATAATGTTTTAACGGATATATTTTGCCAAAACCAAATCGGGTTTCGAATAAACCAACTTCCAGTTAACCGGTATTGTCCAAGAAGTAATCAGCTCTTCGTGCTCATACCAAAGTGTTATATATGAAATTTGTTAATGATATAGCTAGTACTTTTCGAATTAGAGCGCCCACAATCACATACAGACATACGCACAGACATCATTCCGAAAATAGTCTAAACGTATTCTAGGGACCTCAAAACATGTATTTCCGTTGAAATCTCAAAGTCGATTTTCTTCATGAAAACAATACTTTCTCTATACTACGTATATGGAGAAAGTAAAAATAGAATAAAAAGTCATTCAGACACGTTTTATTAAAAAATCAAACAAACCCTATATTTTTTACTACTATGTGAAACAAAATAACACAAATGAAATCAAACTCACTATATAAATTTCCAAAGATAACGGGAGGCTATAGTAGAGACGTTTTATTGACGGTTATTAGTATGTGGTGATTTACCCTTCCTTCCATCGTTTGTATTTCCATGAATTTCCATTACAAACACTTCTAATAAACTTATTAAGTGGTTGTTACTCTAAAAGAATGTTTCATTTTATGTCTTTCAATGCCTCTGAAAGATATTCCGTTCAATAAAGAAAACATTTTGATGAATCTCTAAGGAAATACATATATTTATGATCTTGCAATCAAAACTATTTTCCTTGTACCGTGTAACTTGTCTCTTAAACGATGTGTAATACGGTTGATAGATTTGAGAAGGATCTATTTCAGAAACATTGTGAACATAAGGGTCTGTATAATTCCTTGTTCTCAAGGACTCATTCACAGTAAATTGTCTATGTAACATTAAAAAAATAATTATTCTGCTGAAAGCAATGTTATTCCGCGATAGATAGAGAAAGATTAAAAATGTTTCAGGAAAACCTTTATGTAGTTGTGATTTCTTTCTATAAAACGCTATGTTGGATATTTATTTAACAATGGTGTATTTCATCCATGATGCACCGACCTAGAATTTAGTTGGTACAGCTTTACTTTCAAATACTACCTTTTATGAACAAAACTATACCTAAACCGTTAAACAGAATTTTTTATAAGAAAAATACTTCTTCTAATGTAGGTTGCCAGGTTATAGTCTTAAAGATTATTCTCGAATGGTATATCGACATATACGCTCCCCGGATCTTCCATAACATATTCGGACTCTTTTTCATCAAAGTTAGCTGACACTCTCCATGCAAATTTCACGCATTCAATTTTCAATCCAGATATTTTACGACGCCAACCGGGAACATCCAGCACCGAGGGAGCAAGTTGTAATTCCATAAAAGGAGAGACGGGTCTTTTTCTTCTCCCCTTTTCCGGCCCTTTTTCGCCCCGCCATCCACCTCCTCCCAGAATTCCTTTAGATACCCCAATCTCCTACGGAACCCCTATGCTCCAGATTCCTATCATGGGCCAGATATCTCCGCCTCACCCCCTTTCACGTGCCGCAGGATGGCCCACCTTTCTTCCTCCCACTGCCGTCTGGGATCCATTGCGAAATATCATCGGACTTTATTCCTTATCCAATTTTTATGGTTCTTCACCTTGAAATCTGGGGATTTCGGTGTCCACCAAATGTTTATAAATTCGTCGATCAATACTTAAAACGACCAAGCAATTGAGATAACTTCTTCATCAATTAATCTTCTAACGTGTTGCATTTTTAATGATAACTTTTATACTTTGGTTTCTGACGAAGAAAATTATTACATAATAAATTGTTATAGTTTGCATTAGTACGGGCAATAACATGTAGTTTTAGTGCAGTTATCCGTATTTAATACAGGCATGAATATGCAATTACACGGTTGAGTACAGAATGTCTTTTCGAACTGCAGCAAAAAGCAAGCGTTTCTCCACTTGCACTCCTACTATGTATGTATATCGACACGGAAATTCCTATCCATTTACATATGTATTTATCTAAATATAATCCGATTTTTTTTCAATTTGAACGAGATTCGACGATTTTGCAATCCTTACTTTATTCGCGTTTGGAAGTTCCAGATTATAAAAGCGAAAAATGTTCCGTCTTTTTTTTCGCCGATTTTCGCGCTTTTTCTCCTTCCTGTGATCCATTAGAAGCAAAGTACTTTCAGCTCACGTTCTGCGCATCAATCGTATCCCGTTCTAACTTCCATCATACGCTCTGCTGCTGTCAGGAGTAAATTTGACGCTGATATATATTTATATATATATATGAGGCCAACACCTCACCTCTCTCTTCTACACCATGACATTCCAACAGTAAAGAATAAGCGAATTTAAAATGATTCCTTTTTTTATTTCTGAGGAAAATGTTTAATGCATTTTGAGCTTTAGACTTACTTCATAGCTATGTAGGGTGACCTGGAAGCATTAGTTACGTAACTGCCCATTGGATATTTCTCTCGCACTCTCTGTCTCTCCTTATGCCTTGGTGCTTTAAGCTAATAAGAATATTTTAATTTGGCGTGAACCCTATTTTTACGTTTAAAATCAGATTCCTCATTAAGTTCTCCAAAATTTTATCATTACTGAAACACTTCCTGATTTCGTTTTCCGTCTGTGTTGTAATTATGCGTTAAAATAAGCGTTATTCAAAATATCTGTTTCAGTATGTTCTAAATCCAAAGCTCTATAAAAATAAATCGAGTTAACCAGAGATGTTTTCACACAGCTAAAAATATAAATAAGTGACGAAAAATTCGCTAAAGATTTAATTATTGCGCAGAAACATTTATAAAAGGTGGCGCATAGCTTAAAATTTTTAGTACAGAAGCAAAATGTCTCAATTCTCCTAATAAATATCCACTTTATCTGCAATGATTCTCTATCTCCTGAAGTATATCGCATTCATATCGTACTTATTTCAAGTTCCCAATTCCTGCATTTCCATTTAATTTCCTGTGTATGCATTCCGTATCAATGCCGTCCTCTTTCGAAGTAATTTATCGTTCGCGAAGATAAGAGGCGTATCGTATCTCATACTGCCTTTCCTTTATTCCAGCATTTAATTGCTCGATACGCCAAAGACCGTTTTACAAGATACTCCACTTCTCAATTACGCTGTTTCCCCAGGCTCTTTTGACAACGATTAATTTAATATCAAAAGAATAATTTATACGTAATATTATCTGCCTTTGAGTTTATATGACTTACCTTAGTCAAGATGAAAACAAATGGAAATAAGGTCAATTTACGTTAATAGACTGATGACGCAGTGTACCTGATTCAAATTCAAACTTAAATTGTACTCAAGATATTCCTGTGGTATTAAGCGATATATTAAAGAAATTAAGCGTTTAAAGACAAATTATAACGCTTACTATAGAAAATACACCATTTGCGGTAAAAAAATCTGGTTTGGAGAATCTTTCATCCTCTTCAAAAGGTATAGGTAAATAACAACATTGCTTTCGATATTCTCCTTGAATTACCAATAACGCTTTGAATGATTCCTCTCTACTACTTTAATAATATTTTAATTTATTGGGTTTTTTTCTTCTACACATACAAAACTTTATCACCTAAATTACACTTTAAAAGGTAAGATGTATATTTAACTGTTTTGAGATTTAGTAACGTAATTCTGTGTTTCATCTCAACGAGGAATTTTAGTGTGGTGAGGTTTAGTACTTTATTTAGTTTAACTTACTTTAGTTAGCCTTCTCTTACCGGAAATACCCTAACGCAGTGATTCCTAAGCGGTGGTTTGCGAACTTCTGTTGGGGTTATTCATAAAATATTAAATGCAGTTTTATGTTACAGGAATACGGTATTTCACAAAATATCATTCGATGGATTATAGGCATTAGAGGTACAGCATCCCCGCAATTTTGCCATTATAAAATTAGCAGAGCAAATTTCTATTCAAAATACTTTATATAATTTTTTAAAGAGAAAAGTTTATAAAAACTTTAGATTTACGAGGAAAAAGCTCTGGATTCATAATATTCGTATTTGCAATTTTGCTTATGTCATTCCACATTTTGTATTAGATATTCAATTGAAAGGGATACTCGAATAATAAATTACTTCTAAATAAATTCAAGGATTGAAAATGAAGAGATAACATTTACCTTATAATTAAGCTAAATCTTTAATTTCAACTAAATTTGAGAGTCACTATTTATTGGTGCGCATGATGGAGTATCGTGTTTCAATGAAATACGCAAAATGTATCGTGGATGTGCATTCAACACTTTGCCCTGAGTTATTACGTTAACGAATAAATAAATAATATATGGTAAATTCCAATAAATAGAATGTCAAATATAATGGTGTCCTCGGAACATTTTCATGAGGCGGTTCGTGACAAAAAAAATAGATCAAATTAGGAGTTACCGCAGTAAAGTGAGGAAATGACTGCAATACTTGAGAGCGGAGAAATATACTGGGACGTTTTGTTGATTAAAGCATCCGACTAGCAAAAGAAAGACTAGGGTTCAATTTCCGGCCTGTTTCACAATTTTCCTCCTTCCCTACCTTTAAGTTTAAGAATTCTGCACACTACTTGGAATATAAATTACTTAAACGAATTAATCGATGGCTATCGATTTCTCTGCTTTACTTATAAAATATATTCGACTCGTGAATTGTTTTCAAAGCGCGGAATCTTAACAAGACGCTCATTGCTACTCTGACGTCATCCGCTATCGAAAAGGACGTTAAGCCATAAAATAGAGATTTTTTTACCGAAGTCATAATCCTCCCTACGACGTTATCAGGAAAGCCATAAAGTAACCATTTCATTTTGTCCAATAAGCCCTGAACACACGTTCGGTCGATAGATCGAAGATGAGTATCCTTTAATCGGAGAATCCGGTGAAAAATGTATTCTCTTTCATCAATTTTCATTTTTATTTATCTTGGAAGCTGAAAAGTGTAATTCGCGGTTTTCTTGGGGTAATAAAGCTGAAGTTCGATATTTTAACAATAAATAGAGATTTTGTCATAACGCCGAATATTTTATAAAAAGATTTACATCTAATTGAACCCAAAAATGGATCCCTCGAATTATCAAGTAGAAAAGAAAATAAATCTTCAGGCTATTTATAATGTAGTGAATAATTTAATAAACATCTTTTTTAAAGAGATTCATGGTCATATTTAATGAACATTGTCCTTAAGATCTAGATATTTTCTTGAACCCAAAAATTTATTTATACATTTCAGTGCGCTTCATAAAAAAAAGAGCGTAAATGAAAAAATTAATATATTTTATTTATTTTTTCCCTCAAAATATATTCGCACGAGTCTTGCAGCCGCGTTTACCTAGAAAAATAAATTTTCGGCGTTCATTTGGATATCAGGTAAAGAAAGATAAGCGAATTGATGCAAAAATTTGTCACTTTAAGCGAACGTTTAAAGAAGTTTACATTCAACATTTAAAAAGAAGTAGAAATTCAAATGGATCGAGTTTCCTTTATTTCAGCTAGTGGCAAACAGTGTTAACGCTGGTAAGATATACAAAGCCGCTTGAACCCTTTGGGTCCGTGTATCCGAAATAGCAGCGTAGAATATCCCTCGGCACCTAATGAAAACTTGTGTAAACTAACTTAGCGGTGATATATTGACTGTAAGTCTTGACCCAAATTTGAGTCTACGAAAACTTAGGACGAAAGGACGACCCGACAATTTTCCAATCTACTGGCCAATAACGACTATTTAAAATCAAAAACACCGAAATTACGTCAAATTGCGATCAGAGTTAAAAAAGACTATCTAAATACCATGAACATAATAAAACTTAAGCTAAAGTTGACGAAAACTTTGAATATCCAAATGAAATGTCGATTAAATATCATATGTTATTTTATCACAACAGTACATTTTTTTAATGGGATGGAATCCCTGAGACGGATTTTACGCCTAACTCCTTTCGCGGACTTTGCGTCATCATATTTTCTAACTATACCTACTTCCATGAGTTACTAGTTATCGTCCTAAATATATGCTTCACACATCGTCGAATCGACACTTCGCAATTGAAATCATTCTCAAATGAGCCAGTTATTTTCTAAAAAGAATTACCTTGGAGGAAAGTCAGAATCGGACGTTAAAAGTCGAGGTAAAAATAAAAAGTGAACAATTCTTGCTATTTCAAGATACAGGACAGAGAGACAATGTCAAGCTGAAGTTAATTATTTCATCATCATCAGAGGTAGTCTGTCCGTTGACAGGTCCGTGATTATTCTAGGTTAAACTTGGTTCACCATATAATCCTATTTTCCGCAGTCTTCTTCATGTCTTGATAGCTCTCTTTCCCTTTCAAGTCGTCTACCAGCTGAAACCTTTCTCTTTGTCCATCCAGTTTTCCTTCTAGCACTTCTTTAATCATGCACTCTCTTTTCAGGTAATGCCCAATCCAGTTCGCCTTCCTCTTTCTGATAGTCTGTATAATCGTTCGTTTCTCTCCTATTCTTCGTAGTACTTCCTCGTATTTCACCCAATCTGTCCATTTTATCTTCAGAATTCTTCGCCATGTCCACATTTTGAAGATTTCCTAGTATTTTATATCATTTTTCCTGCCCCATACAATCTATACTCCATTTTATAAACTTCTCGCGAATATCCTGCTTTATATTTCCCGTTAGTAGGAGTTTCTCTCTTCTGAAATCGGCTTTTCCTTTTGTTGTTCTAGTCCTGATTTCATCGGTACATTTTGCTTCTCTCGTTATGATGCTTCCAAGGTATTTATAGTCTGATACAAGTTCTAACGGCTTTCTTCCAATACCTATGTTCAAATTTTCTTCTTCCTTACTTGATATTCGCATGACTTTGGATTTTTCTTTATTTATTTCCATACCGTATTTTCTACCTGTTATCACTAGTCATTTTCTGGAATTCCTTTTCCTTTCTTGCTATAAGTACTTGATCATCCGCGTATTTCACTGTTCTTACTCCGCTACCGTTATTTACTCCGCTGGTGTCCACATTCTCCAACCTGACGTTTACAACTTGATTCACATATAGATTCCTGATCAGTCTCCTGTCTTTCCAGTCTACGCCTATATCCTTTAATATCCTCATCAGCTGTACCCAATTTACTCTATCCAAGGCCAATCGACAAAACATACGCAGCAATCTTGACTGTACTCTATTGCCCTTTCCGATATGATTCTTGCTACACCGATAGCATCTCTGGTTCCTCGTCCATTTCTGAAGCCGAATTGATCTTCTCCTAGCATTTATTCGGCCTTTTTCTCTAACCTTTTATTAAGAATCCTCGTGATGATTTTCGAAGAGTGTGACAGTAGGCTTATCGTTCTGCAGTCTTTGGCTTCTTCTTTAGAGGGATCATTGTTACATCTAAGAAATCCCGAGGCTACTCTCCCGAGCCGTAAATCTTGTTAATTAGTTTTGTAATCACTTATAGTCCTTCCGATCCCATGACCTCTGCCGGTATTCCATCGCTGCCTGTAGAGTTTCCTTTCTTCAGTTCCAGTATCTTCTTTTCTTCTTCGATTTTCATAATACTTGGTCCTAAGTTGTACTCTTCAATGTTATCCTCTTCTTCCAATACTATTTGTACCGATCCTGTCTGCTTGTTGTATAGTTACTTAATGTATTCTTTCCATACCTGTGTTACCTCCTTTGGTTCTGCGACTATTTTTCTATCTGTATTAATAATTCCTTTACCACGACTCCCATTAGGCTTCTTGTCTTCTAACTCCAGTGCCCTAGCATACATCATATCGTACCGTCCCAACTTCTCCATCTGTTGTATTTCCCCAAATTTTTCTGTTATCCAAATTTCCCAAGCTTTATCTGTTACCCTTCTCAACTCATAGTTTATGCGTCTATAATTGGCTCTACCTTCTTCACTGTATCGTTTTTCCATTTTCTTCTCTCATCCATTTTCTCCAGCATTTGCTTAGTGACCCATGGTTTTCTAATTTTCTTCTCTCGTTTTCCAATCTCTTTATTCAATGTATCTTTGATGCTGGCTTTAATTTCCTCCCATTCTGTATCCACGGTCTTCGGTTTGTTTTCCAAATTTCTAAGACGATCTTCCAACTTCGTGCTGAATGCATCGTTCTTTTCTTTAAGTTTTTCTACATCATTTTATTTCTTTTATACTCGCAGTCATGGATGATAAAAAAAACACGGCTTAACGTTTTCGGTTAATTTAAGCTCTACAGCAACTAGCAAAGTTGTTGAGTCCGAAAAAAAAAGAAAGCTCAAAAATTTACGGAGTGAAAAAACTTTTCAGAACTCATTATGCATGAAAGCTCGTATTTGGTTTCTTTGGTAACTAGAGGTAACCAGTAAACAACCGAAGCCGGGAAAACTTAAAACCTGAACATGAGAGAGCTGCGGCGAGGATATCGCTCTGCCCAGCCGCACATTGTACTTCAGGTATTTTTGTTGGACTTCCCGCCCATGCCTCCAACGCTCGCTCTGCCCTCTGATAGAGGACGGGGGGGTTAGAGGTGAAAGAGTGTAAAGACTCCTTGATTTGCATTTATCTGACCTCCAAAGGTTTGACTTTGAGTAACGGGAGGAATGCTATTCTCCCTTCTGCGCCGTTGTTCTCTCATTCCTTTGTAGCCAAATGGAATACAAGAATTTCTAGGCACAGAAACTCCCAATGGAAGAGATGTATTTTCCCCTTTGTCTACCTTCAATGATGGTGGTATATAATTTATCGACCTCGACGTTAACTAGAATTAGTAGCGATATCCTTAAGTGGACTTTGTCTGTGAGAAATGAAATACACTTGTAAACCAAACGGTGCCATAAATAGTTGATGGTGCCAAATAAAATGAAACCTATAATGCAACAACAGACAAGGTTAACCAATTTCTTGAGACGAAAAAAATAAATTTTTCTGCTATTCATTGACAAAAATTTACTCCTAACGCTCAGAAAAATAAATAACAGAGAATTTTTTTTAACCTCTCAAACATTCTTAAGAGAACTTTAAAAATTACCTAATTAGTACTAATGCACTAGTATGCAAATTTAAATTAAATGTCTATTGGAAATAAATAAAATAGGATAATTTTGGTTTAAATGAAAATTGCTAAAAAGAAGGCACTTCTGGAAAAATAAAAGCAATACAAAAAAATATCTGAATAAAAAAAACAGAACGTGTTATTTTTAAAAGACTCACTGGCCATCAAATATAAAGACTACGTATGTGCTTTTAATAAAATCTTAAAAATTTCTTTCTTTTCCTTTCGTCAATTTCATATCCTATTCATGTTCTGCCAGTAATAACGATAAACTACAGCCATATTCCGTTACTACTTGTATCATTTTCTCACTTAGTTACTTGATGCGTCTTCTCTCTCTAGTGTTCTATTGTTTCTCATTCCCTCGTGGTAGATGGCCTACCATTTCATTTTGACTCTGTTCCGTCTCTCAGAATGTCAGAAATTTCCACTATCGAAATGCGATAGTGGAATCACGCATTCGAATGGCATCGTCCGATTCCGACTTGCGTCGGCAAGCGAGAGATGATGCGAATAAACATCTGCTTAGGCAGTCCGTCGATATCATACGATTCGAAGTGGAAACGCTAAATTTTGAATTGGTTGGAGCGCATATCTCGCACGGAACAGCAAGCGCAATGCGTAACTCGTCACGTGATTTAACCTTACCCATACATCCGTGCATTTTGCAATAAAAATATGCTAAGCGCTGAAGTTCCAACTAATTTGCTGAATAAAATGGAAATTTACTCAATTTACACGCGAAAGGAATAATATACGCATCACTTTTAGAAGGCAGTTTTAAAGGAATAAGAGATTTTATATTTTGTCCGTGAAAAATCACGTTTATTCGTAGGTAAATTGTAAAAGGGAGTTGTAAACACAGGTAATTTAGGTTTCACCAAATTCTTGGCAATTGTTTCCCAAAAATATTGTATTCTGCTTTTTTTCTGATTTTGTTCATTCGGCTGTAAAACGTTGCATTTATGCTAATAATCATTTTTTCAAGGACTGATTAAACATTGAAATCCAATTTTAAATTAAATTTCACGAATATTCATTTCCTAGCAAACTCTTGATTTTTGAATGGTGTGCTGATGACATACAATAATATATAATAACAATGTATAATAACAGGTACCATTGATATTGCAGTGCGATTCTACAATTTTCTAATCTAATTCGTCTATTATTGTAGATATTCAAAGCGGAGTTAATATTTCATTTATGATTATCTTCCTGGACTTATTCTGAGTTACTCACTGAATCACGCCCTATTCATTTCGAAATAACCATTCCGTGACTTCCAAGAACATGAATTGTGACACAAATCATGCTCTCGAATTCGTCTTGAAAAACGCCATATCTTCTCTTTAGGTTTTTTTAGGACGGAGAAGTGGTTGCTATGACAACCGCAGTAAAACCGTTGAATACTCGTTTTGGTTGTTTTCTCCGACAGGGTGAATGCTACGCCCTCGCCCGTATAATCACCGCGAAGATGAGAACGGATAGTTATTTCTTTTTACGTGAGGCGCCGTCGTATTTCCTAATGGAAATTGCTCAGCAGGCCCTATTATTCACTTAGTATTCACACGGGAAAGAATTCAGCCGTCATTCCAGAATTGATGATCGCAAGTATTTGTTTTTTATCGTAATTAATTTTGAATTTGAAAGGCCCAATGACAAAAGAGCATTCATATGCCTCGTAAATAAATCGTGCGATATTTTTTCAACAGTTTTCACTGTTGGAGATTTTCTTAATGTACGTGTTAAGAGTTTCTATTTCAACTATTACTTGAAAATCGCTGTATGTAAATGAATATTATTTCCGATTCTCCAACAAGTATAAACGCTACGTAACTTTCAATAAATATTACGTTCGATTTCATGAAAATGTGAGTTGATATTCCTGGGAAGGATTTTCGAGAGAGGCAAGCAAAAAATAACATCCATATCTTTCAAATATTCCGAGAAGCGGAAAATTGGATTAAAATGTATAAAAAGAAAATCATTGAAATTTCTTGATTGAATAATTTTTCCGTTTAGCGTATTTGCAATAATGCTGTTTCGAACTAATCGGATAAAATCGGCGGCGAGGAATATATATGATGGAAAAATAAACCCCCTCTTTTCCTAGTTGCCAATTTAGCGACTTTGTCGCTTTTTACTTCCTTTAGCGACTTTTCTTAGTGTTTGCGATTTGCTACTATTCTAGCGACATATTTAAATATTTCTTTATGTAAGCATAAATACATGCAATATACAACACAAACCAAACAAATTAATTTTATGATTGCTTCATTAAAATCTACGTTTTAATAAACCTTAAAATATTTCTAGTCACTAATTTTGAAAGTCCTCATTATTATTTACGTAGAAGAGTAGATCATAACACGCAGTAAAATTACAGAAAAAATGATCCCTAAAAATTAAAGAACGTATTCTTCTCGATGTAGAAATTAGACATCTATTTTTATTATGATTATTGAACGTCATAAGTGAAGCTCACTTTGTCGTTTCGAATTTTAGAATAGAGAATTAGCAAGATTACTGTCACATATTGTGACTCACAATTTGTTAAAAGTATGGAGAGTGTTGTGATAAGTTGATGAGCGCTTCTTATGCGTGTATATCAGAGCATTTTAAGGTGGTACATTAGTCCTCAATCATTTGCGTTTTTAACTTATTCCAAAAATCCAAAAGTTTTATTCCCCTTATTAAAAATTCTAGCAACGAATGCTTGCTATGCGCGGATATATAAAAAAACTGAATATGAGGCGGAAAACCTCCTTGCGTGATATACGCGGGTATTTACGATATTTTACTTTTCTACTTATAAAATAATCTTGACCTATAAATGTTAATATCTATATAATTGTTTATTAATAAAAGGCTTGCAAAAATTCTCTCTTATTTAATACTAATAAATAAATATTATCTATATTGATATCAATAACTATAAAAGGCTAAATCTCTTGGTCACTTGGTCATCATTTTTTGCGTAACGCTAAATATCTCAACATATATCGGCCATTTCTTCAGCCAGTCTAGCCAAATTCGATAGGATTGCTATGAATACGTTCAAGAAGCGAATGCTATATATAATTTTCAAAAAAGTCCCGGGTTCGACTCCAGGAGAATGTTTTACATTCCATATGAGTTTCATATCTCGACCCATAAGTTTACACGCTAAAATTTAATTTTCAACGTGCAGAGTTTTATTTACTCTTTTGGAAATTAAAATTATAAATAATTGACCTACGACCTTCAAATTAAAACCATTTTAAAGGAAAATAAACGGGCCGTTTAGTTTTGTGCGTATTTTCTCACCTAAAGGTAAAACTTGAGCAAATTTTACGTTTAAGTTCGCCGATGTAAGAAAAATCGTTCATTTTCATCAATGATCGCCTTGGAAACGGGCATTGCTGTTTCAAGCCATACATACTCATAAACCTATATTCATTTACGTAAATTGGATGGATAAATGCGGTAAATTACGTATTTTAAAACATGCTAATGTTTGGAATAATTCGACGATGTTTTAACGTGCCTTCGTTGTCTGATTGAAGTCTTTCTGCATATTAAAGGCAGTTTCTTGCGCTGTGCCTTCGCATTATCTGAACAGAACAGATATTATGAATTACATTTGCCAGATGCAGTTTTTTCACATGGACAGCTGTATGTAGCCATAACTAGAACACGTGACAAACATAATTGGAAATTTTTGGTTAAGGATAAAGATAATCAAGAGCAACTGCTGTTAAACGAAAGAGTATTTACAAGGAACGGCGTTATAAGAGAGTTACTGAATAGCTAAAATAATATTATTGTGGTATAAGACGGTTATCCTCTTAATTTTTTAAAACTATTCCTTTGTTTTCATTTGTAGCCCTTTCAAATCTTATTCAAATATTATAATTTTATCATTTGTTTGTTGGTTGTATTTTTATATCGTTTGTTTTCAAAGGCCGTTTTAAACGGGCTCATTCGTCTAGTCATATAAATAAAAGCCTTAGCAAACGTTGAAGTATAATATCTAGCAAACGACTGAACCGAATTTGATGAAATAAAGAAACGTTTTAATGTATCTAATTCGAGATCAAAGATCCAGGTTCGACTCCAGGGGATAATTTCCATTTCCCATAGGGTAACACGTAAAAATGGACATTTCAACGTGCAGACTTTCATTTTTTTAGATTAAAATTAGAAATAGTTGACCTACAATCTTCGGATATAAACCATTTTGAAGAAAACATTATAAAGTTTCTTATTATTTTCATCTTTTTCCTCAGACAGTTCGAAATCGCTCAATTTAAACGTTTCATTCACACAGTTTGAGGAAATCTTGCCATTTTTAACGGGATGTTACCTTGCCTACCTATTCCATTGTTAGACCTCGATATCATATTGTTATTTCAATCTTTATGGGTATAAACGTGCTTTGAATACTTTTAATACTAGATAAAGGGAGAGAGAGTGGGGGAGATGGAGGGGGGGAAACTATTTTCAAGACAGTTGTTTCTGATATTAATATGATCTCCCTAATTAGTTTGAACGGTCATTTTTGACGGCCAATAAAATAGTTCATTTATAAAAGAGAGAAAAAGTTTACTAGTTAGATGAATAAGAATCATTCGAAGTATTTATGCACTTATTTTCAACGACTTTTTAGCGACATATTCTTTGAGTTTAGCAACTTTTTTGCTACTTTTTAGGGTGGATTTAGCGATATTTTCAAATAATCCCGAGAATCATTCATTTTCCGATTCCGGCGTTGCCGTGACCTCCCTGCCGTCTTTTGTTTCCGAGTAATCCGCGCAATTGAAAATTAGAGAAAATTTCACGCCCACGTTCATCCCCTTTTTTTTACTCCCTATCTCTCTCTCTCTCTCTCTCTCTTTCCGCTTTCATCTCGTCCAATCATTCGTTCCTCCGACGTCTAAAAAAAGGAATAAGAACGCCCTCCATTTCCATCTTCTCTGTAAGTAAAAAAGAGAGGAAAGATCTGCGTCTTCTTTTTTATGGGATTTCCACCCCTCTTCCTCCTCAACCCGTCTCGAATCATCTGCCATCTTCGCTCCCACGCCAAATACTGCTTTTTTTTCCTTCCCCTAGTCGTTCAGATTAACGTTCCTTCTCGTTACTAGTTCCCCTCCTCTTGTGTAACGTAATTCCTTTCAATCTCTACGAGAATTTTTCGTTCACTCTCGCTTAAATTAAAAAAAACGCACCAAAAAATCTCAATTACGAATTAAATAAACGCCGCTTTTTAATCATACCATTTATCTGTTTTTATCTCTCCACGTTATTTTTAACTTTTCCGCTTCGTTTCGATATTAATATAGCACGCTCACATCAGTTTATATATCCAGCCATTCTTCTTTACAGCTTTTTACGTCTTCATCTCAATAATTGCGACTGCGCAACCTAACTCATTATCTCTCTTTTGTAATTCCCCCCATTCGTATTTTATAATTCTTCCTTCATCTTCTTCATTCTTTCTATCAACAATAAACATTTTTTTCTAACCTTGATGTGTATCATGTCTACCGCTACGCATTTCCCCTTTTTCTCCTTTTATTTTTTCTTGCTATCTCTCCTCTTATCGGTCAGTATACTTCATGTCATCTTATTCCCCAGTCTCCCCTTCCAACGTCTCCTTCTTCTCCTGTTCGTCCCTTATCTTCTTCCCTCTTCCGCCTCGAGAGAGAAGCATTTCGCGTGAAGATGCCATTAAACGGGATACATTTTGAGGAAGGATTTTCCGGAGGATTTGGATACATTTGCATCCAGTTTACATTAGTCACCGTCCGAAACACACAGAGAGAGAGAGAGGGAAATAAAAAACGGAGAACATGACTACAGAAATGGGAAATGAAATACTGATGGCCAACATCCATTCGCGACGTGCGGGATGAATTTTGGGTTAAAATGTGCTGGGAATGGAGAGTTTTAATTTCGGTCACTTCCACGGCCGTGTATGGAATGGGATTCTTTTAAAATCCCTATCGGGAGTGGATTTTCAAATTTATTTCCTTAATTAAAATAGGAAGAGGTGATTAATTTCACGCGGTGTTGCTTTCCGAATTGTCTTTGTGGAGTTATCGTTCTTCTTCCTTTGTCCTTTCACGGTTTGAATCTTAAATTACCTCTTTTTGAAGGAATAAGGTGATTGAGCCTTTTACAAATCGTATATATTGTTTTCATTTAAACAACATAACCAGAACAGACAATCCATCCACTCCCTAAATCACTTCATTCTTGCCGCAGCTATTACTTTTTGCCTGATCTACATTCAGTGTAGCGGTTATAAAATTAACTTCTATCATAAATTCCTTCGACCCTAATCCTAGTTAAATGTTTTTAATTTTTGTAGGTTATTTTGTCAAAATATATTCCTTATTAGACCGAGCCAGTTAGTTATGCTTCAAAAAATAAAATATTTGTGTTAAGATCATTTGAAGTTCCCAAATCATTGATATTTATGTATAATAAATGTGAAATTTAGCATAATCAAGCAACAAAATCAAATAAATTCTCTAGAAATTGGGAACTTTTCTGAAATATACATACATAATCAGGGGCGGATTGGGAGCAAAAATCGGCCCGGGCAAATACTCGGATATCGGCCCACCTAACAACTAAAATAATGTTGCGGCCCCCTAGGAAGCCGCGGCCCATAATTTGAGAAACACTACTTTAGAATATGGAAAAGCAACAGTTTCTGGTTGAGGCATCAGCCCAGGCCCAGGAGCAGCATCGGCCCACCAGGACTTTGCCCGGTGTCCCGGCTGCCCAATCCGCCCCTATGCATAATATATTGTAAAAACCACCTAAATACTCGAATTTTTAACGATTTCTCGGATTGAATTACTTTTAACGGTTGTGAAATAAGTTTTTATCCGAAAATAATCACAGAATTTTCCCAATAACTCTAAAGCCGTCATTCCATTTGTGTATAGTTGTACATGAGAAAAAATTTAATTAGTGAAGATCAATTAAACTGTGAAAGATTTGTAAATATGGCCGACTAACGAAGAAATCGATGAAAGAAAATAGGAATATATCCAACTATGCTACAAGTCCTTAATCGTTACTATGGCTTTGAGCAGAGGAGGATAACATTTTTCCCCGCGCGACAGAGGTGTCGCAAAATCTCAGAAAACCAGAGTTAACACAGAAAGTTAATAAGATACGCTGCGTCATAGTGTATGGCAAACGCAATTATAAGCAAGGCGTTAAGAGCTATAAATTTCACCAGAAAATATTATGCGACCACATTTTAAGCAAAAAAATATGAAGCTGCTTGCACCGAATTTCACGGATAGTTTTCCATGGCGGTTTCGCAGGCCGAACAAATTGCTCCCGCGAGCCAATCCCTGACCTAGAAACAACTGCTCTCAACCCCACCCTTCCCCTCGCAACGGCACCAAAGTCCCCTGAAGCGAAAAATTTCGAGGAAACAAAAGTCGACCTTCTTTTTTTAATGTCTTCATTTTTGCAGTGGATTAATCACAAATGACGGAGCGATGGTGACAAAACGGGAGCGAAAGAGGGAGTCAAATTTTTTTATACAACGTTGGAGCCACGGACTAGAGCTGCGCCTCATTGACTTTTGTATTTATCGCCATGACGTGACTTGAGCGCTGATAAAATTTACACAACGACGAAAACGATAGCGTCATGACTCCATCTTTGATCTTTTAACGTTTTAACCTGTCTTGTCCATGCCGAAAATAAAATCTTAATATCGCTACGATGCGCGATTTAAACACAAAGATATGAATGAAAAAATTAGGACTATTAATTTCATTTTTTATGTATTCAATGAATGCATGCAAAACAACTAGAAATGAAAAATGTCTAAGTATATTATTAGTTTGTAGATATTAGCAGAATATATATACGTTTCAGTGAAATACACGTTTCAGTGAATTATTATTATTATTTATCTTGAAAAGTATAGCAATGAACAATATCCAGGTGGCTATTGGTAAATATTTTTATTTAATATTTATCTGAAAATGTGGTTTGCCAAATTAGGATTAAAGAGAAGATAAAATGACTTGTTGGTGATACATTAATTCTAACTAAATTCAGCTAACTGAATAAATGATTTAGTTATGTAAGAGCTGAAAATGTTAAGTTCTGAATGTGTCTGAAAATTATTATGTTTTTCAACTTGAAAAAATAATGTATTTGCCACCAGATTAATCATTCCAATCAAATGTATCACAGTAATTGTATAACCATGTTATCACTGCGGTTGGAAGACCTCATTTCCATTCTAATGCGTTCAAAATATCTTGGTGTATTTTTCTAGATAAGTATGACAGCCAAAGTTTGTAATAAATTATTATTATTATTTCGTTTGTCAAAAATTACTTGATTATTCATTCAGAGATGAGATTCAAATGAAGTCATTACGCTTTTTTGGTCGCCTAATTTGACTTTCAAAACTAGCCTTTTTAATTAGTGTATTGTTCCGTCATGCATATTCCCCTGGCAACGCATGCATGCATTACGGGGAAGATGAGAGGTTGCATGAATGTCCGGGCGCCAATAATAATAGGTAATTGGATGAAAGACAAAATGATGGATAACGTTACAAAGAGAATTTTCAAGCTTCTGGTTTTTCGCCAGTCTTTGTGAAGAATTGTCTTCAGAAAGTCCTCCTTGGAAATTCTCTTTCATATGCTGTCCAAGGACATGCCAAACATTACTTAGGAAGAGTTTCCTGAATCTAACCATGCTCTTCATTAATTTAAAGATATGCATTTATTAAATATTGTATATGAAATATTATAAAATACTCAACCAAAAACATTAAAATCACTTAGGATAAGTGCGATCATCGGTCAATGACCCGAATAAAACAAACATTTTTCAGAACGGCATAATTGTTTAGTGTTGCTCTGCGACTGAGCTATCGCGTCGTTATTTAAGGTAATTTAACTCAATGTTTCTGAAGATGAATTGGTCTATATTCACCAGAGCCTATCGTATGAGTTATTTTGATGCTGTGTTTAAATTGAAACGACGGAGATGCGTGCGCTTATCCCGGGAAATGAATAAATCACCAGTCCATTAGAATATAAATGGTGCTAAATAGAGATGAGTGTGTGAGTGAACGTTCTCATGGTTATTTCTTTTTATCCTAAATACGCTTACTAGATTATTCGAACAAAACGTGGCTAATGCAACCTTGGAGATCGGAAAAAAGTCTGATAATACGAAACAACTTGGAAGAATCAATTAACACACGGCTGTATATTAAAATATTTACTGCTACATGCATAAATTTAACGATCATATATACATATTACGTATTATCGCATATTTATAAAATCCTTGGCTTATTTGTGCAACGATCTTTTCATTTTCAAAACATCAATATAGCAGAAACACTTTTGATTTTGGTTGTAAATTTAAATGGCGTTTGCATTAAATATTCTTAATTCTATAGGTTTTTAGGGTTATCCTATACCTACATCTTTAACGGAGTGAGAACACTAAATTTGCTAATCGTTATTATTTTCCGGCCTCCGTTTGTAACTAGAAGCTTTGTGTTTATCTTGCTATCGAAGGCGCCAATTATTATTTGGGCTTCTTTCAATAATTGCTGTCAGCATGAACAATAACTGCCATTTTGAATTTAATGATTTAATTACGTTACACTTTTAATCGGGCTCTCATGTGACTATGACTTTTCGCTATTCATATAATGATATACCAAGGAAATAAAGAAATACGATAAACTTGTCGGAGACGCTGTACTGTTAACATTAAGTTTATCCTAAAAACTTACAGTGTCAGTAGAGTATTTTTTTATTATTCTTCATAAAAATGAAAAACAAATGGAATAGTTAGGAATAAGTTGGAATTTTTACACTGAAATGGATATTAGGATAATGAAACACCCTTTACCTTTGATAAGATTCGCTATATTAGTGGCATTTCCAACTGACTAAGGTTAATGCACTAAAATCACATTTGAGTGTTCATTATTGTTCTCATAAACCTACGTAAACAAGAATCCCAATCAAATAGAAAATGCCTTAGCCCGAACCGCCGCTCTCGTAAAAAAGAAAGTTGAGGAATGGAGCTTAAATTCTCCATGTAATCATTAAAAGTGAATGTCAAGGGAGACCTATGCCGCCATAAAAAAATCCATTGTGACGGATTACTTAACTTTGCTTACAGCATGGGGATCACCAAGGCAGTTGTGCGCTTAAGTGGACTGACCTATAAGAGAGGCGAAGATCAAGGCTTAACGACATCAGAAATGGCTTTAAAAAGGGTGCAACGCGGATTACACCCCTGGTGAGTCCTTTCTAGCGACCTCGAAGAGACAACAGTCCGGTCTCACATTCATTTTTTAGGTCAATCCACTTATCCACCGACGATACATCCCGGATGATGCCATGCCACGCAAAAGAAACGCGTTATCGACCGCCAGAAAGTTCTTTATATTATTTAAGATATCATGTTCCAACTCATACCCGTTCGCCCTCTCAGAATTCAACCGGATAGAACAAACTCCCAATAAATTTAATAAATTTCCTTATCAACGTCATTTCACGAACACTGAGCCAGGCTATTCACTGTATAATTATTGGATGCTGGTAAAAATGTTCTTATTTATAAAAAGTATTTCAAATCTTTAAAACTATAACCGGGAATTTTAAAGAAATTCCAGAACACGTCCTTGAAGGTCGAAGTTAACACTTAGGTAAATAATCATATGTTTCACTTGGATATTACCCCTTCTTCCAGAAAAGCGTAATTATTCTCTTCCTGCAATTCAAAAGAGAAATTTAGAATGTTACTTCTTGGCGGCAATCCAATTGGTAAAATATTTTAATGCAGCAGACAGAAAAAGCTTGAGAAAACTGGACGCGCACTTCGGCCACAAAGAAGGTCTAATAAGTATCTGTTACCACAACGTCACCAATGACAACGGCGGATTTGTACTCGAAATGCACACCTGATTTTTCCAATCTTTATGGGCATTGGTGCCACAGATATTACAAACAATTGGGATGATACTGTATTATCCTTCAGAAATGAAAAATAAACGCCGCATTTTTATCTGTATCTAAATGTTTCACATTGACCGCAAAAACAAAGCCATGTCACATCTCCTTTAAACGACCTCGTCTTATATAGCGCGTCCCTCGGTTTACCCTCGTATCGAAAACCGAGTTTTCGATTCCGACTCCAGCACCCTCTGCGATTCTTCGAGGAAAAAAAACGCCTCGGAAATGCCTTCTCTTTACAACTCTCGGGATTCCTGATTCGATTAACGTTCGTCAGGAAACATCGGCCGCGCTTGCTTGCATGCGACTAGTTTGGCAGTTTATTTACTTACTGGGGCTCTTTGGATCGATCTGACGCATTTCGAGCCTAACAAGGGTTGCGTTGTGTTGATTAAGGGTATGGAAGTGGAGATCAAGGATTAATTACAAAACAGGGTTATCGTTAATACCTCCATAAAATCAGCATCAGTGATTTTTAATCTAGACGCTATATTTTACGAACAATAAAAGTATGTGTTTATAATATTGCATAATATAGTTATGTATGTCAACACGCATATAGATAAATTAGTCCGAAATTATTTATTATCCTAAGATAGAAAAAAATCTTAAGACTTTAGAGGCATTAACCTAATTATTGATTAGCGTGAGATTAAAAGACGATCTTGGGTTCTCGGTTATAAAAAAATAAAGGTTTCCTTCGGATTAAATAAGAAATATGAATGTGTACATATATGAAAGTAGTTGTTGCTAAAGAAACAAACAATGACGTCTATTACGAACCGGCTGATTCGAGCCATTGTTTCGAATTTAACACGATGAGACAAATGAGTTCGGAGTCACAATCAAGAGAACTGCTAAAACCAAGACACGCACCGAAAACTCGCTTCTATCCTTTTCCTTCCCCTGAAAATAACGAAATTAGAGAAACGGTGGCGACATCTGCCAGCAGCTCTCCGTAAAGTTCGTACAAAACTACGCGCGTCCTTTCTTGCTATTTTGCGTTTGAAAACAAAGGGATGAAAGGGGATAATTCCAATTAAAAGAATCTCAGCCAACCTGTAGCTACTAATTAACCTGCCAAGTTGTACGCTTGAGCCGAAATAAAACCTCAACAAAGGCACTAGAATAAAAATGGAGAAACAATTTTCACGCCCACACATCTTTCTCTTTGCGTATCTCAGAAAAAGAGAACTAATATTTCCTCCTCCTATCACTCCATCAGCACGTAAAACCAACTACATTACGTTAAACTCGTATAATTTAAAATAAACTTGTACATCACCGCCACTTTCCCTCAATTTTCCTTCTCACCTCCCCCCCCTCTCTCTCTCTCCCTCTCACTCTCTCCCTCTCACTCTCTCCCTCTCACTCTCTCCCTCTCTCTCTTGGTCCATCCTCCATCTCACACTGCCGCCTCGACCTCTCTTCGGGGTTTCCGCTCGAATGCCTTTCCAGGGAAATTCTGAAAAGGGATTAAAGTGTTTGAAGCTCCTTCAGACGGGGGAAGAGAGAGAGAGAGAGAGAGAGAGAGAGAGAGAGAGAGAGAGAGAGAGAGAGAGAGAGATAGAGAGAGAGAGAGAGAGAGAGAGAGAAACTGAGCAAAAGGAGCGAATACAGAGAGAATGGAAGCCTTTTACCCACAGACTAACCCTTATTCTCTTTACCATCCTTAACCCACAACCCCTTCCTCCCTCCTTACCGCACTCAGGGTTAAATGCAAGAAGGGACTATATACTCTCAATTTCGCCCTAATAAAGGCCTTTGTCTGTCTGTCTGTCCCAATGTCTTTCGTTCCTTTCCTCGCATTCCCTTCTTTGTCCTTCATCCCCTAACTTTCCCTCCCTTCTCTCTCTCCTCCATCCATCTTTCATTTCCCCTACTTTTCTCTACCGCTCTCATTCACTCCATTTTCTCTCCCATCCTTGCCTTTCTCATTTCCATCTCTCTCCTCCCCTTCCTTCACCCCAACCTCCTCCTCTTCTCGTCTCCCGTAACTCCCTCTTAATTCCTTCCCTCCCTTCACATTTACCTTTCATCTCCCAATCCTCCCTCCCTCCCTCCACTACATCTCCCTCCTTTTCCCCCCCCTCACCCTTCAATTCTCCACCTCCATCCCGCCATTCTTCTCACCCGTTTTCCTTCGCGAGGCGCTTTCTTCTTCCGCTCGAGCGCCTCATCCTTTCACGCCGCACTCCCATCTCCCTCGACGGACCACCTGGTCTTCGGAATAAAGACTCTTACTTCGCCTCAACTACAAATGCGCGAGCGTAAAAAGGAAAACCTAAAAGCTTGAATAAACTACCTCATCAAAGGCATCAAAATCAAGACTTTTAAAAGCTGAGATCAAAACTGTTTCGGGTAAAAATTCACGATAAGGATTTCGCTTTTGAAGGAATTTTAAAATGTCAAAATTCGGCCGGGATTTGTTACTATACTCTTTTTTTTGACAATCATCGCTTTTATTCTCCTTAGAAAAAATGCTGTAACTGATGGTTAATTCAACACATATATTTGTTGAAAAGTAAACCGGATGCTTATTACATCCACATATATTAGCCTTTCTCTGCGATGATCCACCTATCTTCGATTATTTTAAGAGATCTATAAGATGAGAGCTTTTTAAAGATGAGCACATCCAGCAAGTTATAAATAAATTGTTAGGCTTAAAGTCATCTTAATCCATTCACCAAACTACCTACGTATCTTTTATAGTTTTAACTGTCGAAAGTTAAACCAAAAATTTTCACCTTAAAAATGGTTTAACAAGACCTTTATCCATTTTAATAGGACGTCATAAGAAAAGTTCCTTTAACTACTTCAAACACATTTTTTTATCTCTATCTGAAACCGGATAACGTGGTTGAAACTGTTTTCAAACTTTCGACAAACGCCTTTTGAGCGTCGAGTATTGCGAAGGGAGAATTAAAATGGAAAGCTTTTCACCTTACATTGTTTCGCGAAAATTTTCAAAATTAGAATAATTGCCGATAGTTATGGAACAGAGCAGCGTTTTAATTTTAGAAGGAATAAGAACTTTTCTGCTCTCTTTAAGGAGCTCAACATTCTTCAACTTGAGTACCTTTCTCGTATGGAAAGGAGTAATCTCGAAAATGGAAATTTTTATGCCCTTACCGTGCGTGTACGATTTTATTGAAATTACTTCCTTAATTTTATTTTAAGGAGATACTGCAATCTCCTTTACGACTCCATAAAATTTTTTTATACGACTCTCCTTATATGATAGCCATTTGCGCGAATGAAATTCCTCAGAAGCATACCTTACTCGTCAATTTGAACAATATCTGAAAAGAATCGTATAAACGTTTGCCCTTTATCGTATTTTACATTTGCCTGATTTCCTTTTATTAACTGTGATCTACAAGCAGAGTTCTTATCCACTTTAACATTATAACTAAATTGACGATGATTTAAAAACACAGAACATAATTCAAATACAGTAGCATAAATTTGAATCTTAAACGCAATTTTAAGCCAGTGGAGATGAAATATTATTCTTTAATAACTCAAAATTGGTAAAATTTTATCAATCATCAATTGAAATTTACTAAAGCTCATACTTGTGACATTTACTCGACTGCTTCCAGTGTTACGGAGCTGAGTGAACAATTATGGAATGGTGTGAAAATGTTTTATCTGAGATTTGATTAGGAAAACTGACTTAAGTTGAGAGATAAAATCGTTACAATTTGTATAAATGCTAGGAAACGAATGGAAATTGAATTTACACGGTACGCGTATCCTTTCTTTGTCGCATCCTCCGTTTATCTATCTTGGAATCTCTCCGCTACCACTTTCCTCCTCCTCCCCTCTCCAACTCCTGTTCCTCCCCCCCCCCCCTCTTCCCTATTCTCTCCCCCCTCTCTTACTACGGGTACATCCTCCCTATCATTCGCGTAGGGGCCCATAAAATCTGATTTCATCTCTCTCATTCCTTACCGAACCCGTCGTAAAATAGGAAACTCGAAGATTTAGAGCTATGGAAGAGGACGGGACGCTTCAAACCCATGTTTTTAGCAGCTCAAATTCACCCTTTTGAAGAACGCTGCAAATGGCAAGCGTGAGAGAATTTTATTTATTTTTTCCGAAACACGTACGGCGGAGACGTAAATATCCGATCGCTCGTCTTGGGTTTTCTTTTATATTTCCTATGTTTTTACGATCGCCCGCAGTTTTTCATGGCACGTGGAAGCAGATAATGTATCGGATGGCCTTATGGACGTCGTTTATGGATCCGCGGTTGTGTGCCGGTGGCGAGGAGAGGAAACCCCATCTCGTGGGAATCGCGACCGCGTCCACCGTGTGGCGTTATACACGAAGAAGGCGACGGATTTTTTATATCAACTCTGTTCCGCTATGATTACAGGGCATACTTTGGTCGAAATTGGATTTCTGTTGTAAAAATGTAAGACTATTCGTTCCGAAAATATATACCAAGGCCTTCCCATTTATTTAACGCTTTCCGTTACTTGGAATAAAAACCATTGTTAAAATGGCAATTAAATGTTCCGTCGACAGCTTTAAATTCCATAAACTGAAAATTTCAACATGTACATTTTTGGTCTTTCCCTGTATTATGTGCAAAAGAGGTTCGCTTATATAATTAGCGGGAATTTAAATTAGACAACGCATGACAACCTTTCGTGAAGGTCACTTAACTTTTTCCTCCCAGGTAAATGTGAGCGAAAGTCACGTGGAAACGTAATTTTCTTTTAGACGTTCCTTCTAAGAAAAATGTAGCGTGGTTCTGCATTATGCAAGAAATTTTTGCATGCTATATAAGGTTACAATTGACATTTTCTATCATTCACGCTGTTCTGAAACGATAATTACTGATTCGTTTCATTTGGGAGCACGACAAATTCAGAGAAAATTAAAGTGATAACCTAGTAGTAGGGCGAAATCCAATTGGAAACGGTGGAATCACTTGTGCCGAATTGGGATTATTCGGGTGAGGAAGGATTCGTTCTGTGACTCATATATATACCCAAGGAACTAGAGCGCCGAGTTCTAAAATAGGATCTCTTCGACTTTTCACGTTTAATTTAAATTTGCAAAGGCGTCAAAAAGAAAAGTGGGTTTTTCTCCCTCTGTCTACGATGAAATCATTCAGCTAGCAAGAAATAATAAAAAAGGACCAGAAACGCCAGGATGAATATCGCGAATCAGAGACGAGGAAATCCCATTAACAGCATGAATGAATCTAAGGATTGCCAATCCAATTCCATACATCCTCGAATCATCGGTGTCGGTTCTCAATTAAAAATAAAAGAGAGTTGAAAACGGTGTAAATTTACGCCCAAAACATAAATACATATATTAGATGCAGTTCTTGAGATTCTAATTCATCAAACGAAAATTACTTGTCTGTAAAAATACGTTGGAACTAAAAAAAAACAAAGGAATCGTACAATGGAACAGTTTAAATTTTTAATGGTATTCCGCAGTCTAAATTCTGGAAACTCCTTTCGGCGACGTTTTTCTCAATTTAACTTCGCTATGTTACTTTAGGAGGTTTAATTGACCTCAGCCGATCGACTGAGTCGAATCTTTACTTCTCTAATCTCATTCCTATGGTGTATTTGGTAAAAGAACGAATCCTATTTCGTCATGTCCCGCTTCTCAAACCCTTTTCTCACACAGTCGGTAAATGTCCGTAACATATGTTTGGGTTTACGCGTTTGCAATGTCCTCGCTTTGCGTTCCGTCCCTTTGCCAATCATTTGGATCTTTCCAATTCCATCGCAGGCGGACGTCCTCCTCGTTCTACGAGGGTTGCATCCCCGCGTCGCTGTTTACACCGGGGTCCGTATCCCATGGCGACGGGACTTCAAAAGAAAAGGAGATCGACTCTTTCAGGATGGAAATTCGTTTCCGTGATCCGTGGAGTCCGCCTTTATTTTACTATCCGTCCGCGAGGGACGAATGAGGTAATGGAAACGCGAGTACCACAAAGTTTAAATTTAGCACGTCGTTACGGAAAGAGTAAATGCTTGTCTTATCGGTTTATTTCGAGAAAATTACATCAAGAAATAGAGAATTTCTACTAACGGAAATCGTGCAGGGGTCTCAATCTATGACGCATCTCACTGACCGTTTTTTTTTTTATTTTTGAGATTATCCTTAATTTGTTTTAAATGAGAGACGCAAATGTTACCGCGTGACCTCAGAAGAGAATTTTCTAATCGGTATTGATTTGGGACTAGAGTAGGTTGACACGTCATTTCTAAATCTTTTCTACCCATCAATACGAGTGGCTTAGTATACTATAACATTTGCCATAGTTGAAGGTTATACGAACTCTAAGCAAACATCTATAAATGGATGAATCAGCAAAGGCATTAAGCGAGACCTATCAAAATGTTTGAAATCCATGCTTAAGATATCTTAAGTAACGATATTATAAAACAGTAATAGTGACCACAATTCTATCGAAACAGAAAGTTCAAGCACTCTAGGAAACATTTTCACTATCATGCAACATGCACCCCAAATAATGACTCTGCGTGATCCATAATTCAGCATTAAGAAAATTTTGTGTTTAATACGAAATCAATATGTGATTCATAATATTTTTGTGTATCAAATACGGGAAAGTACGTTATAATGATACAAACATTAAATTTTCGGAAAAAACCGTATCCGGGCAGTTCCATTCACCTGCATAATTTTTCGATATTACCCTTCCATTTTAATTTGCTTTTAACTTGGTATTCAGGAAAAATCACCACTCCTTTCATCAAGTAAACCGATCAACCTTAACAGATATGAATAGGAGTTTTATGGCTGAGAAAATATTTTTGCACTAATAAGAAAACCGACGCTATCTGGTTGGTTTGAGATTTACAGATATGTCAACTGTTTGTAGTCTATGGTATTTTGGTTGAATTTTTAAATTACGATTAACGAATTTACGCTGTAAATCAGAGAAGAGATTCATGTTTTTATCAATATTCAAGATGATTACTACAATTTTGTTTTAGTGATATTGTAACTCATACTCCTTAGTCTCTCCAAAATATGTTTTTTCTTTCTTTATGATAATGCATGTTTATTGCCAAATTTTCATTTTTTAATTACAGTGACTGAAACAATGCTCGCTGCAAACAATAATTAAAAGAATATTATTCTCTTATTTGTGATAACATAAATCGTACCGAATTGACACAATTGTGAAATAAATAAAATCATAAAAATAACCATAAATAAAAGCAAAACAATTCTTATTGGGACGTTATTTTGGAGCATTAATTTAGCCCGGACCTACATTGTTTTTATCGACAAAAAAAATCATTTCAGCAGAAATTGCTGCAAAAGTTGATGAAAAGGATTAAATCCAATAGACAATTAGTACTTTTTCATACGAAAGCAGTTATGATTTAATCTTGAATGGTACCACAAATCGATTAGACGAGAAAGGCTACGGTTTAACTAAGACTTCACTAAACTTCCTGAACCGCGTTATCTCATTTTCTAGTAAACGGCCAAAATGACATCCACGCCATTTTCCTGAGACTAAATTACATTCTTTTTACTTCCCCAGTAAAATTTCGGTTAATTATAGTCAAAAGGTTTTAATCCGCAAAATTTTCCCTTTGACTCTAAATATTTTTCTTCTTTTTAAGAAAGATTTTGGCGTTGAAGTTGAGGGCTTTTGCGGAAGGAAAAAGTCAAACGTCGGTATTGGAAACCTCAATTCCTTAATCCGTCTCCTGTTCCCAAAATACTATCCAGTTTAGCGGTTTAGGGTTGCTCCTTTAAGTCTTTTACGCTTCTTTGCTCCAGAACCTTTCTGGGACTCAGCGGTGTATGTATTAGCGGACAATTTTCAAGAATAATAGAAGTGCGAGGCAAGGATGAAGTGCGAGTTCCTTTTTTCTTCATCCCACTCTCATCTCCGACTCGGATGAACAATTAAAAAGAGGCTTACCGAGGTGTTGCAGCGAAACTAGGTCGCGGAAGAACCCATGTTGGGATGGTCACAAATAAAAATGAATTTACTCGAAAGTTCTTCAAGTCGGAGAGTTACGACTCTTTTTTTACTTCTCTTGCCAAATTTATAACTTGTTCTAAGGGGTAAACTAAATATTTTTTAGGCGTTTAAATCTTGCGAGTAGACAGAAATACACTGAAATTATATTCCAAAAAATAACTAACATTTTTAATCAGATCTTTCGTTATGAAAACGCCGGTACAAAGTTAAAACACGCGAACTTTCCTTTTAAATGTGTTAAGGATTCTAACGCTTTAAAATCCTTCTGCAATTCTTGAAAGACCAAAAAATACTGCGGGACTTGTCGAAACAACGCATTCGCATTAAAAAAAGTTACATGAAATGAATCCTCTCTTAAGTTTTGATGCAATTGTATCATCTCTATTAAAATAAAAGAAATTTATAATTTAAAGTATCCAAGTTGACTTTACTTGAGAAGTCTTTTAAGTTTAAATAGATAAAAATTAGAGTTTTATAGCTAGGCCTATCGTCATAATAATAAGCATGTCATATTTTAATGGAACATTTGTATAGATAGACTTTTCAGTACATTTTCATGTGTATATGACAATAATAATTATACTATCGATATTCTTTATTTATTATAAAACTTCAAACGGCCGAAAAATTATGTACACATGTCACTATAGATTTGTTATAAAAAACGAAATACCTGTCAACTAAAAAGTAGAAAATTAGTTTTAACAAAAACTTTGCATCGAATTTACAGTTAGATAGTGTTAAAAATAATAACTAGCATATAAAATATTTTACATCGTTATGCTTTTCACTAAAGGTAGTATATACGTTCCTAGTTGGCTCTGAATTAGAATTCAAGAGATAACGTAGCGATTAAAAAAATTAAATTAAAAAAACGAAAATGACAGTGGTTCATTAAACAAATGGGAGCTTTGGGCAAAAACACGACAAGAGCTCCATGCGGTGGGCTAAATGAGACGTGACCGTCAGAGATAAAGGGTTAATAGCGATTCGTCACCTTATTAAGGCGTTAGCAAAGGGAAACAACATAATTTCATCCGAGAAGTTAATTAATAACAATGCGCGCATGACACTGACTGCAAAAATCATCCTGCTATGCGCGATGGCTATATCTATACATCTATATCTATACATACATACATCTATACATAACTATAAAGTGTTTGTATGTATGTTTTTTATAGCGTAGCAACTACAGCATTTAGAAACAAGAGGAAGGTGTCACTTTAACCGGAATAAAGAGTTAAGTGATGTAGTCCGGTTTTTATACCGATTCGATTGACCTTTCTAATTTTAAAAAATAATTTATTTTTTCATTTTCTTCATTTGAATAACATAGGGATGAGTGCAGCTTATTTTTCATTTGAATTTTAAAATTACTTAGAAACATGGTACGAACTTGAGACTTGATTGGTTTTATGAAGAAAAGAACAAAGCTTATTTTTGTTGAAGACAGAATCCGAATCCTCATCGAATTAGCCCCAAATGCGTTTAGAATCATAAAAATACGTGATTTTATCAGTTTTATGACAATGCCAATTATAAGCTACCATGAAAACTCCTATTGTCGCCGAAGTTGAGAGTCCAATGCATTTATATTGGAAAAATTTTAACGTAATATCCTTTCCTCTTGCTAAAGAAATTTATTCTTTTTCCTGCTTATTTCTAATTCTTCTTCTATGTAAGATTCCCCATTACTTCAACATTTATTTTAATTATTCAACAAAATTTTAATACAATATTTCTAGAATATTCAAATTTTATAACAACATTTTAAACCTAAGTTTAACAAACCGATTATTTCAATATGCAAATATATTTTGCATCTAACAACAAGTAAAATTGAATAAGCTTATCCAACGTCATTGATGTCTATCACTTAGAATGTTATCTAGGTTTCAATTAAACTTAATTATAACAGAAATTGCTCCAAAAATGAATAATTTGTTATTTAATTTAAAATAGAATGTTACCAGACGGTATAAATCAAAGTAAGAGTTTTCATTATTTAAAGACGTATAACAATACATTACCAGTCAATGGAATTAATTGAGATACGCAAGACACAAGAAAAAAGCTGAATGTACTTTTTTTCCTTATTAAATTAGCCTCGAGGATTTTTCAGATTTTTCTTGTGTTTCATTAGTTTCACTGGGATGAAAAATTACACGCATAATTTCTATAGAAAGTAGAAAGGTAAATGCACAATTGTAATCGGTTGAGCTTGAATAATAACGTCCCCTTAGAATGCTCTTCCACGTTACTAATGCCGCTCGTCCCAAGCATTAGAACTCCAGTTACTCAAAGCGTGAGTACAATGATTGGCAGCAACGTGAATTAAACATAGCGATTTTATTCTCACGGTGAATTCTAAACGAATTCTGTGATTGACACGTGATAGAACCGTTCAGCCAAATTCTGCCACATGTAAGCCTTAATTAAATATTATTCAAATTATTGCACGCAGAAATGTCGGAAATTATAACGTGGCGAACATTTCGCGTGCAGCCGCTCGAAAACATCAAGGTCACGGACACGTGTCGCTTTCTCACGCAGATTCATCAGGCGGGCGAGGTTGTAAATTACAAACAGGGTTATTTCACAAAATAAACGTACCAGCTTGAGAAGTAAGCCTAGTTTTTTGCGGAATTCATTAATAATTTTGTAAATGTCTCTTTCGAAATTACCATTTCCACGGTCACGATGCCAATTACTGTCGATTTCTATTAAAATTTTCGTAATATTCATCTATGGAACATAGTGAAGTTAGATAAAGGACAACATTTCTAAACTTCTATCATGTATTTACATATAAATTTAAAATTAAAAACAAACACGTAAAACGTAGCATATCAATTTCCACATTACCATTTTCCGTGGAATTATAGCTGATTATGAATGTTGGGAGGAATATAAATTTGCGAAACATGCGAATATAAAAAATGGTTAATTTCCCTGGAATCTGGTGAGTCTAATTTCGATGTAAATGGTTGCGGTGACTAAACATTTGCACCTTAGTTAAATGTGAAAGAGATTATATCTTATGAAGAATAACTAACATTTAAATAACAATTAGGTAAGAGGACCTTCTTTTATGAATCGTTCCAAAGAAATTATCTATAAATTTTTATTCCCTTTCTTTCGATAAATTTTTCATCTTATTATTCCTTTATGGCGATGGAGAAATTGGACGGCGAAAAGATTACACTGTCTAAAAATTATAACAAAGGATAACTTTTTAATTATAAAACAAGGAGAATACGCGAATGGCAATGTTGCATTCGCATTAAAAGTAAAGAGTAATTTTAAAGAAAGAGAAATCGAAAGTCTTACTTTAATTATTAGTTTCCCATATTCACGCCGTACTATCAGCTCTTTATTTCCTCCTTCATACTGGAATTTATCAATACAATACAATACTTCATTAGTTCAAAAACTTTCACGTATAAATAAACAAATCTTTCAAAGACAACTTCTTGTGAATTTGAAGCCGTTTACGTTTATAATGACGGAAAACAAACAAGGAGAAACTAAACAGCAAGGACGGACTATTTAAGCACGCAGATGATGAATTTAATTAGCATCTACGGATATCATCCTTGGAGAATTCACCTAATTCAATGTCAAAACTTTTAATGGTTTAGCCTGTCTATTTGCATCTTAAATTTCCTCTTTCATTCGTGATACCGTTGGCTTGTGTAAGTTCTACGCATGTCGAGGTTACGCGTACCTGGCAAGCAGCTTTTACGTAAGTTACAACAATCCATTCCGCATTTAACGACCTTGAGAAAGCATACATTAGCTTGCACATATACTTCTGAAAAGGCATAGCGTTTATAACGTCTACTCTAGTACTCATAAATCTCAAAACAGTCCCTTACGAGTTAAAGTTGGAAAAATCAGATTTATATGAGCATGGTTTGAAGGAATTAGTAAATATTTTCCTTTTGTAAATTTGTTCCTTCAAATATTTTATATTTAAAGTTGTTAAAGAGGCTGCTATTATGTGCTTATTTTGTTCAGAAGCACGAATAAGATATGCTCCCATATATACTGCCACTCACTTCTTAATAAATTACAACTATAACATTTAGTTACATAATCCTTAGCCAAATGGTTGAGAGAAACTACATATCCTACAAAATAGCATATATCTATAAAGTCAATTAATGGTGTTCAGACGTTTTGATAATTTTCTTATATATGCGAAGGTGTCGATGGATTTTTAATAATAATATTTGGTATTTCCTGAACCAGACAATAGATTATCTGATCTTGGAAGACACGACTATATAAACCCCATAAAAAATTATAATTTGCATTCCCTCTTGATGTCATTGTATTTTCCTTGAAAAACATGAAATGTGGATATTCTGTTTACACAAGTAAAATCGACTTGCTATATAAGAAAAATATTTTTGACATTTCTGGACCTGGCGAACTCAAGATTTTAGAAATTTCTTAAAATAACTTTCTTCCAATGAGAAAATTTTCATTTTTCAGTATAGACTCTAAAATATTTGCTACAGAGAGGAACTACTTAGAAAAAGGAGTTTTTAGAACATATATTTCTTATTTCCTTACAGGCGCTTGGTTGATTTTAATTTTTCTAACGGAAAAGGAATTAACTGAAAGTATAAGTGAAATGAAATATGTATTTATTGGGTGGCGAGCAAAATTTTGAATCTAAATACGAAAGATTCAAATCAGAGGGAGGCAGATTACTGGGGAGGTCGTCCTCCATCACAGAAAAGGAGTCATTTAAGTTTATACGAAAGGAAAGGACGGGGAATATTATAACACTGACTCGTGGAGACAATTTACACATTACACTATGAATCCACTTTCCTCGCACTAACTCGGTAGGTTTCTGCTTGCGCCTCGAAATCCAATCCGAAACTTTCCCGTGAAAACTGTAAGCGTTGATCGGTTTTGCCACAGATGACGCGGTTCGCTGACAACCCAAGAGTTTGCAAACATTTGAAATTCGGCACGCTCTTTCAACAAACAAGCTCTCGGGCAAAAATATGAGCTATGGAGTTCGAAAAATGATTCCGGTGAATTGATCGTTGGCTTCCGAAATTAGCAGAGTGCAAACTGGAGCGTAAGAAGCATGAAGCATGAGCGTAAACGAAAACATTGATCGGATGAAATTGAACATGTGCCAGTTAGAGAAGGGGTACATTTTTACGTTCAGTATTTGCAGAGCGACAAGAACACGAACTGCACCCAGCGTTTGGTGAAAAGGTGTGCCGATGCGAATTAAGTTTCTGCGATGCTGTGATTGGCTGTGCTAACAGTATGTGATATTCGCTATTGGAATTTTAATGTAATTTCATTCTATATATGAAGCTAGTTGGAATACAAAAAATAAAAAGTGTATACTTCAATAAAACCTCGAACAAGTCAGGCAATCGGTAATTTTCGGCAACGCCTAAAAAATGCTCAAAATCTAAAGCACTGAAACATTCCTCGGTGCATTATATTGCCACAGCTCAAAAAACTATAAATGGATGAAATTATTAGATGTCATTACGTTTATGAAGTTCAAAATTAAATCATAAAAGATATCATGGAACTAAATTAGTATTCTCATTTTAATTTGAAGTAAAAATGCTGAAAATACATTTTTCATCAGGCAAAAATGTATAAATGAACTACACGTGTTGATAAATTCTAGCGTTGTATAGCAAATAATTTACATTTTAAGTTAGCTTAATGAAGTATAATTGATTTCGAAGTTTTTAAAATTAGGTGTAGTACTCAGCGACTTCAAACATCAATACTATGCTGTAAATTCGTGATAATTGAAAATCTTCCTGCTCTTTCACTATTTTGAAACAAGCGGTTTCATATAAATTGGCGTTAATAAGTCTATAAATATCTACTAATGTTCTATGATTCCACCAATGTTCAATTTAGTCTATCAATTTTATTAAGGATTAGAATTAATTTCAATGGTATCGGTGGGAACGACACGGTGTTGATTTTTGCAAAAGGCTGACTTATAAAACTTAATAATTGTTAATGAAGTACGCCTAAAAATTACACATATGTTAAATAAATGCAAATTTCCGAGCTACTCACACAAATTTGCTCCTTGCTCAGAAAATCATATAAAAGATGAATGTTCTTTATACTATAAATAAAGTTATTATAATTTCATCAAACTACCTAGAAGAAACCTTGATCTATTAAACCTTTATGTTTTCCTTTTAAACAAACAGTGACATAAAAGCTTTCATTTACTAAACATTCATTTTGGAGCTGTCAGGACTAACACAAAAGTGGGATTTAAAAAAGGACATTTGTCAGCATTTACCTTGATTTTGGACGTATAAAAAATGGCCATTCAATTTCCAAAAATATCGTAAGAAATTTAGCGAAGTGAAACTCCTCATCCTATAAAAGATCCCGTTTTCACAGCAGAGAATGCCTTGGTTTTAAAATGACGGAATAATTTTTTCGTAACGGTTAAGGTATCGCGCCAAACATTGCTCAACTCTTGAGGTACGACGCAGTAAAGTTGCCAAAGATTCTGGAAAATCGATGGTTTATTCTGAAGACAAAGCCCCTTTGCCGTCATTATTTTCACGCAGCAATGCGTTTATTTCCGGATAGTACCGAAGCGACAAATGACTGTCAAATAGCGAAAGCTCTGCAACGCGCACTACACGCGCTGGTCCTTTGCAACGCAACCTAGCACTCACTCCCCTAGCTTCGACACTATTCGGTTTTCCGATACAAAACAGTGGAATCCACTCCACAAGTGAGATTACTGAAAACCGTGGAACTGACCAAGCACGTAATATTTTGGTTGCCCGCAGCATTCCTACTGAAGCCTAAGCTACCTGAGAGAAGCGATTTTCCTGTAAAGAATGGACGAAGCTGCAATCCATCCATAGATAAAACCTCACTTTAAGCCCAATCGATTGAACTAATTCAGTACTAATTTGACCAATAATATATAGAAAGATTTTTCTATATAAATGGCACCAACCATTCGAGGTGATGAGAGAATAACGTATGCTATTGCATTACATTGTAGTTGGGTTGGTAAAAGAAACATTTCTAAATGATGAAACAGTGATAAAATTACGCTATAATAAAAATATATATCGACATCAATCGTGAAAATTGAGAGTGATAAATAAATTGCAGTTCAAATAAAAAGGAAATAAACTTAGTAAATATTCCACTTCAATGAAAAAACACGATCCCAACGTAACAACGTCATCATTCATCATTGTTACCTTGAAACTAAGGCCGTGTATTTTCATTAAAGTGGAATTTTTACTGTTATTTTTCCTTTTTACTTAAATATGGAAATTCTCAAAATTACGGCAACCCCAGCGGATTACAACGCAACTTATGGGCCACATTAAAAAGGTTGGATAGTTGAGCCATTCATTTTTGCAAAGCAATCGCGATTAATAGCTATGCCCACTGCAATCCACCCATTGCACTCGAAAACTTCGTTACAATTTCATAAACGTTAAGAATGAATATAAATATCACTTATTGTTAGACAAACTTTATTTTCAACGTGACGGCAAAGGCCACCGTTTTATGGGTGAAAAACATTTCACGCGGGCTGCCATGTTTATAGGCGTCGTGAATTACGATTTTAGGCGCTTTTCGTGGAGCATTCGAAAATAAATGTGAGAATTTATAACGGGGTTACAAATAAAAAATGGAATGGAAATACGCCGAAAATTTAATGAAAATTACAAGGTAAAAGTGACTGTATTATGTATCCAGCTAAAATAAACAAGATGAACTTGAAGAGGATTGAAAAATTAAATTTTAACAGTCTGGAATTCATAGCTTATTCAAATGCAAATCAGCTTACTTTTCATAGAATGCATATCACTTCTTCTATAAACACTAAAGATTCAATAAAATAGTCTTAAAATATCCTATATCGCCAATAACACCTTTGAGATATGCATAAATTTTTAGTTGTTTCGAAGGTAAAATGAAAGCATTAGAATCATTTTCTGATCTTAAATCCAACAAAAGACGTTAATAAGGGTACAATTTAATGAATGACTTTATTTGACAACAATCTTGAGCTGATTTTGACTAAAAACTAAATTTCAGTGTAGGACAGTGACATATTCATCCGAATAACATAGGCAACCTCGAACTTCAGGTTGCCCCGAAAAACAATTAGAAGTAAAATGTAAAAGAAGGAATTAGACATAATAATTTCGTCATTAATCATTGACTTTAAACCATTTGTCCAACAAAGAGTGGGTTAATTCTCACAACCGAAAGAAATGAAAGATGTGATGTTCGACTACCAGAAGACAAGTAACCACTATTGCTTAATTTGTTTTAAACTCGCAACGCTTATGTCGATATTTCCACCGCATTCTAAATTGACCAATCGCTGAATCTTAGAAGTTTCTACTTCTGAAAAATTACGATACCATAACATAAATAAAGCATTATGATGAATTTTGCAAATTTTAGGTAGCATAACATCGAGAAGCAATTGGTGTATGTTTAGTGGTATACTTTGAAGGGATTACCGAGTAAGTTGGGTGCCATAAGTACATACAAGTAGCAATTGATGTAGGCTTGGTGGTATACGGCGTAGGGGCTCCCGTGTAAGTTGGGTTGCATATGATTCCAGGGTGTTGGTTGTATTCTTGGCTTCATAGGTTCAGGGGGAGCCCGTGTAAGCTGGGCGGCATTTGATTTAGGGGAAATTGTTGTATAACTTGCTGTATACGGTGAAGGGACACGTGTAAGTTGGGTGGCTTAAGATCGGGGGCACTGAGTATATGTTTTGTAGTAGGGAGAATACCGTTGTGATATTTATGGCCAAAATTAATGAGGGATTGGTCACAATGGAAAAACTAGGAGTTTGCCTGTTCCAAAGAGAATCTCGTGCTCATTTGGTGGTATGTAGCTATAGTTTTTGTAATTTATTTACGTTTGCCAATAGTAATGCGATAAAAACCTATTTGAATGTATAAACATATGCCAAAGTACACACCAGAAGGTCTGTAGAGTTGGAACAAGAAATAAAAACATTTCAAATATCAATCAAATACAGATAAATACCTCTACTGTAGTCAATCTTACTGACTGGCTTATACATGCACACTGCTCTAGGAAAGAATCTCAATAATATTTTGCTGCTGCGTGAAACATAGTAGAGCCGTCTTCCAACTCCCGCATTACGCACTTGCTACTGCAGCTCAACTATATTTAACGCAGCAGCAAAAAAGTATTGAGATCCCTGCGTAGAGCAGTGTGCATGTACATATAAGCAAGTCAGTAAGATTGACTACAGCAGCGGTATCTGTATTTGAATGACATTACAAATGTTTTTAGTTCTTGCTCCAACTCGACAGACCTTCTGATGAGTACTATGGAATTTGTTTATATATAGAAATATATTTTCACCGCATTACTAGTGTCAAACGTAAATAAATTAGAAAAACTATCGCTTTTAACTTTCTGTTCTCTCACATCCAGGAATTTGGTTGGAACGCCAACGAAAGGCGAAAATTAATCAAAGCATTTATCGTACTAATTTAGTGACGCAAAAATATTTGTGTTATTTAGCTAACAATTGTAAACATTAGTTTTACGTTAGTGAAGAGTTCTCGGGTTTCTCACCGGGTAAGGTCTCGTAGAGAGTTCGACGTTTCGGTGTATGACACATCCGCTATCTTCAGGAACTCCTGAACTACAACATATCTTTTTTCCATTCTTAAAACCCCTATTGGTACGTTGAACACCACTTCATTCTTTAATCGCTGCTTAAAAGCTGATATAATATGTCAAATGTCTACTTAACTGATAATGCATGAGACATGTAGTGACATGTTACAGCTTGCAGTAAACCAGTACCAGACCTGATTCTGGAGCTTAAAATACGCCCGTGTCAATTTATGGTGCCCCTCGTATAATTGGCTTATTGCCTATCTTGGATCTTTAGTGACGTTTGGTGATTAATTAATTATCCGGGAGTGGCATTTTACCTGAATTCTGATTGTACCATATGGGTTCCTTAGAATCGCGTATAAATTTCTTTGGTATATGAACTCATCAATCCCGTCACGAATTATTACTCCGTCATGATATTTTTGTATCTCTATTAATCAATGATTTGTGAAGTGCGAGTACTCAGTACGCAAGAACGATTCAAAATTCGAATAATCGGCTCTCATGATTACATATTTCTATTGCCTTCGATATTTTGTGTGAAAACTACCATTTTGTTATAATGAAACTATTTCTTAATTTGTTCTTACTTAGCACAGCCATTTTACAAGTTTTTTTCCTTACTCTAAAATATGTAAAATTGTTATGACGCAGCAAGTCGATCTGGATAATTTTAAAATTACAGAAATATTTTACATGCAAATCTTTGCACTTTAAATAGCAAACAAAATTTGCACAAGAGCACGGGAGTTTTATACGGGTGCCTTAAAGCTATAAGTATTAAGGATAAGCATTTATAAAACCAAATTTTAGTTCTCACAATGCTTTTATAGCGATGTAAATTATTTTCAATGCAGCTGCAAATCTTGTTTTATGTCGAGCCTTAAAGCGTAACACACCAACTTTTTCATTCATTCCGCTTCGAAATCCGATTTTCCTTGACAAATAAAATTTCTGTCAATATCAAGATATGGCGCACGGAATTGGAATTCACATTTGCGAAAGCACCTCTGCAACGCGGGGTAGTTTCGACAGGTTTCCCATAGCATAACAAACGCACGTGCTTATCAAGACACTAGTGGCAAGAAAGGAGGACATCAGAGGTTTTAATGATATCGTCATGGGAGTGCTTGACAATTTCATTTCCCGTAAGACAAACACATTTATGGAAGAATATAATAACTTGCGTTCAATAACTAAAATATGGTTTCTACGTTACATATATTTTTCAATCTGAATCTTATTAGAGAAATTCAGAACATAGTTCAATTATGTACTTAGAAAATATAAGCTAAAAATGCATCAAGCCCCAGTGAATCGAAATACGCGAATCTATATTAAATCATGCTGATATTGCAGATAACTCTTTTGGTGTTCGATTTTAAATTTCTTTCTATGAAATTCAAAAGTTATATTTATAGAAAAATATATGTTGCATAATGATGCGCCTATAATTACAGCTTATTACATTACTCTCAGTCCGATTTAACACTTATGAAATGTAAGTAAGTGGAACGAAAGAGAGAATAACGTTCTCATCCATTATGTGAAGACGATTATTAAAGACCTTTTCTTAATCGAAAACATTTCAAAATTCTTACTTTTAATCCTTCTTTTGCATGGGAAATTAGAGATAACTAATTCAACTTCAGCCAAATTGAAATTTAACCTGTAATCGTTTCACAACATTCAGCTTATATTCTAGAGCTCGTTGTTTTTTCTTTGTTGCATAAGTTAACATTATCCAACTTGTTACCTAGCAAACCAGATACTCGGATTGTGGTAAATTTATTATTTTTATTTGTACATAAATTCTCAAGAAAACGTTTTGTTTTTGTGTTAATTAAACGGTAGTTTATAGTTTAAAAAAACTTCTACGAGATATTGACAATAGGAATAATTAAGTCCGAAAAAAGATAAGGTGAAGAATAACTTTTTCTCCTACGGAGTTATAAAATAAAAAGGTAACTGTAAAGCTTAAGTAAATCCTTTATAACTCTTCTAGTGAATAGTGCTAAATCAAACTAACGAGAAACAACTTATTTAATATAAACTTCCGAGCTTTTTTCGTACAATGCGTTATTTCAGAATGTCTTTTGGCAGCAATACAATTATTAACATTTAGTTTTTACAGAATACTCGATAAAGATAAACGCACGTGAATCATGAGTTTCGCCGTTTGAAAACGTTTAGTTTTTATTATTCCATATGGTTGACCTTGGGAACTCCGAAGTGGCCTCGTGGCCTTCGTTGGCTATGCCAGAGCCGCCTATCGGTAGGTCATGGTGATACGGGTTCGGGTGTAAAGGGAGACTGGCAACCCAAAAGGAGGACGATCGATAAAACAACCACCACGGTCTCATGCCGCCACCATAACACCACTGTATCCGTTTTATATATTTCCCATCTCAGTGCGAACGAGTGAGAGAGAGAGGGAGAGGGAGAGAGAGAGAGAAGCAATTTCGAAGGACTCGAGAGAGAAAAACGTTCGCGAACGTACAAAAGAGCGACTGCGATGATGTTCTTCTTCCCGTATTTTTTTCCATTCGTCCCTTTAATTTCACCCACATCCAACACCGAGACGCGTGTGCCTAATTTCAGGTCTCACTGCATTAATTTCTTTCTAGGGCATTCGACCTGTTTAAAAACGAAGAAAAAAGATTCTTTGAATGAAATGAGCAACTTTTGTGCTTTCCGATGATGTTTTCTTTCGTTGTTACGTGACGGAAAACTAGCACTGTTGATACTGTGGTCTCCCTAGAGACGAGCCATAGAAAATTAATGGGATGACGCGCGCGAATTCCAAAGGCAAACCGAACGTAAAAGGGGAAAAATTCGACCTTGACAATGAAAAAGGAAACAAAACGATAAAAAAAGGATAAATTATACTTAACTCCACTAAAGGTTTCGGTAAAACTGATACTCTACTAGATGTTCTTAAGATCTCAATATAATCGTTTTATGTAATAATTCATATCCTTTTGAAATATTAAAGGAAACAATGTTTAATAAAAACAAAACAAATTTAAGGATCAAACATTATTGCAAATTATTTCATATTCCTTATTAATAAGACATCCAATCGCGATTGTAATTACCGTAAATGAAATCCTTGGCTATATTAAAATGCTCTTCTATTTTCAAATTTCCGATATGGATCATCTAAATTATTTAAAATGAGAAACATTTGAACAATCCATTTTGTGCTACAATAAATATTTTCAATATTGTTAGAGAAATTTTTATCTATGCATCGAGAAAATTCCATCGTTGATCAGAAAAATAATCCTTTTGAGATATTAAATTGTTTTTATATGAATCGATGAAATGGAACATGGAAAAGAAAAAGCACAGTGAAAATGTCCTCCAGAGTAAAAATCTCACATTCACAGCCTCATTTCCAGAGGATGGGTTTCATCCAGCGAGATGGAAACATCGAATACTCTTCCTCGTGGTCGTTGAATTGAAAAATTTTTAACAAGCACCAATTTCTGCAAATAATTTCCAAAGTATGTCGCAAAGATAGAAATAATCAATCTTTGGAGTAATATTGATAAATATTATGCAATCAGACAACTTTGAGGTAAATAAATAATGGAAAAATTGTCCATTTTCCACAAACGAATATGCAATTCCTTGGTTTGATTTGTGAAGCCTAATTTCTCAGTTTAAAAACATTTAATCCATCTATAATTTCCAAATTTTGCAGCTGATCAAGGACGAACGGATAGGCATTGTGAGATAAATTTACATGTAAATAATAATGTGTATACAATGACGATCACTTAAAATAAATTGACAAAATTACACGGTAGCCAATGTTATTTCGTCAAATAGAATAGGGTGCGGTAGCAGATTGCTTGATATAGCTGGCAAGAAATTTATCATTTTCCCCCCGATTTATTTTCTCGTCTGACGTGGTATCAGACGATGTTCCCAAATAAAGAAAGAAGCCTGTATGCCGGGATGAGAATCCAGTTCCATTCTCCGGGCGAAGTCGGAAAAAGTTTATAAAGACAGAGAGAAATAGAAGATCTATCGATTCTGCGAAGTATGAGAGGCCCTTATGGCTTCGGATGTAGCTTTTGGAAAATCGATCGCTATTGACGTATGAATATCAGCTAAAGTAAGTGTCCCTCACATCCATCGGAATAGGGTTTACGCAGCCAAATAATATCGGATTAATCTGAGTTTTATCCAGCAAAAGCCGGCCACGCCTATCTCTCCGTTGATTCGTTCAACTTTTAATTACAGGAAATAAAAGGGCCATTTTTCACGAGGCGCATGGAAGGCGCGAGCGGTTTATAGTCGTAGGAAAGCGATTCTCTCGGCGCCAGTGCGAATTAGATGGCGCCGTTTTTCCAGTTCCAAGATAGCTCCCTCGTCAGAACGTATTCTCATGTAAAGAGCGGTCAAACAGATGTAGAGAGGAGGAAGTGAGACGAACAGAAACGAATAAGGAAAAAGAGAGGAACAAGTAAGAGATGAGAGGAGAGAATCAAGGGATAGAATTCAAAAAAATTAATAGTTGAACTAAGACCATTACCAGTAGAAAGTACGTAAGTTACCAGGGAAATTTCTTTCACGGTCTATTTTCGAGTTAAATATAAGTGTCGCGTGCTTAATCATGATCGGCACGACCTATATGCTGAACGGCAACCTAATTTAAAAGAAACAAAATAAACAAAAAACTTCTTTTCGCCCTATCCTCTCCTATAACAAAAAAAATTTGTCCGATTTTCTATCCTTTCTGGTTGGCGCGAAAACAAAACTTGCGCAACGGAAAATTTAAAAAAAAGAAGCACGACTTGCATTTCGGCAAGTGAAAACCGAGGGACGTGTTTTTTCCATCACCGGGGGGAGAACGGAGGCGAACTGACGATGTTCTCGGGGGCTGACAGTAAAGTTGGATCGGAGAGTAGATTTCGTGTCGGAAACTCTTGGGAGCGTAGCAATAAAAAGAAGGCGTTCTATTTCGAGGTGGCTGAGGATGAAATGAATTCTAACAGTGTCGAGGAGAGCTTGTTAAAAAAGAGAGTAAGAGGCGAAGCTTCCAGAGCGTGTCTGGAATGGAGAATGTCGCCGTGTTGATACGCGAAGCGAGATTGGCCAACAAGATCACTTCCCTTCGGTTCGAAAAGTTTTACTATTAAATTCCTTCAACAGAATCACAAAGTCGTTGAAATGTTTAAACATCTTTCGTAAAAAAAATAAAAATAATCATGCAATCTTATCTATTCAATGGTGTTATAATGACACTATTTTATCACTAGCATGATATCACAGACTGCAAGAACGTTTAATTTAATCCCATAGTTTCTTGTAACTCCGAGAACAGGCTACCGCGTAAATTTCCCTGCCACTTTATTTCCGAGTTCTATAAGTATGAGTGCGGTCCGAACTTAGATCTTTTCAAATTATAATTCCAGCACTTAAGGGCAAAGGCGCTGGTATATACGTACACATTAAAAGATATCTGAATTCTCTATAATTGTTTTTATGGATGAATAAATTATTATTGTGTGAATATTTCATAAATATGTGTAAGTTTAGAACTTTAATTAATGTATGTTACAGATACTTGTGTTGTGTATTGTAGCAGTCGGAGCCATCTGGCTTTGGCCTACTTGCGACATTGAAATAAAAAAATAAGAGTAATTCCAAAGGAGCGGAATAAGAAGGAGAAAGGTGATAATTCTGAAATAGAAGTCGGCCGTGCTTCAAAGGGGGAAGAACCATCGACAAAACTCTCTGAAATGGTACACATGAAGTGTAAAACAAATTTTAACGGAGGTTAGGATGATGTTGTACAGAAGAAAAATGCAAAGGGAGAAAAACTGGAAACTTTGACCTATACGCTCATCACTCAGCTGATTGATATATCATTTTCCAGGCTGAACAAACATCGTTTAAGTAAATATTTGTTCGCGAATATGCTCAAAGCGTTACCCCAGCCATGAGATGTGAGATTTTTTTTTACTGATTACGAAAAAGAAAGTGATAAAATATTGACATTTTTATAGAGATAACTTCGCCTATTATCAATAATTTATGGACATATTAATATATTCGTATATATTTCATTTCTAAGACCAATAATTCAAAATATCTGTCTTGGTTTAACGATAATTTATTCCTCCAATAAAAATTTTCCTTTCTTCTGTAAAAAATGTGGAAAAATATAAACCTTTTTCCACATCATGAAATCTCAGCTATTCTGTTTATAGAATATCAATTTCTACCCGTCTGTGTTCATAAAATGGAGAGGAAGAAAACCTCTCTGAAACTGAAAGTATGCCATTGGTTAAAAATTATAAAATCTAGCGTATTTTTTAAAGGAAGATTCTTTTGAGCCACCCGAGAAAAGAAAATTGTTTGTGATATTCGTCAGAAGGAAATTTTTATGGAGAAAATGACGAAAAATTAAAGAAAAAGACGCTTGTTAAATTTCCCGATGTAGGTTTTTCCATAGCCTCTCGTACACAGTAATACAGTAGCAAGCTGCCGCGGTAAGGAGAGAGAGAAAGAAAGTGAAAGGGGGAGACAGAAAGAGAAGTAGGGAGCAAGATAATAGACAGACAGACAAACGACTTTATTAGGGCGAAATTGAGACTATATAGTCCCTTCTTACATTTAACCCTGAGTCAACAATTACGAATGAGAATAAAATAGTAATAATAATTTCACAGAAAAGAACCAGGAAAAAAATCAATAGAAAAACGTACAAGCAAAACACCAAATTAAAAATTCGGAAAGACAGTAATTGTGGTAAAAACCTAGGAAAGACCTGACTTGGCCATCCTAGTAAAAGACCACGCAGGAAAACACCCACGAAGGGAAGGGGGGTGGAAAAAACCTGCGAAAACCCTAGATACATGAAAGAACAATAGTTGAATTACAATAATACATGCAGGTTTACCAAGATAAGACTTACAGAGAGAGAATTTGAAAGAGAGGGAAAGGAGGAGGGAAGTATAGAGTGAGAGGAATTTAGGCGAGAGGAACGTAGCCATTTAGCGAAACTATCAAACCTTTTTTTTTCTTCCGGACCCCTTTTATTTAAAAAAATAATAATACAGCCGCGAGTATTCGCCCAGTACAGAAAAACGCTCACGCACGAAAGGGACAAGTAATTCCACGGATGCCATGGTAGAGAGCGCTCGAACAGCGCATCGTATTTATTGCTTTTTGTTCTTTCTATCTCGACACGCCTCGTGCTCATCCTCGTTATCCGGAGTAACCGGATAACTGGGTCACTCTAGGAATCGCTGGAAAAGCGACGGAGTAAAGATTGCTATTCCCTGTCGGGGGAGGGGGCAGATATCAGTCGGATTCCATTCGTGAGGAATATTTTTTATATCCATTTTTGCTCCGCTTTTCCAAGCCTTTAGGAAGTAAGATGAACTACGGGGAATTTTTCCGATGTCTGCATATATTCATAGAGGGAAAACGAAGGAAGAATACCTTCGCTGAAGCGAGAGACCTTTGTTGGATAGAAAAATGAAGGGTTTTTGCGCATTTTTCCGAGGCGCAAGCACGGCTCAGAGATGAATGGATTAAAAACCATTAGGGATTTGATCCTTGAAATCGATTCGAGATCCCTCACGCTCCAAAGAATGTCTGTCGTGCTCCAAGGTGCAGACGATAGAGTTAAAAACGAACAAAATTGTTCAGAGGGGTGGGATGATGAAAGAAACTGATCAATGTTTATACAATATATTCAATGACGTTCCTTGCTATAGAAGATAAGCATGCGTTAATGGTCTGGCTATATACCATATGTGAATAATTTGCATTACATAAAAAACAAACCATTGAATAAATAATATATTAGGAAACTTTCACTGAAGGTGTTAAAATGAAACAAAAATTCATAAATAGAATTTGTCCAGCCTTTTATGATATAAAATGTAAAAATATTTTCTTTCTGTGAATTCTTGTTAAATTTCACAAAATGTTAATCGAAATTAAGTTTTTCTTTTAGAAATACCATATTCCACATGTCAAAACGTATAATTACCTTATCCTGGCGCAATGAATTTGCATATAAAATTGTCCTTTTTACTTTCGAAAATTTTTTTACCTCTCTTTTCCCACTGAAAGCGTCCTAAATATTCTGGCCACTATCAATCACGTTCATTGAACTTTTCTCCACACATACTGAATAAATTCCGATTTAAATTATTCATCTCCTTACACGAATTGTTCTAAACCACACCATACCTCTATAAAGTAAGTTAAACCGCTCATATCCCCCTTTCACACTCCCATAACACCATTTAGTTCTACCTTCCAAATCTCATTTCTATGAAATTCACTTCGAATTTATACTATGCAGTTATTAGTGGATAAATTATTGCAGCAATTTTCAACATTCGCGGAAGGTAAATTTCACTTATCCGTGCTCACAGGCTGCAGCAAAAACTGCTCTTTCGCTTAAATCCAGCGAAAAAATGCGATTTCCTCTCGACAAAAAAATTAGAGCAAACATGCTTCAAAAGTCGTGACGATTTAACGCACGCAGAAAGCGACTTAAGGAAAATAAAATTCAAGGAATTTGGCTCAACTTTTTGGTAAGTGATACATTTCAGAGAAAATAATAACTTAGTAAACTTCCTGGTGATGATGTTATTCAGCGAAACCGGTCGTGAAAGAAAAATTGTGGAAGTTAACAAAGCTATTATTTTCTCTGAAATAAAACTTGAAGTTATAAACCAGAAACCAACATGAGATTATAATCTCAGTCAGCAGCCTGACTCCCTACTGTGTTTTTTAAGTAAAATAAACTGTTCAAACTATGGCCCCAAAACACAAAATAAATTAAATGAGTGACGGAAAAGTGTATTAAGGGCATTCCCAAATGGCACGTGATTTTAAAAAAAATCAAAATTCGGAAAGGAACGAATGAAGAGATCTTTGTTAAGTCGCGTGGAAGAACCTTTCCCTCTGCGGGGCGTTGTCAATAAGAGGACGAAAGAAGGGACGTGGAAAGGGAGAGCGGGAGACGCTTGGATTGTATAACTTTTAGAAGGTTCCATTTAAACGACAATTAAACGGAAAAGGGATAATTGGCAGGGGCATAAATCAATTCCACACTTGTGTAGTGAAGATTCAATCCCGGGGTTGAACTGGATATCCGGATCGACGAAGCGGAAAACGACGGTATCCCATATTCACGTGGGACAATGATCGAACGACGTCGCAACGCTACGTACTCCTCGGTTGGAATCCCACCCACGAATCTCTGTCATCCTTCCTGACTCATTTACCTCCTTAGCGAGAGGACCTTCTAGCAAAATATCGTAAAACGAAAGGTGTTTTTAAAATGCGCAGATGAGAAAAAAATTTGTTCGATGAAGTGGACGGAGAATTCTTTGGATGATAAACAAACGATGAGCCGGCCGGGTTAGACTGGTAGGCAGTGCGCCTGCCTTCTAACACAAAGGTCGCGGGTTCGAATCCCGCTTCGGGCATGGTTGTTGTGATGTATGTTGATTTTCTCTAAGAGAATTTGACGGTGCAAAATAACCTTAGCTGTTGACGCACCTAAGAAACCTAAGTACTACTACTACTACTACAAACGATGAGAAAGTGGAAAGGTAATGAGACTGCTTTGCGCGGAGTCGCGCTCACAGAATCCGAGAAGGGAAATAAAATATGTCATATCATTCAACGGAAGATTTCGTATGTAACCTCATGATTATAATATAGAACTAGTATAAGTGCCCGTCAAAATGACGGGGATGATCGATTATCTATATAAATAAAATTGTAACCTCTGTCTGTACATTTGCTTTATGTCGAGGATTTACTTTTTTTCTGTGTATTGCATCACAAGACGACTTTTGAACCGGTTTGTAGAATTGTTGTCTGTCTGTCTGTTTGTTTGTTACTGCATCACGCAAAAACGGCTGGTCGAATTTTTATGAAACTTGCAGCGTATCTTTAGACTGGTCCAGCTTAAAATATAGGTTATGTGGTGTATCACAAAAACATTTTAAGTGGGGGTTTGGGGGGCATCGATTTGGTTTTTCGACGATAACTCTCGGGTAAATTAACTTAGGAAGTTCAAATTTGATATTTGTCACTTTCAATCATATAAATAAAACAGAATGTGTTTGTGTGTGTGTGTTAACGCTGTAACTCCAAAACCAATAAATCAAGAAAGCTGAAACTTGGCATATGTACATACTAAGAGCACCCTGAGTGTGTTTAACTAGGGCTAACTTTTTTAAATTTTTGAATTAGAACAGCACCAGGAGACAAATATATTTTCCCATAAGTTTACACGGGATTTTCGATTTTTCAGAGTGCAAAGTTTTTTCCTTCGGTCATCAAAATATGTAAATATGGACCGATCATCTTCGTTTTTGTTTTATTCGACGGCTAAAACTCTACACTATCTTATTCTTGCAATGTTTACATGTCATATGGTCGGTTTTCAGAAATACGCATTCTTTTTCGAAATTTTGCGGATTTTTCGTACTCATTCCGGGTGTTACCAAGGCGGCCATCATTGTCTCCGACTCAATTAGTGCCGATTAAACATTCAAATTGTCGAAAGAAAAGCGTTGTTCGCTTCGAAATTTTGTTTAAGCATCGAAATTAATGACGCATAACAACATAAATTTTTAAAGAGAATGATACTGTTGACTGCGTCTGGGAAGCGTTTCTAACGGTTTAATCAAGGCATTTCATCATTTGTATGCTGGAAACTTACTTTTTGTAAGTAAAATTATTATACGTATTATACATCTGTAATGTTTACTAACGCAAATAGGCTCGCGCATAAACTTAAATTAGATGAGAATAAGGACGTACGTTATTTTTTAAAAAATATTTAAAGTTACAAAGTTCTTTTCCCTTCGTAGCTACATTTACGTAGATAAAGTCTTACATTTTGATTTATTTTACATAAATAAAAGAAAATGTGTGTTAGTTTGTTTGTGTGTTAACGCTGTAACTCCAAAACCAATAAACTTATAAAGCTGAAACATGGCATGTGTACTTAGGGAAAACCTGAGGGTGTGCACCTCGGGCTATTTTTTTAAATTTTTGGCTTGGAAGGGGGGATCAAAAAAATTAAATAAACGGTCATATAAACTAAACAACTGAAACTTCGCATCGGGAACGAGTGCAGCATATTTTCATTTGCATTTTTAAATTACTTAGAATCATCGTACGAAATTGAGACTTGGACGAAAGAACGCTTAAAAGAATGAAAATTCATTTTCTTGCTGTCGTTTTTTTAACTCTCTCCATAAATTAGTTTTGGCCCCAAATGAAAAAACGAGCAACATTGTATATCTTGAAGCTCTATACGAATAAAAATTATAGATGTTTCAAAAATTAATTACTGTAAAATAAAAATAAATTAATATACATTTTCCTGTTTTTTTAATTAGGTCATTTTTACACTGTTCTGAATCCCAGATAACGCAGGGTAAACTATCGCTAGTTCTGAAATAAAATCGAGGCAGTCTTCTTTGACCTGAAATCATACCTCCTGCTGAGGGTTGCCTTCGGTCTGTGTGAAGGTTCGAAACCCTCGCCGCGAGTTCAAAAGCTGACCTTGCAGGTATATTTCTGTTTCAGAGCGTGACAGAGGGAGGGACAAAAGGGCAAAGGGACAGAATAAGGCTTTTATATATTACCGATACATTAAAACGTTTTTTTATTATATCATAATGCTATCCTGAAAATTTCATCAAATTCGGTTCAGTCGTTTGCGAGATATAAGGCTTCAAAAAGCATTATACACAAGGTTTGCTAAGGTTTTTATTTATATGAATCTTAGAAATCAATGTTTAAACATTTCTTCATACTCGTATTAGCAAAGAGACTGGTCTATAGTGGCCCTCTGTTCGAAATTAGTCTTCGAAACTTTTTATTACGAAGCTTAATTTTGGAAAATGGTTTCAATTCATCAGCCTATTTTAAGTGCATAATCATACAATGTTATCTATTCAATAGTGTAATAATGACATTATTTTATCACTAAACATATACAGAAATGACGGAGGCCAAAATGCTCTTGTTAAGAAAATTGATTCATTTCATCGTCAATACCTTTTCAATGCAGGTTTGTGATTCTAATCAATAGAATACGGAGCGATCAACCCTTGTTATTTCATCTTCTACTCGAAGGTTTATGAATATTCCGGTTTTAACATTCTATTCATTTTCTCTCATCTTGCCGCGAGACAAAAAGTTGGAAAACAAAACAGCGTTGATTTTGTATATCTACAAAATGTCTTATCCTGATGCTTTTGTATGCCAGACATTTATTTTTTCTCTTGCTACTTGCGAAATTAAGCACAACTTTTTCGAAAGCCAATAACAAATTTCTTTAACAAATTAAATTTCAATTACACGGAGACGGAATCAAGGTCGTGTAATAATACCCTAGTCTTCGCATTCGAAATGGATCGAGATTAACCTTCAATTTCTTCAATTTATTATTCAAGAGCCATCGACGAACGTCGTAGTGCGCTGGACGCTAATCCTGTTCGTTCGATCGACTTTTATTCTCCAACGGAAAATGTCAGCGAAGGCATAATTGAGAACTGATCAACTCCGTTTCGAGTCGCGACCTCGATTTTTTCACGCCTGACTGGTTTTATTATTCGCGTTTCCGAGAATATCGCATCGGACTGGAACAATCACGAGGTCGATTAAACCATGCATCAATTTACTACGAGAAAAAAAGTTTCGTCTTTCGTTATTCTCCCACTGGAAATCGCTTCGTGGATTTCGACTTTGACAGATAAACATAATGGTTTTGCGGATGATTTGACAGACGTCCGATCGAGTTCCAAACATGGCCGCGGCGCGAAAGGTGGAAAACCTCGGAAAACTCGAAAACATTACGTGACACGTAATGCAAAGTAATGAGTGTGTCCGACGCTTCCCTATACACGTCATTACGGTTTCATATGAAGAGGGATTGAATCCCACGTACGAAAAGGTCAAGGTTTTGAATTCTAATGTGTGGTTGGAAAGTGCGTATAATCCCCTCGGTTTCGTGATTTTCTAAAATGTATTCGACGTCAAGAGTTTTTTTCCGAGCTAAGAAGATGCGACGGAGACAAAGTGAATAAGAAGACACTAATGTGGGTTGGATCACGTGGCCTATCCCGACCGTTTTTTTCTTTTCCTCTAGCTTCTCCGAGAATTCTCGCAATACAATTTTCACGGATCCTAACTCAAGTTACTTCCACTCTATCAGTTTTCGAAAATCATTCCATGTTACTGATTTGCGAAATATAGAAAAAAGCAAAATAAGACCGGATTGCGGTTGTATCTATTATCTCAAGCATTAATTTTATTTAATACCAAGTTACCATGAAAATTTGACATAAAATAAAAAGAATTATCCTCATCCTTAGATCATGAAAGGAACTAAGTCAATTTCATCGCAGTCGTAACTGATATCAATGCAGAATACATTTGCCCGCACCCATGACTGGATTCGAGCCCGTAACTCAAGTCATTGGAAACAGACAAAACTTTCGGTACTACATAATTGTCATCATGCACCAATTTTGGGACAAGAAGATAATTCACAAGCCTTTAGCGCCGTCAGTTAAAGAGCCGTGAAATAAGAAGCGTATCGATCCTGCTAGTAGCAACACGTTTTATTTCCAGGGCCAAGTATCAAATTAACGATCAAAATGGGAAAGTAAACACATTTAATTATTATATATCGAATAATTTAAACACAGTAAAATATACCACACTAATTTATATTTTGATTCCGTATTTATTGTAAATAGATATCAATCACTTGTTTTTATTTCTTACTATATACGTTATTAACAACAGCTTTTGGGGAAAAAATTCTCATTTAAGAATAAGAGGATACGTTTTCTTTAAGTAGAGTTGTTTAAAAAAATTTATTTTTCTATCAGCAGGTCGGTCGGACGCGTCGTTAAGCAAATTAATTGCGTCGCTTTCCCGTAATACATTAATTCCACGAAGACCAGCATCAATATAATAAATTTTGATGAAAATTAAAAAAAAACATTAATTTTTCAACTCGGAAACTTTCATTCGTGTAGTCTTTTGGCTTTGGCCTCACGATTTAAAAAATTAAAAAAATCTACCCTTCTGCGTTCCATGGCTAATTTTTTGACACACTGGAAGAGATTACTCAAAGAGGCGTCGGAAATCAAAGAGGAAGAAGAGCAGACTTTACATGAAGCGAGAGGAAAACGAAAAGGGCACGCTGAGGTGGAAATTTGCGGCGGAAAAGAGAAAATGCGGAGAGGAGAAATTTATCAGATTTAGCGAGTGGAGATTAACCGCCGTCGCGAATGAAATTTTTGAATGCGAAGAATTAAGTCAACAGAGCTCTACCCTAACAAACTTCCCATGCATGAATTCATAAATTCATTGACGCATTAAATCTGATCCCGAAATAAATAAAATAATGCGACAATTAATTTTTTTTTACTAAATTCGACTTTTGGTGCTCTTCTGTTTACAATGCCTAATTGGTTAGTCCATTAGGTAAACTTTTGGAATTACGTTAATTTATTATGCATTCCGACCATTGTGAACACGTTCATTATTTTACTTATATTGTGAAAATAATAATGCACTCTTATAACTTAATACATAGTTATAATCATACTTAATGCTTACTAAAAACGAGTACTAAAAAAACGCCAAGCAATAACTTGCATCCTAGAGAAAAAGAAAGTTTAAAAAAATATACGAAACTGAATCGGAATTTTTGAAAAGTTTTCCAGAAATAACATAAATAAATTGAGTGTGATAAAAAGAAGCAAGGGGACAAGGTAGACGATTAAAAAAATCCGAAGAAAAATAGAAGGACCTCAGCTATCCTTTCATTTAATATTAATGAGACGAGAAAGAGGAATAAAAATGAGTCCATACGAAGAGAAGCTTTGAGGCAGATCAAGATAGTAACCAGACATTAAATCGACAAGAGCGGAAATTTTGGAAAAAGTTTCTAAAGGAAAAAAGAGATTTAGCTTACCTGAAGAATGAAAAATCGTGATTACTGCCCCAAATCCACAAAATTGCGTTATAGATACAAACGGAATTGGTGGGCAATACGAAAGCAGGACGATAACAAAGGGTCTTTTGCATTGTCAACAAATAATATCAAAGTTTTTGACAATATGCAATCTCAGTACAATAAAATATCCCAGTTAATGAAAGCCAAATTATTTCACTCCAAAACCCTCGGAAGCATAAAAATCTATAGTAATATAGAGACTGCGATTAACTAAGATTCCTTTCATGAACAATTAATACTGAGATGAAATTGATTTTAACAAAACATTTATCATTTTTCTTTTACTCTTTCCAACACTGAACAAATAAAGAGAGGATACTTTTAATCGCTATGGTATACATAAAAACACGAAAAGTTAAGGGACAATAAGTAAGTCAGAGTTTTTATCACACAATAACTGCAGTGCAACGATAGTGATAAATACACAAAGACATTATTCCACGCGAGAGTCACATAATTCCAATTCTTAACCTGCAGGAAAATGTCACTACAGAGCCTCAAGTACACCCGAGGCGGTATGGCCGTTGAACTTTAAACGTATGAAGGGACATTCGAAGTGAACGCGAGGAAAATAACGAGGAGGATGAGAAATGGCGATAGGAAGAGTAGCATTTCGTCGAAGAATGTTTTATTCGCCCACTTCACAAGCACTCTGTCGGAAGGAGGAGAGGGGAGAAAGGCGTCTCAACACTCACATCGGGATGCTTCGCATGTAACGACACAAAAGATACCCGTGACCCATCACGAGGAAAGATTCACGAGCATAAACTCCTCCTGCATATTTCCTGGTTTGAAGGTGCGATTCATGCGCTACGCAATATTTTATTCGAAAGAGGACTGTCGAGCTCGTCTTACGGCTGGAATAAAATTGACGAGCTATCTACCCGGAACGGACATAAAAAAGTTGTGAAAAAACTGGATCCGTATTTCGGGTACACGTCAGCCGTCGTCACTGGTGATTACAGATATGGGATTTTTTTCTTACGATTGATCACAACAAATGGCGGATACTTTGTAGGCGGAAAACGTATCTGGTTCGACAACGGTTTGATGACCTAGGGCGCTACATAATTTATAAACCCATAATTAGTTTTTTTATCTCCTGCAAAGATTGCATTAACGACGCTCGTAAAATAAATTAAAAATCTTTAAAGGAGGTCGTGTTGACCCTAAGAGACTCTAATAGAAACATTTCTAAAAGGTTTAAAGACAGAAAAAGGGAGGAGATTGTTTTTTAAGACTTCATTTTCTTGAAAAAAATCAAAGTTCATTAAGTTCCCGGTTTCTCCGCACAATTAAGCAGAGCTCTGTGTGTTTACGCATTAACAGCGCCGCGCAAGAAAAAAAACTTACAGCGCGTAATTAACAACCGGTGCAGTGAATAATTGGATGAAGTGAAAACCTTAATTTCTGAATAGCTGCGCAACACGTTTCATTAGTCGGCAACGCCTCTAATTAAATGACCTCCTCATAATTTTTATATTCTTTTGATGGATTTAAAGATTTTTTTAATCTCTGCGTTACTTCACTCTTGATGTCATTTTTAAAAAATTTCTCTTACAAGTTACTATGAAAATGGTTAAAACAAATAAACCGATTGCCATATTTTAGGATTTTGCAATGGGTATATTTGGTTTATAATAAGTAAACTCATCAAGATAATGAAACAATCTGGAACATGCAAAATTACATAATAATAAATACTTTAAGGACAAAGCATCAATTGCACTATCGCGTAGTTATCCTTGTCTTTTTCCCTCGTTTATTTAAATCAAAATTTCAAGTTTCACAAACATCTCCAAATTAATAGAGAGTTATTATAGCTTCACGCCTCGACCGTAACACCGGTACCGCTATTTTTGAAAAAGCATGAATTATAACGATTCTATTAATATTCTCTGTACCTCCGAGTACTGAACCACCAGTGATGAGATAGTCTCGCTTATCTATGATACCTTCCCTCTCTTTCTCTCTCTCTATCTTTCACACACGCTTGATTCTTCATTAATTGGTTCTGGCGTGGAAAAATAGTAAGTGTCCAAGGTGTCGCCGTTATTCCTCCTTGGATGAGATCCAGGGAGACGGATAATGGAACTGCGGAGGAGGATTGGAAAGATTTAACGAAGCGGACGCGGTCGGCGTCAATGGACCTCGGGTTGACATCGATGATTCCCAGATAACGCCTAATTGGATCGCTTTCCCTCCGTCTCCCTTCGCGGCCCCCTCCTCCGTTCATTCCTCCCCTTCCCCTTTCACGCACCCAATCAACGCTCGGCTTGCCTCCGAATGAGAAAATAAGCGAAAGTCGAGAAAACAATGTACATGGCTCCGTTATGAAGGAGAAAGTTCGAGGAACACGAAGAGCGCGTCCCTCTACTAGATAATCAAATAATTAAATCGAAAAAATTTTCGTCGAGTTCAGCTCGTCTTTTCAGTTTTGAAGTAAAATATAAAAATCTTATCCTATTTAAAAAAAAAATAAGTAAACATAGTTGAGTACACCCCCGGCTTCGCGGTGAATATTAAAATTATAATTTCCGCAACACCCACTGCGTAAACATTTTCCGCCCAAATGGGTTTGTCGTATCTTTAAAGTTCGAAATCAGTGTGGCGCAACCTTATTTGCTGCGGTCCAGTTTATAATTCACAGCTTTCTCGGGTGGCCACCCGGGTCGCTCCTCCACTTTACGTGATTCGATATAAATGGCTAAAACGACAAGAATCCTCTTTTATACTGAACACGATGAAAATAACTATAAATTCAAACATCAAAACAAGAAAATTTTGAGAGCGAGAATTAAATTACGAAGTGTTGCATCTGGCTTTTCGCGCTCGCTTCCTGGTAGCCTAACTAGGATCTTCAAAATTACACGTTCGGATTCCACACTGACTAAATACGTCAAGGGGCCCTTAGTCACCAACCAACCTGACCTGACCTCTTCTTAGCTAAGTGGAATTTGCCACGCGATACGCTCCGGTAGTCGTCCCGAACTTTCTAGTGGAGTTGATAAAATGACATATAATCGAGAATGACGGCACGTAATGGCTACGCAGTCTTTGAACCGCTTTTTACCAGAATCTATTAAGCAAAATATGGAAACGAAATGTAGATGGTTGGATACCCAGGTCCAAAACACTTGACCCAACTTAACAAGGAAGAAGAATAATCAGAGAAAGTACACGTTTTAAATTTTGCATAAAAATATAATCGTAGAGATCAAATAGTCTATGTTTTAAAGTTAAAAAATGTAAAAATATTAATAATAATTTATTCATTTTTAAGGGAACCATAAGGGGAACCTACAATTTAACAACATTGTTCCGGTTTAGGTTCCGGTTCCGATACAATTTTTCCGTTCCGTTTCCGGACTCAGGAACCGGAAACATTTTGGAACCGTTCCTTCTTCCGGAACCGGAAGTTTCCCAGCTCTGCCTCACATAACGCGTTTCACCTGTACTTTTTAAGTTACTTTTTTCTACTTTAACGATGACGCGCCTTATAAAACATTGCGCGGACCACTGCTATTCCTCGATTGGTAATGAATAAAAAATATGAATTATAAAGCTAACAGTCAATAGGACTTTACTTGGAATTTGAGCCATTATATGGATATTGTTTTATTCAATACTTCCTCAAGCATTAACCACCAAATTTAAGAACGAAAGATAAACACGCTAATAAGCTCTTTGCCTGGATATCACTCAACCATTTTCACGCTCATTTCGAAATATACCATTTCTTCCATCTGCCTTAGGCCGATGCTGAAATGCGCGCATTAGCACATCGACTCGTAGTGAAAGCTTTTGGTAACGCGTTGAAGCAAACTCCGTTCGACCTCTTGACCTTCACTTTATTTTAATTCCCAGCCGCTTTTAGGAACAGATTATGACTGCTGCACGTTATAAAAACATAAAGAGTCGGCAAAGTCCAAATTTTAATTAGATTTCCGTCCCTTGCCCCACACCAATTTCGGTGGCTTGCAAAGTATTTAATCAGATTCAGAAATGTAGCTCTGTTTTCAGTAACTCAGAAACAAACTCCTGCAGCACATCATAAACTGTACGAGTGAAACTCCGTTGGAGATAAGGGCCATTTTGATGAAGGTCCACCTCCGCCTTCAACTCTTTCGACCTCTAAAAACACAGTCGATTATTTGAGCGAAAGTTGCATGACGAATTGGACGTTCAAAGTTTTGTATTCTAGGAAAATAAAATCATAGGTGCATAACAGGGTAATAAATAACGTAGGTACTTAACATTTTTATCAATAGAATTTAACTAGATAACTAAAACTTTGACAGGGGTACCTCATCGGTTCTTATAATAGGTAAAAAATAATCTGTAAAAATTATCACTCATAGAACTAAATCGATTTCATTTCTAACAAAGTAATTATTCTTCGCAGTAAAAACCATAATTTTTCAATAAAACCGCATCTTGAACTGTATCCAATCAATTGCACCACAGTACAATTGCGTGCTTTGTCTGGCTTCTTATATCATAAATTACGGAATTATAAAATTCTCATTACCTTCATTTGCTGCATTATGTACATACAATCCTTAAATCGCATGCACTATAATAATTTTGATTATCAAGCAGGCATACTCAATATCGCTCAAACAAGTTTTATAATAATCATAAATAATTGCTAAAAAGACGAAGTTAAAATTTCTGATTGTAGTATGCATGATTGGCAAATTAAATATTCATCACCAAAAAAGCATTTCAAAAATCGCTCATTATCGGAAGTAAAATGATGAATTATCAAAACAACTCGTTAAAGCTCTATTAGCAACCCTGCATGCAGACGATTTGCTATGTTTAAGCCTAACAACTTTCGCCCCTTGTCTCAAGTTATTTTTCTTCCATCATCATTAAAAAGAAGTTCATATGCCTTCCCTTTGTCAAAAATGGCAATCACGAAATTAATCACAAGAATACCATTCATAAAGCTATACTAGTTTGGTAATGCAAACATATTATTAATTTACGGTAATATTGATTTCAGGGACGAAAATGTAAAAAACGGTTGAATAAACTGAATTTGAAAAATTGAGTAAGAAAACTTTTGATATTTTTTACGCTGCTCTGCTTAGAATTTGCGGTCTATTTGTTTTAAAATAAACTGCGTGGAGAAACGACTATTCCAAATCCTGTTTTATACAATAACCATTTTCTCATTGAAATCATTTTCAAATAATTGGGCTACCGTAAATAATTTTAATTTTTTAATTTTAAATCGAGACATATCTTTGAACAATAGTCAACAATGATATTATCATAATGTTGTAACCATAAAATTCGTTTATATTTTACAAAAAATGTCAACTTCGAGTAGAACACATTTGAAAACGTTTGTATACGTCTTCCGCGTGAAAACATCCTTACAAAGAATGCATACAAATGTTTGCGGAATCCGTGCAATCTCCGAAAATTTCTTTCTCCCGATTTTTCAGCGCACACGGAGATGAAACTCCTGATGCGCGAGCATGACTTACGGCCAGTAGGAATCCAATAACGGGGTCACGTGACGCAACGATCACACCGAAGCGCAAATGTTCTCGGTGGAATTTCGCTCCGCGGAGATCGAACGTTCTACGAAACTTTTGGAAAAAAATATAGCTCTTGGATTTTTCGTTCTTATTCAGGACGGAAGGGATCTAAAATATTTTTCGAACAGAGAAAAATTGATGTGTTGATAAGAAACTCGACACGTACTTGAAGAGAATTCTCCAAGCCAAAGACAAGGAATAAATTAAGAATATGAGCCTTGGGGTCTTGCTAGAAAAGATCCGAGAAGACGGCCTTAAATAAAATTTAAATTGTTTAACTGATTCACTTCCGAATACTATTTGGATTATTCGTCAACGCACGTAAACAACGCCTACCTTCACTCTATTTTATATAAAAGTAACATTAAGGGCGTTTTTAAAACTTAAAGTAGCGAAATATATAAGAAATGTATGAGAAAACGGCTCTTTGCCAGTCTACTTGAGCAAAACTGACCTTATAAATGTAATTTTAAAATGCATATGTTGGCAATTTTACACTATTACTTTTTATTATAATTTCGTACTTCAACTATTAGATACAGTTGAACCTCTCTAATCCGGAAAGTTCGGGATCTGTGGCGTTCCGGACCATATAATTTTCCAAACCACGTGGGGTTGATATATAAGCAATGTACATTTACTACTACACACACTACTCAAGCTCCAATTTTATGTTTTTAGCAAAGGAATAAGAGTAAAAAAATTGTGAAAGAACAAAATAATATTAAAAATGGATATACGAACATTTTGGTTAACCCGATCCGGGACATTGAGAAAAGTTTTTTTTTAGTATTACGGATGTTTTTAACAATAAAAAATTCCAGCCTTTTGGAGCACAGAGAACGGGGAAATCGGAACGCCATAAAGGCCATATTTCTAGAACAAGAATAATTTACCGTATTACCCAAAATTCAGGAACAATTCCGGACAGGAGATGTATCTATACCCCATAATTACCGATAATAATGTTTCAACTGCGTATGTATGTACGCATATGTTTCCATTGTTAGCTCTTAAGTTGTGTCAGAAAGGAATTATGAGAAGCTACCTCTTCTAACAATGAAGTAAAAACCAATTACTATGTGAAAATGACAGCGGTGAAACTAGTCGTGAATTAACCGATGATGGAAATTGGACCTACTCAAACACAGCCATATGCTGTCTTACGCACGAGAAAAAATAAACATTCTGGTATCTTATCTCTTCAAACCAATGACGTAACAGCTTATTGAGTGTGTGCTCCAGGGAAGATAAGATTCTTCTCTGTCAGTGCATAAAATTTCCTACCTGTCGTCATGTGTTCCTAGCTTTAAGGCTAGATTCGAAGCGCCTCATTTGCAGTAATACCCTACTACCTACCCGCATCTCGTTCAAACTAAATTTAAAAAAAAAACGAAAAAAAAATGACTTGAATGATTAACTGAACGGGCGACTATCAATGTTAGGGTGCCGTGTTTTAATTGTTCCATGGGGATAATTTCGCAATATCGTCCTTGTCGCAATTGCCGTGCTCGATTTGAATGGCTACGAAAGAGATAATTAAAGATGGATAATCAAATTTTAAAAATATTATTTATTTCACAGATTTTTTGCTGCGCGAAATACAGATACGGAAGGCAGATTTTTATTCATATCTCACAACCTTACTTTTCCTCTTTGCAACAATTAACAAATAATTTTCATTCATTCAAATGTGCAAATATTGAGGTTTTCAACCTCAATAACTAAAACTCTGGAGTAAAATGATTGTGACAACGGAAGAATTAAATTATTAGTTAATAAAAATAAAGAATACCACTATAGTAATAATGGTTATGTAGCATTTTGATGGAGAAATGGAATATAAGTATGGCCTTCAACTGTAGGGTTAAATTAAAAGGCAAAAAATAATCTTTCATTAAGATAATGGTCTACAGAAAAATCACTCTGGATGAATGTATAAAAGTTAATTAATGCATATATTTTTATTAAATCAATGGTTAATAAACAAAACATTGATAAACAGCGATGTACTTTAACCCTATCGTTATTTTATTTTTATGATGCTAATCTATTATTTAAGGTTGTATTATACGTTCTCGCGAAAACAGGAGAAAACGTTCAATGTATTTAGGTCGTTTTTGTAACCAAAAGTGAGACCCTCTCTTGGGAATGAATCCCAGGTAACGGTCCGTCCAGGTTAAAGTTCAAGGCTATAAAACTAACGCGAATCGCTAGGGACCATGGGAGCGAGAAGGAATAAAGAACTAATTGAATCTATGTCACTCCTAGTAGGATTCATTCTGACTTCACCAATTACTCTGCCCTCTCCTCTCTCTCTTTCCCTCTCCACATCTCTCACCGGTTCGATACCGATTCAAGTCCCGAAATTTCATTTTTTAAAGCGTTCTGCGCGGCTGTTAAAAGGCGACGGAGACGCGTAGTCCGAATATATACCAAGAGAGAGGATGACGATAATGAGCGATAGTTACTGTCTTGGAAGTGTCTGTTTACACATCATCCTGTAGATGCGACAGTTTCTATTAAAATGTCGGAAGAAATAGTCTTCTTAAGGAAGCATTCTTTATCGATGATAGCGTGAGTGTTGGTGCGTGTCTCTTATCAATTTCAGTAGCAAGTTATAAAATTTTCTCTGACCTCCAACTTTACCCGCTCGCGGTATTATTTTTCGAGTAGCATATATAATGCACCACAGTATTTGTGTTGACGAGAAAACGAAAAAATTATATATAATTTCTCTTTATAATTGCACAAAAGGAGTGGGAGGATTAGAGCAAAATGTGCCATCTATTCAGTGAGTCGTCGCACACGGCGGCGGTGGCTTATGGCAATCTTTTTTGCGATGATAAATATAGCGGGTGTAAATGCTCACATTCTTCACAGCAGCTCTAAGGAAAACAAGTAGATGGATCGATGTCACTTTATAAAAAATCTAGGTACCTATGTGTCTCATTTTGCCTCTGATGGATCGAAGACTCAGCGCAGAAAGGCTACCGCACGAATTACGGCTTACGCTGAGTAGCAACTTAAAAAAACCCATCCCCGTCAGCGAATGCAAAGTAAATCCAGGACAAAAAAGAAGATGTCATCTTTGTCTATCCAAGAAGGACAGAAAAACTAACCAGCTCTAGGAAACGTAAAAAAAACAACTTGTAATGACTGCATAAAAAAAAGTCTGTAAAATATGCGCGGGAGAAAATCCTATATTTTGAGAGGCTAAATTTTTTAAAATACTCATCGAAATTTGTTCAGGAACACATTTATTTTCGCTCGTAATTCTTTTACCGAAGAAAAACAAAAAACTGGAAACAAAGTCTCTTCGGCGACATTCTATTTTTAAAATCAGGATGCCTCTTGTCCTACAAGCATGGATACTTCAAGAAAGCTCAACGTATCAAAACCAGACATGATTTTCAAACTCAATATGGAACTCACTTGGAACACACTACGTACGTTGCAAAGACACAAAAACAACATCAACTGTCGTGACAGTGACACGCGTCAGTTTTCACAGCGGAATTGAATGTGATAGTTACCACTACTGCCGCGGCAGCACTGTGAACTATCTATCCAGACCTAGTAATTAGACAGTGCTGCCACGACAGAGTGACAGTGACTGTCACACAGTATACATGATGACAGCATTTTGATAGTAACTATCGCATTTCACTGTCATCGTGTAATCCCAGCTAGTGCGTAGGTTAAGCGAGAAGACTCCCTGTTGCGGAGCACTCCCTTTATGGTCCTAATTAGGGGGGGAAATGGAGGTCTATATGGCTGTGAAGTACGGAAGCAGGAAAATGGGAGAGATTGGAGTGTCGAAAGTGAGGAGTGGAGAGAGAGTGTTCCTGGGTATTCGATGGGGGTTTTAAGGTTGTGTGTGTATAGCGAGAGAGAATGACGTTATGGGTGGAGTATAATAGAATAGAAGGATCTATTACCTTTCCCCTTTCACTAAACCATCAACCTGCAAACCCGATCCAACGCCTTTTTGTTGTAAGGGAACCTTTTACGAGAGTTCCTACTCCGTGCCATTAACTCTAAAGGTGATTGACCCGAATTTAGAGAGTATTCCGTGACTTTGAATACATGACGTGCTCGTCTTATTTCCGGTTCTCCCTCTATCGCGCAAGAAGTTTTGACATTAACCCGATTGCATTTGCAGGCAACTTTTTGTACTAATTATGGTATACATGTTCAGGGAAAGTCATTAGTCTAGCTGCAACTAAATTTCAACCGATAAAGTCTCTCATTCCAGGAATTAAGACAACGGAAATGTTGATAATGGAGTACGTTACGTCTGACATGCATAAAGTGCTTGGAAACATCCCTTACACTAGTACTGCACCCAAGTTTCTTGTACGTCCTTTGAGTTCGTAATCCAAGTAATACTATAAAGTTTTGCCGCTTTGTGCTCGAGTTCGTTCGGCAGAACAAGTGTTTCGTATTAAACGCGTCCATGCAGAGTATGTACAACTAAAGTTTAGGCGAAAGTTTCTCGAAAATCCCAAGCTGCATCGAAACATGTTGTACTGGTTAATTGTCAAGTTTCTTTAGACGGGTTCGGACTTACTTACTTAGCTCTCACAGTCAGCTGTGTCACCGAGAGTGTAACAGACAAGGGACTATTGGATATTTTTATTAATTTATTTTTATTTATGTTAACTACATCATAAACTGCCGCCGACGGTCTGTTACAATGAACGCAATAACGATAAAAATGGCGAGCACACGCAACCATGCTTTCGACAGGATTCGTAACCGCAACCCTAACATTGGGAACCAGAACGTTAATCGCCCCTCTATCAAGGCTGCAAATATCATACGTGAAGACAAAAAGTAGAAAACTGAACTGACTCGGAAGACTGAAAACCATAAATTCAATGCCAATTAAAATCATTTGAATGTGCAATTAGAAAAAGAAACGTTTTAAAATGTAATATTTTTAAATGCGGATAGACTATGCTGCTGTCAACAAAAAATGAATCTGACACAGGTGGCACTTTTTCGCCCATGAGAATGATATAATATTTATGTTTATATCGTGGTACGAAACAGTCAAATTTGTTCAGAGAAGAATTCTTACGTAGAGAAAAATCCAGAGGAAATTTTACAATAATACGATATACATATATATTAAATATTTCAATAAAAACATTTAAATGAAAACAAATTCTCTCTCGTAAAGGGCGACACTAAAACTCTACATATTGAATTGAAATGTAGGATTTGAACTATGATTTCGCCGACAAAATACTTAACCACGTAACTCTTTTCGTGTTAGATAGTTAAATACGCGTTATACAGAAAATGGTAATAGAGTCGTTGAATAGAAGTACATAACAGGATTACGAGCAAAAATGTAGTCCAAATTTTTTCGATCTTTTTACATGTAAAACTAATGCACAACTTGAAACAATACAACAGCTAATTGACCGACAATCATGTAAAACGAAAATCGTTAATATAAAAAAGGAAAGAAGTCTAAAGGAAAAAACTACAATTGTGGACAGGGAGCAAATGCGATACGAGATTTCACGAGATTTTATACAGCATTTTTCCTAACCTCCATTCTGAAAAGGTCAAGGAATTTTCGTCAGAGAAAGAATAGAAGCATTTTTCTCTCTCTCTTTTCGCGAGAGAGAGAGAGAGAAAGAACGACGCGAACAGCGGTATGGCGCGCGCCCACACACACACACACACACACACAGTAGCTCGCGGCGGAGCTGCCAACACCTTGTTTTGACGGCAGCTTGATGGGAACAGAGACGGAGGAAGCGAAGGGGAAAAAAATTGAAAAAATTTAGGAGACTCGTTGTTGCTTGCATGATAACGCGAGCCGTGACTCGGTTTCGCTATTCGGTGCAGTTCGCGAGATTTTGCTGCGGAAACGTGAGGGATAGGCATAACACGGATATTGACTGCGTCTCGATGAGCGGAAAGAGAAAAGTTACCCGTGGAGACGTTCCTAGCAGAGGCGGTGAGAGAGAGAGAGAGGGACAGAGAGAAAGAGAGAGAACTCGTGGCGGAAAAGTTACAGAATATTTTGCTTTGATTAGAACCTGGAAAATTTTTGCTTCGCCGTGTTCCGGGAAAATAAACAAATGCGATGGATTTTTTCAATCATATTCCTGTAAAGGAGAGCAGAGAATAAAACTCGCGGCAGAGTCTGGCGGAAAACTGACCCGGTTGTACGAATTGTTTTAACTGAAACGGAAAAACTGCATATCTTATCATGTGAAATATTAAACGCTGCGATAGCTGCTCAACTTCGCGTCTATCGCAAAAGATACATGTTGTTTTCCGTCGAGGAATTTTTCATCAATAAGCAACGTTCTGGAAAAGGAGCGACTTTTAGGAAGCTTGACATATTGGGAAATTAACATTTTTTTTAAGAAAAATATTTAGATATTTGAACGCCATCTGGTTAAGAATTCCCTCCTTTGTTGAAAATTTTACTTTTATCAACACAACACGGCCTCTTACAATTAACAGGAGGCTAATATAGTCAAGCACATTTCGAGGACTGAATTAATTTTTTTTTAATTCTTCAATTTAAATTTAAACTGTGTTGCTGAGAGTATCATGTTACTTTATTAGGAAGAATAGCGATACTACGCAGAATACATTTAGCTCTACTAAAAAAACAACTCTATGTAGCTCTTCTCGGTAGTATCTCAGATTGCAGTAGCGTTGGAAATTTTCATTTGAATGTGTTTGATATGGTATCACGTAGGAGAAATCAAATTACAAGCTATCTAGTACATTATTAGCTATTTAAAATGATGCTTCCGAAGTTGTTTGAGCAGTATTGTTAGCTGAAAAATTAGATTTCGACTTCAATTTACTTCTTCAATGATCCTGATGAAAAACTTACGACAACAATACCCTGCAATTTCGAGAATTATGAAAAAAAAAACTCTTGCATTTGACGGATGACTGGAATTTCTCTCGTTTTGAACTTCAACATGGTGTGGGAGCAGAGCCGTCTTTAGGACAAATGCTATGCCGGCCGAAGTAGTTTTTTAGCGCTCCCTTTAAGGTTATACCTAGGTATACCCAGTACGGGGTTCCTTCGGCGCCCCAGGTGACCGCCCCTAAGGCTGGCTCTGTGTGGGAGGTTGAAATTCGGCTTTAAATGGAATGAAAAATGTTTCCAAATTGAGATGTACCCAGAGCAAATGCCTTTTCTGGTAAATAAATGTTACTATTCTGTAAATGAGTTCATAGAGGATGAAAATGTTAATATATGTGATGAAATGTGCATATATCTAATTTAATATATATGAAATGTAAATGTATGTATGAATATGTAATTAATATTGGGTGTGTTTTTGTATTTTTTTAGTTTTTGTTATACTTTGACGAGATACCAATTTACAAATGGACTTTATATTCTGTTGATATGTAAATGTTTCATTGTATCAATAAACAATTCTAATTCTATAGCTGCGAATGATTCTGTAAATTCTCGGTGAGTCGAATAATAGTTTAGGAAGAGATTCCTTATGTTTCGTTTGGTATCACGCAAGTGAAAATTGAGCCTAAGCAGATTTTTACTGCTGAAATTTCAACGAAAATACTGTCAATGCCATAATATAGATAGACAAATGCGTAATTGTATGCATAAAATTTACAGATATTTTTTTCATCTTAGCTGCGCGGACCGCATACAATACTTTCGGGAGCCGCATGCGACCCCAGGACTTCGTTTCCTACACATTTTTAAGATTGCTTGTTGACCTTAATAAGGTAAATACTTAACGTTTTTTTCGATTTTCTTGAATCAATTAATATCTTTCTAAAAAAACATTGATTCCCGAAATGACATCTACGTATTTAATAAAATACAAAAAGCCTTACAATAATTAAAACGATGAACTTGAAAATACAATATAAACGTTAAAACTAGACGGTTGCTTTTTTAATTGTCCGAATAAACTGAATTTTTTTAGAGGAAAATGAGAAACATTCACGTGATTCGGCGCAATCAACCCCCCACGCGAACCGATTTCCCGATTTCAAAAATAGACATTACAGTCTATCTATACGTTTACGTGTACAAACTTCCTTGTCTGTGGACTGTACATCCATAGCGTGACCGGGCTAACGCATAAATCATCCCCTCGACCGCAACCGGTCATTCATTTGGGATGAAATAATGGGCCATCTTGATAAGGGAAGGGATGAGAGAGGAAATGAATTCATGCAACGTTTTCAACCAGGTTAAACTGAGAATTGCGAGGCGGTACGAATTCATTATAAAAATCAAATGTCCAAGTCACTGATCGATAATGTAAACTTTTTTATCTAAACGTCAACTTTCAATTTTAGTTTAACATCATTTTCGAAAAGGCGACTTGCAAAGAAATAACAGATTATCAAAGAAGTTTACGAACCCTTTATCTCGTTAATTTAACATATTTTCAGAAATTTTACTCCTGGTGTGTGTTCAAATGTGTCTATATCGCATAAAAAACCATTCACTCTAAACTCCGAATAAATTTCATTTCAGTGATCTGCGAAAATATCTAAATAACGTTATTTATCAAAATAATCCAAAACGAAAACTACATGGAAAACTAAGGACCCCGAGCTTTTAATACAAAATGTTTTTGTATTGCTAGTTTTTCATGTGTCCTTGTAACCTTTCGCTAAAATTTTACCAATTTTTAATTGATAGATTTTGATGCAGAAGTATTCAATTACATTAAGAAACTAGGTAATAGGCCGTCAGTATGACGGGTCGAAATGATATATCAAAAATAAAAATTTCAAAAGATAATTTTATTAAAGAAAATTTCTCCTTCTTTCTCTCCCCCTCTATCTTTCGTATCAAAGCACGCATACACCCATAAAAGTCTGAAATAAAAATAGGATTTCGAGGTCTAACAATGCAATTGGTAAGCAAGGCAACAGCATGTTATAATGGCAAGATTTCCTCAAAATATGTTAATTAAACGCTTAACATGAGCGATTTCGAAATATAGGCGGAAAAAGATTAACGGTATAAAAACTTTATATTTTTTTCTTCAGAATGGTTTAGCTCCGAAGATCGTAGGTTAATTCTTTCTAATTTTAATTTAAAATAGAATGAAAGCCAGCACGTCGAAAAGTCGATTTTTGTGTGTTATTTCATAGAAGATGGAAATGTCTTCCTTGGGATCGAAACTAGGATTTTTTTGTAATCATCTGAAAACACGTGAATCGAACATTTCCGCCAAATTTAGAGTTTCTATCTTGATCATTTCTCGAGTTATTGGTGGATGGGTTGTTAGCGTGTGTAGCTCCCAATCCTAAGAGTCACTGGTTCGAATCCTTCCGAGGGCATGTAAAAATAAATATTATTATTCGCGTTTTTTCTAGCGGCCGGGTGTAGCGTTACATCAGACAAACCAACCAACAGATCGCGGAAACTATATATATAATAGCTGTAATGAAATAACAATAGAAGAGAGGAAGCATTTAGCTCAAGGATTTCAGGACTACGTGCCCACAAAATAGAGAGGAACCTAAATTTTAACCGCCAAAACTCATTAATGTCTTCCTCATCTTCATTAATTAATTATTTTGCAGTCAGTTCTCGGCAAATGATTGTTATTATTTTTAATATCTTCTTTGATCAAATACCTCCTCACAATTTTGTATGCCTCTGTTGCGCATGACACTGATTAGTCACGGGAGGTCCGTTTTAAATTCGCACACATTTTTTTAATTGGAAATAATTTTTATCTCATAGCTCATTTACACGATATTTTTTTCCAAATTTAACATCGAGTCAATAAATGCATTTGCGTCTTCTTTATTCATAAAATTAATGGTATATATCCGTAAAATTATGGTGTCTTAGAAATTCGGTAAACCATGGAAACGTATTCCCGAGGTTTTATACATGTGCAAATAAAAAATGACGGCACACGAATTTAAATGTTCATCAGTTAAATGACAATGTATTCCTTTGTACGTATATTAGGATTGAGGCAACAATGGAAGCTCTAGTTTTGAAAGCAGCCTATGTAGTTTTCAGGGCAGCAAACGGTTAAAATGCATTTTCCCCCAAATTATGTGATTTAAGCAATAAATTTGAGTGATTTAGGAATGATAGCAAATTCGTCGATAAGAATAAGAAATTTTTTTCGCGTGAATACCTAGTCTTTTTTTATAATTTTAATTTGCAAAAGAGTGTCTGCGCTTAAAAAAAATCGCTTTTTACGTGTAATCATACGGGAAATTATATACTTGAGTAGAACTCGAGTGTTTTTGGGGATTTTTTTCGTCATTTATTTTTAATATCAAATTCCTATTCTCTACCTATTCAGGATGTTTGTTAAAAACATTAAAATAACATAAGCAAGAAAGAATAAGCGTTAAATTTGGAGGATAGCATTGGAATTATTATTTAGTCTTTACCACAACCTCGAAATATATAATTTGCTTTGATGAACAAGATATTTCCTTTCGCTTAAGTAAGTTCCAGAGATACGATAGGACAGTGATGGCGAACTTACGGCACGCGTGCCATAACTAGCACGCAAGACGATTTTGGTTGGCACGCCAACGAAAGGCGAAAATAATTCAAAGCATTTATCGTACTGATTCAGTGCCGCAAAGACATTTGTGTTATTTAGTTAACTATTGTAAATATTAGTGTATGGTTACAATTTTCAATCTCTTATGTCTTGATCACGAAATTAATTTAGTTGGCACGAAAAAAAGATCAAGGACTTTTTTGTGGCACGTGAGGCGGAAAATATTCGACAATCAGTAATGTTGGCACGCGGGCAATAGAAGATTCGCCATCACTGCGATAGGACTGGCATAAATGCGTTGCATTTCTACAAACATTGTTGAATTGCTTGCGTTGTTTAATATAGTATTTATAACTGACACTTTCCAAAATATAAATATTCCTACGAAAGTATTCCTCTGCTTCTCTATGACGTAGTTTCCAGAAGTTATGTTTGTCTTCCTTTCAGTCACTAATTTTTAGATAAATAAGCATGCAATTCGGCACTTTATCTAAATGAAACATTTTCCTCAACATATACGAATAATATGATATTGTCGTACAAAAACAAATAAATCACTAGCATTTACTTATTTAATAGCCTCTTATTGTTTAACTATTCGTACAGTGTAAACAAGCAATCACGGGATATCTAATCATGGGATATTCAGTTTCCTCTTACTCAAGTTAGAATAATAATTATAAAGCGTTAGTATATTTTATACGGAAAGAAAAGAATGACATAAATAAAGCACTGAAAAGGAAATAGCCCTCGCTAAAAACACGAAAACTTCAAACATTATTTATGCCGATCGAAACATTTCAGCACGCATTTTTAAACTTTCGTCGAAACACATTTTCCTCGTGTCTCACGATAAAACTTTTTAATAATTCCAAATATGGCAGAATCAACTTCATCAACACAGTAAGCTTAATAGCGTAAAACGGTAATCGCCTTTGGAATAAAACAGCCCATATCAGCTTTTAGTGGGATCAAAAACTTTTCCCTCGACTACAGACGGATCCGATAAGATAAAAAAGTGGAATAAAATCGAGACTCGGTAATAAAATCCCAATCAAATCGCCATCGTCCGCCATTCCATGCGAGCGATTCCTATCATTTGCCCCCAATTCCACCAAAACTGCTAAACAACAACCCCTCCCCCTGCTGCCCTCAGAATTTGCGCAGACTTTCTCCCTCTACTACGTCGCGACGACCCTCGCCCTTTCCCATCCCAACCTCTCCCTCCTTCTCCGCCTCTTCCACCTCCCTCAGAGCCTCAGGAGAAGAAGTCCTCTAATGAAGTCGTCCGTTTCCCGCCTTCATCCACTCCGTGCTTCTTTATATATTTCACATCCACTCATCCCGACTCGCTCACATCTGATCTTCCGCCAGCCACATTCTAAATATTATTTTTATTATGTCAAAATTTTTTTCGCAATTTCATCTCATCTTTCAACCCGAATCGACCTTCACGCTCTAGGGCTGACCCATTTCGTATTCTCTCTCTCTCTCTGTCCCTCCCACCCCATTCCACCTCCCTCCAACTTCCTCTCTCCATCTTTCCTCTCCTACGCCTCCCTCTATTTTTCGTATCTAACTTTCAAATATACGTATAATTTTTCAAAATCCAAAATTTTTCATCGCATTATTACATTTGCTTATCTACTTCTGATGTAAATGTTTAAACATTAAAAATAAAACTGTATTATATGATAAAGGTTGTAAGCAAGAATGGATTATTCATCCTCAATTGTACCCTTATAAAGACCCTTGTCTGTTTGCCTCTTCGTCAACCCATCTCTCTCTCTCTCTCTCTCCCGCTATAATCGGATGTATTCCGGTCTTATCTCGGGGAAAAAGGCGAGGATGAGTGACGGGCGTCCACAGCATTTCGACCTCCGAGGCACCCCGTGAAAGGGTCAAAAGGTCGCTCGGATGAATGAATGAACCGAAGGACGCTTTCCGGAAAGGCCGCCCCATGGCATCGAGAAGGCGCTACCCCCTCCTTTCCTTCCGAGAAAACGAGTCCCGAAGTCGTGAGGCAGCAGTGTGACGGAGCATCGTGTCGGATGGGTTTCCATGGCTACGAGGAGTTGAGGGACAAATAGACGTAAATGAGGAGACGCTCCCGATGCGTCGCCTTAGCTCTTTTTTTTTTTTTTTTAAACTTGGATGGGAAATGAGAAACGAGAGAGTGGGATGAAGAATGAGCGAGCGAGATCAGATGTGATCTCTCCATTTACTTGACTATGAGAAGTTGAGGATGACGATCACGTCTGCACGCAGACGAAAGCTTTTTGCTAAGGCAACAGTCTAAAAAAACTAACCAATATTTTTCATTATCTTTTAAAATGGTTCCGCAACTAACTTTCGGAATATACACTGATATTTTTTAGAAGTGAGTAATCAGGTTGTTCTAATATGAATTCAACAAAGAAAACCTCTGCAGGAGGCCGTGGAGAGAATGCTGCAATGCAAAACGCCTTAAAACGAGCAAATTGGAATTCAGCTTTAAAGAATTAAATTAATGCAATTTCCAGCGCGATGACAACTTTACAACCAATTAGTTTTAACTATCAGATTCTGCTGTGAAGGCGGTGTTAATTGTAAAACAGATTGTTTTTATATCTTTGAATAAATGATGCAATATCCTAGTCCAGAGATGGCAAATACGGGGCACGCGTACCAGAACTGGCACGGAGACGATTCTACTTGGCGCGCGTAAACTTGTATTTTCTGTATAAAACATGAATTTTCTTAGAGGAGTAAACTAGTGGCATATAAAAGTCAAACCATTCTTCAGATGAAGACAGATTGGTATGATTTGATTGGGATAAACATTCAGTTACTAGTGGCTATGCAAACATTTTTTATCAGAAAGGGAGCTAGCAAGCAAAGTAACATCTTGAGCTCCTCCCGCTTAATCCTAATATGCTTAGGCATGTATCAAATTGGCGAAGTTTTAATCAATGATCGTGTTAGAGGTAAAAAATGCCGACGAATTCTTCTGAAATACCAAGTGCGGTTTCGGGACTCTAGGGCACTGTGGCTGCTTTCGAATAAAGTAAACCTTGAAACTTAAAACGTGATTCATATTATAAACTAGCGAGAAGAAACTTGCGGTATGTTGATTCCACCTGTTTTGTAATCTAAACCATAAGAACAACTTAAATTGAAAAGTTGAAGGCTGAGGTTAATAAACACGAGGATCAGAATTAATCTACTTTTCGGGGACCTTGTCAATATATATGCGTATGCAGGTATAATATCTAAAATTTAATATATTTAGAGAACATTATAGCTAGTAAATAAGTCTTTTTGATGTAATCATTTACCGTTAAAGTAGTAATTTTATTAATTGATTGCACATATGAACTTATGAGACGATTAAAGGATCCGGAAGAAACCGCACGGCCTAGTGAGCACATGTTCAACTATTGGCTAGATTAAATTAAAATTAAATTATATAGGATTACTGATTTTTGCCATATTAACATAAATTATTCTTGCTTTAATTTAAATGTAAGGAGATAATACCGCATAATAATATAACCACAATCAGAAAGGCAACGGGTGGTCTTAACTCATACCTAACTTTGCGTCGATTCCCTTTGCCTGTTTTCCCTATGTTAAGATGATGAATATCGAAGTACCTAAATGTACACATTTCACTTTTTCCTATGAGAAATAGTAGATCAGCTTGCGCTGTGTTTTTCAGGAGCGTATGTCTGTATCCAAGACGTTGAGGTATGTGTGTACTTTAATATCAACATGTTGAAAACTACGGACAAATTATGCCGATCTCTCATATATGGTATCTTACACAAGTAAATTTACACAGTTTCCGTTTGCTTTAAGGTTTCGAGCACGTCCTTAAGACATTGTTAGGAACTTTTCCGAACCAACGATCTATATATATATATACACACATATACATACATACATATATATATATATATATATATATATATATATATATATATATATAAATATATATATATATATCTTTCTCTCGAAGCACAAATTCGCGATATACGTTAAGGTGCCCAGAAAACGCCCAAAATTAGGACACCAACGGAAACGAATCGCGCGAGTCAACGCGTCGGATGTATCCACTCCACTCGAGTGCAAACATTTGTTCAAGGGCGCCGATCTCATGTAGTCTAAGGGTGCGAATTCGATCGATCCCATTCTTTCGACATCCACGTTGGATTTTCTCCGCATTACGGATATTTTCGCACGGAAAAACATCGCATTCGACCGCGTCTAATAAAAGGCTTCCTCGTTATTATAAAATATAAACATTACGAACACGGGAGAGTTATTCGTCTCGCTCCTTTCCTCCCACCTCAAGCTTCGTTAGTTCGCAGCCCTGCCGCAGAAGCGGACGACTCCTCTGAAGGTAGATGATTAGACTGCGTCGCGCAAATTTCACTTTCCGACTCCAGCCATAAGGATAAACTCACCGGGGTTAGGTTGAGATACAAGACCAAGCTCGTTTAAAGTCTCACACGGCCATTAACGTAGTCCCTGATTATCATCGTGGGTCTTCATCATCTTTCCTTGTTTACGGATGATTTCCCATTTCCGAGATGTGAAGGAAGAACCTCAACCGGAATTCTCGATTAAGGAAACATAAGTAGTTTTTATTTAAATGACGATCGGATAGTTTACTTGTTTAAAATATTGGACTCGTAGGAAAGGTTTTAAAGGAGAAACTAGTCTCTCTCTCTCTGTATTAGACGATACTAGGCAATGTAACAGAGTTAGAGGTTATCATAATGCATGTTTGATTTTAATCGCTAACTAATTTAATTTTGATCGTATTTGGAGGACCCAACTGGAGAGTGAATTCGTATTAAATACATTATGACGAAATTAAAAATCTTCAGATTTATGCATTTCCAAGTAAATACTCTATTAGCAAGGAAGGGTCGAGCACTCTGGGCGAAGGGGCAGCAAAAAAGAAAGTCGCGAGCATGCTATATTTTTCCATAATTATTACAAAAGGTATTGTCATTGAATCGAATGTATGTATTTATGGTAATAAATTCAATATAAGTTTATTGCTTGGCACACAATTTTAATATTTAAAAAAAATTCTATGAGCTGTGTTTTTCAGTCTTTCCCCGGAGGCCAAACTTCCCATCCGAGCGATATTGAATGGAGATCAAAGCCTTTGAACTCTGAACATCGATTTTACTCTTATAAGCACATTTACAAAAATGTTATTCATCTTCGTAGCGATTTTTCCGCGTTATTACAAGTATTATTGGTGCGCAGTCTCAAAATACTATAAAAACCAGCGCGTGCATATTCGACAAAAAACGCAGAACCGTTCCACGTTATAGTGATAACCATATTCCATGGCTTTGGTGTATATTCAGAATAAGTGGAGCCCGAATGTATTAATAAAAAGGTTTTCTACACATACATACGTGTGTGTGTGTATTTATATATATATATGTATATATATAAATACTAAGGAAGAGGAAAGGTAAGTAAGGATATTTTGGGAAACTAGGTGTTGAAGGAAACCCAGTGAACACTTCAACACCTAGTTGCCCAAAATATGTATATGTATATATATATACATATACACACACTCATAGACATATTACACACATAATACTACGCACAACCACTGTTCACCCTCCTCATATAGCTTGCCCATTTTGCTCACGCTAAAATTCTTCCCACGCACTTTCCTTATGCCTCAAGCACACATTTATCTCCGTCCTCTTCTCTCTCTCCTGCCCTACTTCTTCACTATCTCCCAGCAGTCCATCCTTTTTCTGGAAAAAGATACGGTCTCCTTGGATACCAACGGTTAAGGTCGTTTAGCAGGCGACCAAAGCACGAGTAAACTAGGAGTGAAAGTCTGACACGTGCGGTCTGAAATGTATTATTCCTCCCTATTAAGAGCCGATATTCCGAATAGCTTGTTTCCAGGAATAATCCAGCTATAAAGTTTTCTCTTCAATAGAGCTCGTGGATTCCCATCATATAGGGTGTAAAAAAAATTGCATAAGTGAACACGTGTAGTTCGCGAATTTTTTTTATGTTAATTGAAGATTCGAATATCCATTGAAAGTAAGATTTGTTTTCGAGAATAGCGGAATACTAAGTACTCGCGTATTAGTTTACCCATGCAGAAAACTGCATTATATATAAATTGAATAATTCCCGCTGTTTTGCATACATTTCCAATGTATATGTATGTAATTTTAACTCCAAGAAATTTTTAGCATTTTCAAGAACGTACTTGTAATTTTCTCGGAAATTAACATGATATTTTCGGTCGCAAGAATGTGACGAAATTTCAGGCCACATATCTATAAATTTTAACTCCATCAGTCCCAGCCGGATTCACGCATACATAGTGTAGTATTTAATACTATAATAGCCCAGGTCTGTTGGTTGGTTGGTTGGTCACGCTTTCACGATGGCCGATATAGAGCGTTTTAACAAACTTCCCGAATAGGTAGAAGATTGAAATTTGGCAAGGATGCTTGATTAACATATTTTAAGGTAATGACGAAAATAAATCTCCAAAAAAGTCCTGGGCTCGACTCCAAGGAAGACATTTCCATTTTCCGTAAGGTATAACAATCAATTTTTTGATGTGCACGCTTTTATTGTTTTGGAAATTGAAATTAGAAGGAATTAACCTACGATCTTCGGATCTGAACCATTTTGAAGAAAAATGACAAAGTTTCTTATTCTGTTAATCTTTTTCCGCATACAATTCGAAATCTCTCATGTTATACGTTTAATTCACGTATTTTGTGGAAATATTGCCATTTTAACGGGATGTTGCCTTGGCTACCAATTAAATTGTTAGACCTCAGAATCCTATTGTTGTATCAATCCTTATGGGTGTAAGCGTGCTTTGTATGCTTTTAATACGAGAGAGAGGAGGGGAGAGAGAGGTAGAGGGGGGAGAGAGAGGTAGAGGGGGGAGCGAGAGGGAGGGGGAGAGGGAAGTGGAGGGGGAAAGAGGGGGAGAAGAGAGAGGGGAAGGGGAGAAATGAGGAGGGGGAGGGAGATAGAGGGTGGGAGAGGGAGAGGTGTGAAAGGGGGGGAGGAAAGGGAGGGAAAGAGAGGCAACTATTTTAATTTTAACTAAAGATAGCCCGTCAACAACAGAATATTCACTAGATATGTTGTATATGACAAAATATTTCATATGTGAAAGAGGAATATTAATTATTTTAAATGAAAATAATAATAATCTGTCTATCTATCTATAATTCTTCCGTTGATATTTCAACGGGCATTACACTAGTAATATCATATTAATCATCATCATCATATAAATAAAATAGAATATGTGTGTTTGTATGTGTGTGTTAACGCTGTAACTCCAAAACCAATAAACCTAGAAAGCTGAAACTTGGCATACATATTAAGAGCACCCTGAGGGTGTTCAACTCGGGCTAATTTTTTTTAATTAGAACAGCACCAGGAGACAAATATATTTTCCCATAAGTTTACACGGGATTTTCGATTTTTCAGAGTGCAAAGTTTCTTTTCTTCGGTCATCAAAATACGTAAATATGGACCGATTTCCTTTACTTTTGCTTTATTCGACGGCTAACACTCTACACTATCTTATTCTTGCAATGTTTATATGTTATATGGTTGAAGTTTTCAGAAATAGGTATTCTTTTTCGAAATTTTGCGGACTTTTCGTACTCATTCCGGGCGTTACCAAGGTGGCCATCATTGTCTCCGATTCAATTAGTGCCGACTAAACATTCAAATTGTCGAAAGAAAAGCGTTGTTCGCTTCGAAATTTTGTTTAAGCATCGAAATTAATGTCGCATAACAAGATAAATTTTTAAAGAGAATTATACTGTTGACTGCGTCTGGGAAGCGTTTCTAACGGTTTAATCAAGGCATTTCATCATTTGTATGCTGGAAACTTACTTTTTGTAAGTAAAACTATTATACGTATTATACATCTGTAATGTTTACTAACGCAAATAGGCTCGCGCATAAACTTAAAATTAGATGAGAATAAGGACGTACGTTATTTTTTTAAAAAATATTTAAAGTTACATAGTTCTTTTCTCTTCGTAGCTACATTTACGTAGATAAAGTCTTACATTTTGATTTATTTTACATAAATAAAAGAAAATGTGTTAGTTTGTTTGTGTGTTAACGCTGTAACTCCAAAACCAATAAACTTATAAAGCTGAAACATGGCATGTGTACTTAGGGAAAATCTGTGGGTGTGCACCTCGGGCTATTTTTTTAAATTTTTGGCTTGGAAGGGGGGATCAAAAAAATTAAATAAACGGTCATATAAACTAAACAACTGAAACTTCGCATCGGGAACGAGTGCAGCATATTTTCATTTGCATTTTTATATTACTTAGAATCATCGTACGAAATTGGGACTTGGACGAAAGAACGCTTAAAAGAATAAAGATTCATTTTCTTGCTGTCGTTTTTTAAACTCTCTCCATAAATTAGTTTTGGCCCCAAATGAAAAAAACGAGCAACATTGTATATCCTAAAGCTCTATACGAATAAAAATTATAGATGTTTCAAAAATTAATTATTGTAAACGTAATAAAAGTAAATTAATACAGATTTTCGTGTTTTTTTAATTAGGTCATTTTTACACTGTTCTGAATCCCGGGCAACGCCGGGTAAACTATCGCTAGTGTACAATAAAAACATCTCATTCCTAAATAGCTATAGCGGTTTCGGAATTAACTTCATAGTTGAAAAGTACGGATGAGATAATATTCACGTTACGAAAGATTACAGTTATAGTGGCAGTAATAAAGCGCGGAACGAAGCTTCTGTTTAGCTCCTTTTCCTTCCGTTTTTAGGTGCGTTTCGCTACCAGAGAGAGAGTATTGGCGTCGGTGTGTCCATCTGCCCGTCCGTCCACATGTTCGTTCTCGTCTTCTACCTAACGTATTTTCATGAATTTTATATTAGGACTTACAGCCAAAGATAAGAAAATCACAAAACTAAATCATTGTGAAATACCTTCAATAGCGCATCTGAGCATTCATTTTGGGAGAAATGTAAATTGGAACACAATACCGAATTTTGACGCTTGCAGAAATTTACTTATAACCATGGTGGTTCTTTTCCGAAATTTCTAAATAGCCACTATTCAGTTAAACGAAAAGTCGATGCTGACCATCATGCTCCATTCCCGTAGAAAGAAAAATGGTGAAACTAAATCATTTGTCTTACAATTATTGAAATCGCCATTACGTCGAATACCATTTTTAATAATGTTTTTTTAAACCTACGTATCATAGATTCTTACCGAAAGCAAATTACTACATTAACCGTCCCAAAAATGTTATTAACTTAGCTACCAATGTATATTTAAGAACAACGATCTACTCGAAAATAATAGGAGATTTAATGTGAATTAGTCGTGATAGGAAACTTTTCTCTTAATACTTAAATTCAGTGACTAAAAATTGAAGAAAATCAAGCTCTTAAAAATAAAATTAACCTTATTGAAACCAATTATTTTAAATTTCGCGGATGTATTTAAAATTTCCAAATCCGTTCATTTAAGACAAAAGAAAAATTGAAAACGGTCCAAACAAGGGATTGTTATACCATCAGAGTCAGTAACATAGTAACCTTATCTTGTTTTATGTTGAATCACCCTATGCACATTATAAAATAGCGCCTCGCAAAGCTATCATCAAATACAGTTTAAAAAATATAATCACTAAAAAATATGCTTGGAGTAGTATTTTCATGGACGTTAACTTCAACCTTTCCCGCCGCCTCATCGTTTGAACTAATTTTCCCTATTTTCAAAAAGTAAGACCAGTCGAGCGCGTAATTTCTCACAAAGATATTAAATATAACCCCATAAATTAACAGCATTTCAGATTCACTCTATCTCCTGATCATTTTATTAGTGTTACATCACCACTTACGTCTTCTCGTAAAGAAATTTTAAATTTTTCTTCAAAAGATAGGCTCACAGAAATCCACTTATAATTCTCCCCCTTACCACTCCCTCCATTCGTTCTCTCAAAATGGATAATTAATGCTTCTCTTCTTTCCCATTCCCATTCCATCCCCTTCCTGCCAAGGGTGGCCATTTCCTGTCTCTCTATATCAATTGGTCTCTCCTCTCTCTCTCTTGGGAAAGACCGTTCTTACTCCTCTTACACCATTTCCCGACCCACCCTCCTCAGCCTCATCCCTCTTCTTCCCCTATCTTTCTCTCTTTCTGACCCCTTAAAACCCCCTTTTACCTCCCCATCCTGCCTCCCCTCCACTGCCCCCGACCTCCTGCCTCCGTCCCTCCTGCTTCACCAGATCCTGCCTCACCCCATCCTACCATTTTCTCGAGAAGACCTTTGCTCTGCGTTGTTTCCAACGCACGTTAATTTGGGCTCAGACTGCGCTTTCCTATTCATGACCGAAGACGTCCTCCTCCTTCGGTATCGCCTTCTAATCTCCACTCCCACACCCTTTCTTCCCTCTCATCTCCGAGTGCCACCACACCACATTCCTTCCTCTCTCATTTCCTGTTATCTTTTTTCCCAACTACCTGTTCGCTCTCTCACTCACTCACTCACTCCATCCAGCGTGGGCAGAGATGGAGAATATTTCCCATTCAGAGAAAGAACGCACTTCGCTAAATGACGCGGTTCTCTCTTTCTCCCCCAACTTCCCATTGTCTTCAAATTTTCCTTCGTCTCACACCCTTTCACCTCTTCTCAACACGCCGCCCTCAACAACACCTACCTTCCACTATATATATATATGTTTCTCCGTCGCTGAAGAAGGGCATCAGCCCGAAAGCTCCATTTTTGTGTAGTTTTTGTTCTTTTGTGTTTTTCGTGTGTCCTCAGCACCCCCAGCGGCTCTTCATTCTAGGTAAGTGTCCACTGGGCTTCCTCCAACACCTTGTTGCTACCCTTATTATTACCTTTCCTTTTCCTTAAGTATTTATATATATATATATATATACTACGGAAGAGGAAAGGTAAGTAAGGATATTTAGGGCAACTAGGTGTTGAAGGAAACCCAGTGAACACTTACCAGAAGTAGAGCCGCTGGGGTGTTGGAGAGACACATTTGTAGAGGTTAGAGCTTTCGGGATGATCCCTTCGTCAGCACAAGAGAGACACAACTTTCCTTCAACACCTAGTTGCCCTAAATATATATATATATATATATATATATATATATATATATATATATATATATATATATATCGGAAGGGATATATATCCCTTCCAACTGCCTAAAAGTCGGCGGAAGGTTGTAAACGGAGGCTAATGGGCGAAGCACAGTGGTGTCCTCGGACACCGGTAGGTTCAACCAAGCTGTGAAGTCTTTCTGCAATATTTCCGGCCAACGTGGAAGAGGTACTCACCAACCCGCTCTGGGCCAGCGTGGTGTTTTAAGGTCCACAATCCCCCCTTGACATGTACACCCATAAAAAACGGCCCTCATTCTCCGGAGGCTGGATTGCTTTCGACCTGGAAGTGGTCAAGAACAAGGCATGAAGGCAGAGGGTGCTAAGAATCCCCGGAGGTTAAACACCCACTGCCATTCTTTCTCATTCTTACCCAATTCCTTTAACCTCAACCTAACTACCTTTAACTGCCGGACTCTGTCCAGCGAAGACAGACTTCAAGAGCTCCAAGAAGAACTGGAGAAGAGCAAGTGGGACATTTTAGGGCGTAGTGAGGGGAAAAGAAAAAGCGAAGGCCTATTGGACTTGAAGAGTGTGCATCCTTTTTATTACAGGGGAACTGCCACAGGAAGAACAGGAGGAGTTGGATTCATCGTCAACAAAAAATTGAAGAATAATATCGTGAAAGTGGAAAGTTCATCCGAGCGGGCAGCTAGACTAGTGCTTCAAATAAATAAAAGATATCAACTTCAAATAGTCCAAGTTTTTGCGCCAACGTCATCATACTAGGATGAGGAAGTGGAAGATTTCCACCAAGAAGATGGAGAACTGCACGACAAAGGAAGTTGCCATCTAAAAGCGGGCATGGGTGATTTCAATGCCAAGGTAGGAGAACAAAAGGAAGACGACAGCGCACTCGGAAAATGGGGCTATGGAGACGGAAACGAATGAGGGAACTTTGCTGAATGTACTAGTCTATATATAATGAACACTTTCTTCAAAAAGAGTCCCAATAAAAAAATGGACCCGGAAAGGACCCAATGGTACCAAAAACGAAATAGACTACACTTGTCAATGAAAATCACTTGACCGTCCTCAACCCGTTTAAAACTGGAAGCGACCATCGCTTGGTAAGATGCAGAATAAAGTTCAACTCAAAGTTGGAAAGACAAAGTTATAAAGAAGCCTATTTCCTTTATCAACATGCAAGTGTTAAAAGAACGAAAAGAATAATTTCAGCGCCAACTGAAAAATCGATTCAGTGCGCTGGAAGACCAAGACGTTGAATCACAATTAATAGAGATACTCAAGGAAACCGCTCAAGAAATAGGCGGAACAGTTAAAACAAAGCCAGAGAAAAAGCTTACCGAGAAAACAAGACTGCTGATGGAAAAAAGAAGAAAAATGAAAATTACCAATGATCCGAAAGAAATGATCCATTTTGCAGAAATAAACAAAACTATAAGGAATTGCATCGAGGAAGATGTGAAAAAATATAACTATGAGCTAATCTAGAAAAAGATAGAAAACAATAGAAGCTACAAGAAAATGAAGCAACATCTCTCGATAGGAAAGAGACAGCTGGTGGCCTTGATGCTAGAAGACGGTTCCATAACCCATAGTAAGAAATTAATCCAAAAACCGGTACAAGAATTTACACCAAGTTGTACGAGGATCCTCTAGCAAATGACGAAGTAAATGGTGAAGGACATGTGCTCAACGAAGAGGTTCCAGATATCTTTCCAGAAGAGGTGAGACATGCAATCAGAAGTCTGAAGAATGGAATAAGATACCAGAAACATGGAACCATGCATGTATTATCCTTCTGCGAAAGAAAGGCTCCAAAGAAGACTTGAATAACTACAGACCAATCAGCCTACTCCCAACAGGCTACAAAATATTCACCAAAATACTCACTATACGCCTTCAAAAGCATCTTGATTCTTCTCAGCCCAGAGATCAAGCTGGATTCCGTAGTGGGTATTACACGATGGACCACATCTAAGTCGTGAGGGAGGTAATCAGTCGAACTAACGAGTACGAATTACCTCTATGTATGTGTTTCATCGACTACGAGAAAGCATTCGACTCTGTCCGAACATTCTCGGAGTTACCTGCATTAAAGAAACAAAAACTAGAAGAAACGTACATAACTTTGATCAAGAGTATCTACGAAAATTCGGCGACATCTGTCCAGCTGCAAGAAGAAACGAGTGCCTTTAAGACCGAAAAGGGAGTGAGACGAGGAGATAATCTGTCCCCTAAGTTATTTACAGCAGCTCTAGAGGAAGTATTCAAAACGCAAGACTGGGAAGAAAAAGGCATAAAGGTGGTAAATGGAGAACATCTGAGTTAGCCGCGCTCTGCAGATGACATCATACTGTGGGCAGGAAGCCCAGGAGAGCTCCGGAGAAGAACTGAAGAGCTTGAGCAAGCAAGCCGAGAATCTGGACTTAAGATGTATCTTAATAAAACAAACAAAACAACTCCTTCACAAATTCTGAGAAGATACATATCAGCGGAGCAGAACTCGGACAAGTAACCAGCTATGTTTATGGGTCAACTCATCACTAGGGATGGTTCGATTCTTGGAGAAATCAACCGAACGGTGAAGATGGCATGGAGTTCTTTTGGCAAGAATGCAAACATCTTTAAATCAAATACAGCAGTCTTCCTAAAAAGGAGACTGTATGACCAATGTGTTCTGCCTGTTCTGACTTATGGATGTAAAACATGGACCATGAACGCCAGAAAGATACAGCGCCTGCAAACAACGCAAAGGAGCATGGATAGATGCATGTTAGGGATCATCCGAAGGGATCGCAAAAGGAACGACTGGGTAAGAAAGAAGACGAGAGTCTGTGACGTGATTAAAAGAGTGAAGGCGCTAAAATTGCTATAAGAAATGGCCTGCATTGGACGTCCAGTGTCATCGAATGGATCCCAAGACTCATTAAGAGATCGAAAAGAAGACCGAAATACAGGTGGGACAGAGATCTTGTTAAGTTCTTGGGGCAAACTTGGAGGATGGAGGCAGTTGACAGGGAAAACTGGAAATGTCTGGGGGAGGCCTTCATCCGTTTCCGTTTCCATGACGAGAGATTTTCGGAAGAATCGTTAAAAGGTTTAAAGTTTTCCTCACAGAACGAGTTTTTTTCATCTCGTCTTCATAATACAATTCTATCGATGAATTTTTCGTCCCAACTTGCGTCTGAAAATCTAACTTGAAGATTGACTAAGGGAAAATATATGTTGTACATTTTGGATACTAATAAATAACCATTATTTTTTAAACATAAAAATGAGCAATCGCTATTAAGTATTTATTTGAAAGAAGTTATAAAAAAGAAAAAGATTTTATCAGAAACACGTAAATAAGAAGAGTAATTTTACGAAAAGTACCTCAGAAACAGGTTCATTATTATGACAGGAGGTCTTTAACCAAGGCTTGCTTTTTGCCTTCCAAATTTGTATTACTTACATGTCACAGTTTGGGGAGACGCGATAAAAATTCATGAGTGGCGAGAGAAAACCCGCTCTCAAGAGGAAAAAAAGGTTAATTTTCCCGAGTTTGAAGCTTTCTGCTTCACGATTGAATCAACATCGTGAAGCAGAAAGGTAGATACCGGATTTTAGTTTGAAAAACGCGATCCACCGTGACATTGGGGCGCCTCTATTCGGGCGCATTCGTGTTAACCCTCTAACAATAAGTAAACTCTGCAGTTCCGAGATTTGTGCCGTTCGCAGGAATGCCGCACGGCAGAGAATAGACGTGGGCGAGACCGAATTCGTTGGACATTTTTCTTCATGTAATGATCGATACAATGCCTGAGTATTTCACAGGGTAAACGTCTCTGTTTGTAGGATGTAAGAATGCTAAAATTCGCAACGTTACATTCAAATTTTTATCGGTGAACTTCTCCTTGATTAAAATTACAATTGTTGGCTTTACGTAGGTCAGTTATGGCGAACGTGAATATATGACAATTTCCACTGAAACTGATCAAGTTAAATTGTGTGTATTAAATTGAAAATCAGATACAATCATGAGATTTTTAAAGTTAAACTAATAACTGAATCTGATGAAACAACTGCCAAATTTTTTTATCTTAATTCAGACAGATATTCAGAAAAAGAAACATTCAAATAGGATATCCTTACGATAACTCGCAAAATCGACCAACTTTAAGTTGACTTAGAAGGTTAAAATGAAATATTAAACCGTTATTTGACGTCACTTTCTATACTAATCGTCAAAACTATTCCAACCTACATTTCTTTTCATCTTTTATTGACTACCCCTTTAATATAAAAAACTGCAATCGGCCATAATTATTGCCCTTTTACGATTCCCAAAATAACCTTCTGAATTCCATCTCTTTCGAAATGTGCCGAAAAAAGTTCCTCAACCCTGAGTAAGTAACGTCAATTAGATCTCTCTGTTTTCCAAACGTTTTCAATGATTACACGAAATTTTTCTTCTCTGTTTGCCGCACTATCTCTCCCTTGCGCCAAATCCGCGTTTCGGAATATTTACAAAAATGCAGGACATCCATTTTCCATCTTCGGATACATATAGTACTAAATGACACCTACGATGTGTGCCTAAATTATATTTTTAAACAAAGTATCGTGAATAATCGTCATGCATTTAAGATCATCCTATCTCATCACAACTGTAGATACAAATCCTAATTAAGAATATTACTTATGCCATAATTATTTTACAACATCATATGCTATTCAAGTATGAGAACTAGTTCAAATAAATAGTTTTCATTAGTATTATTTGCCTCTTCATTACCAAGACGTAAACAAGATTAATTATCTTTAAGGTCGACTACATTATTAGTTTTTACTTTTCATAGCGTTACTCGTTTGAAAAGACAAATTAAACTAACCCAATTTTCGGTTATTTCGTTGAATTCAGTAACAGATTTCACTCATCAACTAGCCTTTCTTAATAATTAAGCCAGTCAGCTATGGGAATACCCGGTAAAATGAAACTTGAGGATCCTATTAGGTTATTCATGGATGGACGCCCAAGCGAAAGGACAAGCAGGTCAATAATGCAATTGTCATTATTGAATTTGGTTCCCTTGAAGTTAGGTAGGCCAATCAGCTTCTAAACTTGCTCGAGTCCCACGCACAAAGGCCAAGTTGCCCAGGCATCAGCGCTCTAAGAACACGCTACGGAGAGGTCGTAATTTCGTGAACTCAAGCCTTGGTTCAGCACGTACGCGATAAAGCTGTTAAGCGTTGAAACCACAGAACTAGAACTTACACTCTCTTCTAAAAAATTGAATTTTTCGTAAAATGATAATGTAGACCTAATGAATTTTAAGTAAAGCATTAACAGTGATAAGTAATATCCTTCTTAAAATCCAATAAATGTATGTACATTTGGACCAATACTCGGGGTTGTGTTTCAAGCATCTGCTTCCAGCTCATTGTCTTATCTCATTAGAGAAAGATATTGTTAGATTATTCTTTCGAAAATAATATAACATTTAACAGGATTAAAGCATTAATTTATGTTATTTTCAAGATTCACGATGGTTTTTTACATTATTTTCCTTAGACTTTCGAGCAGGTCCTGTAGTTTTAGATCGATACAATTTAAAAATGTTTAAATAGCGAGATTATTTTACTTCTCAATTTAATCTCCTAAAACACTATTAAAGTACTATTCGAATTTTGCAATTGAAACAATTAAAAAGAATTTCTTTCTAATTATCCAGGTGTATATCGAGTACAGTAATCCGTGAAAAATGTGGTTATTAAGAATTAAGAAGTGCAATTTTTTTACCATCGAGTTCTACAAAGTCGAGTCAAATCGATATTCGATACCAATGAAGACAATTAATAAACTAAAAATCTGTAGGGCAGAAACAAACCAAGTTAAAATAATTCGAAAATCAAACGACTCACTCAATTATTTTATTTACAACCCATGAAGATGCGAGCAGTTTTAAAGTTAATTTAAAGAATAATTTTCTTCGTCGTTTTATATTCATAAATGCTCGATCCCTCAACGACAACATATTAAAAACCTATTTAAAAAATAATTGTATACCTAGATGATTAAAAGAGAGGGAACTAGCCAACTACTTTAGTTCACGAAATACTCTGCCTTCTCTGTCGTTTGAATATGCTAGTTTCAACTGGAATCTACGACTCAAAGAGAGATTTTATCAGTTGGTAAATTAAGTTTCCGGGAATTGAGACAATCCTCAAAGGAATAAACGTTATTCCCGCTGGCGCCAAATTCTCGTCACTATTGGAATCCATGTGATGGTGAGACACACTAACGCTCTATCAGCAACCACAGATGTTGAAAATCCTAGAGTTGAAATTTCGTTATGATAGCAAAGGAAGAATAGCTGACACAACTAATCCGCTATGGAACATATGCTTCGTTACTGATCTCCTTGGAATAGTCTATATCTGGCGGTACACAGACCCTGCGATATATTTAATCTTGTGTGTTGGATAATTGCAGTGACCGAGGTTGAAGATCAAGCACTAATGCAATTTTCTATTTGAGGCTCTCCCGAATTCAAAGGAAACCACACTATTTTGTCTCCTATGTGACGTCATTGTGTAGCTAACAAGATTTTGGGAGATGTTTTGTCGGCCTTGAATTTCATGTTCTAAGAATGCAAATTTATCATGGCACGGTACGAGGATTGCGGTTATTTGATGTTTTGTTAAATCTCTCCAACGATTTTGCCATCTAGTTAGGAAGAGAAACAAATTCACCTGAAAAGGATGCAATTTCTCTTTCGAAATCCCACGAAAATGACGAGATAACTTTTAGTCTAACAATAAGATTTGCTTTCAAGACCATACTGCGACAGTTTTTCCCTTTCGTATCAAACGAAACTCGAGACCCCATAAATGCAACGGATTTGATCCAAATTACGACGACACGTTGAATAACGTTATGGATGTAATCTCCACTCAAAAGGGATTTTTTCGAACCAAAAGAATATAAGCCGACTGTCACGTCATCCTCCTTTGTTTCCACGGACTATTCTCCGCGCCGAATACATGTCCTTTCCGCAAGATGGAACGGATTATGAATTTTCGGGCGTTTCTTTTTTCCTGTAGGAGATGGAAACGGTAATTCAGGTCGTCAGAAAAGTGACAAACGGCGCGCGATAACGCGGGAATCCAAAAAGGGTTTAGATTCAAGGTCTATTTCCCTCCGAAAATTTCTTCGCGAATCTATTAAGGTGAGCATTTAATTAAATTCAAAAGCGGCCTTAGAGTTTTTTCATGCACGATGGAGGCATCTGGGCCGGAGTTCGATCCCAGCCGGCTGCGAATTTATAACCTTGACCTTCCTTCTACCCTGTTCTTAGAATGTTAAGTGCTTCGTCCTGTGTGAAGGTTAGACTCTGCGGTCTCCCTCGCGTTCCGCAAAATGGTGGCCTGGATAGGGAATTAAGGGATTTCTTACCCTCATTTCTAACGAGTATGCGTGCAAACGAGCAAACATTCGACTTTACTTTCGTCGAGATGCAAGCGGTTTTCTGCATAAAAGGAAAAATTAATTTGATTAAAAAAATTTTTTGTTAAAATTTACCCTTTGAAAGTTTTATACCATGATCTGTCATATCTAAATGTCCATATTCTGCACGTCTTATATTAAATCATATGATATTTGATTCACATTAAACCTGGAATTTGAGGTTAAATTCGATCTAGCAGAAATTTTTAACTGTGCGACACAATTTTATACAACATCTAAAGGATATGTAGGGAGCCACAATTATTTGCAAACGTCGGAGAACAAACGGGATGAAAGAAATACGAAAATTTATGTTGGGCAATCATTTCGAGTGTGGCACATTATTAAAACCTTCAAGTCCCTTGCTTAGGTATAAATATAATAAAAGGTGTTTAGGATAAAATGATTTTAAAATATTCCGATTCGATTAGAAAATAATTAATTGCGAAATAAATAAATCATCTAGAATGAACAAATTTTACCATAAAGAAACAAATAACGAAAATGATACGGTCAATTTTTAAATTTATTTATGCAGATTGGCTATGAAATTTGAGTCTGCGCTATATAACGGTATATTTTTGCTGTTGAGTCAATGTCCTATAAATACGATCCTATTGTTCAATCGGAGACTCAAAAAATTGATAATTAGAATTAAATAAGCGATGCCAATCACAAAAATTGCTTCGTCTTTGGGTCTCCCGACAAGAGCATGAAATTTTTGACAAAAATATTATATTATGCTGCTTTTAGATATCTAAGATATTAAAGTTACATGGACGAAATTATAAAAATTTCATGGGGCACCTTAAAAAAGCACAGACGCACTTATGTAATTATACCAAAAATATTGACAACGTCATCAAAATATTTAAAGAATTTAGTGCGATACGGTTGATGTATTACTCATTTTCTCTGAAACACAGGAGGTAATAATCACTGTTACAAGTTTTCAGCTCTATTACCCTCCCAGGTAACTTAAAATGTTAAAACACAGAAATGAGAGAGAAAGGGTGCAGAAGGAGAGAAACGGAGAGAGCGAAGGAGAGTGAATAAGAGAGTAAGCTGCCCAAAATGAGAAACCCTTCGGTTAGACACGCGCACAGACGTACGCACGCACCCGTACAAACTATTTACCCCGCCATTATAACGGCCGTCTAGCTTTCCTTTCTTGGCGGAATGGTTAAAGCCTTCCCTCCCCTAAACTACATAAATTGATGGGAGGTAGTCCGAGGTGGGATCTGGCCCCTCAACGCCTCCTCTCTCCGGGGCATTAGAGCGGACCCTCTCCCCACCTTTTTCGTCCCTCCCACACAGCGACCCGGCCTCTGCGTTGGGATGGAGAGAATGCTAAACTTCCTCCGCACTGCCCGCCCTTCCTCGTGTTTGCTTAACCCGAAGCGTATGGATACCATAGCGAATACGAACCCTCTGCATTATTTGGAATGCTCTCCTTTTCTTCCATCGATACGGATAAAAGGACGAACACGAGAAAAATCGAAGTCGATTTCGATCGAGGCCGCAGAGGCTTATCTCGAAGGCGTTTTTTTCGGGTGAACTTTCCTTTTTTCGTATTCACGAGAAAAACTCGGAAAAAATCGAGTTACCTTTTTAAGCAACCTTTCGCATAGACTTTACTCATAAACGGTTTTTTTATGCTTCAATGCATCCATTCCTCCAGTCTCGAATATATATATACCTACTATAATAAAAACACCTCCCGGATTTCGATGCAGCAACTTCACATTGAAGTCACGTTCTTGTTTTTACAATAAACAGAGCATTTACGGATTTTTTTTTGTTCGCAGACGAAAATTATGTCGCATGTCTTCTATTCTGGTTGCAAAATGAGAGTTTCTCCGCATAGGCAAAAAATTTACTAGATTCGTTTCCACGTTCGTTTTTATAATTCTTCCACAAAAAAGAAAATCATCCGTCTTTTTGCGAACCGCGCATTAAAGCAAACACGCAACGCAACCTTTCTCCGTAACCGGAGACCTTTAGACGCGCGTCCACATAAAACTCCGATGTTCCCTTACGCTCTCCCTGAGGCCCATTCCGAACCCTTGGGATACAAGCGCACCGCCCCGTTCCGGATCTTCGCGAAAAGGGGTTAAAAACTTTTAAAAAAAGAATAAAAAGCGCAAACGAAACGATCCCGAACGCCTTTCACTCGTTCCAGAAGGAATAGGAAAGGATATAAAAAGGATAATTAGTTAGAGAAGGAGAAATGGAGAGAGAAAAGCAGGAGAGGAAAAGGAGAAAGGACAGATTACGGAGAGAGGGAGAGAGAAAGTGAAGAGGTGAGAGAAGTGTGAAGAGAAAGGAAGAGAGATATTGTGAGATGAAATGGTAAGGTGGAGAGTTAGGTGGGGCAACGATGGAAGGAAAGAGAGTTCAAAGAGAAAAATCTGATGTGGCCAACACATGACTTTCTCCATATTTGAGTTATAGATATTTAAATTATTATGAATAGCATTATAAGGCAAAATTATCATTTCGTATGGTAAAAGAATACAGCCTTTCTTATTGCCTTAAAATAGGTATATTTTAAATATGTTTACAGAATTCATCGCTACATGGTGGTGGCGCTGTATACTGGAAATTAAGAAAAAGTTAAATATATCCGAAATGGCTGGTTCTACGGAAAATTGTTTCAAACAAAATTTGAAGGAATGTTATTTTCTATAAATTTGTTAATTATAAAGATTGTAAATAACAGCGTTTTAACGAACATATTCGATGAAAATCGAAAACGATTATTTATAAATAATTCCTAAACAATAACTGCTATGGAAAATTGCTTGAAATAAAAGATGTAGGAAATTATATTTTCTACGTATTTTGTAATGGTCAATGTATACAATAATGATGTTTTAACGGAGAAATATCGCAGAAACCGAATCGGGTTTCGAATAACCTCGACTTCCGGTTATCCGACATTGTCCAAAAACTAACCAGTTCTTTGTGCTCATGCTAAAGTGTTACATATGAAGTTTGGTAACGATATGGCGAGTACCTTTTGAGTTAGAGCGCCCACAATCACATACAAATACACACGCACACACAGAGACATCATTCCGAAAATAGTCTAAACGTGTTCTAGGGACCTCAAAAACGTGTATTTCCGTTGAAATCTCGAAGTCGATTTTTTTCGTGATCACAATACTTTCCCATTACTACGTATGGAGAAAGTAAAAAGAACAAGATAGAGAGAGGAGAGAGAGAGAAATGGAAGGATAGACCTTGACTCGGGTATAAATTTCTTCCCGCGAAGTCCCACGCAAAACCTTCCAGAAAGGACGAAAGAATGAGGGGGGAGGGGGCTAAGTTGCCCTGAGGAGGGCGGGCTGCTCACCATTCAGAGGTTCTCTTTCCTGCCTCTCCGCCTTCTCCTAACCGTAACTCCCTCGCATATCCATCTCAACGGCTCCTACACCTATGCCTGTATATATGTATTCGTGTGCACATATTTGCATTCATATATGTAAAATATTATAAAAAAGAGTTTCCGTAACCTTTTGTGCTCCGCGCGTCGCAGTGTGAATAATGTAAGTCAGGGTTTCCCAAACTGTGTTTCGCGGAGCCCAAGGGTTTCGCAGAAGCTAAATGGGGTTACGCGATAGACAAGAGGATACGCTCTTCCTTTTATTATCTGTAACAGGAAACATGAGCCTCACTTGTAAACTGTATACTGTAAGATACACAAGCTATGTAAATAAGCATTATAAAGATTTTAAAACTAATTTTACTGCGATTAGGCTTACCATATTTTAGTTAGGGTACTGCGAGAAAAAATATTTGAATATAAGGGTTCCTTGGATTCAAAAAGTTTGGGAACCCCTGATGTAAGTCAATAACTGCCGTCCCGAACTCAAACCGATCTTAAAGATTCATAGATTTATTCAACAAGCCCGCGAAAGCGAATGTTTTGAACACCCTTGGCTCGGCCGGAAGTTATTGCACGAAGAGTACAGCGGTCGAGACTAGTATTTTTTATTACTATGACATTTTATACAAAAATTTTTACGAAAGATACTTGTGATAGGCTCCCACTTAAATTCGATGTTTTAAAAATTAATTCAGCCATAAAAATTATTCAATAAAAACGCAGGCAGAAAGGCGCTCGCCCATAAAACATACTCAAATATGTTCGCATGACCATAAAAAACTATGTACATGAATTTGGTTTTGTGCATACGTTTTCAAATTCGCTGGACCAGTAGAAGTAGACAGATGTTGAGGGAAATTGGAAAAGTCCGGGCGAAGCCTTCATCAGGGAAAGAATGGAAAAGGGTTAATGATGGCGGCATATGTATACGTCTACACAAAGAGCATAATAGATAAATACATACGTAGATGGAATCCTGTCAATCAAAGTTATCCTTCCCCCCAACCTTCACCCTTTCGGCTCAGAATCTAACGAGGAGGCGCAACTCGGAGGCAGTTTCGTTTTCCCCTCGGCGATCCCAAGGTGGAAAGGGGCGAATTAAAAGGTAAAGAGTTGGCCCCGAAAGGGAGAGGGGGATCAAAATCTCACTTCCAACGCCATATCGCGTCCGTCGCTTTTTTTTCATTCCTTCATTTTTTCTCTCTCGATTTTTTTTGCGGTAAAAGGAGCAACAAAGGAGAAAGGGTAGTGTGTGAGAAAGGAAAAAAAAGACGTCGCCGAAAGCCAGTTTTTTCCATCGAATAAAGCAATTGAAATTTCGCTACGGGTTAAACTTGATCAGTCGTAGCAAAGTGTGGGAATACGCTGCGGAGAATATAGCGAGTCATAATTCTCGATGTTTTTTATTCCTTTCTCACAGATTTTCTTGTCGTTTTTTTATCGTTCACATTGTTGTTCTCTTGCAGTGGGCTTCATCATCGCAAAAATACACCGCTTCTTGTTACTCGAACGTCCAGCTCAAACGAAACGTATATTTTAAAAATATTTATTTTTTCAGGTATCTTCCTCTCAATGGGCTCTTCGGTTATCCCAAGAGAGATGAAAAACTAAAATCGGTTAATACTGTTATCTTTTAATTTAATCCGACACCATTAATACGCAATGCGTTAGTCATTCCTCAATTATAAATCTTCAAAGAACTGGTTTCGTCGCTTCCGAAAAAAATATTGGTAGCAATTATCCGCAGACGAAAATAACGCAACGAAAACGATAAAGGTTTGATTTCAGTGATTATTATGGAAAATGAAAAAATGCCACAACATGAAACTTATCGTGAAGTACTCGTTAAAAAGAACAGGTAATAGTTCCGAGAACGTAATTTTTTGAAATTTTCTTCTTATTACTTTTCGATGTCAGTGAAGACACGAATCAATTATAGAAATTATTTTTAATTGGGTATAGCAGTTGGGAAACTCAATATTCTTTCAATTAACCTGAACTGGCGCAATCTAATTATTTCATGAACTATCTCAAACGAAATTTCTAAATTTCGAAATATCGAGGCTAATAAAAAGCGATTTAAAAAGATACTTTTCTTCCAACGAATGCATTTAGGTCATACATAAATGTATCCGTCGGCAAAGCAAAATTTTGAGCGCAACTTCCATTACAAACCTTAACAACAGTTTGCTATTCTAGAGTGATGTGGCAATCGAGAATAGTTCATTGAGTCTATATCATACAAGACGAGAAACCGGATGAAGGTATTAAATATCACAATTTTCGGAGAAAGAAACTCATCACAACCATTACAATAAATATAGCGCATAGAATTCGCTATTTTTCATCTATGATTTTCCTACGTTTCGCTTTATGTCCTTAAGGGAGTCTTCTTAGATTCCGAGGAGAAGATAAATTTCCTCCCTTCACTTCTTCCTAGCCGTGCATAGGAATGCCTCTCGCCCACATGCAACGTACAAATTGGAATCCGGAGAAGGTACGGCGTGAGAGACAGAGAGAGAAACGCTTACGGGCGCTATTTAGAATTTTCCGGAGCGAATCGATTTGTATCCACCTTCCTGCAGGCCAGACCTTCCACTCGCAAATTCTATTATATGCCAAAAAAGGAACTTTGGGCATAAAGGCGGAAAATCGTAACCCGCGTCTCATTATTAGCAAGGATAAACATTCCGACGCCGACGCCGTATTTTTTATGATAGCGGTTTAAAAAATTGTATTCCATTTTGCCAGAGGCAAAATGGGGTGCCATATAAATGTAGCATTAATAATGTTCGTCATAATAACAAATTTGTGAGGATACTATAGAAGCAACAATAATATGAAGTATAATATATGTGCAATATAGATCGTTTGAAAAACGAGAAAGATCAGGAGAAGAAAAGGGAAACTGATGGGAATGGACGGATATGTTGAAATATTGACGAAATGTTAAGAGATCTCAAAAATAAATCTTAACAAATTCTCGATTATTAACGTGATACCATAGGGAGAAGCCTCTACAAAAATTAGTCTTTTAATAAAATACTAATTTGATGTTTCCCGAAATTCAGTGATAACACGCATCTATATAAGAGAATGCCCTTTTCATCTAGTCGGAAAAAATACGTACGAAGTAGAGTTGTTAGAAGTGTAAAAATAGTATCTCCCAGCTCAGTCTCAAATTATGGCCTTATGCGATGGACCTGATGTAAAAGTGGTAAAGCAGAACCCACTCTAGGGAAAGACCTGAAAGTTTCTCATATCGCTTTCATCCCGTGAATCCCAGCGGTAAGAGGAGCGAACCTTTTCTGCGATGCAGTAGCTCCACTTACGCTTTCCAGCTCTCAGGCTGTCGCCGGTAGCAACGAAAATGGGTGTATTCCACGCCTCACACTTAAAAACAGGCCAAAACGTTTTCGGGAATAATCGTTAGGAGCCCATATAGTCTAGACTCTAGAGAGAACTTATAACCTTTACGGAAATAGCTACTCTGAGAAACTGTTTGAAACGAAGCGACCATTGAGAGGTCACAAATTGTCAATGGGTGCTTGCAATAACCATCTCATCTCATGCTGTCGAGTTATAGTTTTTAAATGGTTTCTATATGCATAATACTGTCCTACAAATGATTTCTTAAAAAAAAAATTCGGAGGATGTTTATGCCGCATCTCGTTCAACCTAAAGTTTGTCTAACATTGAAGATGAGCTTTCTGTTCCATTCACGACAAAAGAAGAAACAATTAATACTTTTTGAATAAGTGATTATAGAGATTGGAGAAAGCGTCTTTCTGAAGTATTTGTTTAGAAATAGTTCACTAAAACTTTCTCGAAGATGAATGTCGTAGCAATTCACACATAATATCATAACATATGAATGGAAAACCTGACCTTAAACATTTGAAGTATATTTAACCCCGCGAGACTATTCAGGTCAGTATTAATGTGCATGCTAACGTAAAATCATTTTTCTCTGACGGCGCTCGCCGCCGAACTTGTCAGCCGTGCGTAAGCGGTTCACGTTTCCAACCACTTCAGGTTTACGGCATAGCGCAGATGCCGTAACTCTCCCTTTATGGGATGAGAAGGCAGTTACCAAAGTAGTTACCGGAATTTGCGACGAGGGCGTGGTAGGGAGTGGAGCCTCTTTTACACCGACATGGACCTATTTCTCCTTCCGGTCTTTCATTGCAATCCGTCTTCGAACCCACCACTTTCAAATTAAAAACTCTTTGTGAACTGACTTTTACCCCTACTTTTTCTTACGATAAAAGAGCCCTCGTTTGCCTAATAAAATTCAAGTGAGGGTTTAATCCGCTCGGAAATGTGTTTTCTATATTTCACTTGTTTAATTCATTCGTGGTTTTCAAATCTGGTGGGATTACGTGAAGTCCCCTCGATATATTTTACAGAGGAAAGAATGACTAATAAAGGTTTTAGGTCCCAAATGAATATCTGGGCGAATTTAAAATGTCATCATCAGGGAAACCGTGATTTTTAAAGCACAATTTTTTAATAAAGGGAAATTAGTGAAACGCAATATTATAATTATCCGCAGAGAAATTTTAATGTTCCTTGTATTGAGGTAGCAAAACGTTAGGATCAATTGTCCCGGGCGCAGAACAGAGCAGATCCTAATTAAAACACGGGAACTTATATGACGTCTAGCTACATCTACATAATACCTTGCAAGTCACCTTACTGGTGGAATGGCAAGGGGTGCAATGCACCAAGGTTCCCTAACTTACCCTCCTTACCTCTTCCTATTATAATCTCTTATCGTCCTAGGGAAAAACGATCCTCTGTATCGCTCCGCCCTACAATCGATCTCGCGGATCTTATCTTCGCTATCCTTACTTCCGGTATATGTCGGACTTCTGATAAGATCGACTATCTCATCCTCTAATCCCTCAGACATATATTTTCCTAGCAAATTAAATCTAGCTTGCAGTCTACGTTCTTGTAACGAGGCCCATTTAAGATTTTCTCTTAATGTCATACAGGCATATTTTATGAAATAACAAAAGTATATTTTTTACCCATTCAATTTTTTAACTCTCATTCACATCAGGAGGGAGAGTGATTTTCATTAGCTCGCTTCTATTAAAGAATGCAGATTACGTTGACGCAATTTTTAATAGGTGCTATTCAGCTATGCATACTTATTATTTCTTAAATCACGACATTTCCTCTCCAATATTCGAATTATTTTTTCGCGATTATTACCCGAAACTATATTTTTATAAGGTAAAAGGAAAAAACAACGTATACCGCTCGGTTTATTCAAACTATTTCAATTGTAAAATTGCTTGCATTTACCTTTTTACACAAACGCAAACTTATTTTTTATTCGAATGCAGCCGGAAAGTAGAGACAACGGCTGCGACAGACGGAGGAGCGTTTAGTTACGCGTGCGTAGACGGTAACTGTCGGCGAATGCAACGCTCGAGACAATAATGGACGATCGAATTACACGTCGATTGCTCCGAAAATAACTCGTCTTGAGACGTCTATCATCGGCAAGAGCATGAGAGTCTTAAAAACGCGCTCGGGTTGCGCGAGAAACCTGTCTATTCAGAGGCGCTCACTCATTCATCTCCGGGATTCTGTCCGCCCCTTCTCCCCCTGTCCCCCATCCGTAACTCCCACACCTATCGCGTATTCCCCCCGCGCCTCAATTCCCCATTATCCTCCCTTTTCTCCTCCTCCACTTTCTTCTCTTTTCCTTCCTCTCCGTTCCAGAACCCATCCCCGTCCACCTCCTCCTTCGCAACACGCCCACGCAAGGAAGCCCTCTCCGCCAATGGCGAAGCTCCTCCTGCTTAACGAGACCCAGGGTGTATCACTGGGGTCGTGACGTCAGAGTCTACGAAGGCTGCTGGTGCTGGGTGCCCTAACCCTCGGCTGTCATCCACTGGAAAACGGTCGGGCTATTAGTAGAGAGGCGACTATGATTCTCGTCCCTTCGTGGGCCCTCGAAAACACCTGAAAGGTCCACATGATTCATGGTCCTATGGAATGACCAAGGTAGACGGGTAGGTGTTTGATCATAATATACTGTGGTACATATGCGTGCGGAAACTCATACGCATCGGAAATATTTAAAGAATTAATTTAGCATCGAAATACGTGTCGTTAATCTTGAATAAATAATTTAAATTGGCACAAATATGTCTTTTATATGTTTCTTCTTATAATAGTAATGGAATGGAGCATAGTTTAGGAACTGTGCCGTGAAGTTAACACAACGATATTTTATTTCTTCTATTCAGAAATATTCGTTTTGATACCTGTCTGTCTTCCGTTTACAAGCACCGTTTAAAATAAAGGCACAATGTGTAATTAATGAATACTTAAGTTAGATATCCGAATAAAAGAGATTGTGCCCAAGGAAGAAGAAAAGATGCTGTGAAAAACAAAGAATATGTCGATTATCACGTTGTCATTATTTTTCCCGTCGCTACACACCAATTGCGGTGGCTTGCAGGGTTTTTGTTCTGATTCAGATTTTATAATCTTCTTGAGGTATAAAAGGGACATGCTATTCAAAAAAAGAAATAATAAAATCCGGCGATACTTCGATCAGTACTAGTCATTAAAAAGGTCAAGGCGAAAGCCTAAGTTTCGAGGCTAAACCGCCAATGAGCGATGAGAAACTGATTGATGGATTAAAAGTTCGAGTGCCAATTAATGTGCGCAATTAAGTGAGTGATGGAATGAGAGAGTATGGGACGCCAGATAAATTAAGATCCTTTGCTGGTAACAGGAGAATGGAGGGGATAAATATATCGCCAGGAGAAGCCAACGCCAGACGTCGGACAGCTCTCCATCACGCATAATAAATTTACTATACCGTGTTTCAGGGTTAGAAAAAATAAAAACTCTACTTTCACTGTAAATTTTAAATTTCTGAAGGCCATTCGACCATTGTTTCTGATGATGGCCAGCGTAATGCACAACGATAAGAATAGTTTGTTAAATTTGTGATATTTTTAGTATAAAATTGTCTTACTTTCAAAGACTTATGTACCGATAAGTATAACAATCGAATTATTTTATCTCGACAGAAAAACGTAATGTATAAGAGCAATTTCGTGTGTAATAAACGGAAAAATCTATGTAAGTTGAAATGATATAATATTAGCTTGAGTGCATGAAATTCAACCCTAGATATTAAAGTGCTGCAAACGAAGGAAATATTAAAATTTTTAAAAGTGTCTTTTGATTGTCCATCGTACCTTTGCAACAATTTGACACATATACTGAAACTTGACAATTTTACTCGAACGTCGTGACTTTTAATTTTACACTAGGGAAGTTTCTTGCAGTTTGACAATTCTGAAGAAAAAAATCGGTACAACATACATTGTACAAACTTTCTCATATACTAATACGTCTTATAGCTATCTTTAGAAAATGAAAATCATATGAGCCTGTTTTTAGAAAATCCAATTTTTGCTCAAGTTGCCCAAGAATAAACTAGCCTTATATTCATTCACTGAGAGAAAATGAAATATGTACTATTACTATGAAATTTTATCAAAATCGTTGGAACAGTTTTTGAGAAAAATTATTGTTAAAGTTGCCTAGAATAAACTAGCCTTATATTCATTTTCTGATAAATATGAACTATTTCGTATTATTGAAGACGTAAACTCAAGTAACTGTACGAAATTTTATCAAAATCGTTAGAGTCGTTTTTGAGAAAATCAAATTGTTGTTAAAATGCGTAGAATAAACTTCCCTTAACTATTGAGCAATGTCAACCATTTCTTCATAGCTTCTATTTTGTATGATAAATGACTAAGTACGAGATTTTATTCATTTTCGCTCTACCGTTTAGGCCAATAACAGACAGACAGACAGACGGCATTGCGAAAACCACTTTTTCGGACTCAGCTACACCTAAACGTATATTTCTGTCAAAATTTCGAGGTCAAATTTTTTCGCGATAACAATACTTTCTTAATATAATCGTACTTCGTATATGAGAAAGTAAAATTATAGCTATTGATTTTATAATGAAGAGCGCATATTAAGAGTTTTTTTTGCAATGATATGAGCATTCCAAAAGTTGCTTCCGTCAGTGGAACTACCACTGTGCCTTTCAGTTTTGACTCAACGGAACATTTTCATTCATTATTTTCCAATTCGAATCTGTTTGATGAAAGAAATAAACATTTAAAGATAAGACCTATGTGTAGAATTAGTATATTTTAGGCGCGAACAATTAACTGATATAAAAATTAAAACATGAATTCACATACAATAATATAAACGCCAGGAATAAAATAAAATTATAAATATTTACAAAAACTCGAAAATGGCAAACGGTAACCGAAGTCTACAAGAGAAATCCTATTATCAACTATAAGTCACGATTCAACATAAACCGTTTGGAAACAAATGTGAAATATCTGCGACCACGTGGAAATTAAAATTCGAACTGAAATAACTTTTTAATATTAAGGCGTTTTATCTTCTATTATTAAATTTGGTAATATTTTGTGATTCATCTGGCTGTGAATATATCTCCTATTAAATTAATTGACGAACTGAGGAGAATTTAGGATTTGATCACTTATATTACGCGTAAATTTAGCTCGTCTTAATTTATTTTTATGCGGATACACCGACAAACAGTCGGTTACTAGAGCCTCCTTTGTAAGTGAAGCCAATCCAGAAATGTACGCTCAAATTTCAGCTTTCCGTCTTTTATACCTTCGGAGATAATACATTTTTTTTATTTTTCACAATTCACGTACACGTTTCGAATTTCAATCTTATATTTACTAGGTACCATTTTCTTGATATTTTAATTTAATCGATATCACAGCCAGACAGAAGGGAAAACATAAGCTCATTTATGAACTAAAACGCGGTAATCAATTAATACCTCATTAATTTTAATGGACCAAAATAATAAACTGCATTACCTCTCAAACGAACCACATTTTTTTCCGGAAATAAATTAAACCAAGAGTTTAAAACGTGGAAAAATTCTCATTTAAATCGGAATCCGTCTTTATCATCCCTCACAACCACGCAATTTGCGAGAGGATAAGGCGCTAACTCCGTTGTAATCTCCGCGAAAACTTTCGCCGCCTACACACTCAAGACCCCCCTTCTCTTCATATAAATACCTCCATTCCTTCCATCCCAGAAGCCTAGAGAGGAGGAGGAGAGGTGAGATGGCGGAAGAAGAACCCGGCCCGCAAACTCGCTTCGAGTCTCCCATAGGAAAAGGCGGGATAAAAATGGTGGAGGAGGAGAGGTTGGATCCTCAAGCCGCAGGTTTCGTAAGCTGCTGCGAGGGTGCGGTCTCCGGAATAAAAATTACTTATTTTTTTGTTTTCTTACGACAGGAAAGAGAGAGGTGGGAGAATGCTGGGAGAAATTTTCCCGGAAAATTTTTTATATTCCTCCCTGAAAAGCCCTACGAACGTTTAGGGCGTAAAATGAAAAGCAGAGAGGGAGAGAGGTTTTCTTTTGAAACAGAAAAAGGAAAACAAGAGCATGAGAGAAGAAAAGAAAGGTGTATTTCCTATACGTTTTCGTTGTTGTTGTTCTCCTATAGCCTTCAGCCTTTATAGGTTAATATTCTATTGCAGTATTGTGTAAGGAGGAATGCATAAAATAACACATTGGGAAAAGTTTTCCCTTAACAACAAACTTCAGGATAGAACATAACTACCGGATATTAAATACTGTTATGAACAACATTAACTAAAAATCCAGTCTTTCAAACTTGGTGAAGCAGAGTTAACTTCTCATTTCACTCCTTTGAAGCTTAGCTTAAAAAATGAAACGCCTTAGCGATGCGCTGAGAAAATACTGGGGAGTTTTCCAGGTTATCGGGAATCTCACTAGAGATTTATTACAACAGAGTTGCGCATATTATACTTACACAAAGTTTCCGCGATCTTTACTTTTTCCGATACGTATACCGCTACACCCTGCACTCAAGAGCACCACCGGCAGCATAAGATCCAGGGGCATTAATGTTAAATCCTATTCTACTCGTACTTTCGGGATTTATTTGGCCTTACCCATTCTAAATTTTTTAGCTGCCCACCGTCTGCATTGAAGTCGTGGGTTAGATTCAAGGGGCGTTATTTTCTCCATTTGATTAACAAGTGGATGACTGTAGAACATTAATGATTTGCTTATTAAAATTATACAACTTTTATATGTCCATGACTATTTTTACTTTTTAGAACATTCAGTTATGTAGATTTCATACGTACTGTTTGCTTTTTAATGCATATTAAAGTTGGTTACTTTAATTTTATTTTGACGTAATACTTAATGCACGCATACCCGTCATATTTAACGGGCAATTACGCTACTCACTAAATGGATCATACAGGTCCTTTTTTGTCCTAAATAAACTCCAATTGTGGTGTTATTGCTCAAAATAAAGGAATTGCAAATTGCGAACTAGGGACGAATGGTGATACGAAATTGGTGCCTAGGTTTGAAAGGAGAATATAGACCGCGTGTTTCCACCTTCACACGTCGAATAGGTTTCTGCACATCAACAAAAACAATACGCATCGAATTTCCAAGGCGCCGAAAATAGATTTTACGCCTCGAGTGTATCACCTATGGAATCCATTCCGCTCTACGGCTTCCTATTCGCTAGTGGAACGTGTTCTCCGGAGAAGGTCCTTTCCTCAGACGAATATATACGAATTATTTGCGGGCATCCCTATTTGCTCTCGCTTTCTCACACCTCCGATTCCCTGCCTTTATTTCCGCCTCTTTTCTCTCTTCATCTGTTTCTTCATATGCCTTCCACACTCTCTACCTCTAAAAACGTCCATTATGTTCCATTCTCCTCTCTCTTTTCCCCTCCTCCAATTCCTTCTTCTTCCATTTTTTTCTTCCAGTTTTTCTGCTGTATTTCCCTCTCTCTCTCGTCCTCTTCCATAAGCTCTAACTTACCTCTCACCCACCATGCTTTTATTTATCTTTATCGGACTCCTTTGTCTCGCTTTACCTCTCACTGTGAATTTTTTTTGCACAATCTCTAAAATAAATCACTTTGTTAATTACTCTATATTCGTGTAATGATTATATGAATTGTTCTGTACATGTAGAATATACAAAGTTTCCTTAGTTTTTGTATGCAAAGTTTTAGCAGTTTCTTGACAACTCCTTCCTGTGGATGTTTTCCTTCGTGTGGTCTTTTACTTAATATAATAAGCTTTCTTCGCGTTTATCTTTTCCCATTTAAATTAACTGAATTTTCTATCACTTTTAACTTTACATTTTTATTGTATATTGTGCCCATATTTTTCTCTTTTCTTGTTGTTTTACAATAATGTGCAAATAATTATCAATATTATATGGTGCCACAAAATATATGACGAATGAATTTTGGCATAAGAGTGGGCTAACAAGACTGCGTCGCACATATAAAGGAATTTATTACCCTGGTAAGAAAAAACTTAAGTTATTAATTAATTAATTAAATTTAACTACGGGATATTGAATTTTCATACGACTCGGTATTAATCCACAGAGGAAAAGGAAAAATGGCTGACCATGGGCGCATTTCCCAGCGACTGTACGGTTGAGAATTAATCACGAAAACACAAATTTACGTGTAATGCGCTCACTTTACAGAATCGTGGGCTTCTTGGATTTACTTATTTCCCCCATAACATAGAAAATGACCTACACATATTGCCATTTGCTAATATTTGTTCCTTAAGATATCCCACCCAATACGCATCATGAATTTTACTGTATGAACGTTGGAAAAGCATTTTAATTTCAAAAGCCAACTTTTGCTCAAGTATTTAATAATTTAATGTATATTGGTTTTCTGCGTAAGTATAAACATTCTTTTGCCGATCAAATACCGTATTAAACATAATGAGGTTAAAATTTTTAAGTCAACAGTGAAAACAAGGAGTTTCAAAGTTTGACTATCAGTAAATTGACAGTAAATTTTTTTATCGAACCATAAAAATACTGAAATATAAGCATCGGTCGTCAGTAAATCTTACCTATCACCCAGTATTCATGCAGAAAATTTTCCATTAATTAATGCACAATACGCGTTAATTTGCTATGCTTTAATGTATGTCGACAAAAACATGGTAAATTTCGTTGTTCCGGATTTAGTCCACGTAATATCAATTTCATAAACATGTTGAGTCCCAATAATTCATTGGAAAACTGAGAGATAAACCGATTCTGAAGCCACACCATGTCTTAATTATAATATTTCGACTCGCGCTACACAATTATATTAACTCATCGTTTCAAAGCATCCAGAATAAGCATGGGTCAGTGATTATATTTCAATCAAACAGCCATGATCTCGGAAGTAAAAATTAAGAGAAAATCAGTTACATCCTTCTAATTTTTAGTCTTCTCCATTGCGTTATACCATTCTAAACGGAGAAATATTAAAAATCCAATTTGAATTTATAAGAGGTAACAAATAAATGTATACCACGATATAATTTTAGGAGATATTCAATCTGTAAGATTAGTTTTCGAAGATTTCCTTCTAATCCAAGAAAACCGAGGAAGCTTCATCCCACACATAAATGCTAAAATGGTATTTCTTGGCTTTTTATTCGAAATGATAAAGTTTATTGAAATAGATATAATTTTCTGACCTAGCCGGATAGCAATGACTCGAGTAATGCAATGCGTAGTAAACCTACCTCTACGGGATTGGGTGCCGGAAAATAGATGGGAAGGAGTAGGGCAGTTTAACTCTGAAGAATTCACGGTAGTTTACTTTGGAAGAAATAGTGGGGCAAGGGGAGTACCTCTGGTACTTAGGAAAGATATGATGAAGACCGTGACAAAAACAACAGCAACGAACGATAGGTTAATGGCAATAAAGCTAAAAGCAGTCCCAGAGGACATGTTGATAATCCAGGTATATATGCCAACGACCGCTCATGAAGAAGAAGAAATCGAGGAGATGAATGAACAAATTAACGACATTTACGAAGAAGATAGAAGAGGAAGGTTAAACTAAATAAAAATGGGAGATTGGAAAAGCATAGTTGGATAAGACCGAGAAGAAAATGTTGTCGGTCAATACGGACTTGGGAAAATAAACCGAGGAGGAAAACTGGTAGAATTCTGTGTCAATAACGACCTAGTAGTGACTAATACATGGTTCAGAAACCATAAACGAAGGCTATAGACATGGAAATGCCCAGGAGATTGAATGAGATGCCAAATAGATTACATCCTAGTAAAACAAAGCTTCAGGAATATCATAAAGAATAAAAAGACATTACCAGGAGCAGATATTGATTCAGATCACATCCTTCTAATAGTCGATGTAATTACACGCTTAAAAAAATACGGAAAACGAGAAGCGAAAGACAGCCTTAAGACCTAGAAAAACCGAAAGAAAAGAAAGATGCATTCAGCACGAAGTTGGAAGATCGCCTTAGAAATTTGGAAAACAAACCGAAGACCGTGGATACGGAATGGCAGGAAATTAAAGCCAGTATCAAAGATACCTTGAATAAAGAGATTGGAAAACAAGAGAAGAAAATCAGAAAACCATGGTTCACTAAGGAAATATTGGAGAAAATGGATGAAAGAAGAAAATGGAAAAATATTAACGGTGAAGAAGGTAGAGCCAAACAATGAGTTGAGAGGAGTAACAGATAAGACTAGGGAAAATTGAATAAAAGAAAAATGTGAGGAAATATGACAAATGGAGAAATTAGAACGGTACGGAATGGTGTACGCTAAGGCACTGGAATTAGAAGATAAGAAGCCTAATGGAATTCGTGGTAAAGGAATTATGAATACAGATGGAAAAATAGCCGCAGACCGAAAGTATGTAGCACAGGTATGGGAAGAACACATTAAGAAACTATACAAAAAGCAGGCAGCATCGGCACAAACTGAACTGAAAGAAGAGGATAACATCGAAGAGTACAACTTGGGACCAAGTATTATGAAAAGTGAAGTAGAAAGACGATACTGGAACTGAAGAAAGGAAAAGTTACAGGCAGCGACAGTATAACGGCAGAGGTACTTAAAGTCATGGGATCCGAAGGACGAAAAGATATTACGAAAATAATTAAAAAGATTTACGACTCGGGAAGGTGGCCTCAGGATTTCCTAGAAGTAACAATGATCCCTCTAAAGAAGATTCCAAAGGAAATGCAGTGTAAAGGATACAGAACGATAAGCCTACTGTCACACACTTCGAAGGTCATCACGAGGATTCTTAATAAAAGACTATAGAAAAAGGCCGAAGAAGAGCAAGACGAAGATCAATTCGGCTTCAGAAAAGGACGAGGAACCAGAGATGCTATCGGTGTAGTGAGAATCATACCGGAAAGGGCAATAGAGTACAGCCAAGACTGCTGCGTATGTTTTGTCGATTGGCCTTGGATAGAGTAAATTGGGTACAGCTGATGAGGATATTAAAGGATATAGGTGTAGACTGGAAAGACAGGAGACTGATCAGGAATCTATATCTGAATCAAGTTGTAAAGGTCAGATTGGAGAATGCGGACACCAGCGGAGTAAATAACGGAAGAGAAGTAAGACAGGGCTGTTGTCTATCGCCCATTCTATTCAATATATATGGAGAGAGGCTAATGTAGGATGCGTTAGAAGGCACGGGAGATTTCAAAATCGGAGAAAGGATTATAAGAATTGTGAAAGACGCGAATGATCAAGCACTTCTTGTAAGAAAGGAAAAGGAACTCCAGAAAATGATAAATAGACTAGAAGTTGATAAAATGCTATGTATGGAGTATAGATTGTATGGGGCAGAAACATGGACGCTAAGGAAAAATGATATAAAATACTTGGAAAGCTTCGAAATGTGGACATGGAGAAGAATTCTGAAGATAAAATGGACAGATAGGATGAAATACGAGGAAGTACTGCGAAGAATAGGAGAGAAGCGACCGATTACACAGACTATAAGAAAGAGGAAGACGAACTGGATTAAAAATCACAGGCCTGTCTACGGATAGACTACCTATGATGAAATGGATTATACACACACACACACACACACACATGCATTGAAAAATTACAGAAAAAACAATTTATTTGATTTATTGATTTAAATGTAACGCACACACACACACACACACACACACACATATATATATATAATATAACACTGTTTATTCATCTAATCGACGAACGCAGTTTAATTCAAGGCTGTGAAATGAAATTCAGACATTACTAGGTCCATCCTAAAGGTTTTTCCCCTTCATAGCAACATCCAAAGAACATCGCACAATTTAATTCATAAGAATGATTCATAAAAATATATTGAATTATATTAAATGTTTAAATTGAAATTGGTTCCCTAAATATTTCTTCCTATTTATACTTTAAGCTCGTAATTTTGTTAATAGGAACGAATTAGAATTCTCCATGTCAAAAAATACTTTTCACATCTTTGTCCCCTCAGAAAGGATCACGGAATATTTAATAAGAGGCCCCTAGCAACTTTGGAAATTGCTGTGTCTTACTCATATTAAGTTGGGGAATAACCAAAGTAACTTTTCCTCGTATGAAGAATTCCAATATAAGTTTACGCCTCTTTCAAAACGGCACAAATACGTGATCATATTTTAGACTCGGTGGGTGTAAAGTATTTTTTCCTACAGCAGATATCCTTTTAATTACGTTCTTTTCCTTACCACACATTAAAGTCCATGATATTTGTATGCTGGATACATGAGGACGAGTTACAACCTTCACGCCCACACGCTAGATCCCCTTTGATATCGAGAAAATTCCAGTGGAATATTCCGTGCTCAAGAGTTGCGTGAATGTTTTACGGCCGACTATTATGCTCGATGTAACGCGAAGCTGAAGTGTCTTTCTGAAAAAGTAAGCAACACGAATTGGGTGTGATCGTTAATGACAAAGATATAGTTGCAACCTAGCAACGCAACGTAAAACGCGAGGCGACTTTGTTAGTAGACAGCATAAAAGTACTTCACAATAGCTTTTTCTGAACCTATGAAACTTCAGACCAAGTTACTATACTAGAACACTTTTTCCCTCCACTCGAATTCAGTAAATGGTAATAACGATCTAAATAACCTGGATATGCTGTATATGCAATGCTCTTAAAAAAGACACCAAAATGTTTCGACAGAAATTCTCCAACGGGTTGCGGTGGCAAAATGGCTACAGCCTTGACCCTCCATACAACAGCCCCGAGTTCAAATCCTGTGGATGTCGGATTTTTCAATTTTAAGAGACCACTCAAGTCAGCGCTACATCCTTCGAAAGGGACGTTAAACAGTTGGTCCCTTGGTGCTCTTCGCAAAAAGTAGGCTAATGTCGACCCCTGGGGTTTCTCTCCTTTCTATGTGTAGATCCGTGTAAGTAAAATTAAGCGAGATACATAGCGCAAGAGGTTAATTCGCTTAAACACGCACAAAAATTCTTCGACCAAAAATCTTCAGCATAGGTAAAAATTTATAATTGTATCCTAATTGCTTTATAGAGTTTAAAACTGGCCTAATTATTCATTTTGTTATAGAAGTCGGATTAATTACATAAACTACTTATAAATAATTTCTGCATAAGTCGCAAAATTACCTTCCGATGAACATTGAAGTATTTAAAAAAAAAGATTCAAACTGTTAGATAAAAAAGGCCCAACCTAGTATATTTTACGATAAGGTCCAATAATTTACAGAATTAAATGGAAAATATTAAAGGAAATGACTATTCGATTAACTGTAGCAATTAGTGAGCTGCGATATTCACATACAGTCTCTAACTCCTAGTTCCTCACTCAAAGATAGAGAAAACGCTTTAGTTTATCGTTCTTACACGCAGGGCCACAGCCCGTGGTACGGGAATGCCGTCTCGAGGGTGCTATCCCGATCATCGCAGAACAGGCTGGAACCTTGGTGGAATTCTTTTATTTTTTCATTAACAATATTTTTTTAGAAATAAATAAATAAACTGAATAAATTAACACGTACTTTGGAAATATTTCAACAAACATTTAAGGAGGGGGATAATGGAGTGCTCTCACGCCCGGGGTGCAAAAAATTCCTCGGACCACCCCTGCTTACATGTAATGTAACTTCTAAAAGTGTTAGAAATATGGGATGCACTTCCAAAACGCCTCATTTTCCTGGCTTTGTCTATTTGTTTTATTTCTAATTATAAATGGTATAGCTAACATCCACCGGATTTTCAAAGCATAGCTGCTAATGTAATTGAGTCACATTTTTTGCGTCGATCAAACATGAAATGTTATTTCATTACGACTGTGAATTTTCGTCATTAAAAGTCATCACGGAAGTTAATTATATTACCGACTTTAATTAAACTTAAATTGAGTGGAAAAAATGTGAATTTGAGCTTCCAATCATGGAAGGAAAATTGCATTTTTTCTCGCTCATTTCGCAGATGGGCCTTCAAAGTGAAACAATAAATTTTTTTATTTCAGCAAACGTAGTTTTTTTACCTATTAGACGAGTGTTATCAATTACCAGTTAGTGCGTCGTTTTTACTTTGAATACAGAGGATTTACGAAAAACCTGCATGGATAAAACGCGGCACCATAATCTAAATTAAAATCTGAGCTTCGGTGTGCACATTTAACATTCATCCGAGAAAATAGGAAAATGAATCACCCTTGGTCCCGCGAAATATTTTCTGAACAAGTTCATTAAAAGCTTTACAGACAATTATTATTTCCCAATTTTGTACTTAATTTTGAGACCTGGTCTCACACTGTTGCCACGTCCGTGCTACAATTAATCTTCGTATCCAAATGATGTACTTCTCACAAAAACAAATTCAGGAAAAATGCGATCTGATTTTCACTAAGTGGCCGCCGTTTTTTTGCGTTTAGCGGCTAATAGTATAAAGTGAATTTCCCATCGCTTGAAATTGGTAATTTTTTCTTTCTCTACGCTTCCAAAAACGGATGCAAAAATTAATCTCTTCATACAAAATCCTTCCTTCGATCGAGAAATATATCTACTGTTATTTACCAGTTGCCGGATTATTTACTGTCATTGTGTCTGTTTTAATGGAAAACATCCACGAACGATATGTCAAAATGACATATATCACTGCTATAATCCTCAAAAATTTACTTTATTTATTAGGAACGACAACTTACGAACAGGGGAAAATTTTCCATTAATCACTCGGCGCCATTGCCACTATCTTTTATTAGATTAATTTACGATTCCCGAAGCATGTGATTTTGCAGGGTTTGGCTAATCCTGGTGTATAGCATAGCTTCAATAAATATTTATTGAAGGAAGAGAACGATGCAGATACGCAAGCACGAAAAATCCAATTTCTAGATAAACTAATCTCGTACAGACTTACAGACAAATTAATTACTCATTCAACCGGGACTGATGGAGTTATTACAAATTACTGTAACTTTTACGATATTCGATTGTCTTTCAAGACCTTCGTATTTATGATTCTACAGGTGAAGTAAACTTAAAAATCACTTCAAGCGTATAATTTTCAAGATATTTTTTTGGATCGGAAAATACAACGTAAATTGCTCGATGTTTGTACCAAATCCCTAAATACATAAGAATTTTGGAGAGCATATCATTATGGATTTTTATCATCACCAAAAGATTAATTATCACTGAGTACAGCTGCTTGGTATTCAAAAGGCGTTTTTGTTTCTTTTTACGTCAGTAGGATTTAGCTTTATCATTAGTTGCATTCTCATATGGCAAAATCTTACCGATTCAAGTTTAAAACAATTTTATGAGAAAAAAGCTTCGAGATATTCCCATCAGCTAAGCCACTGTCACGAAAGACTGAAGGTACACATCCAACTCAAACTTACAATGACGGAGAACGACACCGATGGCGTATTAAAAAAATCAAATTAATATTCACCATGGACATCTTCAAAAATACCGAAAAATTCGAGTAGTGTGCTTACACTTGTAAAATCACACGCGTAAAATGATTATATATTTGCACCTCTTTGAAGATTAAACCTAAACTACAAATCCATATTCAATCATTAGCCTGCCAAATGACCAAATATATTCGTATAATTCGAACCAAGATTACGGCGGTTTTTAGAGATTTACGAGCCCAAAAAATAACTAGCGAAACCTTAGGTAAAACTTATGTAACTTTGTAGTTATTTTTTAAATATGGCCGGATCACTTTTTGGTATTCCTTGTAGTTAAATTTTAAAAGTCACAACCTACACATTAATGAACATGGCAGCATATCTACTCTAGCAACCGTTTAATTAATTTCATTATTACATACGACCTGGAAGCTAATGCAACATTTTTCACATATAAAGACAAAGGTGTTAGGAAAAAACAAACAAATCAGCCAGTGCCTCACATTATTTCGACAAGTATTTTTCAAATAATGTATTTTTTTAATGTGAAGACCTTCATTAATTTAACACAATCTTAGGAAAAAGAGACATTTACGTATTCAGCCTCTCTATACCTAGAAGGATATTTCTCGAATCAATGAATCTATATTTTCATGAAAATTGTATTTAGTCAGGCTAACCGACGGCCGCATAGGCGCATCGGAATTACTGGAAGCACAGAGGTCCTAATTCAACGAAAACAAAACAAAACAGAAATATAGCAATACGGGGATAAACTGTCCGTTTTTTAAACAAACGCCTGCAATAAACTCTACCCGAACGGTGCGAATGATGGGATATGAGGTACTTGGACCGTCGGCTGTCATTTTCACGACGGTCCCTCGTTCGGACATAAAAAAGACGGTGTCTTTTCGTATCTACCCATCCTTCTGCGCCCAACCTTGGCGTAAAAACCACGACATCAAATTTGGACGAAATGTTTGCATGCACTGGAATAATAAGAGAGCCACCACCAAAATGCACCGACTTTAGGGATCGGTTTTGGATCGAAAAAAAAAACGAAAAGTAAAATTTGAAACGCTGGTTAATTTATGTCAACTGGAAATTTAAATGAAGCGATCAGCATTGCTTATTAAATAACACCATGCATTGCAAGAAAGAAAACACTAATTTCGTTATCCACTGCTCTGCATTTTCATTCACTGTTACTAATTAGTTAATTTTTGTTTCGATTGAGTTTAATTACCCAGAGTAATATGATAGAAAAAATCTCCAAATAGGGAATATAATCGCTAAAGACATTTTAATAGTCCTGGAGATGAAATCAGCGCGCTGATAAAATATCCACTTGCCATTGGAAGGAAAATATTTAAACAAATTATTTAGGTATTCTCACGAGTAGAACATTGATTATAATCGTTGTATTTTATTTTTCGCATGTACGCTTACGTGACCGCACCATTTTCTATTATTTATTAAATGGAAAAATGAAGAAAGGCATATCAAGCAATTTTTAAACGTAATTTTTAACTCATTTTTTAGAGATAATTTAGCGGTATCAGCTAAATTTAATGAAATTGAAAACAGTTCTGAGGAAAAGATGAACTTTTTGTGTTGTGGTCCCTGAAGTAAACGCCAAGAGAAATTTCAATCGCGTTACAAAGTTGCTCTTTTCGCTCTTAATTGAAAATTAAATTCCGCTTGGACTGAGAGAAAGGGAACGCTAAGCATCTTTGTCCCGTATATAAGAATCTGAAAAATGCAACTGCCGACGAAAAACTTCCTAATTTAATTAATTTCCCCATTAACCGTTGTACCAAGTCGTACGAGGATTTGTTACCTCAGGGCTTATCTGACGCTACGCAAATAAAAATTTCTGCGAAAATATGACGGGACGTGAACATTTTAGTTAAGATAAAATACTCGAGGGTTATTCATGGTTTTCGTGGCATTTAGCCCAGAGATGGGTATTTAAGCAAAATAATGGACGCTAGGGAAATTATCCAGTAACGTTCTCTATGATCCTGCGGTTAAGCTTTCCCTATGGAATCATTCCCATTTACGCAGACATTCTAGTATGATGAATGATGTATCATATTAATTAAAATTTGTAACGGTGACATTTAAGAAAACAATAAGTTGGTTGATTTTAGATTGAATCGGGAATCAAATGCTTTCAGTCGATCAGAAAATGGAGTAATATTTTTTATCATCGATTCTCCAGATTTTTGATGGAATATCTATTTGAGAACCAATCAAGTAAGCAACTAAGTGAAGTGGTCAAATAAATATTTTTATACATGCATAACTTTAAATTATAAGTTTTCTAATACGTAGTAATTTTTCTCAACCTGAGCTTCACATTCAACCTATCCATCTTAATCTCTCTTTGCAAAGGAGACATTTAGAAAAATTTAGTTAAGAGATTAAACAGCAGATGAGGTTCTCTCTTTTGAGATGTGTCATTCCATAGATTGAGTGATGCACAAATATGCTTTTGTATTAATTCCTCTCAAACTCTAGTTCCTTTTTTTTTACGATGAAAAGCAAACAAAAACTTAATTGACTCCATCATCCTCTTCAGGAATACCGGAAATTTGAGACAATTTTTCAACAAAAACGCAAAAAATTCGGCTGAAATATATTTAATTAACGCTTATTTTACAAGAAATCGATCAAATAAAACTCGAAAATTTTAAAAATTTTCTTAAGAATTTCATTATACATTGGTATGTAATGTTGATGGTCGTAATAGAGATTATTATGCCAAAGAATGAATGTCGTTCTATTGCAGTTAGCTATTTTTATATAGGAGGAGGATAGTATAAAACCTAAGACGCTTCTAGAAGGACTGCAGATCTGAAATTTGGCATGACAAGTCATCGGGTACGACCGACAGGAAAATTCTGAAATTCCGAAAATTCTCATTATCAGGGCAGTTTTTCCGACCCCATTTTTTCCTTCTTACGCCATACGAAAAGCATGGAAATCAGTGTATGGCTTTATAACATCGAATTTTAAAATTAGAATAAATTGAGATACAAATTTGTTTTTAACAATAAAAAATATTAACTACTACTGCAACGAGTCTAATACTTCTGAATTGGAATTAATTATCCATATTACACTACAATTTATTTCATTCTTTTGATGGAAGTTAATAGACTATATACAATACAGTTGATTTCATCCAACGACGCAAACATCTGATGACGTCATAATCCTAACATGCGAAATATCCTATATTAAAAAAAAACTCATTGCTAATTTTATTAAATAGGATAATCACGCTATGAAAATATATTTTATATTTCATATATTTATAATAAAATTTATGTTAAATTAGTTTGAAAAGAATAGGCGAGCGAGGACGGGGTTGGACAACAAAAGTCACGTAAATATGGAAATACGTCATCATCATAGGTAGTCTGTCCGTAGAAATATCCGTGATTATTCATGGTTAAACCTGGTTCTCCACATACTCCTATTTTCCGCTGTCTTCTTCATGTCTTTCTCTTTCAAGTCCTCTGTCGGCTGATACTTCTTCCTACCTGTTTCTCCTTTTCTATCCAGTTTTCCTTCTAGCACTTCATTAATCATGTTCTCTCTTCTCAGGTAATGCCCAATCCAGTTCGCCTTCCTATTTCTGATAGTCTGTATAATCGTTCGCTTCTCTACAATCCTTCGTAGTACTTCCTCATTTTTCACCCTATCCGTTCATTTTATCTTCAGCATTCTTCTCCATGTCCACATTTCGAAGCTTTCCAAGTATTTTGTATCATTTTTCCTTAGCGTCCATGTTTATGCCCCATATAAAATCCTCGTGATGACCTTCGAAGTGTGTGACAGTAGGCTTATCGTTCTGTAGACTTTACACTGCATTGCCTTTGGATTCTTCTTTAGAGGGATCGTTGTTACTTCTAGTAAAGCCTGAGGCCACTTTCCCGAGTCGTAAATCTTGTTAATTAATTTCGTAGTCACTGTATGTGCTTCCGATCCCATGACTTTAAGTACCTCTGCCGGTATTCCATCGCTGCCTATAACTTTTCCTTTCTTCAGTTCCAGTATCGTCTTTTCTACTTCGCTTTTCATAATACTTGGTCCCAAGTTGTACTCCTCAATGTTATCCTGTTCTTCCAGTTCTATTTGTGCCGATCCTGCCTGCTTACCCAACCTAAAACAGTCGATTTTAATCGCGATTCTAGAGGTTTATACTTACATAAATTCCAGGAATTTCTTTTCGGAATATAAATTTTGCGTCAAAGTGGCCATTTAAATATTGCTTGTCATATCTTTGAGAAGTTTGAAATTCTCAAGTGTGACCTTGCATAGCTTTATTAGAAGCGTGTTTATATTTTCGATGGTCAACTAACAGCCATTGTCGATAACGCGCTGCGTTTGTGATATACGTATGTTTGTCCCGAACCAGTTAGGGAGTCTTGGTAACACAACCGCCTACGTAAGCGGAAAAAAGTTCCAGCTTTGGAGTGTCTCCTTGGTTACCGACCGCATAAAGAGATTGTTGGCTTAAGGCGTCGTAAGAACGCCACGCAGCGTGAAAATATACGTCCGGATATTTTTCTTGCGGAAAAAATTAAGAATGAGCGAGCCCTACCTGGCCCTTCTAAAAGAGCTGAGAGGCAACTTTAGCGCCATGGAAACAGGTTTATGGAATACCGAGGTGAATTTAAAGAACGTTGTTCACCCAAAATACTCTGTAGTTTATTTCCGGCATGTTTGTAATCATTCTACGCTCTATTCTGAAGCAAAACTTTCACACGAATAGAATTCAAAAGGTTTTAAAAGTGACAAAATTGTGTAAGAGATTTCTCTATATCATCTTCACCTGGGCAATGAGCTTAAAAAAAGCTAAAAGAAACGAAATGAGTCGAAAATCCCGGCCATGTTGTTGTAAAAAACTATGAATGACAGCTGCGAATAATGGTAAGCCGTTGAGGCGAGAGGAAGATTTTTCGCTGACGTTGCCGTGCCCTAAAACATTTTTTGCCCCAATTTGTTAAAAATTGTCACATTCTAGGCAATTCCCGGAGAGGCGACGAGGGATCAATCCGTTACTAAACAGCCATCTCGCAATCCCATAATAAGCGGTTAATTTAGTGGACGATACAGATTCGGCGATCGAAACGAAGCAATTTTTAAAAAATTATCTGAAACTATCAAGATGATTCTACATCCGAGAACTTTCTCTAGGCGCGAACGCGGATCTGTTTTACTGAAAAGGAAAGAAAATAGCTTAAGTTCGAAGCTTAACCTTGAAACGATATAAGCACCGAACTGGGTTGATGTCAGATTAGCCTATTTTATTATACACATTCATTGATTTCAACTTGGATCTTGTTAGGCTGTGTTTAGTTTTGCTTCGGAATTGCGTGTCAGACAATGAGATAATTCTATCTTTCCAGGTTATGGCTATCCGTTACATAACACTTGTTTATAAATTCTTCTAAATAAAATAAGTATCAAATTTCCTATTAATAAGTGCGTCGTTGGTTAAAATGTTTGCGAAAGGAAATGAAATTTAAGGTAAAAATACGCCATTGTTTCCTCCATTTTTAAGGCGCAAAAGGACTGCAACGAGTGCAAAAAATATTATAACAATTTCCGACATATCAAAGAATTTCGGCTGAAAATAAAAAATATATCGGTTTTTATGAGAAAAAAATAATTTTAAAACAAACTTAGTTATCTCATTAATTTCGAAGGCAACGCAAAGGAGCGTGACCTTAAAAGTTCTAGAAGAATCTTCTGTGATCAAAACATTCCCAGGAAACGCGAACTGATAGTAAATCTTTAAAGGTTCGCTCCTTTCTTTTTTCGGTACACGTCAAAACGTTAAAACGGCTTTTATTTTAAATCGCTCGCATTTTGTTTTTCGGATCAAAACCACGCTAATCGCTCAATGCGAGCACTCAAGAATGAAAAAATAGAATTGAAGAAAACCATAGCAACTGGAGGCAAAAGAAATGAGAAAAAACCGAAACCTAAATTTAAAAAAATGTCCATCACACGACTTTCTCTATACAGACAGCAATGAATGATTGCCCTCGACATATTTGGAAATTAAAACACTCGTTGAAATTCCGGAAAAGAAGGGCATTGTAGCCGAAAAAACTAGTCTCGTAAATCAAACCGTTTTATAGAAATGGAAAGTGAATAGACCATCAGCTTATACGTTAATGATGATGCACGCAACTCACGAATGATGTAGCTTCCTTCTATACACATATGTGAGTACGTGTTCGTGTGTTGGTGCATTGGCTACAGTTTCGGCTTACCTTTATAAAGTTACTAGCAGAAATGCCCGTTGAATTTCAAAGGATTAAGTGAATCTAAAGCTTCGACTGTGTAACATGTAAACATCAAAATAATAAGGTAGTAGACAGTTTTATCCGTCTACTAAATCAAAACTGAAGAAAATCGCTCGGCATTTACCTATTTAGATGACTGAAAGAAGAAAAATATTGCACTGTGAAAAATCTAAAATTACGTGTAAACTCATGGGAAAATAATTATTGAATTAAGCACTCCCTCACTCCAAATTTTTTATCGCCATATAGTCTTACGTTACCCGCAGGGTAAAATTGCATACCTATACGAAGTTTCGTAAAGATATCAAAGCGAAAACTGTAAGTAAAACCAGCAAGAACGCAATTATCTACAGAAAATGGATGAACAAAGCAACAAACGATATTAATTAATTTAACGAAGGACAAAAAAGTAGATAGCGAACGTTTTAGAATCACAGAGTGAATATTATCCTCCGACTATTAGCTCGATTCTCACATCCATGAGTTCTGTTACTAGAAAATTCTTTATATCAACATTACTTTTGGAAAAAATAAATCGATTTATCCAATCACAATTTGTGAAAAAATACGTCTAATTATTGAATTTACTTACGTAGTTTTAAAAACAGTTTGCTTTGTAGTACTGTACGCCGCACGAAAATATCATTAAAAACCATTAATTAGTAATATTTCAATTACAATCAACAAATGTTTGGTTTCCATGTAAGCCAAGCAAAATCGCACACATTAATTGAAAAACAATATTACGTTAAATATAAATGCATTGTACTCAAAACTTCGGCGACAATGGGAGTTGTTAAGGTAGCTTATAATTGGTATTGTCATAAAACTGATAGAATCACGTATCTTTCTGATTCTAAAAGCATTTTTAGGGCAATTCGTTCAGAATTCCGAGTCTGTCTTCAATAAAAAGAAACTTTGTTCTTTCCATCATAGAAACATCCAAGTCTCAGGTTCGTACCATGTATCTAAGTAATTTTAAAAATAAAATGAAAAATAAGATCCCTATGTTATTCAAATGGAGAAAATGAAAAAAGAAGATATTTTTTAAAATTAGAAAGGTCAATCAGATCAGGTTTAAAAACCTGACTACACCACTTAACTCGGTTCTTTTCCTTTATATCTCCCTCCTCTAATTGTTTACTGATTATGCTTTTAATTTTCCTAGTAACCAAGAATATGTAGTTTACAGAGGAATTCTATCTCGCTTGACTTGATTAAATTTAAAGCTTGCTAACCCATGACTGATCGGCCCGTCGCGACATTCACAAAACCGATCACCGGAAAACAGGGAGGGATAGTTTGGTTCCAGCGAGGTGAAGGGTGCGGTAGCGCCCGGAGACGACAATATCCTCTCCATTTGCGGCGCAACAGTCAAGCGAGATATAATTATGATTACAACATTCTAAATTATACGATTTATTTATTAATTTTTACCATGTTTTGGTGGAGAGAACAAAGTTGGATTGGTTCCTACCAAGATATCTGTAATCTACAGAGGAATTATATTTCGCTTGTCTGTTGCACCGCAAACTGAGAGGATATTGGCGAGCCTTCGGCTAGCTTTGTTTTTAATTTAGTTGTCGACTCCGGGCGCTACCGCGCCCTTCGCCTCGCTGGAACCAAACTATCCCTCCCCGTTGTCCGGTGATCGGGTTTGTAAATGTCGCGACGGGCCGATCAGTCATGGGTTGGCAAGCTTTAAATTAACTAAATTAAGCCATTTTTGTTGTGTCATGGTAGCAGGGAGGAAAAAAACCCCTTTAACAACTATAACATAATCAGTAAACAATTAGAGGGGGGGATTATAAAGGAAAAGAACCATTAACTCTTTATTCCGGTTAAAATGACACCTTCCTCTTGTTTCTACGTACTGTAGTTGCTGAGTTATAAAAAAACATACATAAAAACACTTTATAAATGTAGAAGATATACATATCTCTCTATATTATAAAATCGTAACGGTCATCGTGATGCGTAACGCTCTAATTTTTTGAATAACTCGAATAGAAATTAACTTAGAAACCTGAAATTTCTCAGGATTTCAGTGTTGATGAATCTTTACGTTATGACTAAAAAATTTCGAAAAAGGTCACCGGTTCGGTTCCAGAGGATGAATGTCGTTTCCCATAAGATAACACGAAAAATCACCGTTTTGGTTTGAAGGTTTTCATTCTTTTACTCTTTAAAATATCTTAAAATTAAGTTATCAACACGGAATTTGCGCTAAAGCACGCCAAAATGAATGAGAATTCTTATTCTTACCGTAGAATACTCAATCTCATTCGAATTCGCTCATATTTTGAATTTATACTCGAGTTTTGGTAATTTTTTTTACATTTCAATAATAAAATTCCACGATTACCGGTATTGTTGTCCTCAGCAATTTCCGTTCATATGCACTTAAATAAAGGCTTAAAGGTCGAAAATAAGATTAAAACTTGCTCGAAATGACCGAAGATACGAATTTAATGCAAATAAATCAAACGCGGTATTCATGTTATTTATATTTTTTCTATATTATTAAAATCCTATTTCTGGATGTCTCTCTATCTCTCTCTTTAACGTTCTATACCTCAGCCATTTTTAATCTCCGGGAATTTCAGCCCTCTTTTAAGTTTATTTTTTATCGAGTTATTCAACCAATTTTCTTAATTTGTTATTAAAAACAAAATATACATCCCTTATAAAATATATTCATTAAACTCATATTCAAAAGACGTTCCTCTTAAACTAATCTAAATCCAATAGGTACATGGTAGGAACGAAGAAACAGCGAGAAAAGGGAGGAGGGGGTTAGCGAGCGTATGTACACAAAATTAGAACTCCTCGATATTCTACGACGGCACCTAGAGATAAACAGATTCGAGGATAGGAAATGAAAAAAAAATTCCCGCTCAAAGTACGTAGGGACATTCTGCGAAGGTTTCCTCCTGAATAATACCAGAATGCGACACTGTTTACCTTTAGGGATTCAAGTCACGTCCCCCGACTGTGCATTCAAGTTCCCACGGAGGAATAGAAAGAAAAACTTAACACTTCTTATTCCACGCCATCGGACGAGAGAGAAGAACCCATCTCCTGCCACGTACTTTTTTCCTTCCCGGAAAATTCTGCGAACCCTTTCCTTCCGATTATCCGTCCGATGGCTTTAACGCCGATCCTCGCCATTTAGCGATTCCTTTCCTTTTTTTTTTAAAGGGGAAGGGATAAGCGGAAGTGAGAGAGAGGGAGAGAGAGAGAGAGATGGACTGACCAAACCATGCGCGATGCTATGACGACCCTTTTTTTCTCCTCCGAGCGGACCCTTCGTTAGCAAGGAGCGATTGTGGAAACTCGACCGCCATCGTTACGATAGAGGTGGTCGATCCGTTCCCAGCGCCACGACACGAATGAGAGAAAATTATTTTTTATATCTTTTTTCCAAACCGGAAGCGGGAATCAGCGGAACGCCACGAACAAACGTTTATCGCGACGGTCCAAAACGCTCGGCTTCTTCGCAAATAATTATTTAAAAAAGGAAACGGTGCCTTAAAAAGAAATCGCGTTAATTTGCTTCCCAATTCGGATGAGTTGCGAGGATCGTAAATCTTCGCTGTCGGATTCATCGAAAATAATAACAATAAGAATGAGAGAAGAACGGTTACCCTTAAATACATGTAGTGATACCCTCAAGGATACAGAAAGTTCGTCGTGAAGAAAAATTTTGTACGCCGCATGATTTGATTTCGCTGGTAAATTTACTGCTGATTAAGGACGTACCATATGGAGAGAAGTTGACTCGTTCCCAAAATCTAGCATGCAAATTCCGAGTCCCGAGTTAGATTTACTTGGCTGAAGATAAATCTCTTCAAACGTACACCCGCTAACAATATTTATCCTTACACCCGACCAACCGACAGCAAATCTTCACGAAAAAGATTGACAGCCGAAAGAACCCTGACAAATAAGCGAGAAACTACTTATTTTCTTTCTTCCTCTGTAATATTTTTCTTCTTCCTACCTTCATCAATTTTCCATCTTTGCGATCTTAAGTTTTGTTAAACAATCGAGCGCTTTTTTATTTAAGGGAACGCCTTCTTTTTCATTCTACGCGTTTGGAGAACCGCAGACTTCAAAAGAAATGAACCTCGAGAGAACTTCGCTCATTAAATAAATGAGGTGGATTATTTACGAAGGACAAATTTCTTCAGTATTGATTTTATTACGAACTATTTTTTGTTGGCCTTTCGTACAGAATCCCCCGCTGTGGAATAAAGGTACCCCTAAAAAACTGTATCGCGAAGAAAATGAAGAAGACAGAAACTAAGACAAACTTCGAGTCCTAACAATTCACTATCCCAATGGCAACGAGAAAAACAACAAACAGACGTGATAAAGCGTTAGCTCACGGGAATGACATTCACGCACGACGATGACAACTGCGTCGGACTAAACTACCGAGTCACCTACGACGTTTCTACGAATGCGCACCTAACGCGTTTTTTTTAAAAGACTTTATGGAAACGACATGTTTCATATTCGGAATCATATTTATTAAGATTTTTATCTAAAAAATATGAAAATAAATAACTTTAAGACTGAAAACTCACCGTTCACCGGAAGCAGGCAAAACCTTCGCCCGGATCCTTCCCACGATTAGGACGACTGAGAGACCATCAACACCAACACCCTTTCCAAAATCAGCTCCTTCCCTTTGCTCCGACAAGACCCTTCCGTTTTCCAAAAAAATCTTCTTCAGGAGCAGGAAATTACAGAGCTGAAGTTCGTTTTAGTCCCCTCCTGCCAAAGAGAACACTCCGTCAAATTGGGCAGAACCAAAACAACCATCTTTTTTTACATGTCACCTCGGGAAAAAGGCAAAAACTTTCCAAAACGTAATTACGTTTACAAGTTTACATAATTACGCGTGCTAATGAACCGACAGCTAGAAAAAAGACCGGCACGAATTTCACACCGAGCAAAGTTCCTCCAGAGAGAAAAACATCGACAAATAGGCACTCGTGCGTGTTCGGGAGAGCGGCGCGCCGCGTGCGTGCGTAACGAGAAGAGTTGAAAAAGTATTGACGCACTCACGCGCGCACCTCCGTGCGTGGCAGACGACTGAAGACGAGGAAGAGCGGCGCGTGTCGGCGCGGAAAAGATGGCAGAAAAAAAAACTCCCAGCGGCGAATCTGCACAATATTAACAGGGACTTTTTCCTCCCTCGAAGCACGCGAGTGACGAGCGAGAGAGTTGCGTTGTTGACACGAGCGAGGAGGAGACGAGACGTAGACGAAGGTACCCCTAGGTTGGGAGGCGTAGCAATGAGTTGAACGATAGGAAGAGAGAGGGGTCTACGGCGGAGAGCCGTGTTTGGAAGGCGGGGCGAGGAAGGAGAGAGGTAGGGAGGGAGGGAGAGAGAGGGAGGAGGAAAGGGAGGGAGAGATATTGTGAGAGGAGATAGGAGGAAGGGTAGGGTATCATAGAGAGAGAGAGAGGGAGCGAAGGGGGAGAGGCGAAATGAAGGGAGGGTGAAGATGGAAGGAGAGGAAACGAGGTTTCGAGGGTGGGAGAGAACGGGAGGGTTGGTAATTCTCCGAGCTTGCGCAGGACGCAGCGTGTATGGCGAGGGTGTGGGTGAGGGACAGAGAGAGAGAACGAAGATAGATAGACAGAGAGAGAAATAGAATTTCGAAGGGATGGAGAAAGGTAAGGTTGTAGAAAGATGGGTTTTTGGAGATAGGTGGTGAGGAAGGGATGGAAAAGAAAGTGAAACAGAGAGAGAGAAGGACGGGAACGAATGAGAAAGGTGAGAGAAGAAGACATGCCGACCTCCTTCGTGGCAATATATATATATATACACACACACACACACACTAGTGAACGTGTGCTTGCATTCTGCAAGCATTTTCTCTAACCTTAAAGTAAAAATAAAAGCAGAAAAATAATTTCCAAACGCATGTTTGCATTTCTGCGCCGAATTACCTGTTTTTCTGTTTTGAAATTATTGGGGTAAAAACAAACCCTAAAATGTATAATTTTAGTTTTTTTTTAGGTTTTCCTCATTCATGCCGAATACCTCACATTTATGCATATTATCATCAATGTAGCACCTTTAGAAGTGCATTTATAGAAATTTAATTTTTTTTAATTTATGAATTTTTAAAAGCCACAATCATAAATATTTATTAAATTTTTGATGTTATTTACTACCGGAGCATCATTCCCTACCTTGTTTCAGATTTTCAGCTTCCTGCACCTTCAGAAAGTGCATAAGCAATAGTAAATTTGTTAAACATTTGAGAATTTATTACGTCCGAACGAATAAAACTTTTCAAATTTCTATATTCCCGTTTTCATTATTTGGTAAATTCTACACGTAGAAAAAATTTCAGCTTCATAGCTTATTCAGAAGTACCTAAACCATGAAATATTAGAAAAATTGTTTATAATTTTTACCGGCCAATAAAATAAACATTGTTGCAATTTTCCAATTATTCCTCCCATTATTTTTTTCGGTTCACATATGTATTAAATTTCAGCTCTCCAGCTATTGTAGTTTGGGCCAGACATTAGTATCCTCCTATATATATATATATATCCTATATCGTATATCCTCTATCCTATATCGTCTGTAAGAAGAGTCGATATAGAATGATATATATATATATATATCGCCGAGTTTCGAGGAGTACTTTTGTGAAGAAAAAAATGGAACGAACGGGAGGGAGGGAGTTTTTCGTGCGTGCGCGCTCGCTAGCTGAGAGGGTGGCCTTGTTTTTTTGTCGCTGTTGACGCCGCGCCAGTGGCATGCTCTCTCTCATGATCTCTCTCTCTCTCTCATGATCTCTCTCTCTCTCTCTCATCTCTTGGTCGTTTTCAACAGAGATTCTAACTGCGGTTCGGAATCACGATCGCGGACCGTTATCCCATCGTCCTTCATATGAGTGTTGCGACGAGGGAAATAAGGCAAAAAGGTTTCGCCAATCAGACTGACGGAATGAGTCGAATCAAAATACCAAAGGTCGAATGGACTCTCGACTCTCATAGTTTGCCTGTTTTCGGCCATCTACGCTCCTATGATTATATTCTCTTTATTTAATGTCGTCGATGATTTCCACCGGCTCGTCGACGAACGAATTATTATAACTAATTGAGTTAAGGGAAGTTGATATGTAGTGCAGTTCGTTATACTGACACTGCATAATCAATGCGCAACAAGTTTTTAAAATGAACGTTAATTTCAATAGAAACATACATCTTTATCAACATTTTTGGACTAATTATCTATCCTGGGTAGCTCCATCCAATTCTAAAATAATCACATGTTGCCAAACTCAAATTATAATTGCGTACCTTTTGCCCCTTTTGCCAGTTAAGGCTAAGTTATTTCTCTAACTAGATGGTACTTAAAAATAAGTTAATAACCAGCGTCCAGCTAATGAAGCCGAGGACATACTTAACTTTTTACCTGCATCCAAATATTATCCAAAATTTCAGCGGAGCGGTGGGTGACACGGATGAGGGGGATGGCGGTCCAACAAACGATCTCCGACATTTTTGCATGCAACCCTGAATGTCATGTTACGATTTCTGATTTTCATGGAAAAAAATACCCTCAGTAACGCTGTCCAATGATCGATCTCTCGTAATTTATCTCGTGTTCATGTCTTCCGATATGCGTATGGGTTTTCATTATTCTTGCAGACTCCTCAGTGACACCTACCGACCCAAACTTCACTTCATAACGGCGATCTTCTAGCAGAACCATCCAACAATCCCCTTTTTTCTACAAATGAAACAAGTAATGGGTATAAAAATAAATTTTTATGAATAACTTTTATATTTTAACATTTATTATAATCGTAACTTCAAATTTGGTGAAATTACCTGCATAAGTTACCTTTTACTGGTGGAGGCGGTGTTATATTCCATTAATCCGGATATCAAGGCTGAAGACATTTCTTGTCGTATACAAATCAACGAAGCGCAACACGAGTAATATCAAAGGTAAGTAATCGGTACTATTACACAATCATTATGGGCGTAAACGTGCTTTGATTGATTTTAATACGAGAGAGAGAGAGGGAGGGAGGGGACAAAGGGAGGGAGGGTGAGAGAGGGAAATGACTTTCAATACAATTAATGTTTCTGATGCCAATTTGATATCCATAAATAGCTTGAACGATCGAATTTTACTCCCGTTAATATTTCAATGGGCATTACGCTAGTAAGGTTTTAAAGGAGAAATATAAGACTCTGAGTCCCATTAAAAGCTTACCCATATGAAAGCATTAAGTCTGTTGCCTGGGTAGCTGATTGTTGGACCCAGAAAAATTACCACTTTTTTCCAATAAAAACTATAAATTTACGCTAATTCTACTCGGATTGAAATACTGTCTTCAAAAATAAGAAACTACAATTTATATCCTATCCGATAGTTTAAGTCTCGAGTTCGTATCTTAAAGGGAAATAATTTTAAAGTGCAAATATAAAAACCTCTACACCAATTTACGTTTTCTTATGGGCCAAAAATGGGGCAAAAAGGGGCCAAAATAGCCCCTTAAAGTGGGAATTTCGAAAGTTTCGGATTTTTTCCTTCGGCTATGACCAAAAACCTATAATACAACCAAATTTCAAGTTTCTAGCACATCAGGAAGTGCCTCAATTTTGTATCCTGCCAAAGTGGTTACAAACCGCTATATATATATGTATATATATATATATATATATATATATATATATATATATATACTAGTTAATGTGTGCTTGCATTCTGCAAGCATTTTAAAAGTTTAGCATTTTTACAAATTCAAATTATTCCCAATCGATGTTGTGCATTATCATATAACCGTGTCAAATTTGGAGTTTGTAGCTCATTTAGAGGTGCCTTATAATTTTAATCCTCGTATGTGGCAATAATGGAGCCAAACTGCCCCTAACATTATGAATTTTTACATTCTCAGATTTTTTCCATCTGTTGCAACTAAAAACCCATAATTCTGCCTAATTTCAAGTTTGTATCTCATTACGACGTGCCTTATAATTATCACACTCGTATGGGGCCGAAAAGGGGCAAAACCACCCATTAAAAATGAGAATTTTTGTAATTTTATAATTTTATCTTAGGTTGCAATGAAATTTCTATAACCGTGGCAAATTTCAAGTCTCTGGGTCCTATGCAGCTGCATCGCCTTTTTTGTTCTCGAATTGGGCAATAATGGGGCAAAACAAAATAAATGAGGATTATATCAATATCGGATTTCCTTCATTAGGTGTAGTTTAACATTAACAGCATTAAAATATAAGCCTCTGATTCCCATAAGCTTACCCATATGAAAGGATAGAGCTTGTTACCAAGGAAGCCTATTGTTAGACCCAGAAAAATGAGCAATTTTTTACGATAAAAACTATAACTTTACGCTAATTCCACTCGGATTTGAATTCTGTCTTCAAAAATAAGAAACTACAATTTATATCCTATCCGACAGTTTAAGTCTCGAGTTCGTATCTTGATGGGAAGTAATTTTAAAATGTAAATATAAAAACCTCTGCACCAATTTACATGTTTTCTTATGTGCAAAAAATGGAGCAAAAAGGGGGCAAAATAGCCCTTTAAAATAGGAATTTTTCTGGGTCTAACAACAGTCTTAATGCTTTCATATGGGTAAGCTTTTAATGGGAATCAGAGGCTTATATTTTAATGCCTTTAATGTTAAACTATGCCTAATGGTGGAAATCCTATATTGTAATAATCCTCATTTTTGGAGCTCTTTTGCCCCAGTATTGCTCCATACGACTACAGAAATGATGAGGCAGCTCCATATAACCCAGAAACTTGAAATTTGGCCTGGTTATAAAACCTTTATTGCAACCGAAGATAAAACAAAACTACGAAAATTCCAAATTTTAAGGGCGGTTTTGCCCTATTTATGACCCATACCAGTGTGAAAATAATACGGCAATTCTTAATGAGATGCAAACATGAAATTTTGCAGAATTATGGATTTTTAGTTACAACAGAAAGAAGAAATTCGATACCGTGAAAATTCGAAATCTTAGCAACTGTATTGCCACATAATTGTCCTATGCAACGAGTATTTTACTCACTTCTAAATGAGCTACAAAGTTGAAATTTGATACGGATATATGATTTTGCACAAAATTGATTGGGAATAATTTGAAATTGTAAAAAGGCTAAACATTAAAAATGCTTGCAGAATGCAAGCACTCATTAACTAATATATATATATATATATATATATATATATATATATATATATATATATCGAGTGAGGTTAATATAAAAGTTATTAAAATAGATACAAGCTCCTCACATTTAAAATATTTTTAATTTCCGTGTAATATGTTAAAACATTGTATAATATTGAACCCTTTTTCAGATGGTGAGACAGACAGACAACCGTACGTAACACAGATTCCAAATGCGTAGTAAGTTCCTTTATCTAACGTTTAAATGCACCCGCAATTAAAAATAAACTTATTAACTGCTACTATTTTTATGAACCTAAAAAATGAGTGTTTAAAAATCAAAATTGGCAAAATGTAAAATTAGGCAACTACAATAGCAAAAAAAAATCGGTACAGCATACATTGTACAAACTTTCTCATATACTAATTCGTCGTTTAGTTATCTTTAGAAAATGAAAATCGTATGAGCCTGTTTTCAGAAAATCCAATTTTTGTTAAAGTTGCCCAAGAATAAACTAGCCTTATATTCATTCATTGAGGAAAATGAAATACGTAGTATCAACCACATAAATGTATACTCAAGTAACTGTAGGAAATTTGATCGAAATCGTTAGAGCTATTTTTGAGAAAATCGAATTGTTGTTAAAGTTGCGTAGAATAAACTAGCCTTATATTCATTTTCTGATAAATATGAACTATTTGGTATTATTCAAGACGTAAACTCAAGTAACTACGAAAATTTGATGAAAATCGTTACAGCCGTTTTTGAGAAAATCGAATTTTTGTTAAAAATGCGTAGAATAAACTACTCTTAATTTATTACTGAGCAATGTCAACCATTTCTAGGTATACTCTGCTCAGTATGATAAAACGCCTAAGTACGAGATTTCATTCATTTTCGCTTTACCGTCTAGGCTCCAGAGCCAGTAACAGACAGACAGACATACGGCATTGCGAAAACCACTTTTTCGGATTCAGCGACATCTAAAACGTATATTTCCGTAAAAATCTCGAGGTCGAATTTTTTCGCGATAACAATACTTTCTCGGTACCTCGTATGAGAAAGTAAAAAGAATACGAAAAAACCATGCGCGCATTTCGGCAACCCGGCAGCCGCCATTAAAGATATCTTCCGATGCTATTCAATACTACTCGTATGATAGATATAGTCATTCATTAATAATCTAATATGGGTGAATGCCACTGATGATAGTTGTCTAGGAACCTAAATGCGCATACGATTTTTTTCATTAACTTTTCCTAGTTATTGGAGATCCCTAAGTATTCATTTTTTAATTTAGAATTTAAGTACATTTTTCATTATTTTTTAGAAATAAGGCGTACAGAATCGAGCTATTTGTGATAAAAAACTAGAGTTTGTTACCCCTATATTTTAGCTTATAATGACAGTAACCTACCTACGGATATTTTTACGGCATTGTCCTTTCAGATAATGATGTCAACTAAAATATCCTCTATAGGTCAAGAGTTAAAAAATACACGTTACCAATTTCGAAGTTCTCAATTTCATCGGGATATCATATTCATCGGTGTATAAATATTTTCTGAAGTATCACTTCCTCTGAAGAAGATTATGATAAATTTATTTAGGCCATGAATAAAGAGAGATATGCTTCGAATAAAATGCCGTGCTAGGTATATTAAAACAATTTACTCAACACAGCCATCGATGACGGAATCAAAATGGGCGACTTTCTTTTCACGCGATTTCCGTCGTTTTTTACGCATTTTCCCCGGATTATCCGTTCGTTCCATCAACGTACCCACTCATCCGCCTCGTCGTTATGGTAATGAGTGCGTAGAGTTCCTCTAGGCTCTTGTCATCGGTTGATCGATTTTCACTGATATTGCTTTTTGACGGGTGACCTTTAAAAAAAATTCAAAATGGCGCATATACCTGAGCCCTACTCTTATTCTCGCGTGATTTCAGAATTTTAGTACCCAAAAAAAAAAAAGGAATAAAAATGATACTCCGTTACCTATTTCCAAAGATTTAAAGATCTATTGACAACTAATCACCCGCCTTCTTAAACTCGTGTGAATATCGACCATATCGCTAAACCCCCAATCCTTGACGAATCTAAATACATTATTTCAGCCAACAAGAAGAGATTCGAATCGAAGCATTGTTATCATCCGTCGCCAGGCGAACGATATCTCATTCTTTTCGTGACCTACCTGGCTACTTCAAAAAAAAAAACCACACGCTATTGGCGCGGCGTTCTCACGTGATCAAAGACGCAACAAGCATATTACGGGAATTTTTTGGAGTGTTGCAAGACAAAAAGCGTTCACAATTGCCGCCGTAAACGCTTGGCGCACTCGAGCGAGGCGATGCAGCACTGCGCGGTGAAAAAGCAACACTCTCCCTGAGTAGCAACATTGCGAGATAGATAAAATAAAATTTAAAAAGAGAAAACTTTTCCTCGTTTGGGCTCTGGCGCTTAATATTCCGGTAGAACGGATTTTACACCTACGTTCAAGAGAGCGTAGGAGATATATGTTAGCGTAATGCCTCTTTTGAGAATCGAGAGGGAGAGGGCGCGGTGGTAGGAAGGAGAAATAAGAGAGAAAGAAGAGAAGATAGGATGGATGAGCGAGAGAAGAGAAGAGGAGGAGGGGTGATAGAAGGGGGAGAGGATAAAGGAGGAAGAGAAGAGGGGAGAGAGAGAAGTGGGAGAGGTTCGAGAAAAGCAGAGGGAAAGAGGAGAGAGAGAGAAATGAGGGAAGAAAGAGAGAGAGGGACATGAGAGATAGAAGGGAAGAGAAGGTAAAGAAAGGTGAGAGAAGAGAAGACGGAGAGAGGTGGGAGAGGAAAGAAAGTGAAGGATAGGATAGGAGAAAGGGGAGAAAGAAAAATCTCCCCAAGGCAAATTGAGAGGTGAATGGAGTTTAAAGAGGTGTAGAGATGGAACGGACAGAATCGATCCGTTTCCTATCTCTCGTTGCGAGACGAAGGGCCACGTCACTGCACGCTATCTCAACTTTCTCAATAACCTGTCCATTTACTATGGAGGCCATTTTTCTGTGGAGATTAAAAGATGGAGCTCAAAGGATTCAGTTTTTTTAAAATGAGCGATGATTTTCCAGCATGCACCGCGTTAATCAAAGAGTTCAAAGCCATACAGAGGGAGGGAGAGAGATAGAGAGAGAAAATATGTTAGAACGTTTAGAATTTTAGGAGAAAAATCAAGTTCAAAGGTATAACGCTTATAAATATAAAGACGAACTTCTATTATACAAGCAGAACTTTTATTACTCTAATTTTTATGAACCGAAGTAAACGATTTCTCCACATTAGCATATTTCAAAATGAATTCTATGCGACTACCTTGATGTTTGAAATATATAAGTGCCACCCAAAATATACATTAGAAAGTATTTTAACGTAAAATGTATCTTCACAAAAAGTATTGCATTATCCAATAAATCTGATAAAAGCAACATCAGATGACTTGGTTATCCTTCGGATTTTAACTAACAACTTGGACAAGAATTAAATTAATTTAAACATATGAAATAGGCAAGTATTCAAAGGAAAGGAAAATTTTATTGGTCCGTTTTCAATAAATAATGTGAATTTGGCTCAATCAGCGAAATAGCAGGGATTTCTGTTAGTTTCGCGCGGATAGATATTGAACTCCAGCTTGGAAACAGAAGTACAGCAGGTGCCGATTAGGGTCCTCATTTTTAAGTTCAATTTATTTGATAAAATTAAGCGGCTGATAATAATAACTAGTAATAATAACAGGTGGCATCCACTGTATTTCATTCGAAATAATTTTGATGCTCAAAGGTGAAGTTTCCATGACGATACTACACAATTTAAGGGTATATTTGCTAAATTTTTTATATTTTCCTATTAAGATCTATGTACCATTTCCAAGGAGTGAACTAATGCACGCTTCAGCTATTTTAACCTCTGTCGCAGATGCGTCTACTATAATTACCTCCTATTTAAACAATTAGAATGTTTCTTCTCCCACCACTTCAATTACAATTGTAAATTAAATTGAAAATTACTGTACTTTACATCTGCAAAATAGTTCAAGATAGATCGCCATCACAACCATTTGTAAAAAGAAACATTCTGAATTTCAAGAGTGCGAACTACTATGAATTGTAGCTTGAAGGTTAATTGTTCTTCCACAAATTAATGGCTTACGTATCAAAGTAATTTATCGACATTGCACATACCACTTCCGCACGTAGTGCAACGAATTCAAATGTCTCTAAAATATTTATGAGAAAAATACTTTGAATGGACTTTTTTCTTTTTGCCACAAATTGTGCTTTACGATACCAGCAATACAAAAAAATCTGATGTGGTCAACACAACTTTCTCCATATTTGGGGTATAGTTATTTAAATTAATATTAATAGCATTATAAGGCAAAATTATTATTTCCTATCGTAAAAGAATACAGTCGTCCTTATTGCCGTAAATTAGGTATATTTTGAATATGTTTACAGAATTCAATGCTAAATGGTGGTGGCGCTGTATACTAGAAAAAGCAAAATATCTCCGAAATGGATGGTTCTACAAAAATTTGTTTCAAACAGAACTTGGAAGAAATATTATTCTCTACAACTTTGGTCCTTACTAAGATGACCAATTATGACGTTTTTAAGGAGATATTTGACGAAAACCGATTATTTTTTATAAATAATTCCTAAACAATAACTGCTATGGAAAATTGTTTCAAATGAAATTTGTAGGAAATTACATTCTCTATAACCATTTTATAGAATTTCATATAAAATAATGATGTTTTAACGGAGAAATATCGCAAAAACCGAATCGGGTTTCGAATAAACCTATACTTCCCGTTAGCCGTTATTGTCCAAAAACTAATTAGTTCTTTATGCTCATGCTGAAGTGTTATATATGAAGTTTGGTAACGATATGGCAAGTACTTTTTGAGTTAGAGCGCCCACAATCACATACACACACAGACATCATTCCGAAAATAGTCTAAACGTGTTCTAGGGACCTCAAAACGTGTATTTCCGTTGAAATCTAGAAGTCGATTTTTTTCGTGATCACAATACTTGCCCATTACTACGTATGGAGAAAGTAAAACCTTTCTCATTTGATTCATGGCCTGCAAATGAAACATCAAGAGAGCTGAAAATAACTGAGTTGGTAACACGTTCTTTTGCCTCAATACTATTATTTTAAGAAAATATTTACTAATTTTACTCAAATTGATTGTGATTAAGACGAAATAAATTAAAATTAGACGTCTAATTCCAAAATTACCATAACTTAAAATACATTTTCTCTTCCAATGCAGGTTTCCTCTTCAGAAAATTTAACTATAAAAGGGCTTTGCAATAAATGCTGATATCACGAGTAAAAATTATATTTAAACGAGATTCGTTCAACGGTGTGGTAATCGCCGTTTCGATCGTGGTATTCTAGTTTTTGCATGAAAACTTATTCAGAAAACAAAAGAAACTGAAGGTAATTCTTTCAATGGAGTAGAAAGTGAAGGAAATTTGTTAGTTAGAAAATAAAGCTTACTTTTGTTTCCACGCGACCAATATTTTCGAATATCTGAAGCTGGGCAGATGCTAAATTTACCCGAATATAATTATAATATCAACTTAGCATAATTTTAAAACACTGCCGAAGAAATATAAATATTGGTCATTTTTCTCTGCGTGAACTCGTACCAAGAGCGCATAACTTTTAATTTCTGAGAACTAGACTCATTTATGACGGAAATGGCCGATAAAATTAAAGTGAAAAGTGAAAGAAATAAGTCTTTCAGCAGTTTCATTTTAATCTTGAAAAGATTAAACACGAGAGAAAGTAGCTTACAATTAGACTATCGCATAAATTTCCAAGGGATCCAATTCACCCAAATAAATCTAATGAGAGACTCATCACGTCAATTGTATGTTTGCTATGGAACTAAAAATGTTAAATTACACTTAATACAACTAATTTTAATAAGCCATCAAGGTATTTCCATTGTCTTAATTCATTAGATTTTACTCCAACGATTATTACTTTCTCCATACGTAGTATAGGGAAAGTACTGTGATCACGAAAAAAATCGACTTCGAGATTTCAACGGAAATACACGTTTTGAGGTCCCTAGAACACATTTAGACTATTTTGGGAATGACGTCCTTGTGTGTGTGTGTGTGTGTATGTGATTGTGGGCGCCCTAACTCAAAAAGTACTTGCCGTATCGTTACCAAATTTCATATATAACACTTTAGCATGAGCACAAAGAATTGATTAGTTTTGGACAATACCGGTTAACCGAAAGTCGAGGTTTATTAGAAACCCGATTCGGTTTTTGCGATATTTCTCCGATAATAAGTCATTATTGTATATACAATTCTATACAAAGGTTATAGAGAAGGTAATTTCCTACTACTTTCATTTGAAAGAATTTTCTATAGCAGTTATTGTTTAGGAATTATTTATGAATAATCGTTTTCTTCGGTTTCCGTCAAATACCTCCTTAAAAACGTCGTTATTGGTGATCTTCGTAAGGACCAAAATTGTAGAGAATAACATGTTTTCCAACTTTTGTTCGAAACAAATTTTCGTAGAACCATCCATTTCGGAGATATTTTGCTTTTTCTTAATTTCCAGTATACAGCGCCGCCACCATGTAGCGGTGAATTCTATAAACATACAAAATACGGCAATAAGAACGACTATTTTTTACAATACGAAATAATAATTTTGCCTTATGATGCTATTCATAATTATTTAAATATCTATACCACAAATATGGAGAGAGTCATGTGTTGGCCACATCAGATTTTTTTACTTATTTTTGTTTCTTTGGTTATAATACTCACATGAATTTCAATTTAACATTTTTAAGTCGACAAGGCAGTTTTAACAGATATCGGAAATGTATTCGAAAACGTGAAAATTTCATATTAAAAGGCAGAATTCCGGTGTAGACAATATCGATCAATCATTGACTTAACAAGGAGATCCGAATACTGTCACGAGAAAAAAACATTTCGCATCGAAAACAAGAAAAGAGAAACTTCTCGGATAGATGCGAAATTATTTATGGCAAATGATAACGACCTGAGACATTCATCGCAATGCCAAGAGCAGTCACTATCGCATTAGTCACGCAACATGAGGCCTTTCAATTGAGCCACTTAAGCGCTGGACAAACTTTGAATCGATATTTGGAGGCAGAAACGAATGAAACATTAATATCTATAAACACATTTTCGAACAAATAAACAACACAATAATAGCTTGCACATAGCAGACTTGATACAAAGTTTAAACTTGTAAATTTTAGCATAATCTTTCTTCCTTACCTTAACCCCTCGCCAAACCTGTTTCTTGGGTATAAATATGAAACAGATCGAAAGCGTTCTTCAAAACAGATAAGGGCAACATTGATATATACCTTATCTACTAAATAAAGTGGAAACTGACAAATTTGTACTATCATTTGAATATGGTAAAATTCAACTGATTATTGTCTGAAAATTCATTACATTCATTCCTTACAAAGTCCAGTATATAAATTTTAAAGATGCTGAATGATAAACACAAACCACAAAATAGGCGACTAAATTAATGTTTGTATGCCTTAAATAGTTTAGAAGACTATATGCGCATACTATTCACAAAGTAGCCGCCTTCAGCGGTAATTCGTCAATATTCGTTGCTGGGTTCATGATTGAAATTTCAAACAGCTGCCCTCGGCTACAGCGCCATTAGGTCATCCGTGAAAGGCTTTAAAGTGGAGATAACTTCACTACTACACAAAGATGGGACATGTACCGTATCAATTTGTCTCGCCTCTTACATAAACCTTATACTTTATGCCGCCGATTTCGCTCTAACATGAAGATTCCTAGGTATGACACTTCTCCCCCACAAGTACTTATACCATTTCTGACGTTTATCTAATAAGTTGACGGTTTTTAATCTTTCATGGCTCTATTGAATGCTGACCAAGAGATACAGGACTCATGTTGTTTTCTATCCAAACGCCAAACGTTTCCGAAGGAATTTTTTTTATGCTTCTATCCTCGTTTTCCGACTGCTTCTCCAAGCTAGGAATGTATATACCTATATGATCGTAAACAGCTGGCACAAATGGAACTTGAGAATTGGGGACGTACATGGCGAATAGAGTTGAGATGAAAGCGCGATTCTGACTATAGTTGCACTGGTACTATTTTTTCATGCACGATGCGCCCGGAGTGTAGGCACTCAGTTAATTTTCCTCCTTCCCCTATGGCGTTCGAGCCCCCCTTCCTTCCAAGTTTGATAGTAGTTTTGTATCTGCTGGATCGATTTCTGCCCTTCATTTAAGATAGGAGCATACCGTTACACTTGTTGTTCCCTAGATATTCCAAGCTATGCTGATTTTGAGATGAACGCCATGTCTGCATGAATAGGAAATATGAAGTCCCGGCCGATCATTGGGATATTCACCGCGGAGGTGATTTATAAGATTGATTCCATTACACCCTATAGATTATATGCTGAGAGCTCCACAATATGAAAATAGGGAGATTTCCCACAGTGATATAATCTTAAGCATTGGAATCTTCTATTTTATGAAGAAAGTTATCGTAACACATTCTGTCTGTCTTGATAATGTTGCTACTGGGAATTTTTTGCTTCAAGCTTTCATTTCGAATCTGCAGACCCCTATCTGTATGCTATGAACACGAGCTGAACTATTCTGTAATGTACTGTTCTTCACCGAGTTTCTAATACAGGTTTCTCTTTTTAATTTTTCTTTTTACCTGCAAAAATATTAACAATAATCCTTAAGATACGACACATGGTTTACTTTAACAAAGAATAATAATTTTTCTCACTTAAACGTACAGAAAACATCTACCTTGTTAATTCGATGGAAATATTCAGATCTATTAACCACATACCTCTCAAAATATATATTTCCTATATTATTATTCCTTTACATATATACGAAGAAAAAGCATCTGAAAAGAAGCTCTAATTTCAGAAGCAAAGAGCCGTAAATTGTTAAAAGGAGGGGATAGCTTTTAACTGAATCTATATTTGGTTCAATAAATCGTTTTATGACAACAGGATTTATCGCATTTATGATAATTCAACATTTCATTTTAGAATAATTCATTAATGCGTTTCTTGTGTGATTTTACATTAATATTTTTGTACCGTTAAAATCTCATCTTTGACGTGCTTCTCTCGAGGAAATTTTTAACTTGCCCTTAATAAAGAGGATCCAGTCATATTTTTCTAACTAGCATAATGCGATAGAATTTATATCGGAAACATTCACGCGTACATATAATCATGACTAAGAGTCTAACACAGTCCCAGAAAACTTGCACTTACATAAAGTACATTTGAAACTTACTATTCCGCATATTTTTTGTCTAGCATAGCACCAAAAAGGTACTTGTGCGCATGAAAAGAACACTATATATAAAAATATTCCACGCAATAACGATGATATTCGGCCTCATGATCCACAGTTTTTCTAGGTCGAACGCTCTTCGAATAAAGCGGAACGAGTTGCGAAAATACATTTACGCGGCCGTTTAAGGTGAACTTGAGAAGCATAAAACGTTCTCGGAGCGCATGAACTTCTATTAAATGGCGAATTTAATATTTTTTTACTGCTGGTATAATAAGAGCAACAAAAAAATAATCGCCCAACTTTGGAACTATTTTTCGAGACTTCTCCAAGCATGACCTTCGGTGCAGATAGGCGGCCGACGAGTGGGAAGAATTATGAAGAAGCTCCGAACGACCCACAAGAACCAGATGCGCCTCCTGCTGAGAATCTCCCCACGAGATAGAAAAACGAGCGAATCGGCTCGTAATATATTTGATTTACTCACTTTACTCTTTATATCCCTATGCGGTCATGTACAAACACCATTTTAAAAACTGCATTAAAATAAATTAATGTAGACCTGTAAGCGGTTACAGAAGTATAGGCGTTCGTCACGATTAAATATTTATATTAGACCAGGGTTGGCCAACCTTTTTTTAAGACGGGCTAATAAAACGGCGCAATTTTTTGGCGAGCCACTATCCTAGCATCAGGTTTAAATTTATAGCTTAAACTAATTCAAATTATGCCAAAATAAACAGGAATGATAAAACAATAACACATTTAAACATTTATTTAAATGACAAAATTTGAAATATTATTCAAAAATACAAATGTTGATATAAATATCTCAATGTGATTTTTGAATTTGCTTTTCAATTAACAATTTCATAATATCAGGACTGATTTTTTTTGTCTTTGATGAAATCCTAATTATCAAATGTTCGTCGCTGCGCCAAATAATGCACTGAATTAATTCTTATTAAATTATCGTCCGTCTTGAAAATAACTAAGGCTAAATATAAAAATGAGCCTTACTTCTTGCGAAACGGATGGTTGGAGTTTCTCTCAATGGTGGTAAGAATGCTGTTAGTGTGACTGACTAGCTAAATTTTTAAGAACTAATAAAAATACGTACTATTCTATTCGCTAATATTTCTTACTTTCTCAAGAAATTATTGCCGTTCAAGAAAAATACAACAAATACAAACAAATATATTTATGAAAATGTACCAACCTGTAACAAGCGAAAATGAATGCACGAGAGGCGCAAAACACGAAAACAGAGCGATCCTTCTTCAACAACTCTGTAGGAAAGACTGACAGAAAGTGAGCACATTTCACGAGGAGAAATTAACTCCAACGTAGGACAATATTTTTCATTTGTGACACTAGGGCATTGGGAAACCCTTTTAGGAATTCAGAAAAAGATGGAAGGAGGAGAAGAGGATGCACGGCTCCACGAGACACATCTTCCCGGGGAGGAAGGTAATGAAACATAACTCCGAAATGACCCGCAGCGCAGAAATATAAGCTTCTTCGCTAATCTCTACCGAAAATCCTTTATCTCTCTCTAAAACCATATTTACGGGAAATTATTCTAACCCATGAATGACAACTGTGGTCAACAGATCCATGGAGATGATTTTTCCATGAAATTCCTTCTTTCCGTCTCTTGGAGGATGTTGAAAGATTTTATCGTGCATAAGAAAAGTCTCACGAGCCCCTTTCAATAAATCGAGTACGTGATCCGAGGATTATGCGGTCGGGGGTAGAAGGAAGAAGCAATAAACCGGGCACTTTCTTTTGTCTCATACCAGGGTCATTCTCTCTTTGATAGCAGAGCATGGAAGATCATAAGGGAAGAGTGGGGAATTGAAAATAACGGAATGGTGGGAAAACCCGCACACTATTATAACGGATAGAAAGAAGAGGATCAAAACAAACGTTAGTTGAGTGCTCGACTGAGTACCGCGCACCATACCAAATGTCGTGATGTTGGCCACCCCTGCATTAGACGTTCTTCATAGATTGGCTCTATTTGCTTCAAAAGAACGATACATACTTTTAAAAGATTAATTACACCTGTTATCATAAAATGGAACAAAAACATGAGAATTTTTAGTGATATAATTCAGTGTTCCACATAGACATATTAGGTTTCTGATATAGTTTCTGCTCGACTATTATAACTTGAGAGATAAGAGAACATGAAAGTTTGTAAGTACTATTGATGGAAGCCTTTTCCACCATTAACACAACGTAAATCTAACCTTATGTGAAGCCGATGACTCTGACCTCTTTGACCTAAAACTGAAATATTTAACTGAAGACTGTTTTCGAATACTGTTTCTCCTACAGCTGGGTTTCTCAAACTTTTCTGTCGTGCACTCCTTTGAACTTAATCTATTAAAGCATCCCCTTATAAAATAGTACTACAAGTATTACACAAAATAGATTGATTTAAATTTAAATACGAACGAATTTTCATATAATAGATACAAAAATCTAGATCAATCAATATTTTGATTGCTTTTTTAGCCCATACTCGTTTGACAATTGCGCCCGGAAAGAAATCAAAGATATCTTCGATAATTTAGTTTTCAAGGCACCGTCCATAGAAAAGTCCATGAGGCTTTCTTTTCCTGTTAAATGTGGAATCCGAAAATCCACATCAAATTGATTACGCATCAGTTATTAGAATCGTCCGTTCCTGGAAAATATTCTCGTAATTGCTCCGTGAGTTCTTCCATGTTACTTCATATCTGATAAATCCAAACTGAGGAATAGAAATTTGTACGTATTTCAGATTCGCTAGTTTGGTATTATGACTTAATCCGTAACACATGTCTTGTCCCTTGGGCAACGGAAGCAAACAAAATACTTAAGCCGTCGCCCTCAGTGATAAGGCTGCAGTTTACTGTTATGTATGAATTTAATATATTTAGAGACAGGGTATACTGTTGTACTGTTTATATGCACAGACAATGTAGAAATGTATTGTAAAATATATTCTATGACAACATCAAAATGAAAAAAGGCCGATTTGGAGTGTCCAGTGTCACAATGACAGCCATTACGTGAATTTTCTCAAGTGCACCCTAGCGCCTTTAAAATACACCCATGGGTATGCGTAACCCACTTTGGGAAATCCTGCCCAACAGCACCGACACAATCAGCCCCGAATTTATCCTTTATCTCATAAGAAAGCCATAGGTTATTTTATAAATACATACACAAAGATAATTATATGCAATTCTCTATTTTGCTTCTCATTGAAGTAATCTTATAATTTATAAAAAATATTATCCTAAAACCTTAAATATTTTCGAATATATACCGATGATATTAACATTTGATAATTATTATGAGATGACTCATTTTTGCTCACTAGAGAAAACCTTACATCAAAAGGATTGTTAGTGAATTTATCGCTTATGATCCTAAAAAGGGCAGTATTTTAGCTGGTGATTGCTGAAGTATTCTTTTTTGATGGGTTTATTCGGTTTTCAAACTTTTTTCATCGTTTTGAATTTTCTGCAACTTTTCTAAATGGTTTGAAAAGTTACTAGATAGTGACAGAAAACAGGCGCAGGAGGACAACACGACAATTAGGGCTCTTCTGCAAACGGGAGCACTTATGGAAAAACTAACTAATCCTATGCCTGACTAACTTTTTCAACTGACGCACGCCCTCAATGAATTACGTCACATGACTGTAGGTGGAAGGAATAGACTAAAATTACCGAATGAAATCTGTGCAATAATTAAGTAAAATTCTATAAAATTTCCCCTCGATTTTCCATCCACGTCTAAATGAGACCTGAGTTTTGTTTCTGCGCACTGTTCATAGAGGTGAAAAAGTCGCGTCAAAAATTTGAAATTCAGATGCGTCCAACACCTCGAGTTAAATGTCACGTCCTAGGTTCGTAAAATTTTTCAAACGGTAGCACGCATCGGAATGAAAAATGTATCAAATATTTCATTAAAAATTCAAAGCAATCCGAGAGCTTTTCCCTGTTATGTGATTCCGCTTCATAGAGATATTCAAGAAGTCCGTCAACGTAGGTGAATGCATATGGAGAGCTTGACTCAGAAATTCCCTGCCCGACATAAATATTGATTTGGATTTGCTTTCTATTACCAGTCAATGTCTAAAAACCAATTTGAAATCAACTTGTACATCCACCATCATCAGACCTGACAACAAAACAATATAAATGTTGTTAAACACAACTTATGTCTCTATGGGAAAAGTTCATAGCACACGTGCAGCACTCTGTACAATGCGCTTCCGAATAAAATAAAAACAATCCATTGCTAGTGTTAAAAAATAAACTAAAACTTTTTATACTCATCAGTAATGCCTTTTACAGCTTGAGTGAATTTTTAACACGTAATTTAGTTAGTTAATTGGGTACGTATTTACCTTTTATTTATTGCACTATATTGCTGTATTTAGTGATTTTTGTAATCATGCAATCTAGTTAGTAACTGTTTATGTGTGTGTTTGTGTCGGACGACTTTTATGTTTCAATTATGTTACCAACAAAAGGATAAATAAACGAATGAATGAAAACAGTATCATTTCGTAATAGTAGAAGAACAGATCAATCCTTTCTCGGAAGGAATTTGCGGCTGTCATATGATAAAAACAGGAAAATGTAAACTAAACGGAAAAGAAAGACTGGAATTCAATTTACTTTATCATACTCCGTAAATAAAAACATTTTCCTCCGAAAAGCTGTAAATTTAGTTCAAGACGTCCAAATGAACGTATAATTTATGCGACGACTATCAAGTCGCTTCCGCTTAATGAGATAAATAAAGTACAATAATTTTGATGAAAACAATATGTTACTTGATCTTATTGTTAGTTCTAATAATTGTGAATCGCGTAGTTATGACGTCAATTATTTTCCTTCCTTGAAATGTACAAATAATCCGACTGGACGATACTGGTGCTTCCACATACAGGTGAATCGACGCTGCAACTAATTTTAAATTAATCAAACGCGCGTAATACTCTTGAAATCATGCTATCGACCTATTAGTTATATGAGATATTATAGAGTGATACATAAAAAGAGCAAGTGGCATTCAATCGGTGGAGATTGATTTAATTATAATTTTATGTTATTAAAGTGAACTAAGTATAACATAGATAGCAGCGAAAAATAATCTAAATATTAATCAACAAACAGAAAGTCAAAATAACCCCGAAGAAACTTCTCCATTTTCAAATATATTAAACAAGTACGTGATAAAGGGGCTTTAAGTTGTTGAAATTCACTACATTAAAACACGGTGATCAATCGCAAACACCATAAGAGTCACAAACTCGTGGAAGGCGAATAAAAGTAAAGAAAAAAACTCTCCCGCCAGGAAAGCAAAGAGAAAAACTACCAAAGAAGGGCCAAGTAGTAGGCTGAAAGTAGCTAAAGTACCCGAGATGCATCTTTTCGAGTCAAGAGGAAAGGAGGCACTCTCACGTACAATGGGACGAAAAGGAACACGAAAGATGTTGGTCTGGTCCAACCGGACAAAGGAATCAACAGTCTACAAAAAGACAAAAATAGTGAGTGCAGTGCGATACACAAAAAGATGACCTATATTCACTCCTCCCAACCATTCCACGCACAAAACGTTTGCAGCCCATCGATATTGTTCGATTTTCCACAGCAAAGACGAAACATTTCTCAAAAATGTTTAAAGTTTCATTTAAAGCGTAGTGCGCGTACACTTATTCCGCAAAACTAAAATCTAGCTTTTTCTTTGAGTGACAAACAAGAATCTTAATCAAATAAATGAAACTGTGAATTATAAAACCTTTCTTATTGTTCGCCTACCTATAAAAGTATATATTTTGTGGTTCACAAATAGTACTTGTGAAAAGACCTTTAGTCGTTCGGGAAATATATCCCGGTTTTGAAAAAATAAATAGGATATTTTCTGGTGTGAAATAAATTATCAAACAAAAACTTCTCGATTTATACGAAACTGTAGATTTTTACAAGAACAATATGCGATTTTAAGAGGCTACAAACGTGTTGTTGGATTAAAGTATTGCTTCCAATTACTTGTTTCTGATGATTACATTGTGGCGAATAAAGCAAACCATTGCATATGAATATAAATGTAATTTAATGGCTTCTTTCTGTTAATTTAACCTGGGTAGAAACATTTCGTAGCACAAAGTAATAATAGATTATAGCGTTTTCCTCGCTGGCCGAGATAAAAATTTTATTCAAAACTGGGAAAAAGTGAGTAGTACGATATTTTAGGCAAGATACAGTAAGCAATCAGCTGGAATTTACACGTCACCACCCAATGGTTAGCGTCAAACCTTTTAGCAATCGTTTATAAATATCAACGTTTAATAGTCTATTAATAAATGTATTTAAATATATGAATTTGAACATAAAATAATCGTATAATGCCAACTCGCCGGAATCAATCGTAGCATTCCTATCGGTTTCCTATGTCAAGAATACCTTCGCTAAATTCAGAATCTTCTTTTTTTTCCTAAAAAGTCAAAGCGCGATTTCCAGGTCCAACTCAATCTCAGCCGCCGAAAACGACAAAAATCACTGAACTTGTTCAAAGGTATCGCATCCATCTTCTTCCACCCAAACTTTTCCACTATTTTAAGGCCCTCTCCAGTGAGTTTGATCACCTCTCCCAGACATTTTGTCCCGAAATCCGGTAGTTCCCCTAAGCGCTATCTAACACTCCGGCAAACTCTGACGAAATAAATGAAACGCGAACTTAGAATGGCCAGCTAACCACGCAGTTTTTCCACATTCAATCCAAACGCCTACGCATTCACTCATTTTGTTAAGATTCTATTTTATTTGAGTGCAGAAGTCGTATAATATCGTAGATCGGGATATTTATCTCACGACCCTAAAATAATCGACGACCGCCTTCTTTCTCCATCGCTTGATAATTTATCATAACATCCAGTTCAGCCCACACTCGGGATCTCGTCCGCGACCCTTGTATGTTTACGTGAATCGTTCGATATTTTTTTTTGTTTTCTTTGCAACACTTTTGCGATTTCGTTAACGAGGTCGCAGGAACCGAGAAAAAAGGAAGAGAAAAAATCGTCGAAAGCATGGCGCCATTCGAAAGAAAAACATCGGGAACGAATCTTTTGAAGACCTCGCTTTATTCCGCAAAAAAAAAAAACTCGCCGACATTCATTCGAGGTGAAAGAGAGAGAAATTAAAATCGAGGACGGAGCAACGGCGCCGCCTTCCTTCCTCCATTCTAAAGACCACCCACAAAACCCTAAAACACATCCCACTACCCCATTATAACGCTGACAAATAACATTGGCAGAAAGCCGGTGAATGATTCGAAAACTGGGAATTGATATAGAGAGAAGAGAGAGAGAGGAAAGAAGAGGAGACGCGAGGTAAGAGGGGGGGGGGGGGGGGGAATAGTGAGTGTAGGAGGAAAAGGATGTTAAGAGGTAGTTAGATAAATAAATTTTTTGAAGAATTGTTTGCGAAGATAGAAAGGAAATGATAATAAGGAGAGGGAGAAGGGGCAGAGGGAAAAGGGGCAGACAGTTACGGAAAGGAGAAATGCGGAGGAGGAAGAAGAAGAGAGAAGGGCTATCCTTAGAGAGACAGCTACCTGAAAGAGGAGTATGCAAATCAAAGCGTACGGAGGGGATATTTATTTTGATTTGTTTTTACCTTTCTTGCATTTTTTTCGTTGAAATACAAAATTAAAATTTTTCGATCACTCTCTTCGATATCAAATTAAACACGTTACTGAAAAGCTCTAGTAAGTAGGCATGAGTGACAATATAAAAAATTATTTTTATGAACAACTTTTATAGAGATTAATATATATATATACTTTCCATATGATCCAATTTACTGTCCGTGATTATGCTAAATCGGCAAAAATGGAGTTCCTCTTGACGACGCGGGTTTCTCACATCAGTAATCGTAAAATTTGTGTGTTAAAAATACATTCGTGTATCAAAACGACGGTATGAAGATAAATTTTCATTCTTCGGTTCAAGTTCCAATGTCGCACGATCTTTTCAAATTAATTTTAAAACGCAAATCGAAAATAAGCTTCGCCCCTTCTCATGTTATACAAATAGAGGAACTAAACGGTCCATGAATAGAACTCGGGCAGTTAGATTATATTAAGACTGCCCGAAAACTTCTTTAGACGCCGGTCTCTTTAAAATCGATTGGAATGTTTAAAATACATTCGTCCGTTTTCAAGTTATTCGGCAATCGTGAGTTGAACAGTCTTCAGGTAACCTTTATTACCTCTTATAATAATAAACAAGTGCTGGTTCGTTGGTTGGGTTGGTGATCATATAAAAATGCGAATAACTCGATAAAGAAATGATGTAGATACTCTAAATTTGGCAGAAATGCTCGATTCACATATTTTAAGGTGATGGCGAAAAAAATCCCGGGTTTGACTCCGTGGAAGATATTACCATTTCCCATAAGGCAACACGTAAAAATCGACTTTTTGACGTGCAGACTTTCATTCATTTTGAGATTAAAATAAGAAATAATTAACCTACGAACTTCAAATTTAAACCATTTTGAAGAAAACATTACAAAGGTTCTTATTCTGTCCGTCTTTCTCCGCCTACATTTCGAAATCACTCGTGTTAAATGTTCAATTCACATATTTTGGGGAAATCTTGCCATTTTAACAGGATATTCCTTGCCCAGTGCCGTAACTAGGGTATGGCGTTTGCCATAGACGCCGCTTGCAAAAGGCGCCAAAAGTTCCCGCAAAAAGTGCGAAAAGTTAAGTTTCCTATAAATAAATGTTCTTTTAATACTCAAACATTGATTCATGTATAATAAAAGCGGTATTATTCTTTACTAAAACGAAGAAAAAATTATATCCTACATAATTAAGACGTTTCCTAAAATATTGCCATAAGCGCCACATCGCCAAGGTACGCCTCTGGCCTTGCCTACCATTTACATTGTTACATCTCAAAATACTATTGTTATATCATTCCTTATGCTTGTAAACGTGCTTTGAATGCTTTTAATACGAGAAAGAGAGAGAGAAGGAAGGAGAGGGAAATTATTTTCATGACAACTGATGCATCTGATGTCAATTTGATCTCCATAAATAGTTTGAACGATTTAATCGTTACTCCCGTCATTTTTGACGGGCTATACACTAGTAACCACATAATGTATTACCTATATTCATATAATAACGCCTCTTGAACTTCAAACCCATAGAGAGAGGAAGAGAGAGTGGAGAAAGTGGGCTAGAGCAGGGGTTCCCAAACTTTTTTAAGCCACGGAACCCTAACTAAACGATGGTAAGCCTAATCGCATTAAAATTAGCTTTAAAATCTTTATAGTGTTTATTTACATATCATGTGTGTCTTACAGTGTACAGTTTACAAGTGAGGCTCATGTTTCCTGCTACAAATAATGAAAGGAAGAGCGTATAATCTGTCTATCGCGGAACCCCATTAAGCTTCTGCGGAACCCTTGGGCACCGCGAAACACAGTTTGGGAAACCCTGGGTTAGAGGAAAGCGGAGTGTGAGGAGTAGATAAAGGGAACTTCGAGCGGAATGTCGGTGGGAAGGACGGCTAGAAAGAAACGGGAAAAGTTGAGTGGAAGGAACCCGGAGATGGCTTTTTCTTCGATTAAAAATTGAAGCAAGTGGGCGGCGTGCGGTGACGATGGCCGAGATGAAAGGAGAACCGGAGGAAATTAAGAGGGGTATTGGGGGGTATTGGGAATTGAAGAGAGAGGTCGAAGAGGCTGAAAAGTGAAGGTTAAAGAGGTTCCACGAAAGGTTAAAAGGGTGGATTTTTCAAAGCAAAGAAGTTGGATTGATTATGACCCTTATTGACTTTGACCTCCAGGTAAACAAAAGCGGGTTGCTGAGGGAACGAACGATGGTCCGAAGGAATCGTGGGAAGTTCCTAAACAACGGAGTCGACGGAAGAACCAAAGTTTTACGCGGAAAATAATTTATGGTTTAACCCAGTGGTCTTCAAGGTGGGCTATAGCACCCACCAGTGGGCGTTTTTGGATTTTTGGTGGGCGTTAAAGAACTCATCAAATGCTATTCTAATTTTTACACTGAAAAATAAAATTCTATAAAAAAGCTTAATGATACGCACACATATTCTGTACAACTATTACAGTTCGTTTGTCGTTAACTATAGTATCATATCATACTATACTATCGACACCCATGAGGGTGGTCGGAGTCTCTCGCTGAAGCAGGGAAGCGTTTAAGTTTAATTTTATCAAATATATAAAATCATAAATTTTTAAACACTGTTATTACCACTGAGACCGTATTCGGTAATGTCATCTAACGACAATCCCACTAGTATTAAGGTTATCATACCTCCGTAAATTGCTTTGTTACTGGGGGCGCAAAATTATTCTTTGCCCCGGGCGCCAGAAACCCTCACTACGCCACTGGGTGGGCGGTGAACTTATTTCAAAGGACAACGTATCGTAAAAGTGGGCGGTGACTCAAAAAAGGTTGAAGACCACTGGTTTAATCCCTACTACGACGGAGGAGTTTTTAATAATTCCCTCCTCAGCGGACGAAGGAGTTTTTCGAAAAAACACGAAAAAGTTGCGAAAAACGTTAAAAAATCATAACTTTTGATGTTTTCAATGTTTTTTGATGACATGTTTTACATAGTTACATAAAAGACGAAATTTTTAAACAGTATCATTTAAAATATCATGCGTCACACATAAACATTGCTACATAGAAGCGAATGAACAGTAATCTCTTAATGTTACGGTGCGCGTTCGCGGTTTATATAACTTTCAGCATAGCGTGAACTATGAAAGGTATTGACATGAAATCTTATTCAAAGAAACATTTAAACATTACTAAACATCATTCGATGAATGTACCTATACAAACCAATTAGGTAAAAAGTTTGCCGCATGTCAATTTTTCCATGTCTTGATTGGAAGTTTTTAACTAACAATAATTGTTGTATTTATGATTTTTTTAAAAGGCGATTCATTAACAATATAAACGTTTTAGTTAGGCATTCATCATTCTTAATCATTACATAGGTCAAATAGAAATATTGGTTACATTTCGTTCATTAGAAGCGGAGATATGGAGTTGTATTTGTCATGAGATTTTAGACACAGAACACGGAAAACTTTTAAAAGTTACATATTAGCTCACAGCTCACAAGTCCTTTCCCGATTGTTTTAGGAAATGTACACATGCGTAATTGGATTCAGCATGAAATTTACATTATAGCATCGTAAACATATCTCTTGTAAGCGAAGTCTTTAAAAAGATACCGTGAATCATATCTGAGCGTGACCGTTTCCTCGTCTACACGCACGTTTAACGTGCGGTTTCGAACTGTAGGCGGAAGAAGATGAACAGAACAAGAAAGACAAAAACTGTGTATTATTATTATAGATTGTCCATAAATTGCATTCATCATTATTGTAATCAATAAAAAATATATTTTTGTCAAAAATTGATTTTAATGCGGTTTTATTTAGTTTTCCCTAATGTTAAATATCGATAAAACATACTTATTGATTCACTAAAATATCAGTCATGTTACGGTTTTGAGTTAGCCTTTCATTTTAACGCGTCGTTTCCTGTTTCTGGGGGACGGAAGGGCTTTATAGGCAAACAGTGCAAAAAATAAAAAATCTGATGTGGCCAACTCGACTTTCTCCATATTTGGGGTATAGATATTTAAATTATTATGAATAGCACTATAAGGCAAAATTATTATTTCGTATCGTAAAAGAATACAATCCTTATTGCAGTAAAATATATTTTGAATATGTTTACAGAATAACGGTTAACCGAAAGTCGAGGTTTATTCGAAACCCGATTCGGTTTTTGCGATATTTCTCCGTTAAAACATCATTACTGTATATACAATTCTATACAAAGGTTATAGAGAATATATGTCCCTACAACTTTCATTTGAAACAATTTTCCATACCTGTTATTGTTTAGGAATTATTTATAAATAACCGCTTTTTCGGTTTCCGTCAAATATCTCCTTAAAAACATCGTTATTGATCATCTTCGTGAGGACCAAAGTTGTAGAGAATAATATTTCTCAAGCAGACGAACACTTTTCTCACAAGGCAGAGAAACCGTAATTTTGTAGGAAAATGAGAATTTCATCGCAAACTTTCACGTTGATTATAAAATGTTAGGACAATAGTAAAATTACAGGCCGTGCATTACTGAAGAGGCCAAAGCTTCCTCTATCAAATAGGTTATTCAGATGGACGAATATGCCTTGCGTATTTAGACAAAAGTATGTGGTTGCGTACCAAATTTTCGGTGCAAAAACGAAAATTTCACCGCAAACTTTCACGTTGATTATAAAATGTTAGAACAATAGTAAAATTACAATTCATGCATTACTGAAAAGGCCAAAGCTTCCTCTATCAAAATACATATATCTTATTCAGATTGACCAATCTCCCTTGCGTAATTAGCAAATTTTCGGGGCAAAAACGAAAATTTCACCGCAAACTTTCACGTAGGTTATAAAAACTATATTAAAATTACAATACATGCATTACTAGAAAGGTCAAAGCTTCCTCTTTCAAAATATATAAAGGTTATTAAGATTTACGAATATCCCTTGCGTCAACAGACAATAAAATGTGGCGACGCTCCGTATTGTGTGCGAAAAAATGAAAATTTCATCGCAAACTTTGACGTAGATTATAAAATATAGAAGCAATAGTAAAATTATTTGACATGTATTACAGGAAAGTCCAAAGTTTCCTCTTTCAAAATATATTACGGTTTTATAGATGCATGAAATATTAAGTGAGTTAAACAGTAAAGAAAGCAAGCACTACCTCTGACGCGCAGGACACATCGCTCGGCGACATACGAAGTTCTTGTTGGACGTGCAGGACACGTCGCTCGGCGTTGAGGGGTTAAGTGGCAGAGAGAGAGACAGAGAAAATAATTGTGCTGGGAATTTCACCAATTAAGGATCGTATAATAATACTTTCATATATTAGTCCATACTGTAACTTTGCAGAGCAAATATTTTCATGATATGATAACAAAGAGACCATCTTATATTTTACGCGGTTATTAGGATTCAATGTAATAATATTAAAAACCAATATTTTTATGACCGATTATCTTATAATTACCCAAACAATGACTAGTATAGCGCTATTTAGGAGACACTTGATAATCTCCTCTTAACTGAGGAGAGGTGATAGATAATTTCCGCAGCCATTAATAAAATAGTAATTACAAAAATAAGCAAGTCGTGAATTCACACAGATGAGTTTTGTTGAAGAAATTCACAACTGGTTCATTGATGTTATAGCTGCTGGGGTTATCTAAATTCTCTGCTCGAAAAATGAAAATGAAAATCGATCAATAACATGAGCATGAAATAAGAAAATTTGAGATTACACTGGCTAGAATTAATGTAGAAAAACACTTACTGGCTCCGGAACTTTTCTCGGTATTTTTCCCACATGAAATGAGATGATCGACTGGAATAAATGGGTTCCTTGGGCTACGTGGGAGTTAGGTTCTTGGGAAAGGTCGCGCCGGACAAAACCGCGTTACGCACATTTAATATTTATAGAAAAAATCTTCAGCAATGGCCAGGTTTCTATACAATAAACATATAAAGACATATAAAGACAAGATGAATAACAAATTACTAAATACTAGATAAAATACTCCCTCGGGGTAAAAAAAGAAGATAATACATTCACGCTGCCGGTTGTTGTTAATACCGTCGTCAAAAGCAATCACGCCCAAAAACATGCAAACAAGGTCAAAAAGCACACACAGTCATTTTTGAAAATTAGGAACCATAAAGGCCCTTATAAACTTTCTTTAGATACTCCAAAAGTCATTAATTGATTCTACGACAGAAAATCATGAAAATTATTACGTAATAATAATTCCTTTTCCCGCTATGTAAAATTCCTCCCTGTGTTCAGAACTTCATTTGACTAGGAATCCGATATAGTATAATTCGCCGGGTAAGGATTCACTTCAATGCCCTCGACAAATTTGGGGTAATTAACTAGTAGTAATAATAAACTGTACGGTGCTTCGAAGACGAAGATCATTTCGCACCATCAAAACTCAAAACTGTACCTTTATAGTTAAATCAAATAAATATAGGTTAAAATTGGTACGTTAGAATAAATAAGTTAAAATAGGTTAAAATAAATAAGATTAAATAAATAAGTTAAAATAAGTTAAATATATAATTAAAACGGTATAAGAGTAAAACAAACTGTACTCAGAGAGCGCTCAAAAGTTTAAAAATTGAATAAATAAATAAATATTAGTTAAAATATCTCCCGTCTTAAAACTTTTAAAACGTCCGTCTCACTGGAAGCTTATCTTTTTATTCTTCCCTTTCCTCTTTTCTTCCGGTGAGTTGTGAGGGAGTTCTCCACTCACCCTCGGAAAGCGTGTCCTCCTCAATCCTCTCTTCGGTTCCTGGAGGAGGTTTGCGGGAGGGACCAGGTGACGGAGTTTTGTCTGATCTCCCTCCAGTTTTTTGTTTGGTGACCCAGTTTTTATCTGGGTCACAACAGGGGCATTGCCATTGGGCCCCTTCTTTGGTGTGCTTGGCTTAGTTGTATTTGTATTTTCCTTTTCATTATTAACGTTCTCTTTCGTTTTTTCTTTATCTGTTTTTTCTGTACTATCTGGATGGGTGGATCATCCGTCTTGGTGGAAATTGTACTCTTCTTCACCGGAGTTGCTGCGAAAGACTTGGAGAAGACGAGCGACTAGTGCCCTGTATTTCATACGGGCCTCGAAATACGATAGTTTCTATATTGTCTTGATCTGCATTACTTTATTCTCCTCTCAATTTTTCAAAGTCTCGGGAGAAAGCTGGGTGTGGGACCTCGCAGTTCACGCATGGAAAGGCCTCCTTGCATGCTTCCTCGTCGCGCTTTTCACGGTTACACCGGGAGAAGGTTGGTTTGCCTTTGCACCGTGGTGCAGTTGGTCCGAATTTCTGACAGTAGAAGCATCGAAGAGGACTCGGAATGTATGGTCTAACTGGACAGACCTCATATCCAACGCTGACCTTCTCTGGCAGCTTATCGAGGGAGAAGGTGAGAATCATGGAGGTGAAATTAATGACCTCACCGTTTCTTTTTATTGTAAGCCTTCTGCGGTCTATCACTCCCAGCGGGGCCAGCTCTCGCTTACATTCCTCAATATCTGTATAGAGAAGGTCATAGTTGGTTATGACCCCCTGGCAAGTGTTCACGGTTTTGTGCGCCTCCACCATGACTGGAATGTTCTTGGGCATCGTCATACCCAGTACTTTCATGCTCTGTCTCTCATTAAACGTCTGAATGAGAAGAGTACCATTCCTGAGTTTCTTCACTGATTGAAGAGGCCCAGGTAGCATTATAAATCAAGAAGGAGACACTTTGGTAAAGGTCTCACCTTCTGTTATACGCTTCATCATCAAGTACTTATTACATTTCCTTACTTTTTCTCCCTCGTCCGTGTCCAGACGGGATCTCTTAAGAAGAGGAAAGTTTTTTTTCCGCCACGTTAACATATTTAAATTTTTGTCCTCTGGTCTCCCTACCCACCACGGAGCCACAAATGGAACGCCGCACCACGAACTGATGCGGTCGCCAGGGCTAACCAGGAGGATATAGCACCTCTGACTTGGTTTTCTGCTTCGAGTAATATCTCCAGCGCATGGGCACTCCAAACCCTTGCACCTTTAACTCCCCTACACAGACCCCCATAGCCTCAGCACTCGCCAACCGCAACGTCGAGACAAGACGGCAAACGCGCCGGTGGGCCGATAGCAGGATGTTGTGGCTAAAACACAAACAGCAGACTCGCGTGCTGTTTGGAAAACTACCCCGAGTTGACTGTGGGTTTTTTCGAGGTTGTCTCCTCGCCCATTGGCCGCCTCTTACGACCAGGAGAGAGGCTGCGGGAGTATTCTACCTCCCTACCCGCAGGGGGATTGAGGTAATTAATTCCGGTCTTTTTTGTACAAAACTTGTGTTTGTCGAATGCCTCCTTGTTTATTCCCACTCCAACTCGATATCTACCACGTGTCTCTATTGCCGTTTTATTCTCTCTCCACCTTATCTTTTGTCTTTTTCACATAACAACCATTCATTCCTGCTAGTAACCCTAGCCACGTAGTTTTCATACATTCCCTTATCCGTTAGCTTCTCTCTTAATTATGATTCTGTGACCTCGAAACTGAAGTCGTGTTTCTACTAGATTACAATTTTCAAGGGTGATGCTAGAGTTCACCTGTAAAATGATATTCCGTACACTAAAGGCTTCCACGGTCGATTCCGTTTAACTTCAAAGAGTAAATACGCGGGGATATTGCTCATATATGGCGAATCTAAACTCTTTGACATTTACCAAAAGACAAATTTATGAAACTTATTTGCTTGTGAAATGTGGCTGTCTCTTATTTCCAAACATCCCCTTCACTCTCGCTTTACATAAAATCAAACCTTTCCGAGTACGAACGGTGCTACATAAATGCTAAAGTTCAAATAAATTAGCCACTCCTATCAAATTCACCTGGAAAGTTAGGAATAAAATACGAAATATTTTAGACGCAAAAACAGCGAGTAAAGGAATACGTGAGCGGAATTGCTTTTCTCTCGTGTTAGAGAAATACGCCTATTGAATACAAAATTTTCCTCACAATTAACCCGAGTATCTTTCAAGAACAACAAAAGATTTTCTAATTCCTCGTAAGAGTGAGAAAGTACTTACGAGCCATACCCAAATCGATCGCAAGCAGAATAACAACGTATCCCGGTAGAAATAGTTTGAATTAAATCAGATAGTTTCCATTATCTCTAATGCACACTTAAGAAATTTTAAAAATTCAAAACGTTTCATGGCACTAACGAATATTATTGTACACAAGCGTGTCTATTCGTTCTTCTCCCGTGTCGTAGATTTCAGGGTTTCCAATTCATATTTTAAAAGCAAATATGCCTTATTTTTTTATTCTAATATATACATAAGAGAACTTCTGGCATCTTTTGGTCTCAAGCAGTTCATATTCGCCGTTGATGAGCAATGCCGGCCTTTATATTGTTAGCCTCCCGATCGAATCCTGATTTGTATATGGATGTGTCTGATTATCTTTGTTACTTTTTTAAAAAAAGGTCGTTGTATAAGGCCATTGATGTGCTCTTTATGCGCCAATGAAAATAAATATTTTAAATCAACACTCATGCAATTATAAAAGTGGGTCAGAAAAAAGGAAAACAGAAAGTCTTTGGCTCTCTTCGGTGATAAGGTTATTTTTAAGCTGGGTTGATTTAGAATTGAGAAGAGATATCTTGGCCGTTTTTTAAGCTTGGTCGGGTTGTTTTTATCACAAATCTAACAAAAAACAGCCTCTTTAACCTAAAATGACCAAATATTTCAAATTAGCATTATAAAAAACTAAACAATACGATAAAGTTTGAGATAAATTATGATTCCGGTAGCACTTTCTTCCTTCTTCCGAAGGGGCAAAGGTTGGTTGAATTACCAGTATGGATTATTCATCACGTAGAGGCACGAAGGGAAGAGCGACCGGAATCACTGATTCCTCCGAAGAGAGCCATGGCCACTGAATCGGTATTGATCGAAGAAAGAGCGGCGCGATTTCGTTACAAGAAAGATAGAAGATTCCCGATATTATTTCCCCCGTCTCCTTTGCCGCTTTGAATTTTTACGCGGTCGCATATTTTATTCTCGCATTCTCTGCCATTTTTAGCGCTTTCTTTGGAAAAATTAGTTTATGTATTCGATTTTTCTGACTGTCCGTCCGACTTTTCGGGCAATATCTCTGGAATCCTTCGACTTGGAGAAGCTAAATTTTCAACATGCGGCGGTCTGCATGAGGGCTAGACGTGGTACAATTGGTGGACTTAGGATCATCTGCTGAGGAGTAATCGAATTCTTTTTCCATTCCCTTTGTTTCATTTCTAACCTCCATAAGAAAATCATGAAATCGGTGCATTATAAATTAAAATTCTTAATTCAGATAAAATTAAGGTAGCAACTCGGGGCGTGAACTTTTATATACGTGAAAGACTGAGGTTTATATTTTTAAGAAAACAATTCAAATCCGTGTCGAATGAGAGCAACAATTGCCTTTAAACCAAAAAATAAGGCAAATATTCAGATTTTTTACAAATAGAAATAAAGCTGCTATATCAACGAGTCTAATGCTTTCAAATGGGAAACGTATCTTTGCATAGCATTCATATAATGCTTTTAAAAGGAATTTATAGCCTTATGAGGCTGCCGATCTCAACCAAAGATGTAATCGTACCGTGACGTCATAATCCTCAAACAAGAAAAAAGCTCTATGATTTGCTCTACAATTCTTCCCTCACTTGTTTAATCTAACTTTTGCTCTCTCTTTACACCATTTTTGTAACCTCGTCATTATTTTATGGATAATACGTGATATTAAATAAGTTTAATTTAATTAAGAAGCTAAAAATCATTCCTTATACTTTCGGACTTTGGATGCTGAAATAAAATAGCAATAAAATTGTAATTTTAAGGTATATTGATTGTTGCCTTCTCAAGGCGAAATCAAGCGGAAAAGTTTCTTCTTACAGCCAACTCTTTGCAGTGTACAAAATACAGTAAAACGAGAAAAAATAAAAGCAAAATGAAAACAAGTTTCGGGACGTTTAAAACGAACGAAAGGATGTAAAATGTATACCACGAGTGAAATTGTCGTTTAAGAAGCGTCATGTTGATTAAAAAATTTCGACTTATCTGGAAGCTTGCATTCTCTCCCCGGAGCTACAAATTATAACGATAATATTCACATAAAAAAGCATGCCACGTGACAAAATATGAATGTGTAACAAAACCCTCAACAGTCAGTCATACGTCCTACATCCGAGTATTCAATTTTTGATTACACGCGAATTTAATAGTGTGCTCATTAGACCGAAAATATCTTTTTTATAAAAGTAAGCTTCCATCGAGGACTAAAAACGTCAAAACTCAGTAAAAAGTTTTAAAAAAAACGCCGCACATGACCGCCTCCGCCTCGACACGGAAACAAAAGACGGGAGCGCTGCACGACCCGATGCTCCCGCGCGCGCTGGTGTCCGTCGCTGATTAGTCAGAACGAAGCTCCAACCTTCATCATAACAACGCTACGAGCACCATATATAGCCGAATCGATAAAATGGACGCAGTCCACGAGAAGACTTGGCCCGCGTGGGAATAAAAATGATAGGTCGGCCTCGCGAAAAATAAAACAAAAGCGAGCCGTGACACGCAACGACATTGACCGCCGCCTACGTGTGCGAGAGCAAGCCGAGAGAGAGAGCTTTTGAAGGATAAGATAAAGAGGGAAAGTGAAACTAGGACAAAAAGAAAAAATGCAGGCAAGATGGAAGAGAGCGTGACATTAAAATAGAAAGCAAAAAAGGTGAGTCCAAAACTAGAGAGCGAAAAAGAGAAGGAGCGGAAGAAATAGCTAAAGCTAGAAAAAAGAAAAAGTGAAAAGACCTTTTCGAGAAACAAGTAAATAAACAGGGAGAAATGAGAGAATAAATAAGATAGTAGCAGAGAGAGAGAGACATGTGGAGAAAGAGATAAGAAGCAGTAAGAATAAGACAGAGGGTAGATTACGAGCAAGAAGAGAAGGATAAGAAAGAGAAAAGGAAAAAGAGAGCGCTAAAAGATTTAAGCATCCTATTAATACTGGAACAGACAGAGACGGAGAGGAACAGGAGAGTAGAAAAAAATAAAGAATCAGGATTGCGATAAGTTTTTAAGTTCTCGTGGAGAAAGGAGGAGACAGACAAGACAAGGAGAGAGAGGATATACTCCAATGTTTTATTTTCTTCCCCCCCCCCCCACCCTTCCCCTTCCTCAGGGCAAGAGAAAGGCGCGTGGGACGCCCAAGTTACAAGTGTATTGGCGCGGGAGGAGGGGAGGGTGGGAAAGGTGCGAGTGAGGGAGAGAAGAGGGAAAGAGGAAGGGACGGAGAAAAGAGAGATGAGATAGAGGTGGGATGAAGGGAAAGGGGATCGGAACTGTGGCAGTGCGTGGGCGTGAAGGGATATCCCACGTGACTCCCTACGCAATTCATCGATTTGTATACTCCGCCTCGCGGCTCTTCCAACCCCGCCTTTTTTTAAGTTAATTTTCTGTCTTTCTCTCTCTCTCTCTCCCCCTCTCTCTCTTTCCGAGCGCTTTATCTAGTCCTTTCTACGCACTTGTGCTGAATTGGAACCCTCTCGTTCTTTCTACAATGTTTTTTTATTCCACTTGAGGAGTTACGTCTTAGGAAATCGCGTCAATTTTCTCCTGCGTCCATGGTTTCGCTTCGTTCAAAACGTCGGAATATCCGGGACATTCAACGCTGCCTCGTAAATTATACGAAGAAATAGTTTAGTAATTAACCGTCTCGAAGGGTGCAACTTACGACTTCTGGGGCATTTTATTATTAGAGATTTAGAAGAGGGATAAATGAATACCGAACGTCGCAAAAAATGCTTTCCGATAGATATGCGTAGGGCATTATAAAATTTTTTGAATAACGTTTCGCGTTGAATAACGAGAAAAATTCATTATCACGCGCAAATGATATCGTTTCTGAAACAAACTTCAATTTTAAAAATGAAAAACTTCTATGTCAAACCTAATTAAAAGCTTTCGGGTTTCCAGGTCCGGGAAACCGACTTTTTTTCCTATTTTTACGAATGAGAAAGGATATTACCTCAAGAGAATGTTATCTTATTAAGAAAATATTGAAATATTTAGATACAGTCAAAAGGTCATTAAATAAATTATTATTCAAGCATATTCAGCATCATTCTAATCACAAAGTAATACATTTAACTTCCATATTTAAATACGAAAAGTGAATATTCTTCTTAGATTAGGTACCTAAAACGCAGTGCCAGTCCGCGAGGTATCTAAAGCATGTCTCTCTTATACGATATTTCCCAAGTATTGGTTTGTTCTTACATATTTTAAAGACGTACATCAGTATCTTGTTAGCAGACATTAAGAGCCATTAAGGTCGAAGCATAATAGTTACTGACACAGAATTACTGAACATACTGTCAATAAATTGACACTAACATTACTTCCAAATACCAAAAACGTCTTGGAGGACTATATGTGGACGTCGACTGCAAAACAGTCGCTCTCAGTGATTCACCCCGGTCATTTGTGTTGCTGTTGAAGTTACCTTGACCCTCATTTTACATTACAGCATTTAATGGAGATGCGCTATTTGTTATTGGGACTGTGACAAGTAATGGTACGTTACACATTCATCGACACATGAAAGAAACGAGTATTGGGAATTCAGTGAATTCTCCTGCGAAAACGACACTGAAATGCTAGTTAATTTAAGTCTGGCAAAGATACGAATTTTTCGAAATTTCTGTTGGGTTCTCTCCCTCTCACCTTTTTACTGATGAAAAACAATGGACAATCTCTACTTCATCTTCTCGTTTATTTCATTCGGCGACTCTTCAGTTCGTTTGATCTCGCCCTACGCTTACATACCGATTGTATCGTTCTCTTTCTTGGATTCATCTCATTCTTCATCGCACCTTCTTGCGCCTCCTTCGTTTCACTTCTGCCTGTGACCATACATTCCACATAACTGACCTTTCGTCACGTCCCTTTTTCCTATTCCCACACATTTGTCTCTCGTTCTGTATTCTTCTTGCGCTTCCATACGATTTCACTCAGAAATTTTTCGCATCACGCAAGTTTATCTAGCATTTTTTCGTGTTTTTACCTCCTCCATATACGTAGTATACAGAAAGTAGGTATTGTTTTCATGAAAAAAATCGACTTCGAGATTTCAACGGAGATACGTGTTTTGAGGTCCCTAAACATGTTTTGACTATTTTCGGAATGATGTCTGTGTATGTGTGTGTATGTGATTGTGGGTGCTCTAACTCGAAAAGTACTTGCCATATCGCTACTAAATTTCATATATAACACTTTGGTATGAGCACAAAGAGCTAATTAGTTTTTGGACAATACCTACCAGTTAACCGGAAGTCGAGTTGATAGAAAGGATGACCCGAAGATCCTTATGCGACAAGCATAAGCTGTTATAATGGGAAATGAGGAAACAGGTGAAAAAATATGCCATGACCAGGAATCGAACCCGGATCTTCCACTTGCCGGGCGGATATTCTACCACTGAACTACCGTGGCAGACTAATTCTCCTGTTTCAGAACGGGAATATTTTCTTAGGTTGAGACCTAGCTAGCTGTGCTAGTATCAATCAGCCCCAACGGATGTCCTCAGGGAGATACATCAAAGAAAACCCCTACCCTCTCAAATGGTGATAACGCCATGATATAAATTTATATCATGGCATTCTCACAATATAAATTTATATCATGGAATTCTCACCATTTGAGAGGGTAAGGGTTTTCTTTGATGTATCTCCTTGAGGACATCCGTTGGGGCTGATTGATACTAGCATAGCTAGCTTGGTCCCAACCTATGAAAATATTCCCGTTCTGAAACAGGAGAATTAGTCTGCCACGGTAGTTCAGTGCTAGAATATCCGCCCGGCAAGTGGAAGACCCGGGTTCGATTCCCAATCACGGAAGTCGAGGTTTATTCGAAACCCGATTCGGTTTTGGCGATATATCTCCGTTAAAACATCATTATTGTATATACAACTCGATAAAAATATTATAGAGAGTGTAATTTCCTACCATTTTTATTTGAAACGATTTTCCATAGCAGTTATTGTTTAAGAATTATTTATAAATAATCGGTTTTTTCAGTTTCCGTCAAATATCTCCTTAAAAACGTCGTAATTTGTAATCTTCGTGAGGACTCAAGTTGTAGAGAATAATATTTCTTCCAAATTTTGTTTGACAAATTTTCGTAGGACCATCCATTTCGAGATATTCAACTTTTTCGTAATTTCCAGTATACAGCGCCACCACCATGTAGCGGTGAATTCTGTAAACATATTCAACATATAATTTACGGCATTAAGGATGACTGTATTCTTTTACGATACGAAATAATAATTTTCCTTTATAATGCTATTCATAATAATTTAAATATCTATACCCCAAATATGGAGAAAGTCATGTGTTGGCCACATCAGATTTTTTCCATTTAATATTGCATTACACATTTCTAATATTTTTAGGAGTTTAAAACGATTCTATGTTGATAAGGTATGTTTTATTAATCATGAGTTTAATCATTTAAGGATTTTCCTATTGATTATGTCTAACGCTAGAATTACTCGTTTATATCTGGAAAGCTTAAATTTTAATTTATACTTGTCAATTAATAGCAGGAATCTTAGGAAGGTAAGGCCTAATAACATACCAATTTGATGGTACACTAGATTTTCCTTTCCCGTTTTAGAAAGAAAGTGAAAAAAATCCAGAAATTTATTTGCAAGTATTGTGTAAACAAACTTCCACGTATAACACATTTTCCTTGTTAACACAAAAACCGCCAGCTTTGGTAAATAAGTTGTTAGAGTGTTTGCTTACCTATACTGGAGTCTGCGACTGTCTTTTTTAATGTTTACAAGCTCTTGTAAAAGGTCAAAGAGCTAATAAATAAACCTGGTCTAACTTCATAAATGGTCATTTTATGCCTCCGTATGATGAATATGCCTTTGCCCAGTCATCCCTTACACATAATGTAAATACAACGGAGTACTTGTAAAAAGAAGTAACTCAAGGAAGGTCATTTATTTAGCAGCTACTCGATCATAGGTCATTATTTACTACATGGTTTTAATATAATATCGTTTGGAACTTGTGCCTTTTATGATTTTTAGGTCATAAAAACGCGTGATAATGGTCATTATTCCGTACTATAAAAACACGTGGTTGTATCTCTAGAACGCAAATTTCTACGAATCATATCCGAAAGTTATTCCGCTATTATTCCTATACCTTCCCTTTAAGTTCTTTTCAGGAAATTTTCTATTAATGGCGCTTTTTACTCGTGCTTCGTGGGCCAAAAAGATGTACCCAATTTCAAAATTTAAAAAGAAATCGAATGAACTAGAACATGAATGTGAAACAAAAACCAATCAATAGATGGATCTTTCGAGCTAATTTTCATCAATACAGATTTTCCAAACATCTCCAATCATTCTGAGCACAAATGCGAATAGGTGCAGTACAGTTGCTGATTGCAGCCTGTAGGATTTAATGTCTAATATTGGCTATACTTGTTGTTAGCTTATATGAGACATTTTGAACCTACGACAAAAAGGATTATTTAAAAGAAATATTTGCCTTTTTCCTGATTAATCAACTTTATTATTCAATCTCATCTTGTATGCTTATTTTGTAATATTTTTACATCGGGTACATTTTTTTGGCCCACCCTGTATTTGATAATGGTATCTGGAAACCGGTAAAGTAGGCACAATAATTAAAATACACGTTTCAAAAACGTTGAGCTCCGTTGAGGATCTATTTGTTCGTAAGGTCAAGAAGAACAATTTAGCTTAGATATATTAAGCGCAACTACTTCAAAAGACGTGAATTATGTGGTAAAAACAACACCCTTTGATTTTATCGTACATAGTACATATGCATAAAAATAATAATAAATAATCATGATTTGGGCATATATAGGATCAAAATAAAACTTTTTTGCAATGTCACTCATTATTTTTCCAATTGCAAATTGAAAATTCCGCATCTTCAATAAGATACAATGGATTAACATTAAATGACTGATTTTATATTCTGCATATAATTTGAATTTCACGAAGGTTGGGTGTAAAAATGACAACTTTCATTTTTTATGGACTATTGTTTTATAATTTATCAGGACATCAACAAAAACCCTGCCAATATACCCGCATAATAAATGGATGTATATAACGAGAACTCATTATATATGATTTAGATCAGTGTTTCCCAACCTGGGTGCCTCGGCACCCTGGGGTGCCGTGAAGAGTTCTGAAGGGTGCCACCAAAAATATTATTTTCCCATTTTTAGCCTCACTTTGCATCGCCGGCTTTCAAAAATGCAAACCAGACTTAAGTCGACCTTCATTTCGTCACAAAGGACTTCGAAATGAAAGGAGATATGGAGATTGGAGTTAGGGGTTCAACTTCACTACGATTATTACTGATGGTGGACAGGGAGGCGTGCCGCCAAATTCCGAAAAGTCACTTAAGGGTGCCGCGACTCTAAAAAGGTTGGGAAACACTGATTTAGATAATGCCGAAAGCTGCTTTCCAGAACAATTCACAGGTTCACACTTTAAAAAGAAAGCCGTATCTTTAGAATCGTGATGGGAAATCTACCGCTCATTTTAGGTACACAGGCATTTTACGTTTGCAGGCGCTGCCTATATTTTATATTAAAACCTAAAAATAGAATTCTAAAATGCATTTTTTTATTTTTCCCCCGATGCAATATTACTTAGATTTTTATTTAAAGAGCATTCTAACCAACCGCATCCCAATAACTTGCAGTGCTGAAAGTTCAGTGTAGCACGGCCAAGGTTATGCGAGGGCGGTAGTGATTCCGCTGGCGTGATCCTCAAGCAGGGCCGCGCCAAGGGTGTTTGGTCCAGGTGCAAAATAATTCTGCGGCGCCCCCCTCCCCTCCCCCAAAGTGACTAATAGTCAATCCTAAAATAAAGACCGCCACTGCCCCCTACATAATTGTTAGCGAAGATATCTGTTGTTATTCGTATTGTGGACAGCCTCTAATTTAAAAATAATTTATCGATAATGTTTACAGTTAAACTTTGCTACGTTTGTTTAATATTAGCTTTCAGTTGCGAATCGAGCGATTTACTCAGCTTTATCTCCTATTAAAAGCATTTCGAAGAAGGGGAAAACTTTTAAATGTACGACAAAAACAAAGATACAAATATCTTGATGGGAAGGCGCCGCTTACTAGTTGGCGCCCGGGTACCGTGCACCCCGGGTTGGCCCTGTCCTCAAGGGTTCTCGGAATAAATATATTTAGGCGGCGCAAAATCAGTGTAAAAGTTGATAAATAAAAGTCATGGAATTTTCAGTTTGATAATATAATTTGAAAAATGAAAAAATATACATATAAAAATTAAGAATATCTAAATATGTGAAAAACATACATAAGGGAGAAATACTAATATTGTGAATAATATCTTAAAGCCCTTTGTATTTGATATTTCTTAATTCATCTCTTGTTAACGATATGTAAACCTTTCCTTAGTCACTTGAGCAATGCTTATTTGAGGCGCAAACGTATAAAGCTTCTGACAAGCTTACTAGGGCATCATGTTTATGTACATTGTAATAAATGGAAAATAAATTAGTTGGACTTCAAAATGTTTACGTAGCCTCTAGCACGCGCTAATAAATAAAATTTATTGCATAAATCAGAAGTTTTTTTTTAATTCGAAAGAAAAAAATGACCGTTGGGTGCAGCTCAGCCATAACTCCAGGATGGCTGATAAAAAAAAATACCCACGTAATTTAAGCATCCATATCGTTTACGCTCCCAAACCTTTCGCGAGACCTCTAGCATTTTATTGCGCAACCTTGTCTTTTGTACGCTATTTGTTCTAATTTTCCAATTCGACTCCAGGAATCACCGACCCCTTTTCTCATCATTTCCCTCCCCTCCCTTATTTTACCCTCATCGTGCCTAGTCCATCTTTTATTACCATTCCCGCCCACCCAAAACCCGGCCGACTCTCTCCAAACCTGTTTCCATCCCGACCAAATGGATCGAGCGAACTAATATCATCGCCTGGGATTACGCCAAATATTCCTTTTTTCCCCATCCCTTCCACAGTCTACCCCAATGAAAACGTTTGTCATTTTCCTACCAGATGCATATCGTGGTATTGAATCATGCCGGAGTCTGGCTCCTCCCCCCTTCCTCTCCCACTCTCTCTTCCCCCTCTCCCCATTCTCCTCCCCCTCTTCTTCCCCCTCTTTTCTGCTTCACATCCCTTGATTCCATTCCCGTCGCATCCTGCAGGAAAGCCGGCGAACCGATGATTCGGAACTCGAGGAAAATAATACGCGCCTTGTCGACGCTTACCGACTTCGCAGCCGCTTCCTAAAGATTACCTTTCCTCCTCCACGCTCCAGGATTCCACTTCGACCTCTACCCCGCCGCTGCCAATTCGTTCCTCCCTCTCACCTCTCTCCACCCTCCCCTCTCTCTCTCTCTCTCTATCATCCTCTCCTCTCATCTCCGGCCTCGCCTTGAAATCCTCTCCTTGATAACCTCCCTATCTCGCTCACTCCAAATCGAACCCTGATCCATCCACTCTCAAACTCGCTCTAAAGCGTTCTCTCTTTGGCCTTTCTCTATAGATATATCTAAATCTTACATTCCTTTCCTATATATGTACTATTTTCTTGATTTACCCGAGTCTTCATCCCTTTTTATAGTCCGTTCCTTCTTCACATCTTTTTCTATCTCTTCCTCACTTATTGCCCTTTAAATTTTCCCTTTAAATTTTATCTTTCTCTTCTACCTTTATCTTATCAAATCCCTTCCCTTTGCCCCTCTCTGTCAATCCCTCCTCCTTTCTCCTCGCTCCCTTCTACCCTAATTCCCTCCCTCTTCGCAGTTCAATTGTATCAACACAGTTTACAATATACATACAAGAGGGAACCACAAACTTCTCATTCCTCATCACAGAACTGAAATATATAACAAATCGTTCAGGGTAACGGCTTGCAGATTATGGAACGAATTTCCAGATTTTCTTATAAACTCGTCATCTTTAAATTTATTTAAACGAGCTTATCATAAATACCTACTTGTGTTACAAAGGAATAACAACAGTGAAAGAAGAGCCTACTAATTCTCTGCTTCTCTCCCAAACCCTCTGATAACAATGACACACGAAGACACAGAACAACTCGCACTTATTAAAATGGATTGTTAATCTTACAGAAACTCGCCGCTGAGATGAAATAACTTAATCTAAATAAGCTTTTTTTCCTTTTGTATATATGTATGTGTAGATTTATTACTATTATTTATATATTTCCACTTATTTTTAATATTCATGTTCTCATTTAATCTCATTCAATTTGATTAAACTTCATGTTCATTTTTCATCACTTTAAAATATATCTTGTGATTTTTTTATATCTTAAAATTGTACGTACTATTTGTAATTCCACAATTGTTCTTTCATGTATGTTGGATTTTCGCAGGTTTTTCCCACCCCCCTTGCCTTCGTGGGTGTTTTCCTGCGTGGTTTTTTTTACTAGGTTGACCATGTCAGGTCCTTCCTAGGTTTTTATCACAAATACTTAGTGTTCTATTCAATCTCATAATTGTTTTTTACTTTCTCATACGTAGTAATGGGAAAGTATTGTATTCATGAAAAAAATCGACTTCCAGATTTCAACGGATATACATGTTTTGAGGTCCCTAGAACACGTTTAGACTATTTTCGGAATGATGTCTGTGTGTGTGTGTGCGTGTGTGTGTGTGTATGTTAGTGTGGGCGCTCTAACTCAAAAAGTACGTGCCATATCGTTACCAAACTTCATATATAACACTTGAACATGAGCACAAAGAACTGATTAGTTTTTGGACAATAACGTTACCAAACTTCATATATAACACTTTAACATGAGCACAAAGAACTGATTAGTTTTTGGACAATAACGGATAACCGGAAGTCGAGGTTTATTCGAAACCCGATTCGGTTTTTGCGATATTTCTCCGTTAAAACATCATTATTGTATATACAATTCTATACAAAGGTTATAGAGAATGTAATTTCCTACAGTTTTCATTTGAAACAATTTTCTATAGGAGTTATTGTTTAGGAGTTATTTATAAATAACCGGTTTTTCGGTTTCCGTTAAATATCTCCTTAAAAGCATCGTTATTGGTAATCTTCGTAAGGACCAAAGTTGTAGAGAATAATATTTCTTCCAAGTTTTGTTTGAAACTAATTTTCGTAGAACCATCCATTTCGGATATATTTCGCTTTTTCTTAATACCAGCCTACAGCGCCAACACCATGTAGCGGTGAATTCTGTAAACATTCAAAATATACGTAATTTACGGCAACGACGTGTCTTCTTTTACGATACGAAATAATAATTTTGCCTTATAATGCTACTCATAATAATTTAAATATCTATACCCCAAATATGGAGAAAGTCATGTGTTGGCCACATCAGATTTTTTTCTATTATTCTTTTTACATTTGTTTAGTTTCATGTATTTGTCTTCTGTTTGTATGTTTATGTTATTACTTTTATTGTCATTTCTAATTCATAACGTACGGTTAAATGTAAGAAGGGACTATTTAGTCTCAATTTCGCCCAAAATAAAGTCGTTTGTCTGTCTGTCTTTCTATGCCATTTTCTCTCCTCTCGCCATCTACGATTTATAGTTTTCAAATATAAAATATGTGAAAGAGAAGGATTTTCAGTTTCAGCTTTGCAAAACAAAGACAATTTACCATCTTTTCCCTCTTTCCATTCCTCTTTCTCCCACATCTGATATCTTCCTCTCCAATTCTAACTCTATCATCTCCCTTACTCATGCTAATATGTTCATGTAATCTACCTTCTTTCCATTCCCATCTCCTTCCCTCGATATCTCTCTCATAAAACCTCACTTTTTTTTATCTATTCTATTTAGATTTCACTCTTCTCCGCCCCTCCATCTCTCTCTATCTCTGGCATATCCCTTTTCCTAATCCCCTTCCTTCTACATCGCCCTTTCCTTATCTTTCCTAAGTGCTTTATATCTCCTTCTTCAGCTCTTCCATCTCATTGCCTTTTTCTTCCGTCTCTCTTCCTCTCTGACCTCCTCCTCTTCCTCCTTCACCCTATCTCACGTCCCCTTTGACACGCTCCCCAAAACCCTCTCTCTCTCTCTCCCTCACTCAAATTTCCTTCCTCGCTCACTCCGCAACGCTTTGGAATACTTCGACCCTAACGATAACACCTTATCATGAGGCAATGGATTCGGGCGCCGCCTCTGCGGAAACCAAACAAGAGCTTTATCCAAACACACACCCAACAAAAGACTCCCGCGTGAGGCTGCGCGCGCGGATCCTTTATAAAGATCAAGCACGCAGCTACGACTAGTTTTAAGGCGATGAATTGTTTCTCACGAACGGAAAAGCACACAGGTATGGGTATCGATGAAAAATATTATGCATTTGATAACGCAGATCTTTGAACCGTCGATAACGATAGAGAAAACGTTTCGATATACATATTTTTTTTGGATAAGAAATTTCACTTCGATTATTTGCTGAGAATTGACTGTTAGTAAACAATTCGATTGAAATTGTGCTTTTGAAGGGATAACCGACATTTAAAAGCAGATTATTCAGATATAGTCAATGCTTTTAAAGATACCTTTCTTTTTACATAACAGGAGATGCATGCGATAATACCGCATGTTATCACAAATTCGATGTCTTTGGTTTCCATGATTAAACGGTACCATGAATGCTTATACTACATGTGGAAGAGCTCGTATTAAATTTTCCATCAGGGTTAGGCAAACAGTTGAACTGCAAATTAATATTATATCAGAAGCTCACAGCGTCTTGATTCCTCATCTTTTAATCAAAATACTCCTTTACTCTATTTAAGAGATTGGTTAAGTCTACTGATACGCGTACTATTCAATTACCGAATCACCAGCTCAGAAGCATGAGTAAATCGTTAGCTTTATATTTTTTTTAAATTCTTTTACGGACAGTGGAGGAGGCGGAAATAGTGATAATTGGATAGGTTTTTCAATGAGGTCACAACTTCCTGAAGGTTTGAGTTCATCATTTACTAATCCAGCCATTAGTTTCCAAAGGAGATTCAAAAGGAATCGTTTCAAATGAAAAAGCCATGAGAAAAGCCAACATATAATTCAGAGACGAAAAAACGTACCATCTCGATCGAATTTATTCAACAGAAAAAGTTTTTTTCTGAAAAAAAAGCGTTTGAAGAGTAAAAAGACCCACGCAGTAGGAAGTTAAGTCATTCAGAGTTTAAGTTGCCATTTAAGATACCCTTAACACATTACACGCGAGTAAATAATACAAAAATTAATTTAAAATTGGTTTGCTCATGATTTCTTTAATAATTTATAACGAAGTTTAGGGATTGGCCTAACTTTATCCAGAATCGTTATTTTAGATTATAAATATAGAAATCCCTAGTGTCTAAATTTGCTTGAAAATATAGCAAACCTGAAATGGCAAGCGAATTCAACATTCCTTAAACATATTTGATTTAGAGAAATACTGAATTATTCTTTCATTTATTCTCGGCCGAGATTTTAGACGGGCGTGGAGGTGGTTCTGACAGGTCAACGCAGCATGCAGACAAGATGTTAGTTTCCTCCTTTTGGTTTAAGAATGCGATTTCCGCTGAACTCCTTGTTTCCCCATTACAAACCTCAGATTTCGGCATCGAAAATAAAGAATTTTGGATCCAATTAAACAAGAGCACGTTTAGGAATTAGCGCATTTTCGAGTCTACGAGGAAATAAAGTTAGACACCCTTCTCAGATTACGCGGTAGATGTACGATGAATGAAATATAACTCAAATTTGCTTTACACTTTACTTAATCAAAACAATCAGTGCGGGGTAATACCTTCTTTAGATCAGAGGCCTGAAAAACGTGAACCCCTAGTTAATAAATTGCGGCTCTCTAATTATTTTAATTAACAGAAGAGATAATCATGGAAGAATAAAAATGCAAAAAAATGTTTCATTTTAAAAATTATTCTATGGTTTTCTCTGAAATAAAATTCGTATATTTTTGTGTTTCAACAGTCTCATTATTACAACATGAAGCCCGCCATATATTTAGAAATCATCTATTTGGCCCAAATCCGAGTTTGAGCTCTCTGTCACATAAACTAGTACTCTCATACAAAGTTTTCCGTACTTCTATTGTTTGGAATCAATTTTCTAATAAGTACGTCAAAATCTCTAGCGAGTGATTTAGAGAGAGGCAGATGGGGAATTAATCTTTGCAATTCGTGAAGAGATTACGGATGGAGATATTACCGTGAACTACCTAATAAATGGGATGGGCTTGGGACTCATTAAAGGAAAGCTGCATTAACGGGCTGTTAGAACGATTAATTATTGATAATTAAGTCAATAAAGCCATGGATTTGGAGCGATTATTCATTGAATGATTATCCAGGGTAGAATAAAGTAAAATGAATCAAATTTCCCCCTTCTCATGAATACTCGGGAACGGAATGGTACAATGATTCCCCATTTGGGATACTACGCGTTGTCTAACAGAATTGCCGGAAATTGCAGGTAAAATGTAGAAATTTTAAAAGAGATGAATACATATAACAAATGAACTTTAAAGTTGAGTTTTCCCTTTCGTATTGCCTCATTCATTAATTTTCCACAAACAAATTTTACTGAAGTCCGTCGCATCCTGTTGGTTTACAACGAAATTCTACGAAAGAAGTAAATCTAAATGTTTGTAAAATTCAAGGTACGTTGCGTTGGATTGCATGTTGTTCTCGTTGCTGAGCGTGCATATCGATGACCTATGAAATCTCTTGATTAAGATTGATTTCAGATCAGGCGAAGTTATTAGTGAGTGTTAACTACTTATGCAAGCAGAATAAGGATCAACAAATTGGATAAACACTAAAATAATTTTTTTAAATGTGAAAATAAGTTATATGTGATGTCAGGAACAACGTCTACCTTGCGTGCTGCGTTAAGAACTGCAACGCAAGTTAAAATTAATTTCCTTCAGGTTGAAAATGGGCGTGTTACGACTTTCCTTGGATCACTTTGTCAACCCTTGACTATCGGAGGTTTTAACACTTACGTGCGAATTGTACGACATGTCTCTCGGTCATGTTTGTCTCTTGTAAAGTGACAAAGTGACCGTGAGCTGGGACAAACACTCTGCGTGACAAAACGCCAAGGCCCTAAACAACGATTTTCGATAGACTCCCCTCGGACAGACAAAGCGAATTGCGGTGGAGAGAGAGAGAGAGAGAGAGAGAACTGTTGGGGGATTTCCTATTCCCCCTTTTCAAACAGATAATGCAATATTCCTGCCATACAAATTCTTATGTCGCAAAACTAATCAAATTTTCTAAAAATCTGTAGTTGCTATGTGTAATTTACCCATAAAAATAAATATTCTAAAATTTCACGCATCCATTCATGTCAGAATTGCAAACTGATCTGGAGAATATAAGTAAATGAATAGTAATATTGACAACAAATAAAGTTAGAATTTAGGATTCATTTTCATGCTTTACGGACTAATAAAAACTAATAAACGTTACGTATGAAATAATAGATAACACATGAAGTTTAAACAGCTAAGGCATACTTTTTTTGCAGAAAATTTTATACTTTTTTCGGCCGTACAAGTCTTTCGGGTGAAATGATTTTATATCTTTTTATACATTAATATGTTTCCGAGTGAGTTTTTCCGTGTTTCAAGTCTCATTGAATTACAATGTAGGCGGCTCTAAAAAAGTTGACAGCGACACAACCTAGTTATCTCGCGTTTTTTTCTATATGCGGAAACTATTGCTCCTTACGCTACGGAATGTAAATGACCCTAAAATATCCCTATAAAATAAATTCCACTTCAACAGCATGAGAAACATACACAAAAATATGCTTCAGAAAAAGCTTTAACGGAATTTTTAACGGATTATTTCTCAGAAGAGGGACGCAATCGTACGAATTAAATGTATGTACAAACGATAGGACTGAGATAAAGACGAAAACATTATATTATTATTTGATACATTTCTTATTTCGTCTATATATTTTAAATTACAAAACCATTTACTATGTCAATTTAGGTAATAAATTCGTTTCCAAAAAACATAATGGAAAAAATTTCATTCGAACGTATAGCATGATTTCTTAATTTAAAAACATTCCCATTCACCATTTATTTACATTTAAGTCCAAAAAGAAAAACAATACACCAACTTCCATTGTTACAAACCAAAAGCCAACAAAGCACGATTCGCCGTTAACGACGCGCGATACATTTTACGTGAATCTCGATACTGTACGATGAATAATTGTCATCTCTCTTCAGCTTCGGTTACTATGGCAGCTCACGACGCTTTACGGACATCTTGACCAACTCACGTTCTTGGGACGTCCTTTTACGGTGACAGGCTAGGACGATTTTTTCCGCGAAAGAATTATGAGTTTTTTCCGCGAAAGAATTATGAGAGACGCTTCTCTTACGGAAGATACGTTGTATTTTTGATAAACCAATTATAATTTCTTACTGGCCGCTGGAATCCCACCCTAGAGATACAAGCTAAATTTATAATGTCTCCGAGAAGGGGAGCACAAAAGAGTCGCGCGATAAAAGCGCCGCAAGAAGCGTCGTTGGGGCGAAATGGCGCCATAAAGATAGGTACGCGCTAAATCTGCCAGAGTCCCTCCCTATGGCTCCCGTAGCGGCGGGAACCGCCTCCTATCTCTCTGCCTCCTTGCCGCACTCCCCGCAAACTCATGGTGTTTCCAAGCCCCCCCCCCCCCCCCCCCCAGTGCCCCTGACCGCACAAACCACGGTCTCTAAGGCCCACCCCCTCTCTCACTCACTCTCTCCGCCTTCTATCCTTTTCACTTTCTCATATATACGAAATATATCGAGAAAGTATTGTAAACGCGATACAATTCGATCTCGAGATTTTGATGGAAATATACGTTTTAGGTGTAGCCGAGTCAGAAAAAGCGGTTTTCGCAATGCCGTCTGTCTGTCTGTTATTGGCTCTAGGGCCTAAACGATAGAGCGAAAATGAATTCAATCTCGCACTTGGGCATTTTATCATACAGAGCAGAGTATATGAAGAAATGGTTGACACTGCTCGATGATAATTAAAGGAAATTTATTCTACGCATTTTTCACAACAATTTGATTTTCTCAAAAAAGGTTCCAAAGATTTTGATTAAATTTCTTAGAGTTACTTGAATTTATGTCTTCAATAATACAATGTAGTTCATATTTCTCAAAAAAATGAATATAAGGCTAGTTTATTCTAGACAAAAATTTGATTTTCTCAAAAACGGCTCTAACGATTTTGATAAAATTTCGTACAGTTACTTGAGTATACGTCTGCAGTAATAGTACATATTTCATTTATCTCAATGAATGAATATAAGGCTAGTTTATTCTTGGGCAACTTTAACAAAAACTGGATTTTCTAAAAAACGGCTCACACGATTTTCATTTTCTAAAGATAACTAATTGCAATTGGGACGCGACCTGATTCGAAAAAAACCAATTTATATATATATATATATATATATATATGATATTATTGGTATCTTGAATAGTATAGTGGTTATAAACGATTATATTAGTCATCAATGCTGCAACGGAGTGAGCGCGCTAGCGTAGGTCGCAAACGTCAGTGTAGATTAGAAAGCCTTCTTAGTCTAGTGAAAGTGCCGTTCCTTTCACTGTACCTAATTTTATTTTTCGAATATGTTTATTCTCCGCAAGTAGGTTCTTAAATATACCCAGTAATTGGAAATCTAACTCGAAAATTAAATATGAAGAGGATATTGATTTCCAGGATTTTTACGTAGTTTGGGAGGTAAATTTTTGTTAACTAAGCAAATTTCATCATACAGAATAGAAGCTATGAAGAAATGGTTGTTGACGTTTTACAATAATTAAGGGAAGTCTATTCTACGCATTTTTAACAACAATTTGATTTTCTCAAAAACGGTTCTAACGATTATGATCAAATTTCGTACATTTACTTGAGTTTATGTCTTCAATAATACTACCTAGTTCATATTTCTCAAAAAATGAATGTAAGGCTAGTTTATTCTAGGCATCTTTAACGTCATTTTCTTAAAAACGCCTACGACTTTAATCAAATTTCGTACAGTTACTTAGGTTAACGCTTACAACAATACTACATAGTTTATATTTCTTAAAAACAATATAAAGCTAGTTTATTCTTGAGAAACTTTAATAACAATTGGATTTTATAAAAAAACAGCTAATACGATTTTCATCAAATTTCCTATAGTTATTTAAGTTGAAGTTTATAATAATCCTACATATTTTTCAAAAGATAACTTAATGACGCATTAGTATATGAGAAAGTTTGTACAATGTTTATTGTACCGGTTTTTTCATAAAGACATTGAGGCATTGGCAACCACGGTAAAAGCGTCTTTTGAAATCTTCCTTCCGCTTACTCGTTAGAAAAAATATCCTGATCAGAATTATAAAATCAAGTATTTTAACGTTCGCATATGATAGTGGTGACCCAAAAGTAAAAAGAGTGGTTGACGACATCGCATTTTCTGAAATACTGTGATGATAAGAATTGATTATATGTCCAGTAATGTCTAAAAGAAATTAATTTTTAGCCTCCTGTGAGTACTTTTCATTATCTCTTGGCGAAAGTTATGACAATGCTGATACCGCTCAGATCTTCAATATAAACGAGGACATTCTAGATTTGCGTCGACTGTTTTTTTAAGTGGGAAAACTATAGAATTACAAAGTTACACCGAAAAAGTTTAATTGGGCAAAATTAGACAGCATCTGCGCCTTCAATTATACAATAATCGAAAAATTGTGTAGCTTTACTGGAAGAATAGTTGAACAGCAAGATATATGCAAGGCTCTTTGCGCAAAGGACTTCTTTTACGTATATAATCCAGTGGTACGCTGTATAAACAAAACTCGAGCTCAGGCACTAAGCAGAAGTGAATTTCGTAGCTTCTTCCTTGAAAATTCAGATTCGGTATATGGTAATGAGCTACTCCACCATTTTGATGTCCGTTAGCTATCAAAGGAAATTTTGGGACTTGAGAGATAATGGTTTGAAAATTTTAGAATAAAAGGGTGAACTGAGGATCGCCGAATTCTGAATAGAGATGAATGGATTCTGGGCCCAGATTTCCTTAGGAACAATAAGGTTCCTTTAACAGAGTTCTACGTTTGTGCTTTCCAGGTAAAAGTTCTCTCTTTCCAACCACGTTCAGCTCGATATCATCATTAAAAGCTAAAATTAAAATTTTTTTCGGATAATATGTTCTAAAAACTTTTGTCTCATATATATTTTATGAAAGGATGATGGGAAATAAAAATAGCATCATCGCATTTTTTTTAATATGAAAATTTAATTTATAGATTGCTAAATTCCCTTGAGATAAGGCTATCCGACTTCGAGAAAGACAAAAGAAAACTAAATTTTCACAATACATTCACAATTTTCATTGCGGATCTCAATTATTATTCAGCTGAAATTCAGGGTCAACAGAATCATTCCAAGAAGTAGTTAATACTTCTACCTACCAAGAGTTTTCTGCCTTCTAAAAATTTCTCCCGGTGAGTGAGTTTTCCAAAATTGTGCTATCCAGCGTTCCGGTATTTTTGCGGATTCGTATCAATGTTTATTTGGAAACGGCAATTTTCGACATTGAATACCATTAAAATTAAAGGATTTGCGCGGCAATCTTAAAAATACAATTCTACAGGCGTATGAAATATAAACAATGAATAAAACGTGAGAACAGATTGTAAAGCGCCACTAAAAATATTTTGGTACCAAAAGAGAAGTGCATGATAACTAACAAAGTAAAATGAAATGAAAATTAAATAATCTTAAAATTGTTTTTGCGAGTTATTTTTAATGTGCTAATAGTTTCACTTTAGCGTATGTCTGACTACTCACTTGCTTAAATCGAAATTGTGACGAAATCGCATATCATAGATAGATAAAACTTATTTTTACACTGCTAACATTTGTTTTTCTTTATAATTGAATTTTGAAAATTATACCGAATCGGACTGAGGCCCATACAACATTTTGTTTTTTGAATATCTCTAAATGTGTAAAAATATAATGCTGAAAACTTGAGCGTACATTTCCACATCAACAACAATTATTATTCTTGAAAAGTTTAAGAAAAATCCAAAAAGAAAGTCGTAATTTATTTTGGACTGAAAATTTCTTACACGGTTTTATTAATTTTTATCAACGAAAATAATCTTCATAGCAACTAAAGTGAAAAAGATCTACTGCAGATAGGTACATAGCTAATTTTCCTTACGTGCGCACAACGTTCTTTGTAAGGGAAAGGAATTTATTATTCACGAATAAGGAATGAACTTGAACGTAAAGATTACGTTAAAATTACTCAAGCGAAGTATGTTTTAAATAATTTTCGATTGTTTTGCTTACATTTCCGATGGAATAAAAAAAAAAGCTGAAGCTTTGAGTGCACATTACCACATCGATACCACTTATTCTTGAAAAGTTTGAGTTTTGAACATTTTACAGAGGCAGATAGGGAAACGTTCAAAATTTTAATACAAAACTGATTGCGTTCTAAACATATGTTTCATTATGAAAGTATCAAATAGCCAAAAAAATGATATTTTTTGTAAAATATATGCGTTTATGTAGGATGACGATGTGCAGTAAAAGGCTAACTTAGCTATTAAGTCTGTCTCAATTAAACGCTAACCTCGCATTCACATGATAAAACAAAGAGGATCTACTGTCCGAATACGTGGCGGTATAACTAAGTTATAAATAAAAAGACGCGCTTATTTCATCCATGTTCATGGATAACACTCTACTTGTTCTTTGCCTTTTTTAGCCAGTCAGCAAAATTAATATCCGTAGCTGGTGATATTAACAGGTGGAACGTGACAAATTTTCAGCTTAAGCTTCTGCACGTTCCAAGAAGGAAGTTGGTTGTTTATCACCGTCCTGGACCACCCCATATCTTCGCTCTCTTCCTCCAATTTCCCTCTCTTACCATATTCCCACTATTCCCACACACGACACCAACCCATCCCTACCTTCATCTCGCACCTTACCGCATATTCCCTTGAATATGCACCCTTCTCCCCATACGCTGATTCCTCCATGGCCTCACCCATTATCCCTTTCAGACCCACCTCAACCCTCTCTCGCCACTCCAAAAACTCCCCTTTCTCTTCTCTATATGAACATTAAACCATCCATAATCGCCTTCATATACTGGAAATTGCAAATATACGGCTATAAATTTTTTCTATCACGCTGAGACCTTACTATTTTAACATGTAAAATGTTTTGAAATTTTTGTAAAGGGACAAAAAAATACGGATTAAGAACGGAGTTTTAGACGACATCTTACGTAAGCTTGACTCATAATACAAACAGGTTTTGTCTTTATATTCTGATTTTGCAATTGTAGTGTATTGTTCTCCCTTCTTCGTTGCTCCGGTTGTAAATTATCAACCAATATATCCCTTACTGTGCCATTCCATTTATTGAAAATAAAACCACATTCTCGCCGTTATAGCAAGTAGAGAGGTTAATTTAAAAAAGTGTATGACACACCTCATAAGAGAATTTTTACACCTTTTGTTACATTAATTGAAACTTATTTGCCCTCCCTGCCCTTCGGACTAACCATTCCATACTCACTGCTTCCTCCTACCGTTTCATCCCTCAGCCTCATCCACTCTCTCATCCCCCTTCACCTTATCCCGACGACCGCGGCGTTATTAGAAACAAAATAGCGTGGACGGCGTATGCTCCTCTCTCCAGACGGACAGAAGGAAGCACGCCGGTTTTTAAGTGACGCAACTACCGACGGCATTACCAACTGGGGACAGTAACAAGAGTTCTCCGAAAGGGTCAACCTTTTCCATCCCTTCCGCCACTAGAGGCAAATTTTCCTTTAAATATTTATTTTTCTTTCCTCGGAGGGCAAGTAGTAGTTCCTCCTGAGACCCTTCGAAAGAGAGCTGTTCCCTCGGATGCAGGTGCTCCAAATCGCTCCTATCGATTCGACTCATTTCGAATTTCACTTGCCCCTAAAAGCTATTCTTCAAAGCAGGGGTGCTCAAGACGTGGATCGCGATCAACCGGTCGATCGCCAGCTCGTTTTTAAGTGGACCTCTGAAACTTTTTTGCACCGCTCTAGGAATGAAAATGGACGGTCGGTGTGGAAATTGATAAGTAGCTCCAAGGTTTAACTGCCGAAGTTCAAATAACATTTAATTAAATACCGCCTGTGAGGTCGAATTCAATTCACTTGCGTTGATTATATCGAATTAAAACAAGCTGCGATCGATTTCAACCCCCCCCCCCCCCCCCCCCCCGGGAAATGATAAGTAGCTCCCAAGCTTTTAAAGTCTGAGCACCCCTGCTTTAAAGGATGCCTTACTCTAAGACAAGTTCCAGAAAACATTTCCGCAAAATATTCATCTGAATTGCTATCATATACCATATTTAATCGATTGTAAACCGACCCCCACTTTTCAAAAGGGCACGCGAAGAAAATTTCATGTTGGGTGTACAGACGTCCTGGTTTTTCCGGGATTTGTCGCGAAAAAAAAACCAAAAAGTATGAATGCCCGTTTTTTAAATTCGTAATTAAATGAAAAAGGTAACAACTAAAATTACGACAACACAAATGACGTTATATTCAAGCATCCAATACAATTTTTACTAAAATGTAATTTGTCCCGGTTATGTCTTAATCTCGCAACAAAAATATCCTGGTTTCTCTCTTTGTCTTCTCCAACGTCTCAAATTCGACACATCAATCCCATAGCGCCATTGTGCAGAAAGATTTTATGTTTCTTCCGCATATGGTATCACTTTTCTCTTAAATTCCGCAGAATAACGCGTTCGTCCCATTGTGGGATTATTAATAAAAATTGAAAAACTCGCCAAAGTAAATGACAAAAAATTACGCTTACAAAGGCACGATGAAATGACGGTTGACTCGGGGAATCCCAAAATTACGAGCATACTAGAGTGAATTTATCGAAACATTTATTCCTTCCTATTCAATTATTGTGATTCTTTTTACATACATTTAAATTAGATTGTTTACGTACATATTAACACACTTAGTATATCTAGAGTTCTAATGTAACTACAGGCACTAATGTATTGATTATTTTACTTTTTCGTTCATTTATAAGTGGCAATTTTTAAGGAAGTAAATAAGTAAAAAAATAAGTCGGCTTACAACCGAATAAATAAGGTGTATTAGTTATGAAATGTACGTGACTACGTATGCCACACGCAAAGGGGTAAAGGGGTGGTTAGCGTGTCTAGATCCCAATGCTAGGGTCGCAGGTTCGAATCCTGCCGAGGGCATGGTCGTGTGCGTTCGTCCTTATTATTGTTTGTTACCTGTTATTGTTGTTGTTACGATATTCAGTATAATTGGCCCTGTGCTGTCTCTGAATTCTTGCCAATAAATAAAAATAAATAAAATGTGTGTTCACGCTCAAGGCGTCCATCGAATGGACCAAAGTTTGTTACAGTTTTTATTTTGTTTTTTATTTCCTTTTTTTGGCTGAAAGTCAGAGAATAATCTCTTTTTCTCGAGCAGTAGTAGTAGTAATTAGGTTTTGATGTGCGTCAACAGCTAAGGTCATTTTGCACCGTCAAATTCTCTTAGAGAAAATCAACATACATCACAACATCCATGCCCGAAGCGGGATTCGAACCCGCGACCTTTGGGTTAGAAGGCAGGCGCACTGCCTACCAGTCTAACCCGGCCGGCCTTTTTCTCGAGAATAACTTGTTTCGACTACATGAAAACGTCAGTCCTCCATCTGCGTATCACTTGAGCGAGTGCGGAATGTTTTTTTTAATTTGCATTTTTTAAAAGATTGGAATTGAGATACGAACTCAAAGACTGACTGACATGGAACTGGGAACGTACGATGAATTCGTGCGTACATTTTGTTCTGTATTGACTTTAATGGAGTGGTTCTTTGTCATCGTATTCGGCTCATTCGCAGTAACTGAGAGAGTCTTGGGCACCGGAAATTGTTCTTCCGCATTACGCTCAATTAAGGCCCGATTTGCCCAGAACTATCAACGCCGCGATTTATCGGCAGCTAAAATAGGTCACCCCGAGAGTTAACTGTTTTGTTTAGCTTCTAACGCACACCATAAGATGGTTCGCGTGAAATTTTTAACGACCACCATGCAAATTTTCCAAACTGAATTGAGGAGACACACTTGTTTAAGGCTAATAATACAGTCGTCCAGGAGAGCCAAAAATAGTCGAGCAAACCCAGACGCTCGTTTCGACAATAAAATTTCCGCCAGATCGTGTGTTCTAATTATTACCGAATTTACTGGCGCTCACTTTCCTAACCTCCGACCTTGAAGAGAACAAAATGATTCTTCTATCTCCTGAAAATTTTCACATTTTTAATTGTTAAATGTCATTCGTGATTTGTCACGGCAATAAATGCAAATAATATTATTCCACGTAAGCTAGTAAAGCATAGGTGGGGAACCTCCGGACCGCGAGAGCGTTTTGTATGGCCCGCGAAGCAGTGATGAAAGAGATCCGTAAAATTTAACGTAAACTGATATATTTTTAATCCAAATAATGATAACAAAGCATTCAATACGGAAATGTTAATCCTAAATACTCCAATTTAGAATTGATTTCCACTTATATGATGATATCTCATAATCTCTCAGTAACTTCAATTTAAACTAATAAGGTCCGCCAAAGCGTTGGCAACTTCTAATACGGCCTCCCGAAGGATTCTCCACCACCTATGCGGCCCGCCATGTGGAAAAGGTTCCCCACCCTTTTAGTAAAGTGATGAAATTTATGTTTTCCTCTTGTGCGCATACCAGTAACAACCTTATTGCTGAAACTACTATTTTCATTCTTAAATCACATTTTTAATTTCTCCCTCATTGTATTATATTTAAAATCTGTGAATAAAAAGGGAAGAAATAATGCAGTAAACGCGATGGGCAGTCATAAACCTACTTCTGACATATGTTTTTCTAATGCGCTTATGATTTGATCGACTTTTCCATGGGTGCAAGAATAATCGATATTATTAATAAGCTCATTGTTCTTAATATGAATGGCAGTATTCATGTTTGCACTATTTTCCAACAGCGCAGACACGTCGGCGATAATTATCGTACTTGACATTATTCCCCGAAGCCAGTTGATAAGCCTGTTATTCCTTTATTCGCTGTACGCCTCCATAGAATTTGCAAGTGAACTCCAGCCCAACCCAAGCCTTAATTTTATGCGCTGTACTCTATATGCAGTATGAAACTTGATTACTTGGTTACGCGCTTAATTCATGAACACGGAACAAGCATTAATTGTCAAATGAAACCATCACACGCCGTAAGTATCCATTGCTTCCGAGATCATTTAGCTCTATTTTCTATCAGACGTGGATATAAGCAGTCAATGCGGTTTTGTCTTATCTAGTCCTAGTTATCTCTGTTACTCCCATCCCTTTCTCTTCCTGTAAAAACAAGGTTGTTTAATATTACCCTTAATAAGTTAAGAATAAAATTACATTCTCTGTATTGAGTTATTTGCATTACAAAAAATAATTGGCGTGTACTTGAAAAAGTATAAAAATACGATTTTTTAAAATGAGCTAATCAATATATTGCCTTTCAAAATCTAACCGAATTGTAACGATATTCCAAGAAAATTTTCATTATTGTATTTATCAAAATCTTTCATAAGACTAGCATATTTCGATTCTCCAATGAGATATTTGATCGAACCACCAATGTTTTAATGCCACATTCTTCGAGATGAATTCTAATAAATGTCGTACATTATAACTAAGAATTTTAATATTATAATTCGCTGATGATACCGATAATTGGTGGAACTCTATAATAGGAAAACTGGAATAATTTGCACGAAAATTATATGAACTGCACTCTGTTTATTAAAACTTGGTACTACCGTGAAAGTTCGTTACAACGTATTTCACATTTGCGTATGTTTCAAATTAACATACTTTTTTGAATCCCCGTCAATTTTCCCGTATAAATACCGCATGAATATTTCAAAGCAACGCATTTCAACTTAACGTACTTTTTAATACTACTTATAAACTTCAGAGATCCCGATAAAAGACTTGAGGTTTTAACATATGCTTTCATCCGTAATTGACTCAAGTATAACAAATTCTTACTCATCCAAGTCGTTTTACGTCAATTTTGAAGGCATCTCTTGGCTTTAGCACGAAAAATCTGCAGAATTCCGCCTAAATCTCAAAAGAAGAGATTTTCAGAACTGAAAATTTTAGAACTGAGGTCAGTTATCCCTCTCCTATTTTCAAAATAGCATCGAGATAAGTTCTGGAATATGTCTCTTGTTAGACTCCCATTCTCTCTGGACCTGCGAGAATCCCGACCTCCCACTGAGATGCTTCCAGAGAAAATGCTGTACTCCTTATGGGTACTTTCAGTAAAAAGTATAGAAATGTATGATCCGTAGATATATGTTTTCTTTAGAGTTTATTGTACTACGAAATAATCTGGCCGTGCATTATTTTTATACGAAAATAGTACAAAGTTTGGCTTATGTCGACTAACTGGGACCATATGTAAAACTGATCGCGAAGCTGACCCCTCGACTGGCATTAATTCAAGTTAGAGGCCCATACCTCGAAACCCATCCTCAAATCCGAGCTCAGGTGTCTTTACCCTCTCACTAGGGGGGCGCTAGCCGACCACGTCTTTTGCAATAAAATTTAAACTATTTTATATTGTTAACTTAGTGCAATTGGACTCAAGCAACATATTCGGGTGAATGCGCTGATCAAGAGCGTCTTTTTAACGGAATTCTACGATAAATAATAACATATTTACGCTCACATCTAATCTTGACGCCTTAAGAGTTTTCGGACGGGACTGTAATGAAAGCAGACATTCGTGAGACGGTGCGAAGGGTGTAACGCTTGGTTGTTATATGGTGTTAGATGGGAGAAAAGGAAAGCCGCCAATAACTAAAAAGCTTTAGGACCTTTTTCGATCAAACTTTCAGGAATCACTTGACTATTCAACTTTTCAATTTGAAACTGCTCGCCGTGTACATAGTAGTTCTGGGTTTGACTTCAGGAGCATATCTTTTCTCCATTTGAATAACATGGGCAGAACTGAAACGAAGCGAGACCTTTTTTCTTTAGCATTTTCAAATATCTTAAAATGAGATATCGACGCGGTATTTTCACAGTTATGCCGAAAAAAGTATGGAAATAAATTTCCGTATCGTAGAAATTCAAATCTCATTCATAAAAATCCAAAAATTAGGTTTCATTAATATTTTTCGTGATTTTTTACGAATTTATTCAATTCGTCGTGATAAAGTTGTGATAAAATCGTTTTTTGTACGTCCATGACTATTATTACTCTCTGGAACATTCGATTATGTGGATTTATTATTCTTTTTGAGTTTTAGTGTACATAAAATTTGGTGTCATTTTTTGTTGGATAAAACTCGCGAGAATCTCGGATATGACGTTCAGGGCACAATTCCAAAACAAAGCACGTGATGATGGTGCGTAATAACATACAGATGGTAAGATGGTGTGTTGTTTCACTTCCTTACGCTAGTTAAAACGAATAAAAAAGTAAACAAATTTCGCCGAAAATCTGCATTATGCTCGCGGTCTGTAAAACGAAGAAATGATGATTTTCTTTATCACACATCATCTAGTTAATCGCATTTTTCTATGATCACCAACCAACCAACAAAAAATTGTCTATTATTATAAGCGACTAGCGTAATTTCCCGTGAAAAATGAGGAGTAGGCGTGAATTGAGTATTACGTTAAAATAAAATAAAAATTAATGACACCAAATTTTATGTACACTAAAACTCAAAAAGAATAATAAATCCACATAATCGAATGTTCCAGAGAGTAATAATAGTCATGGACATATAAAAAACGAATTTATCACAACTTTATTAAGACGAATTGAATAAATTCGTAAAAGATCACGAAAAATATTAATGAAACCTAATTTTTGGATTTTTATGAATGAGATTTGAATTTCTACGATACGGAAATTTATTTCCATACTTTTTTCGGCATAACTGTGAAAATACCGCGTCGATATCTCATTTTTAAGATATTTGAAAATGCTAAAGAAAAAAGGCCTCGCTTCGTTTCAGTTCTGCCCATGTTATTCAAATGGAGAAAAGATATGCTCCTGAAGTCAAACCCAGAACTACTATGTACACGGCGAGCAGTTTCAAATTGAAAAGTTGAGTAGTCAAGTGATTCCTGAAAGTTTGATCGAAAAAGGTCGTAAAGCTTTTTAGTTATTAGCAGCTTTCCTTTTCTCCCATCTCCCATATAACAACCAAGTGTTAAACCCTCCGCACCGTCTCGCGAATGTCTGCTTTCATTACAATCCCGTCCGAAAACTCTTAAGGCGTCAAGATTAGATGTGAGCGTAAATATGTTATTACAGTAAAACTCGTTTATAACGATCACGCCTAAAACGATATTTCGGCTATAACGAAGAAATGTCTCGGTCCCTTGAACTTCTCCATAAGGGCATTGGTAAAATTTCTCGGATGTAACGAACACACATTTTACGAATTCTCGGCTGTAACGAACAAATGTTTGGTCCCATGGCAAAAAATGCCCCATATATAACGAATTTTGGCGAGCAGGGCGATGAGTAATGAATAGTTTCCCCCCGTTTACCGCGCACTTGTTCGTAGAGGTCCCCTTCCTCCATCTACCCCTTCCATGCGAATTTCCACGCTCCCTTTGTTTTGAAATTGATATTAAAAATGTGAAATGTTTATGTAAATTAATGACCATAATAATAATATTAATTGGCCATTTAATAAATCGTATGTAATAGCAGTCGAACATTTTACATGCCGCGAAGTTGATAAGCATCTCTTTGTATATGTAAGTACGGCATTGAAGTCGACTCACTGCAAATACAGTAAAAGATGTGTTATCCGGCTATCTTGGGGATTGTGGAAAGCCGATTAGGAGAAATATCCGGTTAGGGGAGCGATTTTCGATTTTGACATCGCAAATTTAGCAATAACCAAACAAAATTGGGCTTAGGTTCACTGTCGCACTCCCCAAACATAACTATGCATGGGGTTTGCATTTTCCATTTTAATTCTTCCACACGTAGTTAGAAATAGACACTATTTACCCATTCTTATTTAATACGTTGCTACGCTCACATGCAAAACAAAAAGACTATTGAAAATTTAGGGCGTCCGGGAAGTTTGGGGATTACGGCAGTGAACCTGTTCCCAAAATTGAATTTATTGGATTATATCTTTATTATTTATCTTTATTTACTCTATTAGAAAAGGACGAAATTATTTAATTCTTCTGAACATTTCTGTGAAAACCAGTCGTATAATATTTATCCAGTTCCTCAATTGTTGGCTTATGAAGCGTATGAGGTTTATTAATTGATTTACTCGTCTCAGAAAATGACAAATTTCATTAATTTAGCCTTATGAGTCTTGATATCGTAGAGCGTGGAAGATCCGATGTTGAATTCTTTTGCTATGGCTGCTCTATTTTTTCCTTTTTCAATTCGTTTTTGATCAGCTCCAGCTTTTGTGTTAGCGATAAACCAACCTTTTCTCTCCTGTTCCTTGCTTTTAGGTATTTATTTTGAGGCCATATTCAATGGATGGGTAATGTTTTAAATAATAAAAAGCGATAAAACTGTAAATTGTAGAAGTACACCAAAACATTTAGACAATGCAAATGGCTTACGTAACCAAAAACGCCATGCTTACTCGGCAGCCACAGAAGTATACGGAGTAAAAAGGTAATATATACATCTTATATTTTAAGAAATTTTAAAGTGGAAGTTGTGGTATACTACATATACTATTCACACAAAAATTCATAGAAAAAGAAAAAGAAATACAAAATGAATTGTATTTGTGTAATTGCCGGTATCTAAGGCTGGCCGGTTCTAAACAGCCGGACAGCACAGCTTTTACTGATGTGTATACGTGTTATATGGGATGTATAGGCCAAAAACCATGTTTCTCGTATATAACGTAGTCACGCTTATAACGAAGCAATGAGTCGGTCCCCTCAAACACGTATTAAACGAGTTTTACTGTATTTATCGTAGAATTCCGTTAAAAAGACGCTCTTGATCAGCGCATTCACCCGAATATGTTGCTTGAGTCACAATCGCACTAAGTTAACAATATAAAATAGTTTAAATTTTATTGCAAAAGACGTGGTCGGCTAGCGCCCCCCTAGTGAGAGGGTAAAGACACCTGAGCTCGGATTTGAGGATGGGTCTCGAGGTATGGGCCTCTAACTTGAGTTAATGACAGTCGAGGGGTCAGCTTCGCGGTCAGTTTTAAATGTGGTCCCAGTTAGTCGACACAAGTCCAAAGTTTTAATGAATAGAGTTCAATTTGTTTAATTTTCGTGCAAATTATTCTAATCCCCCTAAGGCTTTTATAATTAAAGACTTTCATTTAAGGAAATAAAGACATCTTCATATTTTCCTATGGTTCATACGTAGCACCCCTGCAGAATAACTTCTAAGTTTTTTGAAAATGTTTACTTTAATAATATCTCTTAATTAATATACATCAGAGCAAACTTTTAGGAGAAGCACTGGGTATTGCGCTAGAATAAAATTATACGATATACCTATTGGATACAGGTGGCTCTGTATGGTGTATTTCATCCGTTTATGTATGGACCTTGAGACCAACTTCTTGCATTCCATAATTCAGTGCTAGTTTTCTAGTGCTCATGACCGCACGAGCACTCTTTGCAAAAACAGTTTCGAGTGTCTGTTAGCGGTCGAAATCCGTTCCGTCTTTTAGTAAAGTGCGAAGTTTTCCTTCAACATCTCACCGATCTCCGAATCCGCGGCAAAATGGTCTCCAACTGAGTATAATTTGAAGATCTGGCCCTAATTGGCAATTTCGACCACCCTCCGGGCGCCTTGCCCATCAATCACACCGCGGGATGGACAGAGTCCATTTCCTCTATCTCCGCGCTATTGCACGCACACACTAGCAACCGCAAAACGTCAGGATAAGCTGGTCTCGGCGAGGAGTCAATGGATATACGCCACTCACCACGCCACGCTCCAATGAGATGGGCTGTTTCCCAACGCTTCTAATTGCCTCAAAAAGTCATTGGGGAGTTGCGTATCGAATGGAATCTTCCTTTAGATTTGTTTAATCTGGCGTGTACTCTCTCTGCACATTCCACCAGAGTATCGAAGCATCATTATCATCACCCTCATTGATCACTTATCCAGTAAACATGATTTTTCATTTCAAGAATAAGCGTTTTTTAAAGTACTTGTCCCAGGTATCTACAATAGCTACTAAACGGTAATAAAAAAACAAATGCAAATATCGGCTACAAAGCAGCCCTCTTCAGTGATAATTCACCGAAAAAAGGTTGAATGATTTTTCAGTTAATAAACAAATGAAATTGACGGAACAATCAAATGATTTTGTTATGACTCCAAAAAAAAGGAGACCTTTCAGAATTCTGTTTGAAGTAATTTTTGATCTACGTTATTCTCTTCTCATAATTTGACTGGACTTCAGGAGACTTAAAAACATTTTCCTTCGTCATAAATCGGTACATAAAGTTGTGCGTATTCGTTTCATTGAAAGCCTAAAAATCATTACATACTCAGGCGAAATGCACAAAATTAATGTTATTTTTTTAAAATATCAGGATTCGTCAAGGGTTGGCTCAAATAATCATGTAAATTATAAAAATTATGTACGCACGACATATTCTTGAAAAAATTTCACATAGGAAATGAAACGAGATTAATAGAATACATTAAGGCCGTATTTATCGGAATAATGCAAAACGTCTACAAATATGAAAAGCTACTAACAATAAGTATATGTATATGAGGATAACGGAAATATTTGGAGAAAAGATTTTGCTCTCTTTTTACTTTCTCCATACGTAGTAATGGGAAAGTATTGTATTCATGAAAAAAATCGACTTCGAGATTTCAACGGAAATACATGTTTTGAGGTCCCTAGAACACGTTTAGACTATTTTCGGAATGATGTCTGTGTGTGTATGTGATTGTGGGCGGTCTAATTCAAAAAGTACTTGCCATATCGTTAGCAAACTTCATATATAACACTTCAGCATGAGCACAAAGAACTGATTAGTTTTTGGACAATAACGATTAACCGAAATTCGAGGTTTATTCGAAACCCGATTCGGTTTTTGCGATATTTCTTGGTATATGCAATTCTATACAAAAGTTATAGAGAATGTAATTTACTACAACTTTCATTTGAAACAATTTTTTATAGGAGTTATTGTTTAGGAGTTATTTATAAATAACCGGTTTTTCGGTTTAGGACCAAAGTTGTAGAGCAGGGGTTCTTAACCAGGGGCATTCATACCCCTTGGGGGTATGGGAACCAAGTAATGGGGGTATGGGGCTCGATCTCTGAACAATTTTTTTAAAAAGTTGTAGTTAGATTAGAATGAACTATCACCTTTATCAATACGGATTGAAGCGGCGAGGCCACTAACCAAGCGATTGATTGACATCTTTTGAAGTCATACTGGTACCTAATAGGACTGGTGATAATAATGACGCCTTCGACAGTCTGGCGAAGGGGGTATGGGGACATATTGGGCAATCCATTGGGGTCTGTAATCGTAAAAAGGTTAAGAACCCCTGTTGTAGAGAATAATATTTCATCCCAGTTTTGTTTGAAACAAATTTTCGTAGAACCATCCAATTCAGAGATATTTTGCTTTTTACTTTCTCCATACGTAGTATTGGGAAAGTGTTGTTCATGAAAAAAATCGACTTCGAGATTTCAACGGAAATACACGTTTTGAGGTCCCTAGAACATGTTTAGACTATTTTCGGAATGATATCTGTGTGTGTGTATGTATGTGATTGTGGGCGCTCTAACTCAAAAAGTACTTGTCATATTAATACCAAATTTCATATATAGCACTTTAGCATGAACACAAAGAACTGATTAGTTTTTGGACAATACTGGTTAACCGGAAGTCGAGGCTATTCGAAACACGATTCGGTTTTTGCGATATTTCTCTGTTAAAATATCATTATTATATTATACAATTCTATACAAAGTTTATAGAGAATGTAATTTCCTACAACTTTAATTTGAAACAATTTTCCATAGCAGTTATTGTTTAGGAATTATTTATAAATAATCGGTTTTTTCAGTTTCCGTCAAATATCTCCTTAAAAACGTCGCTATTCGTAATCTTCGTGAGAACCAAAGTTGTAGAGAATAATATTTCTTCCAAGTTTTGTTTGAAACAAATTTTCGTAGATATTTCGGAGACATTTTGCTTTTTCTTAATACCCGCATACAGCGCCAACACCATGTAGCAGTGAATTCTGTAAACATATTCAAAATACACGTAATTTACGGCAATAAGGAGGACTGTATTCTTTTACGATACGAAATGATAATTTTGCCTCATAATGCTATTCATAATAATTTAAATATCTATACCCCAAATATGGAGAAAGTCATGTGTTGGGCACATCAGATTTTTATTTTGATATTACTGAATGGTCCCTTTATGAGAAATTAATTTTGAGAGACCTATGTAACCAGCATTTAAAAATGTCACGTTAAAATCTAGGTTAACTGCTGTTATTCCTGTACTAGCACGCTCAGGAAATCCTTCGCCGTTGTCTATCCACAACTCGATCTTTGCATAATAATATTGAACTCACGAACGATTAAAAACCTAGGGGCCTTATGAATGCCTTACGTCCGAACGAGAGTGGATTCCGCAGCTAGTAATGGGAAACGCCTGGGTTCCTCCCGAGTGGTCTCACCACTCTCTCCGACATTTTTACTTCCTACCTCCTCCTCACCACCCACTGAAATGAATTCGACCGTCAGAAATCGCGTGACCGGACTTGTCTCTCCTTTGAGAGCGGGTCAACTGCGGACACACTTTCATAGTCCTCCAGGCCGCTGTCTTCGCTTTCTATTTCTCTCTCTCTCTCTGTCTCCCTATTCCTACTTTTCTCTCTCCTTTTCTCACGGTCTAACGTTTCATTTCCTGATAACCTAAATAGGGAAGGACCTCTCAAAAAGTAAACCTAGAGTCACTACATAGTCCTTCGAAACTATTTCTTCTTTCATATTTTTCAGCTTCTTTTCCTCGCCGTATTTACATGTATCACATTTCGAGAATTTAAGAACAAGCACATCAAAAAGAATGTTTGCCTCAGTTATCTCCAAAAGCCCCAACAAGGTTATAAAAATCCGGATGCGCATTTCGGCTATAAAGAAGCCGTCTTCAGTGTTAATTCAACGAAAAAGATTCTAAATGAACGCGTGTGTTTGTATTCTTGTTGCTTTTATGTGCGTGCGGAAAGAGGGTGGGTGTGCATGGGGCAGGGTGGGAGGTCTCGGGCGTGTGAATTTGAAAGGGAAGGTATCTGAACCAAAGGGAACTCGAGTTTTATTGCCTGTGTTAAGCCACGAAGATTTTTTCTAAGAAATCTACGTCACATGTTTTGTGAGGAAATATAGCGCAGAGAGTGGGATATGTCCCAGATCACTGTTAATGGAATTGGTTTCATTTCTAAAGATATGTAAGTTCAAGGATTCGTTCAGTTTTCGTTTCTTGAATTTGTTTCTCAACGCTTGATTTTTCAAATCCACTGTGCTTGAAGTGTGCCAAGTTTTCTTTAAAACTTGTTTGAAGCTGTCTTTTTGTTTGCCCTATACAACATTTGTGACCATTTGTACAACTAATTGGGTAAATTACAGATTTCTCGAGGCTTGGAATTTTATCTTCCATGTTTTCTAGTGTTTTAATTCCGTTGCTGCTGGTGTAAACGATAGGACGGTTAGTGTTCTTAAATATTTTGTCCAGCCCTTCATTGAGCGGAAGAAAATACTCAAGTTTGACGTATTTCTGTTTTGTTTCTCTTTTCGTTTTGAATGAGTAGTTACTTGTGTTAATGTTGGCTGCATTTTTATGTTTTTGGACCATCTGGTCAATGAATTGTGTTTTGTAACCGTATTCTGTAGTGATCTTAAGTCTGAGTACCATGGTTTGGAAGGCAGCTATTTTGTTCTGTAATGATGGAATGAGTTATTAATGACGTCGTTATTGTCGTGCGTCGGTTTCCTATAATCTCTTGCTGTATTTTATTATCTTCCGTTCCTACGGGTAGGTAAAAACAATGGTACAGAATTACTGGTTTCCATTTCGTGCGTGACTTTGATCGCGGGGCACAAGCGAAAACAGCGGATATGTCATCCACATACTAATCCATATCTATGGGAAGTATTTGAACTTTTTCTTGAGCTACTCCACCGGCAACTTTCCTCACAAAACATGCGACATTAATTTCTTAGAAAACATCTTCGGGGTTTAATCCAGGCTACCAAACTGCCCTTGAATCGGTGTCAACATAAACGATTGTCTTCTCATCATTATAAATTAGTATAAATTAATCAAATGGCCTTATAAGAACCGCGTGAGATTCTTCACCTCTTTAGCGATCGGATATGCCGTATTAAACTGAGATATCGATTTATTCGTTTCTTATTTTTCGCATTATTTGAGCGGTACTCAATTTATTCATTTCACTAATTAAGTTTATCGATCCATTATATTCGTTCTCCTATATTCCGTTTATACCACAACAGATTCTCTACACCTTGAAATTGGTTACAAATGGACATCATTTTACGACATTGAATAAAGGATGGCCTTTCCATGCGAAAGAAACTTCGCTCCAGAGAGTGCGACTAGTTCGATAAAGAAATTAACAAAATTTTCTGTGCTATTCAAATTCACCTAACCAAATTTCACTCTTAATAGTTGCTCAGCGAATCGTTAATTCACATCAAATAATTTCCCTAACAAGGAGATAGAATGAATATGAAATACAGCTGGAGCGACGACAGAGTACGTAATTGCAATTTGGAGAACCCCTCCTATAACAAAAAATCGGTACAACATACATTGTACAAACTTTCTCCTATACTAATGCGTCGTTCAGTTATCTTTAGAAAATGAAAATCGTATGAGCCTGTTTTGAGAAAATCCAATTGTTGTTAAAGTTGCCTAGAATAAACTAGCCTTATATTAATTTTTTGAGAAATATGAACTACGTAGTATTATTGAAGACATAAACTCAAGTAAATGTACAAAATTTGATCAAAATCGTTAAAGCCGTTTTTGAGGAAATCGAATTGTTGTTAAAATGCGTAGAATAAACTACTCTTAATTATTGAGCAATATCAACCATTTCTACATATACTCTACTCTGTATGATAAAATGCCCAAGTGCGTGATTTAATTCGTTTTCGCTCTATCGTTTAGGCCCTGGAGCCAATAACAGACAGACGGCATTGCGAAAACCACTTTTCTGACTCGGCTACACCTAAAACGTATATTTCCATCAAAATCTCGAGGTCGAATTTTTTCGCGATAACAATACTTTCTCGATACTTCGTATGAGAAAGTAAAAAGCATTGAAGCTGAGGAATGCTGCCAATTCATAAATAATTTCACGCATAACAGTATTATAGAAAATATCAGCATTCGAAGTAGTTAAGCATGGATTGATTTAGATTATGGTGTTATTACAGGAGCGATGGTAGTTTTGAACTGAAGGGCAGGATAACAAAAGAATACAAAATTATTGTAATGAAAAATTAACTGTGCGACATCAACTTCTATGTGGCTTTTAATTTATCTCATTACGTGAATTTTTAAACAGTATTTTTCGGTCAATAGCGTTCCTTAGTAAGAAAAGTTTTTAAACCCTGTAAATGTAATTAAAGTTTTAAACGAGCAATAACTTATGGCTTGACAATTCTTATAATCGCATTACATTTTTATTTTATAATTTATTTGCAACTATAAACATTACCTCATAATGAAGTTATTATATACAAAAGTAAATATGGAGTGCCTATAGCAAAGATTAATTATAGTCAATTGTCGTTATTCGCCACACGTTATTGGGTAAAGTCGATACAGAACCAGAGTGGAGTCAAAAATAAAGGCCGATAAAACAATAGTGATTTATACCTGCGTGAGCTAGAATTTATTAATCATTCCAAAATAATCGGATTCCTGAAATATTTTAATGAGTGAAATCTTGAAACAATTCCCGGTGAGAATTCATTTGCTGAAACCCCGGTATGACTTTGTAGAAACATTATATTTTACGGTTCCACTCCGTGTCATAAATCATACGAATTCGAAGAGAATTTCGACGCCACAATATCCTAAAATGCAGTCTAAGATTGACTCTCTCGAAAGTCGGTAAAGTTGGAAAGATTGTTACCTGTTACGGACAAAATATTTAAAACAATGAAAATGAGTTAAATTTTCAAACGTTTGGATAGATTATTAGAGTTATCTTAGAGTTTATTACTTTTCGACATCAACATTCACATTTATATTTAAGTAGCTGACTAACTGAACCCATATGCCATTCAAATAAGGATATCCAAATAATAAAAACAGGCATATACGACCTTGCACACTGTTAGTTCAAACCTTTGACCCCAGAATCGGGAGAGAAAACAACGCAACGCAACTCCACCTAAAATTTTCTCGTAAATGTATGTATAACGATAAGTTAACACATGAAATCATTTTTAAAACTGAACCTGCAGGAACGCAAACGCACGAAATAACTAATCCCTGAGAATGTATTCTACCCTCGACAGAAAAATATGAAAACGCAAATTTCAGAGTGCTTCCAAAAACACTTTCCCCGCATTAAGGTAAACGACCGAATTGACGACGCGATAACTACTCCCTCAACCTGTTTTCCTCCGTGTTCTCTACCTCCGTACAACTTCCAACAACACAAAAGTCGAAAATCCTCTTACTCATCGCATAAATATTTATCTTCCGCCTTTAGCGTTCATAACATCTCGACCCTCTCTCTCTCTCCAATAAGAAACATACTAAGTAAAGCGACATGGACAATTTCCAACTTCTCATGATCCTAATTACCATCTCGTCCACAAAAAGCTATTATTCCATCTCCCAAGAAAGAGAGAGGGAGGAGGGCAGGGTAGGAATGAGGTGGGGAGGGAGGACAAGATGGAATGTGGACGCGATGGAGAGAAGACGTCGGGGAGCGCGAATAGTAGGAAGGACGCGAAAGAGGAGGGACGCGAGGGAGGAGGCGAGAGTGAGAGAAGGCGAGAGAGGGAGGACGCGAGATAGGGAGGACGCGAGGGAGGGAGGACGCTAGCGTAGAATGAAGTAATGGAGGGAAGACGCGAGGGAGGAAAAAAGTTAGGGAGGGAGGAGGCGAGAGAGTGAGGCGGCGAGAGAGGGAGGACGCGAGAGAGGGAGGACGCGAGAGGGGGAGGACGCGTGAGGGGGAGGATGCGAGAGAGGGATAACGCGAGAGAGGGATAACGCGAGAGAGGGAGGGGGCGAGAGAGGGGGGACGCGTGAGTGAGACGCTGGAGAGGGAGGACGCATGAGAGGGAGGCAGCGAGAGAGGTAGGGGGCGAGAGAGGGGGGACGCGTGAGAGAGAGGAAGCGAGAGATGGAGGACGCGAGAGAGGGAGGACGCGAGAGAGGGAGGACGCGAGAGAGGGAGGACGCGAGATATGGAGGAGGCGAGAGATGGAGGAGGCGAGAGATGGAGGAGGCGAGAGATGGAGGAAGCGAGAGTAGGAGGACGCGAGAGAGGGAGGACGCGAGAGAGGGAGGAAGCGAGAGAGGGAGGACGCGTGAGAGGGAGGAGGCGAGAGAAGGAGGAGGCGAGAGAGGGAGGACGCGAGAGAGGGAGGACGCGAGAGAGGGAGGAGGCGAGAGAGGGAGGACGCGAGATAGGGAGGACGCGAGGGAGGGAGGACGCTAGCGTAGAATGAAGTAATGGAGGGAAGACGCGAGGGAGGAAAAAAGTTAGGGAGGGAGGAGGCGAGAGAGTGAGGCGGCGAGAGAGGGAGGACGCGAGAGAGGGAGGACGCGAGAGGGGGAGGACGCGTGAGGGGGAGGATGCGAGAGAGGGATAACGCGAGAGAGGGATAACGCGAGAGAGGGAGGGGGCGAGAGAGGGGGGACGCGTGAGTGAGACGCTGGAGAGGGAGGACGCATGAGAGGGAGGCAGCGAGAGAGGTAGGGGGCGAGAGAGGGGGGACGCGTGAGAGAGAGGAAGCGAGAGATGGAGGACGCGAGAGAGGGAGGACGCGAGAGAGGGAGGACGCGAGAGAGGGAGGACGCGAGAGAGGGAGGACGCGAGATATGGAGGAGGCGAGAGATGGAGGAGGCGAGAGATGGAGGAGGCGAGAGATGGAGGAAGCGAGAGTAGGAGGACGCGAGAGAGGGAGGACGCGAGAGAGGGAGGAAGCGAGAGAGGGAGGAAGCGAGAGAGGGAGGACGCGTGAGAGGGAGGAGGCGAGAGAGGGAGGAGGCGAGAGAGGGAGGACGCGAGAGAGGGAGGACGCGAGAGAGGGAGGAGGCGACAGAGGGAGGAGGCGAGAGAGGGAGGACGCGAGAGAGGGAGGACGCGAGAGAGGGAGGACGCGAGAGAGGGAGGTCGCGAGAGAGGGAGGTCGCGAGAGATGGAGGAGGCGAGAGAGGGAGGACGCGAGACATGGAGGACGCGAGAGAGGGAGGACGCGAGAGAGGGAGGACGCGAGAGAGGGAGGAGGCGAGAGATGGAGGAGCCTAGAGTACGAGGACGCGAGAGAGGGAGGACGCGAGAGAGGGAGGAGGCGAGAGAGGGAGGACGCGAGAGAGGGAGGAGGCGAGAGAGGGAGGACGCGAGAGAGGGAGGACGCGAGAGATGGAGGAGGCGAGAGATGGAGGACGCGAGAGAGGGAGGACCCGAGTGAGGAAGGACGCGAGAGATGGAGGACGCGAGAGATGGAGGAGGCGAGAGTAGGAGGACGCGAGAGAGGGAGGACGCGAGAGATGGAGGAGGCGAGAGTAGGAGGACGCGAGAGAGGGAGGACGCGAGAGAGGGAGGACGCGAGAGAGGGAGGAAGCGAGAGACGGAGGACGCGAGAGGGGGAGGACGCGAGAGAGGGAGGACGCGAGAGAGGGAGGACGCGAGAGATGGAGGAGGCGAGAGTAGGAGGACGCGAGAGAGGGAGGAGGCGAGAGAGGGAGGAGGCGAGAGAGGGAGGAGGCGAGAGAGGGAGGAGGCGAGAGAGGGAGGACGCGAGAGAGGGAGGACGCGAGAGAGGGAGGACGCGAGAGAGGGAGGACGCGAGAGAGGGAGGACGCGAGAGAGGGAGGACGCGAGAGAGGGAGGACGCGAGAGAGGGAGGACGCGAGAGATGGAGGAGGCGAGAGTAGGAGGACGCGAGAGAGGGAGGACGCGAGAGAGGGAGGACGCGAGAGAGGGAGAAGGCGAGAGTAGGAGGACGCGAGAGAGGGAGGTCGCGAGAGATGGAGGACGCGAGACATGGAGGACGCGAGAGAGGAAGGACGCGAGAGAGGGAGGAGGCGAGAGATGGAGGAGGCTAGAGTAGGAGGACGCGAGAGAGGGAGGACGCGAAAGAGGGAGGACGCGAGAGAGGGAGGAGGCGAGAGATGGAGGAGGCGAGAGAGGGAGGAGGCGAGAGATGGAGGAGGCGAGAGATGGAGGAGGCGAGAGATGGAGGAGGCGAGAGATGGAGGAGGCGAAAGATGGAGGAGGCGAGAGATGGAGGAGGCGAGAGATGGAGGAGGCGAGAGATGGAGGAGGCGAGAGTAGGAGGACGCGAGAGAGGGAGGAGGCGAGAGATGGAGGAGGCGAGAGGAGGAGGACGCGAGAGCGGGAGGACGCGAGAGATGGCGGAGGCGAGAAATGGAGGAGGCGAGAGTAGGAGGACGCGAGAGAGGGAGGACGCGAGAGAGGGAGGAGGCGAGAGATGGAGGAGGCGAGAGTAGGAGGACGCGAGAGAGGGAGGTCGCGAGAGAGGGAGGACGCGAGAGAGGGAGGAGGCAATAGATGGAGGAGGCGAGAGTAGGAGGACGCGAGAGAGGGAGGACGCGTGAGATGGAGGAGGCTAGAGATGGAGGAGGCGAGAGAGGGAGGACGCGAGAGATGGAGGAGGCGAGAGAGGGAGGACGCGAGAGAGGGAGGACGCGAGAGAGGGAGGACGCGAGAGAGGGAGGACGCGAGAGAGGGAGGACGCGAGAGAGGGAGGAGGAGAGAGAGGGAGGAGGCGAGAGAGGGAGGACGCGAGAGAGGGAGGACGCGAGAGAGGGAGGAGGAGAGAGATAGAGGAGGCGAGAGAGGGAGGACGCGAGAGATGGAGGAGGCGAGAGTAGGAGGACGCGAGAGAGGGAGGACGCGAGAGACGGAGGAGGCGAGAGTAGGAGGACGCGAGAGAGTGAGGACGCGAGAGACAGAGGACGCGAGAGAGGGAGGAAGCGAGAGAGGGAGGAAGCGAGAGAGGGAGGAAGCGAGAGAGGGAGGAAGCGAGAGAGGGAGGAGGCGAGAGATGGAGGAAGCGAGAGTAGGAGGACGCGAGAGAGGGAGGACGCGAGAGATGGAGGAGGCGAGAAATGGAGGAGGCGAGAGTAGGAGGACGCGAGAGACGGAGGAAGCGAGAGAGGGAGGACGCGAGAAATGGAGGAGGCGAGAGAGGGAGGAGGCGAGAGATGGAGGACGCGAGAGAGGGAGGACCCGAGTGAGGGAGGACGCGAGAGATGGAGGAGGCGAGAGATGGAGGAGGCGAGAGATGGAGGAGGCGAGAGATGGAGGAGGCGAGAGATGAGGAGGCGAGAGATGGAGGAGGCGAGAGAGGGAGGAGGCGAGAGAGGGAGGAGGCGAGAGAGGTAGGGGGCGAAGGAGAGGGGACGCGTGAGTGGGAGGACGCTGGAGAGGGAGGACGCGTGATAGGGAGGAAGCGAGAGATGGAGGAGGCGAGACTAGGAGGAGGCGAGAGATGGAGGAGGCGAGAGTAGGAGGACGCAAGAGAGGGAGGACGCGAGTGATGGAGGAGGCGAGAGTAGGAGGACGCGAGAAAGGGAGGACGCGAGAAAGGGAGGACGCGAGAGAGAGAGGACCCGAGTGAGGGAGGACGCGAGAGATGGAGGAGGCGAGAGATGGAGGAGGCGAGAGATGGAGGAGGCGAGAGATGGAGGAGGCGAGAGATGAGGAGGCGAGAGATGGAGGAGGCGAGAGAGGGAGGAGGCGAGAGAGGGAGGAGGCGAGAGAGGTAGGGGGCGAAGGAGAGGGGACGCGTGAGTGGGAGGACGCTGGAGAGGGAGGACGCGTGATAGGGAGGAAGCGAGAGATGGAGGAGGCGAGACTAGGAGGAGGCGAGAGATGGAGGAGGCGAGAGTAGGAGGACGCAAGAGAGGGAGGACGCGTGAGAGGGAGGAATCGAGAGATGGAGGAGGCGAGAGTAGGAGGAGTCGAGAGATGGAGGACGCGATAGATGGAGGAGGCGAGAGATGGCGGAGACGACAGTAGGAGGACGCGAGAGAGGGAGGAGGCGAGAGATGGAGGAGGCCAGAGATGGAGGACGCGAGAGAGGGAGGACCCGAGTGAGGGAGGACGCGAGAGATGGAGGAGGCGAGAGATGGAGGAGGCGAGAGAGGAAGGAGGCGAGAGAGGGAGGACGCGAGAGAGGGAGGACGCGAGAGAGGGAGGACGCGAGTGAGGGAGGACGCGAGAGAGGGAGGACGCGAGAGATGGAGGAGGCGAGAGTAGGAGGACGCGAGAGAGGGAGGACGCGAGAGAGGGAGGACCCCAGAGAGGGAGGGCGCGAGAGATGGAGGAGGCGAGAGTAGGAGGACGCGAGAGAGGGAGGACGCGAGAGATGGAGGAGACGAGAGATGGAGGAGGCGAGAGTAGGAGGACGCGAGAGAGGGAGGACGCGAGAGATGGAGGAGGCGAGAGATGGAGGAGGCGAGAGATGGGGGAGGTGAGAGTAGGAAGACGCGTAAGAGGGTGGACGCGAGAGATGGAGGAGGCGAGAGATGGAGGAGGCGAGAGTAGGAGGACGCGAGAGATGGAGGACGCGAGAGAGGGAGGACCCGAGTGAGGGAGGACGCGAGAGATGGAGGAGGCGAGAGATGGAGGAGGCGAGAGATGGAGGAGGCGAGAGAGGGAGGAGGCGAGAGAGGTAGGGGGCGAAGGAGAGGGGACGCGTGAGTGGGAGGACGCTGGAGAGGGAGGACGCGTGATAGGGAGGAAGCGAGAGATGGAGGAGGCGAGACTAGGAGGAGGCGAGAGATGGAGGAGGCGAGAGTAGGAGGACGCAAGAGAGGGAGGACGCGAGTGATGGAGGAGGCGAGAGATGGAGGAGGCGAGAGTAGGAGGACGCGAGAAAGGGAGGACGCGAGAAAGGGAGGACGCGAGAGAGAGAGGAAGCGAGAGAGGGAGGACGCGAGAGAAGGAGAAGGCGAGAGAGGGAGGAGGCGAGAGAGGGAGGAGGCGAGAGAGAGAGGAGGCGAGAGATGGAGGAGGCGAGAGTAGCTGGACTCATGTAGGGTACCCCTAAACGGTTCTGGTGTCCACTACACTGCCGAGGCAGCGGAAGCGGTAGCGCGTAGGGTTTTTGAGCACGCTAGGGTTTTTTTAGGTTAGATGAGGATAACACAAACATATCTGTTAGAAAAGAGTCCGCCAACATTAACCGTAGGGAGTGCAAGAATAGCGGTAGAGTGAGAAGTAGAAAAATAAAATTGTTAGATCCCGTGGCGGGGAAATCCAGAACGAAAATATCCGTAGAAAACACAATAATAATTATTATTATGAACTGCCGAAGCATTCGAAGGAAACAGGCTGATTTTTGCCACTTAGTTAAAAGCCATCGTGCAGACGTTGTATTGGGAACTGAGAGCTGGCTATCGGGCGACATTAATTCTAACGAGATTTTCCCACCAGATTACGTGGTGTATCGCAAAGACAGGAGGGAAAGAGTCGGTGGCGGAGTTTTCATCGCCGTCAGAAAGAGTATATCAAGCCAATTAGAGGAGATTAACGTCAGCGAACACTGCGAAACGATATGGTGCTCCCTTCGTACGAGAAATGGTAAAAAATTATTTTTTTGCTCATTTTACCGCCCACCTGACTCGGGAGTCGAGAACATTAGAGAACTCAGTCGTACATTGCAGGTGATAGCTAGGAGAAAGAACGATCCAGTAATCATTCTTGGAGGAGACTTTAATCTTCCATCGATCGATTGGAAATCCGTAACCTATGTTAGTGGTGGAAAAAATAGAGAAGCTTGTCGTGAATTAATTGAAGCATTCACTCTAAACTCGCTAGAGCAAATCGTCAACGAGCCGACGCGATATGACAACAACGGAAACGGAAACATATTAGATCTGCTAGCCACTACCCACCCACTATCGACTAGAAACCTACAAATCGACGACGGCATAGGTGATCATAAAATAGTAATTGCCGACTTCAAATACACCCCTGCGACAATATATAAGCCAACGCGATTAGTCTATATCTTCAGTAAAGCAGATCTCCCAGGCTTAAAAAATTATGTTACAAACCAAATAGCGACATTTATCAATTTTGCGAATAGTAACAGCGTAGATGACTCTTGGACGGAAATTTTGCGAATCATTCGAGAAGGGCTAAAAACGTTTGTCCCAACTAAAGCAATTCGTGATCGCAAGGATCCGCGGTGGGTGAAACCGAAACTCCGTGCCTTGCTCAAGAAACAAAGACGGCATCACGCGCACATAAAGCACCTTAAAGAAGTTGGTAGGGACCACGCAAACGAGTATTTAATATACAGAAATATTCGTAAATCTGCAAGAGACGAAGCGCGTAAGGAATTTGACGTCTACCGATCCACGACACTGTCGGACTCACTCAAAAACGACTCGAAAGAATTTTGGTCGTACGTGCGAGAAATGCGAGGAGGACAGTCCACAGTACCTCTTCTACGTACAGACAACGGTGAAAGTGTACACGATTCATTTACTAAGGCTAGTATGTTAAATCGGTTCTTTGAAAATTGCTTCACAATAGACAGCGGTGATTTCATTGATTTCCCTACTCGTATAGACTCAAATATGAGCGACATAGAAATATCCGAAAGCGGTATCGCCAAATTACTAAGTCAGGTCCACAAAAGAAAATCGCCAGGGCCTGAAGCCATACCTGCATTCATTATAAACTCGTTAGCAAACGAATTAGCTCCGTACCTTAAGCTTCTATTCAGAAAATCTTTAGATGAGGGTGTAGTTCCTTTGATATGGAAAACAGCCCACGTTACACCAATACATAAAACGGGAAGTAAATTAAAAGTGGAAAACTACCGCCCTATATCGTTGACGTCAATCTTCTGTAAGGTTTTTGAGCACATTATCGGTAGCTCAATAATGCGATTTCTCGAAAGCAAAGAAGCGCTTAACAGTAGCCAGCATGGTTTCCGGAGAGGCAGGTCAAGCGAGACTCAGTTAGCTCTACTCACACAAGATATTGTGAAAGCAACGGATAAAGGAATAGGAGTTGATGCAGTATTTTTAGACTTTAGGAAAGCCTTCGACACCGTTTCTCACGTGAAAATAGTGCAAAAATTAAGGGCTTATTCAATTAACGAGAAAATTGTAAATTGGATCGCCTCGTTTCTTTCCGATAGAACCCAGAGAGTAGTCCTCGATGGAGTTGCATCAGACGTCGTCAAAGTGACTTCCGGCGTGCCTCAGGGAAGTGTAATCGGACCTTTGTTATTCTTGATATATATAAATGATTTAGAGGATAATATAAAGTGTAAAGTTAGACTCTTCGCGGATGACACACTTGTGTATGGAGAAAACAACACAGTACACGATCAGGAGAATTTGCAAAAGGACCTTCAGGCTATCACGAAATGGTGTAAAGATTGGCAACTCGATCTGAATATAAAGAAATGCGCCGCAATGAACTTCACGCGCTCCAGGAATTTCAACCGTTACCCGTACCAAATATCCGAACTAAAGCTAAAATACGTCAATACCGTAATTCGGGGTGAATAGGAACAGCGAGGTGAATAGGAACAGTTTTGGGGAAAAAGTTAAAGTTAGTTACATTGTACTATTCTTGTTGCGCTGTTAAGTTCAATGACCATTGTTTGCAACATTGTAACTAGGAGCACATGTTCAATAAGTAGAATGTTTTTCTCAGCGTTTATAGGGGTAGTTACGTGTACTACCTTCTTCTTATGTAATCAGTCGCTTTTTCATCAACCTCAAAACTTCTCTTACTGGCAACACGTTGAAGGGAGCAAGTAAGTTCTTTCATTAGTATTTGATAGCTTATAGTTTGTGGTGTATGAAATACTGAATGTTACTAAGATAAATAACTCTTAACGAATTTGAGGTGTTTTTACACTAAAATGTTTTTGTTTCATCTAAAAATGGGGTGAATCGGAACATTAATTTTTTTACGCTTACACTCATTTTGAAAATCTGCTAAGGCTTTTTCTCTATTTTTACGGTTACATATACTAATTATACATATGTATGTATGATTTCTAAAAATGTGGGATCGTTCCGCTAGATAGAAATCAAGTTTTAAATCGATTGCCGGATCCCATGCTGTTTGTTGACAATGACATCACTCAAGATGTTCAAGCAATTGATACATCAATTCTGGAAACACTACAGGAAATGAGATATCCAGCTGTTAATCTAACAAGAAGAAAGAAACGAATTAATGTCGTTCCTGGGAGAAGCGTTAAAGGAGCTCACTTTGGTCAAGAGGAAGAAGGCAGTAATGAAGTCGCAAATACTGAAGAATTTATAGTTGACAGTGAGACATCTGAACCTGAGGCTGACCAAGAAGATCAAAATGAAGAAAAAACACTCAGAGGTAAATTTTCAAGGGAGTTGCACCTGTAAAGGACGTTACTATGGGCGATTGGCTTGTCGTGAGGTTTGAAAAGTTAGACAAAAAAAGTTCCATTAAAAGTTGTTATGTAGGCCAAGTTTCTGAAATCGAAGAAGATATTATAAGTGCTAAATTTGTGAAGAACAAAGAAACTACAAAGGAAAGGGGGAAAACTTTCATTTGGCCATCGCAAGAAGAGTTGTGCCATTTCGAAAAGGATGCCATTATAGGCTGTGTTCATTCTCCAACTCCAGCCAGAAGAGGTGTAATGGTGTTAAAAAATATAGAATATGAAGATTGGGATTAAGTGCCTTCACTTTTACTTCTTCAAACTAACTTTTCGTATCAAGTTCCTATTCAGGTGTCAACATGTATGTGAACAAGCCGAATGAATATTGTATTGTAAATCAAAACCTTTATTTTTGCAAAGACATTCCTATTATATTTACAAATTACATAAAAATGTACCCACATACATGTTCAGTTTAAAATAAATCATTATTTTTTTAATTATTAAAACCTTCTTTCGGTTCCTGTTCATAGTACGCGCTGGAAAAATAGGAACAGAACTAAGAACATACGGTGTTCCTATTCACCCCAACTCTGGGACGAATAGGAACACCTATTTAAAAATATATATAAAATCTGGGGAAGAAGTTAAAAGTGTACTGCAATTAAAATCTGTTTCATAAAGGTAAATTAAACATATTCCAAAACAAAAGCAGGAATAAATCATTTCGATAGGATAATTAAGGCAAAAAAATGTAAAAATGCGTTCCTATTCACCCCAGTTTACGGTAGCTACAAATACCTAGGAGTAATTCTCAGTAGCAATTTGTCTAGTAGAGAGCATATCAAATCCGTTATAGCATCGACAAACAGAATTCAAGGGTTTTCCTCTAGAGTCCTGCGGGGATGCCCCTCGAATGTGAAGGAAATCGCATACTTTTCCCTAATACGACCCATCGTGGAATACAGTTGCGCCGTCTGGGACCCTTTCGAGGAGGGCCTAACTACAGAGCTCGAAATGGTTCAGCGTAGAGCGGCTAGATTTGTAAAAGGAGAATATCGGTATGATGCGAGTGTATCAGAGTTATTGAGAGATCTGAAATGGCGGACGTTGAAGAGTAGAAGAATTGAATACAAGAGGAAACTATTTGAAAAATTTGAAAGTTCCGAATTCGTTGAAGAAGTACGCGGCATAGTCGTCCCCATCGGTGTTAGTGAACGTAATGTTAGATCACAGTGCAGGAGAAAATATGTCGAAATTACCGCTAGACCAGAGAAATACAACCGATCCCTTTTTCCCAGACGCGATAAGACAATCCAACAGAGGAATTAGCTAGACTTCACTTGGTGTTGTGACACCCCCTGCCAAACGCTTCTAGCGGCTTGCAGGGTATTTATGTAAATGTAAATGTAAATGTAGGAGGAGGCGAGAGAGGGAGGACGCGAGAGAGGGAGGAAGCGAGAGAGGGAGGACGCGAGAGATGGAGGAGGCGAGAGAGGGAGGAGGCGAGAGAGGGAGGAGGCGAGAGAGGGAGGACGCGAGAGATGGAGGAGGCGAGAGATGGAGGAGGCGAAAGATGGAGGAGGCGAGAGTAGGAGGACGCGAGAGAGGGAACACGTGAGAGATGGAGGAGGCGAGAGATGGAGTAGGCGAGAGTAGGAGGACGCGAGAGAGGGAGGACGCGAGGGAGGGAGGAGGCGAGAGAGGGAGGAGGCGAGAGTAGGAGGAAGCGAGAGAGGGAATACGCGAGAGATGGAGGAGGCGAAGATGGAGGAGGCGAGAGTAGGAGGACGCGAGAGAGGGAGGACGCTAGAGAGGTAGGGGGCGAGAGAGAGGGGACGCGTGAGTGGGAGGACGCTGGAGAGGGAGGACGCGTGAGAGGGAGGAAGCGAGAGATGGAGGAGGCGAGAGTAGGAGGAGGCGAGAGATGGAGGAGGCGAGAGTAGGAGGACGCGAGAGAGGGAGGACGCGAGAGATGGAGGAGGCGAGAGTAGGAGGACGCGAGAGAGGGAGGACGCGAGAGAGGGAGGAGGCGATAGATGGAGGAGGCGAGAGTAGGAGTACGCGAGAGAGGGAGGACGCGAGAGATGGAGGAGGCGAGAGTAGGAGGAAGCGAGAGAGGGAATACGCGAGAGATAGAGGAGGCGAAGATGGAGGAGGCGAGAGTAGGAGGACGCGTGAGAGGGAGGACGCGAGAGATGGAGGAGGCGAGAGAGGGAGGACGCGAGAGATAGAGGAAGTGAGAGAGGGAGGACGCTAGAGAGGTAGGGGGCGAGAGAGAGGGGACGCGGGAGTGGGAGGACGCTGGAGAGGAAGGACGCGTGAGAGGGAGGAGGCGAGAGATGGAGGAGGCGAGAGTAGGAGGAGGCGACAGATGGAGGAGGCGAGAGTAGGAGGACGCGAGAGAGGGAGGACGCGAGAGAGGGAGGAAGCGAGAGAGGGAGGACGCGAGAGATGGAGGAAGTGAGAGAGGGAGGAGGCGAGAGAGGGAGGAGGCGATAGAAGGAGCAGGCGAGAGAGGGAGGAGGCGAGAGAGGGAGGAGGCGAGAGAAGGAGGACGCGAGAGAGGGAGGACGCGAGTGAGGGAGGACGCGAGAGATGGAGGACGCGAGGGAGGGGGGAGGCGAGAGATGGAGGACGCGAGAGAGGGAGGACCAGAGTGAGGGAGAACGCGAGAGATGGAGAAGGCGAGAGATGGAGGAGGCGAGAGAGGGAGGACGCTAGAGAGGTAGGGTGCGAGAGAGAGGGGACGCGTGAGTGGGAGGACGCTGGAGAGGGAGGACGCGTGAGAAGGAGGAAGCGAGAGATGGAGGAGGCGAGAGTAGGAGGAGGCGAGAGATGGAGGAGGCGAGAGTATGAGGACGCGAAAGAGGGAGGACGCGAGAGAGAGTAAGAGGACGCGAGAGAGGGAGGACGCGAGATATGGAGGAGGCGATAGATGGAGGAGGCGAGAGTAGGAGTAGGCGAGAGAGGGAGGACGCGAGAGATGGAGGAGGCGAGAGATGGAGGAGGGGAGAGTAGGAGGACACGAGAGTAGGAGGGCGCGAGAGAGGGAGGACGCGAGAGAGGGAGGAGGCGAGAGAGGGAGGAGGCGAGAGTAGGAGGACGCGAGAGAGGGAGGACGCGAGAGACGGAGGACGCGAGACACGGAGGACGCGAGAGAGGGAGGAAGCGAGAGAGGGAGGACGCGAGAGATTGAGGAGGCGAGAGATGGAGGAGGCGAGAGTAGGAGGACGCGAGAGAGGGAGGACGCGAGAGATGGAGGAGGCGAGAGATGGAGGAGGCGAGAGTAGGAGAACGCGAGAGAGGGAGGAAGCGAGAGAGGGAGTACGCGAGAGAAGGAGGAGGAGAGAGAGGGAGGAGGCGAGAGAGGGAGGACGCGAGAGAGGGAGGTCGCGAGAGATGGAGGACGCGAGAGAGGGAGGACGCGAGAGATGGAGGAGGCAAGAGATGGAGAAGGCGAGAGATGGAGGAGGCGAGAGAGGGAGGACGCGAGAGAGGGAGGAGGCGAGAAGTGGAGGAGGCGAAAGTAGGAGGACGCGAGAGAGGAAGGACGCGAGAGATGGAGGAGGCGAGAGAGGGAGGAGGCGAGAGAGGGAGGACGCGAGAGAGGGAGGACCCGAGTGAGGGAGGGCGCGACAGATGGAGGAGGCGAGAGATGGAGGAGGCGAGAGAGGGAGGACGCGAGAGAGGGAGGACGCTAGTGAGGTAGGGGGCGAGAGAGAGGGGACACGTGAGTGGGAGGACGCTGGAGAGGGAGGACGCGTGAGAGGGAGGAATCGAGAGATGGAGGAGGCGAGAGTAGGAGGAGTCGAGAGATGGAGGACGCGATAGATGGAGGAGGCGAGAGATGGCGGAGACGACAGTAGGAGGACGCGAGAGAGGGAGGAGGCGAGAGATGGAGGAGGCGAGAGATGGAGGACGCAGGTGAGGGAGGACCCGAGTGAGGGAGGACGCGAGAGATGGAGGAGGCGAGAGATGGAGGAGGCGAGAGAGGAAGGAGGCGAGAGAGGGAGGACGCGAGAGAGGGAGGACGCGAGAGAGGGAGGAAGCGAGAGAGGGAGGACGCGAGAGATGGAGGAAGTGAGAGAGGGAGGAGGCGAGAGAGGGAGGAGGCGATAGAAGGAGCAGGCGAGAGAGGGAGGAGGCGAGAGAGGGAGGAGGCGAGAGAAGGAGGACGCGAGAGAGGGAGGACGCGAGTGAGGGAGGACGCGAGAGATGGAGGACGCGAGGGAGGGAGGAGGCGAGAGATGGAGGACGCGAGAGAGGGAGGACCAGAGTGAGGGAGAACGCGAGAGATGGAGAAGGCGAGAGATGGAGGAGGCGAGAGAGGGAGGACGCTAGAGAGGTAGGGTGCGAGAGAGAGGGGACGCGTGAGTGGGAGGACGCTGGAGAGGGAGGACGCGTGAGAAGGAGGAAGCGAGAGATGGAGGAGGCGAGAGTAGGAGGAGGCGAGAGATGGAGGAGGCGAGAGTAGGAGGACGCGAGAGAGGGAGGACGCGAGAGAGGGAGGACCCCAGAGAGGGAGGACGCGAGAGAGGGAGGACGCGAGAGATGGAGGAGGCGAGAGTAGGAGGACGCGAGAGAGGGAGGACGCGAGAGAGGGAGGACGCGAGAGATGGAGGAGGCGAGAGATGGAGGAGGCGAGAGATGGGGGAGGTGAGAGTAGGAAGACGCGTGAGAGGGTGGACGCGAGAGATGGAGGAGGCGAGAGATGGAGGAGGCGAGAGTAGGAGGACGCGAGAGATGGAGGACGCGAGAGAGGGAGGACCCGAGTGAGGGAGGACGCGAGAGATGGAGGAGGCGAGAGATGGAGGAGGCGAGAGATGGAGGAGGCGAGAGATGGAGGAGGCGAGAGATGGAGGAGGCGAGAGAGGGAGGAGTCGAGAGAGGTAGGGGGCGAAGGAGAGGGGACGCGTGAGTGGGAGGACGCTGGAGAGGGAGGACGCGTGATAGGGAGGAAGCGAGAGATGGAGGAGGCGAGACTAGGAGGAGGCGAGAGATGGAGGAGGCGAGAGTAGGAGGACGCAAGAGAGGGAGGACGCGAGTGATGGAGGAGGCGAGAGATGGAGGAGGCGAGAGTAGGAGGACGCGAGAAAGGGAGGACGCGAGAAAGGGAGGACCAGAGTGAGGGAGAACGCGAGAGATGGAGAAGGCGAGAGATGGAGAAGGCGAGAGATGGAGGAGGCGAGAGAGGGAGGACGCTAGAGAGGTAGGGTGCGAGAGAGAGGGGACGCGTGAGTGGGAGGACGCTGGAGAGGGAGGACGCGTGAGAAGGAGGAAGCGAGAGATGGAGGAGGCGAGAGTAGGAGGAGGCGAGAGATGGAGGAGGCGAGAGTAGGAGGACGCGAGAGAGGGAGGACGCGAGAGAGGGAGGACCCCAGAGAGGGAGGAGGCGAGAGAGGGAGGACGCGAGAGATGGAGGAGGCGAGAGTAGGAGGACGCGAGAGAGGGAGGACGCGAGAGAGGGAGGACGCGAGAGATGGAGGAGGCGAGAGATGGAGGAGGCGAGAGATGGGGGAGGTGAGAGTAGGAAGACGCGTGAGAGGGTGGACGCGAGAGATGGAGGAGGCGAGAGACGGAGGAGGCGAGAGTAGGAGGACGCGAGAGATGGAGGACGCGAGAGAGGGAGGACCCGAGTGAGGGAGGACGCGAGAGATGGAGGAGGCGAGAGATGGAGGAGGCGAGAGATGGAGGAGGCGAGAGAGGGAGGAGGCGAGAGAGGTAGGGGGCGAAGGAGAGGGGACGCGTGAGTGGGAGGACGCTGGAGAGGGAGGACGCGTGATAGGGAGGAAGCGAGAGATGGAGGAGGCGAGACTAGGAGGAGGCGAGAGATGGAGGAGGCGAGAGTAGGAGGACGCAAGAGCGGGAGGACGCGAGTGATGGAGGAGGCGAGAGATGGAGGAGGCGAGAGTAGGAGGACGCGAGAAAGGGAGGACGCGAGAAAGGGAGGACGCGAGAGAGAGAGGAAGCGAGAGAGGGAGGACGCGAGAGAAGGAGAAGGCGAGAGAGGGAGGAGGCGAGAGAGGGAGGAGGCGAGAGAGAGAGGAGGCGAGAGATGGAGGAGGCGAGAGTAGCTGGACTCATGTAGGGTACCCCTAAACGGTTCTGGTGTCCACTACACTGCCGAGGCAGCGGAAGCGGTAGCGCGTAGGGTTTTTGAGCACGCTAGGGTTTTTTTTAGGTTAGATGAGGATAACACAAACATATCTGTTAGAAAAGAGTCCGCCAACATTAACCGTAGGGAGTGCAAGAATAGCGGTAGAGTGAGAAGTAGAAAAATAAAATTGTTAGATCAAGTGGCGGGGAAATCCAGAACGAAAATATCCGTAGAAAACACAATAATAATTATTATTATGAACTGCCGAAGCATTCGAAGGAAACAGGCTGATTTTTGCCACTTAGTTAAAAGCCATCGTGCAGACGTTGTATTGGGAACTGAGAGCTGGCTATCGGGCGACATTAATTCTAACGAGATTTTCCCACCAGATTACGTGGTGTATCGCAAAGACAGGAGGGAAAGAGTCGGTGGCGGAGTTTTCATCGCCGTCAGAAAGAGTATATCAAGCCAATTAGAGGAGATTAACGTCAGCGAACACTGCGAAACGATATGGTGCTCCCTTCGTACGAGAAATGGTAAAAAATTATTTTTTTGCTCATTTTACCGCCCACCTGACTCGGGAGTCGAGAACATTAGAGAACTCAGTCGTACATTGCAGGTGATAGCTAGGAGAAAGAACGATCCAGTAATCATTCTTGGAGGAGACTTTAATCTTCCATCGATCGATTGGAAATCCGTAACCTATGTTAGTGGTGGAAAAAATAGAGAAGCTTGTCGTGAATTAATTGAAGCATTCACTCTAAACTCGCTAGAGCAAATCGTCAACGAGCCGACGCGATATGACAACAACGGAAACGGAAACATATTAGATCTGCTAGCCACTACCCACCCACTATCGACTAGAAACCTACAAATCGACGACGGCATAGGTGATCATAAAATAGTAATTGCCGACTTCAAATACACCCCATGCGACAATATATAAGCCAACGCGATTAGTCTATATCTTCAGTAAAGCAGATCTCCCAGGCTTAAAAAATTATGTTACAAACCAAATAGCGACATTTATCAATTTTGCGAATAGTAACAGCGTAGATGACTCTTGGACGGAAATTTTGCGAATCATTCGAGAAGGGCTAAAAACGTTTGTCCCAACTAAAGCAATTCGTGATCGCAAGGATCCGCGGTGGGTGAAACCGAAACTCCGTGCCTTGCTCAAGAAACAAAGACGGCATCACGCGCACATAAAGCACCTTAAAGAAGTTGGTAGGGACCACGCAAACGAGTATTTAATATACAGAAATATTCGTAAATCTGCAAGAGACGAAGCGCGTAAGGAATTTGACGTCTACCGATCCACGACACTGTCGGACTCACTCAAAAACGACTCGAAAGAATTTTGGTCGTACGTGCGAGAAATGCGAGGAGGACAGTCCACAGTACCTCTTCTACGTACAGACAACGGTGAAAGTGTACACGATTCATTTACTAAGGCTAGTATGTTAAATCGGTTCTTTGAAAATTGCTTCACAATAGACAGCGGTGATTTCATTGATTTCCCTACTCGTATAGACTCAAATATGAGCGACATAGAAATATCCGAAAGCGGTATCGCCAAATTACTAAGTCAGGTCCACAAAAGAAAATCGCCAGGGCCTGAAGCCATACCTGCATTCATTATAAACTCGTTAGCAAACGAATTAGCTCCGTACCTTAAGCTTCTATTCAGAAAATCTTTAGATGAGGGTGTAGTTCCTTTGATATGGAAAACAGCCCACGTTACACCAATACATAAAACGGGAAGTAAATTAAAAGTGGAAAACTACCGCCCTATATCGTTGACGTCAATCTTCTGTAAGGTTTTTGAGCACATTATCGGTAGCTCAATAATGCGATTTCTCGAAAGCAAAGAAGCGCTTAACAGTAGCCAGCATGGTTTCCGGAGAGGCAGGTCAAGCGAGACTCAGTTAGCTCTACTCACACAAGATATTGTGAAAGCAACGGATAAAGGAATAGGAGTTGATGCAGTATTTTTAGACTTTAGGAAAGCCTTCGACACCGTTTCTCACGTGAAAATAGTGCAAAAATTAAGGGCTTATTCAATTAACGAGAAAATTGTAAATTGGATCGCCTCGTTTCTTTCCGATAGAACCCAGAGAGTAGTCCTCGATGGAGTTGCATCAGACGTCGTCAAAGTGACTTCCGGCGTGCCTCAGGGAAGTGTAATCGGACCTTTGTTATTCTTGATATATATAAATGATTTAGAGGATAATATAAAGTGTAAAGTTAGACTCTTCGCGGATGACACACTTGTGTATGGAGAAAACAACACAGTACACGATCAGGAGAATTTGCAAAAGGACCTTCAGGCTATCACGAAATGGTGTAAAGATTGGCAACTCGATCTGAATATAAAGAAATGCGCCGCAATGAACTTCACGCGCTCCACGAATTTCAACCGTTACCCGTACCAAATATCCGAACTAAAGCTAAAATACGTCAATACCGTAATTCGGGGTGAATAGGAACAGCGAGGTGAATAGGAACAGTTTTGGGGAAAAAGTTAAAGTTAGTTACATTGTACTATTCTTGTTGCGCTGTTAAGTTCAATGACCATTGTTTGCAACATTGTAACTAGGAGCACATGTTCAATAAGTAGAATGTTTTTCTCAGCGTTTATAGGGGTAGTTACGTGTACTACCTTCTTCTTATGTAATCAGTCGCTTTTTCATCAACCTCAAAACTTCTCTTACTGGCAACACGTTGAAGGGAGCAAGTAAGTTCTTTCATTAGTATTTGATAGCTTATAGTTTGTGGTGTATGAAATACTGAATGTTACTAAGATAAATAACTCTTAACGAATTTGAGGTGTTTTTACACTAAAATGTTTTTGTTTCATCTAAAAATGGGGTGAATCGGAACATTAATTTTTTTACGCTTACACTCATTTTGAAAATCTGCTAAGGCTTTTTCTCTATTTTTACGGTTACATATACTAATTATACATATGTATGTATGATTTCTAAAAATGTGGGATCGTTCCGCTAGATAGAAATCAAGTTTTAAATCGATTGCCGGATCCCATGCTGTTTGTTGACAATGACATCACTCAAGATGTTCAAGCAATTGATACATCAATTCTGGAAACACTACAGGAAATGAGATATCCAGCTGTTAATCTAACAAGAAGAAAGAAACGAATTAATGTCGTTCCTGGGAGAAGCGTTAAAGGAGCTCACTTTGGTCAAGAGGAAGAAGGCAGTAATGAAGTCGCAAATACTGAAGAATTTATAGTTGACAGTGAGACATCTGAACCTGAGGCTGACCAAGAAGATCAAAATGAAGAAAAAACACTCAGAGGTAAATTTTCAAGGGAGTTGCACCTGTAAAGGACGTTACTATGGGCGATTGGCTTGTCGTGAGGTTTGAAAAGTTAGACAAAAAAAGTTCCATTAAAAGTTGTTATGTAGGCCAAGTTTCTGAAATCGAAGAAGATATTATAAGTGCTAAATTTGTGAAGAACAAAGAAACTACAAAGGAAAGGGGGAAAACTTTCATTTGGCCATCGCAAGAAGAGTTGTGCCATTTCGAAAAGGATGCCATTATAGGCTGTGTTCATTCTCCAACTCCTGCCAGAAGAGGTGTAATGGTGTTAAAAAATATAGAATATGAAGATTGGGATTAAGTGCCTTCACTTTTACTTCTTCAAACTAACTTTTCGTATCAAGTTCCTATTCAGGTGTCAACATGTATGTGAACAAGCCGAATGAATATTGTATTGTAAATCAAAACCTTTATTTTTGCAAAGACATTCCTATTATATTTACAAATTACATAAAAATGTACCCACATACATGTTCAGTTTAAAATAAATCATTATTTTTTTAATTATTAAAACCTTCTTTCGGTTCCTGTTCATAGTACGCGCTGGAAAAATAGGAACAGAACTAAGAACATACGGTGTTCCTATTCACCCCAACTCTGGGACGAATAGGAACACCTATTTAAAAATATATATAAAATCTGGGGAAGAAGTTAAAAGTGTACTGCAATTAAAATCTGTTTCATAAAGGTAAATTAAACATATTCCAAAACAAAAGCAGGAATAAATCATTTCGATAGGATAATTAAGGCAAAAAAATGTAAAAATGCGTTCCTATTCACCCCAGTTTACGGTAGCTACAAATACCTAGGAGTAATTCTCAGTAGCAATTTGTCTAGTAGAGAGCATATCAAATCCGTTATAGCATCGACAAACAGTATTCAAGGGTTTTCCTCTAGAGTCCTGCGGGGATGCCCCTCGAATGTGAAGGAAATCGCATACTTTTCCCTAATACGACCCATCGTGGAATACAGTTGCGCCGTCTGGGACCCTTTCGAGGAGGGCCTAACTACAGAGCTCGAAATGGTTCAGCGTAGAGCGGCTAGATTTGTAAAAGGAGAATATCGGTATGATGCGAGTGTATCAGAGTTATTGAGAGATCTGAAATGGCGGACGTTGAAGAGTAGAAGAATTGAATACAAGAGGAAACTATTTGAAAAATTTGAAAGTTCCGAATTCGTTGAAGAAGTACGCGGCATAGTCGTCCCCATCGGTGTTAGTGAACGTAATGTTAGATCACAGTGCAGGAGAAAATATGTCGAAATTACCGCTAGACCAGAGAAATACTACCGATCCCTTTTTCCAGACGCGATAAGACAATCCAACAGAGGAATTAGCTAGACTTCACTTGGTGTTGTGACACCCCCTGCCAAACGCTTCTAGCGGCTTGCAGGGTATTTATGTAAATGTAAATGTAAATGTAGGAGGAGGCGAGAGAGGGAGGACGCGAGAGAGGGAGGAAGCGAGAGAGGGAGGAAGCGAGAGAGGTAGGACGCGAGAGATGGAGGAGGCGAGAGGTGGAGGAGGCGAAAGTAGGAAGACGCGAGAGAGGGAGGACGCGAGAGATGGAGGAGGCGAGAGAGGGAGGAGGCGAGAGATTGAGGAGGCGAGAGATGGAGGAGGCGAGAGAGGGAGGACGCGAGAGAGGGAGGACGCTAGTGAGGTAGGGGGCGAGAGAGAGGGGACGCGTGAGTGGGAGGACGCTGGAGAGGGAGGACGCGTGAGAGGGAGGAATCGAGAGATGGAGGAGGCGAGAGTAGGAGGAGTCGAGAGATGGAGGAGTCGAGAGATGGAGGACGCGAGAGAGGGAGGACCCGAGTGAGGGAGGACACGAGAGATGGAGGAGGCGAGAGAGGGAGGACGCGAGAGAGGGAGGACGCGAGAGAGGGAGGACGCGAGAGAGGGAGGACGCGAGTGAGGGAGGACGCGAGAGAGTGAGGACGCGAGAGATGGAGGAGGCGAGAGATGGAGGAGGCGAGAGTAGGAGGACGCGAGAGAGGGAGGACGCGAGAGAGGGAGGACGCGAGAGAGGGAGGACGCGAGAGAGGGAGGACGCGAGAGATGGAGGAGGCGAGAGTAGGAGGACGCAAGAGAGGGAGGACGCGAGAGTGGGAGGACGCGAGAGATGGAGGACGCGAGAGAGTGAGGACCCCAGAGAGGGAGGACGCGAGAGAGGGAGGACGCGAGAGATGGAGGAGGCGAGAGTAGGAGGACGCGAGAGAGGGAGGACGCGAGAGAGGGAGGACGCGAGAGAGGGAGGAGGCGAGAGATGGAGGAGGCGAGAGATGGAGGAGGCGAGAGAGGGAGGATGCGAGAGAGGGAGGACGCTAGAGAGAGAGGGGACGCGTGAGTGGGAGGACGCTGGAGAGGGAGGACGCGTGAGAGGGTGGAAGCGAGAGATGGATGAGACGAGAGTAGGAGGAGGCGAGAGATGGAGGAGGCGAGAGTAGGAGGACGCGAGAGAGGGAGGGCGCGAGAGACGGAGGAGGCGAGAGATGGAGGAGGCGAGAGTAGGAGGACGCGAGAGAGGGAGGACGCGAGAGATGGAGGAGGCGAGAGAGGGAGGAGGCGAGAGAGGGAGGAGGCGAGAGAGGGAGGAGGCGAGAGAGGGAGGACGCGAGAGATGGAGGAGGCGAGAGATGGAGGAGGCGATAGTAGGAGGACGCGAGAGATGGAGGACGCGAGAGATGGAGGAGGCGAGAGTAGGAGGACGCGAGAGAGGGAGGAGGCGAGAGAGGGAGGATGCGAGAGAGGGAGGACGCGAGTGAGGGAGGACGCGAGAGAGGGAGGACGCGAGGGAGGGAGGAGGCGAGATGGAGGACGCGAGAGAGGGAGGACCCGAGTGAGGGAGGACGCGAGAGATGGAGGAGGCGAGAGATGGAGGAGGCGAGAGAGGGAGGAGGCGTGAGAGGGAGGACGCTAGAGAGGTAGGGGGCGAGAGAGAGGGGACGCGTGAGTGGGAGGACGCTGGAGAGGGAGGACGCGTGAGAGGGAGGAAGCGAGAGATGGAGGACCCGAGTGAGGGAGGGCGCGACAGATGGAGGAGGCGAGAGATGGAGGAGGCGAGAGAGGGAGGACGCGAGAGAGGGAGGAGGCGAGAGTAGGAGGACGCGAGAGAAGGAGGAGGCGAGAGAGGGAGGACGCGAGAGATGGAGGAGGCGAGAGTAGGAGGAGGCGAGAGAGGGAGGACGGGAGAGATGGAGGAGGCGAGAGTAGGAGAACGCGAGAGAGGGAGGACGCGAGAGAGGGAGTAGGCGAGAGAGGGCGGACGCGAGAGATGGAGGAGGCGAGAGAGGGAGGAGGCGGGAGAGGGAGGAGGCGAGAGACGGAGGACGCGAGAGATGGAGGAGGCGAGGGATGGGGGAGGTGAGAGTAGGAAGACGCGTGAGAGGGTGGACGCGAGAGATGGAGGAGGCGAGAGATGGAGGAGGCGAGAGATGGGGGAGGCGAGAGTAGGAGGACGCGAGAGAGGGAGGACGCGAGAGAGGGAGGAGGCGAGAGAGGGAGGAGGCGAGAGAGGGAGGAGGCGAGAGAGGGAGGAGGCGAGAGAGTGAGGACGCGAGAGAGGGAGGACGCGAGAGATGGAGGACGCGAGAGAGGGAGGACGCGAGAGATGGAGGAGGCGAGAGTAGGGGGACGCGAGAGAGGGAGGACGCGATAGATGTAGGAGGCGAGAGATGGAGGAGGCGAGAAATGGAGGAGGCGAGAGATGGAGGAGGCGAGAGTAGGAGGACGCGAGAGAGGGAGGACGCGAGAGAGGGAGGAAGCGAGAGAGGGAGGACGCGAGAGATGGAGGAGGCGAGAGAGGGAGGAGGCGAGAGAGGGAGGAGGCGTGAGAGGGAGTACGCGAGAGAGGGAGCACGCGAGAGATGGAGGAGGCGAGAGTAGGAGGACGCGAGAGAGGGAGGACGCCAGAGAGGGAGGACGCGAGAGAGGGAGGACGCGAGATAAGGAGGAGGCGAGAGATGGAGGAGGCGAGAGTAGGAGAACGCGATAGAGGGAGGACGCGAGAGATGGAGGAGGCGAGAGTAGGAGGACGCGAGAGAGGGAGGAAGCGAGAGATGTAGGACGCGAGAGATGGAGTAGGCGAGAGTAGGAGGACGCGAGAGAGGGATGACGCGAGAGAGGGAGGACGCGAGAGATGGAGGAGGCGAGAGATGGAGGAGGCGAGAGTAGGAGGACGCGAGAGAGGGAGGAAGCGAGAGAGGGAGGAAGCGAGAGAGGGAGGACGCGAGAGATGGAGGAGGCGAGTGATGGAGGAGTCGAGAGTAGGAGGACGCGAGAGAGGGAGGACGCGAGAGATGGAGGAGGCGAGAGATGGAGGAGGCGAGAGTAGGAGGACGCGAGAGAGGGAGGAAGCGAGAGAGGGAGGATGCGAGAGATGGAGGAGGCGAGAGAGGGAGGAGGCGAGAGAGGGAGGAGGCGAGAGAGGGAGGACGCGTGAGAGGGAGGACGCGAGAGAGGGAGGACGCGAGAGAGGGAGGACGCGAGAGAGGGAGGACGCGAGAGAGGGAGGACGCGAGAGAGGGAGGACGCGAGAGAGGGAGGACGCGAGAGATGGAAGAGGCGAGAGATGGAGGACGCGAGAGAGGGAGGACCCGAGTGAGGGAGGACGCGAGAGAGGGAGGACGCGAGAGAGGGAGGACGCTAGAGAGGTAGGGGGCGAGAGAGGGGGGACACGTGAGTGGGAGGATGCTGGAGAGGGAGGACGCGTGAGAGGGAGGAAGCGAGAGATGGAGGACGCGAGAGAGGGAGGACGGTAGAGATGGAGGACGCGATAGAGGGAGGACGCGAGAGAGGGAGGACGCGAGAGAGGGAGGACGCGAGAGAGGGAGGACGCGAGAGAGGGAGGACGCGAGAGAGGGAGGACGCGAGTGAGGGAGGACGCGAGAGAGGGAGGACCCGAGACATGGAGGACGCGAGACATGAAGGACGCGAGAGAGGGAGGACGCGAGATAGGGAGGACGCAAGAGAGGGAGCACGCGAGACATGGAGGACGCGAGACATGCAGGACGCGAGGTACAGAGAGAAACGAGAGGAGGCGAGGGTATGAGGACACGAACGAATGAGGGCGGCGGTGTGTGAGGGCGGTGGAGGGGGAAAACGTCGGGGAGGTAGAGCGGCCGGCGGAGATGGAGGACGGCAGGGAGGGATTTCGCAGGAGCCAGTGGAAGGGAAAGAGAGAATGGTAGGGAGTGACAGGTTCGAGTAAAGATGTATAGCGTGGGAGAAATGTTTGCGGATTTTGAGAGAGAATGTGGAGGAGGATAAAGTAGTCGAGGTACATGGAAAAAATAATGGAAGAGGAGCTTCATTTGATTACCGGTTCTTTCGGTCGGAAGAGTACGAGGAATCCGAAAGAAAACAATATGTGCACACAAAAAATCGCTAGCCGCAAAGGAAGCCAGAATTAGATTTACAAGATCTACTTTTACACTCCACGTCACTCGACGACTCAATGCTGGTGAAATGAGTGTTGACAGGTGCCGCGCGATTTTAAATTGAGGCTAATATCAGGACTGAACCATGCATTTGATGCCCGTAATCATTCGTGTATGAGCTAGTCCGATTAATCTCTCGGTTTTAAGAAAATATTTTTGATAGATATGAAATTTATATGCCGTCCTGCGTTAAAACATTAACCTTTTATATTCGTAGTATTCTTGAAGCTATCAACCAAAATGGCAAAGACGTCCAATTCAAGAGTAGGATTCGAGCTCACTAATCCAGCATCGGCGGTACACGTCTCTCTTGGCAAAAATATTGAATATACTATTCACGTATTGCAGATTTATATAACTTTTTGTTTAACTGTGTGCGTTTCCCTTTTTATTGAGTTTATCTCGTTTTATATTTTGAAAACTCCCAACTTAAAGAGGACAACACGCAGAATAGTGGTTTTTTTCAAAATTATCCGTATGTTTGTTTGGTGCAGCCAGTGAAAGAGTAACCAAAATCTGGCGAGTGCTGCCATGAATTTATGCATGAACACCAGCGAGAAAAATATGGTTCCGTTCAGAACCTTTTTCCATAAAAGGATCGCCATAATTTATTTTGCATCGATCCTAGGTAATGTTAAGTTTTGTAGATAGTGGGCCATTGTTTGGTACCCTTTTCAAAATATGGTCGGTAAAGTCTCCAATGGAGGCGCTGTTTTGATCGAAATTGGTAGACGCTGAAAATATAGTTTTGAAACAAGCCTTATTATTGAAATAAAAGTTCTTTGTTTATTGTCCCGGTACGAGAATGAATACGTCATATTAAAATATAAATTTATAGAGGGAATATATAAATTACAAAAAACATTTTACGTCTTATATTTTAATTTAATGTTCTTATTTACTATTTTACGAATAAGTACTTAAGCTCAACTCTTTCAGTTTTACAAAGTAAAATTTAATAATTTTGCTGAAAATACTGAAGCTGAAAAAGTACCTTAATAATTTTCCATGTCAGATATTATTTAACTTCTTCTAAGTTGAAAAGTTTTATTATGCCATGAGCAAAGTTACCATAAATTTCCTAACAAAACGTACGAGTGCTACGAAATAGCTACTTCTATAGGTGCACTTCATGTTTATTTTTGAAGAGTTTAATGAATTGCGACAATAAAATTTAAAAACTTGGGACCTTTGTTATACAGTTAAAAGAACGGCGACTCGTTTACAATAAGAGACGATCCCGGAAGAACCCATCGGTAGCTCGATTTAATAACAGGAGAACAAAGGGTCATACCAAGCGAATTGCGTCGAGCGAAAACTCGCTGGTCCACTCTTTTAACAATTTCTCCACCCCCAAACCTCATGCGGCTGTCCACTCTCCAACTCCTCTCACCTCTCAGGTTCACTGACCTGCTTCATCAATTCTCTACCTCTCGCGTTGGGTTTTCCATTTGCGACACGCCCTTCCACTCCATCCTGATTCGGGATCGCGGACATTTTACCGATTTATTCGGATTGAAATTGACGCTCTTTACCGTACCGCACAGGAAACTTTCATTATACATCTCAGTTTTAAATGAAACGTTTCAAATGTGCGCATTTGTCAAAATATATTCCGTGACGTAATGGTACTAGAGGAAAGCTCAGTATATTTCGTTAAAAATCTTATGTGGCCAACACATGACTTTCTCCATATTTGCGGTATAGATATTTAAATTATTATGAGTAGCATCATAAGGCAAAATTATTAATTCGTATTGTAAAAAATACAGTCGTTCTTATTGCCGTCAATTATATTTTGTATATGTTTACAGAATTCACCACTAGATTGTGGTGCTGTATGCAAAAAGTTAAATATCTCCGAAATGAATGGTTTTGTTTAAAACAAAAGCTGGAAGGAATGTTATTTTCTATAACTTTGTTCCTTATAAATATTGTAAATAACAGCGTTTTAACGAACATATTCGATGAAAACAGAAAACCGATTATTTATAAATAATTCCTAAACAACAACTGCTATGGAAAATTGTCTGAAATAAAAGATGTAGGAAATTATATTTTCTACATTTTTTGTAATGGTCAATGTATACAATAATGACGTATTATCGGAGAAATATCGCAAAAACCGAATCGTGTTTCGAATAGCCTCGACTTCCGGTTAACTGTTATTGTCCAAAAACTAATCAGTTCTTTGTGCTCATGCTAAAGTGTTATATATGAAATTTGGTACTAATATGACAAGTACCTTTTGAGTTAGAGCGCCCACAATCACATACATCCATCCACACACAACACATACATCATTCCGAAAATAGTCTAAACATGTTCTAGGGTCCTCAAAACGTGTATTTCCGTTGAAATCTCGAAGTCGATTTTTTTCGTGATCACAACATTTTCCCTATGGAGAAAGTAAAAATGAGTTAAATATTGTTTTAGTCAATTAACTAGTTTCACTGTAAAACATTTACTTGCATGAGTGTAACAGGACATAAATTTTTAATAGAAAAATACTATTCCATAAATTCCAATCGTCCGCTCTTGAGTACATTTCACACATCAGAGAAGCCTTTAAAAATGCTATTAATATTTTTTAATATTAGGAACTTCGAAACGGTGGATTTATTTCCTATAAAAGACAATAACGCACGCAAATTTTGAGAAATACTCCATAATACTTTCTAATACGAAAATATTAACTTCCATTGAATGTATTAAAAAGTAACAGAGAAGAATATTTCTTCAGATGATTGTAATTCGAGTACAACGCCATTGTCTGGTCGAAAATCGCCATAACATCTGTAAATTTCTAAAATTATGTCTGATAGCGTTTTCATTGATAAATAAATTGTCTTTTCGTGTTCACTGCAGTGCGCATTCAAAAAATGATTCCACAGAAATTTATAGAGATTATAAAATATAAAAATGTTTATAATCATAACTAATTTGACTGAAAATATTCCTGTAATCAAAATACATCATTTTGACATTTTATAAAACTATAAAATCAAACCGGTAAATTTAGTACTGAAAAGTTATAAAAATTCCAATTTAGAAAGGTACATTTCCTTTTAGTCACCGCTCTTTAGAATTCCACTGTAACCATTAAAACAACGATTTCGTTTTGATTTTCCATTCAGTGATACAAGAATGACGGAAAGCTTATTACTCTTCACATGATACCTCGATTTCCAGGAGCTTTCATTGAGTGAATAGGTGGCTTTGCGTGTAGAATAATCCCTTACAAACACAATTTTGTCTTAATCGATATTGGATGATTTATTTCACCAAATACATCATTCCGAAAATAGTCTAAACGTGTTCTAGGGACCTCAAAACGTGTATTTCCGTTGAAATCTCGAAGTCGATTTTTTTCGTGATCACAATACTTTCCCTATACTATGTATGGAGAAAGTAAAAACCTGCACGCAAAAACGGATTTATTGGACGAGTCGCATTAAAAAAAACACGCATCTTCTTTGATCATCCGCCCCAACGAAAACAAAAGCAAAGCGCACGCTCTTCTGCAAGAATCAAATTCTATGTTTCCATTACGAACGGTATCCTTTCCTACGCACAAGGACGGCCGAGGAGATCAGATGACAAGTTTAAAAACAAATCCACTGCGAGATTGTGATGCACGAAATCTATGAATAAACTAAGTTTTCGTTTTAATAGATCAGAAATGCAATTAGATCGATATATTGCTGTTCTAACATATGCTTATTGTTAAATTTGCCGCGAAATTATTCTATAACTTTTCATAAAATCCAATATTTTTCCTTAAATTCAACATTACTGACGATATTCATTTGAAATCGCCCTAAAAAAGGGAATTTCGTTTTTAGCTATTTAAAAGTAACTTCAGTTTTTTATTAAAGCACACGACCTATGACGTATTGAGTGGGTTAAATTATTTAAATACACGAGCTCAATTTTAGAGTGAATTTTTCATGTAGGGTTCAATTAATGACATAAGCATCATATGGAAAAATAGACGATCTAACGTCTATACTGTAGTTTCCATCAGACGTTGTCCCAGTTATATTTAGGAAACGTCTTTTTTTAGGCGCGTTTCGCTTCCAGCCTATCGTCGGTCCGTCCGCCCGTCCGTCTGTCCGTCCGTATGTTCGTTCTCGGCTTCTACTAAACCGATTTTCATGAAATTTGATATTAAGGACTTACAATCAAATATAATAAGAAAATCGCAAAAATGAATCACGTAAGCCAATCAGGGGTACCACTTTACTGGTAACAAAAAATGAACTCCGTCATATCTCGTAAAGTATTAGTCATATCAAAATATTTTTCAAATAAAAGTTGTAGGACTAGTAGATAAAATGGAGTATTTCTTTTCCTATACATTTTTATCGTCGGAGTAGCCGTTATCAATAAAATCAAACAAGAATGTCTTAATTCGAAATGAACAGAAAATTTCTTGCATGGTTACTTCTTTATTGTTGCTAACATAAACAATCTCACAAACAAACGTTTAATTTACTTGCGTGTGCATGCACTATTTTTAAATATGAAGGAAATGGATTATTTATGACAAAAAAAAGAACTTGAAAACGCAATTTCCCTTACGTACAGGTATATAATTTCTTTCTAATAAGTACTCCATTGCACGAAACGCGCCCATTTGTGATACGTTGTACACTTTCCTAACTTGTTACCATTATTTCTGTAATCAAATGCCAAGGCAAAAGTAAACAACTTCCACGAGAAACTACTTATGAAGCATTTACATCTCGCAATTGTTTTCTATTCCAATCAATTTCAATTTCGTGCAGCTAAATTGATGCAACCATATTAGTTTTCCTGTTCGTTTCGATAAAATACTTCATACTCCGTCACTGATATATATTTTGAGTCAAAATTTTAAATTACTTTAGACTGAACTTCATTTTTTGTTTCCCTCACGATGTGTTAAAATGACAAGTAGTCTTTTATAATATAGGAAAGGTATATATTCACACAAAACTCGTTAATTCGTTTTTGTATTATCTGTTGCAGTGAAAGTGCTATGCTGAATAATAATAACATTTCAAGTCGGTAGTATAGAAGCAAAACTCTCTTCCTAGATCGGTGGTTCTCAAACTGTGCGCCATGGTACACTGGGGTGCCGCGAATAAAATTTAGTAAATAAATCAATGAATCGGATGAGTTAGTACATCATCAGGGCAATAATTTCTCTTTAATAAATTGTTTATGGTATAATTTCAACTAAGGGATGCGCTCAAAGGTTTTAATACCCGTGTATAAAAATGTAAAAACCTTGTTTGAAAGCTGGGGTGCCGCGAAATTCTGTTAATCTTTGAAAGGGTGCCGCGCAGAAAGTTTGGGAACCAGTGTCCTAGATGCACTCTACATAAAACTGGTGATATAAAGCATTCCAATAAAATAGCATAATTTCTCGTACTAAAGAATGCAGTAAAAACTAAGGCCTGCTCTGCGGTGACGTTTTTCTATAAAAATCATTCTGATGTCTCACAAAGACTTGCAATTTCACATTGTTAAAACTATTCTAAATTCAACGCGTTGGAATTTTTCGCTTTCGATTTTCGCTACCACCACGCGACAATAACCTACGGTTAAATTCAAGTCTCAGAAACACTTTCAGCATTAAAAAGTATTCGAGCAAAGTGATGAACGAAAATTATATTACATCCTTATTATTAAATCAGAAAAGCACTCAAGCCTTTTGATAATTTAACCACTCTAAGTCTGCAAATTAGTTCTGAAATTTTACGGAAATGCTATCTAAAAATCTATTTCTATTAAGATTTTCGATAAATTTATTGGAACGAAAAATGTAGATCAAAATTACATCAATTAATGCATTGTAAATGGCTATGGGAAACTTATAGTTAAAGCAAGCTATTGTATATGAAATAAAGCCAACTTCTTATGTGAAGAAATCCACATACTATTGATTATTTCCTCCATGGAGTATTTTTTAACTTTTAAAAATAAAACTAAATTGACGAACCAATTTGAAAATTTTCAAAACTTCAATTAGGAAACAATAAGGTCAAGTAAAATTTTTCCTAATTTGTTGAAATTAGTTAGCAATGATCGCATGATGGCTGTGTTTCAAGCATAACAGTGTTATGAAAACACCGAGTAGGTGCTCGCTTACGGATGGCGCCACTAAAGTTTCAAACCAAAATAAAGAGGTCGAGAGAGGGTGAAGTGCATCTTTCCGAATGAAAGAGTTTACGACTGACCGCCTGAGGGATTTGTAGCGTTCCGAGACGTCGCACTAGGAATTAATTACTAAAAATGTGAAAATTTTAGGTCAAAATGAATTTTTTTTTTAAATTCCGAATGAATTGAAATGAAAGAACTCACGTTCCTTAACAGCCTTAAGCTAAAAAAAAAAAACTGCCGACGATAATGAATATTAATTTCTTTTGTTGGATTACCAAAAATTTAATAGTTTTTTATGGAAAACGATATTAAAGCTTAGTATAGTCGTTGACGTTCATAATTTACATTTCCCGCACTGCGATCATTCATTTTTATCCTCCCTCCGCCTATCTCAAATTCCTTTCCGATTCTCGACTGAAATATTGCCCTCTTTGTCCTGGACTCTACTCGCCTCACGGTGGCACAAAAGGGTGGTGCGGAACACTCGCTGATTAAGATAATACCCTTTTCTCACTGGACCCCCGGATATTTTTGACAATCCAGTAAATCTCAAGCACAGCAGGCGACAGAAGGAATTAAGCGCCTTCTTTTGCAAAGTGCGGCAACAACAAATTTCAAATTGTGTCTGTGCGCGCGCGCGTACGTGTGTGGGGGCGTGCATGTACACCCCAGGGCGTTTAAAACCAAACGTTATACAACATTAATAATTTGAGATGAAAATATTATATCAACTAAATACTAGATAAGATTCTACAACTATTCTTATTAATTTAGAAATGTTGATCTTTAAATTTTTTCAAAAGCAATAAAAATAGCACAACTGCAAGCAGTGTTTTATCACAGTTCGTCAGCTACAACGTTGGCACATATCGCGTGACATGGTTGACAGACTCTATTATTGCACTACAGTTAGTCATGGAATATTATATTCTTTAAGCAAGCTAAATCTTAGACATTCCTCGGTGTATCGAATTACTAGAATAGCAATGAAAAATGTCAGTAACGTAGTCTTAAGAATTATAATTCACGATTGCAAGAACTCTTTACAGGGCACAGTACTTGAACATGAATGGAGAACGGAGAATCTTAAGCATGAATGAAATATTAATTCCTATTCTTCTTTATCATAAGGATTACTCGTAGATAGGTTAATCTGAACGAAGTAACTATTATCAAATATATAAAAATATATTTATCGATAAACTTGGTTTATTAAAATTCAAGAAGAGCTGGCAGTTTCCATAACTGAGAAAAAAATAGTTTGACATATTTTCGTTACTCGAGCAATAAAAGTTAACAAGAACTGGTTGGCTAACTTTGTTTGATACGCAGTAAACCGTACAAATTTTGGCACCAAATAAAAATAAACGTCGAAATTTGTGTGTAGCAATGCGCTCTAAACGGGACTACTTAATGAGCCTAAATTCATTGGCGTCAAAACAATAGATAACGAATCTCGCGAGAGACTAAGCAAACCGATGAGAAGTTGCGAACTTCGTCATGGGTGCAGAAGTTCACCGCCGAAATTCAAACTTACAACGGAGCATTTGAAAACAGTAAGACTCGTCCCAACGCTAACTATGGAGAATGACACCTAGGCTTAGCTATGTGTCGGCCATCATAATGGAAGCTATTACGGTGTATCAAAAGAGATATGATAGCATAAGAAAGGTTACATTTCAATGACCGTTCCTAATTAATTTCCATGCGGTCATTCATCAAAGTTTATTAAATTTTCACATCTAAAATATAAATGAAGGTTTGCGTTCACTTATTTTAAATCTCCGATAACACTAATTGTGAAACTTGAATTAATAAATGTAATGGAATCGGGGATAGGAGATGAAATGCTGCTCTCCCTACCTTTCTGCGGCCGCGATATGCCCCTCGGAGGACAAGCACTGGCTCTCCCACGATGAATCAAGTTCCTCTTGAAACTCACTCACAAACAAATTACTCGAGTTCTCGGAGGGATAATGGGAAATGTTCCGCACCTGCAAAAGATAAAAAAGTTTTAATTCAAAAGTGTGCTATAACACAATATTATATGAACAATTACAATTAGATTCCGGGGGAGTAAATTTCCCTTTACCTTTACGAAACCATCTTTTTACTACATATTTGTATATATAAATAACTTCGCTCCCATCAACAACAACAAAAAGTATCTTATAGTTACCAATCCTTTGTTTAAAAGTTTTAACAAGAAAAGAAAAAATCAAGTCAAGAGGCTTCAACATTTATAATTTACTTTACGCTTTTGTATAACACGTTTTTGCGACCAGAAAAATATGTAATACGCAAATTCACAAAAAAAGTTGAAATCGAGCATTTCGATTACCAAAATATATAGGTTGCATTTTTAGTTAATAAAAAGAGTTGGTCGCCTATGGATTAGATTTTTACAAAGAGTTCATCGTAAATTAGCACTCACATAACATTATAGATAAATGTGTATCTATCAGAATACATATATAAGCATCATTGTCGGTCAAATTAGTAAGGGCTAATCCCATATTCGGCTTTCAAGTTTTGGGTGAGCGCGTATTATCGTCATACTAACGTCATTAAGCAATTAGAAGCTGGTTGGAAACGAGAGAGCCTACACGTCGACAGAATAGTATAAAAGAGTGTAACTCAATTTTTCTCTCACAATCGTTACTTCAAAACACGCCAAGTGCGCTCTCGTCATTGTGACATTCTTCCAAAACAAGCTGACGCATGTTCGCCCATTACAAGAAAACAAACTTTTCATCACATGAAATAAGGGCTGAAATACGTAAATGTAATTTTTTCTTCTAAACTGCCTCTCCCATTCTCTGTAGCCATTTGCTAAAGCTACGCCTCCGGAATGACGAAACGCACCCAGTCTCGCGTCACTCTCACCTGCTCCTGTCTGCCTTAGCTCTTACGGTCCCGCCCGTGTCAAGAACACTCTTATCCCTCTAGCGTATAAAGCTCGGCGGTACTTCGCTCTCCTCTTCTCGAGATGAATGAAAATAAAAAAATCTGTCACTGCTTCCACTCCCCTCCATCTATAAATCTTTACCTTTGTCTCTCCCTATGTTCTCCCCTGCCTCTTCTCCTTCCATCCCATTCCCTTTCCCTCCCTCTCTTTTCCCTCCCTTCCTCTCCCTCCCTCTCTTTCTCTCCCTCCCTCCCTCTCTTTTCCCTCCGTCTTCCCTCTCAGTCTCCCCCCCCCCTTCCATTACCTCTTCCCTCTCATCATCCCTTGGCACCCCCTATTTCTCTCGGGTCCCACGCATTCTGCCTCTCTCCCTCTCCGTAACTGGGTCCATCCCACGCTCCGCTTTTCTCTTCTTGTCCAATATTTCAATGACCCTCTCCCCCGTTCGCTCCCCCACTCCATATTCTCCCTTCTCTCCCGCCATCAATCGTTGGTCTTCATATTCTCGGTCACTCCGTCAGTTTGTCTGTCTCTCTGCCTCTCCCAGCAATCCTTTCTCCAGTCCTACGCTCTTCCCTTTCTCCTCTCGCCCGTTCCTTCTTTCCACCCGTTCTCGACCCTTCTATCTTTCTCTCTCACCTTTCTCTCTCACCTCTCCCTCTCTCTCTCATGACACACTCTGATCAATCTCACGCCTTCCCGCTTCTATAGATCCCCTTTCAGCGTCACCTCTCAGCTGCATGGATTGGCGAAAAGGACCCGTTTAATTTGACGCTTGTGTAGATAAGAGTGAGAGTATTTTTTTACAGTTCAGGATCAATGGAAATCGCTTGCCGTTTCTTCGAGTTAAACGACGTGTACGATTAATCCCAGTTTTCGCTTTGATATCCGATTCGCGATTCCGCTTTTATCGACGGAACGGTTTATTGATATCCGTCTATTATAATTAGTAACAAAGGAACTGTTGAAGAAATCTGTAAAAATCAATTAAAAAATCCACCTCCGCACAGTAATGATCCTCAAAAATCACACTTTCTGCTGATTAACTGAGCTCTTCTAATAACTACTTTCCGTTACTTGATATCAATATAAGCAAATGTTTGAGTACAAAATATTACTCCTCATCATTTGAGAAAACTGGTAATATTATAAATACATTACATTTACACCCTACTTATTGTTTACGACGTATTTTCTGCTTGTTCCGATTTGGTGACTCATCACCTTTTTTGTTCATTCTAAATCGAATTATTTTAAATAAATTACTTTTATTCCATTAGAGAAAATAGATGTCTTAGAGTATTGTTACAATATCATTATAGAGCAACCGATTTTTAGCAAATTTAACCAATCGTGTAATTATATAATAATCGTGTAATCATGTAATGCAACAATAATGAAATGATCCACCACAGAATCTTTATGAGGATTTGAACGTGAAACAACCAACACCACAAGAATTCCTTTATAGATCCGCACTTGACGTAATATACACCATCCGGGAAATTCGGGCATTCTGAGAGTAATGTTCTTCGAGAACCACTACTATTGAAAAAATAAATAAAAAGTTAAATAAAGATGGACCAACACACTTTTGAGGAAGGCAGGCATATTGCAGTGACATATGCGTCGTTTTGTTTTCAATTAAACGTGTCACAAGAGTCCCCAAAAGCTTAAACAAGTGTTTTTATACACAACACGCGACTACAAATGTACGCGCGGAAATAGAATCCGCCTATCCCATGCGACAACCGGAAAACGCACGCACGACACCTGCGTCGCCCTTGTTTTCGAGACAAACACTTGGAGCGATGGACATCAAGAACAGGCGTGGGCAGGAACGTCACCAACGCATCAACTAGCGGGAAGAGGGCGCTAAAGGATCCAGACGAGCGTGCGGCGCGGCCTCCTCCACTACTCCCCCCCCCCCACCACCTCGATCCGCCCACTCCACCAAAGGAGCCTCACAAGGGGGAGCTACCGTATTTTTAGGATTCCGATTAGCCCTCTCCCTTCCGCCCACCCTAACTCAGGATAATACGCTCTCCTAACTTCAGACCGTCCCTTTGCGGATAAAGCGATCACGCAATCGACCAAAGGAGAAAAAGAGAGAGAAGCAGGGGGGGGAGAGAGAAAGAAGGGAGCGGAGGGAGATAAAGAGGAGGAGGAGGGGAGGGAGAGAGATTGAACATGTCGAACGCACGAGTGATGGGGTTCGGAAACGTGACTCCTCCGTCCAAAACAAGAACGGAGAAAATATCACGAGTGCGAGGACGGAATCAAACAAGGGTGCTTAAAAGGGACTGTAAGACACGTGCGTGGGACGGAGACACGTGGTTTCGGATAGAAAACGGGAGGAGAATAGGAATGGCGACCGCGTGTCGTGTTAAGGCTGCTGGAGGCGAACCGACGTGTACCAAAGAGGAGGAGGATAGGAGACGAGACCGCTGATAAGATCTTTAAAAAAAAGGGAGAAAATGTCTGTCCCGTTCCGATCGAATCGACCTTTCCTCCTACGTCATCACCCTCTCTTCTTCTTTCTTCTCACCGCCGAGTCCTATTCGTCTCTTCACCGCGCCATGTAATTAGAACCGATTGCCGCCTCCTGGACTCAACCGCGACCTAAAGCATTTCCCAACGGTTCTAGGAAGTCGATTAAAAAAGAAAAGGCCGCCCTCCTCACAAACCACAACCAGACCTACCAGATAGGAGCGCGGTTAAATCCCCGTTGAGTAAAACTCGCGACCTATATCGACCGGGAAGAGGAAAAAAATTATCTCCTCTTGTCCTCTCTTTCAGAGTCAACTTTCAGTTAATGCGGCCATTATTTAGTTCCGGGAGTGTAGAGGCGTAATTCCCTACGAAAAGTTTTTTCCCGATAGGCGACTCCGAAGAGATTTCTTGGGAACGGGAATTAAATGGACTCGATGGGGTTTGGTGGAGCTTGGATACAGCAATACCGTTCTCGGATTACCTCCAAAAAGTTCGGGTTCTGGAGAAGAGTTCTGAGAACAAGTCGAACCGAAGGAGACATTTAGAGTCCGAGTCCCTAATCGCTTAAAGCTTGACGTCAGATAAGACGAATCGATTGATTAACCTCGGGAAGTTGGTTGTATAAATAAAACGTACATGGCTTGATTAATTTTACTTTACTAAGGGATTTCAATTTAAAGATATTCTAAAATCAATTTCTCTAAGGTCATCCGCTGATGCTTGTATGTCTCATTGCTTTGACATTTATTCAATTGTGCTTTATAAATTACATTCGCATATCCCGGCAAACAAGTAAAAAATACGATGACTATCATCCTTGACACGTAGATTAGTTCTGGTAGTAAAAATGCAGCTGCATCATAAAATTTCCATACATATATACTGTATCCAGCTTACACTCAAAATTATCGAGAATTTCTAAAAATATTTCCAGACTTTCAACTCGTAAATGTTTGCAAGAGAAAAGCACTTTTCCTTATAATGTGAGTTGCCATCTAGTTTTAATAGCTAAAAACAGCACAATACTCGATTCCGACAAATTATTTGCTATGTAATCAAAATAAACGACGATCAAATTTTAAATATCAATAGAAGTTTTTAATTGAATAAAGTTAATGCGGCATAATTAACGAATAAATAACGTATTATTTGAAGTACGACTGTAAAAACTCGAGTAATATTATTAATTTGAGATATGTTTCATTTAGAATATATCTGACTGTGTATCCAAAAACTGCCAAAAAATGAGATTAAAAGTTTCGATTCAAAAATTTCATACAGGTGATAAGCAGTGAAAAGTGCATGTTGAAGAAAGTAAGTTTTACATTTTCCTAACAATAAATCGATCGAAAAATATTTTCTTATACATGGTGATACGATTGTATTAGTTTCTTCAGAAAAAATTGAGACATCCCTTTTAAAAAGATATATTAATCACATTATCAAGAATTTAGAAATATTCGTCTCTCATATCTACATTGAAATGTGAACAAATACGCGGAATGATAAAACGGCAGTTGCATAAATAAGCCGAATATCAAATTTTGTAAACGTATGGAGACCATTGAAGGCCACTCGAAACATTTTGAGGCCTTCCAAGCCCCAATACACCCTAAAGAAAAATGCCTCTCTCGACTCAAAAAGTGTCCAGTGTGATGCGCATCTGCGACCTTCCAAACATGCGATGGCAATCTCTGTGAAAGCTGTTCCGTGTTCGAAGACACCGGCAGAGGAATGCAGCAGACTCCTCAGGCACTCCACACTGATAAGTTCTCTGACAGAAGGCGTTCGACCTCTGAGAAATTCGTTTTATTCGGTGCGAAGGAAAACAAATTGTTAAGAGCCGTCCGTCTTGATCAAAATCAATTCCACTTCCCTACAATCTCGAGTTGCTTCTTGCTTACTTACGCCCAATGTGGAATCAGTTTCAACATTTTACATTAGCCCTTCCGTTTTACGCATGTTGAATAATCATTTAAATAAGCGCTTTGACGATAAACTTCTTACTTTAAAGATTATCCAACAGACATTTCACGATTCAGGATGCTAACGATTTAATGAAAAGTGATGTCACTGTAATGAGGTACGTGTATTACTCATTGTAACTGTTAAAATTTCCAAATAAATGTTAATCCATTTCAAATTATAAGAGGAAATTGAGGAACGTGCTAAAAAGAGACTTCTTTCGTCCATTAAAAACTCATAATACTTTCCCTCGCTTCACCGATAAAGTTGCACAAATCCATTTGTTGAATCCGCTTTTCCATTCCCATCACCATAAACCATTTCTGACAATTGGCGTCTCCTTAAAGTTTACGGATAGCCAATCACATCCTTCCTTTTTCCATTACCGTTGACTATCCTACTCAAAACCAATTTAACTCATTCTTGCTCGTATCCATTTTTCTGATGATATTTGATTAGGCGCTCCTTTCGAAGTTCCATCCCAACCGAAATCCTACCATATTATTTAATCACTTCCCTCCGTATTAATACACCGACGCTTCACTAACTTTAATATCTCTCACTTCTAGCAGCCTCTCGCAATCTACGATAAATGTCTATCTCAAAAGGTGACGGTATTTATTTTGATAATTCGACACGAAATGATGCCCGTAAAAACAGGATGTATTAATGTATTCAACTTAAACCAATGAAATCCATATACCATCGTACTCGTTATGGATTTTCAAAATCTTGCTTAAGTGCCTGCGCTACGTTTTTTGGAAGAAGTATACTATTTTATAAATTGATGTAATATAACATAGGTATTCTCACCATTTGAGAGGGTAAGGGTTTTCTTCAACGTTCCTCCTTTAGGACATATGTTGGGCTGTTTGTTACTAGCATGGCTAGCCCGGTCCCAACCTAAGATAATATCCCGTTCTGAAACAAGAGAATTTGTCTGATACGTTAGTTCAGTGGTAGAATATCCGTCCGGCAAGTGGAAGACACGGGTTCGATTCCCGATCAAAGCAGATTTTTTCACCTGTCTCCACATTTCCCAAATATACTACTGTTGCCGCGAATAAAGTTTCGCCCACACCAAAGATTATATAACTACACGCTGGGATGGACTAATTAAATTTTTATTAATTAATATTCCTGTCAGATTATATTTGTGGCAGTTATTATTTCATCTCACTAGCAGTATACACTACTTACCAAAAATTAAATTTTAAAGCGATGACATTTTTTTAATATTACGACTGCGGTGTACTTTCAATTACTTGCGAAGTTGTAACAATAGCTTTAATAGTGTTGCTACTAAATAAAGAAATAGCGTCACTAGTAAATTTTGAGAAAATAATACGAAGTGCTGACCAGGTTTTGGACGCAACCGCGGTAAATTTTTTTAAACTTTCTCCTGCCTTTACAAGTGTTTGTATTTCCATACCTGTATGGTAAACAAAGGCGTTTTGTTAGATTTTTTTAGAAATTCATATATTATTCAAGTTTTAAAGAAAAAAATTTCATTTTTGGAACGCTCAAAACGCTTGTCTGTAAACCAAAGATTCCTTAAATTGTAATTATATTTTGAGAAAAATCGCACATTCAAGTTTGTCATTTAATAAATCCAAGGAAAATAAGATCTGAGAATTCTTTATTCATAAAATATTGCCATAAAGGTGTATTTAATATAAAAGACATTATTTAATATTGCTCGATCTGGGCGTCCTTTCTATCTCGCTAGCAACGATCTCATCAACCATCTATTACATAAATCCTCCTAGATCCCCAGTTACAGTGTCCATTCATCCAGCTGACATTATTGGAACGGGTCAAATCCGTAAATAATGCAAAATAAACCACCCATTCTGTCGCAAAAATCCCACCTGTCAACCTTTGCTGCATTGGAGACCGAACGTTTTGAAGAGGTAAGGCTACTTATGGGCGGTATTTGCCTTTCCAATACGAATTTTGCGGGTTCGAAACCGAAATCTGCGTGCGTGTTAGTTTATCGGTTGTCTTTGTTGATAATCTCGATGCGAGTCCCGCCACTGAGTCACTTGTACACTTGTATAAATGCAATATATAGCGAATTTAAGAAAAGATGCTTTCGAGTTAGCGTATTAGAAAAACTGAAAACTTCAACAAGAATAAAAAAAATAAAAAATAAATCTTTCTGCTTTATGAAATAGAGGGCCTTAAAAGGACAAAACAAGAAAAATTTCAGATTATTTTTTCGTTATTAAAAAGATTTTGGTGTCATTCTTTTCATTACCGCTGCTTTAAGTATCATTTACGTAATAATTTCGCTTTGATAGAAGGTTTCAATGTTGAGCTTCATTAAAATAATTTGTTTTGCTATTAACTTCATATTCAAAATCCATTTACTCCAGCTTATGGAATGAGATTATTACACGTAATATTCATGGAAAGAATATGACACCAGAATCTTTCATAAGGAACAAATATTTCTCTTGTATTATCCTTTTAAGGCCGCCTATTTTATAAAGCAAAAATATTTTATTTTTGAATTTTTGTTTAATTCTTACATGTTTTCATCTTTTAAGTGCGAAAATGAATAACATTCAATGAAAAATAACGAACATAAATAATTTACCCCAATCGCTTTCTTACAATGATTGATGTCAAAGTTTGTGATTTGTAAAACTTAGTGACTTCAAACGACTCTAGCGCTTGTAGACTCGTCAGTTTAAATCACAAAGCTAATAAATGAGAAACCCAGTACCCGCATTAGCCTACTCTTTTCGAAAAGAGCCAAGGAGGACCAACGGCTTTACGTCCCTTCCGAAGGATGAAGCGTTGATTTGCGTGCTCTCCTCTAAACACGCAAATAGGGGACCGCAAGATCTATTCAAAAAATCCAACTTTCGCAGGTTTTCAATGAGTATGCAGAGAATAGCAGGCCAATACACTCGCCACTACGCTACGGCGCCCCATTTTTCAAGTTTTGAAATTTTGAAGATACTTTCCTACTCATAAGCTATCTACGGCAGCGTGAGGAATAAAAATACTTTCCCAAAGGAACCATCTACTGATTACAAGTTGTTAATTGTTTTATGAAAAAATTCAAATTTTTAAAATTAATAGTGAACATTATAGAGGTATAAAATGACATAATAAAAACAAGTTAAAATTTTCGTACCATTAAGCGTTATAACTTCTCCCGTCATATATTGGTCAAAATCCGTATTTCCCGCTATCATTTATAACGTAGGGGCAAAAATGCTGTGATTATGTAGTAGTACAATTTCTTGATATTAAAACGCCCCCAGACTCACCGGTAGAGCCACCGCAACGAGGTAGACTTTTGGAACATTCACAGTTAAACTTCTAGATGAGGCACGAAATTGGGCTAAAAACCATCTACAGGATATAAGCTTTCAAACAATGTAACATTCTTTACGATCCGATCATACGTTCAAGAGATATGAGGGGGACAAAAAATGGTCTACCCAATATATATATACAGGTATCCCTCGCCGTTCGCGGGTTCGCCGTTCGCGGTTTTGCTTATTCGCGGTTTCTCAGCAGTACTTATTACTCATTTTTTTGTCGTACCGAATGGGGAAATCTTCCCGTTTCCTGAAGGATCCATAGAATACTGAACGGGGAAATCTCCCAGTTCGCTCCACTCTATGTTCTATTTATTTTTCTCGCCACCTGTGTAAACAGTATTGTCTGCTTGTTTTGTCCTAGAATAAATATGGCCATCGGACTAAAAGACACGCGGCTTGTTGAAAAGGGGACTTTTAAGGGAATATGGGGGGACTTTCGCAAGCTTCCGTTTTCCACATTTATATCAGTTTCTGTTCTATAGTGCCGCAAGCAACATGACTTGATATCCTTTGTGTGTTTGTGGTATTAATGTAATGTTTCATTTTATTCTCTCATTTTAAATTAGACAGGACGACGCTTAGTGACGTTGGCATTGTATTACAGTAGAGTGCTTTTATAAACATTTTTAATTTTTTTAATTAACCCATTCTTTTATATTATTATGGCATCTATACGTGTTAATATAAGCGGAAGGGACGCATTAGCTAAGAGACAGCGTAAAGTCATGACTTTGAGGGAAAAGATCATGATAAGCTGATCAAGAGGCAGCGATGGAATTCCCCGGTGAATTTTTGAAGCTTATCGAGGAGAAAGGTTATAAGCCAGAACAAATTTTCAATGTCGATGAAACCAGTTTATATTGGAAGAGAATGCCGAATAGGACCTTTATTTCCAAAGAGGAACGTACTGCTCCAGGTTCTAAGGCTGCAAAAGATCGATTCACTTTAATATTATGTGGAAACGCTTCGGGAGATTTTAAATGCGAACCAATGGTAATTTACCGTTCAGAAAATTCTCGTGCTCTAAAAGGGAAGATTAAATCAGATCTACCTGTCTTTTGGAGGTCTAATAAGAAGGCACGGGTTAATTGTAAACTGTCCGAAGATTGGTTTGCCAACTGCTTCATCCAGCAGGTGAAGATCTATCTGAGGCAGACGAATTTGCCATTTAAAGTGCTTCTCGTATTGGATAACGCTCCGGGTCATTCAGTTTCTCTTGCAGAAGGCTATTCTGACGTAGAAGTTGTATTCCTACTACCAAACACAACATAACTCTTACAGCCGATGGACCAAGGAATCATTGCGACCTTCAAATCTTATTATATTCGCCGAACTTTCAAACATATTTTACAGCAAATAGACACCAATTCTTTGATTTCTGTTCGTAAATGTTGGAGTTCATTCAACATTCGAACAGCCATTCATATGATAAAAGAATCATGGGACGAAGTAAAACAATCAACAATAAATGCATGTTGGCAGAAACTTTGACCCGAAGCTGTTCGTTCCAAAGTTTATCCCAGCATTAGCGGAGAAGTTGAAGAGATCATCGAAATGGCTAGAAATGTAGGTGGAGAGGGCTTTGAAGATATAAAAGAGGAAGAAGAGGAATTGCTCAACTTTCAACAAGAAGAATTAGCAAATGAGGAACTTGAAGAATTTGCACAATCAAGTGAGAGGGAAAACAAAGAAGAAGATGTAGAGCCTAAGATAAAAGTTTTCAGCGAAGACCTTAGCAGAAATTTTAAATATGGCTAACGAGTTGAAAGAGAAAGTAATGCAGGCTGATCCATCTATGGAAAGGAGTATCAATTTTAAAAGAATAATTGACTCTGCAATATCTCCCTATGACGAAATTTATAAAAAAAATCAAAACAAAAGGGAAACAACTCCAAATCACAGAATTCCTGAAGCCAAGTCCCTCATCTTCCTCTTCCATCTCCAAATAATGCTCTTCCGAAACAACATCCTACGTATACTCTACATAATTCACGGTGAGTTAATACACTTCTGTTTTCTTAGTTTTCCTAAATATAAACGTTCGTCGGTTTGGTTTTCCTTTCATATTTTATGCTTACTATTTGTTTCTCTGGCCTACAGTCGTCAGTAAGGTAAAGTAAATAATCACTTAGGACCACTTTCGCGTATGTAGGAACGGAATCCCATTCTTCCATTAGTTTATGCATTTGCCGTTCGCGGTTTTGCGGTTCGCGGAGCCTTCGGGAACGTAACCCCCGCGAACGGCGAGGGATACCTATATATATATAAATTCATTCATTCATGGTTTTCAATTCTAAGATTGGTTTGACATGACTGATCCCTTCGTCAGCACAAGAGAGACACAAATGTGTCTCTCCAACACCCCAGCGGCTCTACTTCCGGTAAGTGTTCACTGGGTTTCCTTCAACACCTAGTTGCCCTATATATATATATATATATATATATATATATATATATATATATATAGGGCAACTAGGTGTTGAAGGAAACCCATATATATACATATATATATACATACATATATATATATATATATATTAGATAGACAGTGGTAACAGTTTTTATATCATAATGCTTGTCGACAAAGTGATTTGTATAAACCAGAGGTGGGGAACCTTTTTTCATCGGAAGGCCAAACGTCCCCATGAGGCCGCAGTTTATCGTGGACAGTGGAAATTATATGCGCAATGTAAAATAAGTGATTGTATTTTCCCCATAATGCATATGTACATAATCGAACAAGTAATGTTTCATTCCTTCACATTTACCAAAATTTTTAAAAACTTAAGAAAAATTAAACAATTTAATGACTTTTAAAGAACAATGCTGCATTCTTTAACATTTACCAAAATGAAATAAAAATTACGAAGACACACAATTTAATGACTTTCAAAGAAAAAATGCTGCATTCCTTAACATTTACCAAAATGAAATAAAAATTACGAAGAAACGAACACTATTTAGACTTTTTGCGTGGTCCTTTGTTAACTAAGAACTTGATGTTTGGTTCCTGCAGCGTTGTCTTCAGGTTCAATAGCTCTTTCAAGTGACTGTCATCTAACTAACTAACTATTCCTAACGTGTCATCTAACGTTGCAGACTTGACAAATAGGCTCTGTTGATGCAGTGAAACGAAATTAAGCCAGACAGTTTTGGTAGTCCCCTTTGTAGCAAAGCAAAACACATTCACGTTTTCCCCTCATGGCGGGTGAATCGTGCATCTAGCGAGATTACACAAATTCAGTTTTGCTTCCAGACGCTTCTCCTGAAAGACAGTAAAATGTCAATTCCGTGTGTTTTTCCCTTAAAAGTAGCCAAAGTCAGTAACTCTTCATGGCACTTAAAATCTGCAGTCACAACACGAATAAAAATTGACAGTTATGTAGAGTCAATAATATCAGTGAACTCGTCTAGAGCAAGGAAATAATAAACACCTTCGCTTTGGCAGATATTACGAAGTTGTTCGGTGACGTTGGCAGCCAATTTATGCTGACGGTCGGTTATTAATCATGTTTATTTATCGCTGAAACATCTGCAACAAAAAAATTGAAATCGATGAAATAATAAAGCAATTTTTGGAAATAAGCGTTTCGGAACATAACTTCGTATCGCATTTCAGTTTGTGCATGTTTAAAAGAGTATGCAAAAAGGCCGCACTGAGGGTCACAAAAGGCCGCAGGTTCCCCACCCCTGGTCGAAACTTAAAACGAAAGAGTAACACTGAATCACAGCGTGACGTGTTGAAAAGTTAATAAACAACTCACACACCAACACACATGCCGTAACTCTCGAAAATCACAAATCATCCTTCATCGAAAGCTGTTAATTTTGCAGTACCGGAAGAGCGAGCCGGTGAAATACGCGCGGCAGGAAATATTAAGTCCAGCATCACACATTTTCATTTCTGTCCAAACAAAACAATCTCCCACGTGAAAAAAACAACGAATCGAGGGCACACGAAGCTTCACATATTCCTGTAACCAACTATGACGAGATTAAATACCGCTATTGGGGACGGTCGCCTTTCCAAATCGACGAAAATTAGTAAAAAAAATGAGGGTCAACAATACCGGACCGATCCTCGCTCCTTCTCCTTCCGATACGATCTAAATTCTGAACAATGGAGATCGAAACATATATTTGGGAAGACAAATTAAGTGATAAACTTCAATAACTTATTATCGAAGGGTTGTCCACGCTTTTCTCTCTCTCACGTGACCGAAACGACGGCCGCTAAGGAATCCCGAATTAAAAAAAAAACAAAGGCGAACCGTCCCTGACATTTTCGACGCGATACGTGTGGGGTTATATTTATATTTAAGCACGATTATTATCTCCTTCTTGATCCAATTCACTCCATACCCACGACGCGTGACGCAACCCTCCGAAGGGATTTGAATGGGATTATCTCCCGTGGAAGGATTTCCGGAGAAGTGCTTCCGTCCTCGGAAGGATATTGAAAAAAAAATAATCAATATGAAACGTTTCAATTATACTGAAAAAGAATCCCGTCGTTTCTACTGGAAGATATTCTCCCGTTGGGAATGCGCAAGAGAACACTACTACAGGAATATGAACAAGCAAAAATAAATTGTCTTAGAATTTCACATAAATTATTGCAGGAAACAGAAATATATCTTTGCCCCCAAATTTATTAATATTTATAAAAAAGGGTAAAATGATGATTTTTTTAGATGTCATAATTCTAAACGATTACAAACGAGATTCTGAACATATATTTGCAACTTATTTTCGTAGATAAAAAAATTAAATGCTAAAATCTATTGAAAAATATTTGCTTGTAATTAAATTTATAAAGCTTACGAGTTTAAAAAGTATTGCCTTTTGCATGATTTTCATCCGACTGCGAAACTTAAAACCGTCTTGACAGCAAACGATAGGACAAAATTGATGGATCATTCATCATTCTGCTGTAGGATATAACTCAATAATAAACATATTTGAGGAATTCAGTTATCAATTATCGTGTTGCTTACTTATAAATTATGATTGTTATCTTCTCCTAAATCTAAATAATATTTTATCATAGACTCGCTATTTTATTTGGGTGATATCCAACGAATTTTGAATTGAAAATACAGAGAAATTCTCCATTCTGTGTCATCCAAAATTTTCAACAGGGAAATAATCACGAAAAAATAAACGAATTAAGCAAATAAAAGGCGAAGAACGGGGATAATAAAACTCCGGTTTTCAAATCACATCTATTGCAAAACAGCCTCCAGAAAAATTAATTTGCATACGAATCACCAATTAATGGGAGCATCAATTTTAAGTATGTATCAAATCCTAAGAAAATCGATTTTGAAACTTTCTCTTAAAATCACAATTTTAAACAACCTAATTACGAAGTCGTAAATGCATAAATGCGTGGGATTGAATTTTATTTTTTTTAGTTTTGACGTGCAAAATTGAAACCCGTTATGGTAATATATATTATTTTCTTTTTTGTTCACCTAAAGATATTAAAATGAAATTTTATGAAAAATTAAACGCACACGCAACGAAAAATAACAGATTACTAAAAATTCGAAGAAACAAGAAAACTCTCTCTGCCAAGCGCTATCATATTACAGGAAATTACGCGATGGAATGCCAGAAGGCACTCGGGAGACTTACGAATGAACCTTTTATGAGAGAAAAACGTGTATCCATATCTAGGAATTAAACGTATGCAAAGCTTACTGATATTCTCTTGTGATTAGATTATAAAGCTTTCCACAACGGAAAGTCCTTGTGGCTACAAAATTTCACTAGCGTAAATTGCAAGGTCAGTTGAAAATCATACGACATTTAAGTAACTATTCACTTCACTCAACAAAAATTTGAGCATTTCTTTTCGTACAAATGTTTTCCCACAAATTTTCATTGGTTATAATATATTTCTTTGTGCATAAAATACGTCTGAAATAACTTTTGCTAATTACAAATTTTATTTTGTAATTTCTTCCCAAGAGAAATTTTTGACAGCTTTGAGAGTATTACTAAATGTATGTATATGTAGTTCGTAACAATGTCTTTGGTCAAATGTGACGTGTGGGTTGCATAAGATGCAGGTTTGAGGTGTTGAGGGTTGCATACTATTGAGGGTACTCCGTGCTAGATTGGATAGCAGAGAAGTAGATGTGATGATCGTGCATTCAATTGACTTTTATGCAGCCTTTTATCCATAAGAATTTATAGCTAGTAATTTAGATAAAAATAAATCGTCATGACAAAAACAGGCTTAGAAATAACAAAAATGTAAATTCTTATTGGCGCAATGCTATGCATGTTATTTAATGTATCACTGCTGAGTTGTAAAAAATAAACCTTTAACAAAAGGGCATTCCTCTTATGTTTTTTGTATTCAAAAAGTCTTTACCGCGGCGTTTTTTTCTTCTTCTACTACGTAGGTGGCTCATCCGGTGGAGCACCGCACGTCTCAAGACTTGAATCCCCGAGGCTACATTTTGTTTACTCCATCGTCTTCTCTGAGAAAGAATGGCAATCATCCGGCTAAGCTCCTTCCTTCTCCTTCCCCCTCCCTCTCCCCCTTTCCACATTCTCTCTCCTCGGTGGCCCAAGACGTCCTTTGGATTACGCCAGGAGGTGACCTTTCTCTCCTTTGGAGACCGTAGTTTCCCCAGCCACACCCAGAGGGCAAGTAGAGCAGTCGATACACTTCTTCTCGCGTCGCCTCTGATGCCTCATCCCATCTAAAGTCTCTCTTTCTCTCTCTCTCCCTCTCACTCGATTTCTTCATCCCCTTCTCTTTCTCCCTTCCGGCCAGTTGTTCCTGCTTATCCATGTCCTCTTGATCAGGTCTCGTCTTAGCTTCCTTTCATTTGTTACTCATTCTGATTTACAAAGTATCCCACCCACTTCCTCACGCTTCCCTTTTTCCATTCATACCAACCGTTGTCTCCCAAGTTTTCCTTTCTTAGCTTCTCTATTTGTCCACACGTCTCTCCTTTCCCTTCCTTCCTTTTGCTTTGTCCTTTTCAGTACTATTTCCCTTTCCCTGTCTTCTCACGCAATTAACTCAATTCGCTTTCCTCCTTAATCCCTCGACACCCTTTTCCATCCATATCTGGTTACTTATGAATTCCTCCCGCTACTTCCCTCCCTTTCTCTCCTTCCGATGGCACAGCCGTGTGAGTTAAATCAAGGGTTTCATTAGGCGCCGAGTATGTTAAACGACCATTCTTTTGTCAGGCCGATATTGCGCGATGTTGAAGCAGATGTCTCCCTCCCTCTTTCTTACGTACCTGCTCACTTCTCTTTGCCTACCCAAAATCGCACCCATAATTTTTCCCGTCTCTTGACATCCACCTTGCTCTCTCGCCTCAGCTGAAGTTCTCCTTTCTCTTCCCTGTTCTCCTTTCTCTTCTGTTCTCCTTTTCGTAATACATTCCCATCCTTCCCTTCCTCACACTATATCTCCGTGAACTCTTCCCTAACCTCCATCCACCCATGTTCGTTGACCTTTTACCCGGCCAAATTTTTCCTTCCTTTCCTCTCTCTCTTAAGAACTTCCCGCATTTCGCAACCACTCACGCACTCCTCTTCCCTTTCGAGCGCACTTTCGCATATCCGAGGAAAACCCTTTTCTCAGCTGCGTTCCGACGCGTGGACAATTTGCGTCTTTATCTTTCTCGCGAAAAACTTTCCTCTTTCGGTGTGCTTGTGCATGCATAGACGCGCGCACGTTTTGAGGCGACGAGAGAAGCAATTTGACCGAAATGAGGATGCGCCACGCAAACAAGCTAACTCCGAAGGAATTCTGAAACAACTATAAGGTGAATTGGAGTAGATTAGAATGCAGCGCGCACGGCTTTGAAAGGACTAAAAGTGAGGAAAAGCAGAGGATAAAGAAGTTACTCGCGAAGTGCAAGAGGCAAATTACTTTATTTACGCAATTACTAGACGCTGCCAAGTTTGTAAAGATTGAAAAAGTAAAAAACAGAGACTTTGGAGATTATCGTAATACCTTAGTTATAATTCTACTCGTAAGACTTTTTAGACCGTATACTAAGATATGGAACGTTAAAATTGCACGCTTTTAAATTTGTTGTACGTTTTCGTCACTTAGTTACGGCATAGTAACTTGAGCTTGGACTAAATGCACTAAATCCATATTTTCAATTTCCATGGTCTTCCATTTGGAATTATTAAATGGTCAATTACTTCAATAAATTACGATATAAATACTGAAGTATTTATATCGTAATTTTTAACTCGAGCTTATTGCACCCTATGATTTGAATTTGAGGTCTCAAGTGTCCACTCCTTGATTAGATTAGGACTTCCATCTCATCACAGTAACGCCGCGGATTACGAACTCCGGCACTCTATCCTCTACCGAGCGCCATTCTAACAAACTTTCGTCAACGTGGTCCTCGGAGTAATCGCGTTAAATACCTTAACATTTAACTCCATTCGTGAATGTCGCACGAAACTCACCGTATCGTCTCAACTTTTGTCCAACCAAATAAATCCTCAGATTCTACATTGCTAAGGTGATAATTTCATAATTCACATGAAATTCACCCAGGTTCAAATGGAACTGGTCTCTGTGACAACAACTGACAATGGTTTTTAATTCCAAATCAATTTTTAAATTGTAATACCAGGCGTCGAAATTAAAAAAAAAAGGATAAAGGATAAACTGTCGCTATCTCCATATGGTCTGAATCCAAGATACGAATTGCTTTTACCATAAAGCGGTTGAATAAGCCTGACGCGCACATCAGCTATAAAGTAGCCATTCTAAGCTATAATAAGTCTATGGTTGATTATATTGAGGACAGCTAAGTTATTATGTTTTGTCAAAATACTTAGGGTCAACACTAAGAAATTAGTTTATCATTATCGCTGATTGATGAATAACTTCATATATCGTACGTTCGCTACTGCATTCGTATCAGTAGGTGATGATAAGCCACAGCTGAAAAGTACCCAGCTTAACCGTTCTATCGCAAAAGCTATATCTACCGCTTTTCTTTTAATATATACATTCATTATTAACCAATTTCAGTTATTGAAACTTCTCACGATACTCCATGTTAATCCAACATTCATTTTCGTTTCTTTAAAATATTGTTCCTCCTCATGGATAAACCAAATAATTCTTCAGGCGTGATATAAAACACGTATTATTTGGCAAAATTTCCCTAAACCGTAATTTTTTAAAAATATACTTACACAATTATGTGCGAGTACCTAAGTCAAACTGCGTCAAACTTCACGTGAAGCGTATTGGTCCAAGACGAGAGTTCATTTTCTCAGGATTCAGTTCATCCCCTTCGGGGTAGCCGAATAATTGGCAAGTCATTTGTTAAGTAACACTATATTCGGGAGGCCTTGACCTTTCACAGCAGTCCACTTACACACACTTTTATCCTCGCCGGAAAGGGTGTGGGGGAGGAAGGGTGAAACGGGAGCGACAGAAAAGCCGTTTTGGAGGGAACTGATAGCTCGCTTTACCGCGCCCACAGACGGGGGGAGCCTTTAGAGGTCTCTCGGGGGTACACCTCTTCGCGTCTCGCAAGTATGAAAGAATTTCTTGCCTCCTCCCCCACCCCCCCCCCCTCCCTCACTGAACGGCTAGGAGCGTATGAAGGAAAGGGTTCCTTTTTTTTCTTCCTTCCTTTCTGGACGTTCTTTTGTATGTACATTGCCGGTCTATGAGAATGACGTCCTCTCTGTGCAAAGAATGGATATCGATTTCTTTTTTTCCACTTCCTAGCGCCGTTTTCTTACCATTCGAATGAAAAAGTGCCTCGTAAAACAAGCGATTCTGCCTCTTTTGATGGATCTTTTTTAAAGCAAATGAAAAGGGCTATAGATTTCTTTTTACGATTTTCTCTCAATAATAAATTAAATGATTTATTATGAAAACGAAAAAGCTCTTAAGCTTCCCGAAAACAGGGTTATTCAACGATTATTTTGGTTTTATCTATCGTAAATGGTCGCCGAATTTGTATAAGACACATTAACTACATCGTTAAATTATACATACATTATTACAATTTACTTAACATATTTTCCGAGGTTTTCTTGGTTTAACAACTAACGTAACCCACCGCATTTCATCCAATATAGCATTCCTTTACTTCTTCCAATTCATTCTTTACCACCTACAACACGATAACTATAGGTAATCTTCTTAACTATTTTCTCTAAATATTTATTTTTTAGGCCAAAGGGTACTTCCAGCAACATATACCATTCCCTAACTACCGTTTCAATAAAGGAATATTTCTCAACATGTTTTCTGTTATCTCCATTCAATTTTATATTCGCGTCCCTTTATTTGCTCAACATGGGATTATCTATTCTATTCCTTAAATTATTAATAATTGTCTGATATATATATATATATATATATATACAGCCTTATCTCTTTGCTACTCTAGTATTCTTCAGCATAGTATCTTTAGCATGCCAGTGACGCTCACATCCTTCCCAACTCTACATACTACATAGTTTTCCTCTGAATCTTCTGGATTTTCTTTGACATTTTTCATAAGGATCCTATACAATAAGGATGTTTATATTGTTATTATATCAGAATAAAATATTATCAATATAATTCTATATTAAAAATTAAATGGATAACAATGAAAAAAGATAAAAATGCTGAATCGCCTAAAAGTATTGTTTCTGACCAATCAAAATACACTTTCATTTATTCACGAATAATTCTTTCTCTGAATAAATATTGAAATATTACTCCACACAGTAATATATGCATGAACAGATTAATATAGACCTGAACTGCTTTTAAATTAAAATCTACATATTCCATTCACTACAATCGGCATCATAAGTTTTTATCTAAAATCATAATAATCACGTTCATGCGCAATTACTTAAAAGTAAGAAGCTTCACTTATGTGTAAGCATACAAATTACAACGATTAAGATTTAGAAAAGTGTACTTTATTCGTACTCATCTTACATTTCATAACCACCGCAAACTTCATGGTTATCATGAAATTGTCATAAATCCTCAACACAAGTATAAAGGATAAAGGTATTAAATGCATTATGGAAGACGAAACGTAAATTTAAACTATCCCATTCCCGTGCATATCGCCCTTTAATAATATAACCATAGATCGAAAGCTCTAAAGGGCAATGCATTCCTGCCATATTAACATAATTATATCATGAGTAGTTTGCCCCGCCAAAAATTTAATTACTTTGCATATAACACTTTCAGGAACGCAATTTGCCATAACACGCCTCCATCTGCCCGCTGTTCGCCGATTATCCAATGGCGTAGCTCTCTCGTTCTTTTAAAATAAGCACAGCAATAAAACGGGAAAATTGGTTCTCCAGAAACTGAATTCCAACCCTGAGATTCATTACACGTGGCAAGGACAATCTATCTTGCGTTTTTATCGAACGGAACTTGCCTTAGCTATTCGGTAATTCAAATATCCGACCTTTAGCTGCAGTTCATCATCTCCACAACCCTCTCCACCTCCATCTCAAACAATCTTCTATTGGAATGATACACAATTACACTCCGAGAAATAAGATTGCGTTCCAAAAACTGAAAGTTCATATCTTCGCTAAATTTCCGAGCGGATTGAAATTTTTACGAGGTTACCTTCAAGATGAAGGAATTACCGAGGGGTGGTTATAATGTAGCAAATGACAACGGATCTGACAAGATTCTTATTCTTTGAAACTCATTCCAGGCATCTTCCTTCGTAAATATTTGCCAATATAAAATTTCATATAGCATATTACCGATTTCAAAAATTCGCAAGAATTTTTGAAATCGGTAATTGCGATATGAAACAATGTTGTTGATAGGTATACCATGTGGTAAATATGGAAACCTGAAGCAGTAACGTAAATTAATAGCGAACGTTGTTAGTGCGACTACGATTAATTCCACTTTAATTGGCAAGCAGTATGAGTTGTTGGTGAAGCCTCAAAACACCTAGAAAATAATTCGATGGAGAATTCCAGAGACCTCGAAGTGGTTAGGAACTTATAACTTAGTTATCCCAAAATCATTCAGTGCTATAGCTACCTACTACTAATAATAACGACTATCGAGTATTATAACAACTATTAAAAAAACAAATTGCCTCATATATTTAGCGCCATTATATAAACGTGCAGATTTAATGCCATCAAATTAAAATAGTTTGATCTAATTCATTTTACACCAAATCGATTTAACTAGATGCAAAATACAGGAATATTGGTGCGCAATATGGAGATAAGCATACATCGAGATTAACTTCAGGCTTACAATAGTTTAAGAATATAATGAGTAAACATTGAATTTTATACGTATTTATAAAAAAAAGGTTACAGTTTAAAGAAAACAGGTCTTTCGTAAAGATGTATGTACATTCTACTACATTACTTCGTCGATTCCAAAAGCAAAAAACTAATAAAATTAGTTTTGATTTTAATTTAATACAGACGCAAGTTCAAGCGTGGGCCCTGCCAATAAAATGTACAACAAACAAATTTTTCACTCGTACTGAATATTTAAAAAATAGTTTTACCTCGAATACATAATTACACCCGTACAAAAAGAGAAAATGCAGTTTAAAACGACGTCTACCAAGAGCTGCACTCAGGGACGAAACTAATCTGCTGCAGTTCACAACGCGTTCCCTCAGTTTATAGCCACGCCAACACATGGCATGCGCGCTCTCAACTCCTGTACGAAATATTATGTGTACGTCCATACACACACACATACATACATATACCTATATATAATGGGGAACATAAAAGAAAATAAAGATGCAATCCTATTCGTGGTCATCGAGAAAAAAAAACCCGAAGCGAATACAAGATAAAACGGTCCTGAAGGCTTTACGTCAGCTATAATTTGCATACCGGCGATTTAGAATGAATTAACTTCGAAGGATAACAAATGACTTTTTACGCCACCAAAACTCTCCGCTGGATTATCCCGGAACGAAAAACGACAGTTGTATTCACGAGGAAATTCTGCGGAAGTTTATTTTTATAAAATATGTGGCAGGGAAACATCTAAAGATGTCAACAGCGCAGAAAAAACTTTAACTCCACTTCTCTCATCCTCTCTTATGAAGAAATTCTCCTTTTTAAGAACTAGTTCTTTTATTATAATATCCACAATTTGTTTCGAGGAGTTCTCTCTCTCCCTTTATTTTTATTGTTCAAAAAAACCACGTTCTAAAAAGTTTATCCGTCGAAAATTGTCGCTCCGACCACAAACTCCAACAGACAGCCACCTCGGCACGTGTAAAATATTAGACGTGGACGAATCGGGAGGAAAAACGCTAGGCTTTTCGGAGACACCTGAGAAATTTGATTTTTAATACACACACACACACATATACGTATATATATATACATACACACACGTACATATATATATACATAGACATACATATACATACATATATATATATACATACATACATATATATATATATATACACACACACACCTATATATACACACACGAGCAATCGGTTTACGAGTTTTCGCTTATACGAAATGCACAAATTAATACGTTTTTCAATTTACGAGCCAATTTTCGCTTATACAAGCTCCTTGCTCTCGCAAGCCGATCGTTTTTCCCGGCACCTATTCTCGGCTGACGTCGGTTCCCGTATCTTCTCGAATGCGCAGAACGTCACGGCATCCCAACTTTAATGATGTAACTATTGCTTATGAAATTTATAACATGGTATGTAGTGGGAAAATAATTTTCGTTTTACGAGTTTTCGCCTAAAGAACAGTTTTCGTGGAACGAATTAAGTTCGTAAAAAGAGGGATTACTGAACATATATATTAAGGTAACCGACCCCAAAGGAGCCGCACGCTCCTTCCTTCCTCCTACCCACCCCACCCCATTGTTTCTGTCCGAGACGAAAAATACAAAAAAGTGGGAATGGGCATATCATAAATAACTCTTGCCATCTCTCGCACGCCTACGCTCGCTCTCTTTGCCTGGCAACCACTACCTGAACCTTCTAACTCACTTCCTCCGTGCTTCCTTGTAGATTAATTAGCCACGAGAGAATGAAGAGTACGCTAAATTAAAACTTTTATTTTTAGATTTGCTCTAAATACTGGGATGGTAATTACGTCGTAATTTTTTGTTCATTTAGTGTTTAATTTATAGATAAAAAATCGGTACAATATACGTTGCGCCAACTTTCTCATATACTAACGCGTCGTTTATTTATCTTTGAAAAATATGAATTATGTAGAATCGTTATAAACATCAACTTAAATAACTACACGAAATTTGATGAAAATCGTATTAGCCCTTTAAAAGAAAATCAGATTGTTGTTAAAGATGCCTAGAATAAATTAGCCTTCTTTTCATCGTTTAAGAAATATGAACTATGTAGTATTATTGCAGACGTATATTCAAGTAACGGTAGGTAATTTTATCAAAATCGTTCCAGCCGTTTTTGAGAAAATCAAATTATTGTTAAAGTTGCCTAGAATAAACTAGCCTTATATTCATTTTTTGGGAATTATGAACTATTTGGTATTATTGAAGACGTAAACTCAAGAAACTGTACGAAATTTGATGAAAATCGTTTGAGCCGTTTTTGAGAAAATCAAACTGTTGTTAAAACTTCCTAGAATAAACAGCCCTTAATTCATAGCTTCTATTCTGTATGATGAAATGCCAAGTACGAGATTTCATTCAATTTGGCTCTACCATTTAGGCTGCTGCGAGCAGACGGACCGACAGACGGCAATGCGAAAACCACTTTTTCGGACTCAGGTACACCTAAAACGTATATTTCCATTAAAATCTCCACGTCGAATTTTTTCGCGATAACAATACTTTCTCAATATACTTCATACATGAGAAAGTAAAAAGAAGTGACACGTGCAAAATCATAATGGAGTTGGTAATTTATTTTTTAAGCAATGGCGCATGCTTATGTTTTTCAACAAAAGACACACTTAAAAATTGCCTCTTTTTCCTCTATAAAAATTCTTTTACACTAATCCGGGTATTTTATTCCTTAAAATAGGTACGATAACCAGTCCCGGCGTGTTCCGTCACAAATTAAACCTTAAATTTATATTATGACGTGTATTAAATGCCTCCATAAAATAAATTCCACAACCACAGAAATTTTATTTTTATATTTAATCATTTCAGAAAATAACTGAAGTATACGTATTTCACTAGATTTTCTGCTTCTCTCGGAAATAAAAAGAAACAAATTAAAAGATTTATTCGGCGGTAATTTCAAATAGTGCATGCAAAAGTCATACGTTTCCAGCATACGAATGGTACACTAACGAAATTCGTGTTTACATAACATTGACACAAAATCTTGTTGTTGCGGCGCCTCATTATAAGCTATAATTTTTTGTTGCGAATTCGATATAAATCAAGGAATTTTCCATTTCGTACGATTGTTTGCGGCGAAAATTTTGATCCGCCAGTATCTTTTATGAAAGAATATTAATCAAAATAAATTTCGAAGTGCAGAGTCTTCATGTACACCCACACACACACACACACGCAAATACAAACATATGTTCATAAACACTGAGAGACACGCTTCGTATTCATTATTTGGTTATTCCTTATTTGGTTAAGTGTAAAATTCATCGGTTCATCTCGTGCAAAAACAAAATTTTATTTAGATATAACTTCTCTGTATAAAACCGGAACACAACCTGCGGCGAAACGAAATTTCAAAAAATAATTACATCATACCAAACATCGTTCCCGCGTTCGCCCAAGCTTTAAAGTGACCTACTTTTCTCCTTTTCAAGGTCCCCGTCAACACTGGCATCGCTATCAAGGATGAAAAGGGCAACGTGTCTATGCTACATACCCCGTTCAATAGCGTGCGCGACAGAGGGTGAGAGACTTGAGCTGTTCTATAGTGACGAGGGGAAAGAAAAAGAAAAACGCCCGCCGTCATTTTTGCCAAAGGACGCGTCCAGGCAAGAATGGACGGTCTTTTGAAAGCGCTTAGACATCGAGGACCAAAAAGTCATATGCGCGCAGGCGGCGCTGTCCACTTCCGCCAACCGTAAATCTGCTCGCGTGTAACAGAAAGATGGTAACAATGGCCGGCGCCTCATAAGCGCGCGACCGGCGAGAAGATAACCAGACGAAAAAAATGTCCGATGAAAAACTTCGTCCTATTATTATTACTTTTTAATAAAAAATCGGTACAACGTACATTGTACAAACTTTCTCATATACGAATGCGTCGTTTGGTTATCTTTAGAAAAAAATGAACTAAGCAGTATTATTGAAGACGTAAACTCAAGTAACTGTACGAAATTTGAACAAAATCGTTTGAGCCGTTTTTGATAAAAATCATATTGTTGTTAAAAATGCGTAGAATAAACTTCTCTTAATTATTTGAGCAATGTCAACCATTTCTTAATAGCTTCTATTCTGTATGATAAAATGCCCAAGTATGAGATTTCATTCATTTTCGCTCTACCGTTTAGGCTCTAGATCCGCGAACATACAGACCCACAGACAGACAGCCGGAATTGCGAAAATCACTTTTTCGTGCTCATGTACACCTAAAACGTATATTTCCATCAAAATCTCGAGGTCGAAGTTTTTCGCGTTAACAATACTTTCTCAATATACTTCGTATATGAGAAATTAAAGGAACTGTCGCTCACACTATGCGCTGATTAAAAAATGCGAGGTTGAAAGAGAGCTTCTTAGGTGAAATTCGAATCTGCTTATAATAAGCTATCGCGTCTATGACAAGAGAATAGAACGAGGGAGCAAACTAGGTTCCCTTTTTTGTTGAAAGAGGATTTTCAGGTGCGCGTCAGAGTCGTTATGTGAAGATCCGTCACGTTTTCCCCATTCAGGGAGTCTTATTTTACCAATTAAAGGCTGGAATCACGTTGCTCGTTATATGCACTGAAGAATTCCTCGCACCGTTGACGGTGACGCTCCGTTCCTGCTTATCCAAAACACTTCGCTCCCGTATCTCGAATTAGTTTGAACGTTGAGGTAAGCGACCAGAACGGAAATGATTTGCGTAGAAAAATATACCGTGTTAAACAAGTCTTTCTGTTCTTTTCAAACGCTTGGAATGTTATTTTCATCAAAGAGCCTATGCTATTCTTCAACCAACGCGACCTACTTCTTGCAGAATAACGTGAACACCACCCGGGCTCTCCTGATACCGATAAGATTTCGAATAATAATGGAAAATTGTATTATGAAAAACACATTTAATAATTCGAATGAACATATTCGCATAAATATAAATGAAATTATTTCAAGAAAGAAAACTGAAAGATAGCGTTCAAAGGCAATATATGAATCACTAAACTGCGTCACTGTAATTCATATTTAAATATAAAATTTCGCCTATATTAACGAATATGTAAAACTCAAATTTGTATATAATTTTCATACAAAATGAATACATCAAAACCCATGTTATATCTATGGTCGATATGAGTCATACAGATATACACGCATCTTTAAACAACAATGAAACGTAAATTCTAGCAGCCCAGCCAAAATACCACCACTCCCCGTTTTTGCAACGAAGAATAAATCCCTTGAATGACATAAAAAGTGAAAAATCTGATGTGGCCAACACATGACTTTCTCCATATTTGGGGTATAGTTATTTAAATTATTATGAATAGCATTATAAGGCAAAATTATTATTTCGTATCGTGAAAGAATACAGTCGTCCTTATTGCCGTAAATTAGGTATATTTTGAATATGTTTACAGAATTCACCGCTACATGGTGGTGGCGCTCTATACAGGAAATTACGAAAAAGCAAAATATCTCCGAAATGGATGGTTCTACGAAAATTTGTTTCAAACAAAACTTGGAAGAAATATCATTCTCTACAACTTTGTTCCTCACGAAGATTACCAATAACGATGTTTTTAAAAAGATATTTGACGGAAACCGATAAAACCGATTATTTTTTATAATTCCTAAACAATAACTGCTATGGAAAATTGTTTCAAATAGAAGTTGTAGGAAATTACATTCTCTATAATCTTTGTATAAAATTGTATATACAATAATGATGTTTTAACGGAGAAATATTGCAAAAACCGAATCGGGTTTCGAATAAACCTGGACTTTCGGTTAACCGTTATTGTCCAAAAACTAACCAGTTCTTTGTGCTCATGCTTAAGTGTTATATTTGAAATTTGGTAATGATAAGGCAAGTACTTTTTGAGTTAGAGCGCCCACAATCACATACACACACGCACACAGACATCATACCGAAAATAGTCTAAACGTGTTCTAGGGACCTCAAAACGTGTATTTCCATGGAAATCTCGAAGTCGATTTTTTACATGAACACAATACTTTCCCATTACTACGTATGGAGAAAGTAAAAAAACTGCAGAAAGAGAGAGGTAAAAGTCGTAACCATCCTAAAGAATGAGGGGGAAACGCAATCAGCAAAGCAAACGCGAAGAGAGAGAAAATGACAACACGATATCGCGGAATGGTACGTGGGAAACGACAGAAAGGTGAAAACCGTCTCTAACGCTCGAAGGCAGGAAAGCGGAGGAGAGAGAGAGAGAAGGACGCAAAACAAAACGATTTAAATGCAAGCGAAATAAAGTGAAGTCCTTTACCAGCCCACTGGGAAGACACTCGGCCATACGTGCCGGGGACCTTCTTTCTCTCATTGATCTCTGCACGTGCTGCGTAGAGAGGAAACCGGGACGGGAATGGGACGAGAATCGAGACGGGGATTGGGAGTGGGAGCGTGAGCGGAATTCTTCTGCTGACGTCTAGGGAAAGATGGACAACAGATGAGCCACGCGGGGAAAAAGAAGCGGAAAAAGATTGTGCCTGAGAGAGGTGGAGACCACGGGAGAATAGAGGAGGAAAGAGGGGATGGAGGAAGAATAATTGTGTTTGGAGAGGGATCGGTGGGTGGGTGGGAGGGGGAGTGGGAAAGAGAGGAGGGGATTTGGGGGTCGATAGAAGAGACACGAGAAGATGGAAGGAGTGTGGTTTGATAAAGATATTTCAAGATGAGAGAAAGAGGCTAAAGAGAATGAAAATAGTATGAAAGATAAAAGCGTAAGAAGGCAAAGTTGCACATTTTACGAAAAATTCGAAATCAATTTTCTTATTATAACGCATATTAACAGATAATGTAGATAAACCATCAAATCTTGAGCAAGCTATAATATCTTCACACGTCAGCTAAAGAATGGGTTTATTCAGCGGTAACTGATTTATAATAATAATAGCGAGAGCCTAGCACATTAAAACCATAAGATGATCTTAATTGTTCACATTCTGAATTCTATTCGTATTTTTAAGTGTGAAATCTTTATCTAAAATTTAACAAATTCTGACAGTAGCGGTTAGAACAAGTCACAGTAACTTAATTTCAAAATTGGAAGGGATACATTAACTTTCCAACAAAAATATATAAACTTTAATATTTTGATCATCACGGTATTTACTTCAAATCAAAAGTGCGTGAAAATAAAACAGGAAATAGCCCATTATGTAAAATATACAGATGAAAATCTTTCACTGACCGAATGATATAATATTTATGAATGAGGAAGCAATCCACAAAGTGAAAGAAAGGCGAAAATGGAGAAAAGCGACATCTAATAATGTTAAAATGCAAAAGGCGAAGGATACATTTGATTTGTTTTAGAGGCGCATTAACAGTTATCGAGGCTTAACAAAAGGTAAAATTATCTAAATTTTCCGAACTTCATTATGAATAACAAAACAAAGCAAGTGTCAAGCTCAGGAGTAAAAACAACCCGTTAAAATCAACTTAAAATAATCAAAATGTAGTTCGAAAAAGAGGATTGAAAATAAAATAAAAGATTAAAGGTTTCGGAAAAATATCCGAAGTGGAGGTTTAAAAGTTTTATTGAGAAATAAAATGGTGGGACGGTGATGGGTGGATGTATAAAATATCGGAGAATAATAAGAGGATATTGGAAGAAAGAGAGGCCGAAGAACTTCACACACTGGGGGTAATATGGGTAGGAAATAGAAACGCGAGCAGAGAGAGAGAGAGCGATGGAAAGACGGGGCAAAGGAAATGCGAAAAGACTAATGGAAAAATAAAAAATGAGGAAAACGAGGTTGAAGGGAAGGAATGCTTTTGAGGGATAAACGGATAACGGGGGATAAAAAAATAAGGCCGGAGGTAAACGGGAGGCGATTAAAGAGGGGCAGAGGAAGAAGTCGGAGCAAAAAGAACAATAAAAATGGAATGAAAGGAATGTGTTGGAAAATAAGATTGGACAGTGAGTAAAGGAGGACGGAAAAGGCAACGGAGAGAAGAATGGAAGTGGTAAAACAAAGAGAGGGGGCTGCATATTTGAATCGAGTTAAGATATATGGAATTAAAAAGAGAAAACTGAGAGGATAAATTATCAATAAATGCATTGTAACATTCAAAGCTGGATTGTGTGAAAGATGGAAGGCAAAATAATCGAGAAAACAAAATTTAAGATTTTAGCAAAAAAGAAAACGAAACAACAACGAAAACCTTTAAGCCCCACGAGACATAAATATTATAGGAATAGAAAGAGACCAAAAAGAAAGATCGGCATGAAAACGAAGAAAACATGAGATATCTTTGGTGAGATGCGTTTAAGAACAAGGAAAGGAAAGCGGAAAAGGGAAGATTTTTTACAGAGAGAAAAAATAAAATAATATAAAAGCGAAGAATATGGAGACAAAACAGACATAAAATAGGCACAGGAAAGCGAATGTTTCGGGAAGCAGGAAAACATAGGAGAGGAAAAAGTAAGACGGAAGCAAAAAGAGGAGATGATATGATGAATAGCCTGCACGGAAGAGGACGTGATGAGAGATATGATGGTGGTCGTGATACGTAGGATTTGTGTATGCGGAGGCGGGCCTTATCAGATCTCCCTCTTTCCGCGTATCTCTCTCTCTCTCTTAACTCATTCTATTTCAAACACACACCCTGAAACGTGGAAACAACCTCAAACGAACGATCGCGTGGAAACATTTTTTTCATTAATACGTCTCAATTACGTGTCTCGTGAATCCTAGCGACTTCCCAGAAATTATTTTGAAATTCAGCGTAGATACAAGTCGATACACGCGCGCGTATGAGATATGCGCCCCAGATAAGCAAACGGTTGGGAATCGGCGAAACGAACGCGAGGGATTTTTAAAAACAAGCATAAAAAACAATACGATAATTGGAATCGCTAAGGAAAAAAATAACCAGTACAAAAGCACTGATCGGATTTTGGAAGATCAGTTCGTAGGAACCACGGAATAAAGGAGCAATCTTGAGCTCAAAACAGTCGAAACGAACACCGTGTGAGATTATAAAACTTCAAAAGGTTCGTAAATAAAATCTGTACCGAGATCCATTTTTTATGAAAAAAGTACGTCTATACTTGAAAGTCGTTTCCTGAATGCACGTTAGCATTTCCAAAAATACCCAATTATAGGAAAATTCTTAGAAAATCCGTAAACCTCATACTCTAATATTACCTTTATCCTTTGGTTGGACGGAGCATTTTTTATCACTTTATCTACATATTTTTTTATAAAAATGCCTAGATATCGGATAAACGAATCAACAGGGAGAACAAGTCATTAATTAAAACTAAAGTTCTTCCGTCAATAGAATAATGGAATAGTGCATATTAAAATGAGATAGAAAATTTCTCACATTACGGTCGTCTCTGCGGAGAAAATAAAACTTTTAGCGATGATTTGTTAAATCAATTATATGTATTTCAATCTGAATTTTTATCTTAAGCTCCATATAGAAAATGATTATTTTTTGTTTAGATTTTGTGAATAAATTATTAATTTGTAAGAACATTTAGTAAATAAGGAAAATTGTTACGAGAGGTTGATTAATGAACAAAATACCAGTAGGTATGCGAGACGGAGATGTAAAATTGACTTTCGAATCTATACTTGCTTGGTGGTTTACTCGGTTAAAGTACCTTCCTGGAAATTAGAGACCCGGGTTCGATTCCCGGTCAAGTTCAGAACTTTTCCGCGTTGAAAATTATGTTCAGCATTATGTGATCATGCACAAAAACATCATTTACCTGCATTCCATCTTGTGCGATATTTTGAGGTTTGGAAGATGAAATGTACAGAAGGAAAGCGAATGAAAAGGTATGATGGATCAAAACACACGGTTAAAAATTGATAGACGGAAGAAAAGAGATTCGGATTAAACTTCAAGAATATTTAATTCGGGATTTCGTAAAAAGCCACGTAAAAAGCCATAAGTTACTTGAACAGCAGTTCTCAACTTTGATGCATCCGCGACCAGAGGCGGACTGGGAGCAAAAATCGGCCCGGGCAAATACTCGGATATCGGCCCACGTAACAACTAACATAAAGTTGCGGCCCCCTAGGAGGCCGCGGCCCATAGTTTGAGAAACACTACTTCAGAATATGGAAAGGCAACAGCTCCTGGCCGAGGCAGCAATCACTCAGGCAGCCCCGGTCCAGGAGCAGCATCGGCCAACCGGGACTTTGCCCGGTGTCCCGGCGGCCCAATCCGCCCGTCCGCGACCTGTCTATTGCGGCAGCCGATCTTATCGTGACCCCCTATTCCCCATCTATTTTACAATAAATATAAAATGTAACATTAACTTGAAGATATTATGACCATTAATTATATTTCCACAAAGATGTATGTTTGTTCTAAATATATCAATACACATCTATTAATTAATTTGTCCAGCCTCCGTCACGCTCCGGGGCGTTTTGGTTGATTAGCCAGCCAATCAAAGATCGGGATAAACTGTAGGAAAACGGTAATGATTGCGTTGTTTTTTCTCCCAGTGTTGCTTACTATTTAAGTTGTATAATAAACAAAATCTTAGATTTCGTATCTAAAATTATTCTTAAATGTATCAATAATATATTAATACCCTTCGTTTGACGGGCATTTCTACTAGTTTAATCAATTCGTTTGTATCTCATTTATGTAAAATCTCTAGCCTTACTCATGAATTGGAAAGGTAAGCATAGCTTCACATTGGTCATATGTACTGTAATCCTGAACAATTCGTACTGTAAATTAGGCAAGAATTTAATAATGCCTGTAAATTATATAAATTGTACCGTTTTCGCGATCCCAATGATCGGGACCGCTGTATTTTAAGTTAAAGCTTTCGGTGCACTGCCACCAGGTGTTCAATAGTTTCATTATTTTTCATTTCCCCCATTTTCGGTTGAGCTTCGTCTGGTATGGCGACCTTTTTCCATCCACTACTAGGAAAATTCTCTTTGCGTCTTACTTAATCCCGCAAGTCTTTATCGTCTTCCACACAAAATGGTTCAAATTTTAGCACAAGAACGCCTATATTCAAGGATGTAGAATTCGAAATATTCAAAACCTTAAGGTGCAAATCAAACGGGCGTCGAAAATCTCGTTAAAACTTCAGACTTTCACGGCGCAATGTATGTTTCGGAAAGACTCTTCCGGCGATCTCTCGAAACTTGAGCGTTTCGAGGATGAGAGCTGCGCAGCTGGAAGTCTGTCGGTGACTTATAGCACCGGAGGACAGCAAAAAGTAGAAACTGTTATGGAGTCGGATATTTTTCGTGTATGTATGTATTTATATGGCATTTGAACGGTTAGAAGGGATACGAATAAGAGTGTTTTATTTTTATGGAGTAGCGAACGCAATGTGACATTTTTTTATACGCCATGAAGAAATACCTTCCATAATATAATAAAAAATAAAAAGAGAAAGTGGACGCCGCGAGGCGGAAAAGAACGAGAAACAAAACTGGTGAAATGGACCGTAAATAAAGGCACTTTCCCGCAAAATAATGCCAGAAAGAGACGCGGAAGACATAAATGACCAAGAATGCTAAAAGCGCAAGATGGGACTGTTAGTTGGAATTAATACCGCGAAATAATGAACCCATTACAACCTAATGAAGATCGCTGACCAAAATAGTTTTGCACAATGTATTAGGTTATCATGTAGAGAAGGCATAACAAACACCACCACTAAATACTCTGAATTAAGATATCCATAGATATCTTGTATCCTTTAAAAAATATATATTTAGCTAATGCTCTTTATAAAGTATACAATTTACTAAACTCTTCTTGTTTTTATTGTACATTTTAACAAAATGGCCGTAAACAGTGATGCTTCGCCTAATAACACTTCTACGAAATCTTACCTTAAAAGACCTAAATGTAATTTAAATCAAGGAAAGATTATTTCAACGATTATGTTTCTGTTAAATTACTCCATGCCCGAATTGGAAATATATAAGATGGTTTAATATTTTGGTTCGTATGAAGTTCACTCAATCGCTGAGATAAACCATGTCAACGCCACAGAATGGTAAACATTACTAAACTAAGAAAAAAATATGCATTCGAATTACATAACCTTTCGTATTTTTACTATCTATACTGCAGTGTTTCCCAACCAGGGTTCCGCGGCGCCTTGGGGTGCCGTTAAGTGTTCTGAGGGGTGCCGCAAAAATTATTCCCATTTTTAGCCTCATTTTGCATCGTCGGCTTTGAAAAATCAAAACCAGAGTCAAGACAAACTTCATTTCGTTGCAAAGGCACTTCGAAATGAAAGGAGATATGGAGAAGGAGGTTAGGTGTTTAACTTCACCATGATTATTACTGATGGTGGATAGGGAGGGGTGCCGCCAAATTATGAAAAGTCACTTAAGGGTGCTGCGACTCTAAAAAGGTTGGGAAACATTGATGTATAGTGTCTTAATTCTGATTTAAATTTAGAAAAATGCTGCTATAATTGGATCCAAAAGCTAAGAAAATTCTTCACTGATTAGGGTTCACGATGTGTCTGTTTACTAGTGATTTTGTGTTAACTTTAAAATGTACATTATTATTCCTTGTAACGTCGAGATATTCCAAGAATCCCCTCTCTGCAATGTTCTATGCACATTAAGTAGAAATGGCTCCACAGAGAGACTATTCACACCAATGACATCAAAGGAAATATAATTTTATAATAACTATCTGTGTGCCAATTTAATCATTCACTCAACTGCGATGGCTTTTATCCTTTATCTAAAAGGGTGAGAGATAAAAGAATACATATTAAGACTGAGATCGTGCCCTGGCAATTTACACATTATTTGATAGACACTCTGCTCACAGAAACTGCCTACGTAATAATGTATTCCTTTCATTAGTAATCGATCAAAAGGGCAATTCGAAACATAGTTTGATCATATATTACTGATTAACAAAATAAGCAATATATAAAAAGAACATTACTTCTTTAGAATAATCGCGGTAATAATCTTCATACGCTATTCTTTTTAAAACACCTATTAAATAAAACCTTAATAATCTATTTATAACTCCTAAAACATCGGTGCAATTTCGAATTACCTCTTCATTCCATAATTCAACCTGTAACATCGTTTTTTTTAGATTCATCCGATCATTTTCTAGTAGAAATGTTGAAAATTAGAATGAAATGGCAAGCGGGGGGCTGATAAAAATCTCCGAATGAACTCCTAAGGAAACTCAAGTGAGCTGAAAGAGTTTTCGTTTTTTCGTTTTGCATCGGATGTAATAGATAAGGTGTTTTCGCAAAGGTAATGCGTGTCTTTTCACGTGCTAGACTTTCTAAAACAACTTGTCCGAGACACACGGAATCAGCTCATCAACGCCACCTCATCTCTCACGGGCGACGGCGAAAGTTTCTTCGGCCGTGAAGCAGACGACGCCACTCATTTACTCGCAAGCAATTTCGTTTCGTTGTTGTTTTGTCTCGAGGAACTCTTCCTACGCTCGGTTGCCCGTGTCCGTCGCCTTGGAACGTTAATTTTTAATGTCGGAACCAATCTTGTCATCACTCCTTTTACAAGTACGCAATGAAAAAGTGGCAGTTACGGCGGTATTTTTCCGTTATGAAATCAAGGTTTGTTTTTTTCCGGTTAGAATAAGGCGAGCGATTATGTTCGCGCAGAAATAACGCGATAATTATTGCAATATATCGCCCACCGCGAAGCATCCTTCATATTGGCCATTTGCTCGCGGTACTATAGGCTCCGCTATTTATTACAGTTGAAATTTTCAGTAAAGATTTCAAAACAAAAAGGAAATTATTACATGTATCGTTAAAAGTCGATTAACACCATCTGCGTAAAAAGGTAGAGGTTGATCAATTTTGCCTCGGTTTATTTATTTGTCATTATTACACGATCGATTTATTTAAGCAAATGTTTTTTATCAATGGAGAAGGAATTTCCATACCCAACGCAAAAAATTCAATGATTTAACGTAAAACCCTTGCCTGAAATTTTTAGGCGATTAACACCTTTTTTAAAAAAACTTTTTCATTTAAATTCTACTAGACTCGTTCCATATTTAAGCCTTCTCCTGATACCGTAATTCCCTCTCGCTTGATTGATTCCATTCGATAAAGTTTTTCCGGGATCAATTTTAACCAGGGTTTTAATAACAGTTTTATACACCGTTGCTTAAAACATCTTTCATAATCTTCAAAACTTTGTATTGCATATAATATTAAACTAGCGGTTGTAAATTATGTCCAAAGGGTTCAAGCGAATACTTGAAAATATAACTTTCGAATCAATAATAACTATCAAGGCATAATTTAAGAAGTACCCACGTGAATGCTATTCATTTGTTATGAAAATTATGATACCATGAAATGAAGTAGACGAAAACCAGGTACCAGATTGCCAACATTATATATTAATGCGACTAAATAAAATGGAACAATGCAGCACAGTAAGCAAATAAACATCCGAGAAAGCTCGCGCTTTTCATTGGTTTTCGACGGCGAGAATGCGAAACAAAAACAAAAGGAAGTATCGAATAAAGATATCGAAATGATTTGTTGATAATGGAAGCGTCCATGCGGCCCTTGTTTACAATTCGTGAATGGAATTTTCGTAAAACAAACAAAAGGAATGGAAAGGTCAATACACACGTTGAGTTCGGATTGAAGCGTGAAATATTAATCGGGTAACAGCAGATATAAGGAATTTATGAATTTGTTTAGCGTAAGGTTCTATTAAAGGTTTGACGGTTATCGCTGTTCAGACAAACTTTATGAAAATAATACATTTTAGACTTTTATATTCGCTGGGATTACTAAGTTTTTCAATTTTATATTGATCTAGATTTCATTCATCATAAAAGAGGCATCTTTCCAGTATTTTGAATTGTTTTGAAAATTATGGACGAAATTAAATAATTTTGCAAAAATCAATAACTATTGTAAGTAGAAACAAATATTTTCTATCATATACCTATACAATAATTACGACAAATTGCGGTTCTAGAAAGGTTATTTAATATTTTATTTGTGAGTAATAAGTTCCACAAAGTAAACTCTGAAACTGAAGTTTATAATTTTTTGTGATTATGATTATCCAATTAACTTTTTCAAGTGGTAACGAAGGACGTACTTTCATTTAACATTTTCATGGGCGTATTTAAAAAACCTAAATGGAGTACATATTGTACGTGAAAAGATTGTCTCTAAATGTTCATAAAATACGTTACCGGGAAGTTGAATAAACCTTTTAAAATAATAATACAGCCGAAAAATAAATACATGACTGCATTATGTGCTATTTTCATTTTCGATACATGGCCCCAGCGCTGCTTATCTAGAAGAGGTTAAGTTCGGTACAACCGCACCAAAGAAAGTTCATGCAAACCTTTTAGGTCATAAATTTAGACACAGCGAAAGGTATGTCCTTTCCAGTCACGTCGATTGCCTATTAGAATGTAGCAAAATCAAACCGTAATGCGAATGGTAATAATTATTTCAACTGCCATAATACGAAAAATTCTAGGCCCACTCACTCTCTTCATTACATACCGCGTCCATAAGTAATGCCGCGCATGCCCCGTCATTATTTGCACCCGATCCATCTCAACCCCATTATCCTCGGCATCTCAATAACCTCTTCCAAAATTATCCCATCCGTCTGCTCTTGTACTCCTCTAAGCTTTTCCCTCTCCACCCTCCTCCCCCCTCCCCTTCTTCAATACACACGTGCGCAATAATTCCTTCGTCCCTTTTACGTCAAAATGGAAAGGAGTCGTAAGGGGGCCGACGATTGACCTCGTTCTCCTTCCCCGGATACTCAATCAACACCAATTAATCGGGGAAACTGCCATGTTCCCTTAAAAGCCTCTCTCTCAGGGCGCGTTCAGGTAGCCCAATACTAAGAAAGACGAAGTTCAAAAGTCATTCCCGAATTTCTTCTTCTCACGTACCAGGTTCTCTTGTCTCTATCGATAAAAATCAAGTTAGGAAAGTGTACAACATAACATAACTGGGCGCGTTTCGTGCAATGGAGTATTAGAAAGATACTATATACCTGTACGTAAGGGAAATTGCGTTTTACAGTTCTTTTATTCATCATAAATAATCCATTTTCTTCCTATTTAAAAATATTGAATTCACACGTAAGAAAATTAAACGTTTCTTTGTGAGAACTGCTTCAACAATGAAGCAGTAACCATGCAAGACAATTTCAAAGTTCAACTCGAATTAAGACATTCTTGTTTGATTTCATCAATAACGGCTACTCCGACGATAAAAATTTATAGGAAAAGAAATACTCTATCTACTAGTTCTACAACTTTTATTTGAAAAATATTTTGATATGACTAATACTTTACGAGATATGACGGAAAGTTCATTTTTTGTCACAAGTAAAGTGGCACCCCTGATTGGCGTAAGCAATTCATTTTTGCGATTTTCTTATTCTTTGATCGTTAAGTCCTTAATATCAAATATCATGAAAATCCGTTCGCTAGAAGCCGAGAACGAACGTGCGGACGGACGGCCGGATGGACAGACGGACATACCGACGATAATAGGTGCTCACGCTGGAAGCGAAACGCGCCTAAAAAGAGTATAAAAAAGACCCCTCTCGGATAAATCGACATATTGCGACTTTCGATATCCTAAGCCAAAAGAAATCTCTTCATAAGGGGGGAAAGTTCTATCTCATGCGAATATCCCGCAACTAAACTTCGATTCAGAACAGTGCGGTGAAGTTTCTTCTTCAGTGTTTAAATTCGTCGCATGCCCCCACGAAATTCACTCTACTGCAAACGAGGAGAAAAATGACTGCACGGCAAGGAATGCATATAAACGCAGCTCTCTCCGACACTTGACTTAAAGGCTTCAATCTTCTCGCTCTTTTTGAGGCATTTCAAGAGGAATGACTACTTGACGCGGCGTTAAAAAGGATGCTAAAAGGTGACGCGAAACGAAGAGCCTCAATTCCCCACCTTTTGAAGGCAGCATGAAGCAAATCAAAAGTGCCTTAACTGATGGAGAAACCATACATCAAGTTCTCTCGACTGTTAATAATTGAGCGTGTGCGATTTTTTGTGGCAAATCGATTAAGATGATACAAATAATTACGTGTATACACAGTCTTACAAAAACGCTACATTAAGAAAGACGAGAAAAATCAAATAACCAAATTTGTGCCATAAATCTAATAGTTAAAGTATATTAATAATGGTAGTGATAATATTTTATAAATGTCGAAAATTCCATTAGAAGACGTAATATTAATATTTCATAAAAGGAGGGAGCATACTACAGAAATTTAAAACTGAAATACACCAAGAGTATGCACAGGAACGCTGTCAGTAAAAATATTATATAATTAAAATGACCCAAAATCCATGTAAAAGACGTCCCACACTGATACGCCGAATTAAAAACAATTCATAAGGAAATTTTCGATTGTAATTCGAATAGAAAGACAACCCGTGAATGTAATTCTTCGACTACTTCGCCGCGCCGAATGTATTCCAAGAATCATTATTTATTCAGAATAAACGCGCAGCCTCGTGAAACGCTCAATCTTAGAGAGGCACGTCTGCCAGCAAGGCGTTAATTGCCACGCAGGCACACACGTACGCTTCCCCCTTCCTTCCATCAATTCCCTTCACTCCCATGTGCTCTCTCTCCCTCTCTCTCTCTCTTTTCTCTCGCGTCCTTTCCATCCCGCTAGCGTCTCCTTTCCGGTTCCCTTTATCACCTATACTACTATTTCCTCTCTTACTTTAACTTATTCCCATCTTCCTCCTCTTATTTTCTCCCTTTTTAGGCGCGTTTCGCTTCCAGCGTGAGCGCCTATAAACGTCGGTATGTCCGTCTGTCCATCCGTCCGTCCGTCCGCATGTTCGTTCTAGGCTTCTACCGAACGGATTTTCATGATATTTGATATTAAGATTTACTATAAAAAATAATAAGAAAATCGCAAAAATGAATCACCTAAGCCACTCAGGGGTACCACTTCACTGGTAACAAAAAATGAACTTTCCGTCATATCTCGTAAAGTATTAGTCATATCAAAATATTTTTCAAATAAAAGTTGTAGGACTAGTAGATAAAGTAGAGTATTTCTTTTTTCTTTTCTTTTATATCTATCTGGGAAATTTTCGCGGTTTTTTTTTTACAACTCCCTCCCCTTCGTAGGTATTTTTCCGCAGTGGGGCTTTTTTCTGCGCTAAACATAGCTATTACACAGTTTTTTTCAGACCACAAAACTAACATTATTCTATGGTAATTCTTTTCGTTCTATTAACAAAGTTTGTAATCAATCAATCAATGCGAAAATTTTTAATTAATTTTTATATTATATCAAACCTCACGAAAGGGTTAAAACGTAAGAAGGGACATTACAGTCTCAATTTAGCCCTAAATAAAGTCGTTTGTCTGTCTGTCTGTCTGTCCCTCTCTTCGCACTCCTATTATTGGATTTCTATCGCCTTTTTCCTCTCAGTTATTTTTATTTCCTTCCACTTTCTATCTCTTCCTTCGATTTCAATTTCCTTTCACTCCCCTACAATCCAAGCCCTTATTCTCCCCTTCTCTTTAATTCTCCATTTTCATCCAATACTTTTCCCCCTCTGCATGCCATTCCCTCTTTATCCCCTTCATCCTTTCCACTTTATTTCACCCTCTCCCTTACGTTCCACCATTATCTTTCTCCATCCAAACCCCTACTTCATTCCGACTTCATCAATTTCCCTCTTCCTCATTCTTCTCTTTTCTCTCTCCTACAATTCTCACCCCCTTCCTCTCTTATTTATTTATTTATTAGCAAGAATTCAGAAACAGCACAGAGGCCATTACACTGAATATCATAACAAAATAGAGTACAAAACAAACAGGTAAATATAAATAAGTTAAATAATGTAAAACAAACGTGACGTACAAATTAAATTAACAAAAATTACAAAAAGGAGGAAGAAAGAAGAAGAAGAAACAGTAAATATCATAAATGGAGGAAAAGAAAGATTCATTTAAGAAGAGAGAGAACAGAAGTCTTAAATGTAGTTCTATTTTGGAAGATGTCGAGATCAAACAAAGCTATTACAGAGTATTTTCACCCAACAAAACTGACATTATTCTATGGTAATTCTTTCTTTCTATTAACCAAATTTGTAATCAATATATGGTTTCTCCCTTACTCCTCTCTCTCTCCCCAATACTCCCCATGTTCCACTGCGCTAGGCCAAAAACCGGCTTTAAGGCACAACAACAGAACGTGATGTGGAAGATCAAATCCCCAGAAGCTCGCATCCCTTAAGCGGAACTATCTGGCTGCAATCTAAATCCCAAGGACCTTTCTTAGCATTTATTTAACAGCTAGCAACCACAACATTTCCACAAACACACACACAATCGCCCTCTACCCATTCCTTCGCTCACCGCCGATAAATTCCCTTGCCATGCAATCTTGTAACCATGGAGACCTAATGCCCTGACACACACAACACAACGCCGAGCCAAAAGGAGATATCCTAACCTACTTCTCCGCGGAGAACAACTCTTTAGTCATGTACAGATCATTTCGGGGTTTAGAGAGTTACTCGGTCGTGAAATGGGGCAAGGCGTTACAAATTGACAAGTCTTTCGGGTAAAATGTATCTTCCAAAGAAAGATATTGAAATATCGATGCTTACGTGTAGGCGTGAGGAGAATGTTTGCTCTAGGTCGTGAGATTACAGTCCTACATTTGTAATGCCAAAATTGTTCGTAGTATTTCGGTTCTATTTAAAATATTTATGGAGTTGAATGCCAAAATCAAATGAATGATGAAAGCCTTAACCGAAACTCGAAACCAAAATCACCGCATTTACTCATCCATTCTGTGTGCTTTATAACGCTGATGCGGGATACACGTGGAAATCACCATAGATCGATTTAAAATTTAAAGCTTATTACAGAAAGTTTTCCGTTTTTTAATAAGGTATTATGACGTCGCGCAACGTCAATCTCCTTTTATCGCTCAGCCGTCTGACTGTGAGTACTCGAGTCATCGTGCTCTTTCTTGTATTCCACGAATGAATAATTCGCTTTACTTTACTAAGTTATATACCAGAATTGAAATACGCTAGTTTTAAAAAAGAATTCTTACGCTTAAACTTTCCGAAGAAGTTTAAACTATGAATAAGATCAGGTTTAAGTGAATATCTTGCCACTTATTCACTGAGGAAAACTCATCTTGAAAGCTTCCGCCGAAAAACTTGAAAATTCACATCGTATGTGTTTCTACATCAGCCAATTATATTAATAAAATTGTTAAAATGAGAAAATACAGTATCAGGTACTCTGTCCGTATACAGATCCGTGATTTTTAATCCAGTTCGCCTTCCTCTTTCTGATAGTCTGTATAATCGTTCGCTCCTCTCCTATTCTTCGTAGTAATTACTCGTTTTTCGCCCTATCTGTCAATTTTATCTTCGGCATTCTTCTCCATGTCCACATTTCGAAGCTTTCCAAGTATTTTATATCATTTTTCCTTAGCGTCCCTGTTTCTGCCCCATACAAAGCATTTTATCAACTTCTTGCCTATATCCGCCTTTATATTTTCCTTTAGTAGGAGTTTCTTTCTTCTGAAAGCGGCTTTTGCTTTTGTTATTCTAGTCCTGATTTCATCGGCACATTTTGCTTCTGTCGTTATGATGCTTCCAAGGTATTTATAATCATATACTTGTTCTAACGGCTTTCCTCCAATACTTGTGTTTAAATTTTCTTCTTCTTTACTTGATATTCGCATGACCTTGAATTTATGTGTATTTATTTCCATACCGTATTTTCTGCCTGTTACCACTAGTCTAGTTATCATTTTCCGGAGTTCCTTTTCCTTTCTTGCTACAAGTACCTACTTGATCATCCGCATATTTCAGTTCTTATAATCTTTCCTCCCGTGTCTTATAACGCTTCTTGAATTAGCCTCTCTCCATATATGTATATTGAATAAGATCGGCGATGGGCAACAGCCCTGTCTTATTTTCTCCGCTGGTGTCCGATTCTCCAACCTGGCCTTTACAACTTGATTCACTTATAGATTCCTGATCAGTTTCCTGTCTTTCCAATCTCCACCTATATCCTTTAATATCCTCATCAGCTGTACCCAATTTACTCTATCCAAGGCCAATCGACAAAACATACGCAGCAATCTTGGCTGTACTCTATTGCCCTTTCCGATATAATTCTCACTACACCGATAGCATCTCTCGTTCCTCGTCCTTTTCTGAAGCCGAATTGATCTTCGTCTTGCTTTTCTTCGGCCTTTTTCTATAGCCTTTTATTAAGAATCCTCGTGATGACCTTCGAAGTGTGTGACAGTATGCTTATCGTTCTGTAGTCTTTACAATGCATTGCTTTTGGCTTCTTCTTTAGAGGTATCATTGTTACATCTAAGAAATCCTGAGGCCTCTCTCCCGAGTCGTAAATCTTGTTAATTAATTTTGTAATCATTTTTAGTCTTTCCGATCCCATGACTTTAAGCACCTCTGCCGGAATTCCATCACTGCCTGTATCTTTTTCTTTCGTCAGTTCCAGCATCGCCTTTTCTACTTCGTTTTTCATAATGCTTGGTACCAAGTTGTCTTCTTCAAAGTTATCCTCTTCTTCCAGTTCTATTTGTGCCGATTCTGCCTGCTTTTTGTATAGTTCCTTAACCCATTAACGCCTGCGGGAAAATGGCCGGGCGAAAATTGTTCTAATTCCTTCATTGGTTAGAAAAATGCAAAATAAAGCAATATGGATTTTAAAATCAGTGGAATTTATTTTATTTATTTTAGAAAAAATGCCGTCCTCAAATGAGGACGCTAGGCAGATACATGGTATTTTTCGTAACAACCTTTTTCCAAGCACAATATTTTTTTACACTTCTTACAGGACCATCTAGCCTTCATGTTACACACACAACATCTTAATTGTTTTTCTAGTTTCTCTGGAAAGTGATTGTCGTTGCTCAACTCAGGATTACTACTACTTCTGCGTCTTTTATTGCATTTATTTGCCCTGGCATCTCTTAGGTAACTTCGTACATAATTCAGGGTTCTACGAAATGATAATTTGTAAGAATAAAGCAGACATTGTTATCTTTGCACCTTACACACAATATGTCGTTATTCTCGTCAAAACGGTAGTCGTAGGTACCTCTGTTCTTTTTGTTCATATCCTTGGAAGGCATAATAGGACAATTATGTACTCGATTATCTCTAACAGTTCCCATTGCTCTGATTTTATTCCTTTTGAGGTATACCAATAACGCGTAAGTGGTGAAATAATTATCGAAGAAAACCACGTGATTTGAGGGATTAGGTACATGGTTCAACTAATCCATCACGACTCGCGCGCCTACAGGTAATTTGGAATTTTTCGGTTGATTATGATTTTTTCCACAGTACACATCAAAGACATAACAATACCCCGAAGAACTGCTAAGCATCCAATTTTTATAACCAAACCTTACAGGTTTTCCTTTTGTAAATTGTTTTGCTGGATTGTGTCCAAAATACTTTACCATGGATTCATCTATTGAAAAATCTTTGTGGAAGAAACCCCATTGGCAAAAACTTTTTATAAGCATATTCATAAATGGTCTAATTTTGAACATCCGGCCTTCAGAATTCCCTATTTCGCTATTATTAGCCAAATGCAAAAATCGTTTGATTTATAAATATCGATCTCGAGATATGCTATCGTAAACAAGAGGAACTCCCAAGTCCTCATCGAGAGACCAATACATTCGCTCTTTTGGTAAACTATTGTAACCTGTCAGCAATAAAACAGCAAAAAATGTTTTCATCTCATTCACACTAACGTTAAAGGCATGATGGTTTTTTTGCTGTGCATATTCCTCACAGTCAGTCAGTTCATCTAAAGTTGGTGGAATAATATTTATTTGAAACTCCCTGGAATTTTCGTCATCACTAGATTCTTCATTCATTATAGCAAGGATGGCCTCATCCAGTCCATAAAAGTTTTTTTCTCGAGAAAAATACCTTCTCTCCATGGCACGGTATCTGTAATAAGTTCGAATATTGTACCTACAATGCACCAACATTTACATACATATGTGCCTAACGTCCTCATATGAGGACGGCCTGAAATAACTTGAAATAAAAAAACATACACTATAAATATAATTATTAAATGTTTTATTTCCGGTAAAACAATGTATTCTTAATCAAATACGTTGTATATAATTTATAAACACGTCCACTAATTTTAATGAGGAACAACTTTCATTGCAGTTGTAGGAGAAATTTTTTACGTACTTTTTCGATGGCAGTCAATCACAGACTAAACGTATTTCGCGACGAAGTGTGCGCCTACAAAGTCCGCGAGACTCACCACATTCGAGATAAAATCAAAACGGGAAGACTTTGTAACACATTTTGTCAAAATAGTAGTTAAACAAGGCGTCCTCAAATGAGGACGGCCGGCGTTAATGGGTTAATATATTCTTCCCATACCTGTGCTACATCCTTTGGTTCTGCAACTATTTTTCCATCTGTATTCATAATTCGTATACCACGAATTCCATTAGGTTTCTTATTTTCTAACTCCAGTGTATATCATATCGTACCCTCCTAACTTCTCTGTTGTATACCCTCTCATTGTTCTTTTATCCAATTTCCCCTAGCTTTATCTGTTATCCTTCTCAACTCATTGTTTATGCGTCTATAGTTGGCTCTACCTTCTTCACTGTTAACTTTTTTCCATTTTCTTCTCTCATCCATTTTCTCCAGCATTTCCTTAGGGATCCATGGTTTTCTGATTATCTTCTCTTGTTTTCCAATCTCTTTATTCAAGGTATCTTTGATACTGTTTTTTATTTCCTCCCATTCTTTATCCACGGTCTTGGGTTTGTTTTACAATTTTCTAAGGTGATCTTCCAACTTCGTGCTGAATACATCTTGCTTTTATTTCAGTTTTTTAGGTTCCAACTTCGTCTTTCTCTTCTCGTTTTCCTTATTTGTTTAAGCTTTGTAGTTACATCGACTATCAGAAAATACAGTATATGGTAAGATATATGTTTATATACCTGTTGAATACACTTCAATATTTAAATGATAAACTCACCAAAATATCGAAGTTAGACAAAAGAATAGCCGTGGTAATATAACTTCCAGATTATATGATACTATGACCAAATATGAATATTTATTGAAGTATATGACAGTACATTGCTCTGGAAATTATGAAATTTGGAACAGTTCTGTCAAAATTCAAATGAGAGAGAATACGTGATTAAAATTCATGACTCAAACGATTACATGTAAATGTCAATGACGATAGTTAATTTAAAAGTGTTTTGTTGAATCCATATGTTTTATAATATGTAGGTATTATGTTTCAAAATTAAACTTCAATTCTAAACGATTAGGTATATTAATATCAATGCTTTTCTAAACTATACAAGCGTTGAAAATTATCCTCGTTCGCATATCCGGCAAAACCAATCGATACTTATCTCCTACGAACTTTTAACCATATCAATGAGCCAAGACCGATTATCTATAGTCAATTTAGATTAACCGGAAAGTAATATTGATTATATGGGTAACCTAGGATCTCATAATCATTAGACTGTGAACCTCAAGTTATTTTTTTGCAAGAATTATCATCGAGAAAACGGATATATTTTTGTGCAATGAAATCAGAAAATTTAAAACAGTGGTTTATAAAACTTGAGCTTAGGCCACGCATTTCGATAGATAAATTTACCGGACAACATATTCTTTAACGCTTTTAAGTAATATTAAGTGTTATTTAGGTGATATATTCTTGAGCTGCTAATCTTTCCATCCAAATTTTGCAAAATATCCTTAGAAGATGAAGAAATTATTTCAAATAAATCCAAATGTGACGACTAAAACCTAAATTAAATTTTGGTTTTATACCTATCAAAGAGAAAGTTAAAATACTTTATTTTAATCTGAAATTATTAAAGTGTTCAAACAGGGATTCATTGCAAGCAGTATATTAACATTCCATATCTATATAGCCACAAAACCAACTAAATAAGATCTCGGGGAAAGTTGACAGACCAATACATACTGATTATACTATGCGTGTTCTCTTCGCAAGTGCGGATACATACAGACTAATCCATAACTACTAACTTTGAAATAGGTCGTCTCTGCTGTATGCTAAGAAAAATCGTCTTCAAAACTAACATTTCTGCATACAAATCGCAAAAGTAACTAACAGAAGCAGTGGAAAAAGCAAAATCGTCCTATAGCTTTCTCTATATCACCACATGACGCGAAATATCGACATCCACACGGGAGCAACCTACTTAGCCATGCCCACATCGCCATGGAGGCGGTATACCGCTAAAGAAAACGCACACGTGTACACACGCTCCCGCGAACACACACTTGTATACACGCTACATAGAGAAAATCTATTACAGTACAAAATCGAGAAGATCGCCCAGAACCGCATGCATCCACGGTCCTCCAAAAAGCACTAAAAAGTGCACCCCTTTGCACTCGGTCCATTGAAATCAAAATCGGTTCACATATCCTATTCACATCCCCCGAGTAATCCTTTAATCCTTAAATATTAATATAAAAGAAAGCATCTCGAGAGATAGTTCCTTTAAAAAAACGACAGGTGGACAGGACGGATGAGAGAAGAAAAGGGAAAAGGCGCAGAATAGAAAATGATCGAGTTTCGTGCGGAATTCAATTCCGAACTCCTTTCGAAAATATCCACCTTGCTGCTCTCTAAACTCTTTATTCACGCTGCGTCAAAGGCAACGCTAGAATTTTTATGTTCTCCTCGCCAGGAGTTATTCGCTCATCACGGTAGACCCTACCTCTACATAAGTGGAAAATCTTCAAAAAAGAAATAAGGTTAAGGTTTTAAGAAGAGGAAGAGGAAGAGTGGTGGAAGGAAAGACTCCATTAGCAAATACTTCAACCTCTTTTACTCCCCGCTCCTTATATTCCCGTCAAAAGGAACTCTTTTCATAAATACGCCTCCTGAGAAAAATAAACCCTTCTCTGTAATTTTATTTGGAGGTTTTCTTTTTTTGCTTCGGCCGCGTGCTAATACCGTCCGAGCTTCCATTACACACGCGCCTAAACTTGTGTGCCTTTCAGAATGTCTCAAGATAAACCCCAAATCGAGTTTTCCTTTGAATGCCCACCTTTTCCATCACATCAAGTATTGCATCATTTTATATTTTTTTCTTTGCCAACAGGATCAAAACTGGACAAGAAATTTAAAAAGACTCGAAAGAGTTTCTTGCTTTCAGATTCCTCAGGTGAATGATATGCATTTTAAGAGGACATAACATGTTTTTAATCTCGCGTTTTCTAGCTTACTTCACATAGAAGAAAAACCGATTATAAATTAAACTGGTTCAACATTTCCCTTTCAAAAATAAATTTTAAATAACGGGTTGATTATTTTAATAAAATAAATGTGATAGTTGAAAGATAAAAGGGCAGACGGCCGATGATGCATAAGTTCACAGTCGTTTCACAAAATCAGCTATTTTAAATAGAATGTTTGATAAAAGCCCCTTGAGTGTATCCCTTTTTTCCGAATATTTATAGATCGCTAAATCTTTTACCTACGTAAGAACACAAATTAATCATTATATAATTTGTTGATTGATGTCCGAAGCCAAATAGCAACCAGAAGCATGATGAAAGACTAAATTAATAAACAAGTCATTAGCAACATTGAATAACAAATAGGGAAAACAAAACAGCATAATAAATTGGACACATGTAAAAGATTACATGATTGTTATTGGTTCAGTCAAAGTATTTAAGAGTGCGATTTGGAAAAGAGTATTCAAGATACACACAGGTATAATAAAACATTTTATTTCTAATAATTATAATAGTAATACCGGTAAGCACGGTATCAAAATTCTTTTGTTTTGATTTAAAATTTAAATTTTAGATACTTTGGATATTTAAAACTTTTGAGGAGAGATGGATAATACTGGATCTTCTACGTCAACGGGAAAAAGACGTGGTAACTTAACTCCAGAAAACAGGAAAATGGTTGGAACGGAAGCACAGAGAAAGCGACGTGAAAATTTAACACTAGAGCAGAGGCAACATGAAAGAGGTAAAAATTCAAGAGCGCGTCGAGTAATTAGACATAACATGACCTTTGAAGAAAGGCAAGAAAGTAACAATGTTAACACAAAACGCAGATTAACAACAAAACATTTTGACGTACTAGACAATGTAGTTTATAAAGAAATATTTGAAAATTAATAAAGAAAATTCGTAATTTTTTAAAATGGCTTTTGATTTAAAGTTACGTAGTAACGGGTATTTGACTAGCATTTATAAACATTCGAACAACAATCGCCTTTATTTAATCATCAGGCACGGATCCTATTACTTCTGCAATTACTTAAACGATGAAATATTAGCGTGGAATTTATTAATCGATGAATAATAATTACTATAAATGTTACCACAAAATCATCTCTTATTTATCTTTCATCTGCCTAAAATAAAGTTTCAGACTTCATTTTGCTAGCTTAACATATTTTCATAACCCTGAACTGAAGTGATTCCAAACGATTCTTTTGCACATGTACTAACAACGAGCAATCGTAGCAAAGGTTATGTTTATGGTTTCCATAGAGAACCTCCTTGATTCGCGGCTTCTTCGAAATAAGATTACTTTTGAATACAGCTCAAATGTGGGCGGCAATCAAACTTTAATTAAATCACCCGGGAAAAAAAATATTTAAAAATACAAATTTTTCCGGGAAGCCTTAATCAGATTAAACACTAGTACGAGAATTACACTTCAAAGGCGAATTACTTCATGCTTGCGCTGGCGTCATTAAAAGTTCGAAGAAAATTGCTCCTCGCCTAGTTCTGAGGAAAACGAACGAGAACGGTTTGAGTTGTTCGACCTGAAAGGAGTCACCATTCAAAGACGAGGCTCCCTAAGGCTTTGTGACGGAATTCCGCTAAGCACTTTGGCGAGAAGAACAGAGATAACCAGGCTTAGGAATCTTGTCAGCCGTAGAGACACTTAATTCTACGGCCAGCTATCTCATGTATTCGAGGGATAAGCGGAATGCAAATCACGTCAATCTTATCGAATAACTTTTAGAGCGAGCCGTTATGGGAGGGAAGGATTCCACTGTTCGCCTCTCCTGTTCTCATTCCGTAACTTCAAATGTTCGAATTACTAACGTTATAAGCGGTTTTAAGGGAAAAGAAGCGATCTATAATCTGGATAGGCCAGCCACGGATTAAACTTTAGGGTACACGGAATGCATAACAGATCTTTGCGGTTTTTTTTATGGCGGTGACGTTTCCAAATCTTAAGCAGGCAAGATAGAGAAGAATTTACAGTTAAATTTTTAATGAGTCCGCTGTTTGAATTACATATTATTAACATCAATCGTGGCCAAAACAATTGTTCAGAAAGTATTTTTACCATATAGATAAATTCAAAAGCATAATATCCCATCTTATTTGGCAGGAATTGAAACGTACTCAGAAAAGATACTTCGTGAAAATCAGTATTTCTATAATTTAACAAAAGGGCAACATTGTACTGCAAGAGATGATGAATATACTCTCCATACGTCAGACAAATGAAGGATAATACAGTCTGATTCGTATATAATCCTTCGTTTTCATGGTTTAGTGAGTTTATTATCTTAAACGCCCATGTTTTAACTGACGCAAAATATAATTATGACGTCATGCGATTAATAAAATGTGCAAATTTTATGTAATTCGATTTCGTCCCATCAATTTTTTTTTAATGTGCCTTAAAAACTCCAAAAAATTATGTTTAACTCTCTCTCTCTCTCTCAGGCGAATGAATACAGATTTTTCCCATTCCCTTTCTTCACGCGCTGTTTTGGAAGTTTTCGGAAATACGTGTTTTGCCGTCTCAGAATTTACATTAACTCCGCCCACTCTCGCGCGTTTCCCTCTATATCCTTCCTTCACATTTTGACTCATCTCGTCGAATTTTTTTAATCCTCCAGTTCCTCTTTTATCACTCCCACGCCTGTGCCCGAAGTAAACTGCTCGAGGAAAAAATGTGAGGAAATATTTACGGCATTCTCGTCCTCTTTTCACGGTATCTCCTTGCTTTTACGACCATTTTCTCTTTCTCTCTCGCTTCGAGAGAAACATTCTTACGCTCGCTTGTTTCTGATAGGCACTTGTTGCCGACAACAGGCGATCGTCTCATGTGCAACATACTCGTTCGAGCATCATTTTACCCATTCATTTATTTTCCTTTGGAAATATTCGAAATCGTCGTTTCTCTTCCTTGCTTCACATTCTGATTCCGATTATAATCTTTTCTCTCGTACTTTCAACTAAAACGTTCAAAATTCCCTACCCTTTATGAATAGAAGCAATATGGTAGAATATTAAACAATAACCTATGGTATTTTACCTTTAAAGAGATTTAAACATTGAAAAAAAAACTTAAAAGTTCCCCGCAAAAACACACTCGTATTTCCCCGTATCTGTATATTGAGCTTGTAATTTATATTTCCTACCCTTAAAAAGTTATTAAAATAACATTAAATTCATTGACGGGAGAAAAATTTTGAAACCCAATTCGAAATACACTTTAAGCTCTGAATATTCTTTTCGAAGAATAATTACGATTGAAAATATTTAATGTCCTTTGAGTCAACGCTAATTCAACATAGGTGAAATTTACCACCACAAAGAAACAAATAAATGTAGGTGGCTAACATAATAAGGAGAAATACCACACTTATTCAACTCTGAGGCGCGCTTATATGCCGCTTATAATCCGCGGCATATAAGCGAGCAGAGTGAGAGGGAGGTGAAACGTTAAGGGAATGACGGGGAATACGTATCCGGAAATGATGACGTAAGGGATTGCTGGGGATTACGTTACAGTCATTTCTGAGCACTCCGCTTTCACGTACATATATAAATTTTTCTTTACTAAAAACTTATTTTCCAGTACCAAAGAGCATTGATTTGTTTATTGTTCTCGATTTTAAATCTTTAAACTGCAGGGATTAGAAACCTGAAAAACCTGGATTTTTTATTATTGCTCCTGATTTTATTTTCAAAATTAGTATATATACACACGCGCGCGTACACATATATATATAAATAAATAAATAAATAAATAAATAAATAAATAAATATATATATATATATATATATATATATATATATATATATATATATATATATATATAGAATAAATCATTTTAGGTAGGATTTGCTTCTGAACGCGTTTGGTCAAACGAGACAAGAGCCCGACACACCACAAAAGAAGAAGAGTTATTTTTAGCTCAGGGAGGAGTTCGATGAACCCGTGGAAACTGAAATTATGTTCTTGGGCCCGTCATAACGTCTTTTCCGCTCGTTGAACGCGTTTCAGTCTACGACAACACCCTTTCCCTCCATCCTCTTTCCTTCCTTCTCTTCTCGCTCCAAATCCCGCCCTCTCAGCCTTCTCATATCTCTCTCTCTCTCTCCCCTCCCTCTCCCTCCCCTCCCTCTCCCTCCCCCCCCCCTCTCTCTCTCTCCCCCTTCTTTCGTTCCAGACGTCCAACCCGTCGCCTTGCCACCGTCTTCCCCTCGAAAACTCACTCTCACCTTCCCTTCTAAGCTATCTTCTAACCTAGAAACGTTGAAAGAAACCCTTCCTTCCGAAACCTTAACCTCTTTTTTCCCCATTCCGCCGTACCAATCTTGTTTTTTGCTCCCTCTCCCCTCCTCCCATTCCCCAATTTCACCTTTCCCTCTGAATCGTTCGTTTTCCTTCCTCGTCCTTCGCCATCCTACTTTGTGTCAGTGTTTCCCAACCTTTTTCTTTCTATTAAAACAGATTGGCGGCACGCCTCCCTCTACTCTCCGCGATACACAATCACGCGCTCACGTTTTCAATGGGAGATCTGAACTTGTCTCCAGTCAAACACACGCTTTACCGCAGAAGGAATTGAAGACGGTTAAACTCCGAACCCTTGCTGAAATGCTCTCAGATGTTCCTTCTATTCGTTTTTTTTTGTGGAGTTATAAACTTGAAATACTTGCACAAGTTATCGAAATGGCAACAAAACTTCGATTAAATTGTCTGGAACTACTTGATATTAATTTGCAACATTCAACCAGGATATCTCCAACGACATGTCACAAAGTTTGATATTAAAGCTCCAATCCACCCTTAATTAACTCGAGCCAATATTGAAATACTCTTAGCACCTTGCATACAAGGGTGTGACTTTCCCAATATTCCGCGGCAGACCTGTTCATGTCTGACGGCGCACCAGTTGGGATACAGTACTTTAGGGTCTCTAATGCTATACCTATATTTTCAATAGATATTCACCGCCATCTTCTTTCCAGTACCTTTCTCTCTAGAATATTTCCATTTCTCTGTATCTCTCTCTATCCCTCCTTTTTTCTCTGCTTCATTCTTCTAACATTTTCCACTGTTACTTTACCTCTTCTTTCTCTTATTCACTTTTCTATCGAAAGGCTTAAACCCCTCTTTCTTGTTTGAAATACAATTCTCACGCTCTTACATAACAGCTATATCCTCAGATTACATATTTTCCACAGTAATTCCCTGGAATTTGTTTTAAATTATCACATCGTATTTCCTAAAATTTCCTGATGAATTTTATTATTCGTGAATATTTTATATTTTGCTATTTCACCTAACATCTATATAATTTTACGGCCCCTGGGGTTGGGGGGGGAAGGGGAGGGTGGGGGGGGGGGGGAGGCGCGGCCTAAAGTTTGAGAGAGACTGCTGTAAGAGCTGCTAAACCGCACACCAAGGAAAGATGATTGATTTCCTTAACTGAACAAATAAAGAAAAACCTTCATAATTTGGCATTTATCAAATTTTTTGGGGAATACATTTTTAGCTGCTACGTACTGTAATTTAAAAAAATAGTTTTGTTCAATGTGTGCTCATCCATTATTCCTGTCACTCTTATTGATCGAGAAAAAATCAATTTTTTGTGTTTGCCAAAGAATATATAATTTCATAATTTTAATGTGAATGTATGCTTTGTTGAATGTTGTCTAAATTTGGCTAAATGTCAAAAGTCTGAATTGGATTACGTAAAATTAAATGACATGTTGGTGGATCAAAATCAGTGTCGGGCAAACTTTTTTACATGGCGGGCCGCATCGGTGATTGCGTATAATTAGGAAAATCGAAGTTACCGATGCTTAGAATAGGTGAGATTAGAGTTGAAATCGTAAGTTATCTAGGGATCTTGAGGTTTCATATAAGTGAGTGAAGTTATTAGGGAAAATTTTCAATATTAAATGTTTTATAGTCATAATTTGATATTTAAAAACACGAATTGTTTGTTAGATTATATAGGTCTCTTTTTCTTCATAGCTTCACGGGCCGCATAGTGCCCAACCTTAGTCAAAAAGAAATAAAAGGACCGGATAAACGCCAAAAATTTCTCCAGATTACCACGTTGTCGTAGATGTGTGAATCCTCAGCTGAATTAAGTAATTACGTATATAATTAAGATGTCCTTGACTTTAATAAATAGTCTTCTTTTAAAGGCATCATAAATAAAGAAAAAATCAACATTGAAGAAGATTTTGTATTTATTTTATTTTATAAACAAGGAAAGGAATTCGTAATACGACTACGCAACACAGTTATTTGCCTTCGACAATAAAAATATTACGACTACCCTTTATTTAATTCCCGAACTGACTACATTCCATACCTCTTCCTCATAGATATCGGTCAAACATTGCAGAAACCCAAGACGAAAACTGTTTGTTTTATATTACGAATAATTTAAGCAAATCCCCTGCCAACCTTCTCGGATGTATTTCAAATTCAGGGATCTTTCACCATACCCCTGGCGGAAGGGCTTGATGCCGGAGAGAGGGAAAAATAAAAAAATAAAGCGGAAATTCCCACCCGTCCCATTACGAGGAGATAAATCACATTCTCCCCTCCACCTCCCTTTCCTGCCATATCCCTTCTTATAAAAGCTTCCAAAAACCCGCTCTCGCAAAACTTCCACACGAGCCGGCAAATAAAAACGACAAGTACCATCTCAACACCCTAAGTCTCCGAGCGTTTATAAAAAATAATAAAATAAATAATCGATCATCTTCCTAGAGTTAAGGTTTTCTTTTTTCATTCCTCCGCATTTCTCTTCCACCATCCGATCCCTTTCTCTTGCGACCTCTCTTCTTTTTACGAGCTTAACAAGGATTGGGTTGAGTCCCTCAAAAGTTCTTTTATATCACTTTGACACATGACATTCGTTACATGGAGAGAGACAGAGAGAGAGAGAGAAGAGTCGAGAGGGAGGGTAGAGAAGGAGAGCGTAGAGAGGGAGTGCAGAGAGAGGTGGAGTAGAGAGAGGGGTGGAGTAAAGAGAGGGATGGAGTAGAGAGAGGGGTGTGGAGTAGAGAGAGGGGTGTGGAGTAGACAGAGGGGTGGAGGAGAGAGAGGGGTGGAGTAGAGAGAGGGGTGAAGGAGAGAGAGGGGGTGGAGTAGAGAGAGGGGGTGGAGTAGAGAGAGGGGTGGAGTAGAGAGAGGGGTGGAGAGGGGGGGGAGAAACCAAAGAGAAATTGAAGATAGAAGAGGGAGACCTAATGGCAGAGGAGGAAAGAGGGAGGAGATGTGATGGGAAGAGGGAGATAGGGGAGAGAGACGTAAGGGAAGAGGGGGATAGAAGAGTGAGACTTTGGAAAGAGAGGGGAAGATGCAAGGCGGTACAGAAATGAATCAAAAGGAATACTCCTTTCAAAAATGAGAAGAGTGATTCCATTTTTATTTTCGTTTGTTCTATTCTATCTCAATTTCTCAGTCCTTCCGAATAGGTGGTTTATTCTTTCCTCCACCCACGCAATGTGTCATATCGGAAGAGTGTGGTGAAGATCTTAATCCAAACCGTTGTCATGGTGAAGAGACTACGTCCCATAAGACGAAAGGAAGAGGGCGAGACGGCGACGGGGAGATGACAGGAGAGGAGAAGAAGAGCGAAAGATGAGGAAAACAGAAAAGTGAGAGAGAAGAGGTAGGTGAGAATAGGAGTTTGGAAGAGAATAGACATTAATGGATGGGAAAGGAGGGGAAAAGTGATTAGTGGGACGAACGTGAAACAAGGAAGAGAGGAAAATGATCAAAAGAAAAGAGATAACGGCTATTAGATAGGAGAAATGAGGAGAAAAGCTTTGAAAATGAAAACTCCGAAGGAAGGTGAGAAGAAACTGACATGAGAGTGTGAATATATAAGAGGGAAGTGAAACAGGAACGGAGAGTAGAGGCAAGAAGGGTGCACGAAGTGATGGAGAAGTGAGGAAACGGGAGAAGGGGAAAGAAAGGGATGAAGTGTAGGGACCGACGAAAGGAAAGAATAATACGATAAATGGGAAATGTATAAATAACGGAAAACAGGCAGTTTAGAAAACGAGGTGAAAAAGTGATAGAAGAGATGGGTGAAGTGGAAAGAGAGATAAGAAGGCTAAAAGAATTCCGAATACGAGAAGAGTGAAAGGAGGTTGAGGAAGAAGGTGATGGAGATACGGAAGCGTGTTTAGAAAGGGATGGAGGTGGAGGGGTGGGGGAGAGGAGAAGGGCGGGAGGGAGGGGGAAGGGGAGAAAAGGGCGGGAGGGAGGGGGAGAGGAGAAGGGCGGGAGGGAGGGGGGAGAGAGGAGAAGGGCGAGAGGCCAAAGGGGCAGGAAGGGAGGGAGGGAAGAAAGCGAGGTTTCGGGGAAGAGAACCCATTCCCACCTCCGCATGAAGGAGATGAATTTGATTGGCAGAGTAAGAGGGAGAGAGTAAGAGAGGGGGAGAGAAAGGCAAGATGAGAGAGGGAGGAAAAGAGAAGGGGGGAGAAGAGCGGAGAAGAGCGGAGAGAAGCGCGCGAATGGATACGAAAGGATTTCGGCTACGGAATCGCGTTCGAAGCGTAAGCAATTCGCGAGTAATTATGATCTACAAAGAAGGTCCTTAAAGAAGAGTTTGGCAGCAATCCAAATAACATGGATTAATTTCCGGATCGAAATCTGTTTCGACGAATATATTCTTTCCAATTATATCAGGAAATATAAAATACAATTTATGCAAGTGTAATTAGTTTGGAAATTTTCACATTGAATACTAAATACCATCTCCCTGATATAATTCATGCGTGATAAGCGTTATTTTTGATGCTGCATACAAGACTTTGGATAAAACCCCCTTAGTGGTATAATAATATCAGCTAGAAAATACTTTACCAGTTGACAGTATATCATTAATAAATGGTTCCACTTTACGCACTACTCTGTAGGACACTATTTGAAAAAATTGTGTTATTACGGAAATGAAATTATATATAATTTACTTCGTTCCTCTCTTTGTTATTCTCTCCGATTTATTTCAATTACTTAGGTAATCCGAGCAAGTATGGTGTACAATAAATGCCCGAATTCAGTTCTGGGAGCGTTTAGTTCCGCCAATCCAGAGGGGCGGGAGAGAGGGGGGAGAAAGAGCGAGAAGAAAACAAAAAGATGGTGAGGAAAATTTGGTATATACAACATTTGTAAGATTAAGTAATTTTCATTCTGTTGCAAGTTTTTATACTATCAAGAATATTTGACTTTCTATTTTAAATGATATTTAAAAATTAGAAAGATGCATAAAATTTGATTCCCCGTCACTTTGGACAGGAAATTTTCAAGATTTTAACAGAATAAGAAATTAACGTTATCATTTCTATATAATAGAGCATATTAGGTCAAAAAGTTATACCCGACGCGAGAGAAAAGTGAGAACCGCGGTGAATCCAATCCAATTGGCCAAAGTGTTTCGCAATGGGAAAAGGTGTTATGTGATGCACAACACAAGAATACCCGAGGGTTATAACGAGCGAAGCGCGGTTTATTTTACATCCTCCTTCGCTCTGCCAAACGCTGTTTCAAAGGCAACCAGACTGGAGCGAGATCGGAGAAAGATACAAAAAGACCTCCCTTCTAATGGAGAAATCGATATGAAGAAGAAGTGGCTAAACTCTGAAAAAGCAAGAGAAAGAAACGCTGATAGCTAAAGAGATTTTGCCAACTTGAGAGGAAGAGTTCTTCGAACCCAATCAAGCATCGATTTTCGCATGATAATGATTTCAGGCAACATATAAATTACAAGAAAAGAAAATCTTCAGTTTTTGGCTAATACATTATCGCGCGCATAATTTACCTTCAGGGGATGATTCGCTTTCAAGCGGTTGAGCGCGCTATCTCCCTAGCGACCAACTTGCCGAAGCGACCCCAATTACGGTGGTGCTACAGATCGGATTAGCGGCGCTCGTTTCTCAATTCTCCCATGTGTTGTGGGATCGACGGACGTTTTACGAAGCATACTGTGTTATTTGCAGCTCATCTAATTGTAAGCGCCGCCCGATTTTATATTCGAGGAGCTGCGGTGCGCAACGATCGTGATATCTCGCGCAATGTTGCATTCCGCTTTTGCGTCATATTTTTGGAATATCTAAATTAATACGTTCGTCCGTTTAAGCTTGTTGCTTCTCTACTTTGTTGGCTAGGGTGGCCAGACGTCCCGAAAAAAATTTCGGGACCCATAAATGTCCCGGTTTTCTGAAATTTCAAGCGTAATGGTTAACCCAGCAGTTTTTTCATCTCTGTTTGTACGAATTCATTTTTAACTTCAAACTAGATCTCCCAAATACGACTTCATAAAAGGCATTCACATTTATAGTACTGGAAAAACCACTTATGCTCGCAAATTCACCAAGAGCTGATTCTAAAAAATAAGGATGACAGCTGGGCATATATTTCCCTTCCTTCTCTGCCATCTACTAGTGGAGCAGATTTTGAGTGCATCCACCAACCGCTGTGCCATCCTGCAGAACACCCTCCTGTGGGCTGAAATGCGTAATTCCACGAACCAGAAGTATTCGCAGAATTTATTTGAAGCCCAGGTGAAATTTTCGTTTTAAGACCTCTAAGACAGTGGTCCCAATCTGCGTTGCAATCTCTTTCGATCGAGTTCAAGGATGCGACGCTATTTTCATTACTAGTTTGCCCAACTGTGTAATTAGTAGTACCCAGACAGTACCTCCCAAGGTAGCCTTCCTTTCTAGAACAACATTCTCTATCCTCACACAGTTTCTTCAGAAATATTCAAAATAGGATTTTTAACGGCCTCGCCCCTCCACATTTTTGTTTGGCAGTGATTTGCTCATTCCATTGCGGTTCTTCGTTTAGCTAACATCGTGGTATAGTACTATCTTCATATTATTATTACAAGAAGAGGAGATAGAAAATCAAGGATTCTTTTCGACCGATAACTGGAGTGGAGATCTTCAATTCATACAACATCTACAGAAGAAATCTTTATTTCAAAGCTAAGACGATAATTATTTACTCTTCGATTGACTTAAATATATTTTGCTGCATGAGTCACCGAGAGATTAGCACAAAATTTAAAATACGAATAGCTTGTAATTTTTCGCACTTCTTATTTCGTGCAACATGCATCAGGACATTATGATTCTGGGCGTTTTAGCGATACTCTAATTTTGGTTTTTACCTTGATGTAGCTATTATCAAGTGTTATGTTTTGTACAATTATGTAATTAATCAATTAGTGTCATTAATATGAAAGCTTTGCATGTTAAAGACAGTTTATTTTAATCTTTCCAATCAAAACAACATTTCGTATAATATTTTTTATAAATATTAAGTCCAAGTTTCCATTAATTTTTTAAAATTTGTATGAATCCGAAGTACGAAAATGTGCGTATTTTGTACATGAGCGGCCGAGTGTCCTGAGATTTTTTTATTTAGATCGGTCATAATTTTTACAGGCTTTAGAACCCCTCAACAGAAACGCCAAAAAGGAAGTGCACATTTAACGAAGAATTTTTAAAAAGAATGGAGTTTTATTAAGAAAGGAAGAAGTAATAATGAAGTGGAGTGTAGATTTTGCATGTGTTATATACAATTGGCCAAGGCGGGAAATCTGACGTAAAAGACCATATTAATTCAAAGAAGCATAAAGTCACAGCAACTTGCGATGGAAATGCTGGAACATCACAAAAAATTACGAAGTACATTCATGTGAAAAATGTAACTGAATACGATCTTATTGTAGCACGTGAGTTAACGATGACTTACCACATTATTAAACATCATCATTGCTTTCGATCAGCTGATTGTAATACTGAACTCTTTAAAGAAATTTATGACGACTCTGAAATAGCCAGAAAATATTCTTGCTGACGAACGAAAACTGCCGCTTTAATTAAAAATGTTATCGGGTTATTTTGCAGGAATAAATTTAAAAAGTCACAATATTTTGGAATATCCACAGACGCTAGCAATCACAAAACTGAAAAAATTTTCCTTTAATATTTCACTATTTTTGTAAACAAAAAGGAATTCAAACGAAACCTCCGATCAATGTCGATTTCATTATTAGCATACACTGGGAGTATGGTGATCCAAAAAAATGCATTGCTTATGGAGCATATAACGAATATACAAATGTTAGACTGTTGGGAAAAGGTAAAAATAATGTCTTTTATAAATTACGCGCAAAAATCTATCGTAATTTGCAGGATGTGGGATGCTAGGCACATATTCTTCATAATGCAATACAGCGGGGAGCCGAGAGATTGTCTTGTGATGTGGAAATGGTCGTGGTGAAAATATTGTCATACATTGAAAACAACGCAATATCGAGCGATTGAAAAAATTTTGTTTTTCAGTAGATGTAACTTATAAAAAGCTATTGACGCATTCAAATACTCGCTGGTTAAATTTATACCAAGCAATCGATCGAGTATTAAATTTTTTTAAAAAGTATTGAAGGCATTTTTTCTTGCTGAAGAAAAGCCTCCGAAATTTATTTTAATTTTTTTTTGAATCACCAATAAATGAAGCGTACTTCCATGTTATGCGTAGAGTGCTTGGATATTCAATAAGCAAATACTAAAAATTGAATGTTACGAAAATTGCATAATAGAGGTCATGAGTTACGTGCATGAGACGATCAAAATGCTGAATTTACGCAGTGAAGAAAAATTTGTTCCCTTAAGTGCTTACAAAATTTTAACTTTTCACAATATTTAGGATGAAGAAATGAAATCAAAGATAAAATATTTGATATGTAAAAAACGACTTGTGAATACCCAGAAAAATGGGATGAACCCTTCAACAAATTCAAATTTCTGAAATGGATGCTTTTAAAAAGTACACCCAGTTTGAAAGGATGTACAAAATATGTGTAAAAATATTATTGATATGGATTTTCAAATTGACGAAAATTTATTATTTTGTCAGTTTCCTATGCTTAAAAATTTAATTTCAGAAGGGCTGAAAGAGAGGAATGACTGGTTTAATAGATCTTGTTACGGTAGGTGGTCATTGTTTTTTCGAAGTTTGTATTTCAAGAGCAGACCTCGGAAATTGAGAAATTATGTGGAATTTTATTTGCCATTCCGGCACATAATGGAAATGTTGAACGAATATTTTCGGAAATAAATGTTCAGTGGTCAGATGAACGAAACCGTCTGGATGTAAAAACCATTAATACCATTATGTTATGTAAATTTAACATGAAGTTAACGTGTAAAGATTTTTATAAGGTGATTAAAAATGATCAAAATATGATTAGGGCGGGAAGAAGTTCAATAAAATATGATTGAGTAAAACCTTTGGCTCCTGATTAATTTTAATGATATACTGATTAAGTAGTTTTTTTATATTAACGTAATTATTGTTACGATATATTAAACCGTACTTTCTTTTTAAAACATTTAGTTTTCATTTTAGAGCAAATATTACCTAAATAAGGCAAAATTCCCATTGCCCCGGTTTTATTGGAAATTGTCCCGGATTTTAGTGTTTAAAACTCATTTTGTCCCGGTTTAGGCCATCTGCATCTGGTCACTCTATCGTAGACCGCACTTATACGCTATAATCGTCAGCGTGGCCGGTAATCTCACTCCCGGTAATTTCACTACGGCAATTTCACTCCCAGTAAATTCACTTCCACTGACTTCATTCTTTTTGTAAATAAGCACTAAATGTAACAATTATTAATAAATAGTTTATGATAGACGTAAATACTAAACAACGCCTTCAATCAGAATTTGTAGACAGTATTGATTAACGTAAGGATAATTTAGAAATCACGAAAAGGCAATTATTATAGATGTTGGTTAAGCTTTTAACTTTAAAATTCCGATTTTTCGCATAGAAATTTAGTTAAATGTTGAGAACACTTAACAACTCAAGAAATACGTTTATTTAAGGATGTTGCAATCATTGAATTACATACAACCAATCGTCAGAATATACATCGTTTTATGAATGACTGTGGGCCGTCCACCAAATCTGCATGGAATTACGTTCAGTGGAACGAAACTCCATATCTTAATGTGATGTAAGTTTTTTATAAGTTGATAAAAATACACTTTTAACCAATCGATTCTGCAAATAGAACAGGCTTTAAATTGGCATTAATGGCTGAGGCAAAGGATTTAATTCCTACAAGTATTAATTCCTTTTAAAGCCTTTTTTCAAATGTAATTTGATTAAACAGCTAACTTGAAAAATTGAAGCAAAGTAAAGTCGATCCTTCTGGATACCTACATATTTCATTGGTTTATGAGCTGAATCATCTTTAGAATAAAACGTATTATGTTGATACATCTACATCGATGCAAGTGTTTATCTGGTCGAAAGCGATACATTAATATAGAGCTAAAAACGAAAGTTAAACAGCATTTATGCCGTTGAAAAAAAATCCATCGGTTTTTTTTATCCGTTCCTAAACACTGAGATGAATCTTTCCGCACAAGATGCCTTCCTTGACCGCAAAAGGGATGGTGATGCTGAGTGACAGGAGGCCAACGGAGACCAATTACAGAGAGAGAGTGTGTGTGTGTGTGAAAGATCGCACGTCGAAAAACAAACAAAATTACACGGTAGAAGGTCCAGTCGTGGATACGACATTCAGATCCCTGGTAATGAAATTAAACCGGTAGGGTTTAAAACCATGCGGTCGGTGAGGTTACGTCAGAGGATTGAATGGCTCGCGGCCCGCCGGTAAAAGATAACGCGGCTTTGATTCTACCGTAAGTAGGTGGTAGTAGTAGATAGGAAACGATATTAAAATAATAAACCTTCAGGAATATTACGCTGATTTAAATATTTTCTTAACATAAATCCAGGAGAGTCGGAGCGTAACCCGAGAGCCCGCAAAAGGACCTTGGCAAAAAAGCGGGGGCAGGGTAAGTTTAGATATCTTACTGAATATACACCATTATTAGCAGTATGTTTAACTCTGGACATAATATTGGATACATTATTGTGACATGCGACCCACATAATATTTCCAATTATCTGTTTGTCTCCCTACGCAATTTGGCTTCGAGAACCCAGCTTTGGCGGGCGGAAAAGGGTGCTTGTGATACCCGAAACAGAGAAGGAAAGAGGAAAAGAAGGCGTTTTGAGACGCGGCAAAGGTGATTCGGGGCGGGGTACAGGAAGGGAGGGGAGTGATTCATGGGCGTCGGGTTGTCGCCACGCCCATATTGGGGAGAGAGAGAGGAAGAATAGCGAGGAATGAGGGTACGCGGCGATCTCTTTGTGTGTCTGTGCGCGCGCGACCGTGTGCGTGTGTGTGGGAGGGGTGTTTGAGCTTTTGCGTGCGCCGCTGGTGGAGTGATGACTCGTGCCGAGTATTTTAGACCAGAGGATGAGAAAAGGTCGAAGGCATCGTGTCGAAAAGATAAGAAAGACAAGTCAACAGATGTTCAAAAGAGCATATTAAATATTTTTTAAAATAAAACCAGAAGAAATCTTATTGTGCCGATGTGCTAGGTGTCTACAACTGTGTACATAATAAATTAAATAAAAAACCTTTTTAGTTTATACAACTTTTATATTAATGGCACTAAAACCTAAAAATAAATTAAATTTTGACGTGCGATGAGTTTCATCTGCTGCGATAGATTCTCAAATTTCTATATTAATAACAAATCTAGTGTTACGATACTAACGAAATTTGGACGCATCTTAATATAAAAGTTTTGTGGCTAATCAGCTGATCATAAACCTACAGGAATGTTTGACGTTTGGGATGTTGATGTTTGTTCATTTAAACTACGACTTGGGTTGCGAAGTACTAGCTGATGGAGTTGATTAAATTAAAATAATATGCAAAAGCGTAAAATCACAAAATTTCAAACCCAGATTCTGACAACAATGAAGACCTAATTTCCGTCGAGATTATGTTAAAAATTAATTAAATCCAAATTGCCCTAACTTCGACTGTCTTTAACTTTTTTTAGAATACGTATATATTGCTGTCAGTGTTAATTGCTCAGCTCGCAGATGCCCGAGAGCAATACCAAACAGCGTTTTTGGAACCCCGTTTTCGTCAGAAACGACATGAGCATTATTAACGAACAAGGAAAAGTAAAAAAAATAGTAAGTAAAGAATAAAAGCTTGCAATATCGGGTGTTCGAGGGCCGCTTGTCGAGCGACACCCGTTTCAGGCTGCCAGTCTGACTATAAGCCTGTAGGTTTTGATAGGTGCAGATTGTGATTTGTCAGGTTTAGTTTATGACGGACTTATTTATTGCCGTCGTTGCCAAAGATGCCACTGGGCGCTTAAAGCTGTCCCAGGGCATTACTTTTATGTCAGCAAGCTGACGGATCAGTGGAGGTTGGATAATTGAGCATTTCCTAAAAAGTGCTTTTGCTCCCTCTCGAGAAGTCTGGATTTCTTCGGTCCCTGTTTTAACCTGAAGCTCGGCTACGTGCACAAGGCTTCTCAGGGTTACCCTGAGGATCCGATTGGGGGACCTTGTGACTTCAAAAGACTCCAGGGCTAGAAGGCTTCTCACGGTCAGTCTAAATCACAAAGCAAGAAAGGAGAGAAACCTGGTGCTGGCATTAGCCTACTCTTAACGAGAAACACCAAGTGAACCAACGGGTTTACGTCCCTTACGTCATAACCACGCAAATGGGGGGCCGGGCAACCCGGTTCGCACCAAATTTTTTAAGCGTAGCAGGCCAACGCCCGCACCACTGCGCCACGGCTCCCCCAACATTCCCATTACCCTGAGGATCGCGCGCCGGAAAGTAACTCGCATCCTCTCTTAAAAAAAAAAAAGAAACTGCGAGAGTCGCCATCTATGGTCCTTCGTCCGCTTGCGTATGCATGAAATAGAGGAGAGGCTAGAATTAACTTACCAAAAACCTTCCGCGTAAGCGGGAAAAATAATAAGTTCCACCTTCGGAAACCTCTCCTTCTCCCTCTCACGGATATGGAAGGGAACGGAACAAATGAAAAACTATGGAAGCGGCGCCGGGAGAACGTGTTTCGATAAATTTTTTAAAAAACCCTAGGTTATAGGAGGATTTATGTTAGTTACATACTTATTTATGTTAGTTGTTATTGATTTGGTTGTTGTTGATGGTATTGGTGTTTGTTTTGGTTGTTGTTGATGGTATTGGTGTTTGTTTTGGTTGTTGTTGATTGTATGGTGGTGGAAGAAATAAATGGTTTGCAATTGAAACTAAAACGAAACATGGCGCAGTCAGTTCAAGGTCCTGAACCTATGAGAGATCTCTCAGGGAGTGAGTGGAAGAGATTTAAAAAGGAATTCCTCATATTCCTTACTGCAGCAGAAAAGGAGTAAAGATTGCATTATTTTAAAATCACATTGGAATAGAAGCATTAAAAGTTTATGATAGTCAAAGTGACAATAAGATACAGAAATTTGATAATATAGTGAAATTTTATGAAGACTTTTGTGTCAAAGCAACGAATGAAATTTTTGAACGATATTGTTTTTATAAAATAATTCAGAAAGAAAGGCAAAAATTCAAGGATTTTCTATTGACATTAAAAATACAAACTGACCGTTGTAATTTCAAAGAAAAATATTGTATGATAAGAGATGCAATTGTATTTGGTGTACCTGATGATAAAGTATGGGAGGATCTTTTGAGAAAGAATAAATTAACCTTGTAGCAAGCAGAAGAAGTGTGTCTTCTCTGTGAGTCAACCCAGTCCAGAGTAATAGCTATGAAAATGTCAGAAAGTGAACATAAACAGGTCTGCCCCTGAAGCTGCAAAAAGAGACAATCTGGCCAAAGAAAGACGTTATGAATTGAATAATCAGAATTGTCGGTGGTGTAATTTGTGTCATGAACCTAGAAAATGTCCAGCATATGGTAAGACATGTACCTATTGTGGTAAGCCTAATCATTTTCAAACCGTTTGCAAAGCATATAAATTTAATTCTGGGAAAAGTATGGGGGCCAAAAGAGTTTTTGCAGTTCAAAATGATATTATAGTCGATCCAACATCGGAAGACTTATGGCCTCGAAAATGGGGCGTACACGAGTTAGCAGCAGCCAATAGGAGACTGTTTGTTTGGGAAGGTAGTGGAGAGGAAACCAGTCTCACTCCTGCTCTCGAAGAGATCGCATCGGACTGCGTTGCCGTTTCTACCGCCGTTTCCTTGCTGTGGATCAAAAAGAAGGATGGGAAGTATTTTATTTAGAAACTGCGTAGTATATCAGCTGAGCAAGAGCTGGCAGCGCGCACCGATATCTGCTCTCCCGCACGAAAGTCGAGAGGGGCGATGGAAGGGGAAACGTTCGTGATTGGCTACTTGCTCTAAGTAGGCCAAGAGACTTCCGAAGTGGATCGACTATAGTGATTAAAATTCCTCCATGGTGGGAGTAATGGTATTGAACCTAAAGTGTGATAATAGCTGGTATGAAAACATAAATATTAACAATCAGGTAATTAAAATAAAAATTGATACTTGTGCTCAAGTAAATGTAATGTCTGTTAAAGATTGTAATGTGTTAGGGCTATTGGTAAGGCCATGTAATGTCATCAATGAAGTTTTTGGCGGGCAAAAGATTAAGCCTTGTGGTGCTACTACAGCAGTCATTATGAGCAAAGGACAGAAATACACTTCAGAACTTATTGTTGTGGATTACAGTGGCAGACCCATTTTAGGGCTTCGAGATAGCCAAAATCTTACATTTGTTAAAAAAAAGTCTATTGATGAACCTGTTGTATCTGACAAGCTAGTTGTAAGTAAATTCGTAGAAAATTACAAAGATGTATTTGATGGTTTGGGAAAATTAACTTTTAAGTGCCATATTAAATTAAAAGAGAATGCTTCCCCTGTTATAAGGCCAGCGAGAAGAATTCCATTTAAAATTAGAGACAAGTTAAAGCCAACACTCATCAATCTGGAATTAAAAAATATTATTTGTAAAGTAGAAAGTGGGTAAACAAATTGGTTATTGCCGAAAAAAAAAGGATGGGTCATTGAGAATTTGTTTAGACCCAAAATTTTTTAACCAGGCCATTGAAAGGAAATGTGGTCTTACATTCCAACTCCGGATGATATCAAGTGCAATTTAGCAGGTAAATATATATATTTACTGTATTTGATATGAATTTGATGATATCATTATAACAGCAGCCAATGGGGAAGAACATCATAGAATGGCGAAAGAAGTTATGGATAGGGCATTAAGATGGGGGATCAGGTTTAACAGGAATGAAGCACAATACTAACAAAAGTCAGTACGTTATGTTGGGTTAGTTTTTTAAAAGAATGGAGTAACAGCTAACCCAAAGCAAGCTTTGAAAAACATGCCAGAACCGACTAATGTTAATGAAGTACAAACAGTGTAAGGCCTCGCAAGTTATTTGCATGAATTTATTTCTAATCTAGCTGACCTGACAGCACCTTTGAGAATATTAATTAAGAATGAGAGTCCTTGGGTTTGGGGCGATGATCAGATAAGGCTTTTCAGAAATTGAAAGAAGCCATTGTAGAATCACTAGTTTTAGCATTATTCAATCCAGCAAAAGATATCTATATGCATGTTGATGCAAGTTCCCATGGGCTAGGTTGTGTAATGCTACAGAATGGACATTCTATTGCATAAGGCTCAAGAAGTTTAATGGATACGGAAAAGAAATATGGTCAAATTGAAAAGGAGCTATTAGCAGTGTACTTTCCTTGCAAACGATTTCATACGTATGTGTATGGTTATAAAATACAGGTTTTTACAGATCATAAACCATTGATCACTATTTTTAAAAGGGAATTACATCAAACAACAGACTTCAGAGAATTATGCTTGGTCTTTTATAATATGACACAGAATTAAGATTCATCAATGGAAAAAATAATTTGATTGCAGACCCCCTCTCAAGGCAATGTCCTAAATTACAAGAAACCCCAGAAAGTCACTCTTATATAGTGCATGAAATCTTTTTGGCTCCAGAAACTTCTTTACAAATAAGTGAAAAGAGAATGCAGGAAGGCTACTATACATTTTAGCTCTACCGTTTAGGTTCCAGAGCCAGGAACAGGCAGACGGCATTGCGAAAACCATTTTTTCGGATTCAACGACACCTAAAACGTATATTTCCGTAAAAATCTCGAGGTCGAATTTTTTCGGGATAACAATACTTTCTCAATATAGATACTTCGTATATGAGTATGTAAAAAGGGAGATGTTATAGGAGGATTTGTTAACGTTAGTTACATATTTATTTATGTTAGTTATTGATTTGGTTGTGTTTTGATGGTGTTGTTGTTTGTTTTGGTTGTTGTTGATTGTATGGTGGTGGAAGAAATAAATGGCTAGCAACTGAAACTAAAACGAAACAGGATACATATCCGCACTCACCTCCCGACCTCCACCGTAAAACTCGCGAAATTTCGGGTATGCGAACCTGACTCATCCCCGACATCGTAAATATCATTGGAAAAAAAAAACTCCATTTGGCCTAAGTCTACCGAAAGGGGAATAATAGCCGCATACAGACTAAGTTCTACATCTTTGTTTTCTTCAGAATAGTACAAGATGGCCTATGCTTTCGTTAACGATCTTTCCTGTAGGGAATATTTCCCCCCGCATAATCTTCTGCTCATCCTTCTATGTATATCCTTCTTATCCAATTCTCTTTCTCCGCATTACTGTTCTCTTTCTTGAAACCGTCTGATATCCTCGATTCCATTATTTTCATTTTCCCCTATCGTATTTCGATAACTTCTTCCGATAATCATAGAATTCTTTTTCAGACATTTTATCCGCTCTCGCTTATAAGCGTCAACTTATCTTCTTCGGTGTCTAGCATTTTTTGATATTTACACATCTGTTGTTCTCTCCTACGTTCAACTTTAATTCGTCTCCTAGACGCCAAAGCGACGTCTACAAAGTTTTCGTTATCCAAGTCTAATCCAACTCTTCCGTTCCGCAGGAAATACTGAAGAGGGCGATCTATAACAAACCAATATTAACTCGAGACAACTTATCGACGTACTAAAAAAGATAATATGAAGCAAATATGAAAAATCCTTATAGATGAATGACAAAGAAACAAAAACTCGCATTTTGACAATTTCTAATAAAAATCATGCATTAAAACATCCTATTATTTATGCAGCAAACGGAGAAAATAGCTCCCTTCCCAGTAAAAATATCTTATGCTTATATTAAGCTAAGGCGATAGTAACACACTAAGGCAGGTGTAGGCAAAATTTTCTATATGGCGGACCACATTCGTTGTTGCGAATGCTTCGGAAGGCCGCATTGGATATCACGAGAGCTCCTTAGGACCGGATGGACGTTTAAATCAGAAGTTAGCTAGAGATTTTGTGATCTCATATTAGTGAAAATCAATTTTAATTACTTCACTAGCGTTAAAACTCTACCTAAAAATTTCTGAGGCCATAATTCACAGAAAAAATATGGAATTAACTATGTTAAATTATACCAATAATTTTTTCATCATGGCTTCGCGGGCCGGATAAAACACTTACGGGGGCCACATGTGGCCCGCGGGCCGTAGGTTGCTGACCCCTGCACTAAGGGATTAAAAACCGAATAGAAGAGTAAAAAGTATTATTATTAAAGTAAAATTCGGTATACAATGGCCTGCCTAACTCAGGGGTCGGAAAGGTTTCTACGCGAAATGATTTATATAGCACGCTAATTTATGGAAACATTAAAAACTTCGTCTAAAAATATAGGTATATTTATTACTGTACTATGTATCATAATTATCCCGCGCGCCATTCTGAAGGTCAAATATTAAAAGGAATCACTATTCGTAAACCTGTGCATAAAATTAACTGAATGGTGGAACGCAAGCGTATTAAAAATTGTGTACAATGATAAAGAGTGACGTCCAACAGGAAAACAAAAGTTGCCTACCCCTTGGTCCAGCGACCATCCCCTTTTAAAACGGATCCAAAAATATATAAATTTAAACAAAAATTTCGTTCGGAACAGGAAATTGCGAACCGGATGGTTTCAATTAATCGGAAATTGCGAGTGAAGTACTACGTTGACGCACTTGACACATCTCAGGCAGATGAAAGGATTAGATAACTCTCCAACCTCGAGTTAAAATTAAATCCTTTTGAAACTTTCACAACCCTTGACCCACTAGAGGAACGAACAGCGAAGCGACAAAGTTTTCAAACCCAAATTGAATCTACGTCACCACAGTCTGATAGAGGGGGGGGGGGGGCAGCAGGGCCATTTGACCCGGGGCCCTGGCCCAGAGAAGCCCCCAAAATTTATTCTAAAGGTTATGTGTTCAATATATTTATTCTAATATACTGAACAAATAACCCTGGCCCAGAGAAGCCCCCAAAATTTATTCTAAAGGTTATGTGTTCAATATATTTATTCTAATATACTGAACAAATAACCCTGGCGCAAATAAGCACCGATCAACAGTTAAAGGGAAAGGGAGGGTTGGACTGTGTAGAGATAGAGAAAATTTTACGGTCCTTTCGGTAAAAATATTTTGTCGTCCAGGTTAACGGGGTGGGGGGCCCCACATTTGTGACTGGCCCGGGCCCCATCTCACCTCTCACAGGCCCTGTACGTCACGTTCAAAATTCTCCTTAATGCCGCATCGCCCCCAAAGAAGATTTTCCCCCTCAGGAAGCAGATTAGTTTGAAGTGTTAACGGCCACTAGAATCCCAGTAACGAGTTCGCCGGTAGGAGAGGAAGAGAGAGAGGGAGAGAGAGGGAGAGAGAGAGAGGGAGAGAGAGAGAATATCGGGTCCCTCTTTATACACGCAAACGATTATCAAACAGGAAATTAATTTATACTTTTAAGCACCTATGTAAAGGGTCAATTTCTCCAGAGTACCGCACGGAAGGGTCTCCAGAGGGACCCCGTCGAGAGATCATTGACCTTTTCGGCTTTCTTTTAAAGCAGACCATCTGTTGACGACGGGGATGAGGTCATTTCGGTGGGAAGGGGAAAGAGGGTGTGGGGAAGTACTCGGAAAGGATAACGGATGAAGAGGAGAACAGGTGCTGGTCTAAGTGGTTTCCAAGGCAACGCATCCTTTCCGCGAGGGAGATAAGATAATCAAATTTCCGCGTTTTCTAAAAGAAATATATCGAGTAAGTAAAGGCGTCACGGAGTGTTAAACGTTAATTATCCTTTCCACGGATTCGGGTACACATGACGCTGCGGATATTTCCGTGGTTATCTATTGTTTCATATCTGTAATGATTACGGTTCAAGCAAAACGCTCGAGGTGAAAAATAAAAAAATTGTTAGAGATTGTTTCCGAGTAAAGATTACCTTGAAAGTAATCCCTCACATCCTACAGTAGCTATTACATAATTACATGGGTGAATTTAATCAAATCAATTGCTCTGTAATGTAGAGGTTTTCAACTGGGACACGCACATCGCTGGAGCAATGTGTGGAGTTGGTAAGGTTTACGTGAACATATCAAATATACAATAATTCTTGCAACTTCAACATTTATTCGGAAGTAAATACTGTTACGTCATAACTTTGAAAAACGTTTTAGTCGCTTTTTATCGCACTATGGTTGGAATAGAATATCGATATTTTTGCGTATTTTTCTAACTGTCGTTCTAAACTTAATGGCTTAAATTAAGCTCTTCTCGTTTCGATGAATGATTTTTTCACGAGAAGTGTTCTGATTTAGATTTTAAGCGATGCTTCCAATAACTTTTGCGACTTCCGATCCCTTACAATAAACAAATTTCAATTCGTCTCCCTCTCGCCCGTTACTCCGTCAATTATAAAACATTAGAAAAGATTGCCCTGTTAGTGAAATGATCACCCGGTTGAAAGGATCGCACGTTCGAACTCGACTGTAGACATAGTTGTGAATGCTATTTTGCGAAGTGATTTTTGAGCTACTTAAAAATATATAAAAATAATATTACATCGACGCTTACTGCTAAATTAATCGCCACACTTATTTAAAGCATGATGATATAATTAATCATTCCTAAGAGGGACGAATGTTCTTACCTAAACGAAGCTTCGGAAATTGAGCAAGAGAGTGGCCCTTAAATTCATTTTCGATAGTTACTCCAGGAGGATGCTTACGCATGAATAAATAAAAATCGAACCGGATTCGCTTGTTCCGATACGCCATGGGATTGGTTAGCGAACGTAAACACGTATCGCGGCACATACGTGGGAACCGTATCAAACGTTTGCTGAGTTCGCGAGGCGCGGCTTACTCTGCAAACCAAGGCTTCTTTCCGTGTTGACTAAAAGCGATGAAACGCACCAACCCAAGGAATTGCAAATTTAGCTAACTCCACCAAATTCATTTGAACTGGATAAGTAACCAGTTTAACCCCTTAGCTGCGGAATTAGGATTTACCCCACGACCTTCAAAAAACTTTTAGCCGGTGTTACTTCCCTCCTTCCTCTTCCACCTTTTAGCGCACTCGGAAATTCCATAGTACTCCTTTCTGTCCGAAATCTGAGACACCTTCTCGCTTGAACAGAATGCCACATGCGTAGCTCATAAACCTTAAGCCTCTTCTAAGGGATATTCCCTATTTTATCTTTACAAAGAAACATTTTCTCCACTATCCGCTTCGATATTTGAAAAGTCAACACATGTCAACAACTTTTATGCAGCTTAAAATGCCCAGAAAAATTCGATCCACAGTTTTCGTTAAGTTTTCTTAGTGGTTGCATCTGAGTTCCTCCACTGTATCTTTAGCATAACCAATATTTTCAGCATACATATATTTCTACCCATATAATTGTCTATCTTTTCTGTAAATGAGTCATTATATGCATAAACGTAATATACGATTGAATGTATTAAATAATGCGATATAGATCTACCACAGCAATTGTCATCATATACCTTGGCAGATAGACTTTCATTTAATTTTACGTATCGGATCTTATTAACATTATTTTCAAATATTGGATATTACTATGCTTATGCAAGTGCTTCTTGCAAATACTCAAATTGCTATCCGAATAAGCCGGCATTGTGCGTAATACCATTATTTGAGACATATTACACTAACAAAAAGTACAATAAATATTATAATCGTAAATGAATTTTTAGAAGCATGTATACTTATTGATGTAAATATTTATACTGTATATTTTAGTATATAAGAAGTTTTTCGTTATTCGTTTATACATTCATTATTTGAAGTAGTAAAGACACATTTTCTTAAACTGTCATTTACCACAGGGTTCAGCAAAAGTTTTTGTTGAGTTTATATTGGTATATTTCCTATTTACATCAATTCTTCTTGTTTTTCAACACATTGTTTGGAATTATATATATTATTATATTTATCTACTTGAAATGTGGGAATATAATATCCGAAATTTCTTTATATCTGCGTAATAAAACATTGTTTATAACAATTGAATAATATTTTATACAATTTATTTTGTCAGTTTTCGTTCCGTAATCATAAAGTATAAACTTGATAAATAAATTAATATAAACAAAGAAAATTACTTTTTTCTGGATATATCACAACTTTCGAAGCACTTCCCGAAAATTAATGCCGCAGCCAATGGGTTAAAACGCTACGGAAAAGGGGTAAGAAATAACAGATTGGTCAGAAGTGAATGTTGTCACGACTTTTGGCCCACCTAGCACACGCAAACATGCATCCTGATAATCGCATCAAATCGTTTATTATTTTATGCTAAACAATTTTGGTGATAACTCTTCCATAATATATAGGTACCACTGAATCTTTACAATCTAAAGTAACATGACATTCAGAATGTTTTTTATTTTGGATGAAATATTTCGATCACATTTCTTAGAGAAAATAATATCAACGATAAACACCTAAATATCACATTAGGATACTAATTAATCCTCGAGCTTATGTATTTTTTATAAGTAATGTCCGTCCGATGACTTTCTACCAAACATCTAGACGTTACTAGAATAGTTTCTTTAAGCTAGAACAAACAAAATAATACTTCTCAAGAAAAACTGGAAAATGATTTTTTAATGAGAAATATAAGTTACTCTCACGGGCTTATTGAGGAGTCTTTATCGACATGGTTGATTGAACTTATCTGGTAAAGGGAACTTAGATAGTCAATCTTAAACGGAATCTAGTAGCTGATGGAATATTCTGAACGTTTGTTCAAATATTAAAGGGCGTGAGGAGGCGTCGTACGTTAGCTCTTGGGGGTCTTGACACAACGCTGGAAAGATTTCCTCCCGATGAAGTCTCGAGAGAGCCAGCTGCCGAATCTCAAGTGGAACGCCTAAGGCGCTTTCGATCAATTAATTACGACTCGGAGATGCTAACAGCTTTCCAAACTGTAACAGGGATTTACCAAACCAATATAGGTAGTATAAAGATCCTAATGGAGTCAGTTATTATTTGTGTTTTAGATGCAAGCGTTGAAAAAACTTTTTAGGAATGGTCAGTGCCTTTAATTAATCAATACATTTTCGTTGAAGCATCGATCATCACCGAATATATAAATCACACCTCCAGAGTTAATCAGTATATTGAAACCAATTTAGGTGATAACGACGGCCGTTAAAAGGATTAGCGTATAATTCGTATAAATTACAAGGGATAAATCGATCCCGATATTTCAGCGTTGCTTATAAATTCGATTCATCTTAATAAATCAAAATATCAATTAAGGAAGGGTATTATAAAGAATTATGAATATTCATGACAGTTCCACAGGGTTGTCTGAGATTATGGGTAATTACTGCAAGTAATTTGGGCGCGACTTTGGGATAGCAGGGGTATTTGATATAAAGAAGATAAAACCATTCATTCGGAATGATCATTGAAGAATTTTTAACATCTCCATAGTCATTTATCTTCAGGAAACGTAAATGGTTATTCGAAGAAACTTTTTCGATTCGCTGCATTTAAAAGGTCACCGAGTTTGTCCTTAGGTCGGATTATTTTTCTCTAACTTTTCTCGTCACAGTTCGATGGATACACATATAAGTCGTTCTAAAAGATACGAATGAACTAATCAAGCGAGGAGAACGAATTCGGTTCAATAAATCCACAACTTTTTCCTGAGGTAACTTGGGTCAATCTGTGCAACACAATATTTTATTATTTAACGGTATTTATTCGATTATTTATGCAAAAATTTGCAATAACGTCAAGGAGACAGTTGTTTTATTATATGGGAATAGTTACGTTTTATTTAATAAAACAACTGTATTTTTCTTAATATATTTCCGAAGGATACGGTTCAGACTTTATCCACTTTACGTCATCTTTACTAATGTATGAATTGCGTTTAACAAAGGTACAAAGGCGTTCAATTAATATTTTTATTCATAGGCATTACAAATATTTTACAAATATACATGACTCGGCTTTTGTCTATTACAGTAATACCTAACTGCATGATTTTTGTAAGGATATTGCCAGCAACAATTGTTATTCCAAAGCAAATGGAGAAATTGCGTCATAATAAAACGAAGAACGACAATCCACTAAAAATACAGGCATCCCGTCATTTCTCGCGTTCATTTTCCAAAATTACATTACATTGGCATGTATAACGCTCATTGACAGATAAAACTTCATCTTTCTCAAGTAAACAGTTCCGTTAGACTCAAAAATAGATTAAGACATTCGTGATTCACTGAAATTGATTTATATTATGTATATCTTTCTAAAAAGTTGTATTTTATTGCGAGATATGAAAATGTAAAGAAAATCAGAAGGTATTGCTTACTTGAGTATAAATTCAAATTTATTCATAAACCAATGTTCTATATCTGTAACTCCATAAAAATATTCTATATTAAAATGCAGACATTTTTTAACAAATTATGTTTAATAATTCATTACCAGGATCAATTGGTGGACTAAACTATTGGAGTATGATCTTCCGTATTATTTTTTTGTTTTATTTAATACCGTAAAAAAACCTCAATGAAATATTTAATTTCAATTTAGGAAATAATTCGAAATTTTACAACTCTCAGCTTTATAGTAACAGCGATAAGATGTAACAGTATTGTCAAAATCGTCCCATTTACAGTCATTTTTAAAAAATTGAAGTTTTCACCAATCTATCCAAGATTTCCTCTTCGTCTCATGAAATCCCAGATAGATACATTACGTATTACAAACTAAAAACGAGATTTCACAGATGTTGATGAAATAGAATCAAATACATTCTTGGCATCTAATGAAATCACTACCGCTAAAACAAACCTGTTCGTGACGTCTCATTTGTCAATAAAAGACAAGGCGGAAGGATATGTAATGAATTAAAGAAATTCCTTTACAGGCAAGGTTATCAGTATGGATACACCACCAGATAGACAAAATCTTAAATAGGTACTCATTTGACACTGTAATCTACAATTTAAATAAAGGATTCTTTGCTGAATAAATCGTTACACTGCACTGCAATATCTGTTTTGTTCTCTCTGGATTATTGACATAACTCAAAAAAATTAAAATTAACTGCTGCTCTATAGCTATAATCGGCGCTAAACATTTAGTAGACAACACAACCACATTAAATCCGCCTATGTTATGTGACAATCGCAATAAATAACTATTGTCAACTATAAGCTCCTGTAATCTACAAAATATCATCTAAAATGGTGAATAGTGAAAAAATCACGCCATGAACGCAATGTAACAGATACGCATCTCTATTCAGGTGCCACGCGAACCTGCCCCTTAAAGCCTGCTTTAGTCACACCAAGAACCATGCAAACCCTCCATATTCAGAAGTTAGAAAAACGACTCGCACGATCAAGACTCAAATTTACGACCCTTTGGAATTCGATTATTTTGAAACAAAATAAAAGAGCGCTTCAAAAGCGGAAAACTCTAAAATCCTCAGGTGCCCCAAAAGCCGCTTGAATTTCTTAAGGCATCAAAGTCCAATCTAATCCCACAGCCCCATAACGTTTCACACCAACCATCTCTACGGACGTGAGAAAGAGGCCCGAGAAAAAATTAAGTCGTGTGCGGCCACTAGATAGCATAGCATGCGGAAGGGAGGGTGATGGAAACTCGGAAAGCGATCTCGGGAGTTAATCAGCCGAGACGGTGACGCATAGCTCTCCTCCATTTTATGGTTCGCTATAGCCACCTTGTGACTTTGTAACGGGAACCTTCTAACAATTAATTTCTGTATCTAGACCAACTTCGAAACTGCTCCGTTGATTGGACCGGTGCGATCGTATAAATCTCTTCGGATCGCTTCTCAGGAAACCGCGCATCTTTATACCCTTTGACGTGAGCATCTGTGTGAGACTGGAATGTGGAGCCCGAAATTAATCTTTTATCCACGAGTAATACCGCTACGCATATGAGCCTCCCTACCATAACCAACGGTGCCGAATTCAATAACTCCTTCAACGCCGAACGGTGTGTAAAAAGAATGCAAGCTTGTTAGACTACTAATTGACCCTCCGAACCTTCGGGAAATAGGCACAAATTGCTCCTTCCGTTCCTTTAATCTGTTCAGTCCTAATTGGGTGCCACCTTCGTAAAAAAAGCCTCCGTTTAAAGAGATGAGACCTTTTTTTTGAGCCCCTATTTATCTAGAGATAGAAAGAAAGAACCAAAAAGATGTAATCTTTTTTTCTGTTATAGCGCTAAACGGACTATCGAGCGGATACTATGATCTCCTACCTCGCATTAGCTAACGGCAAATCTCGTTTATTCTGACAAAATTCATTTGCTTCTTAACAAACTCAAACTCAGGTAACATGATAAATGTAGCCCTCAAAAGTGAATTAGCCACGAAATCTTTTGTTAAGAAGTTCCAAAATCATAATTGACTGAGATGAAGTAAAATTCACTTTACATATTTCTCCTTTTAATCAAGCTGTTAGCATCTGCTTCAATTGTTAAAAATCGGAAAGCAGATTATCAAGTCAACTTTCCGTAGTAAAAGTTTATATGGAATATAGGAAGGTAAATTCACGCTTCAACTCGTTTTTCAAGTAAGGAAGAAATTGAAAATTTTAAGCGACAAACTACGCGATTAGCAAATGTAAAAATATCTAATAACCCAGAATGTGTCCATTTCAACCTTCGAGTTAATAATGCGAATTATGAGTGTTAATTAGCCTTTCCCATTTGAACACAAAATATTTTTTACCTAAGGAAATTTTGCGCAAAAACTGCAATGCAAACCTAAAGATAAAATCTATTGAAGGTAAAAGTCGTTAACTTCCCGATAGTGATACGGATCTCACTCTTAAATTTTACAAACCGTAAGTAAAATTAGTCACCTAAAACATCATTTATCATTGCTAAGATCAAACTTGGGAAAAATCCTGGAATTTAATTTTGAAATTACCGTATATTCCGGCGTATATCAACCCGACGTATAAGACGACCCCTGCTTTTTTGGATGAAAATGCATGATTAGGCATATGTTCGCCGTATAAGTCGACCCCCACTTTTTCACTTAAAAATACTTCTCATGAAACCGCTTTCAGACAAAATCAAAGTCATGTACAATCCAAGTTTTAACAAATCAGAAATAAACAATAATAAAAATATACATATTGTTAAGAGTCTGTGCTATTCTTCTTGAGCATTCATGTGACATGTTTTAAATTCAACCATTAAGAAACTTATTTTTAGTGAGCTTGACCCACTAAATAAAGTTTCCTATAATTCGATTGATTTCAGCTGCTATTGATACTATCGAAATGACCTATACCTAGTGATCGCGATCGATCTCTACGGTGGCGAAATTCAATAAAATATCGCAAATGTGTACCCCGCGCACCCTTTTTTCCCTAAATGTTGGTCATACATGAAGATTTCTGACCAAGTTTTAAAAATCACGAGTTTCGATAGTAAATTTACTGCAACACGCTTGAGTCTACGTTTATACTCGCAAAAGACGAAGAATTCTACGAAGTTTACGCGTATCTATACGACCAAGAAACGTTTAGGGTCTAAATGCGCTGTTTATACTGCCGTTGGTGCATCTTCAACTGAGATGACGTAATATTTGTATAATATTAAAGCTGTACCTTTTAATTGAGTTTTAAGTTCATTATTGTTACTCAAGAAAAGCAGTTCTGTCATTAAAAATTTACTATCAGTTTCTACCTACACTTTTTGCAGGAATAAGTTGGCATCTGGTATCTCTATTCGCCATATACACCGTGAGCCGCTTATGCTCCTTTAACCAGGGAGAGAACCATAGTTCCTTCTAATTTTTTTCATCCATCGCTATGAGCGACTACATGACGATGGTGCGCGGATATGCACCGGGGTCCTGTTTCGATATATTCTAAACTACACACAATCGTGCGCGCTTGAAAAGTTTAGTGCGCGGCACTTCAAAAACTGCTGCGCGGCCGCGCAGCTTACAGGGAACCATGGAGAGAACACACCTACGGGGTATCCCCACATTTTATGATTTTTTCTAATTTTCCGCCGCCGTAGACATCAACTTATTAAAGTAAGAATTTATTTTTTTCTCCTCGAACTGGTCCAAAAATAGGGGTGCGCGTGGTACACGAGGACGCGGATTACGAGAGTAAATACAGTATTAAAATTAATTATTATTAAATCTTCTAAAATACCGTATATACTCATATAACCCATGCACTTGTGTACCCCGCGCACTCTTATTTTTGGACCGGTTCGAAGGGAAAAAATTAATTTCAGTCAGAATAAGTTTTTTTATTCCCACTCCCTGAAACAAGTTCCGCTCAAGTTAAGCATTTTCTCCCTTCTACGTGATGCAATTTATTGGATGATCTATGACGATACTAGCAGAAATCTCCTCACCGATAGTCCTCTTTTGTTAACCCCTTAACTGTTTTTGTTTTAATATTATGCAACTTTGTCCCTACTTCACTGTTTTTGACGTAATATTACGCACCGATGCGGAGCTTCACGAAATATTTGTTCACCTATGAACGGGAACTTCGCTACGCGGATGGGGAGTTTTTTCGCGTATCGTCTCGTGAATAAATATTGGAAGGTTAGGAACAAACGAGTCCAAACACTTGAGATGTGGATTTCCATCTTCCTCTCGAACGATGAAATCCTTCATTTGCAACAAAATTTCACCACTCCGAATTCCTTGAAGTGGATGAGGGAAAAGGACCAAACTTGAACCTACCTACTCTCAAGCCGGCAAACCCTCAGTAGTCATTGAACTATAGTTATCAGTTAGTCGGCGTATTTTTTCTGCCTACTTTTGCGTTTTTTCCTGCAGCGCGGGCGGAACTTACACGTTTGCTTGGTCGCATAAATACGCGTATACTTCGTAGAATTTGACGTCTTTTACGAATACAAACGTAGACGCAAGCATACTGCAGAGAATTTACTATCGATACAATTTATATAACCTGCTCAGAAATCCTCGTGTAAGATGCGCTCCGGCTTTTTTTCTCCGGCGTTTCGGGAAAAAATGTCATCGGGGTACATGAGTAAATACGGTAAATGTCATAAAATGTAAATACTGGAACAGCTGATTCAAAATAGCGTTCACCTCCAGCGAAAGATCAACGGTCTTCTTAAATATCGATGTTATTCATTTGTAATTTAAGGTTCACATTTTAATGTTCGGCGTATAAGTGGATCCTAAGTTTTAGAATTTTTTTTGTACTTCAGAGGTCGACTTATACGCCGGAATATACGGTATATAAAGGTAACACAAATGCGTAGCGGTGTTTTTAAGTCTGGTTATAATATTAAAATGGGAAGTTAAAAAAAAAATAACCTGCATGCCATGGAAGTAAACAAAATTCCGTGGTGAGGTTTTTAAGTAAGACCGTAATAGGTAACACGGAAATCTGTGTATAAAGGAGAAATGTACAGATACATTTGTTCAATATGTCCAACTGAGTCACGATAAGGTCATATTTTCTGTTGCTAAACAAAAGAAACGAGGAATTGTCCTGTTAAATAGACGAAGAAGAAGTTTTTTTTTACACTGAACGTATGGCGTCGTGTAGTAAATTGCACAGAATAAGGGTTAGTACGTAAAATGAAACTTCCGCTGTATGGTAATAGTTAGACGACAAAACATGTTGGTAACACAACGAATAAAACTCGACACCTAGTAGTAACTATCTCGCTCGACAACTAATGCGCTAACCTTTCGCTGCAGATATTAAGGGTATCCTTTTTCACAGTCATTTAAAGAGAAGATGAATTTTTTTTAAAGGATTTGTAACGGATACTACGCGGAATAAATTGGTACACCAAAGATGAAGTTGCGTTTCCAGACAGGAGTTACCGAAGCATTTTTCCTCCTACGCCTCAACCATCCAGGATGGAATAAATGCGTTCTGACGAATTCCTCGAGCCTCCAACATTTAAACGTGGTGCAGCACCGAAAACGTGGTGTTTGCCAGACGAATATGCATTCTTCACTGCTTCTTTCTGCCGAAATGTTTGTTACACTCGCAATATGTTCAGAAATGTATAGCGTAAGGATCAGTTTTGAATTTTTCACTTTTTTTTGGAAATTGATTAAAATTGGTTTTTAACTCCTGGGTCGCCAAGCCATTTTGAGTGTATCGTAAAAGGCCTTCCGTGGCTGTCTATATCAAAATACACCATTCCTCATAATAACCTAATAAATGCTACCGGCTTGAGATGTTGAATTTATTTACTTATTTAAGTCTTATTTATTTTATCATTTATCGCAAGTGAACTATTGGAGAACATGGGTCGGAACGATCGGAATTTGGGTCGCTAACAAAAAAGGTTAAGAACCACTGCATTAAAGGTTCCAAAATGTTGACGCTCGCCCGTGATTTAGTGCCAGACGACTGTGCGTTAACAACTTCTGAAGTGAAATTTCATAAAATGGCAACAATTCCATTTTACATCCATTATTTTAACGAAAAATTACGCATTTACATTCCACAGGGGATTGTTTCAAGAGTTTTTTGACGTCATTTGCAATTGATAAAGGTGCTGAAGGTGATGTCAAACTAAAACCTATCATAGGTTATGTTATTATATTTAGAAAACTTTTGATATCCATCTATTTTCCTCTGAAATTATTTAATTTAATAACGGAAAAACTCAAGGAAAATTATGGTATTATAATCCGATCCCTATTACCCGCTTTTCTTTTATTAAAATATAAATATTTATTCTAAACAAGTCAGCCGTTCATGTCCTTTCTGGTAACTATATTATATATCCCATTCATATTTACCATTCATAAAAAAGTAGGTAACATAACACTATCTTTTTTAAGAGGTAGTAAAACGATAATCCATAAGTAAAGACAGCTATACTCTCTATATTACACTAATGCCAAAATATCGCTTATCATATATTCATTTTAATACTCGCTCACTAGCAAAAAAAATCTGATGTGGCCAACACATGACTTTCTCCATATTTGGGGTATAGATATTTAAATTATTATGAGTAGCATTATAAGGCAAAATTATTATTTCGTATCGTAAAAGAAGACACGTCGTTGCCGTAAATTACGTATATTTTGAATGTTTACAGAATTCACCGCTACATGGTGTTGGCACTGTAGGCTGGTATTAAGAAAAAGCGAAATATATCCGAAATGGATGGTTCTACGAAAATTAGTTTCAAACAAAACTTGGAAGAAATATTATTCTCTACAACTTTGGTCCTTACGAAGATTACCAATAACGATGTTTTTAAGGAGATATTTAACGGAAACCGAAAACCCGGATATTTATAAATAACTCCTAAACAATAACTCATATAGAAAATTGTTTCAAATGAAAACTGTAGGAAATTACATTCTCTATAACCTTTGTATAGAATTGTATATACAATAATGATGTTTTAACGGAGAAATATCGCAAAAACCGAATCGGGTTTCGAATAAACCTCGACTTCCGGTTATCCGTTATTGTCCAAAAACTAATCAGTTCTTTGTGCTCATGTTAAAGTGTTATATACGAAGTTTGGTAACGATATGGCACGTACTTTTTGAGTTAGAGCGCCCACACTAACATACACACACACACGTACACACACAGACATCATTCCGAAAATAGTCTAAACGTGTTCTAGGGACCTCAAAGCATGTATTTCCGTTGAAATCTGGAATTCGATTTTTTTCATGAATACAATACTTTCCCATTACTACGTATGGAGAAAGTAAAAATAGAACAAGATATGAACTCTTCAGAGGCACATGAATAAAAATCTCCATCAAACCACAAGCAATATTCGAACCCTTGATTCGACACGGACCGAATACACTCACTGGCATGCTGCTACCGATGAGGTCGGGAAACGACCTCTAAACCGGGTTATAACATGTTATAGACCATTTCGTCATTGCTATCTAGCCCAGTGAGGCAGAGAGAAAGAGTGAATAGGCGGGGGAGAGAGTACGAAAAGATGGGATGGACACGATATACGGGATATAAAAGGAAGAACCACAAGAGAAGGCAGATAAAAGGAAAATGAACAAGAGGAAGAAGTCGAAGGTGAGCTGTGGGGTTACGGAAAAGGGAATGTTGAGGACGCCAAGGAAAGGAGGAAAGAAAAAAATAAAAAAAGGGAGCGGTCCATTAGACCGGGATGAGGTTTCAAAGGTCATCCTCCGTCCCTCCGACGTGAGTCTATATCTCCGGAGAAAGGGAAAAAGGAATGCTACCGCGAGGCGGATTTCGTTTTCTCTTTTTTCCCTCCGTTTCCTAGGAAGGGAACATTTGAGAGATTGGAACAATCGGAACGACGGAAAAAGTCTCGCGCGAGAAATGGAGGACTCGAAGCAACGCAGACGAGAGGGGGAATGTTTCCGTGATGACGTCATCGTGGGTCCGATGAGAAAACGAATGCGGGACAAGGAGAAATTCCGCGAAAAATTCATAAGATACGCCGCTAACCGAAATCGCTCGTCTATTGTCTCGTTTTATTGAGAAAAAAAGGAATTCCTCGCGGATAACGCGAAACTTCGGTTACCTTAGATTTTTACCACATTGGGAATGCGGAAGTTTGGCATTTCCGCATCGTCCGATTGATTCAGGAAAACGGATGAAAATGGGAGTTGGAAAAGCTCGGCTTCCAGGGATAGGAGAGTGTAGAAAAGAAACAAAAACGAAAACGAGAGATAGCGGGAGAGGGAGCGATTTTCCCTCACCCGCGCGGACACCAATGAAATATAAAACGTTTCCGGTAAAGGGGAATAAAATATAGATATTTTTATACGGAAGCACTAAATTGCTCACATTTCAAATACGTGACTATAGTAAGACATTGGAATAATTAAAACTACGAAAATAACTCTATAATTTACTTTATGCATTTTAATAGCGTATTCTATTGCAGCCGTATACGTAAAATTAACATTCTGCATTCCAATTTAAAACTCCGAGGCAAATATTTATATAATGAAATGATTATGACATGAAGAATTTTGTCCCGTTTGTTACGGTTCATAATATTTGGTGGTCAATTCTAATTTACACAAATCCCGGACTAATATAGGAAAAAACGATGGCCAGTGACTAATACAGTCTAATATTTAATTTTTATATTAATACTATCATTATTCAGTGTGTATAATAATGGTTTTCCACACAGTGACACCTGCATATATTAACATAGATGGGTACATTTAATAATCGACGGAAAGAAGATTTTTTCGTCGAAAAAGAGAAATTTCACCAGCTTTCCTCATGGATAGGAACGATATATTTTTCCAATCGAATCAAATAAAAGAGAAGCAGAATTCGAAAAAAATGTGATAAGTTTTAAACACCTCGACTTCACAACGGAAGAAGTCAGACGAGAAAAACAATTTTTCTCAAATCGCGCTCAGAATCGGAATTACCGCGGATTTCGTGGTCCCGCCAGCACGCAATCCGAGAACTCTCTCTTGTCCCGTCATCTGCCGCTGACATGAGAAAACGCGAAGGTGTGGAAGGGAGAGAGAGAGAGAGAGAGAACCGATTCATACCCCATCTCCCCCAAACTCGAGTGCTTCGTGATGTCGCTCCCACGGCGCGCCGATTCAAATCCGTTATTTTTTATTTTAACGCGATTCTTCGGCAGAAAAAACCTGTAAAACGCTAAGAGAGGACATCCGAGCACTATAAAACGCGGAAGCCATCAAATGTTTAGCGGCGAGTAGAAGCTTTTATCCGACGCGGCATCTTTTCATTTAATGACCTCTCCACGACTGAAAAGGTCATTCACTTTTATATACGCGCGTGTATTGTGTCTGAGAGAGACAGACAGACAGAGACAGTTAGAAACAAACTTACAGCGGATGAACAGCGGATAAAATTGAAATTGAAATGGGCGAATTCCGAGTTTAAATATCAATTTGAGATACGAAATATGACTGCTCTTGAATTTTAGCATTAAAGGCAAAAAATGTATTGTCTGAAAGGTTTCCTTCCTCTCATGGCATAAAAATATCATATAAGAGATGGAATTGCGGCAGGAATACACTGTACAGCTTCACAAATATTGTTCGAGATACAGTGGATTTTACTGGTATAAATGTAATCGTTAACAAGGACAACGTAAATAACAAATTTACTTCTTGATAAAAGGTTAATATTAACCTAAATAGGATTTGTAATTAAAATATTGATTCTTAATAAAATTATTTATTATTAATTTGTAAATATACACCGGCATAATATATAACTATTTAGTGATGCATAAATTCCTAATATAATAAATAGATTTTTAAGTTGAATTAAATGAGGAAAAATCCGTATTTATAGTGCAAATAAATACGTCATTAATATTTTTAACAGTACTGCTACAAATATTTTGTATGGGCTTATTTTTCAACGCAGGCTCTTCAAACTTTTGACTCTTTGTGACATCCTCAGTTAACTATTTTTATAATGCTGCATTAACTTCTTTTTATGGTAAAATATGTTTATTCCAGAGAATCATCAAGTTCGCATTATGGCTCAAAATTAAATCGACAATAGCTATATAAAATGTTATGAAAACCAAATGTACACTTCGGATACAGAGTAGCCATCGACAGTGCTGATTAACCGCTAGTAGATTCTAATAAATTCCAATACTTTATATTATAATTAAAATTTCTCTTAAATAAATAGCAAGTATTTATTTTAAATTTCAAATGAATTGAAATCTGATTTCCAATAGCATTCTTCGTATGTAATGGGAGATGTGAAAATATGCTTTAGCATTTAGACCGTGAGGCAATGACAAACAGCAGTTGATGTGGACATGCGTTTTGAATGACCTTTCAACTACATAAATTAAGTTGAACTTCAAATTACCGGATGAACTTGGTTCTGACCTTTTTGAAATAAATGAAAAACCAAGAATAACTTTCCTGGAAAATTTATCGTCGATTTTTAGAACGAATAACCCTTTCATATCCGCTTTGTTGGCTTTGAACTTGTTAAATCAATATACTAGAAAAAATAATTATCTCGACTAAGAACTATAGAATAATATTTGTCGGCAAAACCTGCTGGTTTAAATTGGTAAGAGAATATCATTAGTATATAAACAGTGACGTCATATCCACACAATTCACTCCAACGATATAAATTTGGATTTACAAAGCTTTCAATGCCTATAACACATGCTATAAATAAAAGGAGCTAAATTTATGTAAATTCTTGGTGGCTTCTTTATTGTGATTTGAGCAAAGTGTTTATTTAGATCCGAAAGTTAATTGAGGAGGCATGTTAAAATAGCTTGTTCAGCGTGCACAAATTACGAATCACCTAGTTCTGACGAATCTAATCCCTCCAAAATGTTCATCATTAATTCATGATGACGAATCAATCGGCTCGATCACGATAATAAGATCAGTCAGTTTTCATACATTGACAGTAACTTGGCTCAAACCTTTTTGTTCTTATGTCCTAGTAAAATATCCAATCCACATATTAAGTTGAGCATGCCATTTTAAATGTGGGCAAATAAAATTATTTTTGCGACAAGTATTCTTAAAGAAATATTATAACTGTCATCAAATTAACATACTAACAACGTATATTAACTAGCTTTTTATAGAACACATAAAGATCGCAATACGTAAAACCTCTAAGAAAGATACGAGGCCTTTTACCGAAATTAACTTATCTTATTTAGTAATGGCGTTGTAAATGTAAGGTCATTCTTTAAAATAATGATATTTTGTACTAATTAAATTTTATAAGTGTACCATGAATCATATTAATCGGTATTATCACCATTTACTTCATGGTTCATTAAATTTTTTATGCCCGATGTGGTTCACAATTAAACAGAAACCTTTCTTTTTTCAACTAAAGAACATCGCTCACAACTACCCGTTTTTATTTCTCTTAAATGTTAAACAAGATCTCGTATAGCTCTATCCGTTGAAAGATCAGACCAAAGGATCTGATTCGCTTGAGGATTGCTTGGAAGTCTTCCCAAGCATAATATGGACTTCAATAAACTTGTCAGGATAGTTACCGATGGTGCGCCTTCTATGACAGGTGCTCAAAACGGAATGGTACCTCTTCTGTCCAAACATGTCCAGAAATTGGGGCTAAAAATTAGTTGATAAATTATCACTGCATAATTCATCAGGAAACCCTAATTGGGAAGGATCTAGGATCTAGTAAAGTTATGAGTGATGTTTTAAATACAGTCAACTTCATCAGACCACGTGCGCTAAACCACAGACAACTCAAGGTTTTTCTCGGGGAAATTGAAGCTGAATATGGCGAGGTTCTGTACTATTCTGAAGTCCGTTGGCTTAGCAGAGGCAAGGTTTTGCAACGTTTTATATCTCTCTTCGAGGAGATAAAAATGTTTCTGACAGAAAAATGACAAGCAGTAAATCATCTCGAACATCGAACATGGGTATGTGACATGGCATTTTTGACTGATATCACTGCACATTTAAACGAATTGAATCTGAGATTTCAAGGTAAAAACCACCCGATATTTGAACTTGCTAACAATGTATCAGCGTTCCAAATTAAATTATCATTATTTCGAGAGCAATGGTTGAAGAACAATACCTGTCAGTTTCCTAACTGCCTACAAATATTTAAAAAATACAATGTGAATAGTTTCAAATATGCCACTCATATAGAACGTATAAAGCAGTCATTCAGTGAGAGATTTACAGCCTTTCAGCGGGACAAAACGTTGTTTAAAACATCTGCGAACCCTTTTGGAGCCTCATATAAAGACGCTGACTCCAATTTACAGCTCGAACTCATCGATCTTCAGAGTAATGATGAACTGAGGTCAAAATTTAAGGAGGGAATTCTGCTAAATTTTTATAAATGCCTTCCTAAAGAATCCTATTCAATCTTGTGGATGAGCACAACAAACATTAAACCAGATATTAAGCGTTTAACAACGGCAATGCAGGCTCAACGATTGATTGTTCCTATTTTCTATTAATTTTGTGTCAAAGGTTTCTTATTTAAATGAAAAGTTTAATTGATGCATAAAATTAAGTTGTAATTATTATCATTATTTAAAACCATCACTATTTAATAAAAAATATTTTAAAATCCCATAAAATGTATTAAAATAAATTTTAATTCAGATTTTCCTTAAATTTATGTATTAAATATAATTTTTTCATAATGCGGCCCGCGGACTTGGAGAAAATGTGTAATGCGGCCCTTTGCTAGAAAAAGGTTGTGCACCACTGCCGTATAGGGTTGCCAACTTTAAGATATTCCTGAATCGGAGTTTTTTGAAACCTGGATACTTTAGAAGAAAAACCCAAGAGGGGTAAAATGTAATGATAAATATATTCAATATTCTGAAAGGCACTCATGATTTTAGGACATATGATCAAAACTGGTTGTTTATTTTTTAAAATATCGCTAATTAACAAAATTGTAAGAGCATCATCAATTTAAATTTTTTGTATAAAACAAAATACAATGTAAATTAAACTGTTTACTATCTTAATTCCAATCATTTACACAAAACGCAAAAATTCATAAAAAGGGCTTTTCGCTGATCGAAATTGAAACTGAGATTTGTGCTACTAACCCGGAGATTATGGCGATGACTCGGAGATCTTCGGCCCGAAAGCCGGAGGTTGGGAACCCTAATACTGTACCCAATTCCTACCGAAAGATGTGCGCGTTTATAGCCGAGCGTATGATCATGTGCCTATGAAGCTAGAGGGAGAAACTTACATAATCCAATAAGAGGGACGAGTTCCTTTGGATGTTCTCAGCCATAAGGCTGAGAACATCCAAAGGAACTCGTATCCACGTGGTTGGCGCGGACTTATTACGTTTGCATAGGTATCTACAAAAGACCCAGTACCTACTGGATGCATCGTTTTGAAGCACGTATCTCCCTATATTCCCGAAATAAACCCAAGTATATTCTTCCCCCAGGGACGACGCTGAGCAAACGGATCGTATACTTGATGGATCGCCCGTAGACACTCCGTCCGAGAGAGCTCTCCGAATTCCATAAGGGCTCGACTACCGCACACGAGAACCTTCTTCCGCCTCGCATAAGATCCCACTTCCCTCTTTCTCTCTCACGTGATGTCAGGTCGTTTGGAAAAGACCTCTTCAACGGAAATGTCATTAGGAAGGACCCTTTCGAGGTTTTCTTTTGGAGGCTTGGAAGCTTTTAGAAACCAGGTCGAGGAGTATTTAATTTTACGCGCGGAATAAAATTTCAGGAAATTAAAGTTCGTGAAGAAATAAACCCTGCGATTATTTTTTTTTAATGCTGCGGTTTTCTTTTTTTTAAATAAAAATCGATCGAGTGGATGAGAAAGCAGCGAATATTGATTCCTTTATAATGTGGATCGTGTCTGAAGGGTTTCCGGATCAAAAACAGAAAGACCTTCATATTTAATAAATTCGAAAGGAACACTTCTAAACACATGATATACGTTCTCGAACGTTTGTTTTGTATTGGCAACTATACCACTTGTCGAAAATGGTTACTCTATAACAGCAGGAAATTATTCGTTCGCATATTTCGTTAAAAAATGCAGTTAAGGAAAAACATGTTCAAATTTGAATAATCACAAACTGCAACAAAAATAATATGAAAATGATACGTTGTGATTCCATTAGCAATAGCATAGAAATTAAATCTCTCTTGTATCAATTTTTCAAATATTAACTTCACAAAAATTAAATATATGTTCTCACGTGTGAAGAAATACTGCCCGTTTCCTGCCTTAATGGAACAAAGAATTTCACTTCACCGTGAATTCTTAAATTACGTCATTAAAATTTAACTAAATATGTACTCTATCACAATAGCTAAGGTTCACTTTTGCTACAAGTAGGACAATATTATAAAAGGTATTAAGCGAGTGTCAGGATGTGGAGTTGAGATATACCTATCATATTTTATACTGTTTTTGAGGAACACCTAACCCCCGACTTAGGCAACTTCGATTTATATTTTTTATATTGGTCCAATTAAAGATTTCTACATTGTTAGTAATAAACCTACATAGATAGCTGTGGCTTATTATAATGAGCTCTACAGAGAGAAGATGAGGCGTGCAAATCAGCTGTCATTAGACAAATTTTTTAGATGTCGGGCAATGATGATGATATACAGCCGTCAACTTCAGCCGGCAAACACACTCAATAAAAGATTTATTTTCATGTAAATGTTTTTTATTGAAACGATTAGTGTTGCAATAAAAATAAATTGTTCTTTTCTCTATTTAATGTTCTTATTTCGTAACAAATAAAAAATAATTAGAAACATAATTTCATAGAGAAAAGTGAATTTAGACAAATTTTCCGGTAAGAAATTTTTTTTGAGTTACTCGAACACAATTTGGAACGCAACTATCGCGTAAGTTGGAGGATAGGTGTACTCATTCTTAAGTCTTTCTATAGGCAATGTATATCCTTTAAATTTATCACAAAATTTCCAATATTATAATCGTAATCGCCAAAATCCAATCCTTTATTGAAAAAAATGGAAAGTGTAACCGCGATTCTTGTAAATAACCATAAAGATTCCCGAAAAATCATTTGTGTAAAATGTATTTGAAATTACACTAATAAAAATGAGAAAACCAGCTGCGGTATGATTCATATTTTCAAATTCTTTAATGAAATTATAATCGGTATAGAGAAGGATAAAATTTTATCACAAAAATCAAACATAAATAACCTGAAATCTATTAAAATTCGGTGGATAATCTACAGCTACATATATTAAATCACTGGCATGAAGAAGTTTACTAATTTAAAGTTCCATCAAATTCAGCCGATTTAGACAGTACAATTTTGAGGGTTACGATTTTATTGTAATTTTATATTTATCAGTTTTGTCAATCGATAACTTTAAAGGCTCAACAGATATTTGGTAGTAATTTTTCTCACCTAGGTATAATTATAACTAACAGAAATCAGTTTTACAATGTATTGCGTATCAGATGATAAAAGTTTCGCAAGTGCTGAAGGGAAAGAAATGTCGAACCACCGAAGCGTAAATGGAAACTCTCCCTATCGGCGTTAACGATATTTTTTAAAAACCCTTGTTCATTTCCACTTGGAACAAGACTTTTGCTTAGCATATCTAAGTAAGTAGAGCCATGATACCGATATTCATGTCACGTTCCTCCTACGACTCTTTTTTGCGGTCATTTTGCTTGCGTCAGAAAGGAAAGCATAATTCGATTGTGAGGGCGTGTATCCGCGTGTATTATTATTACTCCCGTCTCTATCCTCCTCTACACCCCCCCCCCTCTCTCCTTGAATTAACCTTCAGGACATCTACAAATTAGATCGAATCTGGCGGAAAGCTGAAGGAAAAGAATACCAAGTGATATTCTCTCGGTAATGAAACTACGCAACATTTATAAAACTTAAACTATGAAAAAAGAAGAAACGACCTAGCCTTTCAAAAAAAATCTTTCTAACTAAAACCACCAATGAATTCAGAGTTATCAAAGCAAAACCGTACATTTTCTGTCAACTATAACTAATACAAACGAAGGTTACACGGTACCGGTCAATTTTTTAACATCATTTGCTTAAATGCTGCAACAAAAGTGCCAACAGTGGACTGCAACCTATAACAACCTTCTATAATGTTAATAGCGTCATTAAATCAAATTTTTAAAGGAAGCAGGTCACGAGATATACTCATCATTCCATAATCTGTGCGTATTTTCTTAGAACATTATTTTCACGGAGATGGCTACAAGGAATACTGAACGATAAATTCCAATTAACAACAGTTATTATGTGCTTTTACAAGGCTAAAGGATGACGATATCTGAAATGGAAAACAAAAAGCCTTATCGACCCTCTTGATAATTTGAAATGCGGACGCTGAATCTTTTTTTTATAAGATGCGTCATTTTTCTTGCTTCTCCGCATCATCATCATCATCTTGTGGAATGCTTTCAGACAACGAACGACACGCCGAATCGCAACCCTCCCTCACTCCCTACTTCTCGTTTCGCATTGCATTCATAAAGCGGAAAAGTATTCCAACAATCTGAGCATAACAACACCTCGTGCCGTCTCTCGAGCCGCAAAAACAAAAGAAGGGCGTTCCCTCATCAAGCAGACGAAGGGATTACAGATGAAAACGCCGGCAGATATCGCGTCGCAACGCACGAGTTACGGTTCGAGTGACTTTCGTTCAAGGTGAAAACACTGGATAAAAGAATCGACCTGATCGAAAAATACAAACCGCCAGAATTCGCGGAACGTGGATCACGGATATAAATTGCAACGATACAAACAAGAACATGCATCGCAGCCATTTCTCCCTTAATTATACCAATATCTTATCTCAATTCCTCAAATTCTTCCATGCATTAATAATGAATACAGCTACTTCATTAAAGTGTAGAAAAGATTTAAATAATTAAGTCTTCTAAAATCTCTCTCTCTCTCTCTATATATATATATATATATATATATATATATGTGTGTGTGTGTGTGTGTGTGTGTGTGTGTGTGTGTGTGTGTGTGTGTGTGCGCGCGCGCGTGTGATTAAAATTCCGTCGTAAACTTGTTTTAGTCCGTCACACAATCAAAGCATGTAATGTGTGAGTCAGCTGTTTTGACTCTATCCTCCGGAGATGCCATCACAGAGGTTGATGTTGAAAGAGGGCGCTTTGAAATGCTTTTTCGAAATCTGTGTATAAACGACTTTAATTTCTACAATGTTGTTAATTTTCTTTTCTCATATTTTAATTTTTATAGCATATCGAGCGAAACGGGGGTTGGTGAGTGTAGCGAGCAGGAGGCGGAGCCCCAAAGTATTACATCTTGTAAGCCGTAAAAGTTGACACTGAAAGATTGATGTCATCGCTTAAGTAAAACTTTTCCATTGCCGTTTATTTATTTTTAGCGTACACTTTCGAATGTGCATCAAAAATAAACCACGTCGTCACGCAATAATGAAATCCGCACCTACGCTACACGTCGTGGTTACGTAGTAAAAAAATCAATAAAACCCGCGATGAGACAATGAAAAGATGACGCCGAATTCCATAACATATCCCACAAAATGGAGTTATTAACTATATTTTTTACGTCGTACTAAAAGACGAAAAACACTTGTTGAAAAATAAGGAAATCTTAGGCGGGAGAATTGATGGCCAAATGTTACGATTTTAATGCCCTCGAAATTTTGTTGAAAAGCACCATCGACCAAACTTGAGCATGAACGATCGTTCGCAAATTATGCGTTTTTTATGGTACGAATAAAAATCCAATCCCAAGATTTTAAGCGCTAACATAAATCTTTACATGCTAATAAAACGCGCTATCGGCTCCTTGAGTCGCATCTACCGCGAAGATTGACCAAGTTATTATTCTTCTTTAGCGTCATAATTCGTTTTACCCTCGGTTCCGGTTTTGCTTTTCTTCGCAAGGAACAACCGCCTCCGTTACGGTTCAGGAAAGCCTTCATGGAAGCCACATTCTCGAAGGAGATAAGACAAAGCACTTGGTCCCTAGCGTCTAATGCCTCCTTGTAAAGGTCTGGTGTAGCGAGAGAACCTTGGGGACCTAAATAGGTTGGTTACACGACAAAATAACGGAGCTACTTATTTCACAGGATCTAACTCGGTCGGCTGGCTCCTGAAGCAGTGTTGCATCTCATCAGAGTGTAATAGTGGAATAGAATACTGAAGTGCAGCTTCAAAACTTATTAAATTTTAAATTTAATAAGTCAATTTTAAATCATACTTACTACATAGTTTAAATATTCGGAGTAATTATTACAACGGCAAGGTGTATTAAAAGAGAAAACCTAATTTTTAAAAACTGTAAGCCATATCGGCTACGTTAATCTTACATTAGTTTTAACAAGTTAATTTAAGTTACGGTAAAATACAGCGTTTTTCGCATAGAAAATTATAACTCCAGGACTTCTCTTAGGATAAATTGCGAAATTTGTCGCCCCTTATAAAACTTACGTTGATATACGAAATCTTGTAGGAAAATCGAAAAGGAATGCAATGCTATATTACCTACTGAATCTTTCGTTTAGCGGTCACTTTTTTGTCCCTATAAACTCACCGTTAAAAAATCACGCAGTAAAAGGATGCGAAAGAGTAAAGAGTACCGTCAACGCATGTCGGTCAAAAAATATTTCGTAAAACATGTTAATGACTCAAAGAACGGCTTCGGAGTTGTTTTAAAATTACTATAAACGTAAAGAAAATTAATAGGGATGGAACTGAATCGATCTAAAATTGAATAAGAAATGCGTAGAAAAACATCATGAGAGCCATAATATCGTATCTGACCGATAATAACGCGATGTTTTTATACAACATAAAAGAATTCATAACACTGACGGAAGATACCTTCCCTCACTCTCCTCCCCCCCCCCCTCCAACTCAGCCCCCTCCTGTATAACTGCGACATTCTACCAAGCAGGGCCGTTTTATCCATTAGGCGCAATAGGCACAGTGCCTAGGGCCTACGAAAATGTTTGATGCTTGAATAAGTGTTGAATATTGTTGAAATAAATAATTTCAAAAGCAAAATTATAAAAATGCTTTCGAATATCTTTAATTGCAAAAAATTAGATTTAACGTGGGTGCATTTTAATATATTTGATATGACGTAGAGTTGAGCCTTCGAATGCAAAAGTGCCTAGGGCCTACGATGGTCTTAAAACGGCCCTGCTACCAAGTATACACAATGGTTCTCAATTTTTAAGATTGTTTGACTGACTTAGTGAAACACAAATGGTGTAATGGTTTCGTTGCCTTCTTCACCTGACACACTGAAGGGAGAGAAATCCGGTGCCGGCATTTTACCCTACGAAGAGCCCCAAAGGGGCAAACTGCTTAATGTCCCTTTCGTTTCTTCTTGCCCTTAGTTCCTACACACACAAATAGAGGGCATAGAAACCTCCTACAAACAGTGCCGGTCAAAAGGAGGATACGGCCAATGCGTTGTTTAGACTATAATAAATAGTCATGTAATTACGAGCGAAGAATGTCATTTATAGCCGCAAAGTTAAAGACGTTCATATCAACGGTTCCGGGGATCCTGATGGACTTTCAAGTGGAGGCCTTCTTATTAACAAAAAGATATTTCCTTCCGCTATCCCTTAGCGTTTAAACGTGTTCGGTAATGTGATGTTCCTTTAACGACTAGAAATCCACGCATGTTTCTCCTGCTATAGGAATAATTCCTCTCGTGATCATTTGATTCACTATCGCTGCAAGGAATGTTATCACTCCGAGACCCCCCCCCCCCTCCTTGTGTAACCGCACCATCGCCAGCCAGAGAAGACGGTTCGGCCCCGGCTATAGTAGTCGAAATAGATCATAACAAGTCGTCCAATACTTACCAATCGATATCCCCGCAGATTGATGAAGAGGCGGCGAGGATCTTTCATCAGCAACAGAATCACGTTGAGTAGGAATGCTTCATTTCTCCCAGCAGAAAGGTTTTCGCGCGGCCGGACGTGTAGACTGGACCGGTTTCAAAGACGAACTGAATTGAGAGAGGTCATGGAGTTAGAAAATTCCGCGCCGTGGCGTTGGGACGAAGGAGGATGCGGGGGAAGAAATGAGGCGTACTTTCGGAATGAGAATCAAGTGCCTCCTACCAGTTAAGGGGAAGGGTCTCACAAAGGCTTTCGGGCCTACGCACAGACAGACTAAAGGTCCTTCGAAAGGAAGACTATGCGAGGAAGGGAGGAACCATTATACCCATTGCCTTTCATCCGTCTATCGAACAAGAAAGGAAAAATTGGGTAGAAGAAAAACTGAAAGGTTTGATCCTTAAAGACGTAGCATATACCTAAAAGAACGATTCGCCTGTTATTTTCCACAAGCCGATTTTACCATTGGATTTATTTACTCGGGCAAAAAAATGTGGCATTTCATTCGATGGACTACATCGCTGAGACAATGTGAAATTTAATCACGGACATTGGATTTCTTATATCGAAATATTTCAGCCTCACGGAAATACTTTGCGAGGGGTTTAACGAATGGAGACAACCTAAAATCAACTCTCCAAAACTAAGACTTATCAGGAGAAGCGCGCCATATGAATAGCAAATTCAATATTGCCACATTCCACTAGATAGACAAAATTTGTTTTACGAGCCACCGTTTCCTCAGTATAATTTTTATCGATAATAAATAAAGACAAATTATGTCTGACAACCTTTAACTACCAGAGTGAAATCTATGAACCACCAACTAAGTTGTAGTGTAAAAATACCCTACTATTTTTATTTCCGATAGTTTACATTTTACATACAAAGAACTTTTTTTTTCTATACCTCTTAATAATTTTTAAAATTCGGAAACCAATTTTTCAAAGACAGAGCAAAAGCTCCGTAAATGTTTCCGCTTCGACGTTGAAAACGTCGCTAGCGACGTGACTCATGCAGAGCAAGCAGAGGAATCGAGGCGTTTGTTAATGGTGCAAGTTGAACCACGGAGAAACGGAGTGATCGACCCTTTGGGGGAGAAGGTGGGTCTTTACGAAATGTGAGAAGCAGTTTGCGTCGCCGATTGTTGGTCTTTGAGGTTTCCGAGGTAGGCTTTGAGAGGAGGAAGATGGGAGTAGTGGTATAAGGTGGAAGGGGACGACGGCATTCGTGAGTTTATGTGTGAGGGGCAGACGGAGTGAGGGTCGTACGGGGTGAGGGGTAGGGTAGATGGGGAGGGGAAGAGTAGATGGGGTGGGGGAGGCGGGGAGAGGGGTGCCTATACAGTGGAAGAGGAAGGCGACATTGGGAACGAAGGGAGAATGGGGTATTCGCAGGGCCGGATTAAGCGGTTCATGGGCCCCACGCAAAGCGCACGTTCTGGGCCCCGGCCTAAAATTGGGCCGTATTTATTTAGAGACCCATTCATTCACAGCACGTGTTTTTTTATCCGTCCTTTTTTATTTTTCACTCCCCCACCCACCTTTCTCTCCCGCAGTTTCTTCCTCCACCTTAATCTTTCCACGAAATCGTATACAGTAAAAAATGAACTAAATTCCCGTATTATAAAATCCAATGCAATGTCTGCAGTTTCGCTTAACAGCAACATAATGGTTGCCATTGACGACGGAAGGATTCCAGCTTAACAAACGTTAAATTTTCGCGCCAAAAACCAAATTGTAGTCGAATTCGATCCATATTCGAAAAAATTTCCAATGAAATAGTCCATATTCGAAGATTCTAGGTGAATTTTTTTCCAATTTAAATTTGCAAAAGTACAAAAACTTGCACGTCGAAAAAACTTTTTTTACGTCTTATGTTATGGGAAATATAAATTATCCTCTGGAATCAAACCCTGGCCGTTACTTCACAGATTAACTCTCCAAAATTGCCCAAATGCGTCACGATTACGAAACACTGAAAGTTTTTACGAGTCATTATTGTATCCCGATTAGAATAAAATGATTTGTCTAATCTTTACTAAGTTATATTATGTTTATCTTTACCTGAGTACAATATTATGGGTCATTTTATAAAAATATATTATCTGACCGTTGGGAAAGGAACGTAACCCAAATTTTTAACATTGCTATTATGGGAAAATGTGCTTCAGGAACCAAATTATGTCGTAAGTGCGAGAACTGCCTGTACTTGGAATTACTGATAAAGTTAGAAAGCGTTTTGCTAAGAGAAGCGTAGCATTTGATACAAAAGAATAAAGGGAAACAAGTAACAGATTTCTGTCCACTATGGGCCTCCTTGTCCTCTGGGCCCCACGCACTTGCGTGTTTTGCGTACCGCTTAATCCGGCCCTGGGTATTCGGTCAAAAATCGCGAACCTGAGGTAAAAGTGTATATTCTACTATAGTAGGAGGGGTAGTTATTCAGAGAGCATATGTATCGTTAATTTTGTTCACTCCTTTCGATAATTTCGAAGTAATTTTCTTATATTACATTACAATATCTGAGAAGCAATTCCGCAAAGAATAAATACGTCTCTGTGTCCAGAGAAATTTCCTATTATTAAAAACAATAAGAACTAAAAAAAATTCTTTACAAACCATCTTAACAATTTGAAATAACGAAACAATCAATGAAAAGAAGCATATCAAATTCCTTGCGATACTAACCAGAGCAAATATTTTATTCTAGTTCATATGTAATAAAAATATTTCGTTATTGGAATCTTTCTTTCCCAACGCTCAATTTTTTGCAATTATTTTCCAAAAAGACTTTCGCTAACTCACAGCAAACAGCGTGGAATTTTAATAGGTTGGTTTTAATTAGGCCCGTTGATTGGAATGAAATTTTCCAACTGGTACATCCAGAGCATTAAACTCAGGTGACTATGAATGCTATTAGTGCTGCATAGAGCGAGATTTGTATCATAGCAGCATACATTCAATTTTTAGGCGCGTTTCGCTTCCAGCTTGAGCGCCTATTAGCTTCGGTCTGTCCGTTCGCATGTTCGTTCTCGGCTTCTACCAAACGGATTTTCATGATATTTGATATTAAGACTTACTATCAAAGATAATAAGAAAATCGCAAAAATGAATCACGTAAGCCACTCAGGGGTACCACTTTACTGGTAACAAAAAATGAACTTTCCGTCATATCTCGTAAAGTATTTATCATATCAAAATAGTTTTATTTGAAAACTTGTAGAAATAGTAAAGCATTTCTTATCCTACACATTTTTATCGTAGGAGTAGTCGTTATCAAGAAAATTAAACAAGAGTCTCAATTCGAGTTAACCTTATAAAATTTCTTGCATGGTTACTTCATCATTGTTGCTAACAAACAATCTCACAAAAATAAGTTTAATTTCCTTACGAGTGCGTGCAATATCTTTAATAGGAAGAAAATGAATGATTTATGACAAAGAAAAGAACTTTAAAATGCTATTTCCCTTATCATTATATAATTTCTTTCGAATACTCCATTGCACGAAACGCGCCCATTTGTGATACGCTGTACACTTTCCTAACTTGTTTAATGCATTTCGAAATGATTTTTCACGTAGTATAGATGTCACCTCATACGTCCAAACGAGGGGTAGGATTAAAACTTTGGCCATCAAAATAAGAGAAAACATACACGCAAACATGAAACGACCTTGTTTTAAAAAAGAGCATTTCGATGAAAATCATTACCATTTTAATTCGCTGCTTATTGACCTTCGTTGAAACCGTCCTCTACCAAACAAGGCGCACTCAACTTTCTTGCTTTCGCGGGAATGCTTACGGTTAAGCAGAAGGAATGATTCGTTCATTTCCACAATGAACATAATTTTTTAGGTTCCAAACCCACATTTAACACTCGGATTAACCAGATTAGTGGGCGGAAACTAGAATTCGGAAGTGTTGGGGAAAGTGCAAACACGTCATTTTCACGCCGCATCGTTAACGGGTTGAGTGGATGGGTGATAGACATACGGATGAATTGACTCGGGTACTCAATCACATGATATGACCATACCGCATGAATATTTTTCCGTAGTTTTGGATGAATCGGAGACTTTTATTTCATGCCGATGAACATCGGTTGCCTTTCACTATTACGTACAATACAATTCAAAAGAATCGTGACCTAACGCACTGATCTTAACATATAATTTAGTGTGTTTGTATGTATGTCCGTTTATAACTTAAGAACCAAAAGTTCCACAATTTTCAAACTTTGCACGTGGTTTTATATCACCCCTGAAAAGATTTTAGGCAACTTTGCTTCGACCTCCTCCCCCCTATAACCCCCCACTCTCTTGGATTTTTTTTTTAATTTTCGTATTTTTTAATTTTTTTATACTTGTACATTATCCCTTCTACAGTGTGTATACAAAACTTGGGGGGGCCTATGTCTACCCGTTCCCCCATAATTTTTATTTAAAGTTACCTAATCCTTAAGACAAATTGACCCGGGCAACGCCGGGTACAGCAGCTAGTTCATAATAAAATTCGACGATTTCTGGGAAACACATGGGAAATTGGACTTGGTAATTAAACGGGAAGCGACGCCGCAAATTCTTAGGCAAAAGAACCGCCGCTTGATGCGTTCCCAGCCCTTTCCCTTTAACCTGCGATCGGCGCGCGCGCGTCCTTAGCAACTCCCACCGAAATAACTCCTTCCCCCCCCCCCCCCCCCCGTGTGTGTTTTGCCGCCACTCTTGAGGACCACCAAACTTCGACTTGCTCATCACCGCTTCTAACCGCCAAACTTTGCACGGTGACGAGGGAACCTTTGCAAGGAGTCGCTCAAGGCCTCCATTAAACGTTCAAAATTCTTTCTCTCTCGACCTTAGGATGCGCTCATACAAACCCATGCCTTACATTCTGGCCTCGCCTTTTATTCTTTCATACTCTCCCAACTGCCTCTGTATTCCTCACTTGAAAACTTCTTCCTCTTTCTCATGCTGTAGTTTATTCTCCGTTTCGGCCGCAATTCCTATCCGTCATCCACATCCTCGCCTTGACTCCATTTATTAATTTCTTCTTTCATTATCCCGCTCATTACGTCCCTCGTTTTCAATCTAGGTAATCTCTATTCACCTTTCCTGTATATCTCCCTCTCCTTTCTCTCTTTCTTTCCACTTTCTCCTCCCTTCTCCTCTCCCTCATTATCACTTCCCTTTCCTTCGGAAAAGTTTTCTCGCTCCTTTTTACGCATCTTCTCCTCAACATTTCTCATCAAAACCCTTTTTATTATCCGTTCACCGTCTCTCTCCTTCTTCACCTCCACTTTTTGCTTTCTCATATACGAAGTATCTATATTGAGAAAGTGTTGCTATCGCGCAAAAATTCGACCTCGAGATTTTTAGGGAAATATACGTTTTAGGTGTCGCTGAATCCGAAAAAGCGGTTTTCGCCATGCCGTCTGCCTGTTACTGCCTCTGGAACCTAAACGGTAGAGCGAAAATGTATGAAACCTCGTAGGTACTTAGGCATTTTATCAAACTGAGCAGAATATATAAAGAAATGGTTGACATGCTCAATAATTAAGGGAAGTTTGTTCTACGCATTTTTAACAACAATTCGATTTTCTCAAAAACGGCTCTAACGATTTTGATCAAATTTCGTACAAATACTTGAGTTTACGTCTTGAATAATACCAAATAGTTCATATTTATCAGAAAATGAATATAAGGCTAGTTTATTCTACGCAACTTTAACAATAATTCGATTTTCTCAAAAACAGCTCTAACGATTTTGATCAAATTTCGTACAGTTACTTGAGTATACTTTTACAATGATACTACGTATCTCATTTTTCTCAATGAATGAATATAAGGCTAGTTTATTCTTGGGCAACTTTAACAAAAATTGGATTTTCTAAAAACAGGCTGATACGACTTTCATTTTCTATAGATAACTAAACGACGCATTAGTACTTGAGAAAGTTTGTACAACGTATGTTGTACCAATTTTTTCTGTAGCTTTACTTACTGCTTTTTCTCATACCATTCTTCCTCCAATTGGTTTTCCGCCTATTTAATATGTTATCCCACTTTTTTCTGTTTTTTCCACATTACGCCTCTATTACCGTATTTTTTTTATGACACGTGCTTATTAACCTGACTCACAAAATACGTATTTTGCACGTGCCAAAACGTTCGATGGAATAAGAGATTTCTTTTCTAATCCAAATCTCGCCCGATAAAAACTATTATCTATCTCGCCATACATCTTTCCCTCTTCCTCCGGTCATTAAGTCTCCTCTTCCTTTCTATCTTCTCATCGCATTCTCCCCTAATTCTCATGTCCCTCCCATTCTCCCTCAGTCTTCTCGCCTTTCTCTTCCCATCCCTCCCTCCTCTCGCTCTCTATCCTTCTTTCCCTACCCTTCTCCGCCGCCTTTTTTCCTTCCCATGATTCTTCTCATTATCTACCTCTCCCACTTCTCTTCTATCATCCAATCCTTCTCTTCACACCCCCCTCTCTCACTCACCCTTCACCCCTTCCACAAAAAGTTTTTTCCGGTTCCAGATTGGAGTGCTCGTTACGCGCCATTGGGATGGGAAAAGGAAACTTTAACTCTTTTAGTTCTACAGCTATTTTGATGGGTATGGCCAGAAGTTCCACGGCTATTTTTCTGATTTAGTTTGTTATTTTTTTAAAAATTAAACAGAAGAACTATAAGAAGTCTGCTCAAAAATGAACACAACGTAACTTGCTCTAACGCATACTGCGTGATCAAAATCAATTATCCATCTATCTACTATAATATATTTTGAAGGGTGTGTTTGTTGGTGTGTTGATGGAACTCCTCCTAAATGATTAAAGCTAGAATAACCAAATTTGGTACGATTCTTCCTTACATCCTAACTTAGTGAATGGTCAAGGTTTGGTCAACCGGGATTAATCAGTGCTGCCAATATAGGGGATTCACATTTTTCCATAAGATAACGCGTATGAATCCATTTCTTGACTTGCAAGGTATTTTTCCTTCACGCATTAAAATACGTAAATAAGGACCGATTTTTTTCGTTTTTGCTTTATTCAACGAATAAAACTCTCTTACTATCTTATTCCTGCGAAGTTTACATGTTACACGGTCGAAGTTTTCAGAAATACGCCATTTGGTCGAAATTTTGTGGATTTTTCGTATTCTTTTCAGGCGTTGCCAAGGCGGCCGTCGTTTTTACCTCCGATTCAATTAGCTTCAATGAAGCTTACAAGTAGACGAAAGTTTAGTGTTATTCGATTCGCACTTTTGTTTAAACAATGAAACGATCGATGTTTATGGATAGCAACGTAAATAAATACTGATTATTATTCAGGAAGAGTTTATAACGATTGATGAAAGTAATTGAACCTTCTTTCGTCTATTGAATACTGGAATCTTACATATTTTGTAAGTAAAATCATTGTATTTTACATTATAATGTTTATTAACGTAAATAAGCTCACGTATCCGGTGTAGATTTACCGGAGTCACTGTTCAATCATGGACAACTGTATGTTGCTTTTTCACGGGTTTCTTGCTTACAAGACATAAAAGTAAATATTTTAGCGACGCATAATTACACAAGAAATGAAGCTGGATTTGGCGAAAGTAATGTGATAGGAAATAAAATTATCGTTATATTTGAATGCAATAGGCTCGGAAACGGATTGTTACAAGCAAATATGATTAATTGTTAAGAAAATCTAATTGTAATTTAAAAAGTATCTGCTATATAGGTATTTTAAAGAGTTTGCTGTCGTAGCTTCACTAAATCCGTTGAAATTCAATGGGAAATTCTGCTAGTTATAGATATTAAAAAAATATGATTTAAACTGCCTTTGCAAAGACGGCGATATATCGTCGTTGGCACTTCTGACATAAGAAACAAACGATATATCGTGCGTGGCACTAAAAGGTTTAACCGTATTGATTCCATGGCGGATAAGTAGAAAAGCCTCGGCATGGGAGAGAGTTCTTCACGACGGATATCCGAACGCCGATGAATGACGCGAAGAAGGAAACATGGGAGATACGATTATGATGATACTGCGCCTGGCCACCGAGACAAGATTTAGTGGTTCCGAAAGAGACGAGAGCGGCGTTAGCCTAATTTATGGTAGGATTAAAATTTTGCTACGGCGCCAAATATTAAAGCAGCTTATGAGATTCGGTTCGCCAAATCGGCAATCATAGAATAAAAAAGTTTGCCTAAGTGATCGTTTAAATACTTCCCACTTCGAAATAATACTTTTTAAGGTGACGACCGATTAAGTAAATTCAAAAATATCTACCAACTTTTAGGACACTTATACGATAATCTTATATAGAAGTATTCCTTCTATTTATTTTTAATTACATATCTATAATTAAAGAATTACCCTTTTATTTTCATTAAATGGATGAAAATATTAACATTTATCGCTGTCCGCAAATCATTATTAAATAGCCAATACCGTATGATTTTATATTAGTGTTTTCCAAAAAAATATTATTAAATGCAGCGTACAATTTGCGCATAATAATGAGAAATATATCCTAACTGGTGCTCTGCCACCTTTCCATGTGAGGTAATTTTCAATTACATCTTTCGATATCACAATGTCGTGATTTTGAAACGAAATTTTTCTCCTTAAATTCGTGGCATTAAATTGTATTAATTGTAAATTGTGTTTTTCCTGGAAATTATCGGAATAGTAGGCTTAGTACCTTATCTACAAAGCAAAACTACAACTAAAATTCTCCAAAATAACATATAAAGAGCAGAATTTAGTGTTAGCCATAAACAACGTCGAATATTTGAAAACGACAAATGACAGCGAAGACCGCGAGAGAAACTCATAGTGACTCTGATACGACGTATTCTTGATCAAGAAAATTATTTGAGACGTGCGTTAAAACTTAACAAAGTTTCGCACTTACATGAAGACTTAACAAGGCACTTAAAATTATAATTCAAATATGCAGGATTAAGAAAAAGTATTGACTGAGTCTTCACTTGGCATATGATTATTTATTTGTCTTGGAAGCATTTTATCGTATACTCGGATCCATCACGCCAGCAAGAGTGTTTATATCGGAATCTCAGCCAATAATTTATCTCACTAATACATAAATTGCCTGTATTCCTTACCCTACATGGAGTAACAAACTTTGGCCGGAGCAGGAAAGTTATAAGCATAATCAAAGCACTCTAACACCTCCATCCAATCTGTCCTTTCTGAGAGAAGCCTAATTTCGCATACCGCGACAGAACTGAAGTGCCAACATAACTAATTCAAACAGGATATTACTAAAAGCATTAAAACCGCATATTTAACCATTAATACAAAATAGAACCAGCCGTCGCTATATAAATACCCTCTCTTCTCTTCACCTGAATTATTCAAAAAATCCTTCGATCGCAAATATATAATCGCTTTAAAACTGCGTTCAATTTAAAAGAATTTTCACAGTAAAGTATAACATAAACTGTATCATTTTATGTTATTCGAATTATTTGTTCCCGTGATATTACAAATTCTTTTGCGCTAAACGTTAGAGATATAACATCGGATTTAATAAAAGGCAGTTCTCATTGTAACACTGTGTTACGCTGACGTCACAAGTCTTACAAGTTAACCGCGATTTAAGTTACTTTTAGAATGACTAGGAGAATGAAAGTTGGCAGGAATTCTTTAATCGCCCATTAGGAGTGAATGACCAAAAAAATCGAAATAGATAGATTATTATTATTTTCACACTTTTACATATGAAATATTTCGTCATATACAACCTTTATAGTGAATATTCTGTTCTTGACGGGTTATCTTTAGTTAAACTTAAAATAGTTACCTCTCTTTCCCTCCCTCTCACACCCTCTCTCCCCCTCACTCTCGCTCCCCCCTCTACGTTCCTCCTCCCCCTCTCTCTTGTATTAAAAGCACGTTTATACCCATAAGGATTGAAATAACAATATGATATAGAGGTCTAACAATGAATTGGTAGGCAAGGCAACATCCTGTTAAAATGGCAAGATTTCCTCCGTGTGAATTAAACGTTTACATCGAGAAATTTCGAACTGTATGCGGAAAAAGATGAACAGAATAGGAAACTTTATGTTTTCTTTAAAATGGTTCATATCCGAAGATTGTAGGCCAATTCTTTCTAATTTTAATCTAAAAAAGAATGGAAGCCTGCATGGCGAAAAATTGATTTTTACGTGTCTTATTGGAAATGGAAATTATCCCCTGGAGTCGTACCCGGGTCTTTGATCTCGAGTTCGATACATTGAGACGTTTTGTTATTATATCATAATGCTATCCTGAAAATTTCATCAAATTCGGTTAAGTCGCTTGCGAGATATTAAGCTTCAAAAAGCATTACACACAAAGTGACAGTCTTCTATATATATTTGGATGTGTATCTTTGTATGAACAAACATTCGATTTTTTGAGTTCTGGATTCTGCAAAAGGTAAACTAAACTCATTATTTACCGTAAATTAGTTTAATACTAGCTCAAACGCCCGGCTTAGCTCGGGAAAGTTTTCTTTTATGTAGCAAACGATTTTTATTACTTTATAAGTATTCATAGACTATATTTAGGCATGAAGCCATTTGTACCCTTTATCTTGGCGCTAGCTATTCTTCCTCTACGGCACGTCACGGCGTGGATTTTCCTTGCATTAATCTTTGCGTGGCTATCTCCTTTTGAAGAGAACAACAATTAAAAAATTTAGCTTTGTTGCCGCCTGGAAAATGGTCATCTAAACCGATAAATTTTGCGCTTAAAGGAAAATTTCGAGCGATTTAGCACGTAATACGGCAAAACATAATCAGAATTAAAATATTCAGTCTTTCGTGCGTAAAATAAGCCATTTCCCGTGATCGTAAGTTAATATTTAGGTATATTTATATCCACATCAGTGAAGGGGTGGCATGACATTTTGGGGTTTCTCCACACCATTTCCCATACATTCTTATGGAAATAGTATTTTTTGATCCTATGGGGTATAAGAGACCCCACGGTCTGCAAACCTAGACCAAGTTCTTCCTTTGGTCCATAGGATGGCCCATGAAACTTTTGAATTCGATAGCTTCACCGGCGTAAAAACGTATAAAGAACATACACACATACACTCTAAAATATTTATAAGATTGTTAATTTTAGAAGCATTGAATTGAATTACAGGCATTGAAAAGCTTTATGCGTGTATGTTGACATATATCAAAGCTAAGTCTACGTAACATTTTCAGTTTAGTCAATTTTTTTTATAAAATGTACAGATAATTTATATTAATTGCAAATAATCATTTTCATGAATTTTAAATGAAATTTTGACTGTGGGTCAGGAAGGGTTTGACATGGATAATGAAACAACGGAGGAATGCAGAAGGCGATTGACCCGAAAGAGAATGCAAAGATATATGTACAGGAATCCAACCGTCACAACAAGCTGAAGAACGAAGAAGGGGAGGGGGGAAGAGCGAGAGAGAGAGAGAGAGCGAGAGAGACAGGGCGGAGAGAAAGAGGAAGAGATGGGGAGAGAGGGAGGGAGGGACAGGCAGGGAGGGAGGGAGGGACAGGCAGGGAGGGAGGGAGAGGAAGGGGAAGGGAGAGAGAAGGGGGAGGGAGGGAGAGGAAGGGGAAGGGAGAGAGAAGGGGGAGGGAGGGAGAGAAGGGGAGGGAGAGGAGGGGGAGGGCGAGAGAGGAGGGGGAGGGAGAGAGGGAGATGAGGAAAGGGATGGGAGATAGGGAGAGGGGATGAGGGGGAGAGAGGGGTGAGAAAGAGAGGGGATGAGAGGGGGAGAGAGGGGGAGAGAGGGGTGAGAGAGAGAGGGGGAGAGAGGAGGGAAGGGGAGGGAGAGAGGGAAAGGTGAAAGAGAGAGAGGGAAGGGTGAGAGAAGGAGATAGGTGGATAGATACACGTCTTTATTCGGGCGAAATTTAGACCATAAGGTCCATTCTTACATTTAACCCTTCGTCAATATAGATAATTTCAGTTGAACTTAGAATACAATATTACAAGAGTAGAGAACAGTATAAAATTCGAACATAATAATAAATGGTAAGTTGAAGACAGATTTAAATTTGTGGGGAAAACCTATATAAGAGAGAGAGGGAGATGGGGGGGAGAAAGGGAGGGAGATGGGGGGGAGAAAGGGAGGGAGATGGGGGGGAGAAAGGGAGGGAGGGGGTAAAGGAAGGGGGAGAAAGGAAGGGAGGGAGGGAGAGGGGATAAAGGGAGGGAAGGGGGAGAAAGGGAGGGAAGGGGGAGAAAGGAAGGGAGGGGGAGTAGGGGATGAAATGGAGGAAGGGGATGAAAGGGAGGGAAGAAGGAAGAGAGGAGAAAGATGGGGGAGAGGGAGGGATAGGGAGAGATAGGGAGAGGGAGGGATAGGGAGAGGGAGGGATAGGGAGAGGGAGGGGTAGGGAGAGGGAGGGGTAGGGAGAGGGAGGGGTAGGGAGAGGGAGGGGTAGGGAGAGGGAGGGGTAGGGAGAGGGAGGGGTAGGGAGAGGGAGGGGTAGGGAGAGGGAGGGGTAGGGAGAGGGAGGGGTAGGGAGAGGGAGGGGTAGGGAGAGGGAGGGGTAGGGAGAGGGTGTGATTAAGAGGGTGGGAGATTGGGAGGGTGGGAGTGGGTGGGAGAGGGTGACGGGAGTGGGTGGGAGAGGGTGACGGGAGTGGGTGGGAGAGGGTGACGGGGAGAGGGTGACGGGGAGAGGGTGAGCGAGAGCGGGTGAGAGGGGGAGGGAGGCAAATATTTTAAGTTTAACTAAATTGATGGGCTTTTATACTTTTATACAGTAATAATAGCTAAATATATCATTTATAGGAATTATTAATTGTATGCGTCGTTTTTATTTTTTACACAATTTTGTTATTATATTCATTATTACTTTTCCTGGTATCTTCGGCCGATTTTTAGGTTAAACGCGCTTAAAAAGTAGCAGAACTGCGCGGAATAGTTTAAGAATTGACAGCATATATGTATATAAATTTAACCACAGATACTGAATTTGAATCCATTTCGATCCGACGTAATACCTACATAGACCTGACTCAGAAATAACAACGCGCCGGTTATAATATCATATTTTTAAAGTAATATGACTTTTAAATGAACTTTTGATCGCATATTTTGGCGTTGATTAGCTTATTTGTTCAATAGAATCTAGCCCGTGCACAATCTTTATTGTGTGCAATAATCCCTTCAACGGGAATTCTAAAGAAATTTATAGCAGCCATTACCTTAGCTGATATTTATAAACTTGTGAGATTATATACCGGAGTTTCCTAAGAAATTAAGAAAAATCGTTGCATAGTAGATTCGGTTATAACGCGAACCAAATCATGTTTCTAAAAAAATGCCGAAGAACAAGCATCAAAATATATTTTAACACTCGTATGAAACACTAATTTAAAAAAATACATGTGGTCAAAAATGTTCGAGTCAGAATTAATGCTGTAAAAGCAAAAGTTTAATATGAATTTTTCATTCGAAAATATAATAATCTAAGAAACATAAATCAGAACAATGTTTTCCTTACTCGTGGTTTATACGAAAAAGTACAGTATCTACTACCTTCGTCTTATAAATTTCATATAAGCTATTTGGATCAGCATAAAATGCTAACGACTATATTTATACCTTTGGCACTTTTCACACAGGTAGCAAAATTCTATTATGTTCCTATGTCAATACAGGTTAAGGACGTAACGATGTTACCGGAACGATAAAGTGATTCCTAATAATATCAACGTCTTGAATTAACACAGCAGCGTGGTTTACGTGCTGAAAAAATACAGTGGTCTGGCACGTCAAAAGATAGTATAAAACAGTTGTATTTTTAGAAAAAAATATTTTGTAACTGTAAAGCAATGATATGTTATGTAAAACTATCCCTCGGAACTCACTGTACGTAATATGATCCGTCTGAGCAGCTGGCAATAAGCGCGCTCCACAAACAAACGTCTTTTCCTTTCACTTTCGCCAGTTCCACATTTTATGTATATTTATCATCAAACCTATGGCAGGGAATTATGGGTAAATTTGTAACAACGAATTCGTTTTCCGATATACTGTTTTCTAAGCACCCTCGACATAATTTCATGTATTTCAGAACATTCATATTTGAAAAGGGCAAAGAACGCCAACTAAATATTATTGAAATGTTGCAAAAGTGTGGTTTTATTAAAAAAAATTGTGATGCAACTTCATCGAATCCGTGAACAAAATGGCTCCGCGGACCAAAGAACAAACAAACAAGAATATTCAAAAACGCATATAAAAATAATAAGAACAATTCACGTCACTTGGAATCACATACAAAAACATATTTATGCTAAACAAAGTTTATTATAATTAAAAACGTTCGACATAACACACAAGTTAAAATATTCCTAATTAATGCAGCAATCCGTTACAGAATAAATTGTAGTTGAACATCAAGAATTTGAAAGTTAAAATTTCAACAATTTATATGATTTAACAGCATTAATGTAAATTATTTTCAATAAGTATAATTACGTTATTTCAAAGATGAATTCTTACCCAGCACGAGCGATGTTTTCTGCATAGAAGCTAATTCATTCTTGTATCGTCATGTATCGGCAGTTAAACCTTCAGCCATCTCCAAGGTCACGAACTCCTCTAAACCCGGAAGTGACTACCTTACGAAACGGAACCCCAGCAGCAGTACAACCCTCCAGCGCCCCCCGGAGAGATTATTTTAAACTAATTAAAATATAAAATCTTGTTTCTTGCTACGATTGAAACCGTTAACAAACCATAAAAACATAATTAATAAGCGTTTATTAATTGTCTGAAATTTGGGAGAAAAAATATAATCCAAGAAACGAATGATCATATTTTATGTTATGTGGCATAAGTTTGGTGAATCGGTAGACGAGACGATGCAACGTTGCCACATTTTGGGTAAAAAAATTTTTCGGTGCGCAGTTTATAGGCCGCAACAGTAATGAATAAAATGATCTTAATTTAAGATTACAATCAAACGAATTAAACTTTAACTGAATAGGTACCGTGAAATCTATTAAAATATTTAATCAAAGATATTCTCCCATTCGCCCACATTTTAAAATTAATATAAATACTAGCTTAATACATAAAAATAAATGATTTATTTTACTTTTCAAAGTCTAAATAAGAGTTTTCTTATTCTTTACTATTTGACAAAATTACTAATCGGCGTAAAAAAATCGGTTCTTTGAAATTGGCACCATGCGTAATTTTAAACAGTAAGAAGTTCAGTGTGGTCTTGATTTTCAGTTATTTAACCTACCAATTAAAATGATATCAATGTAATCAAAGGAAGCTGGCATTTGCTGTCGTAATCTCTTATTGAGCATCGTTTTAACCCTTCGGTGATCGAGTATGGTCTGGAGCGATCGCTAGTTTAACATTTATCGAGATATGCGTCAACACTTACTCTTTCAGTATTTACACTTGTTTATCGATAAAAATTTCCGAGAAAATGAATGGACGACGTTTTTGGTATTGAAAACGAAGATGACGTTGAAAAATTAGACGAAGAACCTTTAGGAGTGGATGCATGCAATCTCGACAATTGTGACGGAGAAGGCGATCGAAACTTTGTTTTTGGAAGCGATCATAACAAGGACGGTGAAGATGAAATCAACGAGAAAGAGGAGGCGGAAGAAGAACCGAGGAGTACCGTACGTTAAGCGCTCTTATTATTTTTTGCAAGAGTTTCCTAATCCTTGAAATTTTGGTAACTTTTTCGTCCACTGTTTTCTAAGATGCCTTTGGGACTAATTCTAAAGACAAGTTCACTCATTTATTTCGGAAATGATGGAACGACCAAGTCGCGATAAGAGAACAAGCGCCCGGAAATATCCCGCCAAGAAGGCACAATAATATAAAAAAGGCACAGTAAAACAATCAAAATCGCATTATCAATGCCGGTCAATCTTTGGAATGGTTTATTAAAAGAAGTTATTAAGTACATACACAAATACGTACATCAAAAAAATCGCAGGAAATTTTGCTAGTCAATGCGAAACGAAACATACTAATTTGTCTGAATTTATATGTCTGACAAGAATTTTATATTTTAGCTGGTGTTTACCACGAAGGGACATTGAAGAATTTTGGGACTCGGATGATACAGGAATGCAAATACATAGTAAAAATTATATGCTATCATTTCCTTTCGATGGTAGGTTAAAATAAATAAAAAAATGATGAATCCTTTTAACAAAAGAATACAGAACTGTGAACGTTTAATATGTATATGGCATCACTAACATTTATGGATATACGTATGTATTGTTCTTTATACAAGCATACGTCCATACTTGTATGTGTTTTTAAGTGTATCTATGTGTATTTTACAACTGCATAATTACTAAGATATAAATCAATGGGATTTTATACATATCATGTACAAAAAATATATCTTGATAACCTATGGAACCACTCCAGATCGATCGTATAAAAAGTCAGTCTCTCGCTCTTTCTACTACTCTCACTCCCAAAAACCCGACTTACAAAAAAGACACTTTGGAAGCGTGAAATATATAAAACTAAAAATTGCATACGGCGCCGTTAAATACCGTTTCCGACGCTTGAAGAAGGTTAAAGATCTCGTTAAAATTAGGAAAACGAGGTTGGGAGAGAATATTCTTTATATAACAAGATGAGAGAGAGAGAGAGAAAGAGAGGAGACGGAGGCGTCGGCGTGAAAACGAAGTCCAATTAAGGAATTTTAAAGGCTTCTGATTCGTCTTTCTCTCCCGTGAGTTGTAAAGGAGAGATTTCGAGTTTTCCTCCGCTGATCCAAAAGGGCGGTTAATATCAGCGTCGTCACCCTTCTCTGTCTCAAATTGAAGAAATCTGGAGAATTTTACGGAAACTGGAATTTGTGACGGACGACCTTTTTTCTTCGCTTCACTTCTAAACGGATGGGTAAATTTGGAATCTGCGAATTTCGAATCCCTCGCGTTTATATTTGGGACGATATGGAGAGTTTCGCAACGTGCGGCGTAGTGAGATCAATTGATTGATCGCTTATTTTACGTGAAAAACGGAATGAATTAAGCGTTAAACACTCGAGATGATGTACAGTTAGTTGAAACTTTCTCATCCATAATTTCGTTGTCCGGAAACATCCCTGGTTCGGAATGGTTCTGGAATTTTGGCTAATCCGGAAAAACATCCTCGGTCCGGAAATATTACGTGGATAGAGTTTTGATTTTTCCGTTATCTCTTCCTACATCTTAAGTGAGAATTTTAAAAAAGTCCGTAAACTTTTTTAAAAATATGTCTCACTACGATTCCATCAGGCTCGGGTAAACCATACTTCTGTACTAAAGGCCTCATACGTAGACATTTTAATATATACTTTGTCTTCCCACGGTTTATTTATTCATATCCTTGTGTTAAAAACGTGAAATTAAAGCTTAGGGACTGTGTACAGTAACAATTATATATTATATTAACCACCCGTATTTCGGAAAGTTCTATAGTCCGGAAGGCTTCCAGGTCAGAGGTGTCCAGATTAGATGTCCAACAGTAAAACTGCATGAAAAATAAATTTGTCTCGTTGAAAATGACGAATTATTGAGACGCTTCGATATTTGCTGAAAAAAAATTATGCGCGTAGAACACTCATGTATTCATGTAAAACATTTTCTCGAACAATGGGGACAGCAAAAAATGGCGAGCCTTCAGACTGTTTCTTTTATTGACAAACAACCAATTTATCCTCTGAAATAATACGGCAAATGGGCGAAAGCGATTTTCTCCTTTTAATCTCGGCGGAATATGGCGCTTGTCTGAAATTAAAGCAAAGAGAACATTTCGGATGGCAATTAAAGGAGGGGCGTGGAAGTGTCGGGAATTTCTCTGGATCCGAATAACAAACACAAAACATAACCTTAAGATGAACATCCGCTAACGAAACACGATAAGGTAAAATATTTTAATTTCGAAATGGAACCATAGGGAATAATTCCTTTGAAGCCTCGATAGCTTCATAAAAAAAAAAACATTCTCCTTTGAATGGGTTAACATACGAATTACCACTTCAATCCCATCCGATTCTCTAAGAGCAATATTTTGTTCGAAATAATTTTTCGCCTTTGGAAGTGTCATTTTGGCAAATTATTGTCTATGCTTACGAACATTTTTGCGGAATTGAAGAGCGCCGATTATCCGTATGATTTCTTATTTGTTGTATGATTCCTTTATTTTTTCCCTCATTAAAAGGTGGCACTTTCCCCGGCTGATGTCGCCGACGCCTTTCATTCAAACAATTCTTCTATTAAATTAAATTAAACTAACTGCGCTTGTGCGCATAAGGACTCGTAGCGAAATGTTGTCTCTTCTAACCAGTGCCAATCGAAATAAAAGTTTCCTATCCTGGCAGGAGAAAGGATTCGGAGACAAAATCGCCCAAATAGTCTTACCTTTTTCACAGACTACTATATATTTATCTATAACCTGTGTAGATCTGTGTTACCTTGAAAGTTTAAATCGTGTTTATTTTTCCAAGTCAATAGTGGCTGTTCGTTGGTGGAAATTTTCTAGGAAACGTAAAAGAGTGGCGCTTTCGTTCAATGACAAAGTGGGCATTTGTGAAAAAGAAAATATACCTGTCACAAAACGATCTTAGGACCACTCATTCCATCATTTTTTAAGAAAAATAAAGATGAATCTGACAAAAAGTTAGCAAATAAATACATTGCTGAAACTTCGACAATATCAGATGTAAAAAAGTGACTCGGATGTTAATTTTGCTTCTGCCGTGGAGAAGGAAGATATTCGTGTATTTTAAATAAATAATAATATTTTAAAATAAACGTTCAAAACATGTACCTACCTCCTTTACCGTTCTTATATATTTTATAATTTTTTCCAATTATTCGGATTGTCGGCTATCCGAACCAAACTTGGACCCCATTATCACGGATAATCGGAGTTCTATCGCATATAAAAAGCGCAAAACCGCAATTCAAAAGTGCTCGTTTAACTCCAAGATTTGTGAATAATCCATTTATTTTCCCAATGTACTTCAATCTACTTCCAGCCAAAAGTTTCATTTCTTTAACAAATTTTAAAAACACATAACTAAAACTTTTGGCAAGCTCTCTCCTCGTACATCGGGAATTTTCCGATGATCCCGAGATTTTCAAATGAAAAATCTATTAACTATCTTGAAAGCAGCGATTTTTAGAAATTAAACGATTTGCCAAATCCACCAGGCGACCGAAACAATGATCATGGACGAAATACATAGGAAACTTTCAACGAGCAATATTCGTATTTATGTAACTGAATAAACTTACGTTTGGCACATTAATTTCATTTAAGGGAGAAAGTGTACAAAACTGAGATAATACTAAAGTGAACAAACAAGAAAACAGAGGTAAAGAGGAGAAAAAAAGAAGAGCGTTTGATAACAGAAGGCGTATTATCACTAAGGACCACAAAGGATCCCATGAAGTAAAAGGAGACAAGATTAACGTTATTTTAGGCGTTATGGAGAGATAATGTCAACAGCTACAATAATAGTTATCACTACATAACAGCCATAATACACATTCAGGCGAAAAGCTCTCGACATGAGCGTGCGAATGGAAAAAAGTGGATAATCCGCGCGCGAAGAGAGAAGGTTCCCTTCTTCCCCCCTCCCTCCCATGGGATAACAATACCGTTGACTATAAGGGGGCATTGTGACCCTTATCGCCGTGGTCACCGCAGATGGCGTTACACCTCACCCTTTGCCAACTCGCACGCACACCTGTCTCGCCTTTAGGCCAACAATGCAGTCGCGCACGCATCGCCACCTTCGCTTCACCCGCCCCTTTACCCTTTCACCCTAGCGCTTCCCTTAATTCCCGCACGCCGCCTGGATTCCCTCTTCATCTCTCACTCTCTCTCTCTCTCCATCCATTGTTCCTCTCGACACGGTCTTCTTTCGTTATCTCCAAATGTCAGAACCGAAGACGCAAACTTCAGCGAACCCCAACGACGCTTACCCTTAACCCACACCAATGTACTTCTTGCTCCCTAATTCAGGGAAGTCAGTAACAATAACTTCAAATCAAATAAAAATATTTTTATAATGCGAGTTAACATGCATTGCATTTAAGATGAAAACGACATATTGGTTTCGATTGAAGTTTCCCAGGCACGTCATCAAATTCATTAGTAACAAATATACTTATAATATATTATAACCAGGCTTCATATAAAGTATTTTTCTCGGAAAAAATATCTGGCCGAATTGCGAAGTCGATATTCTAATTTCCATGCCGCTAAGTGACCTTGTACTACAAAAAACCTAACAATTCCGCTGTTCCGTTCTCGTATTACAAAAGGAGGCAATAATTCACTCGAACCTTGATAAGTGGACTGTATAGATATGCACAAAAAACATGAGATACTGCCCCGACAAAGGTCACAAGAGTTAGTATTTGTAACTTCTGCACGTTGAGCTTCCTCCGTTCGTGTCACTTTCTAAAACTCTTCCACCGGTCATGAGCCGATGACCCAGGATAAGTAGTTTTTTCGAACTAGCCCTAGAGGGAAGTGGCAAGAGAAAAGCAACACTCCCTCTAGTGGCCTTTCGATAATTTAAAATGGCGCTAAATACGAAACATCCGCCATAAATAAATGTTGTATCAATAGTTGCAATTAATCCAGCATATTTCCTTTTTATGTTAATTTAATGAATTATAAGGTCGATTAAAGATAAGAACAACGCTTTAAAAACAGCAAACATAATCCGAAAACCGTTCAAGCATTTTAATTATGCTTGCAATAACTAACACCCTATCGAATAAAACTCATAGATCGTAAATAACAATAAACCAAAGAATTAGAAGTCCCCCCCCCAAAAAAAAAACAATTTCATGGAAATTTATGAAAATTCACGGAATTCCTAGAAATCCTAATCAACCTCCAAACAAGTTAGGAAAGTGTACAACAGGCATGTCAAACACGCGGCCCGCGGGCCGCATGCGGCCCCATCCTTGATATTCTGCGGCCCCCAATGAGATTTTAAAATTAAATGCAATAGGGCCCTTTTATAGTTTTGGTGAAAATTTATAATATATTTTAGCAGAAATAAATATAAGAAATAAACTTGAGCCCAAATGGTGCGCACAAAAGAAGCAGTTAGGGGAAGGTTACAATAGAATATTACTCTTCCGTGTACGTATGGCGTTTATATACCAAATGTCTTAAAACTCTGATTTCTACATTCCAATCGCTGTGTCGCAAAACCAATTCTGGAATAATCTGCCGGTCTTCTGTTTCGATGTCTCTCCAAGATAAAGGTTAAGAACCTTAGAACCACCTCTCGAGTCCCTCCATTTTCGAAACCCCTTTCCTCAGAAAATTATACCGCTGGATTCGAGCGGATAGTACTCTTTTTCAAAAACACGTCGCCGAAAACCCTCGGAACAGTTGGAGGTCACCTCCCAGCGATTCTTTCCTGCAGCCCTGCACTGAAATAGCCAAAAATCCATTCTATTCCTCTTCCACGGCATGGGGTGCGCTCCCACATTACCCTTGGTCAATTAGCCTTTCGCTCGGGTTTTCCCATCTTTCATTCTACGAATTTATTCAAGGAAAATATTTCTACGATTTTACAGGCACTTGGGGACCGAGTTAGTAATCATCGAGCATTGGGTTTCAACGCACGGCTCTAATTTTCGCCTTGGATTTCGAACTAAAATAGCAGTCAACGAAAACGAGTGGACATTTGAATTTTGATAGAGCGCTAGGATTTCTGGTGCATTGCAGCGCTAAGTGAATTTTCTTTGTCGTCTGAATTTTTGATTCTTCGCAGAGGATATCCATATTCCCGTCCATCAACTTGTATATGTGACATTCATTACAGTAAACTGTAAGTACATCTCATCTATTTATATTTTACTTTTTCAATGTAGGTACTTCTTTCTCTCGCTCAAACAAAAATCACCAACCGTCAGATATTTCACGGAATTTTCCATTTTTGAGATATTCCTGCATTCAATATGTATTATATTGCCTTGGAATAAAACAATACGCGTAACGTAACTAAATAAAAAACAATTACAACAGATTAATGTAATGAAAGTCATTATCGAAATGTTCAAAATTACTGTAATGAAAAATAAAAACTATTTTGTTAACCTCACAGTTTTTCACACCGAACCTCGACATTTATAGTTTACGCGAGCATCTTTCAGAGGGGTACGTTTAAAGCCAATAGTATAAAGGCGGTTTGAGATCCTGTGTATGTATGTAATTATAATTATTTATTTATTATTGGAAAGCTCTCTGTTATCGGTCACGAAATATGCTCAATAAATGACATCCGTCTTTTGAAGCTTGAAGAGCATTTTGAAACCTCGCTACTCTTTAATTTTATGATCTTCACACCGCGCAGCTGGCCATTTATTTAATATTTATTAAATAAATAATTGGTATTCGAATTTAATACTTCCGATATTTTTTAATATTTGTAAAAATGCGCGTTATACTGATTGTGAGCCCAATATTTATTATGGATTATGTTTATGTCTTTCACTGTATAATTATTTTTCATTTTATTGTATTTTTATATATTATTATAATAGTTATAATAATTAATTATTTATTTATTTAATTATGCGGCGAAGAGAAATGCAAATTAATGGGTACTCTTTCTATTGGGTGACATTTTTATTGTATTTTATTTTGTTTTTTGGCACATAGGTTCCAAAGGATTTTCCGCCACTGCTTTAAGAAGACGTCGTTAGATTCGATCTTCAAACCTTCCTACACTTTTCAGAAGATTAATCGTGGGGCTATATTCTCAACTCACATCGTACACACGCAGTTTTGTTAATATTCAAGTTTTTTTTACCCCTGCATAGATGTCTCGAAAACGAAAAATTTGTGATGAGAATCCTTCATTCCAAAATAAATGGGAATTGTCATATATGTGCTGTGAAATGAAAGACAAAATAATATGTTTAATTTGTAGAAAAATCATTAGTGTTTCGAAAGAATATAATCTCAAGCGGCACTACGAAATACATCGCACTTCGTACGAGATGTTCACGGGAAAAGTGCGAGAAGATAAATTGAGTGATTTAAAATCAGTGCTCATAGAACAACAACTTTTTTAAAAAATGTTTGAAGAAGGTGAAACAGCTGTAAAGGCTAGTTATGAATTGTCTCATTTAATAGCTAGCCGCTCAAAACCATTTACTGAAGGTGTTTTCATTAAGGAATGTATTATGAAAGCAGTTGAAATTATGTGCCCAGACAAAATTAGAGCATTTGAAAATATTTCGCTGTCCCGAAATACTGTTGCGGAAAGCATTAATGATATAGCTGCCGAGTTAAGTGAACAACTACAGTCGGAATCTATTAAATTTCATTCGTATTCCATCGCAATTGATGAAACTTGTGATGTTCAAGGTATCTGTCAATTAGCTATTTTTATTCGTGGCTGCGATCTTAATTTCAGAGTAACTGAATAGTTAGTAGAGCTCGTTCCCATGCATGATACCGCTACCGGACAGAACATTTTCAAGGAAATGGAACATATTCTCGCAAAATATAATCTTCCTCTGAGGAAACTTGTTTGTTTGGTTACTGACGGTGCTGCGGCTATGACTGTAATGAAACACGGCGTGTTGGGGCTATTGCGAAGGGAATTGGCGGAAAGAGAACTCAATGTAGATGTAAAACACTTTCATTGTATCATACATCAAGAGGTACTTTGCACAAAAGTTTTGAAAATGGACCATGTCTTGAAGCAAGTTACGAAAACAGTGAACTTTATTCGCACGCGTGGTTTGAATCATCGTCAGTTTTCCTCATTTTAAAAAGAAATCGAAAGCGAGTACGAAGGACTTCCTTATTACACCGAGATTCGTTGGTTGTCTTGTCACAAAGTTCTCAAAAGATTTTTTGCTCTGCGAGAGGAAATAGTATTATTTTTGGGCCTGAAGGGTCAGGACACAACGGAGCTGACAGACTTGGATTGGATTCAGGATTTAGCATTTCTAGTTGATATGACGGGTCATTTAAATGAACTGAATTTGAAACTTCAGGGGAAACAACAATTAGTGACAATAATGTACAATCAGGAGCGAGCTTTTCAAATTGTTACGCTTATGGGAGACCCAACTAAAAACGAGAATCTTGGTTCATTTTCACTGCGCAGCTGAACTTAAAAAGTCATTTTTGAATTTGGATTTAAAAAAATATTCAGCTAAAATTGAAGTGTTAAAAATTGAATTTGAGCAGAGGTTCAAAGATTTTAAATCTCAAGAAAATGAATTTTCCCTATTTACTTCTCCGTTCAATTTTGATGTTGAAAAAGCAGCTGAAGAAATTCAATTGGAATTGATTGACATGCAGTGCGATGACATCCTAAAAACTAAGTTTAATGACCGCTACAATTTTATTCGTTTTTGCCTAACCGTTTTGTCGAAATGCGAAAGTTTGCCGCAAAAATAATATCGATGTTTGATATAACACATATCTTTGTGAGCAACTGTTTTCCATACTAAAAACAATAAAACTCCGCAAAGGTCAAGGTTGACTGCTGCACATCTATCATCAATGATAAAAGTTGTTACCACGCAAAAACTAAATCCGGATTATGAAAAACTTGTGTCGAAAAAACGTTGTCAGATCTCTAATAAGAAGTCAAATTAAAATAATTACATTTTAACATTGTTCACACAAAATTATCTATTAATAATTAATTATTGTTATTTAAGTTAAATTAAATTTGAATAAAGTTATATTTTATAGTTGTATATAATAAATTAGTATTAATAAATTATTGAGACCATCCTGCGGCCCTCAGGTCGTGAACCTATCGTGAAAATGGCCCCTTCTCTACTATGAGTTTGACATGCCTGGTGTACAACGTATCACAAATGGGCGCGTTTCGTGCAATGGAGTATTAGAAAGCAATTATATACCTGTACGTAAGGGAAATTGCGTTTTAAAGTTCTTTTCTTCATCATAAATAATCTATTTTCTTCCTATTTAATAATATTACATGCACACGTAAGGAAATTAAACGTTTGTTTGGGAGATTATGTTAGCAACAATGAAGTAACCATGCAAGAAATTTTCTAAGTTCAACTCGATATAAGACTTTCTTGTTTGATTTTCTCGATAACGGCTACTCCTACGATAAAAATGTATAGGAAAGGAAATACTCTACTTTACCAGTTCTACGACTTTTATTTGAAAAATATTTTGATATGAGCAATACTTTATGAGATATGACGAAAATTTAATTTTTTGTCCCTAGTAAAGTGGTACCCCTGATTGGCGTACGTGATTCATTTTTGCGACTTTCTTACTATATCTGATTGAAAGTCCCTAATATCAAATTTCATGAAAATCCGTTCGGTAGAAGCCGAGAACGAACATGCGGACGGACGGACCGACCGACGATAATAGGCGCTCACGCTGTAAGCGAAACGCCTAAAAAGCATAAAACCAAGAGTAATAAACGGTTTCAAGGACAAATAGCATTTTATATTCGAAAAATAATCCCTTGATCCTCTCCTTCACTAGAGCCATAATTTTCCTTAATAGCCCAATCATTTTATCTTCCCGTTTAAACAAGGGCATAAAGACTACCAATCCCATAAAAATTCCATACAAAATGTATTTTAAACTCTCGTGCATTCGCTGTTCTCTATGGCTAAGAGGACAAATCGAAATGACTCTGGGATGCAACTAGCCTCCCAATTATGTGTAAAAAATATTTGCAGTGGCATGACAAAATAAAAAGAAAATAATAATAATAGCAATAATATTTTAATTAATTTTATTACACATGTCATACAAATTCAAGGCAACTTTTACTAAGAAAAAAACAAAATACTTTATTTTTTAAATATGATATTTAGCAGGGGGAGACAAGGATTTGTTATTTGTGTCCTGCGCCTTTCAAGGACCTTCCCTGGATATGCCCCTGAAGAGAGTATGGCTTGTAGGTTAATTAGATGATTGGATATTTTAATAATAGAATTGATACAATGTCATTCTAAGAATTCTGGAAAATATGATTTTTCGATTAATAAACATTTTATTTCTCCTTCCGTTTGTTATTTTACATGACATTCACAAAATAACCTCCAACATTGAATGTAGACATCCAATTAAAAAGTGGCCTTTGACAAATAACATGACCATTAGCTTAAGAATTTTATAAGTAATTTTTAGTCCAGCACTTACGGCACGCAAGCCATAGGTTCACCATCACTGAACTATACACAGACTTGTTCAAAATCAAAAGACAGCTAAGGCTAAAAAATTGATTTCAGTCAAGATACTGTAAAAATGTCTTAAAGACAACATCCCATTACAGAAATTAAACAACCCAGCAGTGTGTGAATACTTTGAAAAATATATAAAAGGATTTGGAGATTTTCCTTGTGCTGACAGACTATGAAGACAGCATGTGTCAATCTGTAGTGCCGAAATCAAGGAAAATATAAGAGTAAAAATGCTATACAACTCTATTGTGATAGTGGTTGATGAGGCATCTGACAAAAAGGTACGTTGTGTTTTTGTGGTTTTATTTAAGACACAGATGCCTACTAATAAACAGGAAGTTTATCATGCATCTTGTAATTTTTTAGAAACTGCAAATG